>CM066043.1:4697867-6104143 GCA_033557465.1 Ichthyophis bannanicus
GTTGAAACCTCAGATCTACTGAAGAACCACCATGTCTTTCCTAACTGGTGAGAGGTAGGAAGATATTGGAGAATGGAGCTTCAGGGATACCTAAACCTAGGGTTATGGTAGGAGCTGTCAGTACCACAGCAGTGGTTGCGTGAATACCCCAAACATACTGTAGAACAGCATGAACATGGGTAAAGCCCACCGTCTGGAACATATAGGAAGGTAAAACCTATATAAGCATAGACAGAGAGATAAGTATGTAAATAAATATCTACCTATAACAAAGTATCTCGACAAATACACACACACACATATATATATATATATATATATATGGGTATATATCTATAGTGAGATCTAGAAGGGCATAACATATGCACACGCAGCTGACAGACATATATATCTATAGAGATGTATATAGATATAGATATATATGAGTATATAGGTCTAAAGATAAATGTCTGCAATTAAGCAGACAGAGAAATGCCTATAAGTACATTCACATGGGAGATGTGAAGAGGAAAGATTCATCTAATAACAAGAAGGTGGAACCTACTTGAGAAGATATATAGAGAATCTATTCCCCCTGGTTATGATGGTGCAGGAATGCTATCCAGTGAAAAAAACCAGGATGGTTACGTGAAAAAACAGAGGATAATATCAGTCTGTAAACAGCAAATCCTGAGTCTTGTAGAACTCTAGCATGGTAAATGGACAGAAAATGCATAGAAAGAGATACCAGGTTGACCCACTTGAGGGACAAAAGGGGGTATCATGTGTTATTTAGTTAAATATGTGCTGTCCATGAAGGATTAGGATACGATGAGGACAAGCTGCAAGGAAAAAAGAGCATATTCCCTGTAGGAATTGGACAACTCTTTAGACTTTCACGTAGAGAAGGCTTATGTCCTTTGTTTTAAAAGGAGATAGTAGGGTGTGAAGACCCCTCAGTCATGGGGCATGACTGAGGAAGCCTTTTTCAACCATGTAGGATAGTCATTAGAGAAAAACCTCATGCTCTCTAGCAAGGGCCCATAGTGGAGAGCTTCTCTGTAGAATTGCAGAGAGCATTATGGAGGAGAATTGGGAGATAGAATTGGCTGTTGGAAAAGCCAGCAGCCACGTCAACTATGCTGCCAAACCCAAAGGAATTGGAGATGGCCAGAATAGAAGATAGTGTGATAAGCCTGTAGTGATAAGGGTTATCCAAGAAAGGTGTATGCACTGTCTTGGAATCACTACTAAGGCCAGACAGAAAGTAGTGGAGGACAGTCTGGATACTTGTGGAAAAGTACCAGTAGTCCAATCACTAGAACTCCTGCATGGGCAGCTGCTGAGTAAGACAGCAGAGAGAATCTTTCTGTGTGAAACAGAAAGGACAGAACAAGAGTAAGAAAACCCTGTCCCTGTCTGATGAGCTGCCCAGGCAAAAAGGAGGGAGTTTACTCAAGAGAAAAAACTCCACACTGGAATGGAAAGAAAGACTAGAAAGGCTAAAGAAGCCCTCCAGTGGTATGGTACCACTCTTACAGGGGAAAAACCTGGATAAGAGGGTAGAGAAAGAAGAGCTGAAGGGTGACTCACCATATGGTAAGTCTGTGGAAGGAAAAAATTCATGTTGGTACAGAAAACTGTCATGTGATAGTTGTTAAACCTCTCTTCTTGGCAGGAAGAAGAGGAGAAACCTATAACCCATAGACATGAATATCCTGACAGCTCAGCATATGTAGGAACAACTGGATGTCCTGAGAAAAGAAATCCATGTGTAGAGTTTTGAATGAAAAAACAGTGAAAAACTTCTGCTGAGAAGAAGTCAACTGTAGGTTGTAAACCCCAAGAGGCAGAAAAAAGATTTATCATAAACCCTGTGTTGCTGGGTTTGTTTAGCCTGGTGACAGCTTGGATTCTTCAGACCAGGACGATGCCTTCCCTGCTTGGGAACATTTGCATGAGGGGCAGGAGAAGAATAAAACCTTCTCCTCCTAGGGAAAGAAGGTTTGGTAGGGCATTTCCTATCTACTGGGGAAGGAGAAGGCTTAAGATAGCCTTCAGAAACAGGGAAGTCAGTGGACCACTGAGCAACCTGATGTAAAGACTCCTTATTGAAGAGATTTTCTCCAGTGCAAGGAGTATTACCCAGTCTTTGTTGTGCCCATTTGTCTAAGTCTGAAGCTTGGAGCCAGGCTCTACGTCGTGCCCCTATAGCTATAGCAGAAGTTCTGCTAATAGACTCAAATGAGTCTAGGGAAGCACGAGTAAGAAACCAAGAGATATTTTGAAGATGACTAAGTAGTAAGGAATAGTCTGCAGTCTTGGGCTCTGAAAGAAAAGGAGTCAAAAGATATAATTTCTATGTGAGCTCCTGAAGAGATAGACTCGTATAAAAAATATATGAGAGAATTCTTGCTGACAGCATGGATGTCTGGAAGGTTTGACGTCCAAAGGCATCTAGTGTCCTAAACTCACGACCTGGTGGGTAAGAAGAGTGCTTTTTCTTACTTTTCACCTTCCTCACTGCTGATTCCACTACAATGGAATGATGAGGAAGTTGAGTCTTTTGAAACCCTGGAGAGGGGGGCACCTGATACAGAAGATCAGTTGCTCTTAGAAGGTGGGGGTACCCTTAAAGGTGCTTCCCACATTCTTAGAAGAAGATCCCGCAAGGAATGATACAAAGGAAGCATTATGCTCTCCTTTGCTCCAGTAGAAACAAAGCCTTGTGTGGGATCATGGCCAGGGATAGGAATGGTAAGGGATCTTGCCATATCCAAGAGGAAATCCTGAAAAGAAGGATCTCCAAAGAGAACCTTCCCAGGACAGGCTAGATCTGAAGAACTAGCCCGGGCACCAGAGGATCTACCTGAGTATATAGGAAGATAAGATCCTGCACGGTGCAAAAAAGGATCCTTAAGGGATGGATGTTGGTACTGGAGGTCAGGACTTGTGACAGTCAGTACTACATCGTCCATGCCAGGTATCGACTCCAGACTTGGTATAGAAAGGAGCGACCCTGGTAAAGGAAGCATGGAAGGAGCTGGCCCCGATGCTACTGTGGATACCGGTACCGAAACCGATACCGGTAGCGCTGTTGGAATCGAAGGCGACACCGACACCGGAGCAGTCATCAGTGGCAGCTCAATCGGTACCGAGGTGAACGAACGCATTCGGTAATCATCCTCGGTACCTAGAGTCCGGTACCGATAGGTGTCGGCACCGAGACATCTCGGTACCCAGTCTTCCAGACTAGAGATCGATTCCAGACTAGGCATCGAGGGGAGCGAGTCTATCGATGCATGTCTAGAGGGTACCGACGTCGGTGGTAGTATCGGTGTCGATGCCGATACTGGAAAGTCAATCTGGAGCGTATCCATCGGAAGCCAGATGACGATCCCTGGTGACGAGCGTTACGTACAACACCAGTGCCGATGCCGGGGTATCGGTACCGCTCGAAGCGGATGCCACCACCGAGCATGGCTCAGGTATGTTCTGTGAAGGGTGAGCCCCAGGAATAACCTGAAACCCCTCATAGGCTTTAGAGGCCGAAGACTCCCGCCGGGGTTTTGAAGCCAATGGACCCTCGAGGACAAGGCCGTAGCCGTCTGCATGCTGTGCATGAGACCTACCACTCGAGGGTTGGCTAGTCTTAACAGACTGTTTGTGGGTTACCTGATCCTGTATAGAAGAAGAAATGTTCGGTGCCCTGACACTGGAAGGGAACCTGGTATCGAGGGAAACTCGATGTTGAAAATCTCTTCTCACAAAACTGTAGCCCGAGGGCTCGGGAGGAAAATGGTCAGGACCCAAACAGGTTAGACACCAGCTTTTGGAGTCTAAAAATAAAGCTGTACCGCCACAGCTTAAACATTTCTTAGAGAAAGTGGCTGGCGGTTCCATGAGGGACATGGACAGGCCTAGGAGGCGTAAAAATTTAAGACAGAAAAAAGAACACCGGTGGTACCGGTGGTGTCGGGGAGACAGCCGCGACCACAAGAAAACAAAAGAATTAAAAGAAGACTTTTCTTCGGTGACAGGAGGGACGTCCTGCTGGCTCCGTGGAAAAACGAAAACTGAGGCGAGACAGTTGGAAAGGCAGGAAGGCAGCACGCAGGCGCTGAGGGATGCTCCCAAAAGCTTTCTGATTGGACGCTGGGGAGCGTTCCCGCGCAGGCTTCGTCGGTACCGACGTACCCATATATGAAGACTCATTCCTGCTTGTTCCTGGAGATCACCTGTTACAGGTAAGTAATTGAGCTATCTCCAGGAACAAGCAGGAATGAGTCTTCAGATATGGGGACTCCCTAGCTGCAGATGCCAGGGGAGAACCCCAGGTTGTGTGTCCTTGAAAAGGACTCTACCTCCTTCCATGGATCTCTGGCATCCAACCAGGGTAGGTGGGTAGGAGTTGATTAGGAATGGAACAGGTGTTTTAGAACAGCCTGACCAAACAAGGCATCCCGGCGGGAGTCCTTGTCCAAGCAGTAATGGGCTGTGAAGGTATGAACCGAGGCCCAGGAGGCCACTCGACAGATTTGGTCGATGGACACAAAATTTAGATGAGCCATTGAGGCTGCCATGGCTCTCACATTGTGAGCTGTGACATGGCCCTCCAGAAAAAGGTTTCTACTCTGGTAGGCGAAAGAAATACACTGAGCAATCCAGTTGGACAGTGTTCTTTTAGAGACTGGAAGTCCTAAATGAGAAGGATCAAAAGCAACAAAGAGTTGAAAGACTTTTTATGTTGCTGTGTTCTTTGTAAGTAAAAATCAAGAGCTCTCTTACAAGCCAAGGTGTGAAGATTCCTCTCTGCACTTGATGCATGAGGTCCTGGAAAAAAGACAGGTAAATATACCTCTTGGTTCAGATGAAAAGGCGAGACCACTTTAGGCATAAAGTGTGGATTGGTCCTGAGGACTACCTTATCATGATGGAACCTTGTATAAGGTGGATTAGCCACCAAAGCTTGCAACTCATTGATGCGGTGAGCTGAGGTGACTGCAATTAGAAAAATAACCTTCCAAGAAAGAAATTTCAAGGAGGTGGTGGCTAAAGGTTCAAAGGGTGGTTTCATGAGCTGGCCAAGAACCAGGTTTAAGTCCCATGCCACTGGAGGTGATCTAATGGGAGGTTTAGTTAAAAGAAGGCCTCTCATGAATCTTGCTATAAGAGGATGAGAGGAAATAGGTTGTCCATTGAGAGGCTTGAGGGACGCTGCAATAGCACTCTAATGGACTCTTACTGAATTTGTTTTCAGACCTGCATGGGATAGATGCAGGAGATACTCTAGTAGAGAATTCAGAGGTATTGCAAGAGGGTTTAGACCCTTCTCTGAACACCAAATGGTAAATCTTTTCCATTTGAAAGCATAGGAACGTCTAGTGGAAGGCTTTCTAGAGGCATGAATAACATCTCTGACTTGCTGAGAGAGATGAAAATCTTGAAGGTCTAAGCCCTCAGCAACCAAGCCCTGAGATGGAGCGACTGGGGGTTTGGGTGCCATAATGTTCCCTCTTCCTGGGATAGAAGGTTTGGTGCAGAGCCCAAGTCCAGGGAGGGAGCTTGAGAGAGATGTAGAAGTAGAGGGTACCACACTTGGCGTGGCCAATGTGGTGCTATGAGGATAATAGTCCCTCGATCTCTCTGAAGCTTGAATAGTGTTTTGGGAATTAGGGGAATTGGTAGAAAAGCATAAAGGAAGTCCTGACCCCAGTGAAGGAGGAAGGCATCCTTGGTCTAAACTCCCTGACACGGAATTCTGGAACAGAACCAGGGAGGTTTGTCATTCCACGGACTTGCAAAGAGGTCTATGTCCGGGGTTTCCCAAATTTGAAAAATCCTGGCTACTTGGTCCATGTGGAGGGACCATTCGTGTGGAAGCAGAACTCGACTGAGTCTGTCCGCCCAAGAGTTTTGAACGCCTGGAAGATATACTGCCAGAAGATGGATGTGATGCTCTCTGGCGAAGGCCCACAGTCGCAAAGCTTCGTTGCAAAGTGACAGAGAGCCAGCCCCGCCCATCTTTTTCACATAGAACATGGCTACTTGGTTGTCCGTATGGATGAGGACTGTCCTGTAGCTGAGCAGGGTAGGGAACACAGAGCTAAGAATATTGCTCTGAGTTCCAATAGATTGATATGCAGAGAAGTCTCCTGTGGAGACCAGATGCCCTGGGTGGAGAGATCTTGTAGATGAGCTCCCCATCCCTTTGGAGAAGCATCTGTTGTGAGAGTTGCTTGGGGTAGTAGTTGTTGAAAAGGGGACCCCAGCAAAAGGTTTTGAGAGGACTTCCACCACTGGAGAGACCAAAAAAGGCGACTGGAGTTTGCTATTTTGTCTGACAGGCAACCTGATGCCTGAGTCCATTGGGTGGACAAAGTCCATTGAGCTGCCCTCATGTGAAGGCGAGCATATGGAACCACATGCATGGTGGATGCCATGTGGGTTAACAGTTATAACATCTCTCGAGCAGTTAAGTGGGACTTTAACTGAATCTGGGAGGCTAACTGCACTAGACGTAGGCAACGGGACTGAGGAAGATAGGCCCTTGCAGTAGTGGTATCCAGCAAGGCCCCTATGAACTCCAGAGACTGAGTAGGGGTGAGATTGGATTTTGGGATGTTTATTACTAGTCCCAAATACTGAAGGATACGCATTGCGCAGGTTAGGCAAGTCTGGGCCTCTGACTGGGATGGGGCTCGAATGAGCCAGTCGTCCAGATATGGGAATACGAATATTCCCAGAGTGCGGAGAAATGCAGCTACTACTGCCATGCATTTCGTAAACACCCTTGGTGCAAAGGCCAGACCGAAAGGAAGCACCCTGTATTGGTAGTGCTTTCCTTGAAAAAGGAACCGAAGGAATCTTCTGTGTGTTGGATGGATGAGAACATGGGTGTACGCATCCTTGAGATCTAGAGAACAAAGCCAGTCCTGACTCTGAAGGTATGGAAGCAGAGCCCCTAGAGAAATCATTTTGAATTTCTCCTTGAATAGAAACTTGTTCAATTCTCTGAGATCTAATATGGGTCTGTAGCCCCCTGTTTTCTTTGGGATAAGAAAATAAAGGGAGTAGAACCCTGAGCCCTGTTGAAGAAGAGGTACTTCTTTTATTGCCCCTTGGGCAAGAAGGGTAGCAATCTCCTGACCTAGAAGGTTGAGGAGAGATATTGGAGAATTGAACTGTTTCACCATGGTGTGAGGAGGAAGGCTTAAGAAATGAAGCCTGTACCCTTCCTTTATGATGGAGAGGGTCCATTGCTCTGCTGTGATTTGCTCCCATCTGGGAGCAAAGTAAGTCAACCTTCCTGAAATGGTGAGGGGCTCTGGTTTTTCCAGAGCTAGAAAGGCTAAGTTCTCTAGTTGCAAGTCAAAGGCACTGAGGAGGTTGAGGCTGCTGGGCTGTGGTAGGCCTGGCAGCCTTGGACTTGGCCTGTTTAGGTGGTTGCTGACGCTTTGCAGCAAAACGACCTGCAGAAGATGTCTGCCCATGAGCAGGATAATATCTTCCCTTTTTAGAAAAAGATGTCTTTTTGAACAATCCTTTCTTAACAGGGGCAGAGGTAGACTTTGAAAGTCAATCCAAAGCAGAGTTTTCAGAATCCATCTGAGTGGCCTTTGCTTGCCAATCCCTGCCAAACAGGTTTTCACCTGTACAAGGAAGGTTTCCCAACTCATCTTGGACCCAGAGTTCCAAATCAGAGGCTTGTAACCAAGCAATTCTGCGTGCACCTATGGCAATAGAGAGTCAGTTGGTTCATTAGATGATAAAGGGCTTAAAGGAGCACTAAGAGGCGACAAGGCGATAGCGGAGAGATTGAATGAATTCTTTGCTTCAGTCTTTACTGAGGAAGATGTAGGGATGTTACCCATGACTGAAGTGGTATTTAAAGGTGCGGAAGAATTGAAGGAAATATCGATACATCAGGGAAGATGTATTACAACTATTAGATAAACTGAAGAGTAGCAAATCACCTGGGCCGGATGGTATACATCCAAGGGTGTTGAAAGAACTGAAATATGAGATTGCAGACCTGCTATTAGTAATCTGTGAACTATCATTAAAATCATCTCTAATACCTGAAGATTGGAGGATCGCCAATGTAACACCAAATTTTAAAAAGGGTTCCAGGGGTGATCCGGGAAACTACAGACCGGTGAGCCTGACATCAGTACCGGGAAAAATGGTAGAAACCATCATAAAGAATAAAATTACTCAGCATGTAGATAGTCATGACCTAATGGGAGACAGCCAACATGGCTTTAGACAAGGAAGATCTTGTCTTACTAATCTGTTATGATTTTTTGAAGGAGTGAATAATCAGGTGGACAAAGGTGAGTCGGTTGATACTGTGTATCTGGACTTTCAGAAAGCCTTTGACAAGGTCCCTCATCAGAGGCTTTTGGAAAAACTAAAGAGTCATGGGATAGGACGCAGTGTACTATTGTGGATCAGGAACTGGTTAAAAGATAGAAAGCAGAGGGTAGGGCTAAATGGCCAATTTTCCCAATGGAGAAAGGTGAATAGTGGTGTACCCCAGGGATCTGTGCTGGGTCCGCTGCTTTTTGACATATTCATAAATGACCTGGAAAGTGGAATAACGAGTGAGGTTATCAAATTTGCAGATGACACAAAACTATTTAAAGTTGTTAAAACCCAAGAGGATTGTGGAAAATTGCAAGAGGATCTTGATAAATTGGAAGACTGGGCATCAAAATGGCAGATGAAATTTAATGTGGACAAGTGCAAGGTAATGCACCTAGGGAAGAACAACCCAAACTATGGTTACACGATGCAAGGTTCCACATTAGGAACCAACACCCAGGAAAAAGATTTAGGCGTCATTGTGGATAACATGTTAAAACCCTCGGCCCAGTGTGTAGCGGCGGCCAAGAGAGCAAATAGAATGCTAGGTATGATAACGAAAGGAATGGAAAATAAAACAAAAGATATTATAATGCCTCTATATCGTTCCATGGTGAGACCGCACCTTGAATATTGTGTGCAATTCTGGTCGCCGTATCTTAGAAAGGATATAGCGATTTTAGAAAAGGTTCAGAGAAGAGGCACCAAAATGGTAAAGGGGATGGAAGGATACTCCTATGAAGAAAGGCTAAAAAGGTTAGGGCTCTTTAACCTGGAAAAGAGACGGCTGAGGGGTGATATGATAGAAGTCTATAAATTAATGAACGGAGTGGAACGAGTAAACGTAGATCGATTGTTTACCTTATCAGAATATAGAAAGACTAGGGGACATGCAATGAAGCTACAGGGTAAACTATTTAAGACTAATAAAAGAAAATATTTTTTCACTCAACGTATAATCAAACTCTGGAATTTGTTACCGAAGGATGTAGTAAAGGCTGTTAGTGTAGCTGGGTTTAAAAAAGGTTTGGACAAGTTCCTGGAGGAAAGGTCCATAAACCATTATTAAGAAGGGACCCAGGATATCAATGCTTGAACCAATACAAGCATTGTGGAACCTGAGTCCCTTGGGGAATCTGCTAGGTACGTATGACCTAGATTGGCCACTGTTGGAAACAGAATACTGGGCTTGATGGACCTTGGTCTGACCCAGTATGGCATATCTTATGTTCTTATAATAGCCGTGGCTCTGCTTACACACTCAAAGGAGTCAAAGGCTGCACGGTTGGAGAATTTGGAAACATCTTGGGTATGTTTGAGCCAAGTGAGAAATTCATGCCTTTTATCTTCTGAAATAAAAGGAGCTGAAGTCTGCAGATGATCTGTGACTTTTTAGAAACATCCCCATATAGAAACTATAGGAGTTGATTCTGGCAGCAAGCATATTGGCCTGGAAAATCCTTCGGCCAAAAGCATCTAGAGTCCTACATTCACGTCCTAGAGGTTTAGATGAGTGTCTCTTTGCACTCTTTTTCTTCATAGCAGACTCAACCACAATAGAGTAGTGAGGAAGCTGAGTCTTATGAAAACCAGGACAGGGAGGAACACGGTACATGGTGTCTAACCTACGAGAATGAGGAGAGGTGGTGAGAGGAGTCTCCCACATGCCCAATGTGAGATCATAAAGAATCTCATGAATAGGTAAGGTAGCTGCTTCCTTAGGAGCCTTAGGATATTGCAAAATATCTAATTGCTTGGCTCTAGGCTCTGACTCAGAGGCCACTGTGATGGAGAGGCCTCTAGCCACTTCCCTAATGAAGTCTTGAAAAGACAAGTCCTCTGGAGAAGATATTCTTCGTTTTGGAGAAGCAGACTCCTGAGGAAGAAGTACCGGTGCATCGACAGAAACCTCCGACTCAGAGTCTTCTGAGGAATCGAAGTATCGCCTGTCTGGATGCTCCTGTAAAGCCCGATACGCGTACCGAGTGGGATCGACATCGGGAGTAAGTGGTACCGGTTCGGTACCGATGGGCATCATAGGACAGGGTAATGTTGCAGTCGACACCGAAGCCGATGTTGATGCCGGTGCCAGTACCAGCAACGGAGATTGTTGCGGTACCGGAGGCGTCGAAGCCTGCATAAATGCCGTAAGGGTGCGCTGCATGGACAGAATTTTCTGATCCATCTACGCCACGAAGGTCTGGATGTCGGTTCCAGTGGAGACCACCGGTACCCCAGAACACAGCAACAGGTGATCGGTCGAGGCCAAGCCATCGATGTCAACCTGTGACCCCATAGACAATGCTTTGGAAGCCGGAACTTCCCGCCGGGGTAATTTTGCCGGAGCGGAATCCTCGAGGACAAGTCCAGAGGCATCTCGATGCTTAGAGGGAGATTTGCCCTTCGAGGACCGGCTAGATTTAGGTTTGGTTACCTGAGATCTATGGGAGGAAGAAGCAGCCCTGGAAGACGTCGATGCCACCGAGGCTGCATCAGAGGGAAACAGGGTACTGAGCTTGGCTGTTCGGTTCTGCCGACCTCTTTTAGACATCATGGTGCAGGACACACAATCCGTGATGGAATGGTCAGGACCCAAACATTTCAGACACCAATCATGGGTGTCGGTGAAAGAAATAGTACCGCCACATTTTGTGCACTTTTTGAACCCGGAAGCGGGCTTCTCCATGAGAAAATATTTAGGCCTAAGGCCCAAAAATGAAAATGCACAGTTGAATAAAGAAAAGGTTTTTGTTTTTTTTTAAAGAAGAAAGAAAAGAAAAGACCGGCGGTACCGGTCTGACGTTGAAGGCAGACGCGACACAGAAAAATAAAGAAAAAAAATAAAACTTCTTCAGCGGTGACAGGAACACGACCTGCTGGCTCCGCGGAAAAGAAGAACTGGAGAGAGGCGGTTGGGAAAGGCGGAAAGGCAGCGCGCAGGCGCTGTGGGATGCTCCCAAAAGCTTTCTTACTGGACGCTGCGGAGCGTTCCCACGCAGGCTCCGCCGGTACCGACGATACCCATATGTGAAGACTCATTCCTGCTTGTTCCTGGAGATACATAACAGATTAGTAAGACAAGATCTTCCTTGTCTAAAGCCATGTTGGCTATCTCCCATTAAGCCATGACTATCTACATGTTCAGTAATTTTGTTCTTTATGATGGTTTCTACCATTTTTCCCGGTACTGCCGTCAGGCTCACCGGTCTGTAGCTTTCAGGATCACCCCTGGAACCCTTTTTAGAAATTGGCATTTCGTTTGCCATCCTCCAATCTTCAGGGTTTTTTTTTGTTTTGTTTTGTTTTTTTACATTCTCTTATATACCGTGCTATTTTCTATCAGTGCGGTTTACATTGAACAAACTGAAATTATATTGAACGGGGCATTATATCTTGGAGATAACTATTTTACAGGGAACATGGGCTATGGAGGGTTAAGCACCTGTGGGATTTACAATTGATTTTAATGACAGTTCACAGATTACTAATAGCAGGTCTGCAATCTCATATTTCAGTTCTTTCAACACCCTTGGATGTATATCATCCGGTCCAGGTGATTTGCTACTCTTCAGTTTATCAAATAGTTGTAATACATCTTCCCGATGTATCGATATTTCCTTCAATTCTTCCGCACCTTTAAATACCACTTCAGTCATGGGTAACATCCCTACATCTTCCTCAGTAAAGACCGAAGCAAAGAATTCATTCAGTCTCTCCGCTATCGCCTTGTCGCCTCTTAGTGCCCCTTTAACACCTCTATCATCTAATGGACCAACTGACTCTCTCACAGGTTTTTTGCTACAAATGTACTTGAAAAAGTCTTTATTACATGTTTTTGCTTCTGCAGCAAGCTTCTTCTCAAATTTTCCCTTTGCCTGCCTTATCAATGCCTTGCATTTAACTTGTGCTGTTTCCAGTTATCGTCATTTGGCTCTTTTTTCCATTTCCTGAAAGATGCTTTTTTGGCAACAACCACCTCTCTGACCTCACCTTTAAACCATGCTGTCAGTTTTTTTGACTTCCTTCCACTTTTCTTAAAGCGTGGAATACTGCTGGTCTGGGCTTCCAAGATAGTATTTTTCAACACCACCAAAGCCTGATCTAAGCCTATAACCTTAGCAACTGCTCCTTCTAGTTTTTTCTTAACTATTTTCCTCATGTTATAATAGTCTCCCTTTCGAAAGTTAAATAGTACTGTGGATTTCCTTACCATCCCTCCTCCACTAATTAAATCAAACACGATCATGCTATGATCACTATTGCCAAATGGCCCCAACACCAATATCTCTGGAAAGCCCCCATCTTGCTGCTGGACTGCTGTCTGCATCTTAGTTTTAAGCTTGTGTTTAGATCTTTAAGTTCTTTGCTTACTAAGGGTTGCTGTGGATTCTTATACTAATAAAGATGTACCTAATACATTTAATATACAGTACCTTGTTCAACTGAAGCTTAATTAATTTCAGGTCCTTAGTGTATGACTGATTTGGATAACGAGCTGCACCTGAGAGCACCTCCTTTCCTTTAAGATGTGTAAGTACCTATATAAAGCTACGATTATCCCAGGGGTGGGTGGGTGTTGGGGAGGAAGGAAGGGAAATAAGACTTATTACAGAAGAGGGCTTCTACACAGTACCCGGTCCTGTGCTTCTGAGGTAAGCTGTGACCAACTTCCTGGGTGATTAACAGTCCTTGCTTGGATAGAAGGAGTCTTTCAAAATGGCCTTTTGACCTGCCACCTGGCTTTAACAGCTATTGAAAAGGTTTCACAGGTCTCTTGCCCCCTAGATAGAAGGCTCTTTGTAAAGGTCTCTAGAAGACTAATTGTTGCTCAAAGAATACTGACCCTGTTTTGCCTTTTATGCTAAGTTATATTCTGATTTGATTTAAATTAAAGCTCTTTGCTGCTGCTAGGCTCTGACTTATTATTAAATTTAAACTAGAAGCTCTCTGTTGGGTTCTTAATTTAACCAGAAAGTTCTCTTCTGTGTTTTAAATTTAAACTTAAAACTGCTGCTATTAGGCCCTGACTGATTTAACAAATACACCGGGTTCACAGATTAATCAGCTTTAAGCCAAAGAAGTCCCTTCAGAAAAATTCCCAGAAGTATATAGTCACAATTGCAGACCTTTCTCCAGAAGTAGCAGTCCCCTTTTCTAGTCCTTCCCGCCCAAGGGTGCCATCTTGATCAGTCAGATGACATAGCTCAAGCAAAGGATAAAAATCCAAAGAAAGAGTGGGCAACTCCTAGGGAGTTGGGTGGGTTGTGAGAACTTATTCCTCCAGGGACAGCAGAACACCAGTTAAAGGTGAGTAACTACGCTTTCTCCAGGAACATGCAGGAAGTCAATCCTCACATATGGGAATCCCCAGCTACAGGCTACTGATGACCCATAGGAAAAATGCCATGGTGAGCCGTGGGTCAGAAACTGGTTACCGAAGACAGCCCGAGGACCCAGGATCCCCAGAAGACTGCACTCACAGAAGCTGCAGGGCCGGAGTTGCCTAAACCCCAAACAAACTGCAGAGTATGGCCTGGCCAAAGGCACTGTCCCGACGGGACTCCCTTTCCAGGTGGAAGTGCATCGCAAAGGTGTTAGCCAAGGACCAGGATGCAGCTCAACAGTTGTCCACTAGGGACACGGAGTGCAGATGTGCCACCGTGTGCCATGATGTGGCGGTCGAGTGGTAGCCCAGCCTGGGCCTGGGCGAATGCGATGCAATCCGCCACCCAGATGGGCAGGGTTGTAGGAAACGAAGAGTCCCTCAGACCTGTAGTGGGCCTGCGTGCACTGCAGGTAGAAAGAGATAGTCCTCCTACAGTCAAGGGTGTGGAGGATCGCTGAAGCCCAGTCGGTGTGGGGCTTCAGAAAGAAGGTTGGTAGCATTATCTCCTGATTGAGGTGAAAATCCAAGACAACCTTCAGGAGAAACTTGGGGAGCGTTCAGAGGACCACCCGGTTCCCGTAGAATCTCGAGCAGGAAGCATTAGCCATCAGGGCCTGTAGCTCACTGACCCTCCGGGCCAAGGTGAGGGCTACCAGAAAAATCACCTTCCAAGAAAGGTGCCGAAGCGAGCAGGCCACCATTGGCTCGAAGGGCGGCTGGTTTAGTCGCGTGAGGATGACATTGAGATTCTACTCTGCCGAAGGCAGTCAGATGGGAGGACTGGAAAGAAGCAGCCCACGCATGAAGCGGGAAAACAGCGGCTGGCCCGAGAGGGGTCCATCCTCAACTGGGTGATGGTTGGCTCAGATCGCACTCAGGTGGACCCTGACCGAGTTGGACTTCAGGCTCGCCTGCGAGGGATGGAGCAGGTACTGCAGGACCAGATGGGTGGGGCAAGAGAAAGGGTCGGCGCGTACCTCTCAGCACCACACCGAGAACAGATGCCACTTGAAGGCATAAGCCCTCCCAGTTGAGTCCTTGCGCAAAGTCAGCAATATGTCCTCGATCTCCACTGGGAATCAAGGAGGGGCTAGTGCAACCCGTTCAGCCACCAAACCATTAAAGATAGAGATCTCAGGTTCCGGAGAAGCAGGAGACCCTTCTCCTGTGTCAACAAGCCCAGCACGCTGCAGAGGGGAACTGGAGGCTCCGAAAAGAAGCAAAGCAGCAGCGGGAACCAGTGTTGTCGGGGCCACCGCAGGGCCACGAAGATCGCCGAGGACCCATCCCGCAGAATCTTGAGGAGACCCGCACTATGAGTGGGGTAGGAGGAAATGCATAGAGAAAGCCATTCATCTACGGCAGCAGGAAGGCATCGGAGGCTTCCATGCTTCGGTGGGGAACCAGGCCACAGAACCACGGGAGTCGTGAATTCATAGGGCTGGTGAAAAGGTACAGGACCAAGGTCCCCCGGCGCCAGCACCGGAACAGCCACTGCACTGTCTGCGGGCAGAGGAGCCACTCGTGTCGCTGGAGGGTCCAACTCAGTCTGTCCACCAGAATGTTGTCCTGACCTGGGAGATAAGTAGTCCGAAGGGCTATGTCTTGGCTGATCGCAAAGAACTATAAGACTACCGCCTCCAGGCAGAGGCTGTGAGAGCCGGTGCCCCCCTGCTTGTTCACATAGAACATTGCCACCCAGTTGTCCGTCTGGACAAGCACTGTCCGATGGCGGACGCAGTACCTGACCACCCAGAGTTCGAGGAAGGTGATGTTCCCTGTAAAAAAGTTATCTCCAAGTTATAATACCCTGTTCAATGTAATTTCAGTTTGTTCAATGTAAACCGCACTGATGCAGAATAGCGCGGTATATAAGAGAATGTAAATAAATAGGCAGTCGGGACTCCTCGAGGGACCATGCCCCCTGCTGCAGAGCTTGCCGCAGTGTGCTCCCCAGCCTGTTAGAGAGGCATTCATCGTCAAGACCACGTCATGCTATGGAGCTTAGAATGGCATGCCTCGAAGCAGATTCCGGTCGTCCCGCCAGCAGTCGAGGGACTAGGACAGTAGGGGGGAGACCGAGATGGTATCCCGGAGACAGCCCGTCACCTGAGCCCACTGAGTGCAAAGACACTACTGCGCAGTTCAGATGTGTAGATGGGTATTGGGGACAACATGGACTGTCGAGGCCATATGGCCGAGAAGACGGAGCATCACCCAGGCCGAAACTGCATCACAGCACTGGACTGCGGAGGCCAGTGTGATAAGGCGGTCTGCCCTGTCCTGGGGGAGGAAGGCCATCGCCTGCTTGGTGTCGAGGCATGCACCGATGAACTCCAGGAATTGGACAGGAGTGAGGTGGTACTTCGGAAAAATTCACCACGAAGCTGAGGTGCTGAAGGAGATGGACGGTGTGGGCCGTGGCCTGCTGTGCTTTGTCAGCTATCTCCCCTGTAACGAGCCAATCGTCTAGATAAGGGTAGACGAAGGTACCCTGCAACTGAAGGTGAACACTCGCGGGGCAGAAGTGAGAGCGAAAGAATAAGTATTTTCTGTGCTTCAGGTGGACTAGGATATGAGTGTACGCATCCTGAAGGTCCAAGGAGAATAACCAGACACCTTGTCAGAGGAAGGGCAGCAAGGCGCCAAAGGAGAGCATTTTGAACTTCTCCTGCACCAGGTATTTGTTGAGATTTCTTAGATCGAGGATGGGTCGGAAACCGCTCGTCCGCTTTGGCACAAGGAAGTAATGGGAGTAGAACCTGCACCCTCTGAGGTGCGGCGAAACCACATCCATTGCACGCTCCTCGAGAAGGTTGACAAGCTCCTGCACCAAGAAGATCTCATGAACGGGGGGCCGAGGGGGCTCTGTGGGGCAAAAGGGTGTAAGAAGCCGGTCCAGATGAAGGAGGAAACCCTCCTGAATGACCTAGAGGATCCAGGTATCTGAGGTGACAGAATCCCATCGGGGGGGCAAAGTGGACCAGGCGTCCTCCTACCGGTAGCTAGGTCGCCAGAGGGTGAGTGGCTATGCATCTGGTGTCAAAACCCCGGGGCCGACTGGACTGGTACTGGGGGTCTGGCTCTTGGGGCCCTTTGGCTTACGTGGACTCCGATGGCTGCTCTTGCTCTGTCCACTTTGGAGGTGGAGTTGGCAACAGAGGATAAGGTGGGTAGCCCCGATTGGGGAGACCTTTCCTCTGAAAGAAAGGCTTCTTGCCCTGCTGCTTCTTTCGTGGAAAGGAAGACGTCCCTCCAGGAGAGATGGGTGCGGGTCAATCTCCGCCACTTTGTCCTCCATCGGTTTGCTGAACTGTTCGCCCAGACACGGATCATCAAGCAGTTTTTCCTGGACCCACTGTTCGAGGACTGCAACCAGGCCTGTTGCCTGGCTCCAATACCTCAGCCACTACCTGAGCAGTGGACTTGAAGCTGTCGTATGCAGCGCGAGAGAGGTACTTCGAAAAGTCCCACATTGATTTCAGGAGGGAGTGCAAACGATGGAGGTAATCACGGTCGAGGCCCGCTTGGAAGCCGCCGAGTTCTTTTGTGAGGTCACGAAGGAACACATCAATATAAAGCCTGGATTCAGCAAGCCAGCATGGAGCCTTGATAGATCTTTCACCAGAGGGCATGAGATTCCCAACTCGGCAGAACCGAAGTATGGGGTTTTTTTTTACTCTTCTGCTTCCACATGGCAAATTCTACCACCATTGAGATATGGGGGAGCTGGACCTTCCGGAAGCTGTGCCCCCACTGGACCTTGTACATGGTGTCCAGCCACTTGCTGACAATGGGGATAGTCGCAGGCATCTCCCACATGTAGAGGAGCAGCATGGTCAGAGTGGATGGGACCGGGAGGGATTCCCTCGGTGGGGCCTCGTATTGCAAAATATCAAGTTCCTCCGCACGGGGATCCTCCTTGGATTGGATAGAGTGCGCCAGGGCTCAAGCCATGTCCCGTACAAACTCAAAAAAGGAGGTATCCTCGTTAGGCAACCGCCGCTTCTCAGAGGGCGGGGAAGGATCCGAGGGGACATCCTGATGAGTCCAAGATTCAGGAGAAGTATACCTGTTGGACTCCCAGTCCGAAATCTGCGAGGGGGACTAGGAAGTAGGCTGCTCGAGCAGAGCTCGTGAAGCACGCTGGACTCCAGAGGCCGAAGCACCTTTGGAGTTGGAGGCACTGGCCCAGGAAGATCTCATACCCAAAGACCAGGACACAGATCAAGACCTCTACCAGGATCCCACACAAGGCCACTGGTTCACAGGGGTTACCGTGCAGTCTGGGGAATCAAGCCAGGCGTTGCCCTCGAGGTCTCAGAGCACGTGCCAGCAGGGCCTGGCACCAGCGCCTGCTGGACAGCAATGAAGGCAGAAATGCTGCACTCCAAGACTTACATCAAGCTTGGGTGTTGTTGAAAAGTACTATCTTGGAAGCCCAGACCAGCTGTATTCCACACTTTAAGTAGAAGGAAGTCCAAAAAACTGCCAGCATGGTTTAAAGTTGAGGTCAGAGAGGCTGTTGTTGCCAAAAAAGCATCTTTCAGGAAATGGAAAAAAGAGCCAAACGACGAAAACTGGAAAGAGCACAAGCACTGGCAAGTTAAATGCAAGGCATTGATAAGGCAGGCAAAGAGAGAATTTGAGAAGAAGCTTGCTGCGGAAGCAAAAACGCGTAATAAAGACTTTTTCAAGTACATTCGTAGCAAAAAACCTGTGAGTCAATTGGTCCATTAGATGATAAAGGGGCACTAAGAGGCGACAAGGCGATAGCGGAGAAAATGAATGAATTCTTTGCTTCGGTCTTTACTGAGGAAGATGTAGGGATGTTACCCATGACTGAAGTGGTAATTAAAGGTGCGGAAGAATTGAAGGAAATATGGTTACATCGGGAAGAAGTATTACAACTATTAGATAAACTGAAGAGTAACAAATCACCTGGACCAGATGGTATACACCCAAGGGTGTTGAAGAACTGAAATATGAGATTGCAGACCTGCTATTAGTAATCTGTCAACTATCATTAAAATCATCTATAATACCTTGTGATAAGGAAGCTTATCATAGCTCAGGAAGGAGCTATAGAAAAGGTGAAGTGACTGAACAAGCAACCTGTCAGTTCTGGTAGAAATAAGAAAACAGAATTTTCCCATAAAAGACTACCAGTCCCAGAATGCACCAGGTTTCCAACAGCCATTAGAGGAGCTGAAGTGGGGAAACGTGTGTTCAATCAGGAGGGCTATGAGGTAATCCCTAAGCACTCATCTCAAAGGGCAGGGCCTGATTCAGCACAGCTGCGCTGTATTAGGGGGGAGCACTCATCTAGGCAGAATAAAGGTAGAGGTTATTCTACAGAGAATTATCCTCATTATCCTGAGAATCAGCTTGAGCTTCATCAGTTTCATCTGAAGGATCATCAGAAGCAGAAGCCAAACCGGACGGACAGAGAGGGAAAGAAACCCTTTGGAAGAAAGAGGAGAAAAGCCTTTGAGAGGTCTAGAAGAGTCCAGAGCAGTATGTATACTGGGAGGCATTCCAAGGGCCAGCATACACCATTGGACTGGGGAAAGCCAGAGGAATGGTGCTGCAGAGCTAGGAATTTATTTATTTTTATTTATTTAACTGCATTTATATACCGCTTTTCACCGGGTCAAAGCGGTGTAAACATATAACATAAGGGGGGGGGGGTAATATTTTGCAGGGGGGCCATCACCAGGGGCAACAATTAATGATTTGGGTGGACATAGACATGTACATTTCTGCTGAATCTAGGTATTAGATCATGCGGATAGGGTGGAAATTCTGTTCAAAGATGTTCACGGAATAGGATTGTTTTCAGCTGTTTCTTGAATGATGTGATGTCAGCGTTGTTTCTGATGTGGTTTGGTAGAGAGTTCCAGAGGGATGGGGCATAAAGTTCGAAGGCTCTGTTGCAGGTCCGTTGTGTGGATTTGGTTCTTTTGTGGGGGACGACAATGGAGTTATTGGAGGATTGTCTGGTTGATCTGTTGTGAGATGGGCGAGGTAGAAGGTGGTGGAGGGAGGTGTTCCGTGTTTGGTGGATAGTCTTGTGGATGAGTAGGATAGCTTTGTACTTGACTCTTGCTGGAATTGGAAGGAAGTGGAGGTCTCTTAGGATTGGAGTGATGTGATCCCGTTTTTTTGCATTCTGAATAATCCTTGCTGTGGTATTTAAGGCAGTTCGGAGGGGGTTGGTGTGTGAGGCGGGTAGTCCATGGTAGATTATGTTGCAGAAATCCAGATGGGGGAGTGTTACCGCTTGCATTACTGTCCTGAAGTCGTGAGGTTCTAGGAGAGGTCGGAGACGTTGAACAGTCTTAGCTTTGTGGAATATTGTCCCAGCGGTTTTGTTGATTTGTTGTTTAAAGGTGAGGGCCTGGTCAATGATAACGCCTAGATACCTTATTTGGGGCTGGATTTGGATTTGTGTGGTTCCCATGTTGAGGTGGGTAGGAGGTTTGAAGTCAGGTTCTTTTGTTACTATAAGGGCTTCAGTTTTCTTTATGTTGATGGATAAATTGTTCTCCTGTAGCCAGTTGGCTACGTCGTTGAAGCAGGCTGATAGCTGGTCGTTTTTTGGGTTGGTGGTTGTAATCGGTGCGTAGAGCATTATGTCGTCAGCGTATATGTGGAAGTTGATGTTGTGGGTGTGTATGATTGAGCATAGTGGACGGAGGTATATATTGAACAGCATGGCTGATAGGTTAATCTCCAGACGGTACCTGTGAGAGAGACGGCTGCACGTGGAAGGGACCCTAAGACCCGTGCCAGAAGGTATGTGAAGAGAGATCCAGTGTCCAGGGATCTGGATTGGAAGGCTGGACATAAGAACTGGACTACATACTGGCCAGGCTATATAGAGAGGAACTCTAACAGCAATGGAAGCTCAGGTATGAACACTGATCTATGCCCTAGCTATAACCTTGAAAGACAGCAGGGAAACAAGTATTCTCCTGAAAGTGCTCCATTGAGAGATTCATCTATGCCAATCCATGATATTGAACCCATGCTTGTTGAAGAAGGGGGAATGATTGCAGATGAAGAATGTGTTTATATGGACTGTTCTCTGTCTAAACTCCTTTGGTAACTTTCTGTTACAAAGTACAGCAACCATCACAAAGAAATACAAACTTGTTCTTTAATCTACTCAGAAAAGCTCCTGAAGCAGGATTTGACCCACACAGTAGAAAGCAAGCCAGCTAAGGTGTTTCAGCTGGATAACTGCTAGCAATTGAGCCTTACCTAATTGCTTGTGAGCTAGGAGAGAATCACTTCTGAATCTATGTGGGAAGATATAAGAAGTTAACCTGAAAAGAACAGTTTTTTTTCTCTTTGTAGCTTTTGGTTTGTTGTTTGATACTTGCTAAGAGGATATTAGTTAAGCCTACAGAAAAAGACCAGTTTGTTATCAACCAGGTCTTATTTCTTTTGCTTTTGATTGCCTGACAAGTTTAAAGGTTGTTTTCCTGATTTTTTTTTTTTTTTTCCAAGTTTAACACTGAAAGCAAGTAACCTGATTTATGTGCTACCAAGCATATCTGTGTTGGGAGAAATAACCCCATAAATAAATATCTTATTGGCTTTAACACTTGAGCACAACTAAATTATTGTCAGCAGCTGTGTCTTGTGTGAATGAACTACATTGCCCACAATCCCTTGCAAATCATATAGACATATGCACTTGCCAAGACTGTGAAGATTCTCACCCAGGCAGCTGTCTGACAACCTGAAGATTTGAGGATGGCGAAAGTAACGTCAATTTTTAAAAAGGATTCCGGAGGTGATCCGGGAAACTACAGACTGGTGAGCATGACATCAGTACCGGAAAAAATGGTGGAAACCATCATAATGAACAAAATTGCTGAACTTGTAGATAGTTATGGCTTAATGGGAGACAGCCAACATGGCTTTAGACAAGGAAGATCTTGTCTTACTAATCTGTTATGCTTTTTGGAAGGTGTGAACAAACAGGTAGACAAAGGTGAGTCGGTTGATATAGTGTATCTGGACTTTCAGAAAGCCCTTGACAAGGTCCCTCATCAGAGACCTTTGGCAAAACTAATGAGTCATGGGATAGGACGCAGTGTACTACTGTGGATCAAGAACTGGTTAAAAGATAGAAAGCAGAGGGTTGGGCTAAATGGCCAATCTTCCCAATGGAGAAAAGTGAATAGTGGTGTACCCCAGGGATCTGTGCTGGGTCCGCTGCTTTTTGACATATTCATAAATGACCTGAAAAGTGGAATAATGAGTGAGATTATCAAATTTGCAGATGACCCAAAACTATTTAAAGCTGTTAAAACTTAAGAGGATTGTGGAAAATTGCAAGAGGATCTTGATAAATTGGAAGACTGGGCATCAAAATGGCAGATGAAATTTAATGTGGACAAGAGCAAAGATATGCACCTAGGGAAGAACAACCCAAACTATGGTTACACATGCAAGGTTCCACATTAGGAACCACCACCCAGGAAAAAGATTTAGGCGTCATTGTGGATAGCATGTTAAAACCCTCGGCCCAGTGTGCAGCGGCAGCCAAGAGAGCAAATAGAATGCTAGGTATCATAAGGAAAGGAATGGAAAATAAAACAAAAGATATTATATAATGCCTCTATATCGTTCCATGGTGAGACCGCACCTTGAATATTGTGTGCAATTCTGGTCACCGTATCTTAGAAAGGATATAGCGATTTTAGAAAAGGTTCAGAGAAGAGCCACCAAAATGGTAAAGGGGATGGAAGGATACTCCTATGAAGAAAGGCTAAAAAGGTTAGGGCTCTTTAACCTGGAAAAGAGACGGCTGAGGGGAGATATGATAGAAGTCTATAAATTAATAAACGGAGTGGAACAGGTAAACGTAGATCGATTGTTTACGTTATCAGAATATAGAAAGACTAGGGGACATGCAATGAAGCTACAGGGTAAACTATTTAAAACTAATGAAAGAAAATATTTCTTCACTCAACGTGTAATCAAACTCTGGAATTTGTTACTGGAGGATGTAGTAAAGGCTGTTAGTGTAGCTGTGTTTAAAAAAGATTTGGACAAGTTCCTGGAGGAAAGGTCCATAAACCATTATTAAGAAGGGACCCAGGATATCAATGCTTGACCCAGTACAAGCATTGCGGAACCTGTGTCTTTTGGGGAAACTGCTAGGTACGTATGACCTAGATTGGCCACTGTTGGGAACAGGATACTGGGCTTGATGGACCTTGGTCTGACCCAGTATGGCATGTCTTATGTTCTTATGAATCTGAATTCCTTTCTGGTAAGTATTTGTACTCCTCCCCCTCTCTTTTGTGCTCTAATGCAGTTAAATGTTGAGTATCCTGTTGGGGTTACTTGATTTAATATGACTTGGTCTGAGTCGTCTAGCCAGGTCTCAGTGATGCATATTATATCAAGCTTCTTGTCGTGGATTAGGTCAAGGATAGTATTCAGTTTGTTCCTGATAGATTTGGCTTTAGTAGCGCACACCTGATGTTTGTTGAGATGATTGGGTTTGTGTGTTCATTATTTGTGTGGTGAGAGGGTGCGTCAGGTGTGGCATTGTATGGTTTGTGTGCTGTATTCTTTGATGGCGTTCTTTGGATATGTGTGATGCTGATGTAGATATGGGTTGGGTGGTATATAGGTTTATCAATGGGATTTGTTTGTTGAGTCTGATGCTGTGTGTGCAAAGTGCAAACGTGTAGGAATGTGAGATAGGCCATGAAGTAGTGATTAGTGGAGTTCGTTTTATAACTTGTATTTACTGATCAGGGCTCGACTTGATTTGTGTCCTATGTAATTTTGCATTAGTAGTAGTGAAATCTTTACTCATGTCTTGTGTTGCATATGATTAGTTTGCAGATTGGTTATGAGGTGATAGTTGAATTGATGTAGGGCTTGTGCAGCTTGAGTTGTTTTGCAAACTAACCTATGCAGAAATGGGTAGTAGGTTCTATGCAGTTAGTCCTACAAGCAATGGATTGTTCAGGCAGGATTACAGCATTAACTTAAGCAAGCAATGGATTATCTCCAGGAACAAGCAGGAATGAGTCTTCACATATGGGTACATCGGTACCAATGGAGCCTGCACAGGAACGCTCCCCAGCGTCCAATCAGAAAGCCTTTGGGAGCATCCCACAGTGCCTGCGTGCTGCCTTCCCGCCATTCCAACTCTCCCTCTTTAGGGAAAGCACGGTAATTAATGCTAAGTTGGAGAAGTTGGAGAATTTCTCCAAAAAGTTAAATCTGCGAATTGTTAATTTTCCTGTTTCTTCTGCTGTTTCTCCGGTAGAGTTGTTTAAGAAATATTTGAGGGAAGTTTTGGGGTTGCCGGAAAATGCCCTCCCTCCCACCTCTAAAGTATATTATTTACCTATGAAAAAACGTTCTAGTTCTATTAATGTGGTCGCCAATGCGGTGGGTGAACAAGGGGATAGTCTTGATGCTCTGAACCTCTCTCAAGTATTAGAAGTTTCTGACGAGGAAATAACTAGGAGAGCTACTCTTTTAGTAACGTTTGTTCTAGAGCCGGATAGGTCTTGGATCCTGAGATTGTTCTTTAGAAATTCTGATAAAAAATTTTTTGGTCAGAAAGTTTGGATTTTTCCTGATGTTTCTTTTGTAACTCAGGAAAAAAGGAAAAAGTTTCTGATCATGCGTCCTGAGGTGGTTTTGTTAGGTTTTTTCTTTATATTGAAATTTCCTTGTAAATGCCTTATAAAGTCAGCTTTGGCTAGATTTATTTTTTATGATCCTAAACAATTGCATATGTTTTTGGATGGGAGAGCTGCCCTTCGGGATGTTCCAGTTCCAGTGGAGCCCACTTAGATCGACTCATCTTGGGCACTTATGTTGAAATCACGCCACTCGGTCCTATTTCTTTCTTTATTATTAATGGTTATTTCTTGATTGGTAAATATGTAAAACATCTAGCCTCTTTCTGTACTTCCTCCCCCTCCTGTTTTTGTGGGCTGGTAGTGTTAGGTAAATGCTTTGTATTACTATTGTAATTGGGTTATTTCCTTTTGTTTCAATGATTTCTGTGATGTTTACCTTTCCATTTCTTTCAAGTATGGAATATTGCTTGATGTATTTGGTTGAAAATTAAGAAATAAAATAAAAAAAAAAAAAAAAAAAAAAGAAAGCCTTTGGGAGCATCCCACAGTGCCTGCGTGCTGCCTTCCCGCCTTTCCCAACTGTCTCTCCTCAGTTGTTCTTTTTCCGCGGAACCAGCAGGTCGTGTTCCTGTCACCGCAGAAGAATTTCCTTATTTTTTCTCTATTTCTTTTGTGTCGCGTCTGCCTTCTTCGACGCTGTACCGGTACCGCCAGTCTTTGTTCTTTTCTTCTTGTAAAAAAAAAAAAAAAAACACAACCTTTTTTCCGTTCTTTTTCTTCAGGTGCTGCTGAGGTAAGCTATATTCTTATTTGATTTTAAATTATAGCTCTTTGCTGCTGCTAGGCTCTAACTTATTATGAAATTTAAACTACAAGCTCTCTGCTGGGTTCTAAATTTAACCAGAAAGCTCTCTTCTGTGTTTTAAAATTAAACTAAAAGTACTTTGCTGATACTAGGCCCTGAGTGACTATTAATTTAAACTACAAGCTCTCTGCTGGGTATGATATGTAACCAGAAAGTTGTCGTCTGTGTTTTAAATTTAAACTAAAACTGCTGTTATTAGGCCCTGACTGATTTAACAACAAATAATGGGTTCACAGATTAATTAGCTTTAATACAAAGAATTCCTTACAGAAAATTCCCAGAAGTATATACTCACAATTGCAGATCTCTCTCCAGAAGTAACAGTCCCCTTTTGTAGTCCTGCAAGACTCAAAACAATCGCTACCACCAACACAAGCGAAGCCAACACACTAATTATAACCAACAAGTATCTAACCATCTCCATCACATACAGACCACCTGGAACCACAACTGAATACTTATCCACAGTAATTTAAAAGATATGCGCACATAACAGAAAGCAGAAACCCCTCGTTGCACTAGGAGACTACAACCTATCATCCGCACCCACCAGAGAATCTGCAACGTTCCTAAAAGCCATGGAGTCATTAAAATACTGCCAGACAATTAACGCCCCAACATGGTTCAACTCCGGACATGGTATTCATGGCAACACAACTAGTGGAACAGAACAAAACCGCAAAACCAACAATCACCCCAGTCCCTTGGTCAGACCACCATGTAATTGAATTCACCATGACCATGAATAGCCACACCCAACGCAAAGAAGAAGAAAGAATAACCAGACTGTTTAAAACATTTAACAGAGACTCATTCATAAATGACATCACCCCACAACTTCAACAGGATCACGACACCCTGGACCTAAACATAGAAGAATGGAACACAATAATATCCAACACAGCATCTGCCCCAGCCATTAAAGAACCACAAACCTGCAAAAGATCCAACGCCCCATGGTACTCGCACGAAGTCAGAGTCGAAAAGCGCACACTAAGAAGAATAGAAAGAAAATGGAGATGGAACAAATCACATAACCTCCTAACACAATACAGAGACAAACAACGGGAATACAACAATCTAATAAATGAGCATAAACAGCAACACCATACCAACCTAATCATGAAATCTACCAATAGACCAAGAGAGCTTTTCAGCTTTGTACAAAAGCTCACCAAAGACGACACGCAACAAAGCGCCCACCATCTTGACCCACAAAAATATGCAGACTACATGAAGTCAAAACACACTAACCAAACATACTCTGCTTCACCACAAACAAATGATCACACAATAAAAAAGCAACACCAAGCATGGGAAAGCTTCAATATACCAACAAAACAGCAAGTAGAAGACATCATATCTGGACTAAACACAACAACTTCACCATCAGACCCATGGCCAGTGTCATGGATCAAAGTCACAAAAAGTCAGCTCTCTCATCACATTCAAAAAATCGTCAAAGATTCACTCCAACAAGGATACATGCCACAACCCCTAAAGCACGCAGTGATACGACTAATACTTAAAAGTAGCAATCTGAGCCCATCTGAACCAAAGTCATACCATCCTATCTCCAGCCTGCCATTCCTTGCTAAAGTCGAGGAAAAAGCAGTCCAAAGGCAACTTCAAGACCACATAGATATCAATGCCCCACTGGACATACATCAGCATGGATTCAAGCCACAACACGGAGTAGAAACACTACTCGCCTCCCTCTTTGACAATCTCCTAAGGAACATAGATAACATAAAAAACGGCTTCCTGCTAGTGTTCATGGACATCTCTGCGGCCTTCGACACTGTCCCACCCTAAGCTATTACAACGCTTACAACAGATAGGACTTTACAAGAATACCATGAAATGGTTCACATCATACCTGGAAGGGCGAACGCAACAAGTCAAATGCGATCAAAAGAAATCCCTATAATTCACCGTCACGCAGGGAATACCTCAAGGCTCAGCCCTATCCTCAATGCTCTTCAACATCTACATACAGCCCATTTGCAACATCATCAAGCACCACAAATTACACTACCACATTTATGCTGACGACATCATGGTGTATGCTCCAATCAACTTACTAGCACTAAACACTACAACAATAACAAAATGCCTCAAAGACATGAATGAATGGCTCATAGCCAACAACTTAACGGTCAACTACGAAAAAACTGAGGCAATGTTTGTCACCAGGAACCCCACCGTCATGCCTCCACAAACTATCAGCATCCTGGACAAACACATAGTAGTCAAAGAAGAAGTTAGGTATCTGGGCATAACACTAGACAGAGCTCTGAACCTAAAATCCCACATCACCAAAACTACAAACAAGGCATATCATCGACTGAAAATAGTCAGACAAATCAAACCAATGCTCCATCAAGACCACTTCCGCACAGTGTCCACAGGCTGTCATTACACCATTGCTTGATTATGGAAACTCACTATATCAAGGCCTTCCTCATCAGACACTACACTCACTACAGATGGTACAAAACACCACAGCACGCATCATCACAGACACCCCAAGAACCGAGCACATCATTCCCATCCTACAACAACTACACTGACTTAAAATGGTGGCAAGAGCTAAATACAAAACAATCTGGATAATCTTCAAAGTCATTCACCATCTCTCAGCAGACGTACTCCAAAACGTTATAACAAGAGACATCAGCAATAGACCAAGAAGAACTAACAACAACAACATGATCGGCACACCTGCAGGCTACCACAAAATCAAACAACCAACCTCAAAAAGAGCACCATCACTACTTGCGTCCTCAATATGGAACTCCCTACCATTGAGCCTGAGAGCTTTAGAAGACCTCACAGAATTCCGCAAAGACCTCAAAACATGGTTATTTATAGAAACCTATGAGCATTCAAGCAACACCTCTTACCCAAACAGCAACACTACTACCTCCACCAACTAAACACACACCCATTCCATCCACACACACAAATTCAACACACCTCATTAGTAAATACCTTTATGTTAAATGTTACTTCAATTGTACTGTCTAAATATTGTCTAAATGTCTAAATACTGTTATGTAACTGTGCTGTCTAGATGATTACACGTACCCTAATGTTAAATGTAACCCTCCAATTGTGATGTGACGTGACCACCTTGATTGAAGGAAAAGGTGGCATACAAATCTGTCTAAATAAATAAATATGCTAAAACTAAACAATAGATTATGACACCTGGGGGGGACGGGGACATTACGGCTTAAGGTTTACCTAAGGTGCCTCCCTGTTTGTTCACATAGGACATTGCCACCTGGTCATCTGTCTGGATCAGGTCCATCTGATTTAAAAGCACAAAAGGCATTCGCTATGGCCCACAACTTGAGGAAGCTGATCTGGTGCAGGCACTCCTGTTCTGACCAAATGGCCTGCATCCACAGGCTGTCCAGATGAACTCCCCACCCGAGCTTGTAAGCGTTGGTTGTCAGCATCCGTGCAGGGGGGGGGGGGGGGGAATGGCTCCGCTTGGAACTGAAGGCCCCAAAGCAGGTTCAGCGGTTCCAATCACAAACAGAAGGACTGCATCAGCGGAGTGACCACCACCCTGTCCCAAAGGCAGCCAGTGGCTTGCTTCCATTGTATACAGAGGGTCCATTGTGCTTGCCACATGGAGAAGCAGGCCAAGGGGGTTAAGTGTACTGTGGAGGCTATATGGCAAAGCACTTTCAGCATCCCCCAGGCTGTGGTATGGTGCCAACGCTGCAGATTGTCAACCACTTACGCCAGCTGCTGCTTGCGGTCCAGTGGCGGAAATGCCCCGGATCGAGTGGTATCAAGGAGGGTTCTGATGAACTCAAGCTGCTGTGCGGGCTGGAGGTGGTGTAGTTTGTTTATTTATTTTATTTACATTCTCTTATATACCGCGCTATTCTGCACCAGTGCGGTTTACATTGAACAAACTGAAATTACATTGAACAGGGCATTAGAACTTGGAGATAACTATTTTACAGGGAACATGGAGCACCTGTGGGACTAGAAACCCCAGTCCTTCCGGCCCAAGGTTGCTGTCCTCTAGTGGGATTTGAACCCCCGACCTTCCGGCCTGAAGTACCTTGCAAACCCCAGCTCGAGAACCTGTATGGTAAGGTGAGCAGACTGCTGGACAGAGTCCTAAAGTGACCTTTGATAAGCCAATCGTCTAGATAGAGGACGACAGACACCCATGGTTCAAATGTAAGCAGCTACTACCACGAGGCCCTTGGTAAAGACCCGAGGTGCTGAAGCAAGCCCGAAGGGAAGCGCCCAGTACTGGTAGTGCTGGTCTCCCAGCACGAAGCTGAGGTAAGAACATAAAAGATGCCATACTGGGTCAGACCAACATCCATCAAGCCCAGTATCCTGTTTCCAACAGTGGCCAATCTAGGTCATACGCACTTAGCAGTATCCCCAAGAGACACAGGTTCCACAATGCTTGTATTGGGTCAAGCATTGATATCCTGGGTACCTTTTTAATAATGGTTTATGGACCTTTTCTCCAGGAACTTGTCCAAACCTTTTTTTAAGCCCAGCTACAGTAACAGACCTTACTACATACTCTGGTAACAAATTCCAGAGTTTCATTACACATTGAGTGAAAAATATTCTCTCTTATTTGTCTTAAATAGTTTACTCTGTAGCTTCATTACATGTTCTCTACTCTTTGTATATTCTGATAGCGTAAACAATCAATCTACGTTTACCCGTTCCACTCCATTCATTAATTTATAGTCTTCTATCATATCTCCCCTCAGCCGTCTCTTTTCCAGGTTGAAGAGTCCTAAACTTTGTAGCCTCTCTTCATAGGAGTAGCCTTCCATCACCTTTACCATTTTGGTGGCTCTTCGCTGTACCTTTTCTAATAACACTATATAAGAACATAAGATATGCCATACTGGGTCAGACCAAAGTCCATCAAGCCCAGTATCCTGTTTCCAACAGTGGCCAATCTAGGTCATACGTACCTAGCAGTATCCTTTTTAAGATACGGCAACCAGAATTGCACACGATATTCAAGGTGCAGTCGTACCATGGAACGATACAGAGGCATTATAATATCCTTTGTTTTATTTTCCATTCCTTTACTTATGATACCAAGCATTCTATTTGCTTTCTTGGCCGCTGCTGCACGATGGGCAGAGGGTTTTAACATGTTATCCACAATGATTCCTAAATCTTTTTCCTAGGTGGTGGTTCCCAATGTGGAACCTTGGATTGTGTAACCATAGTGTGGGTTGTTCTTTCCTAGGTGCATAACTTTGCACTTGTCCACATTAAATTTCATTTGTCATTTGGATGCCCAGTCTTCCAATTTATCCAGATCCTACTACAGTTTTCCACAGTCCCCTTGGGTTTTAACAACTTTAAACAGTTTTGTCTCGTCTGCACATTTGATAACCTCACTAGTTTTTCCTTTTCCAGGTCATTTATGAATATGTCAAAAAGTAGCGGACCCAGTACAGATCCCTGGGGTACTCCACTATTCACCTTTTTCCATTGGGAAAATTGGCCATTTAGCCCTACCCTCTACTTTCTATCTTTTAACCAGTTCCCGATCCACAATAGTACACTGCCTCCTATCCCATGACGTTTTAGTTTTGCCAAAAGTCTCTGATGAGGGACCTTGTTAAAGGCTTTCTGAAAGTCCAGATACACTATATCAACTGACTCACCTTTGTCTACCTGTTTATTCACACCTTCAAAAAAACATATCAGGTTAGTAAGACAAGATCTTCCTTGTCTAAAGCCATGTTGGCTGTCTCCCATTAGGCCATGGCTATCTACATGCTCTGTAATTTTGTTCTTTATGATGGTTTCTACCATTTTCCCAGGTACTGATGACGTCAGGCTCACCGGTCTGTAATTTCCCGGATCACCCCTGGAACCCTTTTTAAAAATTGGCATTACATTGGCGATCCTCCAATCTTCAGGTATTACAGATGATTTTAATGAAAGTTCACAGATTACTAATAGCAGGTCTGCAATCTCATATTTCAGTTCTTTCAACACTCTTGGATGTATACCATCCGGTCCAGGTGATTTGCTACTATTCAGTTTTTCAAATAGTTGTAAAACATCTTCCTGGTGTAGCGATATTTCTCTCAATTCCTCTGCAGTATCACCTTTAAATACCACTTCAGTCTTGGGTAACATCCCTACATCTTCCTCAGTAAAGACCGAAGCAAAGAATTCATTCAGTCTCTCCACTATAGCCTTGTCTCCTCTTACTGCCCCTTTTACCCTTCTATCATATAATGGTCCAATTGACTCTCTCACAGGCCTTTTGCTATGAATATACTTTCCTTGAGCACAGTAGGTTGCTGAACTCTAGTAACCTCCTCAGGTTTAGAAACTGCTAACACCTAATCAGGTGTTAGTTCCCTCCCTACCCACCCTGACTCCACCCACCCCTAGTGAGCAGTCTTGCTTTATAGGGCACCTCCCCTTTAACAAATCACAGAGAATTGGACCAGCACATTTTGAATATAATTAAAGAGATTTAACTGCTTTTTCTCTGAAAGGACAGCTGGGAAACCGGCTGGTACTTGGTAGATCTCTCTTTTGCTTTAACAGATACCTAAGCTCCACGAACAGAACAATGGCTGGGAAAAATCGTATTGCTAAAGCTGTTGCCCCCATTACAGCTTCTGCCTCTGTCCAGACAGAGGTCGTAATGCCAGTTGAAGGACCGGTTCCATGTACAGGGTGCCTGCATGCTGAAGCTCTGAGGAAACAAGTGGAGGAACTCAGAGAGGAGGTGGCGAGGCTGAGGAGCATTCAAGACAGTGAGAAGTACATTGATGAGATGATTCTTGCAGCAACCAAGCTCTCCAGCACAAGAGAAGATGGGTGCCAACAGAATGTCGATGATTGGACACAAGTCATCAGGGCCTGCAAAATCACCAATCCAACTTCTCCAGCCCTTGAATTGAAGAACCATTATGCAGCCCTGGAAGTGGAGGAGGTGAAAGTATCCCTGGAAAGGGAAGAACCAGAGTTCAAGTAACCCAAAGTTGCAGAATCAGTGACCAGAAGGAAACGAAGGGTAGTGGTGGTTGGAGACTCTCTTCTGAGGCATCCATCTGCCGACCAGACTTGATGTCCAGAGAGGTATGCTGTCTGCCTGGTGCCAAAATCCAAGATGTTATGGAGAGTTTGCCGAGACTCATCAAGCCCACTGACTATTACCCAATGTTGCTAATCCATGTTGGAACCAATTATACTGCCAGGTATACCTCGGAACGTATCAAAAGTGACTTCAGGGCTCTGGGATAGAGGGTGAAGCAGTTAGGTGCACAGGTGGTGTTCCTCTTCAATCCTCCCTGTTGAGGGTAAAGGCCAAGGCAGAGAGGCTCGAATCCTGGAGATGAATGCATGGCTGCGTGGATGGTGTCATCGAGAGCGTTTTGGTTTCCTAGACCATGGGATGCTGTTCCAAGGGGAGCAGAGATGGCATCCATCTGTCCAAGAAAGGTCAACGCATCTTCGGTAGTAGACTGGCTAATCTACTGAAGAGGGCTTTAAACTAGAATCGTCGGGGATGGGTGAAGAAAGCCCCCAGGTAAGTGAAAGGCCCCAGGTAGGTGATACATTAAATACCTTTATGGAAATGGGTAACAGGGGTAACATATGGAAAGCAGTGTGTATAAACGCCCTTAGCATGGGAAATAAGATCCCTGATGTTGAAGCTTTGGTGGGAGTGGCTGACTTGGATTTAGTGGCAGTTACAGAAACATGGTTCACAGAAAACCATGATTGGGATGTAACTATACCTGGCTATACTTTATTCAGAAAGGACAGGGTAGGAAGAAGGGGAGGAGGAGTGGCACTATATGCAAAAACTACTATTAAAGCTTTGGAATTACAGAGCTTAAAAGGGAGAGAGGAGGCATTGTGGGTTAAACTAGAAAGAGGGAAAGAAATCTTTTTGCATTGGTGTGATATACAGACCTCCCTCACAAGAGGAAGAGGTGGACAGAGTTAATTGAAGACATAGGCAGCATTGCTAGGAAAGGGGAAGTGCTACGGATAGGAGATTTCAATATGCCAAATGTTGATTGGCACATTCCTGTTGCAGTATCATCTAGAAGTAAGGAGATCCTGGATTCTCTACAGGGATTACTATTCAGGCAATTGGTATCAGACCCCACACGTGAAGGGGCCATACTGGACTTGGTGCTTACCAATGGTGAATGTTTCTGATGTTGTAGTGGGAGATCATTTTGCATCCAGTGATCACCAGATGGTGTGGTTCAGTATTAGGACTAGGGCTGTTAGAATCCATTCCAAGGTGAGGATCTTAGACTTTAGGAAGACTAACTTTGCGAAGATTGGCCAATACCTCAGGGAGTCATTAGTGGGGTGGGAACAGCTGGGGGATGTAGAAAAACAGTGGGCAAAACTGAAAGGGGATATTTTAAGGGCAACCAACCTTTTTGTTAAAATGGTAAATAAAGGCAAAAGGAAAAGGAGACCACTATGGTTTTCGAAGGAAGTAGCTGAAAAAGTAAAGAAAAAGAGGGAGGCCTTCATGAAATACAAGAGATCACAGAGAGAGGAAGACAGGCATCTGTATTTGGAAAAACTTAAGAGAAGCTAGCAAAGTAGTCGAGAAGGCAACGATTCAAAAGGAGGAGGAAATAGCCAATACAATAAAATGGGGGGATAAGACATTTTTCAGATTTATTAGTGAGAAGAGGAAGGGCAAAAGTGGTATTGTCAGACTCAAGGGTGCAGGGGGGGAATATGTAGGTTGATAAGGATAAAGCGGAATTGCTTAACAAATATTTTTGTTCTGTGTTCACAGATGAAGAACCAGGAGCAGGACCTCAGAAAACACCCACAAATAGGAACAATGGCGATATGACATGAAATGCAGATTCTACCAATGTTCACAGATAAGCCTGTTTTTCTGAAAAGCTGTTTCATTTGAGAGTAATTTAAGGATTTTTTCACACTACTATTGAAGTTGGTCGAAGATTGTAAATGGACTAAGAAACTGTTTTTGAAAGAAAGAATTTTATCTATAGGAAAACGGTTAGAAAGAAATCAATAACCAAAAAAAAGATAAAAAGAAGAAAAAGAGAAAATATTCCTATGGATGCATAAATAATTAAGGTCGTTGATGCAAAAGAAAGACTATTTTCAACCCAGCAAGTCTGGCTGATTCAAGCCTTAACAAAAGTCTGAGACCTTGTGGCATCCTAGTGTGAATGATAAAAGATACAAAATAAAAATAATTATTTCAATATTAGTTTAGCATTAAGGAATTGTATACAGAACTCCAAGTTTATAGTTGGGCTTAAAAATAATTAATTTCTTATAGTGTTATATGAGCTCAAGGAAGTGACTACTTACATAGGTTGTTGATCATATAGAGAGGACAGATCAGAGAGAAGATCTGAAGAACTCCTATCCGAGACAGAAGGCACAGCCCTCCTCGGTTTCTCAGTCCTTGGACTCAAAGAGGAAAATTGAAGCAGCATCAGGTTTCCTCCTGCCTCTTACTCTGGCCATGCAAAGAGAGCGGCTGGCGGTGGGACCTGTGGTGCCTAGAGGGAAAGCAGGGGTGCTCTGTAACATCGGAAGTCAATATGCTCGACAGGGAGATCGCCATGGGAACCGGTATCTATTCCAATCTCCCGCTCGATGCACTTGCTTCCACTGGCAGTGTGTGGGTCTCAAAGATGGGCTGGACGGAGTGCACCGATGATGCCGAAGCCATCGCCAAGCCTGCATGCTGCAAGGCTAAGACCACCACCATATAAGCCTCGAGGGTCCTCAGGCATTCCTCCAGTACCACCACTTTGGAAGGGACCTGGACCGGGATTGCAACTTTGGCCACTAGTACAGATACCTCTGGCGGGCACTCCACAATGACAGGCTCATCGGGAGACATCTGGTTTCCCTCCAGGACTGTGGGGGTTGATTCCTGCAATCTGGGAATCTATTACTCCCACCAGGAAAGCTTGGCGGACTGCTCACAGCCCTCACTGTCCACATCACGCCACAAAGGGCTGTGGTGACTGTTGAAGCTGACGGGATCAGTGTCAAGTCCTTCCTCAATTCCAATTGAACATCAATGGAGGGTCTCTGCTCAGTATCTTGGCTCTGAATGTGCCCGAGCACCTGTTAGTTGATGCCTCAGCGGAACTCCATGATGGCATCACTGATGCTGGAGCCAAGGATGCTGAATCTGACATTCCAAAGAGGGATCGGAGAAGATGGAGCCATGGCAGGCAGAAAGGCAGGTGCACATGTGTGGTGCAGCTCCTAAAAGCTTCTGATGGAAACTGGGGAGCGTTCTATGTGGGCTCTGTCAGTTTTGTCACTCATATGTGAGGACTTATGTTCTGCTTGTCCATGGAGAATAGGAATTAAGAGAAGGTAGGTCAGGATTATGAGGATCAATATATACAAGTAGGATGTCATCTGCATACAGATAAAAAAGTAATCCCAAATTCTTGAATAAAGGTGGGTAAAGGACTCATGAAAATATTAAATAGCAATGGGGCCAGGACTGAATCCTGGGGGACGACTCTGAAAAGAGAAGAGATAGTTGAGAAATGAGAGCTAACAGAAACCTGAAACTAGCTGTTAGAAAGAAAAGACCGAAACCACAGAAGAACAGTATCGTGAATGCCACATTGGTAGAGAAGGGCTAGAAGGATATTATGGTCAACCAGATCAAATGTGGAGGAAACAAAGCGTAGTTACTCACCTGTAACAGGTGTTCTCCAGGAGCAGCAGGAATCAGTCCTCACTTATGGGTGACGTCGGCGCCGACGGAGCCCTCGCGGAGCAATTTTCCCCAGCTTTCAAAGAAAGCCTTTGGGAATTGCAGCGCGCATGCGCGGTCCTCTTCCCGCCCGAGGGTGCCATCTTAGCCAGTCAGATGACATAGCTAAAAAAAGACAGCATAAAAATATTTGCAAAAACATAAGCAGACGATTGCAACTCCAAGGGGAGGAGGGAGGGTAGTGAGGACTGATTCCTGCTGCTCCTGGAGAACACCTGTTACAGGTGAGTAACTACGCTTTCTCCAGGACCAAGCAGGAAGTCAGTCCTCACTTATGGGACTCCCAAGCTCAAGGCTACCGGAGACCCTAAGCACAAAAATGAGCTCCCTCTAGCTCAGCAGCACAGAAGGAAAGAATCTTCGCTGAATAATCACCCACCGGTAGCCCGCATCCGGGATGGAGGGTAGGAGTTGGTCAGACCTCAAAGAGATTACGGAGGACTGCCTGTCCGAAAGCACTGTCCCTGCGGGACTCCCTCTCGAGACAGTAATGGACCGCAAAAGTCTGGCTCGAAGACCAAGTAGCGGCCCGGCAGATGTCTGCCAGCGGAACAGAGCGGAGGTAAGCCACTGACGTAGCCTTTGCCCGAACGCAATGAGCCGTGACTCGACCTTCCAAGGAGAGTCCAGCTGCCCCATAAGCCCAAGAGATACAGTCCGCAACCCAGATGGACAGAGTACGCTTGGAGACCGGGAGCCCCAATTTATTGGGGTCAAAAGACACAAAAAGCTGAGCAGCTTTACGGTGCTCCCGCGTACGGTCAAGGTAGAAGTTCAAAGCCCTTCTACAGTCCAGGGTATGGAGGACCGTTTCAGCTCGGCTGGAGTGTGGTCTGGGAAAGAAGGTTGGAAGTACCACCTCCTGATTGATGTGAAAAGGGGAGACCACCTTTGGAAGAAGAAACTTTGGGTGAGTCCGTAGGACTACCCTATTTTTGTAGAACCGAGTGTAAGGGGGATCAGACACGAGGGCCTGCAATTCACTTACGCGTCTAGCGGAAGTGAGGGCTATCAAGAACAGTGTTTTCCAAGACAGAAAACGGAGAGAACAGGTAGCCATAGGTTCAAAAGGCGGACAGGTGATCCGCTGCAAAACCACATTCAGGTCCCAGTCAGGCGCTGGCGGGCGCAGAGGTGGTTTAAGTAGAAGGAGACCTCGGAGAAACCTCGCTACGAGAGGGTCGCTGGAGAGAGGTCTACCGTCCACCGGTACATGATGTGCCGAAAGAGCACTGAGGTGAACTTTGACGGAGTTGGACTTAAGTCCCAGATTAGAGAGGTGTAGCAAGTACTGCAAGATCACCGACACCGGGCAGGAGAAGGGATCCTGAGACTGTTGGGTACACCAGACGGCAAAGCGACGCCATTTAAGGGCGTAGCATTTGCGGGTAGAAGGCCGTCGCGAAGCCAAGACGACCTCCTCCACCTCTGCCGGCAGGAGAAGGGGAGCAAGGACTACCCTCTCAGCAGCCAGGCCATGAGGTTGAGAGACCTGAGGTTGGGGTGTAGTAGAGACCCCTGATCCTGAGTGAGGAGATCCGGTTGTACCCCCAGAGGGAATGGATCCTCCACCGCTAATTGCAGCAGGAGCGGAAACCACGGCTGTCTGAGCCAGCGAGGGGCCACCAGGATCATGAAGGCTTTGTCTCGGAGAACCTTGAAGAGAGTCCGAGAGACTAGCGGGATGGGAGGGAAAGCGTACAGAAGGCTCCCCGACCATGAAATCAGAAAAGCGTCCGCCGCAACCCGAAGGGGGTGTGGCCGACGAGAGCAGAAGCGAGGAATCTGCCGGTTGTGAGGACTGGCAAAGAGATCCACCGTGGGGAGGCCCCACTTCAGGAAGAGCTTCTGAACTACCAAGGGATCCAGACGCCACTCGTGCGGCTGGAGGATCCTGCTGAGTTTGTCCGCCAGGCAATTTTCTTGGCCCGGGAGATAAACTGCCTTGAGGAGAATGCCGTGACTGACGGCCCAAGAGCAGAGCTTCTGTGCCTCCCGGCAGAGGAGGAAGGAGCCCGTGCCCCCCTGCTTGTTCACGTAGAACATGGCAACTTGATTGTCCGTCTGGACAAGGACGGACTGGTGGGAAGTCAGGTGGGAGAAGGCCTTGAGAGCCAGGCGGATCGCCCTGAGCTCCAGGAAGTTGATCTGCTGAGCAGACTCCCACGTGGTCCAGAGGCCCTGAGTACGTGCCCCTTGGCAATGTGCTCCCCAGCCCAGGAGGGATGCATCCGTGGTCAGCACCCGGGTCGGCTGAGGCGATTGGAAAGGCATACCGAATATCAGGTTCGGCTGCCGAAGCCACCACCGGAGAGACGAGATCAGCGGCTCGGAGACGCGCACTAGGTCTGCTAGGCCGCCTGTGGCTTGTCGCCACTGCTGGCGGAGACACCATTGAGCAGGCCGCATATTCAGGCGGGCATTGGGGGTCACATGGACGGTGGAAGCCATATGGCCGAGTAGTCTCAGGAAGCGCCTGGCGGAAACCAGGGGCTGGCTGCGAAGGCAGTCGGCTAGGTCCATGAGCCGTTGAGCCCTGTCGAGCGGTAGGTATGCTCGCGCCTGAGGAGTGTGCAGTCTTGCGCCGATGAACTCGAGATCCTGTGAGGGGAGCAAAGTGGACTTTGCGAAGTTTATAACAAAGCCCAAGTGCTGCAGAAGAGTCACCGTGCGGCGCGTGGCGTTGGTGACCTCCCGAGCGGACGCTGCTCTGATGAGCCAGTCGTCGAGGTACGGAAAGACATAGAGGCCGTGAAGCCGGAGATGGGCCGCCACCACCGCGAGACATTTTGTGAAGACTCGCGACGCGGAGGACAGGCCAAAGGGCAGTACTCTGTACTGGTAATGATTTCCTGCCACCACAAACCGTAGGTATTGGCGGTGGCTTGGGTGGATGAGGATGTGCGTGTAGGCATCCTTTAGATCCAAGGAGCATAGCCAATCTCCCTGCTGGAGGTAGGGCAGAAGGATTCCAAGGGTAAGCATTTTGAACTTCTCCCGCACAAGGAACTTGTTGAGGTTGCGCAAGTCCAGGATGGGTCTGAGGCCCCCTGTTCTCTTTGCTATTAGAAAATACCTGGAATAAAAGCCTTGACCTCTCAGGTGGTGTGGCACCGGTTCCACCGCCTGTTCCTGCAGAAGACCTGCTAACTCCTGAAGGAGTAATTCCCTGTGCAGAGCGGGTCGTGGAGGTTCTCCCGGAAAATAGGAGGGAGGGACCTGGTGGAAGTGGAGAAGATAGCCTTCTCGCACGACTTGAAGCACCCAGGCATCTGCGGTGATGCTGGACCACCTGTGGGCGAAGTGAACCAGCCGGCCTCCGGTGCTGGGAGGAACCAGCGGGGGGGAGAGGCTATGCTTTGTGAGTCAAAAAACCCCCACCCTGCTGAGCAGGGGCTGGTGGTGCAGGCTTGGGGGCTTGCTGCCTACGGGACCCGTTACCCCCGTCCCTTGGCCTGCTGGCCCTGTTGGGGAGCTGCAGGGGCCTGATAATGGGGGTATTGTTTGTAGGCAGCCGCCTTCCTCGGGTAAAAGGACTTTTTCCCCGAGCCCTTCTTTTTCTGGGAAGGGGCGGAGGTCTTCCTAGAAAGCCTGGTCCTGGTGAGAGTCTCAGTCTCAATTTGCGCAGCCTTTTCCGCCATGGGCTTGCCAAAGAGGTTTTCGCCTCGGCAGGGGACATCGACCAACTTGTCCTGCACCCAGGGCTCAAGGTCTGACGACTGAAGCCAAGCCTGTCGGCGGGCACCGATGCCGGCTGCGGCCACTCGAGCCGATGCTTCAAAGCCATCATAGGCTGCCCGGGACATGAACTTTGAGCATTCCCGAATGCCAGTGGACAAGGCCAGGAACCTCCGCAAGGGTTCCTCGGACAAACCAGCGGAGAATCCGGCTAGCTCTTTAGCCAGATCCCGGAGATACATGCCCATGTATAGCTGGTAAGTCTGGACACGACATGCGAGCATAGAGCCCTGGAAGCACTTCTTACCAAGGCCATCCAGGTTACGGGCCTCCCTGCCAGGGGGCACCGAGGAGTGCATCTTCTGGCTCTTAAGACGATGCATGGCCGATTCCACTACCATGGAATGGTGTGGTAGCTGTGCCTTTTGAAAGCCAGGGCTCTTGCGGACTCGATAGATAGAATCGACCCGCTTGCTCAGGACCGGCGAGGAGGCCGGACTCTCCCACATGCGGAAGAGTAGTCGTTCCAGCATAGGAGGAACCGGTACAGTAAAGTGTTCCCTCGCGGGAGAGTCATACTGGAGGGCGTCGAGCTCTTCGGCTCGAGGCTCCTCCTCGGGATCCGCAGGGAAGGCCAAAGCCTTGGCCATATCCCTAACGAAGTCCGAGAACCGGGCATCCTCCGGGGGGGACTGCTTCCGAGGCTCGGACTCCGGTGAGTCCGAGGGGACACACCGAGTCCGGAAAGAATCAGGCGACTCTTCCTCTTCAGACTCCCAGACCGACTCCGACGAGGACTCGGTGGGGTCGGCCCGGGCAGGGCGCGGCGCCTGCCGCCCCGACGCCGAGGGAGCCGGCGTCGGCGACCTCGGTCCCGAACGGGAGGCCGAGGGTGACCTCGACCGAGGATCGACTCGAGTTCTCATCGACTCGAGGATCGGCTCGGTCTCCGGGGTCGACTTGGACGTCGACGTCCCGGCGGTCGGGGCAGCGGCGCCAGCGAGGCCAGCGAGCAGTGCCCGCTGCTGGTCCATGAAGGCAGACAGTCTGCTCTCCAAGGCCGTCAACCTGAGTCCGAGCTCAGGTGACCCAGAAGCCCCCGACTCGGGCCCCGACGGCGTCGGGCCCGACGTCGGCTGTCGCGGAGGCGAGTCCAGAAGGACCACAGGACTTACCCGAGCAGGCATCTCCGACTCCAGGCGAGGTCGCTTCGTGAGGTGTTCCTTCTCCAAGGACCCGGGGCGGCTATCGGGGCTATGCGACCTGGCCCTCGCGGAACCAGGAGCGTCCACCGACGCCGCCCTCGCGGGTTTCACCGTCCGACGATGGTCCCCGGAGGGAGAACCCCGGTCGGAGGAACTCCGGCGACGGTCCGAGCTGGAGCCTTTGGACGCGGAGGCCTCCGACGAGGTCCGGGTACGGCTGGGGTCAGCGAAGATTCTATCACGCTGATGCCGCCGACTTCTCAACGCTTTTGAGGACATTTTGCCGCAGGGCCCACAGATCAGTTCCTCATGATCCGGGCCCAGGCAGCGGAGGCAAAAGTCGTGTGTGTCAGTTAGTGACATATTTCGGTCACACTGACCACACCGCTTAAACCCACTGGCAGCCATCGGGGGAAAAAGGGCCCCTGCGAGGTCAAAGGACCAGGCTGCCAGGGAAAAATCGAAAACGAAAGCTGACAAAGTCAGAAAAACCGAAAAAAAAGTAAGAGGACTCGTGACCGGCGTCGCGAGTCCGGGCGGGAAAAAGACCGGCGTCGAACCGAAGGAAAAAGAATAAAATAACGAAGAAATATCAACTTTTTCGCGGGGACAAGACGGGGACGTCTGTAGGGCTCCGCGGAAAAAAGAAGACTGGCTAAGATGGCACCCTCGGGCGGGAAGAGGACCGCGCATGCGCGCTGCAATTCCCAAAGGCTTTCTTTGAAAGCTGGGGAAAATTGCTCCGCGAGGGCTCCGTCGGCGCCGACGTCACCCATAAGTGAGGACTGACTTCCTGCTTGGTCCTGGAGAACCAAAGTTACATTCCCCGTATCTAAAGCACTATGAATGTCACTGAGAAAGGCTGTAATGATAGTCTCAGTGCTTTAAGCCAGTAACCGGATTGACAAAAGAAAGGCTATAGTTGATAGTTCATGCAAGGGGGATCAAACCAAGAGAAAGCACCATTATCCACGAGGATGGAATGGGGTCCAGGCAGGATGTAATCTTGCGAGTAGCGTGAACATGATTTTTTTTTAAGGATCCATTAGTAATAGGAGTATAATTTGACAAGAGTCTCCAAGCGCCATTACTCATGGGGAACTCTCTTGATATCAAAAATGTCATATGTCACTTGGACAATGAGCAGTCCTTCCTGTGACCCACTAGGGAATTATATTGTTCAAGTTTCTCTTGAAGAGGGAACACAGACATATCATTCATGCTTCACATGATGTATTGTAAGAACATGCCCATGTAAAGCTGATAAGAAGCCACGAGGGGAGCAAGGATGGCCTTATGAAAAATCTTCCTCCCAGAAGAATCCGTCCAAGCCTTTCCCCTGAGGGCACTGAGGAATGGGGCTCAAAGCTCTTGGTTTTGACATCCATAGAATGGTCTGAAGCTGTAGCTTCTTAAACCTGGAAGTCTGAACTCTGTACCTTTCTAGTGACTGGAGGCACAGAGGGGGGTCCCCCACATTCTCATCTATAACCACATTCTCATCTATAACCATCTGATGGATGCGGTGCATGGGCAGTGTCATCACCCCCATGGTGGGCTATGCAGTATAAGAGGATTTCCAATTCTTCTGCTCTGTGTTCCTCCTCCAACTCCAAAGAAAATAGAATGGGCTTAGCCATATCCCTAACAAAATCGTGAAAGATTAACTTCTCAGAAGGAGACTTCTGTCTCTCATGAGGTGGACAGGATGTCAGCGGGGAGGTTCTGGAGACCTATTCTCCAATAGGTAGTCAGTCTCCTCATTCGTTACCCAGCCTTCTGAGTCTCAACTCAAAGCAGTACTCAAAGGACCTCTGAAGCTCAAACAGCTTGATTTTGACAAACATATCCTGGCCAGGCGCCAAGTGCCTAAGGGGGCAGAGGCACCGCAGAAAATAAAGGAAACTTAAAACTGGTCAAAACATCTTTGCTAAGGAGAAAAATATGGGAGAATTTGAAAACTGCAACGGCAAGAAGAAAAAACACAAACAAAAAGGGATCGGGACTCTGAAAGCCTACACTCAGTAGAGTAAAAGGAATCGCATCCATGAGGCTCCATGGAAAGAAAAAGACTGAGAATAAGATGGCACCAAGGTGGCAGGAGGGAAGATGCATGTATGCATAGTCAAGCTTCCAAAGGCTTCTAGAAGAAGCTGGAAACACTCCCACATGGAGCCCCATCAGATCATGTCACCCATTCTCGACATTGTAGTTCCTCTGGAGAAGAGTAACTTTGCAATGTCCTGGTAGAAAATTAAAAAAAAAACATGCATGCCAAAGTCATGTCCATCTCATTCCCTGAAGGAGTGAGTGCCAGGCCATGTAGTTACTTTAGAAGAGAAACTCTTAGCCATAAGCTTTATTTTCTCTCCTTGAATTTCAAAGATTGCACAGAGAAAGGAACTTGGAACATGGCACAAATATGCTAACAAGCTGATAAAAGCCAGTGATCAAGAGCAGTTCTAAGGCCACAAAACCTCAACCGTCCCAAACTTTCTAGAGAGGAACTAGAAATACCTAGGAAATCCCAAATATTAACCAGAAGTCTTGTTGTAGAATTGGCCCTTTAAAATCTAACCAGTGCACCAGGGGCAGAAGTGCCCAAAACTGGAGTCCTTAAGCCATGATATTCCTGCAGATTTGTGAGGTCTTGTCCATTTTCTAAGACTTGCAATGGTCAATAATGTGATTTCACATCCAGGAAACAGCCAGTCCTTGTAAGGTGTGGGGATAAAATTTCCTCTTAATTTTACCCAGAGCAAAGAAATCCCATAGTTTCATGCCAGAATAATGTGTGTGGGGATGAGGGCAGTCAATACACAAAAGAGAACCATCCAGGATCCTGGAAGAGATGCCTCTTAAGGTCTCATGTATTCTCCCAAAGCACAGAAAAAGGCACAAGGCCCAGGCAGAAAAGACCCACAAATGCACAAAAAAAAGCAAAGGCTGCCAATTGCATTAAACACTATAGACAAGAAGCCAGAAGCTAGCTTCTCATGCTCAGCTGTACTTTGAAAGAACAGAGATGAAATGGGGTCACCCTAATCTATAATCCAAGTGAGTCAATTCAGCTGTTTTTCCACAAAGCGAAAAATTGACAGCAAAGGGACTAAAAATGAGATATGACTTCTGTATGAAGAACCAGCATTAAAAGGAGTGAGGTAGCAGCCTAATGGTTAGAGCAACAAACTACAAACTAGAAAAGTCAGGTTTCAAATCCCACTTCTCCCACACATGCTCCTTGTAAATTTGTAAAACATCTGGGCATTGTGTAATGTCGGCTTAAACAAAAGAAACAAACTTAGCCTTTCAGTTACAATCTTAGTGCCCAATTTTCTACATGTTAATGCACATTGTTGCATATTATTCTCAATAGAGCTTATTTACAAAGTATATACCTCATTAACGCAGATTAGTAAATGAGGCCCTTAGATCATGAGGCTTCTTGAGTAGGAACTACCTAATGGAGAAGCCTAATGGTTCAAGTAGTGGGGTAGGACTAGGGAAGCTAGGGTTCTAATCTCATAAAAGTTCTCTGTGGCTTTCGGTAAGTCACTTAACCCTCCACTACTTCAGGTGCAGGGACTATAAACCCTCGAGGGACAACTACCTAATATACCTGAATGTAACTCACCTTGGGCTACTATTGGAAAGGCAAGAGTTTAATACAAATACCTGCCTACTGCACCTAATTAATTCTCTAAGCTCAGATTTGGAAAGGCAAGTAATTAAAATTATAAAAAAAATCCAAACCCAAAAAAGAGTGGCATAGAAGAAAAGGTTTTATCTTAAGAGAGGTGAATCAAAAAGCTTCATGAAAATATAGCTACTTTCACATCATTAAATGGTGCAAGTCCCATCTGTGGAAAGATGAAGTATGATATTTATTTATTTATTTACATTCTCTTATATACCGCGCTATTCTGCATCAGTGCGGTTTACATTGAACAAACTGAAATTACATTGAACAGGGCATTATAACTTGGAGATAACTATTTTACAGGGAACATGGGCTATGGAGGGTTAAGTGGCTTGCCCAAGACCACAAGGAGCACCTATGGGACTAGAAACCCCAGTCCTTCCGGCCCAAGGTTGCTGTCCTCTACTGGGATTTGAACCACCGACCTTCCGGCCTGAAGTACCTTGCCCCAACCACTAGGCCACTCCTCCACTGTTCTGGAGCAACAAATCTGTTCAAAAGCAACAAATGTTTTATCTCTCTTGTTACACGGCAAATAGCACACTTTTACATTACCACAAAGTGATGCAGAAGGTACCTCAAATTTTGCAGATGTGATACTGGAGAAGCAGAGGATGTTAGGGGAGCAGGTGTCCCAAAGAAAGGCCGGAAGCCTGTGGCTGAAGACATCACTGATCCAACTCTGGTCTGCAAGAGGTTGGGGTTCACAGAGGCTAGAGGGGGGCCCACTAATCTAGGGGCACGAGCAAATTGACTGGGAGACATTCGTCCTGCTGCAACTGCTGCCTGCTGAAGAGAGAAAGGAGAGATGTCTGCATAGACTAATGCAAGAGACAGAAAAAAACAGACATACACACCCAAAAACAATACAGGCTCCAAATCACATTAAATGCATCTGCATTACAGTGTCAGGGTCATCACAGTCTTGTACATTTGTCACATTCTACAAAAACCTTGAAAGGGGGAGTCAGTAGCCATGGGTTAAGGAAACAGCTAAGAAAGGTCACTGTGTAGACTCAGAATGCCTTAAAACAATGCAATACAATGTGTGCCTTCGAGTCAATGCTGACTCCCGGAAACCCAGCAGCTCCTGAGTTTTCTTGGCAGTGTGACTAGAAGTAGATTGCCAGGCCTTTCTTCCGAAGCAATGGAGGGTTAAGTGACTTACTCAAGGTCACAAGGAGTGCCAGTGGGAAATGAATCCTCGTCTCTTGGTTACCAAGCTAGTTCTCTAACCACTAGGATACTCATCCACTCCATTAAAACGCCAATGAAGAACTGGGAAAAATGTTGACAAATTTCAAAACACTGGTAAACAAAATCCAAAAGCTTTTCTGTCACAGAAATGAAAATGGCTGATTCTAGTACTGTTTTTGGTTACGAACTCGGATATGTACTTAGAAATTCTCTATCACGTAACGTTTTTGAGTGACATGTAGTTTAAACTTAGACTATGTTGCTCTTATTTACATTAGATGTATATAGATGTATATTGTAATGTAATGTCTCCTAAAAGGTAGTTGTATATGATTTTCTGCTGTATTGCACCTCAAGAACATCCTTCTTAAGGGTCCAATAACAGTCTCCAAGCATATTGGAGCTCCACTTGCCCTGGTACCTATTTTCCATTACCGAAATGTCCTGATAAAACTTTTCCCCATGTTCATCGCTGACTGCTCCTAGATTTGCAGGAAAAAAATCCAGGTGTGAATGCAAGACGTGCATTTTCAAAGACATGTTACATCCCAGTTTCTGGTAAGATTTCAGTAGAGTATCCACTGATTCTGCGTAGTTGTCTGCCTTGTTATTTCCCAAGAAGTTGCGGCAAACAGTCTTAAAGGACTCCCATGCAGCTCTTTCAGTTTCATTCAACTGACCGTCAAAGTTTTCATCTTTCATCAGTTTTCTAATATCAGGTCCTACAAAGATCCCTTCTTTGTTCTTCGTCTCACTGATTCGTGGAAATGTCTTTCTTAGATATGCAAATCGAAGTCCACTTCTATCCATGACTTTTACAAAATTCTTCATAAGACCCAACTTTATATGGAGTGGAGGTAGATATACTTTATTTGGCTCCACAAGTGGGTCATGTGCAACATTTTTCTGGCCTGGGACTAGTGATGTTCTCTTTGGCCACTGTTTCCAGATGTAATGATTTTTCCTGTCCCTCCTGTCCCACTCACACAGAAAGCAACAATACTTTGTCCAACCAAGCTGTTGTCCAAGCAAGAGGGCAATTACTTTTAAATCGCCACAAATATTCCACTTGTGTTCTTCATACTTGATATAAGTGTCACATATAAGTGTCAAGGGAGCTGACCTAGGCACCAAGGATACAATAAAATACCTCGGAGTCACGCTAGACCATAGACTCGACATGAAATCACACATAAACAATATCGTAAAATCTGTATACTTCAAAATACGCACCCTCAGACACCTGCGTCCCCTACTAGACCACGAAGACTTCAGAACCATCTACCAAGCTCTGATACTGCCGCATTTCGACTTCGCCAATTCCATTCTACAAGGACTACCACAATCCACCATAAGCTCCTTGCAGCTCGCAATGAACACCGCTGCCAGGGTTCTTCTAGGAGCGGCCAGAAGTGAACACATCACACCTATCCTCAAACAGCTCCATTGGCTCCCTATACACGGAAGACTTACATTCAAAACCCTCATTCTCACATTTAAGGCCTTAAATGGTTTATCGTCCACATCACTTACTGCACTCATCCAATCCGTTCCATCAAATAGAAATAGGAGACATGCAGCATTAAACTCACTAACAACCCCAAAGGCTATTACAACGTGCAGCCTATCAACATCAAACAGAGCTTTCATGTTCAGCGCACCAAAATACTGGAATTCTCTCCCACCTGATCTCCGTGCCATAACCGACCTAACTCAGTTCAGAAAAGCCCTTAAATTGCACCTTTTCATCAAATACTACCCCACATGAACCGTAACATAACAACCTCACCCTAGCACATTCCACAATATCCCTCTTGTCCCAAGCACCCCTGCTAATTCTATGTAAATAGTTTGAGCATGTTATCTAGCTAATAGATTATATACTCCATGTAAATAGTTATCCCATGTTATCCAAGTTGATACTCCTGTTATATGTAATACCAAACAGCCTGTTGTTCTGGTTTCTTTCTGTTATTTGTAAACCGCGCTGATGTCAAAGAGTGCGGTATATAAGAAGTTGAAATAAATAAATAAAATAATAAATTTGTTAGCAGGAGATGCATACTGCTGTAAGTTTCTTTCATATTGCCGGCATGAGCTACTGGAACTGATGGTAAAATATTTCTGTTGTGGATAAACACAGCTTTTAAGCTATATTTAGAAGAATCAATAAATAGTCGCCAATCCTCTATTCTATAATCTAGACAAAGTGTTTCCATCAGGGATTTAACTTCACAACAAAAAGCAATTCCATTTTCAAAGGCAAAGTAATCCACAAACTTGGTATGCCTATTTCTAAAAGTGCACACTTTGGTTTCTTTCTTAAGAAGATTCCAGCCTTTCAATCGGGACCCTAACAGTTCTGCTTGTCACTTTGAAAGATTCAAATCTCTGATGAGATCATTCAAATCGCCTTGATCCAATAAATGTGGTTCAGAAGAGGAACCGGATGCCTCAAAGCTTGAATCCTGCATTACAGCATCAGCAGCATTCATTGGTTCTTCATCCTCATTCACTGTAATATTTTCTGGAGGTTTTGGCACCGGCAATTCTTGACAGTGAGGCTCAGGCCTCATGGCAGATGGTAAATTTGGGTAATTTACAGTTTGTTTTGATTTTGAAGTAATGCCTGCAATGTTTGTAAGGCAAAAGTAGCAATCTGTCAAGTGATCTCTTGGTTCCCTCCAGATCATTGGAACAGCAAAATTCATGTGTCGAACACCTTTACCCAACCTGTTAGGAGTCTGACACAGGTAATACAGCAGACGTGAGGAGCCTAGATTTTGTCCTGGTCACCGACTTGACATCCAAAGTACAGCTTATAACATGCCTTAACAAGCGGAGTGAAACGTCTTCTCTGCTTCTTAAAAGTAACTTCACCGCAAATGTAGCAAAATGGAATCCGGACGATTAACACACCTTTGAGGCATTGTAAAACAACTACAAGCAATAACTGTAATATTTATTAACCAACTGCTGTTTATGAAATAGATTAATGCAAACTCACATCCATTCAGATTCTGTTTTTTTCAAACAATACAAACCACAATCGCTGATGGTGACAGAAAGCATACCAATACATGACTCAGCGTTTTCGGCTTGTATCAACCGGACCAGTAGGGCAAGGGGCCCGGTTAATTAATTATATTATAACTACATGACTCAGCATTTTTGGTTGCGGCTGACAACATACAATAATAATTATGATGGAATTTTTCGTATTCAACCTTTGTTTACTGAAACAAAACTATAACGGCTAATTTACAGTAATGTACACACTTTACTAGATGATATCTCCTGAAGTATGGGTGATAGAAAAATTCTGATACCATATTTGTAAACAATGGGAAAAATTACATATGAAACAGGTCATAGCGGGTCTGTGACAAAAATTGTGTTGACCAGTGAAATTATTTTAATGACAGTTTGTAGGGAAAGATGGCAAGAAGCTATTGCTGTTTAAAAAAATATTTACAATTGTGGTCAACATTATTGGCACCCTTGAAGTTCAACCCCTTAAAGTCCAATATCTCCTAAAAAAAGAAAAAAGTGGCCAGTGAAATGGCTTTGGACTATATATGCACACAAACTTGACACACAAAAGAATCAAATAAAACAAGACAAATTAAACAAGGAAATAGTAGGAAATCATATAAAATCTGGGACATTGCCAGGACATGATTATTGGCACCCTTTATAAACAATTCAAATTGGCTTGAGCAGAAGAACCACGTTCTAATTGCAGTAAAATTAGATGCAACTGATCTATTGTCACTACTCACATGACTTGAATCAACCAATGAATGAAGACTAATATTTAAAATGGCAACATTCTCTCCCTGTTCCATTTTCACAATGGTGAAGACGAGAGCTGCCCGAGACAGTCAGAAAGCACAGTTACTTACCTGTAAACAGGTGATCTCTGGGAACAGCAGGAATAAGTCTTCACATATGGGTACGTCGGTACTGACGGAGTCTGCGCGGGAACGCTTCCCAGCGCCAATCAAAGAGCTTTTGGAAGCATCCCACCACGCCTGCGTGCTGCCTTCCCACCTTTCCCAACTGCCTCTCCTCAGTTAAGTTTTAAAGCTGAGACAAAAAGAGAGAGAGAGGAAAGAAAAGATAGATAGAGATACAACTCCTGGGGAGGTGGGTGGGTTGTGAAGACTTATTTCTGCTGTTCCCAGAGATCACCTGTTACAAGTAAGAGTAGTTACTCACCTGTAACAGGTGTTCTCCAGGAGCAGCAGGAATCAGTCCTCACATATGGGTGACGTCGGCGCCGACGGAGCCCTTGCGGACCAATTTTCCCCAGCTTTCAAAGAAAGCCTTTGGGAATTGCAGCGCGCATGCGCGGTCCTCTTCCCGCCCAAGGGTGCCATCTTGCTCAGTCTGATGACATAGCTAAAAGACAGCAAAAAAATTAGCAAAAAAACGAAAGCATAGAACTGCAACTCCAAGGGGAGGAGGGAGGGTTGTGAGGACTGATTCCTGCTGCTCCTGGAGAACACCTGTTACAGGTGAGTAACTACTCTTTCTCCAGGACCAAGCAGGAAGTCAGTCCTCACATATGGGACTCCCAAGCTTAAGGCTACCGGAGACCCTAAGCACAAAAAAGGAGCTCCCTCAAGCTCAGTAGCACAGAAGGAAGGAATCTTCTCTGAATATGCCTCCAACCAGTAGCCCAACATCCGGGACGGAGGGTAGGAGTTGCCTATACCTCAAAGAGATTACGGAGGACTGCCTGTCCGAAAGCACTGTCCCTGTGGGACTCCCTCTCCAGGCAGTAATGGGCTGCAAAAGTCTGGCTTGAAGACCAAGTAGCGGCCCGGCAGATGTCTGCCAATGGAACAGAGCGGAGGTAAGCCACTGACGTAGCCTTCGCCCTAACACGATGAGCCGTGACTCGACCTTCCAACGAGAGGCCGGCTGCCTCATAAGCCCAAGCGATACAGTCAGCAATCCAGATGGACAGAGTACGCTTGGAGACAGGGAGCCCCAACTTATTGGGGTCATAAGAGACGAAGAGCTGAACAGCCCTTCCGTGCTCCCGCGTACGGTAAAGGTAGAAGGTTAACGCCCTTCTGCAGTCCAGGGTATGCAGGACCATTTCAGCCCGGCTGGAGTGTGGCCTGGGAAAGTAGGTCGGAAGCACCACCTCCTGGTTGATGTGAAAAGGGGAAACCACCTTGGGAAGAAACTTAGGGTGATTCCGCAGGACTACCCTATTCTTGTAGAACCTAGTGTAAGGAGGATCAGATACTAGGGCCTGTAGCTCACTAACGCGTCTAGCAGAAGTGAGGGCCACCAAGAACAAGGTTTTCCAAGAAAGAAAACGAAGATGACAGGTAGCCATAGGTTCAAAAGGCGAACAGGTAATCCGCTGTAAAACCACATTGAGATCCCAGTCCGGGGCTGGTGGGCGCAAAGGTGGTTTAAGGAGAAGGAGGCCTCTGAGAAAACGAGCCACTAGAGGGTGGCTGGAAAGAGGTCGGCCATCCACCGGCATGTGATGCGCAGAAAGAGCACTGAGGTGGACCCTGACCGAGTTGGACTTAAGTCCAAGATTGGAGAGGGAAAGCAAGTACTGCAAGACCACTGATGCTGAACAGGAGAAGGGATCTTGAGACTGCTGAGCACACCAGACGGAGAACCGACGCCACTTAAGAGCGTAGGACTTCCGGGTGGAGGGCCGCCTGGAGGCCACGACTTCCTCCTCCACATCTGGAGGCAGCCGGAGGGGAGCAAGGACTACCCTTTCAGCAGCCAGGCCATCAGATGAAGGGACCGGAGGTTGGGGTGCAGGAGAGTCCCCTGATCCTGTGACAGGAGGTCGGGTTGAAACCCCAGAGGAAGAGGAGTGTCCACCGCCAGCTGCATCAGAAGCGGGAACCAAGGTTGTCTCGGCCACCGGGGAGCCACTAGGATCATCGAGGCTTTGTCTCTGAGAACCTTGAAGAGTGTCCGGGACACCAGCGGCATGGGAGGAAAGGCATACAAGAGGCCTGTGGACCATGGAATCAGAAAAGCATCCGCCGCTACTCTGAGAGGATGCGGTTGTCGAGAGCAGAATCTGGGAAGTTGCCGGTTCAGAGGACTGGCAAACAGATCCATGGTGGGGAGGCCCCACTTGAGAAAGATCCGCTGAACCACCAACGGATCCAACTTTCACTCGTGTGGCTGGAGGATCCTGCTTAGCTTGTCTGCCAGGTAATTTTCCTGACCTGGGAGATAGACAGCTTTGAGGATGATGCTGCGGCCGACGGCCCAGCTTCTGCGCCTCCTGACAGAGAAGGAAGGAGCCTGGGCCGCCTTGTTTGTTCACGTAGAACACTGCAACCTGATTGTCTGTCTGGACCAGCACCGACTGGTGAGAAATCAGGTGAGAGAAGGCTCTGAGAGCTAGGCGGATGGCTCTGAGCTCCAGGAAGTTTATCTGCTGAGCAGACTCCCAAGGAGTCCAGAGGCCTTGAGTACATGTCCCTTGGCAATGTGCTCCCCAACCCAGGAGAGAAGCATCGGTCATCAGGACCTGAGAAGGCGGAGGGGGCTGAAAAGCCACTCCTAGCACTAGGTTTGGCAGAAGAAGCCACCATTGTAGAGAAGAGACCAGCGGGTCGGAGATCTTTACGGAGTCCGCTATGCTCCCAGTGGCCTAATGCCATTGTGTGCGAAGGCACCATTGAGCAGGGCGCATGTTGAGGCGGGCATTGGGGGTCACATGGACTGTGGAAGCCATATGGCCGAGCAGTCGCAGAAACTGCCTGGCAGAGACTAGGGAATTGCTGCGAAAGTGGCTGGCAAGATCCATGAGCCTGTGTGCTCTGTCGAGAGGCAGAAAAGCTCGCGCCTGAAGCGTGTTCAATCTTGCGCCGATGAACTCGAGATCCTGAGAGGGGAGCAAAGTGGACTTTGCGAAGTTTATGACAAAGCCCAAGTACTGAAGCAGAGCCACAGTGCGGTGCGTGGCGTGAATGGCTTCTTGGGAAGACTGTGCTCTGATGAGCCAGTCGTCCAGGTATGGAAATACAAAAAGGCCTTGAAGTCTTAGATAAGCCGCCACCACTGCTAGACATTTGGTGAACACCCTTGGTGCGGAGGATAGGCCAAAGGGTACTGGTAAGGATTGGCCAAAGGGTACTGGTAAGGATTGCCCCCCACTACAAACCTGAGATATTGTCTGTGGCTGGGGTGAATGAGGATGTGAGTGTAGGCATCCTTTAGATCTAAGGAGCATAGCCAGTCTCCCTGCTGGAGGTAGGGCAGCAGGATTCCAAGGGTAAGCATCTTGAACTTTTCCTTTGCGAGGAACTTGTTGAGGTTGCGCAAGTCCAGGATGGGTCTGAGGCCTCCTGTTCTTTTTGGTATCAGAAAGTACCTGGAGTAAAACCCTTGACTCCTCAGGTGGTGGGGCACCGGTTCCACAGCCTGTTCCTGAAGAAGACTTGCTAACTCCTGAAGGAGTAAGTCCCTGTGCAGAGGGAGTCGAAGAGGCTCCCCTGGAAAATAGGAGGGAGGTACCTGGTGAAAGTGAAGAAGATAGCCCTTTTGAACTATGTGAAGCACCCAGGTATCTGTGGTGATGTTGGACCACCTGTGGGCAAAGTGGACCAGCCGGCCTCCTGTGCTGAGAGAAACCAGCTGAGGGGGAGAGGCTAAGCTGATGAAGTCAAAAACCCCCACCCTGCTGAGCAGGGGCCGGTGGTGCAGGCTTGGAGGCTTGCTGCCTACGGGACCCATTACCCCATCCCTTGGCCTGCTTACCCTGTGGGGGAGCTGCTGAGGCCTGATAATGAGGGTAGTGTTGATAGGCAGCCGCCTTCCTCGGGTAAAAGGGCTTTTTCCCGAGCCCTTCTTCTTCTGAGAAGGGGCAGAGGTCTTCCTTGAGAGACGAGTCCTGGTGAGAGTCTCGGTCTCGATCTGTGCAGCCTTCTCATCCATGGGCTTGCCAAAGAGGTTTTCACCTCTGCAGGGGACATTGACCAACTTGTCCTGCACCCATGGCTCGAGGTCGGATGTCTGAAGCCAAGCCTGGCGGCGGCCACCGATGCTGGCTGCGGCTACTCGAGCCGATGCCTCAAAACCATCGTAGGCTGCTCGAGAGATAAACTTTGAGCACTCCCGAATACCAGTTGACAAGGTTTGGAACCTCTGCAAAGGTTCGTCGGAGAGACCAGCAGAGAACCCGGCTATTTCTTTAGCCAGGTCTCAGAGATACATGCCCATGTAGAGTTGGTAGGTCTGGACTCGACAAGCAAGCATAGAGCCTGGAAACACTTCCTACCGAGGGCATCCAGGCTCCGAGCCTCCTGACCGGGAGGCACCGAGGAGTGCATTTTCTGACTCTTAAGTCTATGCATGGCCGATTCCACCACCATGGAATGGTGCGGTAGTTGTGCCTTTTGGAACCCGGGGCTCTTGCGGACTCGATAAATGGAATCGACCCGCTTGCTTAACACCGGCGACGACGCTGGGCTCTCCCACATGCAGAAGAGAAGTCGTTCCAGCATCGGAGGAACCGGTACAATAAAGGCCTCCTTCGGGGGAGAGTCATATTGGAGGGCGTCGAGTTCTTCGATTCGAGGCTCCTCCTCGGGACCCGCGGGGAAGGCCAAGGCCTTATCCCGCACGAAGTCCGAGAACCGGGTATCCTCCGGGGGGGACCGTCTCCGAGGTTCGGACTCGGGGGAGTCCGATGGGACACACCGAGTCCGAAAAGAACCAGGTGACTCTTCGTCCTCGGATTCCCAGGCTGACTCCTCGGAGGTGGAGTCGAGCGGCTCCGGTCGGGCGGGCATCGATGCCGTCCGCCCCGACGCCGAGGGAGTCGGCGTCGACGACCTCGGTCCCGAACGGGAGGCCGAAGGAGACCGCGACCGAGGATCCACTCGAGCCCTCATGGAATCGAGGATCAGCTCGGTCTCCGGGGTCGACTTGGACGTCGACGTCCCGGTGGTCAGGGCAGAAGCACCGGCGAGGCCAGCGATCAATGCCCGCTACTGGTCCATGAAGGCAGCGAAACTGCTCTCCAAGGCCGTCAACCTGAGTCCGAGCTCAGGAGACCCAGCAGCCCCGACTCGGGCCCCGACGGCGTCGGGCCCGACGTCAGGTCCTTCGGAGGCGAGTCCACGAGGACAACAGTACTCACGTGAGCGGGCGAGTCCATCTCGAGACGAGGATGTTTAGAAGGCCTCTCCATCTCCGAGGACCCGGGACGGGAATCGGGGCTATGCGACCTGGCCCTCGAGGAACCAGGAGCGTCCACCGACCCCGCCCTCGCGAGTTTCTTCTTCCGATGATGTTCCCGGGTAGGAGACCCCCTTTCAGAGAAGCTGCGACGATGCTCAGGACCAGAGTTCCGAGACGTCGAAGCCTCTGACGAGGTCCGAGCCCAGCCAGAGTCAAAGAAGATACGTTCCCGCTGATGCTGCCGACGACTCAACGCTTTTGAGGACATTTTGCCACACGGACCACAGATCATCGGGTCATGATCGGGTCGGAAGCAGCGGAGGCAGCGGAGGCAGTAGTCGTGTGTGTCGGTAAGAGACATGAGTTTCTTACACCGATCACACTTCTTAAACCCGCTGGCAGCCATCGGGGGAAAAAGGGCCCCTGAGAGGTCAAAAGACCAGGCTGCCAGTGAAAAAGAAAAAAGGCGCGAAATCTGTCACGAAGGACAAAAAAACCGAAAAATAAAGAACGGACTCGCAACCGGCGTCGCGGGTCCGGGCAGGAAAAGAACCGGCGTCGAACCGAGAAAAAACAAATAAAATCAACTTTTCTAGCGGGGAATTATAGGGGCTTGTTTACAAAGCCGCGGTAGTGGCTTCCGCTTGATATCTCACTATAGATATATTCTCATATATCTTTATGTGTTTCAAGCCGCGCGAGAGGGGAATACTCTCCTCGCGGCTTGAAAAGCACGCCGCTGATAGAGCAGACTCGGATCTCCGGGCACAGGGGAAGGGGCCGCAGGACAGCTGATTTTGCTGCTTGAGCAGCAGAAGCCAGGTTTTTTTTTAAATATACCTGGGGGTGGGGTGTAGGACTGGAAATGGGCTATTGGCAGGGGGGGGATGACTGGAAATGGGCTATTGGCAGGGGGGGGTATGACTGGAAATGGGCTATTGGCAGGGGGGGGGTATGACTGGAAATGGGCTATTGGCAGGGGGGGGTATGACTGGAAATGGGCAATTGGCTGGGGGGGGATTGAATGGAAATGGGGTATTGTCGGGGGGGGGGTATGACTGGAAATGGGCTATTGGCAGGGGGGGGGGGTATGACTGGAAATGGGCTATTGGCAGGGGGGGGGGGTATGACTGGAAATGGTCTATTGGCCGGGGGGGTTAGGACTGGAAATGGGCTATTGGCAGGGGGAGGTATGACTGGAGATGGGCTATTGGCAGGGGGGGTAATGACTGGAGATGGGCTATTGGCAGGGGGGGGGTTATGACTGGAGATGGGCTATTGGCAGGGGGGTTATGACTGGTGATGGGCTATGGTGGGGGCTAGGACTGGAAATGGGCAGGTGGGGGTTAGGAAGGACTGGAGGTGGGCTGATGGGGGGAGTTAGGACTGGTAATGAGCTATGGAAGGGCTGACTGAAATGGGGTAATGGGGGTTAGGGCTGGAAGTGGGCTATTGGCAGGGGGGTTATGACTGGTAATGGGCTATGGGGGGGGGGTAAGACTGAAAATGGGGTGATGGGGGGTAAAACTGGAAGTGCGCTATGGGGAGGTTAGGACTGGTAATGGGCTATGGGGGGTCTAGGACTGGTAATGGGCTGGGGGGGGGGTTGCTAGGACTGGAAATGGGCTGAGTGGAAGGGGGGCTTGAACTGCAAATGGCTGATGGGGAGGGGGGCTTGGAATGGAAATGGGCTGTGAGGGGAGGGAGCTAGGATTGGAAATGGGCTGATGGGGGGCTAGGATTGGAAATGGGCTGATGGTGAGGCTAGGATAGGACTGGAAATGGACTAATGGGGGGACTAGAAGGGAGCGGATGCTGGGTGGGGCTGGAACTAGAAGGGAGCTGATGTTGGGGGAGGATTAGAATGGGATGGAGCTGGGAAAGTGAAATGGAGAGGGGAAAAATATTTTGTCTGGGAGAGAAGACAAATCTACAATTGGCCAGGTATTGGGAGAGTAAGTGGGGATTGAGGATGGAGGGGTAAAATTTGAGTGGATGAAATAGGAATGAGGAAAGAGAAAAAGGAGAAAGATTAGTATGTTAAAGCAGATGTAGAGAGAGAATGGAAAAAAAAACTAGGAGAGAAGAAAGGGCAAATGGACAGCAGACGATGGAGAGTTAGCAGAAGACATGAAGAAACCAGAAGAAAGTGGCTGGAACAATTGCAACTGAAAAAAATGCACAAAAGGTAGAAAAATATCTCTTTATTTTGAATTTATTAACTGGAATATGTCAGCTCTGGGAAATGTGCATCATTAATGTTTGCGCTTTGTTTAGTACAAGAGGAAATTAATTTATAGTTTTATTTCTACAGTGTTGTTGTACATTCCAAGTTTGGCTTTTGGGGTTCCCAGTTTAATTATTGTCTTCTTGTTTCTAAATCTTTTAGTCTTTCTTTATCCATACTCATTAAAGAGGCATGTTTACTAAAAGTTAGTGTATGGTAACATTATGCAAATATTTATGCAAATGAGGCCCCTTATGCAAATGAGGCCCCGCGTCTTTTGCGGCCCCCGGGTTACTTTACAAGTCCTCATTTGGCCCTCAAAGCAATTTGAGTTTGAGACCCCTGATCTACATGCTGTGTAATTTTGTTCTTTATGATGGTTTCTACCATTTTCCCTGGTACTGACGTCAGGCTCACCGGTCTGTAATTTCCTGGGTCACCCCTGGAACCCTTTTTAAAAATTGGTGTTACGTTGGCGACCCTCCAATCTTCAGGTTTTACAGATGATTTTAATGAAAGTTCACAGATTACCAATAGCAGGTCTGCAATCTCATATTTCAGTTCTTTCAACACTCTGGGATGTATACCATCCGGTCCAGGTGATTTGCTACTATTCAGTTTATCAAATAGTTGTAATATATCTTCCCGGTGTGTAGCGATATTTCTCTCAATTCCTCTGCAGTATCACCTTTAAATACCACTTCAGTCTTGGGTAACATCCCTACATCTTCCTCAGTAAAGACCGAAGCAAAGAATTCATTCAGTCTCTCCGCTATAGCCTTGTCTCCTCTTACTGCCCCTTTTACCCCTCTATCATCTAGTGGTCCAATTGACTCTCTCACAGGCCTTTTGCTACGAATGTACTTGAAAAAGTCTTTATTTCGTGTTTTTGCTTCCGTAGCAAGTTTCCTCTCAAATTCCCGCTTTGCCTGCCTTATCAATGCTTTGCATTTAACTTGCCAGTGCTTGTGCTGTTTCCAGTTTTCATCATTTGGCTCTTTTTTCCATTTCCTGAAGGTTGCTTTTTTGGCAGCAACAGCCTCTCTAACCTCACCTTTAAACCATGCTAGCAGTTTTTTGGACTTTCTTCCACTCTTCTTAATGCGTGGAATACAGCTGGTCTGGGCTTCGAGGATAGTATTTTTAAATAACACCCAAGCTTGCTGTAAGTCATTAACCTTTGGAACCGCTCCTTTTAGTTTTTTCCTAACTATATTCCTCATTCTATCATAGTCTCCCTTTTGAAAGTTAAAAGGTAATACTGTGGATTCCTTTACTATCTGTCCTCCACTAATTAAATCAAACATGATCATACTATGATCACTATTGCCAAGTGGTCCCAACACCCTTATTTCTTGCACCATATCTGGCGTTCCACTAAGGATTAGGTCCAGTATGGCTTCCCCTCTGGTCGGTTCATGAACCAGCTGCTCCAAGAAGCAGTCATTTATTCCATCTTGAAACTTTATCTCTTTAGCTTGTCCTGCCGTGACACTGACCCAGTCGATACCGGGGTAATTGAAATCACCCATTATTACTACTCTGTTGTGACTTTTGTTAGCTTCCTTGATTTCTTTGAGCATTTCATCATCCATTTGTTCATTCTGGCCAGGCGGTCGATAGTATACTCACACTGCCATCACCTTCCCCTTCATAAATGGAATTTCAATCCATAGAGATTCTACAGCAAATTTTGTTCCCTGCAAAACTTTAATCCTTTCTGACTCAATGCCCTCTCTAACATAGAGCGCAACCCCTCCACCAATTTGATCAGCTCTATCATTACGATATAGTTTGTATCCAGGTATCACAGTGTCCCACAGGTTATCCTCCTTCCACCATGTCTCTGAGAGTGCAATCATATCTAACCTCTCATTTAGTGCTATATATTCTAACTCTCCCATCTTATTGTTTAGACTTCTAGCATTGGCATACAAGCATTTTAGAGACTGTATTTTATTCATATTAATCTGGCTATTGGTAGGCAGGGATAATTTGGAATCTTTATGCTCTGTCTGCTCCTTACTCAAGGGCATTTGGGCTACTATACTCCCTTTTGGAACCTCACTGCTTTTGGTAGTATCCTTCAAGGATACCTTTGTCCGAACCATGCGCTCCTGGGTGACTGTCGGCTTTCCCCTATAGGAGTTGTTTAAGAATGGAACAGGTGTTTGAGGACAGCCTGACCAAACAAGGCATCCCGGCGGGAGTCCTTGTCCAAGCAATAATGGGCTGTGAAGGTATGAACCGAGGCCCAGGTGGCTGCTCGACAGATCAGGTTGATGGACACAGAGTTTAGATGAGCCATAGGGGTGGCCAAGGCCCTCACCTTATGAGCTGTGACATGGCTCTCCAGAGAAAGGTTCTTACTCTGGTAGGCGAAAGAAATACAATGAGCAATCCAATTGGACAGTGTTCTCTTAGAGACTGGAAGTCCTAAATGAGAAGGATCAAAAGCAACAAAAAGCTGGGAAGACTTTCTATGTTGCTGTGTCCTTTGTAAGTAAAAAGCAAGAGCTCTTTTACAATCCAGAGTATGAAGACTCTTCTCTGCACTGGATGCATGAGGAGCTGGAAAAAAGACAGGTAAATATACCTCCTGATTAAGATGGAAAGGTGAGACCACTTTAGGCATAAAGTGTGGATTTGTCCTAAGGACCACCTTGTCATGATGGAACCTTGTATAAGGTGGATTAGCCACTAAAGCCTGCACAGTTCACTGATGCGGCGAGCTGAAGTGACTGCAATGAGGAAAATAACCTTCCATGAAAGGAATTTCAAGGAGGTAGTGGCTAAGGGTTCGAAAGGTGGCTTCATAAGCTGGCCAAGAACCAAATTTAAGTTCCATGCCACCGGAGGAGGCTTAATGGGAGGTTTAGCTAAAGTTAGGCCTCTCATGAATCTTGCACTGAGAGGATGAGAGGAAATAGGTTGTCCATTGATGGGCTTAAGGGATGCTGCAATAGCACTCAAATGGACTCTTACTGAATTTGTCAAGTCCTGCATCAGAAAGATGCAGGAGATAGTCTAACAGAGAATTTAAAGGTAGTGCTAGAGGGTCAAGACCCTTTCCAGCACACCAAATGGAAAATCTTTTCCATTTAAAAGCATAGGAACGCCTGGTGGAAGGTTTTCTGGAAGCATGGAGAATATCCTTCACTTGCTGAGAAAGATTGAAGCCTTGAAGGTCTAGGCCTTCAGTAACCAAGCTCTGAGGTGAAGGGACTTGGGGTTTGGGTGCCACAAAGTCCCTTCCTCCTGGGACAGAAGGTCTGGAGCAGCTCCCAAATCCAGGGAGGGGGGCTTGGGAGAGATGCAGAAGTAGAGGGTACCACACTTGGCGTGGCCAGCGTGGAGCTATGAGGATCATAGATCCTTGATCCCTCTGGAGTTTGAACAGAGTCTTGGGAATCAAGGGAATGGGTGGAAAGGCATAGAGGAAGCCCTGACCCCAATGAAGGAGGAAGGCATCCTTGGCCTTAACTCCCTGACACGGAATTCTGGAACAGAACCGGGGAAGTTTGGCATTCCACGGACTTGCAAAGAGGTCTATGTCCGGGGTTCCCCATTCTTGGAAGATTCTGAGTACCTGATCCATGTGCAGGGACCATTCGTGTGGAAGCAGAACTCGACTGAGTCTGTCTGCCCAAGAATTTTGGACTCCTGGTAGGTATACTGGCAGGAGATGGATTTGATGCTCTCTGGCGAAGGCCCACAATCCTAGAGCTTCGTTGCAAAGCGACAGAGAGCCAGTTCCTCCTTGCTTGTTTATGTAAAACATAGCTACTTGATTGTCCGTATGAATGAGGACTGTCTTGTAGCTGAGGAGGGTATGGAAGACCTTGAGAGCTAGAAAAACTGCTCGAAGCTCCAAATGGTTGATACGAAGAGAGGCCTCCTGAGGGGACCAAGTGCCTTGAGTGGAGAGGTCCTGTAGATGAGCTCCCCAACCTGTTTGGGAGGCATCTGTTGTGAGGGTTGCTTGGGGCAACAACCGTTGGAAGGGGGACCCCAGCAACAGATTTTGGGTGGACATCCACCACTGGAGAGACCAAAAGAGAAGTTTGGAGGTTGCTATTTGGTCAGAGAGCTCCTGATGCTTGAGTCCACTGGGTGGACAAAGGCCATTGAGCTGCTCTCATGTGTAGGCAAGTATAGGGTACCACATGCACTGTGGAAGCCATGTGGCCTAGCAGTTGTAGCATCTCCCGGGCAGTTAAGTGGCTCTGTGACTGAATCTGGGAGGCTAACTGCACTAGACGCTGGCAACGGGCCTGAGGAAGGTAGGCCCTTGCAGTGGTGGTATCCAACCAGGCCCCTATGAATTCTAGGGACTGAGTAGGGGTGAGCTGAGACTTTGGTAGGTTTACCACAAGACCCAGATACTGCAGAATGCGCCTTGTGCGGTCCAAGGAAATCTTGGCCTCTGACTGAGATGGGGCTCGGATGAGCCAGTCGTCCAAGTATGGGAAGACAAATATTCCCAGAGTGCGTAGAAATGCAGCAACTACTGCCATGCATTTGGTGAACACTCTTGGGGCAGAGGCCAGACCGAAAGGAAGCACTCTGTATTGGTAATGTTTTCCTTGGAAAAGAAAACGTAGGAATCTTCTGTGAGATGGATGGATGAGGACATGTGTGTACTCATCCTTGAGATCTAGAGAACAAAGCCAATCCTGACTTTGAAGGTATGGAAGGAGAGTGCCAAGAGAAAGCATCTTGAACTTCTCCTTACATAGAAATTTGTTCAATTCTCTGAGATCTAAATGGGTCTGTATCCCCCTGTCTTCTTTGGAATGAGAAAATAGGGGGAGTAGAACCTGTCCCTGACCCTTGTTGAATTAGAGGAACTTCTTCTATTGCCCCTTGGGCAAGAAGGGTAGTTATCTCCTGACCTAGAAGGTCGAGAAGAGATGTGGGAGAATTGAAGTGTCTCACACCATGGTGTGGGGAGGAAGGTCTGAGAAATGAAGTTTGTAGCACTCTCTAATGATAGAGAGGGTCCACTGCTCTGATGTGATTTGCTCCCATCTGGGAGCAAAATGAGCTAACCTTCCTGGAATGGTGAGAGGTTCTGGCTGTTTCAAAGCCAGAAAGGCTAAGTTCTCTAGCATCAAGTCAAAAACCCTGAGGGGGTTGGGACTGCTGAGTTGCAGCAGCCCCTGTAGACTTAGTCCTGGCCTGCTTAGGTTGCTGACGCTTAGTGGTAAAAAGCGACCTGTAAAAGATTGTTGGCCAGAAGTGGAAGGGAATCTGCCCTTTTTGAAAAAAGACTTTTTAAAAGTCTTTTTCTTGGCAGGAATGGAGGTTGACTTTGAAAGTCTATCCAGAGCAGAGTTCTCTGCATCCATTTGAGTGGCTTTTATTTGCCACTCCTTGCCAAATAGATTTTCACCTGTACAGGGCAGATTTCCTAAGCCATCTTGAACCCAGGGTTCTAAATCAGAAGCCTGGAGCCAAGCAATTCTGCGTGCAGCTATGGCTATGCCTGAGGCTCTGCTGGCACCTTCAAAGGAGTCAAAGGCTGCCCTGTTGGAAAACTTTGAAATGTCTTGAGTATGCTTAAGCCAAAGGAGAAATTCTTCCCTTCTATCCTCTGGAAGAAAAGGGAGGAAAGTGTGCAGGTTTTCTGCAACTTCTTTTAGAAACATACCCATGTAAAGACTACTTGAGTTGATTCTGGCAATAAGCATACTGGCTTGAAAGATTTTCCTACCAAAAGCATCCAAGGTCCTGCATTCTCTTCCTGGAGGAGCAGAAGAGTGTCTCTTTGTACTCTTTATCTTCTTCATAGCTGACTGCACCACAATGGAATGGTGAGGAAGCTGAGTTTTTTGAAATCCAGGACAGGGAGGGACACGATACATAGTGTCCAACCTGCGAGAATGAGGAGAGAGTGAGAGGAGTCTCCCATAAATCAATCATGTGTTCATAAAGAATCTCATGAATTGGTAAGGTGACTGCTTTTCTAGGAGCCTTAGAGTATCCTAAAATATCTAATTTTTTTGCTCTAGACTCTGATTCAGAGGTGACTGAAATAGAAAGTCCTTTAGCTACTTCTCTTATGAAGTCTTGAAAGGACAAGTCTTCTGGAGGAGACATTCTTCTTTTTGGAGAAGGCGGCTCTTCAGGAAGGGCTATGGATACTTCAGGAGATTCATCCGATGAATCAGAATCACCAGAGGAATCGAAGTACCGTCTGTCAGGGTGCTCTTCCAACGCTCGATACGCGTATCGAGCGGTATCGATATTGGGCGTCCTCGGAACCGGATCGCTACCGAGAAATAGCCCTGGACAAGGAACCGCTGCTGCTGTAATCCTGGTCGATGCAGTCGGTACCGGCATCAGCGCTGGTGCCAGTACCGGAGCCGATACCGACAACGGAGATTGTTGCGGTACCGTCGGCGTCGCAGCTTGAATGAAGGCTGTAATAGCCTGCTGCATGGAAAGAACATTCTGATCCATCGACGCCATGAAACCCTGGAGTTCGGTACCGGGAGATTGTGCCAGTACCCCAGAGCAATCTAACAGGTGATCGGTTGAGGCCGTGCCATCGATGTCAACCAGTAACCCCATAGGAGGAGCTTTGGAAGCCGGAGCTTCCCGCCGGGGTTCTTTGGCCGGGGCAGGATCCTCGAGGGCAAGCCCGGAGGCATCTCGATGCTTAGAGGGAGATCTACCCTTCGAGGACCTGCTAGACTTATATTTGGTTACCTGACATCCATCAGGAGAAGAAGACCGGGAAGAGGTCGATGCTACCGACGCTGTATCAGCGGGAAACAGCACATGGAGCTTAGCTGCTCGGTTCTGTAAACCCCATTTAGACATTAGAGAGCAGGACGGACAATCCGGAATGGAGTGTTCAGGACCCAAACATTTAAGGCACCATTCATAGGTATCTGTAACAGAAATAGTACCGCTACACTTAGTGCATTTCTTGAACCCGGAAGCTGGTTTTTCCATGAGGGAAATTTTTTCGTGGGCCCTGAGGCCTAGAAGAAAATTACACTAAGTGAGTAAAAGTATAGATTTTTTTTTTTTTTAAAGAAGAAAGAAAAGACCGGCGGTACCGGTCCGGAGTCGGGGAAGGCAGACACGCGACCAAAGAAATAAAATAAAGAACTTCAGCGGTGACAGGGCTCGACCTGCTGGCTCCGCGGCAAAGAAGAACTGAGGAGAACTGATCAGGAAAGGCAGGAAGGCAGCGCGCAGGCGCAGTGGGATGCTCCCAAAAGCTTTTCTTTTTGGGAAGCTGGGGAGCGTTCCCGCGCAGGCTCCATCGGTACCGACGTACCCCTATATGTGAAGACTCATTCCTGCTTGTTCCTGGAGATAGCAGAATACATATCTACCGATAGTAGAATATCTATATCTATCTATCTATCTATGTATCTATCTATCATATATATATTGGATATATATATATATATATGGATTGAAATTCCATATAAAAGGGGGAAGGTGATGGCAGTGGGGGTGTACTATCGAGCACCTGGCCAGAATGACCAAATGGATGATGAAATGCTCAAAGAAATCAAGGAATCTAACAAAGGTTACAGCGCAGTAATAATAATGGGTGATTTCAATTACCCCGGTATCGACTGGGTCAGTGTCACGTCAGGACATGCTAGGGAGATAAAGTTCCTAGATGACATAAATGACTGCTTCTTGGAGCAGCTGGTTCATGAACCGACCAGAGGGGACGCCATATTAGACCTAGTCCTTAGTGGAACACCAGATCTAGTGCAAGAGATAAGGGTGTTGGGGCCACTTGGCAATAGTGATCATAGCATGATCGCCTTTGATTTAATTAGTGGAGGAGGGATAGTAAGGAAATCCACAGTACTACCTTTTAACTTTCGAAAGGGAGACTATGATAAAATGAGGAAAACAGTTAAGAAAAAACTAAAAGGCGCAGTTGCGAAGGTTAAAGACGTACATCAAGCTTGGGTGTCGTTGAAAAATACTATCTTGGAAGCCCAGACCAGCTGTATTCCACGCTTTAAGAAAAGTGGAAGGAAGTCCAAAAAACTGCCAGCATGGTTTAAAGGTGGGGTCAGAGAGGCTGTTGCCAAAAAAGCATCTTTCAGGAAATGGAAAAAAGAGCCAAACGACGAAACCTGGAAACAGCACAAGCACTGGCAAGTCAAATGCAAGGCATTGATAAGGCAGGCAAAGAGAGAATTTGAGAAGAAGCTTGCTGCGGAAGCAAAAACGCGAAATAAAGACCTTTTCAAGTACATTCGTAGCAAAAAACCTGTGAGAGTCAGTTGGTCCATTAGATGATAAAGGGGTTAAAGGAGCACTAAGAGGCGACAAGGCGATAGCGGAGAGACAATGAATTCTTTGCTTCAGTCTTTACTGAGGAAGATGTAGGGATGTTACCCATGACTGAAGTGGTATTTAAAGGTGCGGAAGAATTGAAGGAAATATTGATACATCGGGAAGATGTCTTACAACTATTAGATAAACTGAAGAGTAGCAAATCACCTGGGCCGGATGGTATACATCCAAAGGTGTTGAAAGAACTGAAATATGAGATTGCAGACCTGCTATCAGTAATCTGTGAACTATCATTAAAATCATCTCTAATACCTGAAGATTGGAGGATCGCCAGCCCTTCAGCTGCCTCCATCCACGCTGCTAGCTCTCCCGGGGAAGGGATCGAGCCACCCGAACATCTTCAGCGCAACGTGCTCTGCCCAATCGGAGCAGAGAGGCACATTTAAAAGCAGCCGCAAGCAGCTTTCCAGCCCTTCAGCTGCCTCCATCCACGCTGCTAGCTCTCCCGGGGAAAGGATCGAGCCACCCGAACATCTTCAGCGCAACGTGCTCTGCCCAATCGGAGCAGAGAGGCACATTTAAAAGCAGCCGCAATCTAGCGCGCCCGCGCCTTGCGGGCCCGTGCCGGAGGGCCGCGCAAGAGGGCCCTTTGGCACGGCCCTTAGGCTAAGGCACGTAGGACAAATATAAATCCAGATCTGAGACACAGAAGACAATCGAAGAAAACACTGCCACAACATCCATGTACTGCTGAAGTCCTCCTAGGGTTAAGCTCGAGTACCTTCACCATATCAACCAGATCCTCAATACAGCAAGTATAGCCTACCTTGAATGCGACGTATTGTTTTAATACTAGAATTAGCATTCCTATCACGGCTAACTAAGTACAGTGATACCTTTCATGTATGTGTATTCCCTACCATCCATAAGTAACACGTATATTGATCTACGGTAGCAACCCACGTGATTCTATTGCAAGTACGTTCCCTTGTATGTCAATACTGCCGGTAGCCGAAATACATTACTGCTAAGTCACAAATACAATTGAATGATCCCTACTGTTGTCAGTAAACCATTTTTATCACTGTCAGATTGCGACTGTTGTTAGTAATCTTCCTAATAACTGCTATCTGATTTACTGTTGCCAGTAGTTCAGTTACTATTACTGTTGCCAATCGAGCAGTTACTATTACCATTATCTGAATTATTGTTACAAGTAGCTCAGTTCCAATTACTATTGCCAATGCGCAGTTACTGTTGCCAGTATCTCAGGTATATTACTGTTGCCAGTCGCTAATTCATTATTACTGTCGCCAGTAGCCCAGTTATAATTACTACAAGCTCCATACTATTGTCAGTAAATCTACATCTTAATACTCACCAGAACTGATTACAGTTACCAGTATATGAAAACTCATTTCATAGACACAAATGACACACACAACAAACATGCTTCTAAAAGTGGTTTATACCTGCATCCTCCTAACAATCATAATTGACCTAACACTAAGTCTTAACATTAAAAACTACAAGACAATTCCAATCATACATACTTTAAATCGGAACAACCTCCATATTGGTCATTATTCTCCACACAACCACAGACTCATCCAAATAAAACAAATTAATCTACAACATACCACACAGCTTAACCACCATCACAAGTCTACATCTTTATCATGCACCCTTATAAATGCTCGATCATTGAAAAATAAAATCCCTATAATTAATGATCTACTAGCTGACTCAAAACCAGATATACTATGCATAACAGAGACTTGGCTCTCAGATACAGATACAGTTCTCTTAAATCAACTGCACAACACATACTATGATATCTCCTACACATAGAACCAACAAAAAAGGAGGTGGTGTATTGATTATAACAAATAAAAACCTAAAAGCTAAAAAAATACTAACTAATTCAAACAACATGGACACTCTCATAATAAAAATAGACCACCTCAGAATCTGTTTAATTTATAGACCCCCCAACCAAAATGCTGATAGCCTCCACTCATTAATTGAACTCCTCAAATCATCTTCAGAACAGAGTCCTCTAATCGTTCTAGGTGATTTCAACCTTCCCTCACTACCAACAAATGATACTAACCTCTTTCTTGAAACAATTTCTGATCTAGACTACCATCAAGTAATAAACATACCCACCCACACCAAGGGTGGCACCCTTGATCTAGTACTACTACCTAACTTATGCTTTAAACTGTCTAATCCAGACTCCATAGAATGCTCTCAAATACCGTGGTCTGATCATCACCTGATCAAACTAAACCTCAATTACAATACCACCGATACCATTAAACACACAAGAAATGACCATACAATAAAATTTAAAAAATTTAACGAAACTGAATTTCTGGATGCTACAATCCCTCACCTTGATCTTTCCCCAACAACTCTGGATGAAGCAGTCAAAAACTGGCATACTACCATAAACAATGCAGCCCAAATAAATCAAGCTAATAAAAATTTAACCCACTCAAAAACCAACGGCACACCATGGTTCAATAGCACTTTAAAACAAATGAAAAGAGAGCTAAGAAATCTAGAACGTAAATGGCGTAAAACCAAATCCACCATTGAGAAAGAAATATATTACAACCACCTCAAACACTATAAAGATACCATAGATAACTCAAAGAAAAATTACTACGCTACAATCCTATCAAAATCATACAATAGACCAAGAGAACTATTTTCCATAGTTACCAACCTAACAACCAATCCTCAAGATTCTAACAAGGAAATCACCGACATCTCTGCACAAACTCTAGCCAATTATTATCAAAACAAATCAAAACACTCACCTATGACCCTAGACCCGATCTACAAACCTCCCCATATCCTAAATGAATGGTCAGAATTTTACCCTTTATCCAAAACATCATTAAAGAATATCATTCTCAATCTTAACACCACAACATCCTATCTAGACCCCTGTCCAATAACCTGGATAAAAAATACACTACCAACTCTTCTATCCTTCATACTCCCTATGGTCAATCTATCACTACTCCAAGGTTACCTCCCACCCACCCTTAAACAAGTACAAATCAGACCAATCCTGAAGAATAATACACTTGACAAAACCTCCCCAAAATCTTACCGACCTATCTCAAGTATTCCATTCTTAGCAAAGGTCATCGAAAAAACTGTACAAATACAGACAAGAATTTCTTGACTCATCCTACCCTCTTGACGACCAACAATATGGATTTCGCCCCAAGCATGGAGTTGAAACACTCCTGACTGTTCTAACCGATACACTAATAAGAGGAATAGACAACCACAAAAAAGCATTCATCCTCTTATTTATCGACATATCAGCCGCTTTCGATAGTGTTCACCATTCAATAATGCTTAGCTACTTAAGACACATAGGAATATACTCTACAGTTCATAAATGGTTCACTTCTTATATGAGCGATAGAACGCAAAATGTTAGAATAAGCAATCAAACTTCTGAATCATATAAATTTGAAACAGGATTACCACAGGGCTCAGCGCTTTCAGCTCTACTATTTAATATATACATAAAACCAGTTTGCAATATCTTTAAAAAATATGGTGTACTCTATCATCTATATGCAGATGATATTATGATGTACATCCCATTCACAATCCCTAACATACCGTTGCAACGCCTATCGGATTGTTTTAATGAAATTACATTATGGCTAAATGCCCACAATCTCCTAATAAACCATTCAAAAACTGAAGTACTAATAGTCACCAAAAACCAAGATTATACTCCGCCAACACATATAACACTACAAAACCAAGAAATTAAAATAAAGAATGAAGTGAGATACTTAGGAGTTATTATAGACAAACATCTCACTTAGAGATACCCATATCAGAAACACCACAAAGAAAATTTACTTCAAACTTAAAATACTCAAACAACTTAGACCCCTTGTTTACATACACGATTTTATCAGTATAATTCAAGCCACCATAACCCCCCACTTTGATTTTGCGAACCTTAGGTACATCAAAACAAAACATCAAAAGACTGCAACTTGCACAAAACGCAGCAGCTAGGATTATAACAAAAACACACTCCCATCAACATATAACACCAATTCTAGCATCCCTTCACTGGCTTCCAATTCAAAGCCGAATAACATATAAAACACTAATAACAATATTTAAAACACTATTTGAATTAGCACCATCCACATTAAGTAACTTAATTACTAAAGAACATTCAAAACCTACTCAAAGAAAAAGTCAACTAAACAAACTTAAAACCCCCATAGATTTCATAAAAACAAATAAATCAACAAACAGAGCGTTCTAACATGCAGCCCCAACAGCAGAGATTAATGAATTCCGCAAAAAATTGAAAACACACCTCTTTACAATACAATATAATACTATAGACCAACCATCAAAAGAATTAGATAAAGGCTAAGCAGTTTTTGTCTACATCTCACTATAACAGAAAAGAAAACCCGCCCTATCTGCATCTGTACTTCTTATTACGATTATACCACACTTAACTTGTATATGTATTTAATATAATGTAAATGTAAATAATGTATATAGTGTTGCACTGCTCTGTGCCATCTGTTTAACATTTTTGTTACTGTACATTGGTTATAGCTATATGCCGTTATATGTAAAACAAACTATGATTTGTTGCCTGTTATTTGTGAACCGCAGCTGATCTCTGGAAGCTGCGGTATATAAGAGCTTGTTAAATAAATAAAATAAATAAATAAATAAATGTAACACCAATTTTTAAAAAGGGCTCCGGGGTGATCCGGGAAACTACAGACCGGTGAGCCTGACGTCAGTACCGGGAAAAATGGTAGAAACCATCATAAAGAATAAAATTACTCAGCATGTAGATAGTCACAACCTAAAGGGAGACAGCCAACATGGCTTTAGACAAGGAAGATCTTGTCTTACTAATCTGTTATGTTTTTTTGAAGGAGTGAATAAACAGGTGGACAAAGGTGAGTCGGTTGATATTGTGTATCTGGACTTTCAGAAAGCCTTTGACAAGGTCCCTCATCAGAGACATTTGGCAAAACTAAAGAGTCATGGGTAGGAGGCAGTGTACTATTGTGGATCAGGAACTGGTTAAAAGATAGAAAGCAGAGGGTAGGGCTAAATGGCCAATTTTCCCAATGGAGAAAGGTGAATAGTGGTGTACCCCAGGGATCTGTGCTGGGTCCACTGCTTTTTGACATATTCATAAATGACCTGCAAAATGGAATAACGAGTGAGGTTATCAAATTTGCAGATGACACAAAACTATTTAAAGTTGTTAAAACCCAAGAGGATTGTGAAAAATTGCAAGAGGATCTTGATAAATTGGAAGACTGGGCATCAAAATGGCAGATGAAATTTAATGTGGACAAGTGCAAGGTTATGCACCTAGGGAAGAACAACCCAAACTATGGTTACACGATGCAAGGTTCCACATTAGGAACCACCACCCAGGAAAAAGATTTAGGCGTCATTGTGGATACCATGTTAAAACCCTCGGCCCAGTGTGCAGCGGCGGCCAAGAGAGCAAATAGAATGCTAGGTATGATAAGGAAAGGAATGGAAAATAAAACAAAAGATATTATAATGCCTCTATATTGTTCCATGGTGAGACCGCACCTTGAATAGTGTGTGCAATTCTGGTCGCCGTATCTTAAAAAGGATATAGCGATTTTAGAAAAGGTACAGAGAAGAGCCACCAAAATGGTAAAGGGGATGGAAGGATACTCCTATGAAGAAAGGCTAAAAAGGTTAGGGCTCTTTAACCTGGAAAAGAGACGGCTGAGGGGAGATATGATAGAAGTCTATAAATTAATGAACGGAGTGTAACGGGTAAACGTAGATCGATTGTTTACCTTATCAGAATATAGAAAGACTAGGGGACATGCAATGAAGCTACAGGGTAAACTATTTAAGACTAATAAAAGAAAATATTTTTTCACTCAACGTGTAATCAAACTCTGGAATTTGTTACCGGAGGATGTAGTAAAGGCTGTTAGTGTAGCTGGATTTAAAAAAGGTTTGGACAAGTTCCTGGAGGAGAGGTCCATAAACCATTATTAAGAAGTGACCGAAGATATCAATGCTTGACCCAGTACAAGCATTGTGGAACTTGTGTCTCTTGGGGAAACTGCTAGGTACATATGACCTAGATTGGCCACTGTTGGGAACAGAATACTGGGCTTGATGGACCTTGGTCTGACCCAGTATGGCATATCTTATATATATATATATGAAACACATAAAGATATATGAGAATATATCTATAGTGAGATATCAAGCGGAAGCCACTACCGCGGCTTTGTAAACAAGCCCCTATATGTTATATAGATATATAGATAGATATATACACACACACACCTGTATATGGAAGTCTGCAGGAAGCAGACAGAATATGTCCCCAAGGCATTCACATAGGAAAAATGTGGAGAGGAAAGATTCATCTAAGAACAAGAAGATGGAACCTACTTGAGAAGACATATAGACATAAGACATATAGACATAAGACATATTCTTAGCACCTGTTCCTAATAACTTGTATCCATGCAGTAGTGTTACATCTGTAAATAGACTGTGAATAGTTTCCCTTGTTATCCAAGTTCCTTCCCTTGTTATCTGTAATCTCATGCTTGTTATTGTACTGAGACTTTTTGTTCTATGTGAACCGCGCTGATGCCGAATAGTGCGGTATATAAGAGAATGTAAATAAATAAAAATAAAATAAAATATAGAGAATCAATTCCAACTGGTTATGGCTACAGGGATGCTAGGTAGTAGGATAACCAGGATGGTTACGTGAAAAGCAGAGGATGATCTCAGTCAGCAGCCTGCAAGTCCTGAGTATTTTAGAACTCTAGCATGGTAAGTGAACAGAAGACGCATAGGAATGAGATACCATAGTGACCTGGTTAAGGGCAAAAAGGTATCATGCGTTCTTACCATGAGGACGAGCTGAAAGGAGGAAACATATTCCCCACTGGAAATACTATGGACCAAAGAAGGGAATTAGCAACTCCTTAAGCTTTCACGTAAGAGTAGGCCTATGTGCATTATAGTAAAAAAGGAGAACTTTTCTAGTTATGGCAGATATGACTGAAAAAAGCCCTTTTTCAACCATCTAATATAGCTGTTGGAGAAAAAAGCCCCATACTCTCTAGCAAGGGCCCATAGTGGAGAGCTCCTCTGTAGAATTGCAGAGAGCATTATGCAGGAGAATGAGGAGATAGAACTGGCTACAGAGAAGCCAGTAGCTACGTCAACTATGCTGCCAAACCCATGGGAATGGAGATGGTAGAAGAGAAGACAATCCAACAAGTTTGTAGTGAAAAATTTTCCCAAGACAGATGACAGCACTGATTTGGAGTCACTACTAATACTAGACAGAATATTATTGGAGGACAAATCTGGTTACTGGTGGACAAGAACCAGTGGTCGAAACATAAAGGCTCCTGCATTGGTAGTTACTTGCCAGACAGCAGAAGAATGGTACTGTTGAAAAACAGAAAGGACAGACAAAACAAGAGTAGAAACTCTAGAGGTGTCTGATGAACTGCTGCAAAGCAAAATTGAAAAAGAGGAGTGACTCAGAAAAGAGAACTCCGCACTAGAAAAGAAAGAAATTAGAGAGGCTGAAAAGCCCTCCAGTGAGCAATACCACTCTTACAGAGGAAAACCCTGGTAAGAGGGTAAAGAAAATGGAGCTGAAGAAAACTTACAATATAGTAAGATAACAGAAAGGAAAGGAGACATGCTGGCACAGGAAAACTATCATTTGATAGTGGATGGACCTCTTTCCCTAGAAGGAAAAGAGGAGAACCCTGTGACCTAGAAGCATGAACATCCTGACAGCTCATAGAGAAAAGATGGATGTCTTTCGGGAAGAGATCCATGTTTAAGATTTAGAATGACAGCAGTGGATTGTCTCCATGGAGAAGAAACAACTGCAGATTGTAATTTCCAGAGTGACAAGCATCTGATGGGTTGATTAGAAACCCTGTGGTTGCTGGGTTTGTTTAGCCTGGTGAGAGGTTGAACCCTGCAGACCAGGACGATGCTTCCCCTGTTTGGGAACATCTGTAGGATGGGCAGAGGATGCATTAAACCTTCTGCTATGGGAAGAAAGTTTGGCAGGACATTTCTTACCTACTGGGACAGAAGAAGGTGCAGAAGAGCCCCTAGGAACAGGTAAGTCAGTGGACAACTGAGTAACCTGTCATAAAGACTCTCTCCAGTGCAAGGAGTATGTCCCAGTCTGTGTTGTGCCCATTTGTCCAAGCTTGAAGCTTGGAGCCAGGCTCTACGTCATGCCCCCATAGATATAGCAGAAGTGCTGCTAACAGACACAAAAGAGTCTAGGGAAGCACGAGTAAGAAACCAAGAAATATTCTGGAGATGCTTGAGCAGTGAAGAGTAGTCTGCACTCTTGGACTCTGGAAGGGAAGGAATCAAAAGATGTAATTGCTCTGTGACCTGCTTAAGAGATAGACTCATATAGAAAATATATGAGAGAATTCTTGCAGAAAGCATAGGTGTCTGGAAGGCTTGACGTCCAAAGTCATCAAGCATCCTAGATTCACGACCTGGCGGATAAGAAGATTGCTTTTTCTTGCTCTTTACCCACCTCAATACTGATTCCACAACTATGGAATGATGAGGAAGTTGAGTCTTTTGAAACCCTGGAGAGGGGGGCACCTGATATAAAAGATCAGTTGCTCTGGAAGGTGGGGGTACCCTTAAAGGTGTTTCCCACATTCCTAGAAGGAGATCCTGCAAGGAATGATGCAAAGGAAGCATTATATTCTCCTTTGCTTTGGTAGAAAGAGAGGCCTGTGCAGGATCATGTCCTGGGATAGGAATGGCAGGAGATCTTGCTATATCCCGGAGGAAACTCTGAAAAGAGGGTTCCCAAATAGGAATTTCCTTTGGACAGGTTAGATTCGAAGAACTAGCCTGAGCACCGATAGAGCTATCCAGATATATAGGAATAGAAGATCCTGCACAGTGCAATGTGAAATGCGTAGAGGATGGTCACCGGTACTGACTGTCAGGAGCAGCGACCGACATTACCACATTGCCCATGCCAGGTATCGACTCCAAGCTTGGCATAGAAGGGAGCGATCCTGTTGAAAAAAGCATGGCAGGAGTTGGCCACAATGATACTGTGGATACCGGTACCAATGTCAATATCGGTACCGATGTCAGAGTCGAGCCCGACAAAGACATCGGAGCAGTCATCGCAGACCATTCAATCGGTACCGAGGCAACCGAAAACATCCGGGTGATATCCTCAGTACCGAGCCACCGGTATCGGTCGGTGTCGGTACCAAATGATATTGGTACCGAGTCTTCCAGACTAGAGAGCGATTCTAAACTGGGCATGGAAGACCGTAAGGGTAATGAGGACATCGGCACCGACTTCAGTACCGTGCCTGATACCGGTGAATGAAGGTCAACCAATGGCAACTCAGTGGGCCTCGAGGGAAACGAGAGTTACGGATACGAATCATCGGAACCGAGCCTTCGGTACCGACAGCTGGTAACAAGGCGAGTCGCTACCCAGTCCTCCAGACTGGAGATTGATTCCAGACTCGGCATCGAAGGAAGCGAGGCTATCGATGCACGTCTGGAGGGTACCGACGTCGGTGGTAGTATCGGTGTTGGTACCGATAATGGAAGGTCAGTCTGGAGCATATCCACCGGTCCCGAAGGCACCGAGGATGCCAGATGACCATCCCTGGTGAGGAGTGTTTCATCCAACACCAGTGCCGATGTCGGGGTAACGGTACCGCTCGAAGCGGATGCCACCACCAGACACGGCTCAGGTATGTTCTGTGAGGGGTGAACCCCAGGAACAACCTGAAACCCCTCAAACGCTTTGGAGACCGAAGACTCCCGCTGTGGTTTTGAAGCCAGTGGGCCCTCGAGGGCAAGGCCGGAGCCGTCTACATGCTGTGCATGAGACCTACCACTCGAGGGCTGGCTAGTCTTAACAGACTGTTTGTGGGTTACCTGATGCTGTGTAGAAGACAGGGACGGTGTCCCGAAGCTGGAAGGAAACAGTGTATCGAGGGAACCTCGATATTGAAAACTTCTTCTCACCAAAGTGTTGTCAAGACCCAAACAGGTTAGACACCGATTTCGAGGGTCTAAAAATAAAGTTGTACCGCCACAGTGAGAACATTTCTTGGAGTGGTTCCTTGAAGGAAAAAGAAGAGGCCTAAAAGGCCTAAGATACCATGAGACACTATGAAGAAATATATTCCTTGAAGAAGGAAGATTTTACAAGAAAAGAAAACACCGGCGGTACCGGTGGCGTCGGGAAGACAGCCGCGACCACAAGAAAAATAAAGAAATAAAACAGGAATTTTCTGCGGTGAGAGGAGGACATCCTGCTGGCTCCGCAGAAAACGAAAACTGAGGAGAGGCAGTTGGGAAAGGCGGGAAGGCAGCACGCAGGCGTGGTGGGATGCTTCCAAAAGCTCTTTGATTGGATGCTGAGAAGCGTTCCCGCGCAGACTCCGTTGGTACCGACGTACCCATATGTGAAGACTCATTCCTGCTTGTTCCTGGAGATAAGCCATTATCACCAGACATTAATCATCAAAGGGGTATAAGGACATCTCCAAAGACCTTGGGATTCCTATGTCTCCAATTTGCAATGTTATTAAGACGTTTTCTTCTCATGGAAAGCCTTGTTACTCACCTTTAACAGGTGATCTCTGGAAACAGCAGGAATCAGTCTTCATATATGGGTATCGTCTGTACAGACGGAGCCCATGTGAGAATGCTCCCCAGTGTCCCACTGGAAAGCTTTTAGAAACACAGAAACATAATAGCAGAAAAAGACCACGTGGCTTCTCTAGTCTGCCCTTCCATATCAACTACAATAGTCCCCTCTTTTCCTTTTGGGAGCACTCCACTATGAATGCACATCTGCCTTCCCTAATTCCAACGTCCTCTCCTCAGTTGAGTTTGTAGCTGAAAGTCAGAGAAAAAAAAAAAAGAATACCTTACAACTCCTACAGGAGGAGGGTGGATTGTGAAGACTGATTCCTGCTGCTCCCGGAGATCACCTGTTACAGGTGAACAACAATGCTATCTCCAGGAAGAAGCAGGAATGCAGTCTTCACATAATGGACTCACTAGCTCCCAGGTACCAGACTGTAATTGGTTACAGTGATATCTCTGAGGCTAAAGGATAAAGCAGAGGTGGTTACCACTCAATTGCAGTTGGCAGACCAATGAAAGGGAAGTCTGGTGCCAGAAAAAGTCCGAGAAGGAGGGTAGGAGTTGTAGCTAAGTACTAAAAAGGTGCTGGATGACAGCCTGGCCAAAGACACCAGGCAACATCCTGATGGGAGTCCTTGTCTAGGCAGTAGTAGGCAGCAACGGTATGAATAGGTATGGCCTCGATACCAGGAGGCTCTGCAGCTTTCGGCGTGGGACAGGTGGTCTCGGGCCTGATGCTGGCACTTTTACGAGTTCGTCCGACGAGGACCACAGCCTCGGAGAGCCTTGCACAGTCACCGCTGGCCGAGGAATCCCTTTTAGAGATCTTAAGGGGGCGATGCTCAGAGTCTACCGAGTTCCTCAGCGGGACCTTACCAGATTTCACCAGTGGAACCTTGACTGGCTTCGAGGATTTTTTCTTTTTCTGGCGTCTTTATGGAGGAGCCGCCGCTGGACTCCAAAGATGCCCGGGGCCTCATGGGATGTGCTCGGCTTGGGACTCAGCATCAGGGAACAGCTTCTCCTGCAACTCCAACCTTTTCCTGTTGGTTCTCAGAGTCATGGCCTGGCACAGGTGGGACTGTCGGGGTCCAGGCTGAAACTGCTGAAGACCAAAAAGAACAGAGCAACCACTCTATTCAATATAAATTCCAAAAGGCTGTCTGTAAAGCAAGCAAAGTGTGTCAATCTAACATTTTGTCGGGTCTCACACAACCAAGGAGGATAAGTATAATTAAACTCCCAATGTGAGCACGACCCATTTTAATATTTTAATAATGCAAAAACCCAAAACGAAGTTTAGCTATTTTCAAACTTCGTTTTGGGGTTTTGCATTATTAAAAATATTAAAATGGGTCACGCTCACAATGGGAGTTAAATTATACTTATCCTCCCTGGTTGTGCGAGACTAGACAAAATGTTAGATTGACACACGTTGCTTGCTTCACAGACAACCTTTTGGGGTCTGGGCTGAGGCAGTGCAAGCAGCAGTCATGGGTGTCTGTAACAGGCATGGCTTGAACACAGCAGTCGCAATTTTTGAACCCACCGGGAGACATGGCGGGATACACCCGGCTAGGTCGACAACCCCGGGGCAAAAAAGGACATGAATGCTGGTCGAGGCAAGCCTCAAAGAAAGACAGGTCCATGGACAGTGCCAGCTCGATGCGGCAAGAGGAACCGGTATGCAAACCTGGAAAAAACAAACTTTTAATGGTCATTTTTAGAGGATTTTTCCAGGGAAACAGGAAAAACCTCCGGTGGACTCCGTGCTAAAAAGGAGACTGAACAAGATGGCACCCTTGGGTGGGAAGGGGAACATGCATGCGTGGCAGCATGTCCCAAAGGCTTTCTTTGAAAACTGGGGAAAAGCTCCGTGAGGGCTCCATTGGGGCCAATATCACCTATATGTGAGGGCTGACTTCTTGCTTGTTCCTGGAGAAAATCCCAAATAAGAACAGAAGTGAAGGAGATTTTGAATGATTTTCGTAAGACTATATGTGAGGAACTAGCTAAACCAGAAGTTAATAAAGCAATGAGGCTTGGATGAGATCTCTGTAGTGAGTAAATTAATAAAAACACTGCTAAATCAGAGAATAGTGAGGTTTTTGGTGTCCAATGGATTGCAGGATCCGAGGCAGCGTGAGTTTACTAGAGGCAGGTCTTGTCAGACAAATCCGATTGATTTCTTCAACTGGGTGACCAGAGAGTGGAGCCTCAGATGTGGTGTACACCGTTCCATATAGGCGACTTATAAATAAATTGAGCACCCTAAGGATGGATCCTAAACTGACTGACTGGGTAGAAATTGGTTGAATGGGAGGCAACAAAAGGTACAGATAAATCGAGCTCATTCTGAGAAGAAGGATGTTAGCAGTGGTGTACTGCAGGGTTCTTGGCCCAATTAGTTTTAACATTTTTGCTAATGATATTGCAGAAGAGCTGTGGAGTAAGGTTTGCCTCTCTGCAGATGTTACCAAAATCTGCAATACAGTAGATACCCTAGAAGAGGTAGGTACAGTTGCAGTCAACATTTTTGGCACCCCCGAGTTCAACCCCTCAATGTCCAATATCCCCCAAAAAAGTGTGCAACGAAATGGCTTTGGACTTATACGTACATATTTGACACAGAAAAGAATCAAATAAAACAAGACCAATTAAAAAAGGAAATAGTAAGAAACAACATAAAAACCGGGACATTGCCAGGACATGATTATCAGCCCCCTTTATAAACAACTCAAATCAATTTGAACAGAAGAACCACATTCCCAGTACAATACAATTAGATTCACCTATGGTCTATTGCCAGTACTCACATGACTTGGATCAACTAATGAATGATGGCTCTAATGTTTAAAATGGCCACATTCACTCCCTGTTCCATTTTCACAATAGTGAAAACAAGAGAGCTGCCTGAGACCACAAGATAAGCCATTATCACCAAACATCATAATCCAAATGGGTACAAGGACATATCCAAATACTATGGGATTCCTGTATCTACCATTCGCAATGCTATTAAGAAGTTTTCTGCTCATGGAACTGTCAAGAACCTCCCAGGACATGATGCAAAGAGGAAAATTTATCCAAGAAATCTTCGAAGGTTAGTTTGAATTGTTGGAAAAACACCACGTACAACATCCAAAGAGTTTAAGGCTGATCTGCAGCAATCCGTGCCATACACCGTGCACTAAACAAAGACAGACTTCATGGGCGAAGGCCAAGAAGGACCCCACTGCTCAAAGAGAGTCATAAAAAGGCATGCATGATCTTTGCCTAAACCCACCTTGAGAAACCACAATCCTTCTGGGAAAATGTTCTGTGGGCAGATGAAATGGGAGGGCAGACTAGATAGGCCATATGATCTTTTTCTGTCAAAATGTTTCTATGACTGGTTTTGTACTACGAGTAGTCTATGGTATAGAGGGAGGAGTGGCTCAGTGGTTGGGACAGGTTACCTCAGGCCGGAGGGCCAGGGGTTCAATTCCCGTATGGGGACAAGTAACCTCAGACCGGAGGGACTGAGGTCTCTAGTCCCATGGCTGCTCCTTGTGGCCTTGGGCAAGCCACTTAACCCTTCATTGCCTCAGGTACACTTAGATTGTGAGCCCTTCGGGGACAAGGGAATAAAAGTACCTGTTAGTATATACATGTAAACCACTCTGATGCGTAAGTAAAGGGCGGTATATCAAATGCCTAACCATAACCATAACCATATACAGTATTCTTCACCAGCACTATAATTCAAAAGCATAGATTTTCTTTCTATATTTTTAACTATACAACTGCATCCATGTGACATTACTGAAAATACCATGGCTTGGACAAGTCAAATTTTTGTATGGAGGGAGACATACCTGTTCTTGAGAATCTTATCTAAGCCTTCATAGACATTCTGCCAAGAGCAATGAGTCATCAAAATTCTTGACTACTTGTCGTTTCGTTATTGATCCAAGCAGGTTAAAGTTGTCCACTATTTCAATTTCTTCATCAGTTATGAACTTATTGATTTAACCAGTTGTTAAGATATTTGTCTTCTTTATGTTAGGGTGCAGGCCCATTTTAAAACTATGTTCCTTGATACTGAGAAGCAAATGTTTCAGATAGTCTTCACTGGGCAGACTAGATGGACCATACTGGTCTTTATCTGCCGTCATATACTATGTTACTTTCAGCCAGTATTGTGTTATCATCAGCATAGCAAAGATTGTTGATGAGTCTTCCACCTATCTTTATTCCTCTGTTGTCTTCGTACAGTCCTGCTTCCCTGATGATTTGTTCTGCATATAAATTAAACAGGTAAAGGTAGCTATGTTGTACAACTTTGCTGATTTTAAACCAGTCTCTCCTTGTTCCATTCGAATTGTTGCTTCTTGATCCATGTAAAGGTTGTGCAAGAGAACTATCAAATGTTCTGGTATACCCATGCTTCCTAATGTGGCCCAGAGTTTCTCATGGTTTACACAGTCAAAGGTCTTGCTATACTCAAAACACAGATATCCTTTTGGTATTATTTTGTCTTTTCAAGGGTCCATCTCACATCCACGATGTCTCTCGTTCTTTGCCCTTTCCTGAACCCTGCTTGCACTTCGGTCAGTTCTTGTTCCAGGTATGGTATGGAGCGATACACTGAGCATGTATGTATATCCTTGATTTAATTCTACATTCTATTCCTTATAATTTCTACTATTTTATATGCTTTCTGGGCTGCCAAAGCACACTGAGCAAAGGGTTTCAATGTATTGTCCACAATGACACCTAGACCCTTTTACTGGGTGGCAATGCGTAATGTAGAATCTTGCATCATGTAGCTGTAGTTTGGGTGGTTCTTCCCTATGTGCATAATATTCCTTCCCTCAGCCTCTGTCACTCTTCTCCTTTTCTAAAAGCACCAAGGAGGAAACTGCTTATCTTCTCTCCTTTTCCAAACTTACTACCTGTTCCTCTGGTCCCATTCCCGACCATCTGCTAAGCTCTCTCTCTTCCACCGTCATCCCTTCCATCTCTGTCATCCTCAACCTATCATTTTTCCACTGCAACCATTTCCGCAGCCTTCAAATGTGTGTATTTACACCCCTCCTCAAAAAACCTTCACTAGACCTTACTTATCCTTCCAAGTATCGGCCCATCAAATCCAAGAGCCTTTACCTTATTCCTTATCCTTCTTGACCTTTCTGCTGCTTTTGACACTGTTGATCACAGCCTCTTCCTGGATATCTTGTTTGACCTTCGTTTTAATGACCCTGTACTGGCATGATTTTCTTCTCTCCCTTCACACCTTTAGTGTGTGCTCTGGTGGATCCTCCTCTATCCCCATCCCACTCTCGGTCGGTGAATCTCAGGGCTTTGTCTTGGGACCTCCCTTTTCTTTCTCTACACTCAATTCCATGGTGCACTTCTCTTCCCATGGTTTTCCTGTTATCAGCTTTATGCTTATGACTCTCAAATCTACCTCTCTACATCTGAAATCTCTCCAGGAATCCAGGCTCGTATCTCAGCCTGCTTATCTGACATCGCTGCCTGGATATGAACATGGCTAAAATTATGTTACCTATCTTTCCCCCGAAATACACCTCAGCCCATTCTCCTTTCTATATCTCTGAAGATAACATTCTATTTCTTCCCTGTTTCTTCAGCTCAAAATAAATAATGGCTAAAAGACCACAACCTTCATAATCAACCACACAAAAACAGACATATTTGTAACGAAAAATCAATCATACATTCCTCCATCATACATCACACTTCAAACAACTCCAAGCAAAATTATTATTCTAATATAATATCAAGAGCCACTAATCGACCAAGAGAACTATTCTGTATAGTACAGAAATTAACAAACAAAACACTAAATAATGATGAAATATCAATAGATATCTCCCCACAAGAATTAGCTCAATACTATAGCAACAAAACAAACCTACAAATAACACCATCAAATATTACTCAACCACAAATTAAAACACAATTAAAGCAAACTACAGTTGATAACTGGACCAACTTCAACTTAATATCAAAAACTACTCTCAAAACTACAACAACTAACATTAATACAACAACTTCATACCTTGATCCATGCCCAGTTGATTGGATAAAGAAGACTTTCCCAATACTCTCTTCTTTCATTCTACCCTTAGTGAATCTATCCTTGCAAAAAGGCTATTTACCACCATCTCTCAAACATGTTCAAATACGTCCTATACTTAAAAATAACACATTAGATAAACTTTCCCCAAAATCTTACAGACCTATATCAAGTATTCCTTTTATGGCTAAACTTATTGAAAAATTGTACAAATTCAACTAAAAGATTTTATTGACACATTAAACATTCTTGATGAACATCAATATGGCTTTAGACCCTTCCATGGAGTAGAAACCTTACTAACGATCCTTTATGACACAATATTAAGAGGTATTGATAATACTAAACAAGCCTTTATTCTTGTTTTCCTTGACATATCAGCTGCCTTTGACAGTGTTGATCACTTAACAATGTTAAACAGACTTCAAAAAATTGGTATAACATCTGTTTATAATTGGTTCAAATCCTATCTATCAAACAGAACCCAAAATGTAAGAATCCACACCCAAATATCTAACACCTTCAAACAAACTCAAGGTCTTCCGCAGGGATCTGCTTTATCTGCACTATTATTTAACATTTGCTTACAACCAGTTTGTAACATCTTTAAACGCCACAATGTCTTTTATCATATTTACGCCGATGATATAATGTTCTACCTCCCATTTGAAATCCCACACCCACCTCTCCAAAAAATAACAGAATGTTTTAATGAACTAACTGAATGGCTCAAAGAACAAAATCTACTTATCAACTTTACTAAAACAGATATTTTATTTATCACTAAAAATCAAACATATATACCCCCAAACACGATTACACTAGATACTCATGAAATATAAAAAGAAGTAAAATATTTAGGTGTGATACTTGACAATAATCTAAATATGGATTCACATATAAAATATTTAACTAAAAATATACATTACAAACTCAAAACACTAAAACAACTAAGACCTTTGATTCTTCTACAAGATTTTATTAACATAATTCATGCTATTATTACCCCACATTTCGATTTTGCAAATACAATACTTAATGGTATTTCGAAACAAAATATTAAAAAGATACAAATAACTCAGAACTTAGCTGCTAGAACGATTATGAATATAAGCCCACTTGAACATATTACACCAATTTTAGCTGAACTTCATTGGCTACCAATTTACTCCCGAATCAAATATAAAATTCTTGTCACTACATTTAAACTTATAAATAAACTTGCACCATCTGCACTAAATACACTGATTAACATTGACATTGATAAACGATCTCAAAGGAGCAGAAACATAAATACTTTAACAATACCAAAAGATTTTACAAAAGCCAAAAAAAAAACCAATAAGAGAGCTTTCTCACACTCTGCTCCAATACTCTGGAACAATTTACCTGACAACATTCGCCTACTGTCTGACATAAAAGAATTTAAAAAAATTAAAAACTCACTTATTTACATTACACTATAATACACTCCCAAAACAGAATTCTCAAAGGGATACAGGCTAACATTTATTTTTAATATTATATACCCTATTTTCAAAAATAAATGACACTAATACACTAATTTAACCATACTACACACTCATTTACATGATGATTAATAATTTAACTAGCAATGTATATATGTTCTAATATGTTATACTTGTAATGTTACAATTTTCCTTGTAAATTATAATTATCTGTTCTATGTAAAATGTCCTGGTATATCTCATACCAATTAACCTACTGTTACATGTAAACCGCACTTGAAACAAGGGAAAGAGCGGTATATAAATAACTGTTAAATAAATAAATAAAATCATGATATTAAAATAAAAAATGAAGTGAAATATCTAGGCATGATCCTTGATAAGTATCTCAGTATGGCCTCTCACATCAGAAAAACAAAACAAAAATCTACTACAAGCTTAAAATACTAAAACTACGCCCACTTGTACATATACAAGACTTCATTAGCATAATACAGGCAATCACACCCCACTTTGACTTTGCTAACTTAGTTCTTCTAGGAACAGAACATTAAAAAACTTCAACTAGCACAAAATGCAGCGGCCAGAATCATAATGATGGTTCATACATTCGATTACATAACACCTATATTAGCTAACTTACACTGGCTACCAATACAATGTAGGATAAATTACAAAATTCTAATAGCTACTTTCAAAGCATTAAATAATATGGTACTACCGACTCTAGGCAAGCTCATAACTATGGATTCAACTAAAACCGCTCATAGCAGAGGTCATACAAATAAAATAAAGGTTCCGAAAGATTTCACAAAAGCCAAAAAGACAACTAACAAAGCATTTTCCCACGCAGCTCCCATCCTCTGGAACTCCCTCCCTGAGGAAATCAGAACTGTAATTGAAATTAAGGAACTCCGAAAGAAACTAAAAACCCATCTTTTTATATTACACTATGGCCCAATGACAAACTCGTTCTCCCATAATGAAAATGGATAACAGAAGACAACCTAGATTTCAAACCAAGAATGACAAAAATATTTGCAATTAAAATTTCTCATGCTCCTTTATTCTTGCAATAATACACTAATATATAATTAGTCAGCCAACTACACTGCAATATACATAGTATAGATATAATCGTAAAAATACTCTGTATATAGTTACAATACATCATACAAAGTTGGTTTGTATTTAGTTCTCAGTTCAATGAAACTATGTATGTTTTGTTTATTAAGGCACAAGCCTATTGAACATAGCTCGCTGATGTTTCATGTAAAAGAACAGATTTATTGCTCTGTCCCTTTAATTTGCTTTTTGTAAACCACACCTGATCCTTGGGAAAGCGCGGCATATGTTGTTGTTAAGTGCTGTCGAGTCGGAGTCGACTCATGGCGACCCTCTGGATAGCTATCCTAAATTGTGTTCGGTCTTCAGTCAGGCGGCTCATTGTTGACAGACTGGTACCCGTAGCTGCTGTTATTGTATCGATCCATCTCATTGCTGGCCTTCCTCTTTTGCGTTGACCTTCTATCTTGCCAAGCATAATGTTTTTCTCTAATGATCTCTCTTCGCATGATGTGTCCAAAGTATGAAAGTCGAAGTCTTGTCATCTGAGCTTCTAAAGAAAGCTTAGGTATGATCTCCTCTAGTACCGACTGGTTTGTTCTTCGGGCAGTCCATGGTATACACAGTATTCGCCGCCAGCACCATAATTCAAAGGCATCAATTTTCTTCCTGTCTATCTTTTTCACTGTCCAGCTTTCACATCCATATGATGTTATTGAAAATACCATGGCTTGAACAAGTCGAATCTTTGTATGGAGACACATATCTCTGCTCTTGAGAATCTTATCTAGGTCTTTCATAGCCATTCTGCCAAGAGCAATGCGTCGCCTGCTTCTTTATTGATAGTTGATCCAAGTAGGTTAAAGTTGTTCACAATTTCAATTTCTTCTCCTTCAACGATGAACCTGTTGATTATGCCAGTTGTCATGATCTTTGTCTTCTTTACATTAAGGTGCAGGCCCATTTTGAGACTATGTTCTTTGATTGTGAGAAGCAAATGTTTCAGATCATCTTCACTTTCAGCCAGTAATGTGGTATCATCAGCATAGCGAAGGCTGTTGATGAGTCTTCCACCAATCTTCACACCTCTGTTGTCTTCATACAATCCTGCTTCTCTGATGATTTGTTCTGCATATAAATTAAACAGGTAGGGGGAAAGTATGCAGCCTTGTCTTACACCTTTGTTTATTTTAAACCATTCTGTTTCTCCTTGTTCCGTTCAAACTGTTGCTTCTTGATCAATGTACAGATTGCGCAAGAGAACAATCAGGTGTTCTGGTATACCCATGCTTCTTAATGTGGCCCAGAGTTTCTCATGGTTTACAGTCAAAAGTCTTGCTATAGTCGATAAAGCACAAATAGATATCCTTTTGGTATTCTTTAGTCTTTTCAAGGATCCATCTCACATCTGCAATGATGTCTCTCGTTCCTCGCCCTTTCCTGAACCCTGCTTGCACTTCAGGTAGTTCTTGTTCCAGGTATGGTTGTAGTCTCTTTTGAATAATCTTCAGTAGAATCTTGCTGGCATGTGGGATTAGAGCGATTGTGCGATAATTTTCACAGTCAGTTGGATCACCTTTCTTTAGTATTGGTATAAACACAGATATTTTCCAGTCAGTTGGCCATGATGTTGTCTTCCATATTTCTTGGCAGAGCCTTGTGAGTACGGTAACAGCTGCATCAGATTGCTGCAATACTTCTATGGGAATGCCATCAATGCCTGGTGCTTTGTTCTTTGATAAGGCTTTCAATGCTGCTTCAACTTCTTCTTTCATCACCAATGGTTCCCGATCATAAGGTACAGGTTGAAACGGCTGTTGGTCCACTTGATCTTTATCATATAAAAACTCTGTATATTCCTTCCACCTTTTCTTGATCTTCTCAGCATCATTCAACATAGAACCTTGAGCATCTTTCAACATAGAACCTTGAGCATCTTGTAACATTCCAATTTGAGGCTGGAACTTTTTCTTTAACTCTCGTAGCTTTAGGAAAGCCAATCTTGTTCTTCCTCTAATAGTTTCTGCTTCTATTTCCTTGCAAGTGTCATTGTAGTACTTTTCCTTGTCCTGTCTTGCTGCACGTTGGAAATCTCTGTTGAGTTCTGCGATTGTCTTTCTTTCTCCTCTGGCTTTAGCTTCTCTGCGTTTCTGGGCAATTTTTAGAGTTTCTTCCGTCATCCATTTTGGCCGTTTTTGCTTTTTCACCTTTTGTAGAGACTTCTCGCTTTCTTCCAACACAACCTTCTTGATGTCATTCCATAACTCTTCCGGAGCTCTGTCATTTGTATCTAAAGCAGCAAATCGATTTTGCAGGCAGTCTTTAAATTCCAGTGGTATATTCTCAAGGTCATATTTTGCTTCATTCATGAGTGGTTTGCTCTTTTTCAACTTTAGCTTGAGTTTGCATACTAGTAGTTGATGATCTGTACCACAGTCAGCTCCAGGTTTTGTCTTTGTTGATGTTACAGAGCTTTTCCATCGTTGACTTCCACATATGTAGTCAATTTGATTTTTATATAATCCATTCGGTGAAGTCCATGTGTACAGTCGCCGCTTGTGTTGCTGGAAGAAGGTGTTTGAGATGAATAGATCGTTGGTCTTGCAGAATTCTATCAGTCTTTCTCCAGCTTCATTTCTGTTGCCAAGTCCATATTTTCCAACTACTTTGCCTTCTTCTTTGTTGCCAACGTTTGCGTTCCAGTCACCCATGACTATCAGAATATCCTGTTTGCATGTTCTGTCAATTTCAGCTTGTACTTGTTCATAGAACTCTTCAATTTCATTCTCTTCTGCAGCTGTTGTTGGGGCATATACTTGAATTATAGTTGTGTTTATTTATTTTATTTATTTATTTATTTAACAGTTCTTCTATACCGCGCTTTTCAGATCAGTGTGGTTTACATTCAACGTCAACTATACAACACAGGCATTCTGAGTTGTAAACTTTACAATAAACAGGGAAATCAACATGGAAACAACTGGGGAAACTATCTACATTGTATTTACACTATTACCTTTTTCAAGTAGGGTCTATCTACATCTTATTACTTTTGAAGGATCGGTGGGTTAGCCTTTTTCATACTGAGTCTGATTGTTTAGGTGTGGTGCGTGATTGTCTGAGGGGCAACATGTATGAATACTGAGGCTGGATTCAGGGTAGTATGTGGTGAACAGGTGGTGCTTTAATGCTTTCCTGAATTGGGTTAGGTGGGTGATGTTTCGTATATAGGTGGGGAGGGCATTCCATGCTCTAGGTGCATAAATTGTAAAGGCTCTGTTTGTTGTTATTTTTGTGCATTTTGTTGTTGTCTTTGGGACCTCGAGGGTGTTTTGCGTCGTAGGTCTTCTGTTTCTGTTATGTGGTACTTTGTGTATCATCTCGCTGATAGCTGTGGGAGTCAAAGTGTTTAACGCTTTGAAGGTCAAGGTTAGGACTTTGTGGAGGATTCTTGCTTGAACAGGTAACCAATGGAGGTTCATCAGTACTGGCGTTATGTGCTCTCTCCGTGAGGCCCCTGTTAGTACTCTCGCAGCAGTGTTCATTGCGAGCTGGAGTGGTGCTAGTGTTGATTGGGGGAGACCGTGTAGGATTACGTTGGCGTAGTCAAAATGTGGTAATATTAATGCTTGATAGATTGATCGATAGTCGCTGAAATCTAGTAGTGGTCGGAGATGCTTTAAAGTCCTTATTTTCATGTATACTGTTTTTACTGTGTTTTTTATGTGGGTTTTCAGATCCAGGTGTTGGTCCAGAGTAATGCCAAGGTAGCGGATTGTTGATTTGGTTTTCAGTTCTGTGTCGCCGATTTTTAAGGAGGGTGGAGGGGTGAAGTCCTGGTTCCTTGAGATGAAAAGGACATCTGTTTTGCTGTAGTTGATTCTTAAATTTTGTGTGTTGAGCCATTCTGCTACTGCCTCAAAACAGCTTGTTAGAGGGAAGAGGTCTGGTTGGTTGGTCCTGAAAGGGATGTATAGCAGGATATCGTCTGCGTAGGCTAAGCAGTTGACCTTGAATGAACGTGCTAGGGCACATATGGGCTGCATGTAGATGTTAAACATCAATGCAGATAGAGAAGAACCCTGTGGCATGCCCTGGTTTTGCAAAAATGGTTCGGAGGTTGTGGAGCCAGACCTTACATGTTGCCATCTATTGGTCAAGTATGACTTGCACCACTCTAGGGCTGTCCCTTGAATTCCTTTTTCGCTGAGGCGTTGTATGAGGATCTCGTGGTTCACAGAATCGAAGGCCGCTGCAATGTCGAGGAAGATGAGAGCATATCCCTGGTGAATTTTGTCTGTTCCGGAGACTAGGTTGTCAAGTAGGGTGGTGAGGAGGGTTTCCACCCCGTGTGCTTCTCTGAACCCATGCTGGGAGGGGTCCAGTGGGGCTTCAGTATCAATATGCTGTTGAATTTGGCGCTGTACTAACTTTTCAATTACTTTGGCAAGCATGGGGATACTTGAAATTGGCCTGTATGATTCCACCTTCGTTGGGTCCATCTTGTTATTCTTCAGCAGTGGTCTGATTGATGTTTGTTTCAGGCTCTGTGGGAATGATCCAGTTGTGAGGGATTGGTTTATTAATTCGCTCAGATATTGGCTTAAGTCACATCGCAACTCCTTTATCCATAGGGCTGGGCATGGGTCGTTGGGTGCAGTAGTAGGGTTGATTGCAGCGATGGTGTCTTCAATCTCTCTGCGTGATATTTTGTCAAAATTGGCTAGTGGTGATGGTTGGGGTAAGTTATGCTGAGGGGTGTTGTTTGCGGAGCTCGAAGTTTCGCCAGCGTGGGTTACTCCTGGTTGTAGATAGTTGGTTGAGGTTGCGCCAGTCTGGATTATTTTTGTTTGTAGGTAGTTAGAGTATGCTTGGGGTTGTGGCATATGTGATTGGTCTGTGGGAGGTTCTTTTATGAGGGATTTTACTATATTGAAGAGGTCGTGGGGTTTGTTTAACGATCGCTTCAGTATGTCGGAATGATATTGTTTCCGCTTCTTTGTTAATTCATCACGGTATGCTTTTAGGTGAGTGATGTAAGTACTTTGTGCTTCGGTAGAGCGAGTCCGACGCCATCTTCTCTCGAGCTTGCGCAGGCACTGGAGTGAAGTTCGGAGGTCCTTGGTATACCATGGTGCGTGTTCTCTTTTCTTTTTTGTTTTATGTGTGGGTGGTATGCATGCGATGGTCTTGAGGCTCTCGTCCCATGTGGACACCATCATATCTAGGTCGTGTGGTATATTGTTGAGAAGTGGGAGGATCTTCCCTCGAATCTCTTCTTTCTCAAAGGGGCGGAAGTGCTTCAGCGAGGTTTCGTGGACAGCGTTGGTTTTGTGGGAGTCTTGGTTGTAGGTGTTAATAGGTATCTGGAACTTGAGTAGGCTATGGTCAGACCATGGCACAGGAGATATGGTTGGTAGCATTGGTTCGGTGGTATCCATATCTTTCTGTGGAGCAAAGATCAGGTCAAGTTTGTTTCCCTTGATGTGAGTTGGACTATTGACTAGCTGATCGTACCCTAGTTCTTGTAGTGCTTCTAGGAAGGCAGTGGCTTGCGCTTCCTGTAGCGTAGGAAGATTAAAGTCACCTAGAATCCAGTTTTGGGATCGTGGTCTTTTTGAGTTGCAGGCAAGGCCAATTATTGTTGCGAGATCCTCAGAAGATGGTGTTGGTGCTCGGTATAGTAGGTTGATTGTGCATGTGTCATTTGTTATAGTAAGGGAGTCCAGGTTAGCTGTGCTGGTTGCATTACACATCTGGAAGCATAGGGCAGTTTTGGCCAGGATGAGTGTTCCGCCTCCTTTCTGGTTGGTTCTATGGCATGCATAGACTGAGAATCCTGTGGGTAACATCTGATTGATAGGCAATCCTCGTAGACAAATAGAGATTAAGCATTCGCTGACTGCATTGTATTTCATTACAGTTCTTGCAAGTTTCTTCTTCACTTATATGCGCGGCATATAAGTGTTTGTTAAATAAATAAAATAAAATAAAAACCTTGGGTTCATTGTTGACTCGTACCGCCTCTCAACAGCATATAAAAGCAGTGCACAATTTTAAAAAATTCAAAACAGAGAGAAGGGAGCAAAAGAAACTACAAATTCAGAAAGGACAGTTAGGGAGCATTCACACAAAGAAAGGAGGAGAGGGGTAGGGCTGTGAAATAAGGCCGAGAGGGGTAATTCAGGGTGGGAGATTGTAGGCTTGGGGACCCTCCTCTTCTTCTCTGCACACATCCAACAGATAGCTAAACCTTATTGTTTCTCTGTCAGTATCAATAAAATTCATCCCTTCCTTTCTGAATACATTACGAAGACCATTATCCACTCTCTTAGTCACCTCCCGTATGAACATAAGATATGCCATACTGGTCAGACCAAGGTCCAACAAGCCCGGTATCCTGTTTCCAACAGCAGCCTAAGTCACAAGTACATAGCAGTTTCCCCAAAAGTAACAAAAGTTTCACAATGCTTGCATTGGGGAAAGCAGTGGATATTATGGGTCCATTTTAATAATGGTTTATGGAACGTTCCTTCAGGAACTTGTCCAAACCTTTTTTAAACCCGGTTACACTAACAGCTTTTACTACATCCTCAGATTCCAGAGTTTCGTTACACGTTAGGTGAAAAAATATTTTCTCTTAATAATCTTAAATAGGTTAACCTATAGCTTCATTGCATGTCCCCTGGTCTTTCCATATTTTGATGGCGTAAACAATCAATCTACATTTACCACTCCATTCATAAATTTATAGACCTCTATGATAACTCTCCTCAGCCTCTCTTTTCAAGGTTGAAAAGCCCTACCTTTTTAACATCTCCTCATAGGGGTAATCCTTCCATCCCCTTTACTATTTTGGTGGCTCTTCTCTATACCTCTTCTACTACTACTACTACTACTACTATTCAACAGCTAACCTACAAGAGGTAGCCAACATATAAGAGACAGTAGTTGGGTTTAAAAAAGGTTTGGACAAGTTCCTGGAGGAAAGGTCCATAAACCGTTATTAAGGAGAGACCCAGTACAAGCATTGTGGAACCTGTGTCTTTTGGGGAAACTTCTAGGTACGTATGACCTAGATTGGCCACTGTTGGAAGCAGGATACTGGGCTTGATGGACTTTGGTCTGACCCAGTATGGCATATCTCATGTTCTTATGTCTGTCAGAGTCATGCTCATCGGAGCTTACAATCGAATTAGAACAATACAGAGCATTAGTCCGTTCTGCGCAAGGTGCGGTGTGGTACAGTTTGGTCATAAACGTTGACAGGGGTTAGGGAGAGATGAGGATGGAAGTCAGGATCTGAATGCAACGGCGAAGAGGTGGGTCTTCAACCTGGATTTGAAGAGGGCCAAGGAGGATGCCTGGCGCACAGACACAGGTAGGCTGTTCCAGGCATATGGTGCAGCAAGGTGAAAGGAGCGCAGTCGGGAGTTTGCGGTGTGGGTGAAAGGCATTGGTAGAAGTAATTTATTAGCACAGCACAAATTCTGAGAGGGGACGTAGGGAGAGATAAAGAGATAAGAGGTATTTAGGGGTCATAGAGTGAATGCATTTATAGGTTAGTAGGATAAGCTTGAATTGGATGCGGAATTGGACAGTGAGCCAGTGAAGCGACTTGAGGAGTAACGTAGGCATGGCGAAGCTGGCAGATTAGCCAAGCAGCGTGATTTTGTATAGATTGAAGGGGAAGGAGGTGGCTCACAGGGAAACCAGCGAGGTGTAGGTTGCAGTAATCGAGGCGAGAGGAGATTAAGGAGTGGATAAGCATTTTGGTCGTGTGTTCAGAGGTAGGAGCGGATTTTGCTGATGTTGTAGAGAAAGAAACGGTAGGTCTTAGCAACAAGCTGGATATGAGCGGAGAAGGAGAGAGAGGTGTCAAAGATAACCCCTAGATTGCCCCTAGATAACCCTTAGATATCCTTTTTAAGATACGGCGACCAGAATTGCACACAGTATTCAAGGTATGGTCGCACCATGGAACGATACAGAGGCATTATAATATCCATTGTTTTATTCTCCATTCCTTTCCTTATGATACCTAGTATTCTATGTGCCCTCTTGTCCACCGCTGCACACTAGGCGGAGGGATTTAACATGCTATCCACGATGACGCCTAAAATCTTTTTCCTGGGTGGTTGTTCCTAATGTGGAACCTTGCATCATGTAACCATAGTTTGGGTTTTTCTTTCCTAGGTGCATAACTGCACTTGTCCACATTAAATTCCATCTGCCATTTGGATGCCCAGTCTTCCAAATTATCAAGATCCTCTTGCAATTTTCCACAATCCTCATAGGTTTTAACAACTTTGAATAGTTTTGTGTCATAAGCAAATTTTATAACCTCAATCGTTATTCCCTTTTCCAGGTCATTTATGAATATTGTCACAAGCACAACGCCCAAAGCCACTTGCCTTTAGTGGTCGAGGGGCGTTGTGGTTGAGGATTCCTTCTTCTATCAGCTCTTAGCAGCCTATTTCTTCGTGTTGGTTTCTGGGAAGTGTAGTACTGCTAAAATATGTTGGGGCTTTAAGTAGGTTTGTAGTTGAGGTAACCGAAGGTAAGGCTTGTAACAGAAAGTTTATTTCCATAACACAAAACACAGCAGGTTCAAGGTATCATTTACAGGATTATAACTGTAGGATTTGCTTAAGGTACAGCAAATAATGGCAAACAAACCAAAATAACTCAGAAATGGCTTTTTAAAGTCCTCTTACTTGCAGAAGTATTGCCTTTAGAAACTAGGCTGCCACTTTCCTTTTTAGTCCTTGTTAATCAGAGCATAAAGAAAAATTCAGGCTTAATTCTTCTACAGCAGTTTGGTTTCTGCCAGCCTCAAAAAAACCTCTCTAGGCTGCATTTCTACGTCAAACCAAACTTAGAACAAAACAAACATTCCAAGCTGTTATCACAACTCTTAGCAGGCTTTTCATATAGGAGAGGAGCAAGCAAAAACTCTTATAGCAGCTAACATGGCTTTTCTTATCGTTGCACAGTTCAAACACAGGTGACAAACAAGCATGAATCAGAGCTTCCTGATCAGGCTTACGTTGCAGTAAATTTCCCTTTTAAAACAGACAGGAATTTACTTCCACACTGCTTCTGCCATATGGTTAACTTCCAAGGAGAATTACTTCTTTCAGGACTAGCTTTTCCTCAAGACCTCATGTCTAGAGCTTGGCACAGAGAGCAATCCATAAAGCAATCTTCTTCCCCCAACTCTGACAATGGTTCTCCCAACAGCATGGGTTCTGACTCACCGACCTGGTCAGACTGCTCAGCTGACAACCTCTCTGGTGGTCTGAAAGCTTCTCCACTTCTTGGTCCCCATCTCTGTTGACAACCTGTTGCAGGGAATTCAGTTCTCTCAGCTCTGGGTAGCTCAGCTCTTCTCCAAGAATCCACTCCTCCTCTCAGCGGCTCTCCTGGCTGCTCTCCTTCTCGTCTCCCTCTCTCTGCATAATCTAACCCAGGATTATACCTCCAGGGTTCTAACCCCACCTCTTTCTTTCCCAGGTGTTGGTAATCCCCCTGCCTTCTGATATTAGAATAACCAGTGCACTTGTTAAAGTAAGGGCTTTGGTCCTCGCACTTGCAATCCCTCCTTCTTACTTTATCAGTCATTGGCTGAAACTTGTTCCAGCTGGGGTTTTTCTGTCTTTGAAACCTGGCTGTGGCTTTCTCCCCCTGCACTCCTAGAAGGGGACCCTTAACTAGGGGGAATTTGTTATGCTTCTCACCTCCCCCACTCTCAGGATAGCTGACTTTGTCACAATATGTTAAAAAGCAGCAGACCTAGCACAGATCCCTGGGGTACTCCACTGCTCACCTTTCTCCATTGGAAAATTGGCCATTTAGCCCTACCCTCTGCTTTCTATCTTTTAATCAGTTCCTGATCCACAATAGTATACTGCCTCCTATCTCATGACTTTAATTTTGCCAAAAGTCTCTCATGAGGGACCTTGTCAAAGGCTTTCTAAAAGTCCAGATACACTATATCAACTGACTACCAATTTACTCACACCTTCAAAAAAGCATAACAGATTAGTAAGACAAGATCTTCCTTGTCTAAAGCCATGTTGGCTGTCTCCCATTAAGCCATGATTATCTACATGTTCAGTAATTTTATTCTTTATAATGGTTTCTACCATTTTCTTGGTACTAACGTCAGGCTCACTGGTCTGTAGTTACCTGGATCACCCCTGGAACCCTTCTTAAAAATTAGCATCACATTGGCTATCCTCCAATCTTAAGGTATTACATGAGAGTTCACAGATTACTAATAGTAGGTCAGCAATCTCATATTTCAGTTCCTTCAACACCCTTGGATGTACCATCCAGTCCAGGTGATTTGCTACTCTCCAGTTTATCAAATATTTGTAATACATATTCACAGTGTATTGATATTTCTTTCAATTCTTCCACAGCATCTCCTTTAAATATCATTTCAGTCATGGGCAATATTCCTACATCTTCCACAGTAAAGACCGAAGCAAAGAATTCATTTGGTCTCTCCACTATGGCCTTATTCCCTCTTTGTGCCCCTTTTACTCTCTATCATCTAATGGTCCAACTGAATCTCTCAAGTTATGTTTTCATGTCAGTTTGTTCAGAACGGCCACTTTGTTCAGAACGGCCACCAATTGTATCCTTTTATTTATTTAGCTTTTATATACAATGTTTTTAATTTATGGTATTATAACTTATGGTTTATGTTTGTATGTTATGATCATTTGTTAGAGTGCTATTACACTCCTGAAGAACGCAAGAGCCGAAACACGGCCTGTGTTCAGTGTGGCTATACTGTATCTCTGAATAAAGTTACTTAACAGTTGTGGTTGTGTCTCACTTTGTGTTGATATCCATTGGGTCAGAGTTTTTAAAGTGCTTCTGCGTTGAAATTCTTTCTAGAGGGATCAGAAGTCTTTCTGAAGAGCCTCTTGAGGATGAGATCATCAGCCTCAAGCTGACCTAAAATATTTGTTACACTTGTATATTTTTCACATTCTGCTGTCTAAAAACAACAAAGCGTAGTTACTCACCTGTAACAGGTGGTCTGCGGGAACAGGAGGAATTTCGTCTTCACATATGGGTATCGTCGGTACCGATGGAGCCTGCGCGGGAACGCTCCCCAGCGTCCAATAAGAACGCTTTTGGGAGCATCCCTCAGCACATGTGCGCTGCCTTCCCACCTTTCCAACTGTCCCTCTTCAGTTAAGTTTGTAGCTGAGTGAAAGGATAGAGGGAGAGAGGAAAGAGACAAAGAGATAGAGAGACAACTCCTAGGGGAGGTGGGTGGGTTGTGAAGACTAAATTCCTGCTGTTCCCTGAGATCACCTGTTACAGGTGAGTAACTATGCTATCTCCAGGAACAAGCAGGAATGTAGTCTTCACATATGAGGACTCCCTAGCTGAAGACACCAGGGAGATAGCCCCAGGAAGGTGCCACCCTAGAAGGTGGGAATCCTTCCTCCCATGGATCTCTGGCATTCCACCAGGGTTGGTGGGTAGGAGTTGATTTAGGTGTGAAAGAGATTTTGAAGAACAGCTTGGCCAAAGAAGGCATCCCGACGGGAGGCTTTATCCAGGCGGTAGTGAGCTGTAAAGGTGTGTACCGAAGCACAGGTGGCTGCTCGACAAATGTCATCGATAGACAGAGTGGAGATTAGCCATAGAAGCTGCCATGGCTCTCACATTATGAGCTGTGACATGGTCCTGAAGAGGAAGACCCTTACTCTCATAAGCAAAAGGATATGCATTGGGCAATCCATTTAGATAAAATTCTTTTGGAGACTGGAAGTCCCAAATGACTAGGGTCAAAAGCTATAAAAAGTTGTGAGGACTTTCTATGTTGCTGTGTTCTTTGTATGTAAAAGGCTAAAGTCAAAGTATGAAGGTTTCTTTCTGCATTAGAGGCCTCGGAAAAAATACAGGAAGATAAATTGATTGATTTAAATGAAAAGGCGAAACCACCTTTGGCATAAAGTGTGGGTGAGTTCGAGGATCAGCCACTAAAGCTTGCAATTCACTAATGCGACGGGCAGAGGTGATTGCAATTAGGAAGATAACCTTCCAGGTCAAAATCTTAAGGGCTGTAGTGGCCAAAGGTTCAAAAGGCGGCTTCATTAGCTACCCAACAACTAGATTTAGATCCCATGCCACCAGTGGTGGCTTGATGGGAGGTTTAGTTAATAAAAGGCCTCTCATAAATCTCGATAGGAGTGGATGAGAGGAAATTGATTGTCCATTCAGAGGCTTATAAGAAGCTGCAATTGCACTAAGATGGACTCTTGCCAAATTGGTCTTTAGACCAGAATTCGATAAGTGAAGAAGATACTCTAGTATCGATTCTAAGGGTATGACCAGGGGGTTTAATCCCTTCTTGGAGCACCATATAGAAAAACGTTTCCACTTAAAGGCATAAGATCTTCTTGTGGAAAGTTTCCTAGAAGCCTGAAGGATATCTTTTACCTGTTGGGACAGGTTGAAATCTTGGAGGTCTAAGCCTTCAGCAACCAGGCCGTGAGGTGCAGGGACTGGGGATTCGGGTACCATGGCATCCCGTTCTCCTGGGAAAGGAAATCTGGAGCATGACCTAACTCCAGAGGTGCCGCTTGAGAGAGATGTAGAAGCAGGGAATATCACGTTTGGCGTGGCCATAGTGGTGCTATGAGAATCATGTGACCCCCCTGTCTCTCTGAAGCTTGAAGAGTGTTTTGGGGATGAGGGGAATGGGTGGGAAGGCATAAAGGAAGTTCTGACCCCAGTGAAGGAGGAAGGCATCCCTTGCCTGACAGTTGTGAGCCGGAATCCTGGAACAGAACCGGGAAAGTTTGGCATTCAGTGGACTTGCAAAGAGGTCTATGTCTGGAGTGCCCCAGAGATGAAATATCTTTGCCACCTGGTCTAGGTGGAGGGACCACTCGTGAGGCAGCAGTACTCAACTGAGTTTGTCTGCCCAAAGGTTTTGAATGCCTGGAAGATATACCACTAGAAGGTGAATTTGATGCTCTCTGGCGAGGGCCCACAATCGTAAAGCTTCGCTGCATAATGACAGAGAGCCTGTTCCGCCTTGCTTGTTCACATAAAACATGGCTACTTGATTGTCCGTCTGGACCAGGACTGTCTTGTAGTTGAGCTGGGCATGGAATACTCGAAGAGCTAAATAGATTGCTCTTAATTCCAGGAGGTTTGTGTGTAAACCAACATCCTGTGGAGTCCAGGTGCCCTGGGTAGGGAGATGATTCAGGTGTGCTCCCCAACCCACCTGTGATGCATCTGTTAGGGTGGCCTGAAAGAGGGGTTGATGGAAAGGTGAATCCACTGTCAGATTTTCTAGTGATTGCCACCACTGGAGGGACAAAATTAGTCACTGAGAGATTATTATTTTTACTGACAAATGACCTGTTTCCACTGTGTGGAGAGGGTCCACTGAGCTGCTCGCATGTGGAGGCGAGCATATGGGACTACATGAACTGTGGATGCCATATGTCCCAGTAACTGCAGTAGCTCTCGAGCAGTGAGGGAGGATTTGCCTGCTGCTTGAGAAGCTAGTTGCATTATGCGAAGACACAGGGCTTGTGGAAGGAAAGCCCTTGCCTGTCTGGTATCTAGACAGGCTCCTATGAATTCTAGGCATTGGGAAGGAGCTAGTTGAAATTTTGGGAAGTTTATTACCAATCCCAAGTATTGGAGGATTCACATTGTACGGGACAGTGCAGTGCTGGCCTCTGCAACTGTAGGGGCTCGAATGAGCCAGTCGTCTAAGCAAGGGAAGACAAAAATCCCCAGGGTTCGTAGAAATAAAGCTACTACTGCCATACATTTTGTGAATACCCTTGGTGCTGAAGCCAGACCAAAGGGAAGAACCCTGTACTGGAAATGTTTTCCCCTGAAAAGGAAACGTAAGAATTTCCTGTGATCTGGATGGATGAGAATGTGAGTGTATGCATCCTTTAAGTCTAGAGAGCAAAGCCAATCCTGGCTTTGAAGGTATGGCAGAAGAGTTCCTAGAGAAATCATTTTGAATTTCTCTTGAAACAGATATTTGTTCAATTCTCTGAGGTCTAGAATGGGTCCGTGTCCTCCTGTTTTCTTTGGAATAAGAAAATAGGGGGAGTAGAACCCTGCACCCCATTGAAGAATGGGTACTTCTTCTATTTTATTTATTTATTTAATCAGTTTTATATACCACCTTATCCTTCAATCAAAGTGGTCAACAAAACAACAGAGGGACTACATCGAGGGGGGGGGAGAAGAAGTGTGGAGACCTTGTGATCTAGCAGATTGTCTGCAGAGGTTTGTGAATTGAATTGCTTTAGAGTTGTAGAAGGGGGCATGCTGTGAAAATGAAGCTTGTACCCCTCTCCTACAATGGACATAAGAACATAAGATATGCCAAACTGGGTCAGACCAAGGTCCATCAAGCCCAGTATCCTGTTTCCAACAGTGGCCAATCTAGGTCATACGTACCTAGCAGTTTCCCCAAAAGACATAGGTTCCGCAATGCATGTACTGGGTCAAGCATTGATATCCTGGGTCCCTTCTTAATAATGGTTTATGGACCTTTCCTCCAGGAACTTGTCCAAACCTTTTTTAAACCCAGCTACACTAACAGCCTTTACTACATCCTCCGGTAACAAATTCCAGAGTTTGATTACACGTTGAGTGAAAAAATATTTTCTTTTATTAGTCTTAAATAGTTTACCCTGTAGCTTCATTGCACGTCCCCCTAGTCTTTCTATATTCTGATAACGTAAACAATCGATCTACGTTTACCCGTTCCACTTCGTTCATTAATTTTATAAACTTCTATCATATCTCCCCTCAGCCGTCTCTTTTCCAGGTTAAAGAGCCCTAACCTTTTTAGCCTTTCTTCATAGGATTATCCGTCCATCCCCTTTACCATTTCGGTGGCTCTTCTCTGAACCTTTTCTAATAACTCTATATCCTTTTTAAGATACGGCGACCAGAATTGCACACAATATTCAAGGTGCGGTCTCACCATGGAATGATATAGAGGCATTATAATATCTTTTGCTTTATTTTCCATTCCTTTCCTTATGATACCTAGCATTCTATTTGCTCTCTTGGCTGCCACTGCACACTGGGCCGAGGGTTTTAACATGTTATCCACAATGACGCCTAAATCTTTTTCCTCGGTGGTGGTTCCTAATGTGGAACCTTGCATTGTATAACCATAGTTTGAGTTGTTCTTCCCTAGGTGCATAACTTTGCACTTGTCCACATTAAATTTCATCTGCCATTTTGATGCCCAGACTTCCAATTTATCAAGATCCTCTTGCAATTTTCCACAATCCTCTTGGGTTTTAACAACTTTAAATAGTTTTGTGTCATCTGCAAATTTGATAACCTCACTCGTTATTCCATTTTCCGGTCATTTATGAATATGTCAAAAAGCAGCGGACCCAGCCCAGATCCCTGGGGTACACCACTATTCACCTTTCTCCATTGGGAAAATTGGCCATTTAGCCCAACCCTCTGCTTTCTATCTTTTAACCAGTTCCTGATCCACAGTAGTACACTACCTCCTATCCCATGACTCTTTAGTTTTGCCAAAAGTCTCTGATGAGGGACCTTGTCAAAGGCTTTCTGAAAGTCCAGATACACTATATCAACCGACTCACCTTTGTCCACCTGTTTATTCACACTTTCAAAAAAACATAACAGATTAGTAAGACAAGATCTTCCTTGTCTAAAGCCATGTTGGCTGTCTCCCATTAGACCATGACTATCTACATGCCGAGTAATTTTATTCTTTATGGTTTCTACCATTTTTCCCGGTACTGATGTGAGGCTCACCGGTCTGTAGTTTCCCGGATCACCCCTGGAACCCTTTTTAAAAATTGGTGTTACATTGGCGATCCTCCAATCTTCAGGTATTAGAGATGATTTTAATGATAGTTCACAGATTACTAATAGCAGGTCTGCAATCTCATATTTCAGTTCTTTCAACACCGTTACTGAGGCAAGATGGCACCTTTGGGTGTGAAAGCAGCGATGCATGTGTGGGAAGTCCAATCTTCTGCTGTTATCTGATGCCATCTGTTGACAAAGTGGCATAACCTGCCTGGAATATTGGGGGGTTGGGGACCCCTCAGAGGCAGGGAGGCAAAGCTCTCTAGGAAGGAGTCAAAGCCCTTGAGGGGGCTGAACCTGGAGAGCTGGTTGGGCTCTCAGGCCTTTTGGCTTCTTTTGCTGTCTAGTTTGTCCCTTTTGAGCAACCTGACCTGGAGTTTGACTCTGCTGGGTATAGGAAGGATAAAACTTCCTCTTTTTGCTAAAATAGGGTTTTTTGAAAGGCTTCTTTTTGGCTGGAGTGGCTGTAAACTTTGTCAATCTATCTAAGGTAGAACTGTCAACATCTAACTCGTTAGCCTTTTCCTGCCAGTTCTTTCCGAAGAGATTCTCCCCCGTGCAAGGAATGTTGCCTAATTTGTCCTGTACCCAAGTCTCCAAGTCTGATGCCTGTAGCCAGGCAATCTGTCGTGCGCCAATGGCAATAGCAGAGGTTCTGCTGATGCATTCGAAACAGTCAAAGGCTGCATGATTAACAAACTTGGAGACATCTTGAGCATGCTTAACTAGAGCAAGAAAATCTTGTCTCGTCATCTGGGAGAAATGGGCTCTTAAATTCCAAGTCTCCTGTGACTTCCTTGAGGAACACTCCCATATATAGGATATATGAACTGATCCAAGCTTGAAAGGTTCTGCGCCAAAAGCATCCAGTGTCCTGCATTCACGACCTGGAGGATTGGATGCATGCCTCTTTGCACTTTTCATCCTACGCATGGCTGATTCCACTACCATTGAATGGTGTGGCAGCTGAGTTTTCTGAAATCCAGGACATGGCAGAACTCGATACATAGTATCAAGTCTCCTAGAGTGAGGAGAAGTAGTCAGAGGTGTCTCCCACATTCTGAGCATCAAACTATGCAGAATTTCATGGATAGGCAGGAGTGGCTGCCTCCTTAGGAGCTTTAGGATATTGGAGAATTTCCAATTCCTTTGCTCTGGGTTCCTCCTCAGGAGCTAATGTGATTGAAAGACCTTTGGCCATATCACGGATGAAATCCTGAAATGACATGTCCTCTGGAGGTGACATTCTGCGTTGAGGAGAAGAGGGATCTTCTAGGAGAAACCCTCTAGTGCCAGCAGAATTGTCAAGAGTCTTCGGAATCTGAGGAATCGAAGTACTCCTGACCCCGATGCTCCTGCAAAGCACGATCCCGGTACCAATCGAAGTCGGTACCGAGTTGACCCAGTACAGCTTTGTCAATTCCAGCCAGAGATGGCATGGGAAGAGTTCCCACCGGGGCCGGTACCATCGGTACCGGTATCATCAGTGTCGGTACTGGTGTCTGTACCGGCATCGGTGTAGATGTCGTTACCGGTGCCCGTGGGACCACCGGTACCGCAGCTGAAAGAGCAGCTGCGATGCTGCGATCGATAACCAAGAACCTCTGGTCTATCGACGCTGCTGATGCTTGGGTGTCGGTACCGGTAAGGACGGCCGGAGCCCCTGAGCATGGCACAGGTAGTTCTTGCGAGGTTGAGGCCTCGAGAACATCCTGAAGCCCCATCAATGCTTTGTTAGCCGAAGCCTCCCGCCGGGGCTGTTTTGCTGGTATGGTTCCCTCAAGGGCAATGCCAATGGCCTCTCGATGCTTAGCAGGAGAGCTACCCTTTGAGGACTGGCTTTTATGTTTAGTTACCTGAGATCCATGGGAGGAAGAAGAGGCCCTTGACAATGTCGATGCAATGGATCTGGCATCTAAAGAAAAGAGGGTACCCAGCTTTGCAGCCCGGTTCTGTCTTCCTCTTTTAGTCATCCCCATACAGGAGAGACATTCAGTTGGAGAATGTTCAGGTCCTAAACATTTCAGACACCAATCATGGGTGTCAGTGACGGAAATGGTACCGCCACACTTAGTACATTTTTTAAAACCACTAGTTGGCTTTTCCATGTTTTAGGAATATGGTGCCTAGTGCTCAAAATGGCACCTAGCACCAAAGAGAAAAGTTTCTGAAAAGAAACAGTCTAAAGCCTAAGATTTTTTGGGTTTTTTTTTTATGAAAAGGAAAGAAAAGAACCGGCAGTACCGGTAGGCGTCGTGTGGTAGGCAAACACGACCACAAGAAAAGAAATTTAAAGACAGAATTTTCTGCGGTGACAGGGAATAGATCCTGTCGGCTCCGCGGAAAACTAAGAACTGAAGAGGGACAGTTGGAAAGGCGGGAAGGCAGTGCGCATGTGCTGAGGGATGCTCCCAATTGGACGCTGGGGAGCGTTCCCACACAGGCTCCGTCGGTACCGACGATACCCATATGTGAAGACTACATTTCTGCTTGTTCCTGGAGATTGTAAAATTCATTGAAGTAGGGGTTTATTATTTCACTCATCTATACAACATGCTGTATACTTTCAATGTGAAAGAACAATTAGAAAACTATTAAAAATATAATTAAGAATAAGAATCTGAAGAGTCTTGACTGCTTAAGTCTTCATATCCCTTGTTTCAATACTTGGTGGAAGACCTTGTCACAAAAACAGCCATGAATCATTTCAATGTACAAAGATGGTGCAATATTTCTGTGGGACTGGCAAAAGATCTAGGGAGCATTCATCACTCCAAATTGCAAACCTCTTCTGCTTACATGAATACAGCTTTCCAGTTGAGGTCCTTCTGAAGGCCAAAAGGACATTAGTGACATCAAAGCTGTGAGGGCTAGGAGGCTTTATGTTGGGATGCAAAATTGCTCCGTTCTCCTGCAATACCAGATCTGGCGCCTACCCGAGCCAAATTGGTTCCTGAATAGAAAGTTCAAGAAGAGGAGGAAACCATGGCTGCAAAGCCCAATAAGAAGTGAAGAGAATCATCATCTGATTTGAATCAATTAAACATAGAAACATGATGGCAGAAAGAGACCACATGGTATGAAAGTACAGCCTGAATAGGTCAACTACTATAGTCCCTTTTTTTCTTAAGAGATCTTCTGTGCTTGTCCCATGTTTTCTTTAATTCAGATATTGTCCTGGTCTCTAATACTTCCAACTGGGAGACTAATTCATGCATCTACCACTCTTTCCATAAAGAAACACTGCCACATATTACTTCTGAGTCCTTCCCCTTTCACCTTCATCCTATGCCCTCCTTGTTGCAGAGTTTTCTTTCAATTGCAAGAGGCTCTCCTCTTGGGCATTTATGCCATGGAGGTATTTAAACATCTCTATCATATCTCCTCTCTCCTGCTTTACCTCTAAAGTATATATATTGAGATCTTTAAGCCTGTCCCCATATGCAGTATGACAGAGCTCACTGACCATATTGGCAGCCATCCTCTGTACCAACTCCATCCTGTTTATATCCTTTCGAAAGTGTAGTTTCCAGAATTGCACACAATACTCCAAATGAGGTCTCACCGAAGACTTATACAGAGGCACCCATCACCTCCTCCTTCCTGCTAGCTATCCCTATCCTAATGCACCCAAGCATCCTTCTGGCCCAGGTCTCGCTCTTCTTCCGAGAACAGAATTATTTCATCCCCCTATCTCTGTCTGCCTATCTGACATTGCTGCCTGGATGTCTCACTGCTGTTTGAAACAGAATCTGGCCAAAACTGAGCTCCTTATTTTTCCCCCTTAAGCCCTTCCCTCCTTTCTCTATTTCTGTGGATAACATTACACTCCTCCCCTGTGTCCTCCACTCACAACCTTGGAGTCATCTTTGACTCCACTCTCTCTCTGCATACATCCAACAAATAGCTAAAAACTGTCGCTTCTTTCTCTATGACATTGGCAAAATTTGTCCCTTCCTTTCAACACACACTACTAAGACACTTATCCACTCTTTAGTCACTTCTTGTCTAGACCACTGCAACCTCCTCCTTGCTGGTCTCCCTCTGAATCATCTCTCTTCCCTTCAATCTGTTCAAAACTCAGCTGTACGGCTAATCTTCAACCAGCCTCGTTATGCTCATATAACCCCTTTCCACAAGTCACTTCATTGAATCCCTATTCGTTTCTATATAACTTCTCCTACATTCATTCTGTTGCTCCTCACTACCTTTCTATCTCTCCCTACATCCGTCCTTGGGTCCTCCACCCTTCTATTTGTGCCCACTAACAATTCCTTGAGGTATGTTCCCATCCTGGCAAAGTTAGTTTTTTTTAAAGTCTAGTACCCTCACTTTTGAATGGTCTATATCAGCCCTAGACCGAATACTGAACCAAACCATCTGGTGATCACTGGATGCGAGATGATCAACCGCTGTCTGGACAGAGGCAGAAACTTTAACAAGGGCAACAGCTTTGAGAATACAACTTTTCCCAGCCATAGTTTAGTTATTGGAGCTTTGGTACCTGTTGAAGGAAACGAGAAAGACCTACCTAAGTCCCTAACTTTTCCTCAGCTGCCCTTTGAGAGAAAAAGCAGCTAGCCTCTTTTATGTGTGTTCTAACAGCTCTGTTCTTTGTACTGTGTGTAGTCCTGCTTGCTTGCTAAACAGTTATTACTTTAAGGTATTAAATTCTGATATGTGTCTGAGGAATGTGTTTCCTTTGTAAAATTACCTAATCAAAGCTCCTTCAAGAACAAATTGTTTTCTTTTCGCAGGTATCTAAATTTGGAACTATTTGCTTCCTAGATTTTCACTACCAACCAATAAAAAGAAATCCTGATGGAAATGTATGAGGAGATACGGGACGTTATGTTGTAACTGAATGGCTGATCCTGGCCGAGGATACCTTTGTAACTGAATGGCTGATCCTGGCCGAGGATACCTTTGTAACTGAATGGCTGATCCTGGCCGAGGATACCTTACATGGGGATGGTGGGGGTTCTGGAGACCTGATTTGTTTGGGGAGGCTCAGGTTTTTAGCCTGGTAGGCATATGAGATTGGGTGGTGTGAATGCAGAAGAGGGGCTGAATGAGGGATGTGGGGTGGTTCTAGGGCAAGTGGTTGCTTGGCGGATTGGGGAGCCCTTACATACCATGTGTTCTACATGGTGGGCGCTGGGTTTGAGCGTGGATGTGACTGGGCAAGTCAGGGGGTGAGGTGGGAGGGAGGGACTAGGTGGGGTGTGGGGAAGTTGTATGGGAATGGGGATTTTTGTGTCGGTGGTTGGGGGATGAGAAGGGGACACTACTTGGGAGCCTTGGGCTGGGGGGGGGGCTCTTAGAAGTGAAACTCTTACTGGTAGATGGCTGTTGTATTAAGACCCCTTTTGGACTGGATCCTGGCTAGACCTCTTCGGATAGCCTCCTGGAATATCTGTGGGATTGGTAACCCAATAAAGTGACACAAATTATTGCAGATGCTGCAAGACCAAGACCAACATGTTGACACAGCGCTCCTGCAGAAGACGCACATGACAGAGGTTGAACCACTGGTGGGGGGAGGGGGGAGGTATATGGAGCTTCTTTGGGAGATCGTAAGACGAGCCTTGCCATCCTAGTAGGAAAGCAGGTGAATCTGATGGCACAAGCCTCCACCTGATGGCGACCATGAGGCATGCCGATCCTCGGGGACATTTTCTTTTTATACAGGGGAGTATGCAGGGCCAGCAGATCTCCCTGGGCACCATCTATGCTCCAAATACATATGAGGGTGGCTTCTACTGGGAGGGGATGCATTGCGCTGTCGAGATGGCCCCGGCCCACCTTGTCCTCGGGGGGGGGGTGGGGGGGGGTATGACTTTGTGTCCTTGATGAGACTTTAAATCACCCGTCACAGAGGAGGTGGAGGGGATGTGCGGCGGGCCCAGCAGATTTGCAATCTTTAACAAGTTTTCTATACTGCCTTATCGTTAAATCAAGGCGGTTTACATTATAACTCAAAACCATTACAGCTGGGTATGATCTTGTAGATGTGTGCAGTGTGCTGCTGAAAATGACTACACACACGTATCCTGGGCACACAGCTCAGGGTCTTGCACAGATTACTTTCTTGTAGCTGGGGAAATGTTGGACAAAGTCTGTATGGTGGATATCAGTCCCACTGTAGTGTCGGACCATGCGCTTGTATGGGTGGATCTGGAATGGGGCAGTTGATTATGGATAGTCCCCCTGCATGTAGTGGGAGACCCAAATTTTTTGGTCTACTTGAGGACTTAATGGGCAGAGTATGAAACTCATAATGCCACACACCAAGACAATCCGGCCCTATTCTGGAAAGCAGAAAAGATTGATTTGGAATGTTTTTCTATACCATCCCTTCCACAAATCATGGGCGGTTTACAATGTAATAAACATAATACAATGAACAAATTTGTAACATTTAACTATTTGCATTGAACAATTTGATTCAATATCTATTCACATTGTGCTTTACAGCATGTCTTCATCAATCTGGATAGTGATGGGTGAAGACAGCGGTTGTAGCTTGTATCGTGTGGATTGAGTCTTTGGGGTGTGGTGTGTACTATAATTGCATGGGGGGTGAAGGTTTGTTTGGGGGGTGGTAGAAGTCAGGGGTTCCGTGGTTGTGCTGGTTTGAGGTGGTTGATTGGATGTGGGGTTGGAGTTATTGAAACGTTGTGTGAATAGGAATGTTTATAATCCTTTCGGAGGTCTTTGGTTTCTCTTAATGATTCCAGGAGGGCATTCAATTGGGTGGGAGCAACAAATGTGAATGCACTGTTACTCGTAATTTGCTTAATTTTATGGATTGAGGTTGAAGATTATCCTTCATGGTCATACAATGGGATATTGTAGGGCGAAACAGAAGGAGCAAGGCAAGCGTCTGCTTCAACTGAAGAAGGATCTACGAACAGCATGGCGATGGTTTTCAGCACATCCTATGGGGTGCACAGAGTGGCCATATTGGCCATCCAGGCTGAGCTGAATGATCTTTTGCACAAGTGGGTACACAAATTTGTTTTATTATCAGTACTGCCTGTATTAATACAGGAATAAGAGGGGGAAACTCCTCTCTTCATTGATTAAGATGGGGGGATAGACCATGGTCTGTGAGAGCCCTCCGGGATCAGGCAGGACAGTTGCAAACTACCCAACATTCTATCTGGGGTTAAATGGAGCAGAACCCTGTAATATTGAGTGGGCCCGGACTTATTTAGAGGAGATTGTATTGCCCTATTTAATGAGTGACCAGGTGGAAAAGTTTAATGCCCTGCTGATGGCACAGGAAGTTCAAAAATGTATTCGCAGGTTACAAACGTATCGGGCCCTGAATGGGTATTGTGGGGAATTTTATCAACTACTACAGGATAAGGCTGCAGTATCTTTGGTGGAATACTTTTCAGACTTTATCCAATGGCAGGACTTTCCATATGAATCCAACAAGGCTCTTATTACTGTGTTGCCAAAACAGGGCAAGAAACCATTACCACCTGGGTCTTACCGGCCTATCTCCTTACTTAATGTTGATATTAAGATACTGGCAAAGGTGATGGCAGATCGGCTTGCGCCATTTATGCCACTTCTTGTTTATGACTTGGCAGGTGGGGTTTGTGCAGGGGTGGAATATTGCACATACTGTGAGGAAGATTTTGGCTGCACAGTATGTGAACTTTCAGCACAAACTTCCAATTCTGCTCATTAACTTTGATGCTAAAAAGGCATTTGACAGAGTGCAATAAGAGTACAAGTATATGATGCTGGATAGGATGGGAATTGCAAGGTACTATGTCGATATGATTTGCCTTCTTTATACTCGTCCCTGTGGTTCGGTTCTAGTAATGGGGGGCCAACATCCACTTTTCCCTTAGAACACAAAAGGAATATCCTTTTATCCCTTCTCCTTTCTGTGCTTTAGTTGGAGCCTCTGTTATAATGGATCCGTACCCACCCAGGCTCAATGAGGTTCAAGTGGGAACAGAATTTTCAGCTTTCTGCTTTTGCTGGTATGTCTGGGGGACCCGGCTACATCTCTGGAAATTCTGCAGCAGGAGTTTCAATTATATGGTAGGTTTGCAGAACTTAAGCTGAATCTCAACAAATGAGGAACTCTGTACATGGAGTCGAGCTTTCTAATGACTGGAGGTACAGTGGGGGAGGGGGGTGTCTCACATTCTCATCTATACTCTCTGAAGGATGTAATGCATGGGCACTGTCACCGCTCCTTAGGGGTGGAAGAGTACTGGAGGATCTCTAATTCTTCTGCCCTGAGCTCATCCTCAGTCTCCAAAAAAAAAATGGTATGGTCTTAGCCACATCCTGTATAAAATCTTGGAATGTCATGCCCTCATGAGGTGACTTTAGTCTCTCAAGAGGAAAGTTAAGGAGTCAAAGGGGAGTTCTGGGGAACTATCCTCTTACAAACCCTCAGACGCCTCATCCATGACCCAACCTTCTGATTCAGATTCAGAGAGGAAATCAAAATACTTCTAAGCCTCGGCGACTCTCCTGCCCTTTAGGGATTGGAAGCATCGATGCACTGATGACTTTCTAGGAAGCCAAGGCCATAACTGATCCCGATGTACTAGATAGTGATATCAGTCAGGGAGGCTCCAGTGTCAAGAGCCCTTTAATACCCCGATGTTGATGCCTCTCCCACAGGCACTCTATGCTTAAGGATAGGTTAGATGCCTGTTGGTACTGGTACAGCTGACATTAAGGCACTGACCTGCCGCATCGTGAACATCATAGTTATTCTGTCCTTGACAGCTTTCTAAAAGGCATCTCTACAGCTTGCCATCTCCGAAGGTGATGTTCCTGGAATCTGGGAAGATGTAACACCATCGACTGATGCTGCTGTATCGACAGACTGGCCTTGGCTCTCAATAGGCCATTGCTGCCCCTCCGATACTCTGGAGGATGAGCTCTCCTTTCAGGGCAGCTTGGAAGAGGCTCTTGTGAGCCTTCTTTATTCTCGACACCCTGCCTCAAAGGGCTTGGATGTTGATGCACCAAAGCCTCCACCTGATATTCAACCTCTTTTCCCTGTGGTATCTATGAAGATGAAGCCTAATCCTCCTTTGACTTCTAGTAAACAGTGAGCAATGGCTGCTCTTTGGTTCTAAGGGTAATCAGGTCCAATGGGCTTGATGTCGATGCAGCCTTCACAGCATTAGAGACCAATACCGCCAATGCCGATCAATCGGACTTAGAAACACCAAAAATTATTTCACGCCATTTCTCATGGCCCTTCGGTCCTCTTTTTTTCATCTGCAAACACAAATTACAAAAAGAGGGCTTATGATCGGGTCCCAAGAACTGGAAGCACCAACTATGTGTGCCCGTTATGGATATAGTCCTCAAGCACGTGGAACACTTCTTAAATCCACTGCCAAGTTTGTGGGACATATCATCCAGAAAAATAACAGCAAAATCAAATGATTATTTTGTCACCACAGCTGGCGTGTCAATGCCTAAGGGGGCTGAGGCGCCAAGGAAAATAAAGGAAACTTTAACATGATCGAAACACTAAACTAAGGAAATTAAGAGGGTAACAAGGTAAAGACCGCGACGGCAGGTCAGGAACTAAATTGGGGGTTGGGCAATATATAGATTAAATGCTTGTTTAGGCATGGACAATTTGCATAATGGCTGATCCAAGATGTAGAAAATTAGGGCAAGCATCTCAACTAAGCAAATTGGAAAGATCAGTTGGTCTTTATCTTGCATTATGTTACCATGAATTCTCACGCAAATTCTCCTTTATTTCCAACACAGATGTAAGCCATGAATAAGATATAGTGAGGAAAAAGTAGCAAAGAATTAAAAGTGAAGAGGTGGTAAGAGCAGAAGAGGTTGAGCAGGAAGCAAGGAAGGAATAGGAGAAAAATGAAAGGATTGAGATTGCTTTACCTGTACTCGCTGGAACTGGGTGAAAACAGGTGTGACACTGGGAGGAAAAGGGTGGCCCAAGAGTGAAGAATTCTGGGAAAAGAAAAATCAAAGCAATGGAAAAAAACCACACTATTTCAACACAAAGCCAAAAAAACTCAAATACCAGGAATACTCTTAAAAAGGGGCAATGTGAGAATTCTGAAGATATTGAGGTTCAAAGGGAAGTTGAGACTGGGATACTGAGAAACAGAATTAAATCTATATATACAGTGAGAGAGGTAGACAAAGTAAAGCAAATCATCATGATCTATGCATGAAGGGGAGCAGAGAGAAAGAGTAGTTACTCACCTGTAACAGGTATTCTCAGGGGACAATAGGAATCAGTCCTCACATGTAGGTGATGGCATCGACAAAGCGCACGCGGTAGCTTAGTCCCAGCTTTCAAAGAAAGACTTTGGGAGATGCACCATGCATGCATGGTCCCCTCTCCACCTAAGGATGCTATCTTGCCTCAGTATATCATCATAGCACAACATGACAAAAAAAAAAAGCACCTCCACGGGGAGGAGGGGGAGTTGTGAAGACTGACTCCTGCTATCCCCAGAGAAAGCATAGTTACTCACCTGTAACAGGTGTTCTCCAGGGACAGCAGGATTAAGTCCTCACTTATGGGTCACATCAGCACCAACGAAGCCCGCGTGGAGCAATTTGCCAGCTTTCAAAGAAAGCCTTCGGGATTGCTGCCACGCATGCGTGGTCCTCTTCCCGCCCAAGGGTGCCATCTTGCTCAGTCAGGTCCCTTAGCTCGAGCCCTACCAAGTAGATGGCAAGGGAAGGACAAAAATCTAGCAACTCATCAGGGGAGGCGGGAGGGTAGTGAGGACCGATTTCTGCTGTCCCTGGAGAAAACGTAGTTACTCACCTGTAGCAGGTGTTCTCCAGGGACAGCAGGAATCAGTCCTCACACATGGGTGACGTTGGTGCCGACGGAGCCCTCGTGCGGAGCAAATCCCCAGCTTTCTAAGAAAGCCTTTGGGCACTGCATCACACATGCACGGTCTCCTTCCTGCCCAAGAGTGCCATCTTACTCAGTCAAATGACATACTGTAGCTATAAGACGGCAAAAAGAACAAAATATAATAGGACTACAACTCCAAGGGGAGGAGGGAGGGTTGTGAGGACTGATTCCTGCTGTTCCTGGAGAACACCTGCTACAGGTGAGTAACTACGTTTTCTCCAGGAACAAGCAGGAAGTCAGTCCTTACATATGGGACTCCACAGCTATAGGCTACCGACAACCCACAGCTGAAAGAAAAGCTCCCTCTACGAGTGCCGCAAGCAGCCATAATAGGAATCTAACAGAGTAACACTCCAGTAGCCTGATACCAAAGGGTTGGAGGATAGGAGTTGCCTAGACCTCGAAAAGGTTATGGAGTACAGCCAGGCCGAAAGCACTGTCCCGTTGGGACTCCCTATCCAGGCATTAATGGGTTGCAAAAGTCTGACCCGAAGACCAGGTGGCGGCCCGGCAGATATCTGCCAGCAGAACAGAGCGGAAATGAGACACTGATGCAGCCATAGCCCTGGCCGTAACATGATCCTGCAAACAGAAGCTCGGCCGCCCTGTATGCCCAGGCAATATAGTCCGCTACCCAGGTGGACAGCGTATGCTTGGAGATGGCCATCCCCAGCTTACTGGGGTCATAGGATACGAAGAGCTGAGAAGCTCTTCTATGGGCCTGCGTACGCTGAATGTAGAAGGCCAATGCCCTCTTACAGTCCAGGGTATGCAGAACTATCTCTGCCCGACTGGCATGCGGCCTGGGAAAGAAGGTAGGCAGTATTATATCCTGGTTGAGGTAGAACGAAGAGACCACTTTTGGAAGGAACTTGGGGTGTGTGCTGAGCACCACCCAGTTCCTACAGAACCTTGTATAAGGCCTGTCGGAGACCAGGGCCTGAAGCTCATTCACTCATCGAGCCGACGTGAGTGCCACCAAGAAAACTACCTTCCAAGAAAGGTAGTGCAGATGGCAAGTTGCCATCGGTTTGAATGGTGGACAAGTAAGCTGCTCTAAGACCACATTCAAATCCCACTCGGTTGCCAGAGGGCAAACCAGGGGCTTCAGCAGAAGTAGGCCTCTCAGGAACCTGGACACCAAAGGATGTGCAGAAAGAGGCTTTCCTTCCACTGGGAAGTGGTGTGCAGCCAAGGCACTAAGGTGAACCCTGACGGAGTTGAACTTAAGGCCCAAATCTGAAAGATGAAGAAGATATTGAAGCATCACTGCAACATGGCAGGAGAAAATTTTCTTTCTGCTTTTCGCACCACAGCTCAAACCTATGCCACTTGAAAGCATAGGTCTGTCTAGTTGAGTGCCTCCTTGAGGCTAGCAACACTTCTTCCACATTTTTGGGGAGGAGGAAAGGTGCGAGAATTACCCTTTCAGCAGCCATGCCATCAGGTTGAGGGAGCTGAGGTTGGGGTACAAGAGAGTGCCCCCCTCCTGAGACAGGAGGTTCGGAGAGGATCCCAGAGGGATTGGAGCCTCCACCGCTAGTTTTAGTAGAAGTGGAAACCAGGATTGCCTCGACCATCTGGTGGCTACCAGGATGACCGAGGCCTTTTCCTGAAGGATCTTGAATAGAGTCTTGGCCACCAGAGGCATGGGAGGAAACGCATACAGGAGGCCCACAGACCATGAGATGAGAAAAGCATCGGCAGCCACCCTGTTGGGGTGTGGTTGCCTGGAGCAGAACTGGGACAACTGGTGATTGTATGGGCTCGCAAAGAGATCTAATGTCGGTTGTCCCCAGGTCTGAAATAGCCATTGGGCCATATTCATATCCAGCTGCCATTCGTGGGGCTGGAGAATCCTGCTGAGCTTGTCGGCTAAGTAATTTTCCTGGCTTGGAAGGTAAACTGCTTTGAGATGCATGACGTGCCGGACTGCAAAGGAGCACAGGTCCAGAGTTTCCTGACACAGAATGCGGGACCCCATGCCTCCCTGCTTGTTCACATAAAACATTGCCACTTGGTTGTCTGTTTGCATTAAGACAGGTTGATGAGCCAAGGTTTGAGAAAAGGCTCGTAGAGCTAGGCGAATGGCACGAAGTTCCAGGAAATTGATCTGCTGTGTGCTCTCCTGTGAAGACCACACGCCTTGAGTGCAAAGATTCTGGCAATGGGCTCCCCAGCCCAGCAAGGATGCATCTGCAGTCAGGATTCTCGTGTGTAGAGGAGCCTGAAAGCCCACTCCCACCTCCAAGTTCTTTAGTTGAAGCCACCAGGCCAAGGACTGCACCAGTCTTTTGGACACATTGGCTGTGTCTCGGAGTCTGCCTGTGGCTTGTGTCCACTGGTCCCTGAGGCACCATTGAGCTGTTCGCATGTGAAGGCGGGCATTGGGTGTCACATGTACCATAGAGGCCATGTGCCATTGAGTTGCAGGAAATGTCTCGCTGATTTTTGGGACCTGCGACTCTCTTGATGTGCGAGGACCAAGAGTCTTTGTACACAGTCTAATGGCAGGTAAGCCATTGCCTGAATGGTATCTAGGCTTGCCGTAATGAACTCTAGTCTTTGAGTGGGGACTAGAGTAGATTTGGGGTAATTGATTACAAATCCTAGATGGTGAAGCACCTGAATGGTGTGAGATGTGGCCTGTTGGACCTCTAGAGCTGATGTGGCTCTGATGAGCCAGTCATCTAGGTAGGGGAAGAGAAATACTCCTTGAATTCTGAGACAGGCAGCCACCACTGCCAGGCACTTTGTGAATACTCTGGGAGCGGAGGCCAGACCAAAGGGAAGCACCCTATACTGATAGTGATTTCCTCCCACCACAAAGCATAGATATTTTCTGTGGTCTGGATGAATTAGGATGTGTGTATATGCATCTTTTAGGTCTAAGGAGCATAGCCAGTCTCCCTGGCGGAGGTAAGGTAGCAATAGTTCAAGGGAGAGCATCTTGAACTTTTCCTTCATTTTAAATTTGTTTAAATTGCGCAGGTCAAGGATGGGTCTTAGGCCTCCTGTCCTTTTTGGTATCAGGAAGTACCTGGAATAAAAGCCCTTGCCCTGCAGGTGGTGGGGCACCGGTTCTACCGCCTGATCCTCGAGAAGACCTGCTAACTCCTTCAAAAGAAGGTCCCTATGAAAAGGAGGCCTGAGAGGCTCCCCTGGAAAGTAAGGGGGAGGTAACTGGGTGAAATGTAGCAGATAGCCCTGTTGGATTATCTGAAGTACACAGGTGTCTGTGGTGATGGCCGGCCACCTGTGGGCATATAGGGCAGCCTTCCCCCTGTGCATTGCCTTACTCCTTTGGTGAGAGGGGCTATGCCTTGAGAGTCAAAAGCCACTCCCAGTCTGAGCCGGAGCCTGTGAGTGGGGTTTGGGGGCTTTCTGCTTATGCGGGCCATGCCCCTGTCCCTTGGCCTCCTGCCCCTGTTGGGGAGCCGGGGAGGCCTGAAATGGGGAGTAGTTGGGGTAAGCAGTACCCTTCCTAGGGAAAAAGGGCTTCTTATCCGAGCCCTTCTTTTTTTGAAGGGGCAGAAGTCTTCAAGAGCCGTGTCCCGGTCAGGTACTCGGACTCTATTTCTGCAGCTTTCTCAGTCATGGGTTTGCCGAAGAGGTTTTCACCACGGCAGGGGACATCAACTAACTTGTCCTGTACCCACTGCTCAATGTCCGACGACTGTAGTTATGCCTCACGGTGTGCACCGATGCCAGCCGCAGCTACCCAGGCCGACGCCTCGAAGCCATCATAGGCTGCTCGAGTCATGAACTTTGAGCACTCACGGACTACAGTGGACAGGGTCTTGAAGCGCTGCAAAGGTCCCTCGGAGAGACCAGCTGAGAACCCAGCAATCTCCTTTGCCAGGTCTCACAGGTAGATGCCCATTGTGATAAGGAAGCTTATCAGGACCCAGGAGACAGGGATAAAGAGAAGGAATTCACCCTTATCAAAGGACCTATTTTACAAGGTCAGAGACACAAAACTCCATTTACACCTAGAAAGCAGGTAAGTCCTAGCTGCAATAGGTTGCAGAATGCCCCTAGTGGAGAAAAGGAGAGGGAATACAGGCCCAGGGTAAGGAACCCTTACGTCACTGAATTCCCCAATTGCTCAGCTGCCACGAGGCAGTTTGATCTCCAACACCTGAGAGGAGAAGGGGTGGGGCTGGAGCCTGAGAGGTTTAAGACTAGGTCAGATTATCGAGAGAGAGGGAGGAGCAGGAATGCATACTGGAAGAGGAATGGAGTTGGAACAGTAAGAACAGCAGGAACAAGGAACACAAGCTGGAGGACAGGACGAGGAAGCAGAGGTGCATGGTGGCCAGGGCATGAGAGAGGAGAAGCTGATACAAGCCTTGACCCAGGTACAAGCATTAGAAGCTTGTCTAATTTGGAGCACTACAGAATTGCAAGTGACAGCTTTTTGCCTAACGGGAGGCAGTCAGCCAAGCCCTCTGAGCCAGAAATGAAGGTAGAGCCTATGCAACAGGGTGTTGAAAGAACTGAAATATGAGATTGCAGACCTGCTATTAGTAATCTGTGAACTATCATTAAAATCATCTCTAATACCTGAAGATTGGAGGATCGCCAATGTGGCACCAATTTTTAAAAGGGGTTCCAGGGGTGATCCGGGAAACTACAGACCAGTGAGCCTGACATCAGTACCGGGAAAAATGGTAGAAACCATCATAAAGAATAAAATTGCTCAGCATGTGGATAGTCATGACCTGGTGGGAGACAGCCAACATGGCTTTGGACAGGGAAGATCTTGTCTTGCTAGTCTGTTGTGTTTTTTTGAAGGAGTGAATAATCAGATGGACAAAGGTGAGTCGGTTGATATTGTGTATCTGGACTTTCAGAAAGCCTTTGACAAGGTCCCTCATGAGAGACTTTTGGCAAAACTAAAGAGTCATGGGATAGGAGGCAGTGTACTATTGTGGATCAGGAACTGGTTAAAAGATAGAAAGCAGAGGGGAGGGCTAAATGGCCAATTTTCCCAATGGAGAAAAGTGAATAGTGGTATACCCCAGGGATCTGTGCTGGGTCCACTGCTTTTTGACATATTCATAAATGACCTGGAAAGTGGAACAAGTGAGGTTATCAAATTTGCAGATGACACAAAACTATTTAAAGCTGTTAAAACCCAAGAGGATTGTGGAAAATTGCAAGAGGATCTTGATAAATTGGAAGACTGGGCATCAAAATGGCAGATGAAATTTAATGTGGATAAGTGCAAGGTTATGCACCTAGGGAAGAACCACCCAAACTATGGTTACACAATGCAAGGTTCCACATTAGGAACCACCACCCAGGAAAAAGATTTAGGCGTCATTGTGGATACCATGTTAAAACCCTCGGCCCAGTGTGCAGCAGCGGCCAAGAGAGCAAATAGAATGCTAGGTATGATAACGAAAGGAATGGAAAATAAAACAAAAGATATTATAATGCCTCTATATCGTTCCATGGTGAGACCGCACCTTGAATATTGTGTGCAATTCTGGTCGCCGTATCTTAAAAAGGATATAGCGATTTTAGAAAAGGTTCAGTCAAGAGCCACCAAAATGGTAAAGGGGATGGAAGGATACTCCTATGAAGAAAGGCTAAAAAGGTTGGAGCTCTTTAACCTGGAAAAGAGACAGCTGAGGGGTGATATGATAGAGGTCTATAAATTAATGAACGGAGTGGAACGGGTAAACGTAGATCGATTGTTTACCTTATCAGAATATAGAAAGACTAGGGAACATGCAATGAAGCTACAGGGTAAACTATTTAAGACTAATAAAAACATATTTTTTCACTCAACGTGTAATCAAACTCTGGAATTTGTTACCGGAGGATGTAGTAAAGGCTGTTAGTGTAGCTGGGTTTAAAAAAGGTTTGGACAAGTTCCTGGAGGAAAGGTCCATAAACCATTATTAAGAAGGGACCCAGGATATCAATGCTTGAACCAATACAAGCATTGTGGAAACTGTGTCCCTTGGGGAAACTGCTAGGTACATATGACCTAGATTGGCCACTTTTGGAAACAGAATACTGGGCTTGATGGACCTTGGTCTGACCCAGTATGGCATATCTTATGTTCTTATGTAACAAGACCTAGCTGTAGAAGAAGTTTCATACATGGATTGCTCTTTATGCCAATCTTCAAATACGGAGGGTTTGGAAGGGAGTCAACCGTAAGGAAAACCTCCAGAGTCCGGTAACCCTGAGAGCCTGTAGATAACTTGTGAAGGTCCTGTATTAAAGGAGAAATACCTTTGCTGAGCAAACTGCAGCTGTCTAATTAAAACTTGTTAAACAGCTGCTAGCTAGTGCAGTGCACAGCCTGAAGCCGTGCTGACGGAGAAAGTAAGAAAAGCTTTGATTTTGTTTTCACTATTCCTAAAAACCTTACATAGAGAATTGTTTGCCTATGAAGAGTAACTTCTTCTTGAAAGTTTTTACTGTGCTTACGGAGACAAACAGCAGGGTAGTGTTCTGGACTGAGAGAAAAGAAACCTGCTTTAGGAAAAGCTGTTTGTTTTAAAACAGCACTGCTAGCCATATCTGATAGCATTGGCTGTTGAAAGGACTTTTCTTTATGCTGAAGAACATTATAAGCTGTTTTGTTTTGAGTTCAGTTATATCCTGATGTATTTTTGAAAGAATCCTGGAGAAGCAATCCAAAGGTTATTTTGTGATCCTAGCATTTTCCCCATAAATAAATTTCTGTCAAAGCCTTACCACTCAAAGCCAACTACAAATGTGTTTTTTTTTACCTGAAGCCAAATACCTCCTGACTGAACTACCTTTCCCATGAGGCATTACAAGGCAGCCAGTCAGGTAAGGCTAAATGGTGAATCTCTCCTATGACAAGCACGCCCCTCCATACTGTCTGTAAGGGGGGCTAAGGGTGTGACACCATGTACAGCTGGTATGCCTGGATCCGGCATGTCAGCATAGAATCCTGGTAGCACTTTCTGCCGAGGGCGTCCAAGTTGAAGGCCTCCCTGCCTTCTGGCTCTTCAGCCTGCACATGGCCGATTACACAACCATGTAGTTGTGTGTCACTTGTGTTTTCTGGAATCCAGGACTCTTGCGGACTCGATATATCGAGTCGATACGCCTGCTGAGTACCGGCATCGACACCGGTGTCTCCCACATGCAGAGCATTAGCCGTTCCAGGATCGGAGGCACTGGTACAGTAAGGGCTTCCCGAGTGGGAAAAGTCATACTGGAGGATCTCCACCTCTTCGGCTCGAGGCTCCTCCTTGGCCTCCGCAGGCAATGCCAAAGCCTTTGACATGTCCCTTACGAAGTCCAAGAACCGAGTGTCCTCCGGGGGGGGGGGGGGGGACGTTCTCCAAGGTTCGGACACCAAGGAATCAGATGAGACGTCCCTGGTCCAGCAGGTGTCCGGGGACTCTTCCTCCTCCATCTCCCAGCCCGATGCCTCCGAAGAGAAATCGAGAAGCTCTGGCTTCGACCGCCCCGATGCCGAAGGAACAGGCATCGACAAACTCGGTCCCAAACGGAAAGTCGAGGGAGACCTCGGCCGAGGATCGACTCGAGTACCCATAGTCTCAAGGATCGGCTCGGCCTCCGGGTCAACTTGGAAGTCAGTGGCCCAGTGGTCGGGGTGGAAGGACCAGTGAGAACGGCTATCAGCGCCCGATGCTGCTCCATGAAGGCAGACATGCTGCGCTCCAAGGCCACCATTCTGAGGCAGAGTTCAGAAGGCTCCGCAGCCCCGGGGTTGGGTCCCGACACTGTCGGGCCCGACACCGGTTCTCCTGGAGGAGAGTCCTCAATGGAGGACAGTGGTTACCTGCCTCGGCTGCTCCGGGTCCCTTCGAGCAAGTTTTACTGGACGCTCCAACTTCAAGGATCCGGGTCAGTGATCAGGGCTCCACGACCGGTCCCCGTAAGGGACCAGGCCGTTCGGAACCGTCCAATGACACCGTCTTCAAGGATTTCTTCTTCCTCCGATGTTCCCCTGAGGAAGACCCCCTTTCTGAGGAGACCCAACGCTGCTCAGGCTCAGACAGTTCCCGAGACAGACGAGGTCGCGGACTCAGGAAAAATCCTATCATGCTGCTGCTGGCGGCTTCTCAGGGCCTTCATAAGAACATAAGAACATAAGAAATGCCATACTGGGTCAGACCGAGGTCCATCAAGCCCAGTATCCTGTTTCCAACAGTGGCCAATCTAGGTCATACGTACCTAGCAGTTTCCCCAAAAGACACAGGTTCTGCAGTGCTTGTACTAGGCCAAGCATTGATATCCTGGGTCCCTTTTTAATAGTGGTTTATGGACCTTTCCTCCAGGAACTTGTCCAAACCTTTTTTAAACCCAGCTATACTAACAGCCCTTACTACATCCTCCGGTAACAGATTCCAGAGTTTGATTACACGTTGAGAGAAGAAATATTTTCTCCTATTTGTCTTAAATAGTTTACCCTGTAGCTTCATTACATGCCCCCTAGTCCTTCTATATTCTGATAGCGTAAACAATTTATCCACGTTTATCCGTTCCACTCCATTCATTAATTTATACACCTCTATCATATCTCCCCTCAGCCGCCTCTTTTCTAGGTTAAAGAGCCCTAACCTTTTTAGCCTCTCTTCATAGGAGTAGCCTTCCATCCCCTTCACCAATTTGGTGGCTCTTCTCTGTACTTTTTCTAATAACTCTATGTCCTTTTTAAGATACGGTGACCAGAATTGCACACAATATTCAAGGTGCGGTCGTACCATGGAGCGATACAGAGGCATTATAATATCCTTTGTTTTATTCTCCATCCCTTTCCTTATGATACCTAGCATTCTATTTGCTTTCTTGGCCGCCGCTGCACACTGGGCGGAGGGTTTTAACATGTTATCCACGATGACTCCTTCGAGGACATTTTCCTACACAGGCCACAGACCTTCGGGTCGTGGTCAGGCCCGAGGCACCGGAGACAGCAGTCATGTGTATCAGTGAGAGACATTAACTTCATACCTCGATCACATTTTTTTAAACACACTGGCAGCCATCGGGGGAAAAAGGGCCCCTGTGAGATCAAAGGACCGAGCTACTAGTGAAAAAGAAAGAGCACGAACGCTAGACATGAAGGACAAAAACCAAATATTTTAGCCAAACTCGATACCAGTGTACCGAGCCGAAGGCAGGAAGGGAAACCAGTGTCGAAGCGGCAAAAGAGAAGTTCATTTCTAACTTTAAAACACCTTTTTTTCGGGGACTATAGGACAACATCCATTGGGCTCCGTGGAAAAAAGGAGACTGAGTAAGATGGCACCTTTGGGCAGGAAGGGGACCGCGCATGCGTGATGCAATTCCCAAAGGCTTTTTTAGAAAGCTGGGGATTTGCTCTGCACGAGGGCTCCGTCGGCACCGACATCACCCATATGTGAAGACTGACTTCCTGCTTGTTCCTGGAGAACACCTGTTACAGGTGAGTAGCTACACTTTCTCCAGGAATATGCAGGAAGTCAGTCCTCACTTATGAGACTCCCCAGCTACAGGCTACCGAACTTGTAACCAAAAAATGCTTCCGCGAGGCCCTGAGCAGATGCCGATGCCCGAAGGAGCCCGGGTCCTCGGGGCGAAGCCCTCGGTAGCTGTAAGAAGGGTCGGAAGGCAGGAACTGCTTATACCCCGAACAGGTTACAAAGTACAGCCTGGCTGAAGGCACTGTCCCGGTGGGACTCCCTCTCCAGGCAGTAGTGGGCAGCGAAGGTATTCGTGGAAGACCAGGTTGCCGCCTGGCAGATATCCATCAGGGGCACGGAGCGTATCAAGGCCACCGAGGCCGCCTTGGCCTGAACCCCGTGTGCAGTGGACTTGACAATCTAGTGGGGCACCTGCCTTCGTATGAGCAAAAGCGATGCAGTCCACCACCCAACCGAGTGCACGCGTTTGGTAACTGCCTGTACCGGCCTATTGGGATCGTAGGTCACAAAGTCGGCCAGACTTGCAATGAGTTTGGGTGCGCTGCAGTAGAAGGCGAGATCCCTTCTGCAGTCAAGGGTGTGGAGAGCCGCCGACGCCTGGTCAGGGTCCTGGTTAAGATGGAAGTCCAAGACAACTTTAGGCAGGAATTTTGGGTGGGTGCGGAGGACCACCCTATTCCAGTAGAACCTGGTGTAAGGGGCGCCAGCCATGAGAGCCTGGAGCTCACTGACTTGGCGGGCCAAGGTCAGCGCCACCAGGAAGGCCACCTTCCAGGATAGGTGCCGGAGCGAGCACGTCGCTATTGGCTCGAAGGGTGAACAGGTGAGCTGCGTGAGCACCACATTCAGGTCCCATTCCGCCAGGGGAGGACAGATGGGTGGCTTGGAAAGCAGAAGACCCTCATAAAGCGGGAGACTAACAGCTGCCCTGAGAGGAGTTTTCCCTCGATGGGGAGGTGGTTCGCCGAGATGGCGCTCAAGTGTACCCTGACAGAGTTTGACTTCAATCCTTCCTTCGAGAGATGGAGGTGGTACTGGAGGATCCATCGAATGAGGCATGAGGGTCGATCTGGAGCTCCGAGCACCAGACCAAGAAGCGCCTCCGCTTGAAGGCGTAGACTCGTCTAGTAGAGTCCTTTCTCCAAGGACTTCCTCAACCTCCTCCGGAAAGGCCAGTAAGGCTAGGGTAACCCGTTCAGCTGCCAGGCCATGAGGGATAATTAAACTAGGTTCGGGTGCTGCATCCGCCCCTCCTCCTGTGTTAGCAGACCTGGGGCAGAGCCCAGAGGAACAGGAGACTCCGTCAACAGCCGGAGCAGGAGCAGGAACCAAGGCTGCCGAGGCCACAAGGAGACTACGAGGATCAACAATGCCCGATCCCGTTGAGCCTTGAAAAGGGTCCTTGCAATGAGAGGGAAGGGAGGGAATGCATAGAGCAGACTGAATGACCAGCCTAGAAGGAATGCATCGGGGCTCTCCCTGCTTGGGAGTGGGACTGGCCCACGAAAGTGGGGGAGCTGCGCATTCTGGGGACTGGCGAAGAGGTCTATCGCCGGTGTACCCCAGCGAAGAAACAGCCAGCCTACTACCTCTGGAGCCAGCCACCATTCGTGGGGGCAAAGAATTCTGCAGAGCCTGTCCGCCAGGACATTCTCCTGACCCGGAAGGTAGTTCGCCTTGACGGACATCCTCCGGACAGCAAAGGAGCAGATAAGGACCACTTTCCGGCAGAGGGAGCGCAATTCCATGCCTCCCTCCTTGTTGAAGTAGAACATCGCCACACGGTTGTCAGTCTGCACGAGAACCGACCTCCCCTTGAGGTGGTCCTCGAAAGCCCTCAGTACCCACCGAATTGCCCGGAGTTCAAGCAACTTTATCTGCTGCTGAGACTCCTCGGGCGACCACTGCCCCTGCATGCATAGAGGCTCGCAGTGGGCTCCCCACCCTAATAGGGAAATGTCCATTGTCAGCACTGCATCGTGCTGTGGGGCTTGGAAAGGCAATCCCTGCAGGAGGTTGCGGGGTTTTGCCACTAGCTCAAGGACAAGCGGAGATTGGGAAGGTCCTTGACGGGGTCCCTGAGGTGACCGATGGATGGGCTCCATTGGGTGCCGAGGCACTGAGCTGTCTGCAAGTGCAGACAGACGAGGGGGATGACATGCATGGTAGAGGCCATATGGCCTAGGAAGCATAGTATGGTCCGAGCGGTGACCAGGGAGTGCTCTCGACATGGGCCGCCAGAGCTCAGAGACAGTCGGTGCGATCTGCCGGCAAGAAGGCGGTCGCCTGCTGAGTATCAAGGCACACCCTGATAAACTCGAGTGCCTGCACCGGTTCAAGGTGAGATTTTGGGTAGTTGACCAAGAACCCCAAGCCCTCCAACAGGAGGATGGTGCACAACATTGCTCGCCGGGTTTCCTCGACCGAGGAGCCCGTGACGAGCCAGTCGTCTAGGTAGGGAAAGACCGGCACGCCCTGGTGCCTGAGACATGCAGCAACCATGACAAGGCATTTTGTAAAGACTCGTGGGGCGGACGCAAGGTTGAAGGGGAGCACCCTATACTGGAAGTGCTCTCCCTGCACCCTGAAGCGCAGATACTGCCTCTGCTGGATTAAGATATGGGCGTAAGCATCCTTTAGATCCACGGAGCATAGCCAGCCGCCGTGCCGGAGGAAGGGCAGCAGAACGCCAAGGAATAGCATCTAACTTCTCCTGCACCAAGAACTTGTTGAACTTGCAGAAGATGGGCCACAGACCCCCCCCCCCCCGTCTTTTTCGGGACGAGAAAGTACCAGGAATAGAAGTCCCAACCTCAAAGGTGCGGAAGGACCTTCACGACTGCCCGTTGGGCAAGGAGTGAGAGTAAGTCCCGCTGCAGTAGAAGCTGGTGCGCGGGGAGTCGAGGAGGCTCTGCCGGGGAGAAGGGAGGTGGAAGCCTGTTGAAGCGAAGGCGATAGCCGTCTCAGACGACCTGGAGAACCCAGGTGTCTGAGGTGATGGAAGCCCACGATGGGGTGAAGTGAGACAGGCATCCCCCCACTGGCTGCTGCATCACTGGAGAGCGAGACACTATGCCAATGGCATCAAAACCCCTGCGCGGATTGTGGAAGAGCCAGATTTTGGGCTTTCGGCCCTTTCGGCTTGCGATGCCCTTGGCCGGATTTACCCTGCACTGGGGTAGTCGGCGTGGGGGTAGCCGGGTAGGGTGGATAACCCCAGTACTGGAAGCCCTTCCAAGGAAAGAAGGGCTTCTTGGCTGGTTGCTTCTTCCAGGGCAGAGTGGAGGTCTTGCGTGAGAGATGGGTTCTGGTGACAAACTCCGTTTCTATCTCTGCGGCTTATCCTCCATCAGGTTGCCGAAGAGCTGCTCGCTGAGGCAGGGAACATCCAGGAGTTTCTCCTGCACTCACTGCTCCAAATCCGAGTATTGGAGACATGCCTGGCGGCAGGCCCCAATGCCTGTGGCCGCCACCCGAGCCGATGACTCTAATCCATTGTAGGCGGCTCGGGAGAGGTATTTAGAGCAGTCTGCAACGGATTTCAACAGAGTGCCGAGTCTATTGAGGGGCTCGCCTTCGAAGCCCGCAGAGAACCCTCTGAGCTCCTTGGCTAAATCGCGCAAGAACATAACATATAATTGGTATGCTTGAATGTGACAAGCGAACATGGAGCCCTGGTAGGCCTTGCAGTCCAGGGCATCAAGGACTCTTGACTCTCAGCTGGGCGGTACCGACTAGTGTGATTTTGGGCTCTTCTGCTTCCTCATGGCTGACTCCACCACCATAGAGGTGTGGGGAAGCTGGGTTTTCCTGAACCCTGGCCCACGTTGCACCTTGCACATAGTATCAAGGCGCTTGCTCACGATGGGGACTGAGGTGGGGGCCTCCCACATGCGGAGCAACAGCTTAGATAGAATAGCAGGAATCGGCACAGTGAGGGATTCCCAGGGCGGGGACTCGTACTGAAGAATATCGAGTTCTTCAGCACGACGGTTCTCCTCGGCCTGAGTGGCCAGGTTAAGGGCCCGTGCCATGTCCCGAAAGAACACCAGGAGGTGTTCTCGGGTGGCGAGCGCCACAAGAACATGGGCAGGGAGGGGTCCGACGGAAGATCCTGGTGAGCACGGGTTTCCGGGGAGGTGTCCCCATCGGACTCCCACTCCGAGAAATCGGTCAAGGAGTCCGAGCCACGTAGTTAGCCCTGTCCAACGGCCGGTGCCCGTTTGGAGCTGGAGGCCCTGGAAGATTTCACCTCCGAGGAACGGGAGGGCAAGTGAAATAGACGTCGAGGAACCTCACGAGTCCCGTGGCTCTCTGGGGTTTCCTGGACGAATTTCAGTGTCCCACGTGAGGGACCCACGGCTCTGGGAGTGAGTCAGCAAAGCTGGCTGTGAGCGCCTGCTGGGAAGCAATGCACGCAGAAACGCTGCATTCTAGCACCAACATGCGGGACTCCCATGCGGGCGAGGGGCCCTGTGATGCCGATCCCGGAGTCACCGGGTCGGGCATTGAGGAGGAGAGGGGTCCTCCCCGGGATGACCCTCAGAAGACTGGGCACCTTTGCCGGAGGCCTCCGCTTCCATGTGGGGCCGCTCCCTGTCTGACTCTTGGAAATGTCAAAGGGGGCTAAGCGACCGAGCATGGGAGCGCTCGCTCTTGTTGGAAGCTCCCGACAGCGGCTTCAAGGCCTCCTTCTTCTTATGCCGTTCCACCTCAGGGGATCCCTGGTTGGAGTGCCGCCGAGAGCACAGGGCCGAAGGGGAGGATCCCACTGGGGGAGAGACGACCGAGGGTGCCACCGGGGAGTCCAAGTAGGCCTTTCGGAAAATGTCTTCGGACTTCTACTTACGGCTGAGCAGGGCCTTAGAGGACATTTTCTTGCAGAGCGAACAGAGCTCTGGATCATGGTCGGCTCCGAGGCACCACAGACAACAGTCATAAGTGTCCGTAAGCAACGTGCTTCTAAAGCATCTATCACATTTTTTGAAGCTGGTGGCTAAGGGGACAAAACTGTCCCCCGCAAGGTTGAAGACCCATTCGGACAGCGGTTAGGAAAAAGGGCACGAAGCCCATAACAAAAAATGAAAAACAAAAACTATCCCCAACAGCTCTAAGAAGGTAGAGCAGGGGAAAGACGGGTAGAGGACCGGTACAACCGGAAAACAATAGGCCTCTAGACTAAAACCAAAACTTTTTGTGAGGGACAAGGACGTGCATCCAAAGGGCTCTGCGGAAAAAGGGAGACTGAGCAAGATGGCACCCTTGGGAGGGAAGAGGACCATGCATGCATGGCAGCAATCCCAAAGGTTTTCTTTGAAAGCTGGGGAATTGCTCCGCATGGGCTCCGTTGGTGCAAATATCACCTGTAAGTAAGGACTTACTTCCTGCTTGGTCCTGGAGAACACTTGTTACAGGTTAGTACACTTTCTCCAAGAACAAGCAGGACGTCAGTCCATCTATGGCACTCCCTAGCTACAGGCTTCCGAAAAAACTGTAAAAGCCACAGGTGACCAGAAAAAATGAGCCGTGAGCAGCAGTAATTGATTCCAAGGATAACAGGCTCCTGAGCGAGCCATGTGTCCAGCGAGGCACCAGTACTCTGGTAGCCTGAACACACCAAGGGCCGGAGGGCAGGAGTTGCCTGCACCGCAAACAAATGACGGAGTATTGCTGGCTGAAGGAGCGGTACCAGTAGAAATCCCTCTTCAAGCTGCGAAGGTCTGGACAGAGGACCAGGTGGCGGCCCGACAGATTTCCGACAGAGGAACGGAACACAGGTTTGCCACAGATGCCGCCATGGCCCTGACACTGTGCACTGTGACCCGGCATTCCAGCGAGAGCCCAGCCTGCTTGTAGGCAAGGGCAATGCAGTCCACCACCCAAGTGGACAGAGCACGCTTGGTCACTGCCACCCCCAGCCATCTGGGGTCATAGGAGACGAAAAGCTGCAAGACTTGGCGGTGGCCCTGGGTATGCTGAAGGTAAAAGGCCAGGCCTCTCACACTCAAAAGTATGGAGAACAGCCTCTGCCCTGCTGGCGTGAGGCTGCGGAAAGAAGGTGAGGAGCACCACCTCCTGACTGAGGTGGAACAGAAAGAAACTTGGGGTGTGTGCGGAGCACGACGCTGCTCCTGTGAAACCTTGTATAAGGTGGGTCCGCCAACAATGCCTGGAGCTTGCTCACCCTATGAGCTGATGTAAGTGCCACCAGGAACACTGCCTTCCAGGAAAGGTACCGCAGGTGGTATGTAGCCAGTGGTTCAAATGGTGGGGCAGTGAGCTGCGACAGCATCATGTTGAGATCCCACTCCGCCACCAGAGGGGTGGACAGGGGGTTTTAACAAGAGACCCTGCAGAAAGCAGGTCATGGGGGGCTGGAGGGACTTGCCCTCGAAAAGATGGTGGTGTGCCACAAATGCACTCAGGTGGACCCTGACAGAGTTGGACTTAATTCACCTGCCCCAAGCGGGACTGAAGTATTGCAGCCCAAGCTGCACAGAGCAGGAGAACAAGTTGACCTGCAGCTCTGCACATCAAACCGAGAATCTGCATCATTTGAAGGCGTAAGTTTGTCTGGTAAAGGTCTTACGGAAGGCCAGGACTTCTTCCACCTTGCCCGAGAGACTGAAATGGGCCAAGGCGACCCTTTCAGCCTACAGGCCCTTAGCGTCAGAGACCCCAGGTTGGGGTGTAGGAGGGCAGACCCAGGACTCACCTCAGGGGAACTGGAGGCATTGGGGAGAGGCGAAGGAGCAGGGGGAACCATAGCTGTCTGGCCCACCGAGGGACCACTACTATCCTGTTGCGCTGTACCTTGAACAAAGATAAGCCATCAGTGGTGTAGGCAGGAAGGCATAGAGAAGGCCTCTCATCCATAGGATGAGGAATGCATCCACCACCACCCTGGAAGGGTGCGGCTGCCTGGAGCAGAAGCGGGGCAGCTGGGTGTTGGCCAGTCTGGCAAAGAGGTCCATCAGTGGGATCCCCCAGACCCAGGATAGCCAACAGGCCACCCTGGGGTCTAGCTACCACTTGTGCAGCTTGAAAAACTTGTTTAGTCTGTCTGCTAGGGCGTTGGTCCTGGCCTGGAAGATAAATCGCCTGCAAGAGCATCCAGTGGTGGTTTGCATACGAGCAGAGAGCTACTACCTCCTGGCAAAGGGTGTAAGACCCTGTGCACTCCTACTTCTTGATGTAGAAAATCACCACATGGCTGTCCATCTGGACCAGCACTGCCTGGTGTTGCAGATGCTGACAGAAGGCTCGGAGGGTCAGGAATATGCCTGGAGCTACTCTCCACCTGCGACCAACTGCCCTGAGTACAGAGAGCCTCGAAATGGGCACCCCAGCCAAGCACGGAGGTGACCATGGTGAGGACCCTCAGGGAGACAGGAGCTTGGAAGGGCATCCTGGCCTGAAGATGCTGAAGGACTTGCCACCAGCTGAGCAAGTCTGCCAGTTGGCGGGTCACCACCACTCTATCCCGCAGCCGGCCTGTTGTCTGGGTCCACTTGGAGCAGAGGCTCCATTGGATCTTCCTGATGTGGAGTTGAGCATCCAGGGTAGCATGAACTATGAATGCCATATTACAGGCAGGCGGAGCAGTAGGCAGGCAGGCAGACACTGAGCATTGGCACTGCACGACTATGACCAACACCCTGAGGCGGTCAGCCCTGTTCAAAGGGAAAAAGGATCTGGCCTGAATGGTGTTCAGCTGTGCCCCTATAAACTCCAGACACTGAATCAGGAGGTGGTGGGATTTGGGGTGGTTTATGTTGAACCCCAAAGTGTTGCAGAATGAGGATGATGCGCGTTGTCGCTTGCTGCATCCTCTTATGAACCAGTCATCCAGGTAGGGGAAAACAAAGACCCCCTGTAGATTAAGGTAGGCTGGAACTACCTCCACGCACTTGGGGAATATCCTTGGGGCAGAGGCCAGTCCAAAGAGTAGGACCCTGTATTGCTAGTGGCCACCTCCCACCACAAACCTAAGGTATTGTCTGTAGTTAGGATGGATGAGGATATGTATGTATGCATCCTTTAGGTCTAAGAAGCATAGCCAGACTCCCCGCTTGAGATATGGCAGCTGTGATCCAAGGGACAGCATTCTGAACATCTCCTTCACCAGGAAACTGTTTAGATCCCGCAGTCCAGTATGGGCTGGAAGCCTCCTGTACTCTTGGGTATGAGGAATTAGCGGGAGTAGAACCCCTTGCCTTTGAGATGTGTGGGCACTGGTTCACTGCCCTGTCCTCTAGAAGGACTACAAGTAAAAAGTAAAAAGTTAGAAACTTCTGATCAAGTTATACACCTTGTAAATAGTTTTAATAATTTACTGTTCTGTTATATGTAAAAAGTTAAAAAGTTCTTGTTCAATGTACTGTTATACGAACGTATACAAAACTGTTAAATTGTTCCATGTAAACCGCCCCTGATCTCTGGAAGGGGCGGTATAGAAGAAATAGATAAATAAATAATAATAAATAATAAATAAAATAAATAAGGTTCCTGCAGTAGCAAGGTCTGGTGGAGGTGTGTCCTGGCGGGCTCTTCTGGAAAGAATGGAGAGGGTGTCTGTGCCAGGTGGAGAAGGTAACCCTCCCTTACCACCAGCAGTGCCCAAGAGTCGGTGGTGTTGAACAGCCACCAGTGGTCATAAAGAACCAGACGCCCCCCTGTGGCTGCTGGGCTAGATCTCCTGGGAGAGTAGAGGCTATGCCTAAGGAGTCAAAAACTCTCTCCAGGCTGGGCCAGGGCTGCTGCCTAGGGCTTGGGAGCCTTAGGCTTATGAGAGCCATGGCCTTGTCCCTTGGCTTGCTGATCCTGTCGGGGAGCTGGGAGGGCTGGGTACTGAGGGTAGTTTACGTAATCCTTCCTCTTCTTCAGCTAGAAGGACTTTTTACCCAAAGTCTTCTTTTGGGAAGGGTCAGAGGTCTCTTTAAAGAGCCTGGTCCTTGTCAGGATCTCAGACTCCAACTCTGCAGCCTTATCAGTCATGGGTTTGCTGAAGAAGTTCTCTCCTCAGCAAGGGACATCGACCAACTTGTCCTGAACCCACTGCTCCAGGTAGGAGGACTGTAGCCAAGCCTGACGTCGGGCACCAATGCCAGCCGCAGCTACTCTAGCACCAACTCAAAGCCATCACAAGCTGCTCAAGTCATGAATCTGGAGCACTCTCTGACAGCTGAGGCCTGGGTCCGGAACTGCTGGAGGGGTTCCTTGGAGAGACCAGTCGAGAACCCAGCGAGTTCTTTCGCCAGGTCCCTCTGGTACATGCCCATGTACTGCTGGCAAGCCTGGATCTGGCCGATAAGCATCGAGCCCTGAAAGCACTTTCTGCCCAAAGTATCCATGGGGCGAGTCTCCATGCCCGGGGACACCAAGGAGTGTCTCTTCTGGCTCTTGAGCTGATGTATGGCCGACTCCATCACCATAAAATTGTGAGACAGTTGGGCTTTCTGGAAGCCAGGCCTACAGCAGACCAGGTACATTGAGTCCAGCTGCCTGCTCATTATGGGCACCGATGCAAATGCCTCCTTCGGAGGGACCTTGTACTGAAAGATCTCAAAGTCCTCCGTTGGGGGATCCTCCTCCAACTCAGGGTCAAAGGCAAGTGCCTTGGTCATGTCCCGCACAAAGTCGAGGAAAGCCATGTCACTGGGTGGGAAATGGCGCCGCGACTCCAATGGCGACGAGTCTGAGGGTACATCCCGGTGATGGCGGGTGTCTGGGGACTCATCATCCTTGGTCTCCCTGTCTGACTCGTAGTCAGTGGAGGTGTCGAGGGAACCAGGGTCGGGCCCCAAGCCCGATGGCCCCAGTGTCCTGGCAGCCCTTCGGCTGGAACTGCAGGCACTCAGCAGGAAAGACCTTGGTCCCAAGAACCAGGACCAATGCAGAGGGACCTCTCGAGGCCGATGGCACTCGAGGATAGGCTCGACATCCGGGAAGTTCCTTGAAGTTGAAGGCCCGGTAGTTAGGAGTGATGACTGAGAAACTAGGCATCAGAGCCCGCTGTTAGGCCATGAAGGCAGACAGACTGCACTCTAAGGCCACCATTCTGGTCTCAAGGCCAGAAGGCTCTGCAGTTTTCAGCATGGGCACAAAAGGTCTTGGGCCCGGTGCCGGCTCCATTGAGGAGTCTTCGACCAGGATGGCGTCAGGGATCCAAGGCCTAACCCTGATGCTCACTGCTCCCATCAGGGCACTTTGGTTGGTTGCTCCCGGACTGCAGGTCCGAGGCACGTGGGACTTCCCCACTTTCCCAGACTCGTGAGCCGATGCGGTCAGAAGGCTTCCAGCTTTTCTTGAGATCCTCCTCCAGGGAAGCTCTCTCTCAAGGACCTGGGGATTTTTGTAATCTACAATAATTAATGTTTACATCACGAAATGCATGTCATTAGTAAATATAATAGGCCTTCGGTTAATATCTGTAAAAAAACAAATAATAGACTACTTCTTCGATTTTTTTCACCTGTCTCTTGTACAGCTGTTCGGGAGCTTCTCTGGGGAGTGTCCAGCAGTAGTCAGCCAGCATTGTAGTGGACCATCTTCCCTGGTATCTTTCCTCCATCGTTGCAATATCCTGGTGAAAACGTTTGCCCTGTTCATCACTAACCATACCACAGTTGTCAGGAAAGAAATCGAGATGGGAATCAAGGAAATGGATCTTTAGAGACATATTGCAGCCACGTTTCTGATACTGCATCAGCGTGTCTTCTACTAGTTTCTTGTAGTTTTCTGCCCTAACATTCCCGAGAAAGATTGTTGACACTAGGCGAAAAGCATTCCATGCTTGTTTCGCATCACCCTGTAGCAAGTTGTTGAACCGGTCATCTTTGAAGAGCTCTCGAATCTGAGGACCCACAAAAATTCCCTCTTTAATCTTTGCTTCACTGAGTTGAGGGAATTTTTCATGCAGGTATCGGAAAGCTGGCGAAGTGCGGTCCATGTCTTTCACAAAGTTTTTCATTAAACCTAGTTTGATGTGAAGGGGTGGTAGCAGGATTTTGTGAGCCTCAAACAGAGCTGGGTGCTGGATATTCTTCTCTCCAACTGTTACATTTTGTCTGTGATTCCATTCCTTCCGCAAGTAGTGCCAATCTCTCCTTGGCTCAGCTATCCCACTCACATAAGAAACACACGTATTTTATATATCCCTGCTGCAGTCCCATTAAAAGGGTAACTACCTTCAAGTCACCACAGAGGTGCCAGCTGTATGTTTATGTTTATTTATTTGATATAACGCCCTACTTTATCAATCAGAGCGGTTTACAATTCACAAACAATTAGAAACAGGCACAGGGCCAGAAGGAGGAAAGGAAGTTACAATTGTTGATATAATAGAACGAGAAAAAGGATACAGGACTATATGTAGGGGACAGGATCAGACAAGAGGGGAGGGAAGGTCATAGGCCAAGGAAAAGAGGTGGGTTTTTAGGTCTTGCTTGAAGGTGGTGTGATGGGGTTCTAACCGGAGGGAGGTGGGGAGTGAATTCCAGAGTGCGGGGCCGCTGAAAAAGAAAGCAGAGGAGAGGGTGGATTGAAGGTGAGCTAGGGAGGGGGACGGGAGATTAAGGCGGTTAAGGTGGAAGGAGCGGGGAGTGTGTCTGGGGGTGTGGAATGTAATAAGGTCTGCCAGGTATTGTGGAGTACTAGTATGAAGAGCCCTGTGAACTAGAGTAAATAACTTAAACTGAGTGCGAAAGGAGTGAAAGTCAGTAGATGATTTAAGTTACCGTATGTCTTTCATGTGGACGGCATGCGCTACTGGAATAGATGGAAGACTGTTTCCATTGTTCAAAAGCACAGCTTTCAGACTCAGTTTCGAAGAATCTATAAACAAACAGTCTCCAGTCTTGTGGGTCATGAGTGATTTTTAGGGCATTCATGAGGCTTTCAATATCAGAACAGAATCCCAGATTACTTTCCTTTCGGACTGCGTATAGTACACTGCTGACGTCATATGGCTTCAGCAGCCGTCTGGCAGTAGTATTGCCTTGCATCAGAAAATGATGCAATCAACTCTGGATGATGTGTGCATGCTGGTATTATGCAATGTGATGCAATATTACATCATTCAAGGCTTATTTGGGATGTTGTTGATGTCCTACTGGATAAATTTACACGGAGAAACGTCAAAAATGAACTACATGCAATATCTTCAAAACGAGCGCCAATAAATTTTTTAAAATGTTATATTCGTGTTCAGCTCACCAAGATACTACAGATTAGGGCCTTTTAAAGTCGGTAATGATTTCAATGTTGACCAGTGTTATGGGTGCAATGGTCACGCTGCTTGAAGCCACGGTGGGGAAGATGGCCTCCGTGAGGTCAAGTCTTATGCCTGGCCAGAGAAAAAGGCACAAACCCGCGCCAGTTGAGATACCTCGAAGAAGAAAAAAAGAGAAGAACCCGAGACGCGACGCTAAGGCAAGTGAGCTCGAGGGCGGGAAAGGGAATCAGTATGCCACCAGAGAAAGAAAAAATTAAGAGAAAAAAAACAAATCATTTTTTTTCCAGGGGAACAGACACACATCCAATGGGCTCTGGAGAAAAAAGGAGACTGAGGCAAGATGGCACCCTTAGGTGGTAAGGGGACCACGCATGCATGGTGCATCTCCCAAAGGTTTTCTTTGAATGATGGAAAGAAGCTACCATGCGGGCTCCGTTGGCACCGACGTCACCGATATGTAAGGACTGACTTCCTGCTTGTTCCTGGAGAACGTAGTATTTTACTGTCCACTCATAACATCTTTATAAAGAAAAGGGAGATTGACACAGAAAGGGGAATCCCTAGGAAATACACGAAATCCAGTGTCTTCTCTGGAAGGCAGGCAGAGCAAATGCATAATCCCTAGCTGATAATCTATATGGGCTTACGTCAAACAAAAATAAAACTTAAGGGATTACAACAGACTATCAGCACCCAGAAATGCTGCGTCTCTGCTGCCTTCCTGGGCTCCAAAGGTCTGACATCAGCACCCAGTGACAACAACCTGAAGCCCTCTGCAGCATTCAGATCTTTGCTGTGTTGTGTGTTTTTAGCTGCTGTTCTACTTGCTCTTTGCTTATTTTCAGGACACGCTGTCTCTTTGCTGTCTTCCTGGACTCCAAAGGTCTGCCCTGTGTTCTGCCCATAGCTCTGCCCACTTGCTGACATCAGCACCTAATGACTACAAACTGAAGCCCTCTGTGATGTCAGCACCGCAGGAGTGCACCCAAATGGCAGGTCATGCTCCTTGGGATGACTCCTGGAGCATCCTTCGCCCTTCACTCCAAGGCTATGTTTGGATTTACCTATTAATTTTTTCAGCTACTGATGCTGTTTCCTTTTGGGATTCTTCCTCAGTTTTACTCGGAAGTCTCTGCTATGTCAGCAGTCCCTGTTATTTGAGGGAGGTGCTCATTTCTATCCCTTCGCTATTGCCCTACCAGGCAGGTAAGAAATCTCATTCAAATTATTTGCTCTGTAACAACTCATGCTACACCTTTCTGTCCTTCTCCTAACTGGATGTACATTGCTGGACTCTTCAATTGTCATTCCTTAAAATCCACAAATGTTCTTATTTCTGATCTTTTCTGCGATTCCAGACTAGTCCTTTTACATCTAACAGAGACCTGGCTTTGTGATGGGGAAGAGATATCTTAATTATTGCTTCCCACCAGGTTACTCTGCTTTGTCATCGCCATGCTTAAATAGAACTGGCGACAGCTTGGCCATTATCTTCTGGTCCTCCTTGGCTTTATATAAGTCCACATCTGCTTCTTTATATTTCTCAGAATCAATTTTGATCAAATCTAGTATCCCCAAAAAGTTTCACATTCTCCTGCTATATTGTCCTCCCTCCCTGGATCCCACTGCCTGGAATCATGTTCTAAAATCCATCTCTGGACTTTCTATTTCTGACCTTTAGATTTTAGGGGATTTCAACATTGATGCTGATGCGCTTCTGCAAGCTCGTGAGAAACGTTTCATGTCTTTGCTCTCTCTAAAACAGCATATTCCTTATGCAGCTGGACATACCCTCGATCTTGCCCTCACAAATACATCTTTACTGCAGCTGACTTGCCACACCACTCAAATACCCTCCTGGATGGATTATTTTCTCATTTCATTTTCCCTTTCTATTCCTTTTCCTTCCCCACAAGATAGCTCTTACTCTGCTGTCTCATTATGCATTTGGACTACTGTAACACTATTTACACCAGCCTTCCTCTTTTCACCCTGAAGCAACTTCAAACAGTCCAAAATACAGCTATCCATATCTTATCTTCTGCAAGGAAATATGATCGTGTCACCCCACTTTTGAAACATGTTTGCTCGTTTCAGCTCACATTTGCATCTAACCCTTGCTCATAAAGTTGTCTTTACCGGCTGTCACTCTTATTTGTCTCCCTATCTTACTTTCCACACCCCAACTCGGACACAGACTTCTCTGCATGACAGATTATACATGCTTCTTCCCTCTAGATTAGAATCTACCCATAGATCAACATATATTTTCTGTGTTTCCCCTTTGGAATTCCTTGCTATGCTCCCTCTGTCTCAAATCGTCTTATCCTATCTTTAAAGCCCAGCTCAAAGTCTGTTTATTCACTCAGTCCCATGGGAGAAATGGACGGTCAGAGACCTGCAGATGCCACTCTCTACCGATGAACCATTTTCTCTGCTTTTCTTTTGCTTTTTGTCATTATTTGACATTCCTTTCACCACTTTTATTGGTTTTTAGTTTTGCAAACCACTTTCCCTTTATTAGAAAGGCAGTATACAAAGTTTTTATTAAATATAAAACATACAACATAAGGCAGTCAGGTTGATAGGTGAGCTACATATGCATGATAACTTCATCCCACTAATGAAACCATTGCATTGGCTACCTTTAGAAGAATTAAATTATAACATATGACATTTAAAACTCTAAATAGTTTGAGATTTTAGTATTTAAGAAATAGACTCTCCCCTTACAACCTTGCACATTATGTCTGGCCCTCCTCAAAGGAGTTGTCAGATAGGCCAGGATTCACTGTGGTGAAACTGGCAAGGACTAATGACCAGACTTCAGGCCTAAAGATATGGAATAGCCTTCACAATAATTTACGTTTTAGCAAGCAAGACAAAGCTTGGCTATATTTTACAAACCAATGGAAAAGGTTTGGCTGGCCTCCTTTATAAGATACGATGATGGGATATAATTATTATCTAGAAAATTTTGTATTTTTATAAATAGTATAATGTTTTATAAATAGTAGAATTTGTAAGTTTAAATAAAGGATGGAAATAGTCTATTACCGAAACAGTGCAGATCTGGTTGGGAGACATATGATCACTGTAGGATGCAGGAGGGAAGCGCTGCTGCAGAGGTGCTCTGATGTGAACAGCCTTAGGGCACAAAATCTGTGGAAAGAAATGAATTAGGACTTACTCCTTTGCTCTCCTTTCATCCTACAAACACACAGTCATTCACCACAGAAGCAATGACTTGAAACTAAGAATCCAAACGTATTTCCTAATTAGCTGTGGAAATCCTAAAACACTCTTTAAACTTTGTACCGAGCCCACTAATGTCTTAAAATTTCTGTTAAATGTTACACAAACATGCAAGCTGCCTAGAATTGTAAATGTAACAGCATACAATAATATATTAAAATTAAATTAAAAATGAAGCAGGTCATGAAGGCTTGAAACAGAGTCACTCCCTGACTCCAAGGTCTGCAAGTGTGTTAGGATCGTGAACGAGTTACATAACAAGCTCTGTGCCTCCAAACATGCATTAGGTATAGAAATTGGAGCGGAAAGTGTAGTTACTCACCTGTAACAAGTGATCTCCGGGAACAGCAGGAATTTACATATGGGTATCTTTGGTACCGACGGAGCCTGCGCGGGAACGCTTTTGGGAGCATCCCTCAGCACATGCGCGCTGCCTTCCCGCCTTTCCAACTGTCCCTCCTCAGTTAAGTTTGTAGCTGAGTGAAAGGATAGAGGGAGAGAGGAAAGAGGCAGAGTGAAAGGATAGAGGGAGAAAGGAAAGAGGCAGAGGGCGAGAGGAGATAGACAGCTCTTAGGGGAGGTGGGTGGGTTGTGAAGACTAAATTCCTGCTGTTCCCGGAGATCACCTGCTACAGGTGAGTAACTACGCTATCTCCAGGAACAAGCAGGAATGTAGTCTTCACATATGGGGACTCCCTAGCTTAAAATGCCAGGGAGATAGCCACAGGAAGCTGCCACCTATAGTAAGGTGGGCCATGCTTCCTTCCATGGATCTCTGGCATCCCACCAGGGTTGGTGAGTAGGAGTTGAATTAGGTCTAAAAGAGATTTTGTAGAACAGCTTGGCCAAAGAAGGCATCCCGACGGGAGGCTTTATCTAGGCAGTAGTGGGCTGTAAAGGTGTGTACCGAAACAACCTTATCATGGTGAAACCTAGTATAAGGAGGATCAGCCACTAAAGTTGCAATTCACTAATTCGACATGCAGAGGTGATTGCAATTAGAAAGATGACCTTGCAGGACAAGAGCTCTAGGCTTGTAGTGGCTAAAGGTTCAAAAGGCGGTTTCATGAGCTGCCCGAGAACTAGGTTTAAATCCCATGCTACCGGTGGTGGCTTGATGGGAGGCTTTGTTAATAAAAGAACTCTCATAAATCTTGATATGAGTGGATGAGAGGAAATTGGTTGTCCATTTAGAGGCTTAGAGGAAGCTGCAATTGCACTAAGATGGACTCTTACTGAATTGGACTTTAGACCAGAATTTGATAAATGAAGTAGATACTCTAGTATCGATTCTAAAGGTATCATAAGGGGGTTTAATCCCTTCTGTGAACACCATATAGTAAAACGTTTCCACTTGAAGACATAAGAGCGTCTTGTAGAAGGTTTTCTAGAAGCCTGAAGGATATCCTTTACCTGTTGGGAAAGGTCGAGATCCTGAAGGTCTAAGCTTTCAGCAACCAGGCCCTGAGATGCGGGGACTGGGGATTCAGGTGCCATAGCATCCCGTTCTCTTGGGAGAGGAGATCTGAAGCATAGCCTAACTCCAGAGGTGCAGCTTGAGAAAGATGTAGAAGCAGGGGATATCACGTTTGGCGTGGCCACTGTGGCGCTATGAGGATCGTACGACCTCTGTCTCTGAAGCTTGAAGAGTGTTTTGGGGATGAGGGGAATGGGTGGGAAGGCATAGAGGAAGTCATCCCTTGCCTGGCAATTTTGAGCCGGAATTCTGGAACAGAACCGGGGAAGTTTGGCATTCAGTGGACTTGCAAATAGGTCTATGTTTGGGGTTCCCCAGATTGGAAATATCTTGGCCACCTGGTTTAGGTAGAGAGACCATTCGTAAGGCAGCAGTACTCGGCTGAGTTTGTCTGCCTAAAGGTTTTGAATGCCTGGAAGATATACCACAAGAAGGTGAATTTGATGCTCTCTGGCGAGGGCCATAGTCGTAAAGCTTCATTGCATAACGACAGACAGCCTGTACCCCCTGCTTGTTCACGTAGAACATAGCTACTTGATTGCCCGTTTGGACTAGGATTGTCTTTGTAGCTGAGCTGGGCATGGAATACTCGAAGAGCTAGATAGATTGCTCTGGGTTCGAGGAGGTTTATGTGAAGACAAGCCTCCTGTGGAGTCCAGGTACCCTGGGTAGAGAGATGATGCAGGTGTGCTCCCCATCCCACCTGTGATGCATCTGTTGTTAGGGTAGCCTGGAGTAGGGGTTGCTGGAAAGGAGATCTTACTAGAAGATTTTCCAGTGATTGCCACCATTGAAGGGACAAAATAAGTCATGAGTTTGATATCTTGTCCGACAGATGTCCTGTGGCCTGTGTCCACTGTGTGGATAGGGTACACTGGGCTGCTCGCATATGAAGGCGAGCATAGGGAACCACATGAACCATGGATGCCATATGTCCCAATAGTTGTAGTAGTTCTCGAGCAGTTAGGGAGGACTTCACCGCTGCTTCAGAAGCTAGCTGCACTCTGCGAAGACAGCGGGGTTGTGGGAGAAAAGCCCTTGACTGTTATCTAAACGAGTTCCTATGAACTCCAGGGACTGAGTTGAAGCAAGTTGGGATTTTGGAAGGTTTATGACCAATCCTAAGTATTGAAGGATTCGCATTGTGCGAGACAGTGCAGAGCTGGCTTCTGGAATCGTGGGAGCTCGAATGAGCCAGTCGTCTAAGTAAGGGAAGACGAATATCCCTAGGGTTCGCAGAAATGCAGCTACTACTGCCATGCATTTCGTGAATACCCTTGGTGCCGAAGCCAGACCAAAGGGAAGAACCCTGTATTGGAAACGTTTTCCCCTGAAAAGGAATCGTAAGAATTTCCTGTGATCTGGATGGATCAGAATGTGAGTATATGCATTCTTTAGATCTAGAGAACAAAGTCAATCCTGACTTTGAAGGTATGGCAGAAGAGTTCCCAGAGAAATCATTTTGAACTTTTCTCGGAACAGATATTTGTTCAATTCTCTGAGGTCTAGAATGGGTCTGTGTCCTCCGGTTTTCTTTGGAATAAGAAAATAGGGGAAGTAGAACCCTATTGAAGAACGGGCACCTCCTCTATTGCTCCTTGAGCAAGGAGTGTTGAGACCTCTCAATCTAGTAAATTGTCTGTAGAGATTTGGGAATTGAACTGTCTTACGATTGTAGGAGGGGGCATACTGTGAAAATGAAGCTTGTACCCCTCTCCCACAATGGACAGAGTCCAATTTTCTGCTGTTATTTGGTGCCATCTGTTGGCAAAATGGCACAACCTGCCTGGAATGTTTAGGGGTTCTGAACCTTCCAGAGGCAGGAAGGCTAAGTTCTCTATGAAGGAGTCAAAGCCCTTGAGAGAGCTGGGCCTGTGGAGTTGGTTGAGCTCTAAGGCCTTTTGGCTTCTTTTGTCTAGATTGATGTTGTTGACCTTTCTGGGCAACTTGACCCTGAGCTTGCCCTTCCTGGGTATAGGACGGATAAAACCTTCCTCTTTTTGCTGAAAAAGGATTTTTTATAGGGTTTCTTTTTGGCTGGAGTGTCTGTAGATTTTGACAATCTATCTAAAGTGATATTGTCAGCATCTATCTCATTAGCCTTTTCCTGCCAATTCTTGCCAAAGGAGTTTTCTCCTGTGCAAGGGATGTTTCCCAATGTATCCTGTACCCAAATCTCCAAGTCTGATGCCTGGAGCCAGGCAATCCGACGTGCACCAATGGCAATAGCAGAGGTTCTGCTGATGCATTCAAAACAGTCAAAGGCTGCACGATTTACAAACTTGGAGACGTCTTGAGCATGCTTGACAAGAGTAAGGAAGTCTTGTCGTTTGTCATCAGGGAGAAGGGGGCTCATAAGCTCCAAATCTCCTGTGACCTCTTTGAGGAGCATTCCCATATATAAAATATATGAGCTGATCCTAGTTGAAAGCATGGAAGCCTGAAATGTTTGACGCCCAAAAGCATCAAGAGTCCTGCATTCATGACCTGGAGGATTAAATGCATGTCTTTTTGCACGTTTCATCCTACGCATGGCTGACTCAACTACCACAGAATGGTGTGGCAGCTGAGTCTTTTGAAAACCAGGACAGGCTGGGAACTCGATACATGGTATCGAGTCTCCTAGAATGAGCAGATGTGGTCAAAGGTGTCTCCCATATTCTGAGCATCAAATCATGAAGAATTTCATGAATAGGCAGAGTGGCTGCCTCCTTGGGAGCCTTAGGGTATTGGAGAATTTCCAATTCCTTTGCTCTAGGTTCTTTTTCAGGAGCTACTGTTGTGGCAGGTGTAGGCCTGTGATCCACTTTGTCTGATATAAGCAAGTGATTTGGACCTTCTGAACAGACTCCTGGTATTATTGGTTTGTCTGCGCTCTGCTGCTACACTGTGATTGAAAGGCCTCGGGCCACATCACGAATAAAATCCTTAAAAGACATGTCTTCCGGAGGAGACATTCTGCGTTGGGGAGGAGTCTTCCGGGAGAAACACTCTGGTACCGGCAGAATTATCAGAGTCATCGGAATCGGAAGATTCGAAGTATCTCTGATCCCGATGCTCATGCAAAGCACGGTCTCGGTATCAATCGAAGTCGGTACCAAGTTAGTCCGGTACCGAACTGTCGATGCCAGAAAAAGTCAGCATGGGAAGAATTCCCATCGGGGCCAGTACCGTTGGTGCTGGTACCAGCATCGGTACCGGTGCCCATTGAACCGCCGGTGTCAACGGTACCGCAGCTGTAAGGAGAGCTGCAAGACTGCGTTCGATAGCGAGGAATCTCTGGTCTATCGACGCTGCCGATGCCTGGGTATCGGTACTGGTAAAAGCGTCCGGAACTCCTGAGCATGGCACCAGCAGTTCTGCAGAGGTCGAAGCCTTGAGAACATCCTGGAACCCCCGTTGATGCTTTGGAGGCCGAAGCCTCCTGCCGGGGCTGTTTTGCCAGTGTAGTTTTCTAAAGGGCCATGCCAATGGCTTCTCGATGCTCTGAAGGAGAGCTACCCTTTGAGGACCGGCTCTTATGTTTAGTTACCTGAGATCCATGGGAGGAAGACGAGGCTCTTGAAGACATCGATGCAATGGACCTGGCATCCGAAGAAAAGAGGGTATCCAGCTTTGCAGGTCGGTTCTGTCTTCCTATTTTAGTCATCCCCATACAAGAGAGACACTCAGATGGAGAATGGTCAGGGCCTGAACATTTTAAACACCAGTCATGAGTGTCAGTGACGGAGATGATACCGCCACACTTAGTACATTTTTTAAAACCACTAGCGGGTTTTCCATCTTTTAGGAAAAATGGGGCCTAATGCCCAAAATGGCACCTAGCACCAAAAGAAAACGTTTCTGAAGAGAGACAGTTCAGAAGTATATATTGTGGAGGCCCCTGGCCCAAGGCAACAGCCTATACGCCTAGGGCTGCACTTGTTAGTCCTTTAATTAAAGAGTTTTCTTCCTCATCCAGTGCCGGGGCTGCTGGGATTTGTAGTTGTGTTTAGAAAAAAAACAAGTAGTGTGGAGACAGAGGGTTTACAAGGCAAAACACAGGAATTTTATTTCTTTTTCTAAAGAGCATTAAGGCTCAACGCAAAACAGGATTCTTTCTCCAAACAATAATCCATAGGCATTTATCCCAAACACTGAAACTGCTTTATGTAGCTTTTTAACACGTGTCGCTGATTTTCAAAACCATTCAGCAATCAGCAAGGTTTCTCTTCTCTTCAAACCCAAAAGAAATATCCTTTCTTCAGCAACAGGGTTCTTTAGCATTCCTGGCTAAACACATTTCTCCCTGTTTTCACACTGCCTTCTAGGACATTCAGGTTATAGGCTTTTCTCTTCTTTTATCCAAGAACTTTTTATTCTGCCTTCTGGCACAGAGAACAATCCATTACTAAATCTTCAGACCCCTCGTCAGATTCATAATAGTCTATCTGCATTTCCTCAGGACCTGTGTCCGGTAAATCTGGCTTTAAGTCAACATGAAAAACTTCAGGCTTAATATTCTCTAAAAGTTCCAGAACCTTTCTCCACTGAGGCTTTTCCCTATGCACAGGGTTTTCACCAGGAACGTGGAGATTATTTTCTTGCATCAAATGACACAATGCCTCTAAGTGGCTTACGGCACTTTTGGCTACCCTTTTATTCACGCACCTTTTTGGAAGTTGCAGCTCTTTAGCTGGTTCAGGAACGGTTGGCACTGCAGCCTGACCCTCGTCAGCACTTCTCTGGCACAGCTCTCCTAGTTTTAAAACCAATTGCAGTTTCCCTGAAATCCTGGCTTTCCTTCTGACTAGGGCTTTCACCTCTAAGATTCCCTCGGAAGTCTCCACTGCTCTCCTCCACAGTGAACTCTCTGGGCCTTTCTCTGGTGCTTCTCTCCCCACTGAATTCTCCAGTGTTCTCCCTAGTCAGCTCTCTTGAGTGCTGGTTTCCTGTATCTTTCCTTCCAGCGTGCTGCTGCATGTGCTGCCTCGTCCTGGTACTCCTGTTCCTGTTCTCTCTGGCTGTTCTCTCTCTCCGTCCCCTCCGTTCTTTCCTCCAATATTTTACTGGGTTTATAAGAGTGTCTCTGAACTACCATGCACTCCCCTTCACCCAGGTGTCCCTCATTAATTTCCAAGCCAGCCCTTGGATTAGCAAAGCTTGGGTGTGTCCTGTCCTCAGTAGCTGCGTGTTTTTTTTCTCTGCCTGCAGTTTGAGAGCTACTGATTCCTTGCCTGTCTCTTTCTTTAAAGGTAAATGACTGATTTTCTTCCAATTCCATGGACTCAACCATACTCTCCTCATCACAATATATATATATTTTTTTCTTTTTTTAAGAAAAGAAGAAAAAAGAAAGCGTAGTTACTCACCTGTAACAGGTGTTCTCCAGGAGCAGCAGGAATCAGTCCTCACTTACGGGTGACGTCGGCGCCGACGGAGCCCTCGCGGAGCAATTTTCCCCAGCTTTCAAAGAAAGCCTTTGGGAATTGCAGCGCGCATGCGCGGTCGTCTTCCCGCCCGAGGGTGCCATCTTAGCCAGTCTTCTTTTTTCCGCGGAGCCCTACAGACGTCCCCGTCTTGTCCCCGCGAAAAAGTCGATTTTCTTCATTATTTTATTCTTTTTCCTTTCGGTTCGACGCCGATCGCTTTCCCGCCCGGACTCGCGACGCCGGTCTCGAGTCCGCTTACTTTTTTCGGTTTTTCTGACTTAGTCAGCTTTCGTTTTCGGTTTTCCCTGGCAGCCCGGTCCTTTGACCTCGCAGGGGCCCTTTTTTCCCCCGATGGCTGCCAGTGGGTTTAAGCGGTGTGGTCGGTGTGACCGAAATATGTCACTAACCGACACACACGACTTTTGCCTCCGCTGCCTGGGCCCGGATCATGAGGAACTGATCTGTGGGCCCTGCAGCAAACTGTCCTCAAAGGCGTTGAGGAGTCGGCGGCATCAGCGTGAGAGAATCTTCGCTGACCCCAGCCGTACCCGGACCTCGTCGGAGGCCTCCGCGTCGAAAGGCTCCAGCTCGGACCGTCGACGGAGCTCCTCCGACCGGGGTTCTCCCTCCGGGGACCATCGTCGGCAGGAACAACCCGCGAGGGCGGCGTCGGTGGACGCTCCTGGCTCTGCGAGGGCCAGGTCGCATAGCCCCGACAGCCGCCCCGGGTCCTTGGAGAAGGAACACATCCCGAAGCGACCTCGCCTGGAGTCGGAGATGCCTGCCCGGGTAAGTCCTGTGGTCCTTCTGGACTCGCCTCCGCGACAGCCGACGTCGGGCCCGACGCCGTCGGGGCCCGAGTCGGGGGCTGCTGGGTCACCTGAGCTCGGACTCAGGTTGACGGCCTTGGAGAGCAGACTGTCTGCCTTCATGGACCAGCAGCGGGCACTGCTCGCTGGCCTCGCTGGCGCCGCTGCCCCGACCGCCGGGACGTCGACGTCCAAGTCGACCCCGGAGACCGAGCCGATCCTCGAGTCAATGAGAACTCGAGTCGATCCTCGGTCGAGGTCACCCTCGGCCTCCCGTTCGGGACCGAGGTCGCCGACGCCGAGTCCCTCGACGTCGGGACGGCTGGCGCCGCACCCTGCCCGGGCTGACCCCACCGAGTCCTCGTCGGAGTCGGTCTGGGAGTCTGAGGAGGAAGAGTCACCTGATTCTTTCCGGACTCGGTGTGTCCCATCGGACTCACCGGGGTCCGAGCCTCGGAAGCAGTCCCCCCCGGAGGATGCCCGGTTCTCGGACTTCGTTAGGGATATGGCCAAGGCTTTGGCCTTCCCTGCGGATCCCGAGGAGGAGCCTCGAGCCGAAGAGCTCGACGCCCTCCAGTATGACTCTCCCGCGAGGGAGCACTTTACTGTGCCGGTTCCTCCTATGCTGGAACGACTACTCTTCCGCATGTGGGAGAGTCCGGCCTCCTCGCCGGTCCTGAGCAAGCGGGTCGATTCTATCTATCGGGTCCGCAAGAGCCCTGGCTTTCAGAAGGCACAGCTGCCACACCATTCCATGGTAGTGGAATCGGCCATGCATCGTCTTAAGAGCCAGAAGATGCACTCCTCGGTGCCTCCTGGAAGGGAGGCCCGTAACCTGGATGGCCTTGGCAAGAAGTGCTTCCAGGGCTCTATGCTCGCATGTCGTGTCCAGACTTACCAGCTCTACATGGGCATGTATCTCCGGGATCTGGCTAAAGAGCTAGCCGGATTCTCCGCTGGTCTCTGAGGAGCCCTTGCGGAGGTTCCTAGCCTTGTCCACGGGCATTCGGGAATGCTCAAAGTTCATGTCCCGAGCAGCCTATGATGGCTTTGAGGCCTCGGCTAGAGTGGCCGCAGCCGGCATCGGTGCCTGCCGACAGGCTTGGCTTCAGTCGTCGGACCTTGAGCCCTGGGTACAGGACAAGTTGGTCGATGTCCCCTGCCGAGGTGAAAACCTCTTTGGCAAGCCCATGGCGGAAAAGGCTGCACAAATTGAGACTGAGACTCTCACCAGGACCAGGCTTTCTAGGAAGACCTCCGCCACTTCCCAGAAAAAGAAGGGCTCGGGAAAAAAGTCCTTTTACCCGAGGAAGGCGGCTGCCTACAAACAGTACCCCCATTATCAGGCCCCTGCAGCTCCCCAACAGGGCCAGCAGGCCAAGGGACGGGGTAACGGGTCCCGTAGGCAGCAAGCCCCCAAGCCTGCACCACCAGCCCCTGCTCAGCAGGGTGGGGGTTTTTGACTCGCTCAGCATAGCCTCTCCCCCCCCGCTGGTTCCTCCCAGCACCGGAGGCCGGCTGGTTCACTTCGCCCACAGGTGGTCCAGCATCACCGCAGATGCCTGGGTACTTCAGGTCGTGCGAGAAGGCTACCTTCTCCACTTCCATCAGGTCCCTCCCTCCTATTTTCCGGGAGAACCTTCGCGCCCCCCTCTGCACAGGGAGTTGCTCCTTCAGGAGTTAGCAGGTCTTCTGCAGGAACAGGCGGTGGAACCGGTGCCCCACCACCTGAGAGGTCAAGGCTTTTATTCAAGGTATTTTCTGATACCAAAGAGAACAGGGGGCCTCAGACCCATCCTGGACTTGCGCAACCTCAACAAGTTCCTTGTGCGGGAGAAGTTCAAAATGCTTACCCTTGGAATCCTTCTGCCCTACCTCCAGCAGGGAGATTGGCTATGCTCCTTGGATCTAAAGGATGCCTACACGCACATCCTCATCCACCCAAGCCACCGCCAATACCTAAGGTTTGTGGTGGCAGGAAATCATTACCAGTACAGAGTACTGCCCTTTGGCCTATCCTCCGCACCGCGAGTCTTCACAAAATGTCTCGCGGTCGTGGCGGCCCATCTCCGGCTTCACGGCCTCTATGTCTTTCCGTACCTCGACGACTGGCTCATCAGAGCAGCGTCCGCTCAGGAGGTCGCCAACGCCACGCGCCGCACGGTGACTCTGCTGCTGCAGCACTTGGGCTTTGTCATAAACTTTGCAAAGTCCACTTTGCTCCCCTCACAGGATCTCGAGTTCATCGGCGCAAGGCTGCACACTCCTCGGGCACGAGCGTACCTACCGCTCGACAGGGCTCGACGGCTCATGGACCTAGCCGACCGCTTTCGCAGCCAGCCCCTGGTCTCCGCCAGGCGCTTCCTGAGACTGCTCGGCCATATGGCTTCCACCGTCCATGTGACCCCCAATGCCCGCCTGAACATGCGGTCTGCTCAATGGTGTCTCCGCCAGCAGTGGCGACAAGCCACAGGCGGCCTGGCAGACCTAGTGCGCGTCTCCGAGCCGCTGCTCTCGTCTCTCCGGTGGTGGCTCCGGCAGCCGAACCTGATATTCGGAATGCCTTTCCAGTCACCTCAGCCGACCCGGGTGCTGACCACCGATGCATCCCTCCTGGGCTGGGGAGCACATTGCCAAGAGGCACGTACTCAGGGCCTCTGGACCACGTGGGAGTCTGCTCAGCAGATCAACTTCCTGGAGCTCAAGGCGATCCGCCTAGCTCTCAAGGCCTTCTCCCACCTGACTTCCCAACAGTCCGTCCTTGTCCAGACGGACAATCAAGTTGCCATGTTCTACGTGAACAAGCAGGGGGGCACGGGCTCCTTCCTCCTCTGCCGGGAGGCACAGAAGCTCTGCTCTTGGGCCGTCAGTCACGGCATTCTCCTCAAGGCAGTTTATCTCCCGGGCCAAGAAAATTGCCTTGCAGACAAACTCAGCAGGGTCCTCCAGCCGCACGAGTGGCGTCTGGATCCCTTGGTAGTTCAGAAGCTCTTCCTCAAGTGGGGTCTCCCCACGGTGGATCTCTTTGCCAGTCCTCACAACCGGCAGCTTCCTCGCTTCTGCTCTCGTCAGCCACACCCCCTTCGGGTTGCGGCGGACGCCTTTCTGATCTCGTGGTCGGGGAGCCTTCTGTACGCTTTCCCTCCCATCCCGCTGGTCTCTCGGACTCTTTTCAAGGTTCTCCGAGACAAAGCCTTCATGATCCTGGTGGCCCCTCGCTGGCCCAGGCAGCCATGGTTTCCGCTCCTGCTGCAACTGGCGGTGGAGGATCCAATCCCTCTGGGGGTACAACCGGATCTCCTCACTCAGGATCAGGGGTCCCTTCTGCACCCCAACCTCAGGTCTCTCAACCTCATGGCCTGGCTGCTGAGAGGGTAGTCCTTGCTCCCCTTCTCCTGCCGGCGGAGCTGGAGGAGGTCGTCTTAGCTTCGCGACGGCCTTCTACCCGCAAATGCTACGCCCTTAAATGGCGTCGCTTTGCAGTCTGGTGTACCCAACAGTCTCAGGATCCCTTCTCCTGCCCGGTGTCGGTGATCTTGCAGTACTTGCTGCACCTCTCTAATCTGGGACTTAAGTCCAACTCCGTCAAAGTTCACCTCAGTGCTCTTTCAGCACATCATGTGCCAGTGGACGGCAGACCTCTCTCCAATGACCCTCTCGTAGCGAGGTTTCTCCGAGGTCTCCTTCTACTTAAACCACCTCTGCGCCCGCCAGCGCCTGACTGGGACCTGAATGTGGTTTTGCAGCGGATCACCTGTCCGCCTTTTGAACCTATGGCTACCTGTTCTCTCCGTTTTCTGTCTTGGAAAACACTGTTCTTGATAGCCCTCACTTCCGCTAGGCGCGTAAGTGAATTGCAGGCCCTCGTGTCTGATCCCCCTTACACTCGGTTCTACAAGAATAGGGTAGTCCTACGGACTCACCCAAAATTTCTGCCTAAAGTGGTCTCCCCTTTTCACATCAATCAGGAGGTGGTACTTCCAACCTTCTTTCCCAGACCACACTCCAGCCGAGCTGAAACGGTCCTCCATACCCTGGACTGTAGAAGGGCATTGAACTTCTACCTTGACCGTACGCGGGAGCACCGTAAAGCTGCTCAGCTTTTTGTGTCTTTTGACCCCAATAAATTGGGGCTCCCGGTCTCCAAGCGTACTCTGTCCATCTGGGTTGCGGACTGTATCTCTTGGGCTTATGGGGCGGCCGGACTCTCCTTAGAAAGTCCAGTCACGGCTCATTGCGTTCGGGCAAAGGCCACGTCAGTGGCTTACCTCCGCTCTGTTCCGCTGGCAGACATCTGCCGGGCCGCTACTTGGTCTTCGAGCCAGACTTTTGCGGTCCATTACTGTCTCGAGAGGGAGTCCCGTAGGGACAGTGCTTTCGGACAGGCAGTCCTCCGTAATCTCTTTGAGGTCTGAGCAACTCCTACCCTCCATCCCGGATGTGGGCTACCGGTGGGTGATAATTCAGCGAAGATTCTATCCTTCTGTGCTGCTGAGCTAGAGGGAGCTCATTTTTGTGCTTAGGGTCTCCGGTAGCCTTGAGCTTGGGAGTCCCATAAGTGAGGACTGACTTCCTGCTTGGTCCTGGAGAAAGCGTAGTTACTCACCTGTAACAGGTGTTCTCCAGGAGCAGCAGGAATCAGTCCTCACTACCCTCCCTCCTCCCCTTGGAGTTGCAATTGTCTGCTTATGTTCTTTTGCAAATTTTTATGCTGTCTTTTTAGCTATGTCATCTGACTGGCTAAGATGGCACCCTCGGGCGGGAAGACGACCGCGCATGCGCGCTGCAATTCCCAAAGGCTTTCTTTGAAAGCTGGGGAAAATTGCTCCGCGAGGGCTCCGTCGGCGCCGACGTCACCCGTAAGTGAGGACTGACTTCCTGCTTGGTCCTGGAGAACCAGCAGTACTGGAAGGTGTCGTGCGGAGGCAGACGCGACCACAAAAAAACAAGTTTAAAGAAGAAATTTTCTACGGTGACAGGGTATGTGACCTGTCGGCTCCGCGGAAAACAAAGAACTGAAGAGGGACAGTTGGAAAGGCAGGAAGGCAGCACGCATGTGCTGAGGGATGCTCCCAAAAGCGTTCCTATTGGATGCTGGGGAGCGTTCTCACGCAGGCTCCATCGGTACCGATGATACCCATATGTGAAGACTACATTCCTGCTTGTTCCTGGAGATATTAAGCTAAGCTCAAATCTTTCAAAGTAGAAAACATAATGAAAATTTAGCTACACATTTTTATTTGGCTTTTACGATTTCTTTTAAATATTTCTGATTAAAGTTGTAGATCAGCAATTTAAAAGGAAAGTAAAGTGATTTTGAAAGAATATTGTGGTGTATAGTATCTCTACTACATTGGCACAGGTTTACACCATCTCAGTGCCACCCCCTACCTCAGACACCTCTTCCCAGAAGACATTTTGCAGAACACTGAGTAACCAACAAACTTCATTGAACAGCTCTCCTACCATCTTCTCAGAAATAAATATCAACAAGCTGAACACAACACTTTTTAGTGGGTGAATACGAAACATATTTGTAACTCACTCAGGTTTCCAAGAAAACATAGGATTAACTTGCATAGAGTGACAGCTACAACTCTGGAAAGCAATGGTACAATGCTGAGATGACCTGAAAGGAGGGACTAAGATAGAAGTGCAAACTTCAATGAGGTTACATTTTTTCTATGGCCCCAATATGGAGCTTATTATAATACTTCAAATAAGACTTAGAAAGAAGGTATTTAAGTTTAGGTTTTGCAAGCTTAAAATGGCCTGCTATTCGAGGTGGTTGTGGTGGCCATCACTGAAACAGATTTTGGGCATGCTTAGGGGAAATATGGAGGGCAGTGGTAGCAAAAGTGTTGAGAATTCAAGTAAAAGACGGAGAAAGAGAAAACTGGTGATGGACCCATTTACGCAAAGTACAAGCTACCCAAACTGGATGAATCTCAACTGGGCAGAATGGAATGGTCATTTTGGTCTTTATCTCTGAAGGGACTATAGTAGCTGATATGGAAAGGCAGGCTGGATAGGTCATATGGTCTTTTTCTGCAGTTATGCTTTTATGTTTATGATGAAATAGCAAAGGCCACAAGAACAAGGAAAGAAGTAGCATTAATAAGCCTGGAAGCTGGGCTGGCATTTGGTGTTTTGGGACTACTTATACTGGGAGTTCTAATAATTCAAGATTACAGAGGAGTTTACTAGATGGGTTGAATATTATTCGATAAGCCAATGACATGATTGTTGACTGAACAGGGGCGTGAGGCAGTTTTTGCCTTACAGCATGGAATGAAGTAGGAATATCCCCTTTCCCCACTGCTTTTTACTTAAGAACAAATTGCCATACTGGCTCTGAATAAAGGTTCTTCAAGCCCAATATCCCGTTTTCAACCATGGCCAATCGAAGTCACAAGTATCAGACATTCCAAAAGTAGTCAGATTCCATGCTACGTATCCCCAGGGATAAGCATTCGTTTTCAGCAGTTGTTTTCCTATTAACAGTTTATGGAGTTCGCCTCCAGGAATTTATCTAAACCTTTTTTAAACCCAGCTACATCATTTTTCTCACATCCTCTGGCAAATTCCAAAGCTTAATTATGTGTTAAGAAAAAATATGTTCTCCTATTTTAAATATATTTTGCAACTTCAAGATGTGTCCACTAGTCTTTGTACTTTTTCAAAGAGTAAACAATTCATATTTACCTATTCCACTCCACTCAAGATTTTATTGAATTTTATATCATACTGTATCTCCCCTCAGCCATCTCTTCTCCAAGCTGAAGAGCCCTAACCTCTTCAGCCTTTCCTCATATCAAAATAAACTAGAGAGGTTTGACCTCAAAGTGGTTTTCAAAGGGGTCAGCGATTCACGACAGCGCTGAGTTGACACATCTGAGGATGCTCTGCAGCTTCACTGGTATATCGGCACTTGGTGTTTCCCTCTGCCTGTTGTCATGGGTAAGAGGAAGGGGAAAGAGAAAGCCACACTCCTAAAGAGTCCTACCCTTTAATCTCTTGCCAGAATACATTCAATGCCTATGGAGTTTCTTCAGCTTCCCCGATGATTCTGCCTTTGGGCCAGCCTGGCAGGCATACTAGGGGTAGCAGTGAGGAAGAGGCTTTGTTGAAACCTAATCATATGGACGCTGCTTCCGAGACCCGGAAGTGCTGGTGCTGCCGGAACACTGGAGCAAGCCCAGATGAGGAAGCGTTCTGTTTTTCCTTGCCAGGAAGCACTCCAGAAGAAGTATCTTCTCCCCTCCTGGACAGAAGAACGGGCCTAGGCGTGATTGTGTCTGATGATCTTAATGTAGCTAAACAGGTAGAAAAAGCGACGGCGAAAGCTAGAAGGATGCTTGGGTCCACAGGGAGAGAAATGGCCAGCAGGAGGTGTTAGTGGTGCGACCTCATTTGGAGTATTGTGTGTGATTCTGGAGACCGCACCTTCAAAAGGATATAAACAGGTTGGAGCCAGTACAGAGGGTGGCTATTAAAATGGTTAGTGGTCTTCGTTATAAGGCATATGAGGACAGACTTAAGGATCTTAATATATATACTTTAAAGGCAGGATAGAGGTGATATGATTGAGATGTTTAAATACCTCTGTGGCATAAATACACAGGAGAGCCTCTTTTGATTAAAAGCAAGCTTTGCTACAAGGGGACATAGAATGAGGGTGAAAGGGGATAGACTCAGGAGTAATATGTGGAAACATTTCTTTACGGAAAGAGTGGTAGATGAGTGGAATAGTTTCCCAGTGGAGGTGGTAGAGTTGACCACAGTATCTGAATTCAAAAAAGCATGGGACAAAGAGAGGATCTCTACAGGGAAAAATGGGACTGTTGTAGTTGTTGATAAGGATGGGCAGACTAGATAGGCCATGTGGTCTTTTTCTGCCGTCAGGTTTCTATGTTTCTATCTTGACAAAATGGAAATTACACTTACCTGGTAATTGAAGTTCCTGGAGGGTCCAGTTTAGTCCTCCACATCCGGGTAGTGCACCTCCTCCTGCAGCAAGGAGACTGGACCAATCAACTCTTTAGAACTGCAGCCTGCTTACTGCTGGAACTCCCATGAGCCCTCCAGTGAACTAGTGACAAAGCAGACTGAAGAAAAAATAGATTAAGGAAAGAACAGAGAACCAGAAAAGTACCCATAAAGGAGTTGCAGAACCCCCTCCCCAAACGAGAGGGCTGAAACGCTGCACCGTGCTTCAAGACCTGGTCCCGAACACCGACCGTCAGTACCGGAAGCTGAGGAAACAAAAAGAAAAAAGACAAGACCGAGAACAAACTCGAAGGAACGCAAATCCAAGGGACGCGAACCCAAGGGAGATGGTCCCCTCTGTTCGTATTCTGGATATTTTTTCTTTTTTTTTTTTTTGTGTTTCTCTTTGTTGTTATGTTTTTCCGTAGAAAAGTCATCAAGGTAACCGATAACATAGTAGAACGGACAAAGCGCGCCGCTAAGACTGAGCAAAAAGCGAATACCGGGTGGGAAGGAGGACTAAACTGGACCCTCCAGGAACTTCAATTACCAGGTAAGTGTAATTTCCATTTCCTGAGCGGGTGTCCAGTTTAGTCCTCCACATCCGGGATGTACCAGAGCAGTTAACAACGGGGGGGATCTTGGCACGCGGCGCGCAAGACCGCCGACCCAAAGCTGGTATCTCTAGCTGCCGCCACATCCAAACGGTAATGTCTACTAAAGGCATGGAGAGATGACCACGTCGCCGCGCGACAAATTTCCAGCAGCGAAACGAGACTATGCTCCGCCCAAGATGCGGCTTGCGCCCTAGTGGAATGAGCTCGCAACCCCAAGGGCATAGTCTTCCCCTGCAGAAGATAAGCCGACGTGATTGCCTCTTTAATCCACCGAGAAATGGAGGCTTTAGCCGCCGCTTCGCCCTTCCGCAGCCCGCCAAACAGCACGAACAAGCGATCCGACTTTCGAAAAGGCGCGGACACCTTGAGATACTGACGTAGGACCCGACGCACATCAAGCTTATGAAGGACGGAGCCGGACTCCGTAGACGACTCTGGAGCCACAACCGGCAAAACCACTGGTTGATTCACGTGAAATGGAGACACCACTTTAGGCAAGAAGGAAGGAACCGTCCGCAAAATTACCCTATCGCTAAGAAAGGATAAAAAGGGAGGTCTACAAGAAAGCGCCTGAAGTTCAGAGATACGACGCGCTGAGCAGATGGCAACGAGAAAAAACGCCTTCAACGTCAAGTCCTTAACTGAGGCACGGCGAAGAGGCTCAAAGGGCTCTCGAGACAAAGCCTGCAGCACCAGGTTCAAATCCCAGGGCGGCAAGACAACCCTGCGAAAAGGACGTAAGCGAAAAACCGCTTTGAGAAAACGCCGAACGTCCACATGCGAAGCAAGAGGAACGTCGTGGATCTTGCCGCGATAGCACGCCAGAGCGGCAACCTGGACCTTTAACGAGCTCGCGGCCAGACCCTTGTCAAAACCATCCTGCAAAAAACTAAGAATGAGCGCAATTGAAGAAGTTGCGGCTCGTACGCCATGCCTGGAACACCAATCCTCAAAGATCCGCCAAATCCGAACATAAGTGAGGGAGGTGGAATGCTTCCGCACACGCAGAAGGGTGGAAATAACCGCTGGGGAATACCCTTTCTTCCTTAACCGAGCCCTTTCAATGGCCATACCGTAAGCAAGAACCGATCCACCTGAGGCATGTGAAGAGGCCCCTGCACCAGGAGATCGACGAGGGGAGGAAGCCGCCAAGGCACGCCGTCGAGCAACCGCACCAGATCCGCGTACCACAGGCGACGGGGCCAATCGGGCGCTACCAACAAAACCGTTCCGCGGTGGGCTTCGATGCGTTGCACTACTCTGCCGATCAGAGCCCACGGCGGAAAGAAGTACAGAAGCTCGAACTCGGGCCACGGTTGGAGAAGCGCGTCGATACCCTCGGACATTCGTTCTCTTCGCCTGCTGAAGAAACGACTCGTCTTGGCCGATTCGAACGTCGCCATGAGATCCATGATGGGCGGACCCCACCGACGAACTATCTGAGCAAAAATCTGTGGGTGCAACTCCCACTCTCCGGCGTCTATTCGCACACGACTCAGAAAATCTGCCATGACATTGTCCTTTCCAGCGATATGCGCTGCCGAAATGGCCAGGAGACGCCTTTCCACCCAAACGAACAGTGCGTCTGCCTCGACTCCCAGGGGCACGCTGCCTGTGCCGCCTTGCCGGTTGACGTATGCTACCGCCGTCGTGTTGTCCGACAGAACACGAACCGCTCGACCGCGGACTGACTCCTCGAAAGCTTGCAGCGCTAGCCGTATTGCCCGCAGCTCGAGCCGGTTGATCGACCACAGGGCCTCCTGCGGAGACCATGTCCCCTGTGCAAACCACCCCTGACAGTGGGCTCCCCAGCCGGAGAGACTCGCATCCGTGATGACCGGCAACCAGAGGGGCTGTTCCAAGGGAGCTCCCGTCCGAAGCGATAGCGGGGACAGCCACCATTGTAACGCCAGCCGGACCCGGCGGGGACACAACCACCAGCGGTTGAGAGAATCCGACTGATGGGACCAACGACGCAACAGAGCACGCTGAAGAGGCCGCATATGAAATCGGGCCCACGGAACCACCTCCAGAGTCGATGCCATGGTTCCCAATAATCGGAGATACCACCAGGCCGATGGAGCGGGGTCCGCTAGGAACACCCGCAGGAGCTGACGCAAACTCTGGGCACGGCAATCCGGGAGAGACACTATCCCTGTGGCAGTGTCGAAACAAACACCCAGATATTTGAGATGTTGAGTCGGCACCAGTTGACTCTTGGAGACATTGATCACCCAGCCGAGATTCTGCAGAAGACGAACAACTTTGTCTGTGGCCTGTAAGCTCTCCTCCGCGGACTTCGCTCTTATCAACCAATCGTCGAGGTAGGGGTGTACCAGAAGCCCCTCCTTGCGCAAGGCCGCCGCGACTACAACCATCACCTTGGTGAAAATGAGAGGCGCGGTGGCCAGGCCGAAAGGTAGTGCTTGCAACTGGAAGTGACCCCAGGGAAACGCGAATCGTAGAAACTTCTGATGGGCGGGCCGAATGGGAATATGCAGATAGGCCTCGGTGAGATCCAGAGAAGTCAGATACTCTCCCTGTCGCATGGCCACAATGACGGAACGGAGAGTCTCCATCCTGAAATGAGGTACCCGTAGACAGCGGTTCACGCCTTTGAGATCGAGAACAGGACGTACTGAGCCGTCCTTCTTTGGCACCACGAAATAAATGGAGTAACGACCGAGACCGTGCTGGTTCGCCGGAACTGGGACGATGGCACCCAGCGCTAACAAGCGTTGCAAGGTTACCCGGATGTCTAGTTCCTTCTGCGACCCTTTGCAGGGAGAGAGGACAAAGGAATCTCTTGGAGGGATGGCAAAGTCCAACGCATAACCGTCTCTGACGATCTCGAGGACCCAACGGTCCGAAGTAATGTGGGCCCAAGAGGGTAGAAAGTTCCGAAGACGCCCGCCGATAACTTGAACCCCCTCCGGAGCCCGCCTCATTTCATTGCGGTTTGCGACTAAAGGAAGAGGAGGCACCGGAGGAAGCGATGGAAAAGCCCCTGCCAGCCCCCCGGAAACCACGAAAGGACTGAGTACGAGACGCCAACCGGCCTCGTTGGGCATTCCAAAGGCGGGTCGACCGAAATCTCCGAAAATCTCGAAAGGAACCCCGAGGCGCTGGAAAAGCTCTAACCGACTTGGGCTTGTCCTCCGGAAGCCTTCCACCTTTGGTCTCACCCAAGTCTTTCACCAACTTGTCCAAGTCCTCCCCGAATAGCAACTTACCCTTAAAGGGAAGTCTGCTAAGGCGAGACTTGGAGGAAGGGTCGGCGGCCCAGTTACGCAACCAAAGGGACCTGCGCGCAACCACCAACGAAGCCATACTATTCGCCATGGTACGGATCAAATCATAATGGACATCTGCCAGATAAGCGGAACCCGACTCTAGTCGAGTAACCTCCAGCAACGCCTGCTGGTCTAGGGAAGAATTCTGACGCAAGCGCTGAGCCCATCTCAAAGAAGCTCTAGCAACCCAGGCCGCACAAATCGAAGCCTGTAGTGACAAGGCATTTGTCTCGAATGCTTGCTTCAAACCATCTACTTTCTTGTCCTGAATGTCCTTTAAGGCAGCACTGCCTTCCACCGGAATAGTGGTCTTTTTGGTCACCGCAGATACTACTGCATCAACTCGAGGGGACTTGAATTTCTCTTTATCCTCGTCCTTCAACGGATAAAGACGATGCATCGTCCGGATGCCCTTCAAACCAGCGTCCGGATGGTCCCACTCGGTCTGTATCATCTGAGCCACCACTCGGTGAACAGGGAAGACCACCTGAGAGTCCCGAACCGCCTGAATAAGAGGATCCTCCAACACATCAGCCTCCCCGGGAGCCGGCGCTGAGAGATTGAGTGTCTGAAGGGCTTCCGTGATAAGAGGAACCAACTCCTCCTTACGAAAGACCCGAACAATCCTAGCCTGATCCTCAGGGTCTGGAATTTCACCCTCTTCAAGGTCATCGACACTGCCCTCAAGGTCAGCATCCAGCTCGAGGTCTGGTACCTCGATATCTTCCTGCACCAAGCCAACAGGGTGCGCCTTCTTAGCCGCCTTGGAGGGCGGTTCCGGCGGAAACGAGACAGGCGGCAGAGGGACGAGAGCTGAGGGAGAGGACTCAGGCCATTTACCCAACTGCCCCAACTTGAACGCCTGATGCATAATGAGCACGAAATCTGGAGAAAAATGCGTCAGAGCAGAAGAAGCATCCCCTTGCTCCACAGAGACTCCGGACCCCGGAGCCTGAGAGCCAGTAGCCACAGGAGGCAACAGAGGCCCCGGAGGAAGACCACCCTCAGCAGGCAGCGGAGTCACCAAATGCTCAGCTGGAGAAGGGGAGTCCCCTTGATGTTCCATGCCAGAGGAGACTGCAGCACAGCTGGAGCAGAAACCAGCGGCAGAGACGGACCGCCTACGCAAACCGCAGACCAGGCATTGTGGTTTGGAGGACATTTTTAGAGGCAATCAGGGCCGCAGCTGGGGAAAGGATAGAAACAGCGTACCCCGAGACAGCCGAGGACCCAGTGAGAGAGCACGATACTGTCCAGCGCCACACAGACCCCGCGGGCTTAAACTCGTGGGTTTTTTTGAAACGAAAACAAAATAGAAACAGTTAGAACATGCCCAAAAGAGAAGGGAAGGCAAAACGCAACCAAAGTAAAGGAATTGGGAGCCCGCAAAGGCAATTACCGCCAAAAAAGAAAATATAAAATGGCCGCCGCGACCGAGGCGCGCTGAAGAAAAAAAGGGCGCCAAAACAGAAGAAAAACTGAAGTAAAAGAAAAGCACCAAAGAGCAAAAACCCCGATGAGAAAAACACTTACCCTGAAAAGGTGCACAAGCAAGCGTTCAGACAGGCGCTCAGCCGGACTGGAGAAAAGCCGAGATCCGGAGTGCTGAAGGGCAGGCAAGCACCGGACTGCAGCCGGAGTGCCTGACAGCGTGTTCAGGGCAATAGCAAAGAAGAAGAAGCGCCGCGGGTATACTGATCCTGCCCCCGAACAGTCCTGGGGGAGCGATCAGAGCAGCCGGTAGAGACTGCAGGCAGGGAACCAGGGGAGAAGAGCAGTGCCGTTCAGCCTCTCCACCGCGGGAATCCCCGTGTGCCACTGACACACTCAGCAAAATCTTTTTTTTTTTTTTTTTTGTAAACCAATTAAAGAGACAGTAGAAACTAAAGTAAAATAAAGGAAATTAAAGTAAAGGAAACTGGAGAAAATACTACTAAGAACAAGAAGTGAGCCTAGCTCCAGGCTCACACCACCTCCCGCTGCAAGGAGACTGGACACACTGGAGGGCTCATGGGAGTTCCAGCAGTAAGCAGGCTGCAGTTCTAAAGAGTTGATTGGTCCAGTCTCCTTGCTGCAGGAGGAGGTGCACTACCCGGATGTGGAGGACTAAACTGGACACCCGCTCAGAAACTACCCATACATGTTACATCTTACGAACTTCAGAAGAAAGTTCACTCTGGCACAATGCAAGTACTACGCCGAGCATTAGCAGTAAATTCGAGAGCCTGAGATCAAACTCCATGGCTTAGAAGTGAGGTACATGATTGTCATGGTATACCAAACTAACCCATTTGGAAAAACTGCCTTGAGTTGTTCTATCCCCTTTACCATTTTGGTCGACATTTTCTGTCCCTTCTCTAATTTTGCTAAATCTTTTTTGAAATGAAGCAAACAGAAACGCATACAATACTCAAGATGCAGTTGAAGCATGGAGCAAAAGAGAAGCATTACTATATTCTGTTTTATTCCTCATTCCTTTCCTAATAAATTGCTAGAATTTTATTTATTTTGCTGGGCACAACTGCAAAATGAACAGAAGATTTCAACATACTATCCACAATGACACCTAGATTGTTTTCCTGGGCTGCGATTTCTAATATGGAACCTTGCATTCTATAGATATAGTTTGGATTGTTCTTCGCTAGGTGGATCACTCTGCACTTGTCCACATAAAATATCTGCCCTTTAAAAACCCATTTTCCCCAAGGTACTCCAGAAATTTATCATGACTTTGAATAATTTTGTGTCCTCTGCAAATCTGACCACTTCACTTCTTCCCATTTCCAGGTCATTCATAAATATGATAAAAAGCACTGGGTCCAGTATACATTTATTAGGTTTCTTTATCTACTGCCTTTTGGGTTAGAAGCAAAGTAGATTACGATAACTGAGTAATTTATGAACAGAGAACAGTTTTAAAATAAAAAGAAAAGGAAAGAAAACATAAAAGGTAAAAGCTTAAAAAGATATGGTCTGGGACTTCCGGTGATGTCATCGGGATCGATGGTGGGGTAGAAAGAGGGCTCTGCCATCGAAGCCTGTTAATAGGGGGCTTAGCGACCCCTAAAAGCTGTTAATGTGAGGGGCAAAGGAGGAGAGACTGACCTGACTGGCCCGGGAGTCGCGGCGAGGTGAAAGAGGGACGATCGGTCCCTCATGCGCATGAGCGAAGCAGCCGAAGTAGGAGTGTGAATGGCCGCCTGAAGTGCAGACCGCGTGGCAGGCCGGCACCAGGAAGGAGAGAGAGATCGGGTGGAGAACTTCGGGCCAAGTGAAGTGCTGAAGGCGCGGCACAGCTCCTGGTAGTTCCGGACCAGGAAGTGTGCAGGAGAAGAGGCCCAGGGTGAGCTACAGACGCTAAAAATTATAGCGGGGCCTGGGAAAGGAATCGGAGGCCCGACCAGTGAAGCGGAAGCGTCTTTGAAGGCTGTCCCCAGCTCAGACGGAGGGAGTGGAGCCTTGGAGTCCCGAGAGTTGGGCAGTGGCTGAGGATTGAGCAGCAGGCCTTGCCTTGACAGTGAAGCTTGGCGAGGAGCATCTGGCTCTGCAGGGGAGAGTGCGACAAGCTGCAGAGGAGGTGAGCTGCAGGGTCGGGAGCCAAGGCGGGTACGGCCGCGCAGAGGAGCCTTGAGTGGAAGAGCGGCAGTGGGGGACGAAAGGAAAACAGCTCAGAGCAGATCTGCAGTGAGTGTGGGGTGAGAGTGATAAGCTGTGGGGAGCAAACAGAGGAGGCCTTAGCAGGGCCGAGACTCAAATGGTGAAGGAGAGAGGCTGACATACAAGAGGCACTCCAGCCTGGATGCTGAAAAGCGGTCCGGGAGTGGAGCGGCCCTAGCGGACTACAAGAGTTCAGAGGACAGGACCTAAGTGTGCCCCCATCTACATCCATCAATACATAGCTGCTTAACCCAGTGTCTGCAATCACGAGGCAAGATGGATAAAACGAAAGGAGGGCTGGGAAGCTGGCAGAATTCCGATCCCCCTATGTAACAGCGAAAGGGGGGAAGAGGGGGGGGGAAAGCAGATAAAAGACCACCTGACGAAGCCACAGAGCTGGCAGAAGAGTTGGAGCGGAGTTGCAGCCCAGGAGGGATAGCCACATTGAAAGATTGGCTTACTGATTTGAAAGATGAGATTAAATCGGATATTTGGGGGGGGGGGGTGTCACGAGAGCTCAAGGAATCTATACAATCACTGAGACAAGACATAGTGGAGATTGGAAATCGGGTGGAAGAAATGGAGATGCAGATCCAGCAGCAGGGAGAAGAAATTGACGATCTCCAAAAAGGATGGGCCGACCTCAGGCGCGCTCAGGAGGACAGATCACGGAGATGTAATCTGCACGTTCGGGGTCTTCCAGAGGAACCCAAATATCGCAATTGTGAAGATCTGATTGTTAGCATATTTAGAGCTCTGCTGGAGGCCGCGGACCTAGGGGGGTGTAATGAGTTCATACCATCGCAAATAGAGAGAGTGCACAGGAGCCCTATCAGAGACAATAAACCAAGAAACATTGTGTGGTGTGCCTGGGCTCCTTCAAGACTAAAGAAAGGCTGTTGGTGGCAGCAAGGAAAGTGCGGCCGTTCCGGTGGGAAGAACATCCCTTGGAGTTCTTTCAAGACCTCTCGGGTGGAACCTTACAGCGCAAACGGGACTTCCAAGAAGTGACGAAATATCTGAGAAAAGAGGACATACGATATAAATGGTTGTTCCCGTTTGGCTTGCTGATAAAGGCCAGGGGTAGGTCGAAGCGGGTGCAGACCAAGGAGGAAGCATGGAGTACATTGAAGGACTTGGAGATGCCCAACATCCCAGAGGGGAGTGTCAGCTCAGCCCGACCGAACAAGACAACACCCTCCCATTCAGCTAAGAGAGCCCAGAGGTGGCATCGAGTACCAGTGGAGGGTAGACGACTGGCGCGGCTCAATGGCAAAAACCCAGGAACACCCGCGACGGAGAATGATGCCAGATGAAGCAGATAAGCCGATTTGTAGTAATGAAGTACTGCTTATTGTTGCAGCCAGGGTGTAATTAGGGGGGGGGGGTGGGGGCTAGGGGCCAGAGACAAGAGGAGAATGAGAAGGTTGGGGGGGGTGAGGTGAGGTGAACTCGGGTAAGGAAGGTTGGGGAGGGAGCAGATGGGGGTAGGGGGAGTGGCATGTGGGGATGAGATTGGGCAGTGGGAGAGTAGTAGGTGTGGGTTGAGGAGCGGGGGGTTGGACAGGTAGGCACGGAACTAGTCACCATAATGGAAGACGAGTCCCTATGGGGAGAGGGGGGGGTGGGGTGGGGAGAGGGGTGGGGGAGAGGAGGGGGAGGGGGGGAGAGGAGGGGGAGGGGGGGAGAAGAGGGGCAATTGAAGGGCTAGAGGTGGAGGGGGAGGAAAGTCAGAATAGGTGAATTAAAAATTGTATCATTAAATGTTAAGGGCTTGAACTCACCATTCAAGCGCCAGAAGTTGTATGATGAGATGGCTCGCCAAAAGGCGGCGATAGGGCTGCTTCAGGAAACGCACTTTACTAAAGCAACGGAGTACTTGGTTAAGCCCAGGGGCTACGGCGTTTGTATTCATGCCTCTAATACTGTTGAAAAGAAGAAAGGTGGAGTGGCCATCTTGTTGGCCACCCGGTTAAAACTACAGGTGCATTCAGTCGTCCGAGATAAAGGAGGGAGATATGTTTTGGTGCGGGTGCGAGTGGGGAATGAGTGGTACTGTATTGTGAATTTTCGAAAAAATTGACTGAGGAGGTGGAGAATATGGGGGAGGGTACTTTCATCTGCGGAGGAGATTTCAACCTTACTTGGAACCCTGCAAAGGATGCCACTGGGGCCCGAGGGGGAAAGGGGGCAGATAGGAAGAGATAGAGAGTTTGTGGTGATGTATGGCTTGATAGACGCCTGGCGCTTGCAACACCCGGGGAGGAGACAATTTCCGTATTTTTCACCGGTGCATGGGTCCTACTCCCGCATAGATGCAATTTGGGTTTCCAAGGAGGTGGGGGGTCGGATCAGGGATGCTGCAATGGAACCTGTTACATGGTCTGATCATGCCCCAGTGATGGTTAGTTTGCGAGTGGAGGATGAGGGGAAAGGACTCCAGTTTTGGAGGTTAAATGAGTCACTGCTGAATAATGAGAGGGTTCGGAAGGACGTAGAGAGGGAAACTAGGGAGTATTTCAGAGTTAACGATAATGAGGAAGTAGCCTGGGGAGGAGTATGGGATGGGTACAAAGCAGTGATCTGAGGGGTGCTAATTAAATGGGGGGCACGGTTTAAGAAGGAAAGGGAGAGTAGGCAAGGGGCTTTGAGGATACGCTTATTGGAACTGAAAGAGATGGATGGGCAGGGGCGGTTGGGATCCCATAGGGGACAGATGTTGGCTGTGAGAGCACAGTTAAATGAGCTGCAGGCCGAAAGGATACAGTATCAGATGCAGCTCTTACGGCAAGAGGTTTTTGAGGGGGGTGACAAAGCCGGGAAATATTTGGTGCAGAGGAAGTTACGTTCACACATCATCCGAGTCCGCTCTAAAGGAGGGGGCCTTGGCAACCAAGGATGGTGAGATCAGGGAGGCCTTTAGAGAGTATTACCAGGAGTTATATAGATCTAGAGACTCAGCATCAGAGGACAGAGTGAGCAGATACCTTGCATCGGTGGGGTTGCCAAAACTGGGGAGGGAGGAGCAAGAGGAAATAAACCGGCCGATAGGTGGGGAGGAGGTGCAGAGGGCAATTAGCCTATTAAAACTCGGGAAAGCCCCAGGGTTAGATGGACTAACTGCGCCATTCTATAGACAGTTTGGGAAGCTTTTGTCGAGCTGTTGGTGAAACTATTTAACTTGCCAAGGGAAGGAGGGAAGTTGGCGGGCACGATGGGATGGGCAGGGATTAAGGTTATACCTAAGGAGGGGAAAGACCCGCAGGAGTGCGCACTGTATCGTCCTCTCTCTTTGCTTAACTTAGACGCCAAATTGCTAGCTAAGATATTAACTACGCGGCTAAATAAGATAATCGGAAAAATGATACACCAGGATCAGGCAGGCTTTATACCCGGTAGACAGGAAGCAGACAACATTAGGAAAATATTGAATATAGTTTGGTCAATTGAGCGGAGTGAGGAAGAGGCCCTGCTCCTGTCGCTGGATGCTGAAAAGGCTTTCGACCAAGTAGCATGGCCTTTTTTGTTCCAGATGCTGGAGAAAGTAGGGCTGGGGAAAGCACAGTTACTTACCTGTAACAGGTGATCTCTGGGAACAGCAGGAATAAGTCTTCACATATGGGTACATCGGTACCGACGGAGTCTGCGCGGGAACGCTTCCCAGCGTCCAATCAAGAGCTTTTGGAAGCATCCCATCACGCCTGTGTGCTGCCTTCCCGCCTTTCCTAACTGCCTCTCCTCAGTTAAGTTTTAAAGCTGAGACAAAGAGAGAGAGAGGAAAGGAAAGAGATAGAGAGATACAACTCCTGGGGAGGTGGGTGGGTTGTGAAGACTTATTCCTGCTGTTCCCAGAGATCACCTGTTACAGGTAAGTAACTGTGCTATCTCCAGGAACAAGCAGGAATGAGTCTTCACATATGGGGACTCCCAAGCTAAGATGCCTGGAGTCCCAGCATGTTATAGATTGGAACATGCTACACCTCATATCGCCAGGCATCCTCAGGATGGAGGGTAGGAGTTGAAACAGAAAGGTGCTGTAAAGACAGCTAACCTAGCATAGGACTGCAGGCAAGGAGTCCTTATGTGGATGATAATTATCATCAAATACATTGAAATGAAATATTGCAATATGGACCTCCCCTAACAGGATTGCAGGAAAGTATAGAGGTTCATGGGATCTACTGGGGAATCCAGTAGAGGAACCTCAAGGAGGACCTCACTGCAAGTGGAGGTAATAAACCTGTAGGACAAACAGTGGAGGTCAGAATCCTGAAAGGTGAGAGGTAACCCCAGGGATCAACTGGGGCAGTACAAAAACAGTAGGCCTTCAGCAGAAGACTTTATGGAAAAAACCGAAACTCTTTTGTCTGCACAGTGGCTCACTCTTAGGAGCAAAAAGAGGAAAGGCCGACCGATTTGGACAAACCGGCCTAGTCCTTGAGGGAAGAAGGGGTATGGAAAAAACCTTGTATCCCAAAAAGAAAGGACAGGTGTCTGAGGCGTTAGAGCCTCAGATTTACTGAAGATCCGCCATATCTTTCCTAACTGGTGGTAGCTAGGAAAGATACTGGAACATGGAGAGCTTCAGGGGTACCTAACCCTTAAGGTTATGGTAGAAAAGTTGTTAACTACCACGGGAGTGGTTGTGTGTGTAGCACCCCAAACATGCTGGAACAGCATGAGTATGGGTAGAGCCCAACTGTCAGAATCATATAGAGACATATCTATATGAGCATAGACAGTCAGATAGATAAGTATGTGAATACATATCTACCTATAATAAATATCTCGACAGATACATATACACATATATACACATATATATATATATACACACACACACATATACATATACATATATAGATATAGATAGACATATAGAATATATATCTATAGTGAGATACAGAAGGACATAACTTATACACACACAAACACAAATGACATACATATCTATAGATGTATACAGATATAGATATAGATATGAATATATAGGCCTATATATAGATGTCTTCAATTAAGCAGACAGAGATATGCCCATAGAAAGTATATTCACATAGGAGATGTAAAGAGGAAAGATTCATCTAATAACAAGAAGAATATAGAGAATCTATTCCCCCTGGTTATGATGGAAGGAGTCAGGGGAAAAATCTCCCTGGTAAGGAACAGACTAGATTGCTGCAGAAATGCTAGCCAGTGAAATAACCAGGATGGTTACGTGAAAAGCAGAGGATAATATCAGTCTGCAGGCAGCAAGTCCCGAGTCCTCCAGACCTCTAGCATGGTAAATGGACAGAAGACGCATAGGAATGAGATACCAAGTTGACCTACTTGAGGGGCAAAAAGGGTATAATGCGTTCTTTAGCTAAATATGCGCTGTCCATGAGGGATTAGGATACCATGAGGACGAGCTGCAAGGAAAAAAAGAACATATTCCCGGTGGGAATCCTGAGGACCAAACCAGGGAATTGAACAACTGTTTAAGCTTTCACGTAAGAGAAGGCCCACGTCCTTTGTTGTAAAAAGGAGATAGTAGGGTAGGAAGAACCCTTCCAGTCATGAAGGGCACGACTGAGGGAGACTTTTCCAACCATCTAGGACAGCTGTTTGAGAAAAACCTAATGCCCATGGTGAAAATACTGGAGGTAGGACCAGCGACAGTCAGTACCACATCGTCCATGCCAGGTATCGAATCCAAACTTACTACAGAAGGGAGCGATCCTGTTGAAAGAAGCATGGAAGGAGCTGGCCACGATGCTACTGTGGATACCGGTACCGATACCAATACTGCTGTCGGAACCAAACCCGACACCGACATCGGAGCAGCAATCGGTGACAGCTTTCGGTTACCTCGGTACCGTTTGGGCTTTCGGCAGTCACCCTCGGTACCGAGCGTCCGGTACCGATAGGTGTCGGTACCAAGACGTGTCGGTACCCAGTCTTCCAGACTAGAGATCGATTCCAGACTCGGTATCGAAGGAAGCGAGTCTATCGATGCACGTCAAGGAGGGTACCGACGTCGGTGGTAGTATCGGTGCCGGTACCGATACTGGAAAGTCTTCCTGGAACGTATCCACCGGTCCCGTAGGTACCGAGGACACCAGACAACGATCCCTGGTGAGGAGTGTTACATCCAACACCAGTGCCGATGCAGGGGTATCGGTACCGCTCGAAGCGGATGCCACCATCGGGCATGGCTCAGGTATGTTCTGTGAGGGGTGAGCCCCAGGAACAACCCGAAACCCTACATAGGTTTTGGAGGCCGAAGACTCCCGCCGGGGTTTTGAAGTCAATGGGCCCTCGAGGACAAGGCCGGAGCCGTCTACATGCTGTGCATGAGACCTACCACTCGAGGGTTGGCTAGTCTTAATAGACTGTTTATTTATTTTATTTTTTATTTTTATACACATTTATATACCGCATCTTCCAAAGTTCAGTTGCGGTTCACAGTGAACAACAATTAACAAAGCAAGTTTGTTTTACAGAGAACGTCATAATATAACAGAACATATGTACAGGGTAACATCATATAATAGTCTAAACAATGTGAAATAATGCAGAACAGCATAAACTATATACAAATATATATATGTATATAAATATACATGGAAGTGAGAAGACAAAAGATGTGGGATCCTCAAGAAAGCGTAGTTACTCACCTGTAACAGGTGTTCTCCAGGAGCAGCAGGAATCAGTCCTCACTTATGGGTGACGTCGGCGCCGACGGAGCCCTCGCGGAGCAATTTTCCCCAGCTTTCAAAGAAAGCCTTTGGGAATTGCAGCGCGCATGCGCGGTCGTCCTTCCCGCCCGAGGGTGCCATCTTAGCCAGTCAGATGACATAGCTAAAAAAGACAGCATAAAAATTTGCAAAAGAACATAAGCAGACGATTGCAACTCCAAGGGGAGGAGGGAGGGTAGTGAGGACTGATTCCTGCTGCTCCTGGAGAACACCTGTTACAGGTGAGTAACTACGCTTTCTCCAGGACCAAGCAGGAAGTCAGTCCTCACTTATGGGACTCCCAAGCTCAAGGCTACCGGAGACCCTAAGCACAAAAATGAGCTCCCTCTAGCTCAGCAGCACAGAAGGATAGAATCTTCGCTGAATTATCACCCACCGGTAGCCCACATCCGGGATGGAGGGTAGGAGTTGCTCAGACCTCAAAGAGATTACGGAGGACTGCCTGTCCGAAAGCACTGTCCCTGCGGGACTCCCTCTCGAGACAGTAATGGACCGCAAAAGTCTGGCTCGAAGACCAAGTAGCGGCCCGGCAGATGTCTGCCAGCGGAACAGAGCGGAGGTAAGCCACTGACGTAGCCTTTGCCCGAACGCAATGAGCCGTGACTCGACTTTCTAAGGAGAGTCCGGCTGCCCCATAAGCCCAAGAGATACAGTCCGCAACCCAGATGGACAGAGTACGCTTGGAGACCGGGAGCCCCAATTTATTGGGGTCAAAAGACACAAAAAGTTGAGCAGCTTTACGGTGCTCTCCCGCGTACGGTCAAGGTAGAAGTTCAATGCCCTTCTACAGTCCAGGGTATGGAGGACCGTTTCAGCTCGGCTGGAGTGTGGTCTGGGAAAGAAGGTTGGAAGTACCACCTCCTGATTGATGTGAAAAGGGGAGACCACTTTAGGCAGAAACTTTGGGTGAGTCCGTAGGACTACCCTATTCTTGTAGAACCTAGTGTAAGGGGGATCAGACACGAGGGCCTGCAATTCACTTACGCGTCTAGCGGAAGTGAGGGCTATCAAGAACAGTGTTTTCCAAGACAGAAAACGGAGAGAACAGGTAGCCATAGGTTCAAAAGGCGGACAGGTGATCCGCTGCAAAACCACATTCAGGTCCCAGTCAGGCGCTGGCGGGCGCAGAGGTGGTTTAAGTAGAAGGAGACCGCGGAGTAATCTCGCTACGAGAGGGTCGTTGGAGAGAGGTCTGCCGTCCACCGGCACATGAGGTGCTGAAAGAGCACTGAGGTGAACTTTGACGGAGTTGGACTTAAGTCCCAGATTAGAGAGGTGTAGCAAGTACTGCAAGATCACCGACACCGGGCAGGAGAAGGGATCCTGAGACTGTTGGGTACACCAGACTGCAAAGCGACGCCATTTAAGGGCGTAGCATTTGCGGGTAGAAGGCCGTCGCGAAGCCAAGACGACCTCCTCCACCTCCGCCGGCAGGAGAAGGGGAGCAAGGACTACCCTCTCAGCAGCCAGGCCATGAGGTTGAGAGACCTGAGGTTGGGGTGCAGTAGGGACCCCTGATCCTGAGTGAGGAGATCCGGTTGTACCCCCAGAGGGAGTGGATCCTCCACCGCCAGTTGCAGCAGGAGCGGAAACCACGGCTGCCTGGGCCAGCGAGGGGCCACCAGGATCATGAAGGCTTTGTCTCGGAGAACCTTGAAAAGAGTCCGAGAGACTAGCGGGATGGGAGGGAAAGCGTACAGAAGGCTCCCCGACCATGAGATCAGAAAAGCGTCCGCCGCAACCCGAAGGGGGTGTGGCTGACGAGAGCAGAAGCGAGGGAGCTGCCGGTTGTGAGGACTGGCAAAGAGATCCACCGTGGGGAGGCCCCACTTGAGGAAGAGCTTCTGAACTACCAAGGGATCCAGACGCCACTCGTGCGGCTGGAGGACCCTGCTGAGTTTGTCCGCAAGGCAATTTTCTTGGCCCGGGAGATAGACTGCCTTGAGGAGAATGCCGTCACTGACGGCCCAAGAGCAGAGCTTCTGTGCCTCCCGGCAGAGGAGGAAGGAGCCCGTGCCCCCCTGCTAGTTCACGTAGAACATGGCAACTTGATTGTCCGTCTGGACAAGGACGGACTGGTGTGAAGTCAGGTGGGAGAAGGCCTTGAGAGCTAGGCGGATCGCCCTGAGCTCCAGGAAGTTGATCTGCTGAGCAGACTCCCACGTGGTCCAGAGGCCCTGAGTACGTGCCTCTTGGCAATGTGCTCCCCAGCCCAGGAGGGATGCATCGGTGGTCAGCACCCGGGTCGGCTGAGGTGACTGGAAAGGCATTCCGAATATGAGGTTCGGCTGCCGGAGCCACCACCGGAGAGACGAGATCAGCGGCTCGGAGACGCGCACTAGGTCTGCCAGGCCGCCTGTGGCTTGACGCCACTGCTGGCGGAGACACCATTGAGCAGACCGCATATTCAGGCGGGCATTGGGGGTCACATGGACGGTGGAAGCCATATGGCCGAGTAGTCTCAGGAAGCGCCTGGCGGAGACCAGGGGCTGGCTGCGAAAGCGGTCGGCTAGGTCCATGAGCCGTTGAGCCCTGTCGAGCGGTAGGTATGCTCGCGCCTGAGGAGTGTGCAGCCTTGCGCCGATGAACTCGAGATCCTGTGAGGGGAGCAAAGTGGACTTTGCGAAGTTTATAACAAAGCCCAAGTGCTGCAGAAGAGTCACCGTGCGGCGCGTGGCGTTGGTGACCTCCCGAGCGGACGCTGCTCTGATGAGCCAGTCGTCGAGGTACGGAAAGACAGAGGCCGTGAAGCCGGAGATGGGCCGCCACGACCGCGAGACATTTTGTGAAGACTCGCGGTGCGGAGGACAGGCCAAAGGGCAGTACTCTGTACTGGTAATGATTTCCTGCCACCACAAACCTTAGGTATTGGCGGTGGCTTGGGTGGATGAGGATGTGCGTGTAGGCATCCTTTAGATCCAAGGAGCATAGCCAATCTCCCTGCTGGAGGTAGGGCAGAAGGATTCCAAGGGTAAGCATTTTGAACTTCTCCCGCACAAGGAACTTGTTGAGGTTGCGCAAGTCCAGGATGGGTCGGAGGCCCCCTGTTCTCTTTGGTATCAGAAAAATACCTGGAATAAAAGCCTTGACCTCTCAGGTGGTGTGGCACCGGTTCCACACCGCCTGTTCCTGCAGAAGACCTGCTAACTCCTGAAGGAGTAATTCCCTGTGCAGAGGGGGGTCGCGGAGGTTCTCCCGGAAAATAGGAGGGAGGGACCTGGTGGAAGTGGAGAAGATAGCCTTCTCGCACGACTTGAAGCACCCAGGCATCTGTGGTGATGCTGGACCACCTGTGGGCGAAGTGAACCAGCCGGCCTCCGGTGCTGGGAGGAACCAGCGGGGGGGAGAGGCTATGCTTTGCGAGTCAAAAACCCCCACCCTGCTGAGCAGGGGCTGGTGGTGCAGGCTTGGGGGCTTGCTGCCTACGGGACCCGTTACCCCGTCCCTTGGCCTGCTGGCCCTGTTGGGGAGCTGCAGGGGCCTGATAATGGGGGTATTGTTTGTAGGCAGCCGCCTTCCTCGGGTAAAAGGACTTTTTCCCCGAGCCCTTCTTTTCCTGGGAAGGGGCGGAGGTCTTCCTAGAAAGCCTGGTCCTGGTGAGAGTCTCAGTCTCAATGTGTGCAGCCTTTTCCGCCATGGGCTTGCCAAAGAGGTTCTCGCCTCGGCAGGGGACATCGACCAACTTGTCCTGCACCCAGGGCTCAAGGTCAGACGACTGAAGCCAAGCCTGTCGGCGGGCACCGATGCCGGCTGCGGCCACTCGAGCCGACGCTTCAAAGCTGCCCGGGACATGAACTTTGAGCATTCCCGAATGCCAGTGGACAAGGCCAGGAACCTCCGCAAGGGTTCCTCGGACAGACCAGCGGAGAATCCGGCTAGCTCTTTAGCCAGATCCCGGAGATACATGCCCATGTACAGCTGGTAAGTCTGGACACGACATGCGAGCATAGAGCCCTGGAAACACTTCTTACCAAGGCCATCCAGGTTACGGGCCTCCCTGCCAGGGGGCACCGAGGAGTGCATCTTCTGGCTCTTAAGACGATGCATGGCCGATTCCACTACCATGGAATGGTGTGGTAGCTGTGCCTTTTGGAAGCCAGGGCTCTTGCGGACCCGATAGATAGAATCGACCCGCTTGCTCAGGACCGGCGAGGAGGCCGGACTCTCCCACATGCGGAAGAGTAGCCGTTCCAGCATAGGAGGAACCGGTACAGTAAAGTGTTCCCTCGCGGGAGAGTCATACTGGAGGGCGTCGAGCTCTTCGGCTCGAGGCTCCTCCTCGGGATCCGCAGGGAAGGCCAAAGCCTTGGCCATATCCCTAACGAAGTCCGAGAACCGGGCATCCTCCGGGGGGGACTGCTTCCGAGGTTCGGACTCAGGTGAGTCCGAGGGGACACACCGAGTCCGAAAAGAATCAGGTGACTCTTCCTCCTCAGACTCCCAGATCGACTCCGACGAGGAATCGGTGGGGTCGGCCCGGGCAGGGCGCGGCGCCTGCCGCCCCGACGCCGAGGGAGTCGGCGTCGGCGACCTCGGTCCCGAACGGGAGGCCGAGGGTGACCTCGACCGAGGATCGACTCGAGTTCTCATCGACTCGAGGATCGGCTCGGTCTCCGGGGTCGACTTGGACGTCGACGTCCCGGCGGTCGGGGCAGCGAGGCCAGCGAGCAGTGCCCGCTGCTGGTCCATGAAGGCAGACAGTCTGCTCTCCAAGGCCGTCAACCTGAGTCCGAGCTCAGGTGACCCAGCAGCCCCCGACTCGGGCCCCGACGGCGTCGGGCCCGACGTCGGCTGTCGCGGAGGCGAGTCCAGAAGGACCACAGGACTTACCCGAGCAGGCATCTCCGACTCCAGGCGAGGTCGCTTCGGGAGGTGTTCCTTCTCCAAGGACCCGGGGCGGCTATCGGGGCTATGCGACCTGGCCCTCGCGGAACCAGGAGCGTCCACCGACGCCGCCCTCGCGGGTTTCACCGTCCGACGATGGTCCCCGGAGGGAGAACCCCGGTCGGAGGAACTCCGGCGACGGTCCGAGCTGGAGCCTTTTGACGCGGAGGCCTCCGACGAGGTCCGGGTACGGCTGGGGTCAGCGAAGATTCGATCACGCTGATGCCGCCGACTTCTCAATGCTTTTGAGGACATTTTGCCGCAGGGCCCACAGATCAGTTCCTCATGATCCGGGCCCAGGCAGCGGAGGCAAAAGTCGTGTGTGTCAGTGAGTGACATATTTCGGTCACACTGACCACACCGCTTAAAGCCACTGGCAGCCATCGGGGGAAAAAGGGCCCCTGCGAGGTCAAAGGACCGGGCTGCCAGGGAAAATCGAAAACGAAAGCTGACAAAGTCAGAAAAACCGAAAAAAAGTGAGAGGACTCGTGACCGGCGTCGCGAGTCCAGGCGGGAAAAAGATCGGCGTCGAACCGAAGGAAAAAGGATAAAATAATGAAGAAAATCGACTTTTTCGCGGGGACAAGACGGGGACATCTGTAGGGCTCCGCGGAAAAAAGAAGACTGGCTAAGATGGCACCCTCGGGCGGGAAGACGACCGCGCATGCGCGCTGCAATTCCCAAAGGCTTTCTTTGAAAGCTGGGGAAAATTGCTCCGCGAGGGCTCCGTCGGCGCCGACGTCACCCATAAGTGAGGACTGACTTCCTGCTTGGTCCTGGAGAATGTGTGCTATGTGTGTGGGTTGAAGGGATTTTGTTTGAGGCAGACAGATACCCGTTTAGCCTTTGTCTAAAGTAGATGATTGGTTTTCTATGTTATAGTGTTTGGTGAACAGATAAGTTTTCAGTTTTTTGCGGAGTTCCATGATCTCCGTTAGTGTTCGTAGCTCCTCTGGGAGGGAATTCCAGATAGTTGGGGCAACGTGAGAAAATGCTCTTTTTTTTTTATTTATGGGCTCTTGTATACTCTCTCGGCATCTTTAATTTGTTTAGTTTTCCTTTTCTGTGTGTAGGCTTAGATGGTTCTTTGTGTATTAGGTTGCATAGCGTAGTCGGGGCCATATCATATAAGGCTTTGAATGAAGTTATTATTGTTTTGTAGATTATTCAACTCTGAATTGGTAGCAAATGGAGGGAGGCTAGTATTGGTGATATGTGTTGGAGTGAGTTAACTTTCAATATAATTCTGGCCGCTGCGTTTTGAGCTAATTGCATTCGTTTGTTGTTTTGTTTTGATATGCCTATTAGAATTAGATTGGCAAAGTCAAAATGTGGAGTTATGGTGGCCTGAATTATGTTGATAAAGTCTTGTGTAAATACTAGAGGACAAAGTTGTTTGAGGGTTTTGAGTTTGAAATAAATTTTCTTTATGGTATTGCTAATGTGCGTATCAAGTATAACGCCTAGATATCTTATTTCCTTTTTTATTTTAATTTCTTGGTTTTGAAGTCTTATATGTGCTGGGGGGGATATAGGATTTGTTCTTGGTCACGATTAGAACTTCAGTTTTAGTGTGATTTATGTGGAGGTTTTGTGCTTTTAGCCAGGTTGTAATTTCATTATAACAGTCCGATAGGAGTTGAAGCGGTAAGTTGGGTATCGTAAATGGAATATACATCATAATATCATCTGCGTATAGGTGATATTTTACTCCAAATTTTTTGAAAATGTCACAGACTGGCTTTATGTAAATATTGAAAAGCAGGGCTGACAACACTGAACCTTGTGGTAATCCAATTTCTTGTTTATATGTAGTTGAGTTTTGGTTCCCAATTCTTACGTTTTGCATTCTATTATTTAGATAGGATGAGAACCAATTATGTACTGTGGAGTTTAAGCCTATTTGTTTCAAGTTATTGAGCATTATTGTGTGGTGTACGCTATCGAACGCAGCTGATATATCAATGAAAAGTAGAATAAAGGCCTGTTTATGATTGTCGATCCCTCTTAGGAGCGCATCTATTAATACTGTAAGGAGTGTTTCAACTCCATGGCGGGGCCGAAAGCCATACTGTTGTTCATCAAGAGGGTGAGATGAGTCTAGAAAATCCTGTGTCTGTAATTGAACCACTTTTTTCAATTATTTTAGCCAAGAATGGTATGCTAGAGATGGGTCTATATGATGCAGGCGAAGTTTTATCAAGTTTGCTGTTCTTAAGGATTGGTCGTATTTGTGCGTGTTTGAGTGATGGTGGGAGGTAGCCTTGGGTTAATGAGAGGTTCACTATTGAGAGAATGTAGGGTAATAAAATTGGTAGTGTGTTTTTTATCCATGTTACTGGACATGGATCTAGATAAGAAGTTGTGGTGTTGAGACTGGTGATGATATTTTTTAGTGTCTCTTTAGTTATGGGGTGAAACTCTGACCATTCGTCTGGAGACTGGTGTGATAAGTTGATAATGTCTATAGACATTGACGGTATTTTTGCTTTGTTTTGGTAATGGTGGGCTAAGGTTTTGACTGAGATGTCAGTTATTTCATTGTCGGAAGTTTGAGGGTTGGTTAGGTTTCTTACAATGGAGAATAACTCTCTTGGCCTGTTATATGATTTTGATAGTATTTTAGTGTGGTAGGCGAAGGCCTATGATCCATGCTAATTGAACTAAACAGACAGGCCTAAGCAGCTTGACCTGTAAATGAAGCCTGTAGTTAGGCCCAGAGGAATGAAAACCCCCCTGAATGATGACACCGTAGAATTGAAACTTAACTGAACACAATTTAGTATAGCTAAGCAGAATCGAAACTTAGAAAATATAGAAAAACAAGTCTAATTGGTACTGATAAGAGAGCACAGCTTCTATGGAATTAATTAACTCTGCAGAAAGCAAGGTTACAGTGCCCCGCTCTCACTCATATTCTAGCAAGCCAGTGACCTTGGAGGAGAGAAGTATCGAAAGTCTAAGAACTGTCCATTGTAATGAGGACTGAAAGGGGGGCAACCAGGTGCTGAGCCCAGATCAAGGTCCTCATTGGATAGCTACGTAGTGGTACCGGGACCAATAGATGGGTGAGAGGGGTTACTGGGACCAATAAAAAGTTTGCCTATGTCTAGAATGGAGAAGAACAGTATAAAAGTTGTTGTTTTGCTAGAAACCATTGCTCAGCCATTTTGAATTTGATTCTGCTTGAGACTTGTGCACAAATAAATGATTTGGACCTTCTGAACAGACTCCTGGTATTATTGGTCTGTCTGCGCTCTGCTGCTACATTAGCATAGTATTATTTTTTTGTGCTGTCCAAGGTTTCTTTGTATTTAGTGAGGTGGTTATTGTATATTTCTTTGTGTATTGTCAATTTAGATTTGCGCCAGTTGTGTTCTAGTTTTCTAAGATGCCTTTTCATTTGTTTTAGTGTGGTGCTGAACCATGGTTTGGTATTAGTCTCAGGGTGGATGATCTTTTTGTATGTGTGATTAATTTTGGCTGCATTGTTGATGGTTTCATGCCAGTTTTTGACAGTATCATCTAAATTCGTTGGTGATAAGAGGTGGGGGATTGTTAAGTCAATAAATTCTGCATTGTTAAACTTTTTAAATCTTGTAGTTGGGACATTTCTGGTGTGATTGTTAGTGCTAGTGAAGGGATATGTAAGATTTAATTTGATTATGTAGTGATCAGACCAGGGTACCTGTATACATTCAACTAAATTTGGATTGATTAGTTTGAGGAGTGTATTAGGGATGAGGACAAGATCGAGGGTTCCACCTTTGATGTGTGTAGATGTGTTTATTATCTGATGATAATCCATGTCTGATATAGTGTCAAAGAATAGTTTAGAGTCCAATGTTGGTAGCGAAGGAAGGTTAAAGTCTCCTAGCATAATTATAGGGTGTTGTTCAGTAGATGAACTGAGGAGTTCAATAAAAGAGTCAAGGTAGTCTGGGTTTTGGCCTGGGGGTCTGTATACTAAGCAGAGTTTCATGAGTCCAATTTTTATTAATAATGCATCTATGTTGTTAGAGATGTTTGATTGGATTGTTTTGGCACTTAGTACCTTTTTCGTCATCATTAATACACCTCCACCTTTTCTATTAGTTCGGTGTTTGTAGAAAGTGTCATAGTTTTCATTATTAAGTTGATTTATGTAGACTGTGTCAGTTTCGGAGAGCCAGGTTTCTGTGACACATAATATGTCTGGTTTTAAGTCAGATATTAAGTCATTAAATATGGGAAGCTTGTTTTTCATCGAGTGTGCGTTGATAAGGAGGCATGAAAGGGATGTTGAGTTATTGGTGCATGTTCCCTTGGTTGTTTGATGTGAGTTTGTTTGTTTTATGTGAATTAGTCTGTGGAAATTTAATCTGGGATGGTTGTTTGGGTAAATGTGTCCAATATGGTAGTTGTTTCGAGTATGTGTGTGAATTATGGGAATTGTTTTATAATTTTTGCTGTTTAGGCTTAGTGTTAGGTCAATGGTTAGTATTGCTAATACTAAACCTATATAAGATAGTTTCGTTAGCATAATGTTTGTACGTGGCATTTTAGATGGGTAGCTGTTAGTTGAGCTAAGCAGTTATATACCAGGGTAGAAAGGTATGAGAAAAAGTAAATCACTGGGAAGTGTTAATCCTAATTGATGAAAGCTACTGACAACAGTATATAATTGTGTGATAGCTACTGATAACAGTACTGATTGATGATATACTACTGACTACAGTAATAAAATGTATAATAGTTCTAATTGTTACTGGCTAGCTATCTACTGACAACAGTTCTGAATGATGATATACTACTGCCAACAGTAATGAGTACTGCTGACAACGATAATGCAATGAGTGATAACTACTGACAGGCTGGCTACTGACAATTGGCAACAGTACTGGTTGAAGATATACTACTGACAACAGTAATAAAATACACTTTCATTGGCTCCCCGTTGTCTTTCGTGTTCAGTTTAAAATTCTTATCTTTGTTCACAGGGTGATCCACTCAGGTACCCCCCTGTATCTTGCCAGCCAGGTTCACCTTCACACCCCTCATCGTTCTCTCCGCTCTATTCATGCCAACCGTATGTTCCTACCCTCCCCCTCCCAAGCACACCTAGAATCCACCCGGTCTTACGCTTCTTTTTTCTTGGTCCAAGGCTCTGGAACTCCCTTCCCCCCTCTCTACGTCTTGAAACCTCCTACTCGTCCTTTAAAGCTAACCTCAAAACCCATCTTTTTTGTTCTGCCTTCAATCTTCCTTTCCCGACCCCATCCTCTTCCCCTCACTAGGCCTTTGACAGCAAACCCCTACCCCTGTCTTACATTTTTCTCTATGTTGTTGTTGTCTCCCCTTCGTTACCCGTTTTTACCCCCACTCTGTTTCTCTGTTTCTATCCCTTTTCTTTGATTTTATGGCGTTCCTTTTCTGGCTCTTTTTCGCAGCTCTCTCCCTTTTTTTTTTAGCAATTTTAATTGATTTTATGTATTGTGAACCGCCCAGATGCTAATTGTATTGGGCGGTATATAAAGTTTTAATAAACATAAACATAAACAATAAACATATGATAGTTACTGGCTGGCTAGCTACTAACAACAGTACTAGGTGAGGATATACTATTGACAATAGTAATAAACTGTATGAAAGCTACTGACAATAGTATTTAGTGTATCCCAGGACATCAAATACTTAACACAGGAACCTGATATAACTTTACAGACTGAGCAGAGTGGGGTGGTAAATTCAAGTTTTAGGCTGTACAAAAGTCGGCTAAATAGTGATTGTAGGGGTATACTTGCTGCGGTTGATGAATCTGTGAGGGGGATGAGGTGTGCGAGCTCAACCTTGGGGGAGCTCAGCTGTACTCCGTGTAGACGACGATTCTACGTTGAGTAATTCTTCGTTGTTTCTTTGGTGGATGTGTAGGCTTAAGTGCCTTAGCCTAAGGGCCGTGCCAAAGGGCCCTCTTGCACGGCCCTCAGGCGCGGGCCCGCAAGGTGCGGGTGCATCTGTAGCGCTCTCTTTTTAAAGATGAGAGTGCAGCCCCGATTGGGCACAGCTGATCGGTGATGTGCTTCAAGGGGGTGGAGCCAGCGATCCGATTCTGTAGGAAGCTCTTTTGTGAGGCCAATTGCCTTCTGCTGGTGTGCTCTTTCAGCTGCTGGTCTCCCGAGGCAGGGTAGACTCCTCTCTGCTGTTGCTTCGGCTCAGGTGGGTGTCCCAGCTCCTCCTGGAGCAGTGCAGAGCAATAGAGATCTTGCTCCTGTAGCGCTCTCTTTTTAAAGAGGAGAGTGCAGCCCCGATTGGGCACAGCTGATCGGTGATGTGCTTCAAGGGGGTGGAGCCAGCGATCCGATTCTGTAGGAAGCTCTTTTGTGAGGCCGATTGCCTTCTGCTGGTGTGCTCTTTCAGCTGCTGGTCTCCCGAGGCAGGGTAGACTCCTCTCCGCTGTTGCTGCGGCTCAGGTGGGTGTCCCAGCTCCTCCTGGAGCAGTGCAGAGCGTTTGTGGGTTAACTGATCCTATGTAGAAGAAGAAATGGTCGGTGCCCTGAAGTTGGAAGGGAACCTCATATCGAGGGAAACTCAATGTTGAAAACCTCTTCTCACAATACTGTTGCCCGAGGGCTCCCGAGGAAAAAGGTCAGGACCCAAACAGGTTAGACACCAATTTTGGGAGTCTAAAAATAAAGTTGTACCGCCACAGTTTGAACATTTCTTGGAGAAAATGGCTGGCTGTTCCATGAGGGACATGGAGAGGCCTAGAAGGCCTGAAAAACCGTAAGACACTCAGAAGAAAAAAATATTCCCTTAAAGGGAAAAATTTACAAGAAAAGAAAAAAGAAACACCGGCGGTACCGGTGGCGTCGGGGAAGACAGCCGCGACCACAAGAAAACTAAAGAATTAAAAGAAGAATTTTCTGCGGTGACAGGAGGACGTCCTGCCGGCTCCGGGGAAAATCGAAAACTGAGGAGAGGCAGTTAGGAAAGGCAGGAAGGCAGCACGCAGGCATGGTGGGATGCTTCCAAAAGCTCTTGATTGGATGCTGGGAAGCATTCCCGTGCAGACTCCGTTGGTACCGACGTACCCATATGTGAAGACTCATTCCTGCTTGTTCCTGGAGATTGAATTTTTGGCATGGGTAAGGGCATTATACGACCAACCTCAAGCCTGTGTGAGGGTGAATGGGGCTTACTCGGGGTTTTTTGTGCAGGGGAGGGGTACTAGACAGGGGTGCCCCCTCTCATCGCTGCTCTTTGCCATAGCATTAGAACCGTTTGCACAGAGGGTGCGAGACCGGGCAGATATTCTGGGGTTAAGGGTGGGGACGAGGGGTTATAAGACCTCATTGTTTGCCGACGACATTATCCTCAGCCTGGGTAGACCCCGAATGAGCATACCAATAGTGATGTGGAAATTGGAGGAGTATGGGAAGCTGTCGGGTTTCACAATCAATTGGAATAAACCGGAGATCTTAAACTTAGCAGTCCCAGGGGCGGTGCAAGCACATCTGGTCAAGCAGTACCCTTTCAAGTGGGCGAGGGAAAGCATAAGGTATTTAGGAGTGCGTCTTAGTAATAAAACGGCAGAGCTCTTTAAACTAAACTATGGGAAGAGACTTGGGCAGATAGAGAGTTGGTTGAGGGGATGGGGAAAGGGTTTCTCTCCTGGTTCGGGCGCATAGCGACAGTTAAAATGATGCTTGTGCCCCGCTTACTGTTTTTATTCCAGACGCTTACATAAGAACATAAGAACATAAGAAATGCCATACTGGGTCAGACCAAGGTCCATCAAGCCCAGTATTCTGTTTCCAACAGTGGCCAATCTAGGTCATATGTACCTAGCAGTTTCCCCAAGAGACACAAGTTCCACAATGCTTGTACTGGGTCAAGCATTGATATCTTCGGTCACTTCTTAATAATGGTTTATGGACCTTTCCTCCAGGAACTTGTCCAAACCTTTTTTAAACCCAGCTACACTAACAGCCTTTACTACATCCTCCGGTAACAAATTCCAGAGTTTGATTACACGTTGAGTGAAAAAATATTTTCTTTTATTAGTCTTAAATAGTTTACCCTGTAGCTTCATTGCATGTCCCCTAGTCTTTCTATATTCTGATAAGGTAAACAATCAAGCTACGTTTACCCGTTCCACTCCGTTCATGAATTTATAGACTTCTATCAGATCTCCCCTCAGCCGTCTCTTTTCCAGGTTAAAGAGCCCTAACCTTTTTAGCCTTTCTTCATAGGAGTATCCTTCCATCCCCTTTACCATTTTGGTGGCTCTTCTCTGTACCTTTTCTAAAATCGCTATATCCTTTTTAAGATACGGCGACCAGAATTGCACACAATATTCAAGGTGCGGTCTCACCATGGAACGATATAGAGGCATTATAATATCTTTTGTTTTATTTTCCATTCCTTTCCTTATCATACCTAGCATTCTATTTGCTCTCTTGGCCGCCGCTGCACACTGGGCCGAGGATTTTAACATGGTATCCACAATGACGCCTAAATCTTTTTCCTGGGTGGTGGTTCCTAATGTGCAACCTTGCATCGTGTAACCATCGTTTGGGTTGTTCTTCCCTAGGTGCATAACCTTGCATTTGTCCACATTAAATTTCATCTGCCATTTTGATGCCCAGTCTTCCAATTTATCAAGATCCTCTTGCAATTTTTCACAATCCTCTTGGGTTTTAACAACTTTAAATAGTTTTGTGTCATCTGCAAATTTGATAACCTAACTCGTTATTCCACTTTCCAGGTCATTTATGAATATGTCAAAAAGCAGCGGACCCAGCACAGATCCCTGGGGTACACCACCTTTCTCCATTGGGAAAATTGGCCATTTAGCCCTACCCTCTGCTTTCTATCTTTTAACCAGTTCCTGATCCACAATAGTACACTGCCTCCTATCCCATGACTCTTTAGTTTTGCCAAAAGTCTCTGATGAGGGACCTTGTCAAAGGCTTTCTGAAAGTCCAGATACACAATATCAACCGACTCACCTTTGTCCACCTGTTTATTCACTCCTTCAAAAAAACATAACAGATTAGTAAGACAAGATCTTCCTTGTCTAAAGCCATGTTGGCTGTCTCTCATTAGGTTGTGACTATCTACATGCTGAGTAATTTTATTCTTTATGATGGTTTCTACCATTTTTCCTGGTACTGACGTCAGGCTCACCGGTCTGTAGTTTCCCGGATCACCCCTGGAACACTTTTTAAAAATTGGTGTTACATTGGCGATCCTCCAATCTTCAGGTATTAGAGATGATTTTAATGATAGTTCACAGTTTACTGATAGCAGTTCTGCAATCTCATATTTCAGTTCTTTCAAAACCCTTGGATGTATACCATCCGGCCCAGGTGATTTGCTACTCTTCAGTTTATCTAATAGTTGTAAGACATCTTCGCGATGTATCGATATTTCCTTCAATTCTTCTGCACCTTTAAATACCACTTCAGTCATGGGTAACATCCCTACATCTTCCTCAGTAAAGACCGAAGCAAAGAATTCATTCAGTCTCTCCGCTATCGCCTTGTCGCCTCTTAGTGCTCCTTTAACCCCTTTATCATCTAATGGACCAACTGACTCTCTCACAGGTTTTTTGCTACGAATGTACTTGAAAAGGTCTTTATTTCGCGTTCCCATAGAGGTCCCGTGGAATCGCTTGAAACGTGTGCAAAGGATGGTGATTAGATTTATATGGCAGCAGAGGAGTCTTAGAGTGGCAATGAGCACCCTGCAGAGAGTAAAAGAGGAGAGGGGGTTGGGTGTTCCTAACTTGGGTAAATACTATGTGGCAGCGCAATTAAAAACTGTATACGAGTGGCAGCGTGGAGAGGGGAAACAATGGGTGCAGATGGAGCATGAATTGATGGGGGGCGTGGATCTACAACAGGTGATATGGAGGGGAGGAACAGGCGCAGGTTCTAACCCACTCAACCCTATGATAGCGCACAGTTTGAAAGAGTGCCCACTCACCAGAGGGCCCTTTGGTGTGGCCCTTAGGCGGGAACCTCCAACACAACGAATCACAATCCAGAAATATACATCGACTAGAGAGCTGCCACCCCTTGCTGCAGAGACCTGAAGATATCGACGCATACAAAGGAGCTCCCGGTGACACAAGCTGTGGACGACCGGAACTGAAAAGAAAGTATCTTGTCACACAACACCTGAGTCAACATGCCTAACTTCCAAGACACCACCACCACGAGGCTATAGCGCAACTGTATTACACACTTGCCCACTTTGAAGCTAGAACAGCCTACTGCTCCCAGATTAGACAGCTTGCCTACCAGTGTAGATACTAATGTACCATTAACCGCTTATATCACCGACTGCATACACTGATACCAGAACAGACTGTATATACTTAGAGCTGACAGCGTGCTTGCCTACTCGCTTCGTCAACAGAATATTTCACTGCTCCCAGAACAGACAGTGTGCCTGCTAGTATACCTCTTAGGGTAACATTAACCACCTACATTAGAAACCAATTACTTTGAAGCCAGAATACATTGTTTGCACCCAAAGCGGAGAATGTGCTCATTACCACTTGCATTATTAACTGTTTTACTCCCGATTCCAAGTAGCCTGTTGTATTCATAGCAGTAACTTGCATCTCAAATGCTTGCATAGGCACCTGATAGATCGCTCATAGCAAGTCCAGATACTGCGCCTGTCCTGACCCAGATATCACAACTGCTTAGCTGCATGTCCACATGCCATCAAAGCAAGCAAAGTACTTTAGCAGATTGTACTCCTGCTTACACTAACCACATCCAAAATCTAGACATACTGCCTGGTCCTGCCTGCTCCATATTAGCTCTACTGCATCAGACCCCAGGAGACTACCTATACCCCCACAAAAGGGCAACAACCCGCATTCCCAACTGAGACACCGCAGAAGCAACTACAGGATGCACACAATCCTAGCATTAACATGTATATACCTGTTCTCTGGGCTCCCCAACACATCACTTGCCTTCCATGCAGGTCCCAATTACATCCCGATTCTCCACAGCGATGGGAAGAGAAGGACAGAAAACCCTCGACACACCTCAACGGAAACCAACAACACGCCTTACCCACACCTATTATACGTCCCACTTCAACATATTAAAAAAAAACAAGCTGAGAAACACCACCACCAACGCCTGCTGAAGTGTGCCCTCATCAATGCCAGATCAATTCGCCCAAAATGGTCTGTGGTCATCGACCTGATTACCCTCCATGATCTTGACATCCTAATGATCACAGAGACATGGCTATCTGACTGTGACAATGTGCTCATCAACCAAATGCTACCACCTGGGTTCTCACTATACGCCTGCCACAGAACCAGTCAGAGAGGAGGCGGTGCACTCATCCTTGCAAAAGCTGATCTGCAATTTCAACTGAGTAATGCATCCAGCACAACCCACCTACACTCACTTACCATAGTTAATGACTACTGCACAATCAACCTGATTTACCGTGCACCAACACCTTCACCGGAGGATCTCAGGATCTCTCTGGCCTGCAACACAAACAGACCACGATCCTCAAACTGGCTACTAGGCGATCTCAACTTGCCTACACTACAAGAATCCCAAGCCACTGCATTCCTTGAAGCATTTCGTGAACTGGGTTACTCACAGCTAGTCAATGGGCCCACACACGTGAAGGGAGGTAAATTAGACCTGATCTTCGCTCCGCAATCAGAAACGGAAACAGTCCAAGACATGATACTATTGATAACACCAGTGCCTTGGTCCGACCACAACCTGCTCAGATTCTACATACCCACTAAGCTCCATAGCCAGTACCCCAACAGGGCCAATGCGTTCCTTAGAACACCAGAGAAATGTTTCCGTCCCTTTGACAATGAAGAGACTCTGGAGAAGGTCCTCCCACTCCTCAACAACACATCCCATGATACAGATGAGTTAGTTTCTAGTTTGGTCGAAACCCTTAAATCTATTGCTCACCTCCCAACCACGAGTCAAAAACCAAAGAAACGAGAATATGCACCATGGTCACTGTTCCCTCTAAGCTGTGCACGTGTGCGCATGCACACACCTCGCCGAGCGAGCGCACATACTTTATAACAGAGCGCACAAAAATTACAGTTCTGATTCTGATAGAAAACACAGATGTCTTAAAATTTAAAAGTTGTTGTGTATTTACGTTTTTCACAAGTTCTACAATATTTTCTAGTGCAATCAATGTGGTGTACATACTGTATTCTGACGTGTAGTCAAATTTTAAAGTATATAACTCCGAGTGTCGTTATGAGGCGCACAAAAATTTAACCTTCCTTCAAAAGCTGCACAACTGATATTGTATGCACACACAGCCTACAGAAAATTAGAAGGAACATTGGCCATGGTATTCCAAAGATCTACGAGCCTCACTCCTCCACCTACGCAAGCTCGAGAGACGGTGGCGACGATCACGATCCACAGAAGCACAAACTTCATACAACTCTTACCTAAAAATACATCGAGATGAAATCATGGAGAAGAGGAAGCAGTATCATACAGACATCCTGAAACACTCAATAAATAAGCCCCATGATTTGTTCAATATTGTAAGATCACTCGCAAGAGAACCAGCATCAGACCAATCATACATGCCACAACCACAGGCCTACTCCAATTATTTACAATCAAAAATGATCCAAACGCATGAGTGCACAAGCACCACGAACCACACCCTGCAGCATAAACTGCCTCAGCCAACACCACTGTACAAATTCAACAAGGTAACACGCAAAGAGATCAAAGACACTATTGCCGCCATCAACCTCACCACTGCACCCAATGACCCTTGCCCAGCTCTCTGGATAAAAGAGCTACGCTGTGACTTAAGTAAATTCTTGAGCAACTTACTAAATCAATCTCTAGCAACGGGGTCATTCCCACAGAGTTTAAAAACAAACATCAATCAGACCACTATTGAAAAATAATAAACTAGACCCAACAAAAGTGGAATCATACAGACCGATTTCAAGCATCCCCCTGCTTGCCAAAATAATCGAAAAGATAGTCCAGCGACAAATCCAACAGCACGTTGACACTGAAGCCCCACTGGATCCATCCCAACATGGTTTCAGGGAAGCACATGGTGTGGAAACCCTCCTCACCACCCTTTTCGACAACCTAATCACTGGAACCAACAACATTTGCCAAGGTTTCGCCCTCATCTTCATGAACATCGCAGCGGCTTTTGACTCGGTGAACCATGAGATACTCTTACAACGCCTCATCGAAAAAGGAATACAAGGCACTGCGCTAGACTGGTGCAAATCCTACTTGTCTAACAGATGGCAACAAGTGAGGACCGGCACCACGACCTCTGAGCCATTCTTACAGAGACAGGGGGTACCACAGGGATCCTCACTATCTGCTCTGATGTTTAACATTTACATGCAGCCCATCTGCTCCCTGATCCGTTCATTCAACGTCAACTGTCTTGCTTATGCAGACGATATCCTGCTATACATCCCATTCAAGACCGACCAGCCAGACTTTTCCCCACTAATAAGATGTTTTGAAGCAGCTGCAGACTGGCTCCTTATGCAAAACCTATGGATCAACCACAGCAAAACAGATGTCCTCTTTATCACGAGGAAAGCACAGTTACTTACCTGTAACAGGTGATCTCTGGGAACAGCAGGAATTAGTCTTCACATATGGGTATCGTCGGTACCGACGGAGCCTGCGCGGGAACGCTCCCCAGCGTCCAAAAGGAAAGCTTTTGGGAGCATCCCACAGCGCCTGCGCGCTGCCTTTCTGCCTTTCCCAACAGTCTCTCTCCAGGGCTCCATCTCCACCTATGAATCTCAGGCATCCAGTCAGGGATGGAGGGCAGGAGTTGATTAGGTATGGAACAGGTGTTTGAGAACAGTCTGACCAAACAAGGCATCCCGGCGGGAATCCTTGTCCAAGCAGTAATGGGCTGTGAAGGTATGAACCGAGGCCCAGGTGGCTGCTCGACAGATTTGGTCGATGGACACAGAGTTTAGATGAGCCATAGAGGCTGCCATGGCCCTCAGATTGTGAACTGTGACATGGCCTTCCAGAGAAAGATTCTTACTCTGGTAGGCGAAGGAAATACACTGAGCAATCCAATTGGACAGAGTTCCCTTAGAGACTGGAAGTCCTAAATGGGAAGGGTCAAAAGCAACAAAAAGTTGAGAGGACTTTCTATGTTGCTGTGTTCTTTGTAAATAGAAAGCAAGTGCTCTTTTGCAATCCAGGGTATGAAGACTCCTCTCTGCACTTGATGCATGAGGTCCTGGAAAGAAGACAGGTAAATATACCTCCTGGTTCAGATGAAAAGGTGAGACCATTTTAGGCATAAAGTGTGGATTAGTTCTGAGAACTACCTTGTCATGATGGAACCTTGTATAAGGAGGATTAGCCACTAGAGCTTGCAACTCACTGATACGGCGAGCTGAGGTGAGTGCAATGAGAAAAATAACCTTCCAGGAAAGGAATTTCAAGGAGGTAGTGGCTAAGGGTTTAAAGGGTGGCTTCATAAGCTGGCCAAGAACCAGATTTAAATCCCATGCCATGTTCCAAATCAGTCTGGATCGATTGTAGAAGGGGGAGATAATTCAAACTATACAGCCTCGATACATCCCGATGAATGACAATACCCAAGTACTTAAACTGATCTACCAACGGGAAATCACCCACATTGTCCTGTACGTCAGTGGCGGAACGGGACATACAACGCAGAAGGGTGGACTTCTGCCGATTAATAGAAAACCCAGAAACCAAACAGAAGCGATCTAAGATACGTAGCACAATATGTAAAGACTGGGTAGGCTCCCTCAAGTAAAACAAGGTATCATCCGCATATAAGGAAATGGAATGCCATTCAGAACCTAGATAGATACCCAAGTCCTCTGCCCTTAACCTGATATGAGCTGCTAACGGTTCCATCGCAAGTGCAAACAGCAAAGGAGAAAGAGGACATCCTTGTTTCGTGCCTCTCCCCAAACAAAAGGACGAGGAAACCGAGCCATTGACAGACACCACTGCTTGGGGGCTGGAGTATAATGCAGCAATCCACATACAGAATGTATGCCCAAAACCAAATTCCCGAAGAACCTGCAGAAGATAAGGCCATTCTAGTTTATCGAAGGCCTTCTCAGCGTCTAATGATAAAATGCTGTACCCCCCTTCCAGTTTCAACCTCTGTAGAACATTGATCAATCTGCGAACGTTCTCAAACCCATATCTATTTTTGATAAAACCCGTCTGATTCGGGTGAACTATATCCGGTATGAGTTTACCTAGGCGGCTACCCAAAATCGTTGTAAAAATTTTGTAATCTAAATTCAGAAGAGAAATCGGACGGTAATTAGAACATTGCAAGGGGTCTGTCAGTTTTAGGGATTATAACAATAGTCGCTTGATAAAAGGAGGCAGGAAGAGACTGCCGTAAGAGAATTTCATTAAAAACTGATAGCAAAATTGGAGCAAGCAAGTCCGGAAATGCCTTATACAATTCTGCTGGTAAGAAGTCTGGTCCTGCAGCCTTAGCAGACTTGAGATTTGTCAGTGCCTGCTGAACTTCCTCTAAAGTAAACAGGCAGTCTAGATGGTCCCTGTCTTCTACCGGAATTTGAGGGAGAAAGGCCTCCTTCAACCACGCAGAGATGTCCGAGGGAATCGCTGACATCTCACTAGTGTACAATCGTTTATAGAATCTAGCAAATGTGGACACAATATCTTGGGACCGATATAAAGTTTGCCCCTGTGGCGATTTAATAGCATGGACTCGATGACGCTGCCGCTGCCGTTTTAATTGCCAGATCAGCAGCTTCCCTGCCTTATTTCCCTGTTCACAGTACCGTTGTTTGGTGCGTAAGAAAAGCGATGCCGCACGTTCAGCTTCCAAAGCCGCTAATTCCCCTCTACATCTAGTCAGTAGAGGCCACACCCTTTCACCCTCTCCTTTCCAGTGAGCTACTTCCAATTCCGCAATTTCTTTCCACAGAGCCTCCTGTTTGACCAGTAACTGTTTCTTAAACGCACTCGACAAAGAAATAAGCTGCCCCCGCAACACCGCTTTCCCTGCATCCCACGAGAGAGCTCTAGAAATGTCAGAGGAATCATTGAGCTGTAAATATTCCAACCAGCCTTTCCGAATCCCATCCACAAACTCCGGATTAAGTAATAACCCCCGAGGTCGAGACCACGTCCGAGCTGAAATGTCGGCTTCCCCCAAGGTAAGCCCAATAGAGATAATGGCATGGTCAGATGGTCCCATGGCCCCAATATCCACCTGAGTCAACCAAGAAATTCCTGATCTAGACATAAGCCACCTGTCAATGCGGGAATGGCACTTGTGTACCTGCGAATAAAAGGTATAATCCCTCTCCAAAGCGCGCAAATGCCGCCAAACATCACATAAGTCAAACTGTAAGACCCACTCCTCCAATACCCTCCCCAGTGTAGTACTTGAGACCCAATTCCCTGAACGGTCCAACTCAGAGCAAACACAGTTAAAGTCGCCTCCCACAATCAGCGGTCCCTGACTGAAGTTCTGCAGAGCCCTCAAGAGGTCTACCAATGCACTCCCCACTGCCACTGGAGGAAGATACACGTTCACAAAAGTAAGCGTTAATCCATGAATGGTGCCAACCAGTATCAAAAAATGACCCTCCGGGTCATTAACTATATCAACCAGCTGAAAGGGGCAAGCCGCGGAAAGCAGAATAGCGACCCCCCGTTTCTTGGTTGAGTAATTAGCTAAGTAGATTTGTGGGAACTTACTTTTAGCCGAATCAAAGTGGTCCCTCTTCGAAAAATGGGTTTCTTGGAGAAATATAATCTCAGCTTTCTCTCTACACAATTGATCCAACATCCTTCTGCGCTTACAGGGATTATTGAGGCCATGGACATTCCAAGAAATAGCTTTAACCATACCCAAATCTGAAGAGAAGCCAGTTATGCGCGAATATCCGTAGCAGAACCCTGGTCCAAGCTTTCCCCAATAATCGAACAACAGTCCTTCCCGTCCCAAAACCCTGAATATATCTTCCCCTCCTTTATAATAAAACATATGTGCTCTTGATATACCAAGAAAACCAGCTAAAGCGCAGGTCAGAAGAGCTCCCCCCCCCTCCCTCTCCCCCACCCCCACCCCCCTAATCCCCAACCCCTCCCCCCCCCTCCCCATCCCTCCCCTCCACCCTATCCATCCCCCTCACATTCCTATAACTGCAGGAAGTATACTTGGCAGATAAACGTCTCAACGCGGATGACACTACAAGTGTCACCAAATAAGGCATTAGAAGGAAGTGTAGAGAAAACAAAAAACACGAGTCTCCCCACTACCACCCCCCTCCACCGATCAGCTCAAGAAAGAGAAAGCAGTAAACATAACCCTTTAACATGCGATCATATTACAGAACATATTCCTATACTAACTACCCCCCAGTCTCCTACCACTCCCCTGTAACTCTTCCAGCTCCCCATCACCTTCCCCCCCCCCAACGGCAAACCCCCTATACCCTCCATGCTATCTCTATGCTCAACTGAAGGCCCTAAAAACCCAGTCCCCCCCCCCCAACACCAGCTTCCAAAGATATAACAATCCCAAATACAAACTCCCACCACGCACTTAACATTCATAATATGATCAAGTGGGAGCAGTGGTATCCATCTCCTTCTGCAGAAGGGAATCTGAGTCAGAATTAGATGACTTCTGGGACCGTGGCACCTTACGCCTCTTTGGTAGTGACGTCTCCCATTCTCCATGCGCCCCTCTCTGTCGTAACGGTCGCTCTCCATGCTGCATGACATCAAGAAACTCCAGTGCTGTTGACAAATCTGTAATTTTTTGAGCACAGTTATTCCATTTGAATATCAGTGCAAAGGGGAACCCCCATCTGTATGAGATCTCCTGCTTCTGCAGTGCCTGAGTTAAGGGCTTAAAGCTCCTTCGACGCTCTAGGGTATACTGAGAAAGGTCTTGATAGACTTGAAGTTCCTGACCTTTGAAGACAACTGAACGTCGACCCCTTAGAGTCTGCATTAGAGCCACTTTGTCAGAGAAAAAGCAGAAGCAGATTATAATCGCCCGAAGTTGCGTGCTAGAGGATCGACGGACCCCCAGAGACCGATGTGCTCTTTCCAATCGAACTGGTTTAGGAGCACTGGGTAGGCAGAAGGCATACAGATCTTGGACTAGAGCCATCGTGTCCTCTGACCCCCCCCCCCCCCTCCGGTTGTTCCTGAAGGCCAACTATTCAAAGGTTGTTCCGTCTTTGCCCGTTTTCAAGATCATCCTGTCTTTCTTTCAGGTGCTTCGACAGTTGGTCTAATTTCACGATTTTAGTATGGAGGGCGAGAGACGAGTCCATTTGTTCCCCGATATTTAGCTCAGCCTGCGTAACCCTGTCATCAAGTGACTTTAAATCAGAGCGAATATCACTCACCGCCTTAGAGAAAGCCTGACGGAATAGCTTGAGCTCCTTTAAGATTTCCAAAAAGTCTGCTTTTTTAACTGGAGACTGCGGGCCAGAGGTATTAGCTTTGGAATCAGATAGGCTCCCCGCAGCGTGTGAGGGCTGAGCAGTAACAGAGTCAGAAGATCTAGCAAACTTGGAGAGGGAAGCTGCGTAAGACTTTGCAGTGGCCATATTCGTCACGCAGAGCTGAGTTTGTCGACCAAAAAGGTATCTTACGTTAAATATACACAATGCAATCAAGAGAGGCTGTCACTCTTCTGCGAGACTCCGACACGTTATTCCCACCACTTAGACATCACAGGGTCATGGTATCCTTTTTCAGTAAAAGCACATGGATAGGTGGGGAAGTGACAGAAGAATCAAGGCAGCTGAACTGTCGCAGCGGCAAAGTAAAGGACGGAGGCGCTCAGCCGGCCAGCTCCTGTGAAGACAATGAGCTCAGAAGGACAGCAGCAGGGAAAACAGCCGCGGCTCCTCCAGCAGCCATGTCAAATCTCCACAATAATATTCCCCTAAGCACTGGAAGTGAGGAGGCAGCATCATAAAATTCAGAAAAAACTTTTAGCAGGGAAAGTATACTGCATATACCCTGCAAATTCCGGCTAAAAACACAAGAGGGCGTTGCAGGAAAAAGAACCAGCCTTACAGATAGATAAGAAGCTCATAGCACTCCTCACCCGGCAGCCAGACATCAGCCTCCACAAACAGCAGCTCTCAGCAGCAAATGGACTAACTGGATCAGGAACAGCTCTGAGATAATCTTGACGAGCCGATTCAGAATTTCATTAAACAGCCACCTCGGAAGAATCAGCTGGGCTCAGTAAAGTGCGGTAGCCATCTTGTTGGAACTTTTGCGTTCCAGCTATGCGTTCCAGGACCCAGCGGCCATTTTGAGGAAATTCACAGCTTCAGGCAGCACACGTCAGCAGGATCGCTGTCTTCGTCAGCACCCGCTTGTGTTCCAGAGCAGCTTTCCCGCCTCTACCAAGAGCCCCGTCTGCGTTCCAACTCATCTCTCACAGGTACGACCATCATGGTGGCGAGAATACTTATGCACTCACATCTGGTAGTCACAGAGTAACCGCGGGGGACATAGAATATCTTAAAAAGCTGTACTGGCCCAATACATACCCTCCGGGAGGGAGCCCCGTGACCGATCACTTGCAATCCTTATTTTCACGGCTGCAGCACTTACATTCTAGGCATACCGACACTCGGAGAATAGCGACAGGCAAAGCAGCTGAAGCAGCACTCTCACTTTGTGCCTCAGGGAAATTCAAGTCAGCAAACCCGCTTCAGCCAAATGCAGGGCATCGGAAACAGCCACGCTTCACAGGTACCCTCCAGCGAAGCCACAAGTGAGATCAGGAGCCTGGGGCGATTGAACAGCAGGGTGAATGATCAAACGGCAGCATGTTGTGTAGCTAGCTTAACACTGCTTAATCAGAGCAATTACCGACCAAAAAAACTCATTTTAGTAGCATAAAGTCCCGGTATATGAAGGGAGCAGTTGAGGAGCTCTAAGGAAGTGTGTCCATGTTGGTCGGGCTCACGAGCGCCCCCCACCTTTCTAACTTAAAACTTTGTTGCCCTTAAAATACCCCTTTTGCTTGGCAGTGATATCAGGATCATTAGGTCTGTAATTTCCTGGACCACCCTGGAATCCTTTTTTAAAAATTAGCATTACACTGGCCACCCAACTATTTAATGTTGCTTTTATTACTCTTTATTTTAAAGAACAGGATTACAGATACAAAATTAGGGACCTTCTCAAGCATCTTGTTTTTGAAGATGACACACCGATGGCCCTTACCACCCCTATAATATACTAATGGCCCTTACCACCCCTATGATATACCGATGGCCCTATGAGTCATTGAATGCAGTTTTATAGAACCTTCAAGCTTTTGAGGCACTCTCCAAATTAAAATGAAATGTGGCAAAGTCTGACGTGCTCCCATCCCACAGGAATATAAAAGCCAATTGGGATAAGTGTAGAAATGGACAGATAAAGGGATACCAGAATCCCCAGTATGTAATTGAAGATAGATTGAATTTCTTGATACAGATCTCTAAAATGTGCTGATAGGATTTTGCTAACGACCATCACTCACAAGTTTATCTTTTCACCTACTTCTTTTAAATAGAATAAGATATCACGATCACGAGCTCTGTGTAACTGTTCTAAAATAACTTAAGAATATTGTTAACTCAAGCATAAAGAGTAAATATAGGCTATGAACTGTACAAACAGTTCATTGTACAGTCAACTATAGGTCACTGCTGGCACAGCGTAATTTCTGCAACTCTGCAGTTATAAATAATTGTCATAATCAAGTAGATTTCATCTAATACAATGTAATCAGCTCTTACTCTGTAAAAGAATTCTAACACCACCTTGTTTTATTTCATGTTTATGATTAATGATTCCATTACTTCCCTTTTTTACTACAAAAAAAAAGGGCTTCAAGGATGGAAGACTTTGAATCCAACAGAAGTGGAACCGTGCTGTGTCCACAGACCTTCTTTTGACTTCCCTTTGAGCTCAAAGAAAGAACAACTGTGTTTGAGTGCTGGTGTTCTGTGTTACTCTCTGCTTATTTCTTGCTGCTTAAGGGACCAGAGGAGACAAAAAGAGCAGAGGTAATGTGTCCAACTCACAGGTATCTTTATTAGAACATTTGGATAGACCACCCATCAGAAGCCATCTGGGCGGTTTACAATAACAATAATAGATTTTTTAAAAAGCCAGAACCAGAAAAAGAACTACATAGTAACATAGTAAATAACGGCAGATAAAGACCAGTATGGTCCATCTAGTCTTCCCAGTAAGATGGCAAGAGTAGGTGCACCTGCTGATCCATGCAGGCCACCCCTCCCCATGTCTTTGTTTTAGGGGTGAACTCACCGCTCCAAGTAGGACACCCCTACATGTTGAGAAATTAGTTACGGTTATTTTGATTTTATCCTGTTGCTGTAAAGGGATCCACTGTGTCTGTCCCATGCCATTTTGAATTCTGTCACTGTATTTGCCCCCACCACTTCCATCGGGAGGGCATTCCAAGCATCCACCACCCTTTCAGTGAAAAAGTATTTCCTGACATTGCCTTTCAGTTTACCCCCATGCAGCTTCATGTTATACCCTCTAGTTTTACAGCTTCCCCGTCTTTGGAAGAGGTTTGTTTGTTCATTATTTCTCTTTAAGTATTTAAAGGTCTGAATCATATCTCCCCTGTCCTTCCTCTCCTCCAGAGTGTACATGTTTAGGTCTTCAAGTCACTTCTTAGAAGGCTTCTGACGCAGGCTCCAAATCATTTTGGTCGCCTTCCTCTGAACAGTTTCCAATTTTTTTTATATCCTTTGTGAGTTATGGTCTCCAAAACGGAACACAATATTCCAAGTGAGGCCTCACCAGTGACTTGTACAGTAGCTTTAGTACCTCTTCCTTTCTGCTGGTAATTCCTCTCTGTATGCAGCCCAGCATCCTTCTGGCTTTTGCCACCGCCTTGTCACATTGTTTTGCCAACTTGAGATATTCTGAAACAATCACTCTGAAGTCCTTCTCCTGGTACGTGCACACCAATCTCTTGCCCCCTATCGCATACAATTCCCTTGGATTTCTGCTTTCCAAGTGCATGACACTGCACTTCTTCACATTAAATTTTAACTGCCAAGTATGCTGTAGTAGTTGATATGGAAGGGCAGACTAGATAGGCCATGTAGTCTTTCTGCTGTCATGTTTCTAAGACCCAAAAAGCAGGCAGAGCTTCAGAGTATCAATACATGGATGAGATGATGGTGCAAGAAACTATTTTGGACTTGTTAGGAACTGAGCAACATTCTGGAGAAGGTGGGAGGCCTTTTTCCAAATGATGGACCTTAACTGGTCTCCAAAACTGAACACAGTATTCCAAGTGAGTCCTCACCAGTGACTTATACAGTGGCATTAGTACCTCTTCCTTTCTGCTGGTAATTCCTCTTTGTATGCAACCCAACATCCTCCTGGCCTTTGCCACCACCTTGTCGCACTGTTTTGCCACCTTGAGATCCTCAGAAATAATCACACCAAGGTCCTTCTCCTGGTCCGTGCACACCAATCTCTCTCCCCCTTATCATGTACATTTCACCTGGATTTCTGCTTCCCAAGTGGACGACACTGCACGTCTTTGCATTAAATCTTAACTGCCAAGCATTAGACCATTGTTCCAACTTTTGTAGATCTTTCCTCATGTTATCCACTCCCTCAGGGGTGTCCACTCTGTTGCAAATTTTTATGTCATCTGCAAAAAGACAGACTTTTCCATGCAGTCCTTCAGCAATATCACTCACAAATACATTGAACAGTGCCGAGCCCAAAACCGAACTCTGGGGCACCCCGCTAATCACCCTCCTTTCATCCGAGTGAGCTCCATTTATCATCACCCTCTGTCATCTGTCAGTCAACCAATTTCTGATCCAGTTCACCACCTTGGGACCCATCCCCAAACTACTGAGTTTATTGATAAGCCTCCTTTGAGGAACAGTATCAAAGGCTTTGCTGAAATCCAGATAGATGACATCCATCGCATACCCCTTATCTAGTTCTCTGGTCACCCAGTCAAAGAACTCAATCAGATTTGTTTGGCAAGATCGTCCTTTGGTAAAACCATGTTGCCTCGGATTATGCAACCTGTTGGTTTTGAGGAACTCCACTATTCACTCTTTCAGAAGCACCTCCATTACTTTTCCCGCTACTGAGGTAAGGCTCACGGGCCTGTAGTTTGTCACTTCTTCCCTGTCACCACTTTTGTGAAGAGGTACATCTGCCCTTCTCCAGTCCTGAGGAACTACTCCTATTTCCAAGGATCTGTTGAAAACATCCTTTAATGGCAATGCAAGAACCTCTCTGAGCTCTTTCAGTATCATGGGATGTATCCCATCCAGTCCCATGGCCTTGTTCACTTTCAGTTTTGCAAGTTGTTCTAACACATCATCTTCAGTGAATGGTGTGGTATCTACTTCATTCCCATTTTTATATTTGGGAGTCACAGATGGTCCTTCTCCAGGATTTTCTTTAGTAAAAACAGAGCAAAAGTATTTGTTTAGCAATTTTGCTTTTTCAATGTCATTTTCCACAAATCCGTTCCCAGCACTTCCGAGTCCTGCAATTCCACCTCTGATTTTCCTTCTCTCCCAAATATATCTGAAGAAAGTTTTGTCGCCACACTTCACATCTTTAGCCATCTTTTCCTCTGCCTTTGATTTTGCTTTCCTTATTTTTCTTTGTCTCTTTTAGTTTGCTCCTGTATTCCTTACTGTGTTCCTCTATTTGCAAGCTTTTGAATTTTGTGAAAGCTGTGTTTTTTGCATTTATTTGAGCAGCCACTTATTTGGAGATCCAAATAGGTTTCCTTCTCCTCTTGTTTCTATTTACTTTCCTTACATATTTATTTGTTGCCCCTTTTATTGCCATTTTTAGTTTAACCCATTGCAATTCCACTTCCCTTATCCCCTCCCACCCTGCCAACTCCTCCTTCAGGTACTTAGCCATTCTACTGAAGTCAGTATTTTTGAAGTTTAGGACTTTGAGCTTGCTATGATTGGACTGCACCTTGGCCTTTATCTCAAATCACACTGTGTTGTGATCGCGCTGCTCAAAGGGGCACCACACCCAGACATGCGACACGCTCTCACCGTTGGTGAGCACTAAATCCAGCATTGAGCTTTCCCTGGTTGGTTCCATCACCATTTGTTTAAGTGACGCATCTTGGAAAGCATCCACAATTGTTTTGTTTCTTGCCAGATTCGCAGAAGGAGTGCTCCAATCCACATCGGGTAGATTAAAGTCACCCAATATGATCACTTGCCCCTTTGTGGCCATCTTCGTAATATCTATAATCAATTCATTATCTATTTCTTCGATTTGAGTCGGAGGTCTGTAGACTACAGCAGTATGGATGACAGTGCAATCTCCTCTTTCAAAAACAATCTAGAGCGCCGCTTCTTTTCCCCATGCCCCCTGCATTGCAGTAGTTTTAATATTGCTTTTGACATACAAGGCTACTCCTCCTCTTTTTCCACTTTCTCTGTCTCTTCTGAATAAATTAGACAGCTATGGCTATATCCCATTCATGCAATTCATTAAACCATATTTCTGTAATGGACACAATGTCCAAGTCCATTTCCACCATTAGGGCTTCCAGGTCCGGAACTTTGTTGGCTAAGCTTCGAGCATTTGTGCTCATTGCTTTCCAGCATTTAACTGGCTTGCATGTATTTTGCATTGATTTTGTTCTGCTCACTTCTTCCCACTTGTCGTCGATGTGTGATTTAAAAGTATTGCTGTTTCTGATGTTCTGCATTTGCCGGGAGTGACGTCCTGAACTAGTCCTTCTCCATCCGTCACCCCTTTTTCTAGTTTAAATGCATATCCACATACTGCCTGAATCTTTCACTTACGCTTCTTTTTCCTGCGACAGAGAGATGTAGTCCATCAGCACAGTATAGTCTCTTGTTGGCCCATCTATTTCCCCAGTCGCCAATAAATCTGAATCCTTCTCGTTCGCACCAGGACTGGAGCCATGTATTAAAGCTGTTTATGCGATGCAGCCTTTGTCCCCTTACCATAAACAAGTAGAACTTCTGAGAATGCTATAGTGTTAACAATGGGCTTGAGTTACTCTCCCAGAGTCTGGAAAGTCCCTTTGAACTGCAGAGGAACTGTTTCAAGCCAGGTCATTTGCACCCAGGTGAATGACATCAATTTTGGAGTGCTCACTTTCTGCGCTAAGTATATCAACAATTTGGTTTGTATTCCTGCTGGCTGAAGAGCCTGGGAGGCATTTGACTATCTTCTCTCCTTTGAACTGTGATTCCAAGTTGGTGCCTCTGTTGATGGAATCTCCTAGTAGTTTTCCGTTGGGGAGTTTTTCTTCATATTTGGTGCTTTAGCAGGAGATTGGGCATTGACTGACTCATTCAAGGGTCCTTCAGTTTCCATGGATTGGTGATCCTCATTAACCAAAGCAGAGAAGGGATCTCTTTTGATGTATAGGATGTCTCTTCGTTACAGGTCGCAATCTACCCGAGCCCACTGTGATCCATTTGTTCCTGGGATGTTTGATTCTTTGTGAGAGCGGTGGTGGACTTTGTTCTGTTTGTATCCTAGAAGAGGTGTGTTTCGTTGCAGCTAGTTCTTCCCTTAGTAAAGTCAATTCCTTATGCATGGCAGCTAGTTCTTCCCAGACAGGAAAGAGCACAACCATACTGGACTAAAGAGGAAAACAGCCTAGGTGAAGGGGGAAGAGGAAACAGGGGAATCAAAAAAAGGGAGGTCATAGGCAGTACAGAAGAGGAGGGTTTTTAGGAGGGACTTGAATTTGGGAAATGATTGTTCTTGACGGATTAGGGGAGGAAGGGAATTACAGAGTGACGGGGCTAGAAAAAAAAAGGCAGAACACCGAGTTTGCTCCAAGTGGGCATGGGCTGGAGAGAGGAGGTCAAGGCGGTTGGTGAGCAGTGACCTGAGGCTGCGAGATATAGTGCGAAATTGTAATGAGTCTGCAAGATACTGAAGAGTGTGTTGATGTTGGGCTTTGTGGGTCAAGATTAGGAGTTTGAAGGTAACGTGATAGGGGAGGGGGAGCAGGGAGGGCGTGATGTAACTAAAACGGGGAGTATGAGTGAGGAAGTGAGTGGCAGTGTTCTGTGAAGTTGATAATGGGGGATACCAGCAAAAGCAACATTACAGTAGTCCAGGCGCGAGATTACAAGAGAGAGAAGAACAGTTGTGAGAGATGCTGAGGAGAGTACAAGACTGATGACTCGAATCTGACAGGAAAAAGTGAGAACAGCACATAAGGGAGGAGATGTAGGTGTGGAAGGAGAGGTCAGGATCCAGGGTAACTCCGAGGTATCGGAGTGAGATTACAAGGGGAACTGGGGCATCCAAAAGAAGGAGGGGAATGGGCCGGTTGGGGACCACAGTGGGTAGACCACATTGCAAACGTCTTAACTGGGTTGAGATGGAGTAGATTGGCAGACAGCCAAGTAGTGACAAGCGAAAGACAGGCATTGAAAGGGGAAAGATCTGGATTTACAGGGGAAGTATGGTATAAAAATAATATCGTCAGCATAATAATAGGCTGAGATTCCAGATTGTTGCACCAAGAGAGTGAAGGGAGCCAGGATAATGTTAAACAAAAGGGGGAGTCAGAACAGAACCCTGGGGTACCCCACAGCTGAGTGGTAAAGGAGAGGAGTGATCGACAAAAACGAAAGCAGCAGAGAGATCCAGTGAAACAGCCAGAGAAATGTCACCACAGTCATGGAAGATGTGGAGTTCATTGAGTAAGGACAGAAGAACGGTCTCGGTACTATGGCCTGAATGTAAACCGAATTGACGGGGTGCAGGAAATGAGTGGAGTCCAGGTGAGCAGAGAGTTGTGCAAAGACGGCTTTTTCAAGGAGTTTAGAGACGAATGGAAGGTGAGAGACAGGACAGTAACGGACAGGGTCACCAGGGCTAAGGGATGGATTCTTAGTGATGGGACGCACTACAGCATGCTTCCAGAACAAAGGAAAAGCACCAGCTGTGAAACAGGAGTTGAGCATTGTAAGCAGGATTGGAAGACGTGCTAGGGAAGGTTCCGGGAGCTAGTTGAAAGGGACCAGATCCAGGGCGCAGGTGGTTTTATGAGAAGAGATGACCATTTTAGCAGAGACAGGCTGAAAGGCAGACCACATATGGGAGAGAGATGGGGGGCGGGAGCCGAAGCAAGTGGCAGAGGGTTGGTATTAAAGGAGGAACGGAGTCCATGGACTTTAGCAGCAAAGGAGGGGCAAGACGGGAAGGGCTGGGCTCTGGAGCAGGTCTCCCGATGAGCAGTAATCTTTCAGTAAGGATTTCCACTTAGTTGGGCAAGGAATACCATATTTGCACGCATATAACACACAAGTTAAAAGCTTTTTTGCAAAAACCGCTCCCCCTGTGTGTTATAAGCGTTATATACGTAATTATCAATACAACACGAAAAGAAATTCATTGTTATTTTCAACTTTTTAATAACTTCATTTCTGAAATACTGAATTCCCATGAGACTAAATTAAAGTAAATGAAACTAAATGAGATTAGACTGTGCCAATTCTAGTTCCATCAACGTCATCAACATCTGACTTCTTGAACCCTTCAAAGTCCATTCTCTCCTTACTGTCATCTGTCCATTCTCTCCTTACTGTCAAACACAAGCTTAAAACTAAGATGCAGACAGCAGTCCAGCAGCAAGATGGGGGCTTTCCAGTCTATTGCATTGAGTGTTACATGTATGATTTTCTCCCAGTTGGTGAGAGATCTTATGTGTGCACTAGAAGCAAGGAGCTCTTTGCTCTCAGGGAAAGAGTCCGTTCTCTAGAGGCTACAGTAGCAGACTTGGCAGACATAAGAAAGACAGAGAGGTACATAGATGAGACCTACAGGGATATAGTCCTGAAGTCCCACGTCCAGTCTGGCAGCATCCCTGTTGCCATGGAGGAGAGAGGTCACGTGACAGGAGAGCATTACCCTGGTGTGACAAGAAGTGATCCTGTAACTAGGACCTGTCCTCCACGTGACGTAAAACTTTCTCAAACAGAGGACGTTTCTCCAGGGCCATGTGCCCATGAGGGAAAGGTTAGGACAGTTGTTATAGTTGGTGATTGGATCATTAGGCATGTAGATAGCTGGGTGGCTGGTGGACGTGAGGATCGCCTGGTAAAATACCTGCCTGGTGAGAAGGTATCGGATAAGGTCTTAGATAGTGCTGGGGAGGAGTCTGCTGTCTTGGTACATGTCAGTACCAATTACATAGGAAAATGTGGTAGGGAGGTTCTGGAGGCTAAATTTAAGCTTTTAGGTAGGAAGTTGAAATCAAGAACTTCAAGGGTAGCGTTCTCCAAAATGCTTTCCGCTCTACGCGCAGGACCCAAAAGGCAGGCTGAGCTCTGGAGTCTCAATGCGTGGATGAGACAATGGTGCAAGGATGAGGGTTTTGGGTTTGTTAGGAACTGGGGAATATTCTGGGGAAAGGAGGGGCTCTTCAAGGGATGGGCTTCACCTTAACCAGGATGGAACCAGGCTGCTGGCATTAACCTTTAAAAAGGAGATAGAGCAGCTTTTAAACTAGATAATAGGGGAAAGCAGAGTCTCTCCCAAGAGCGCATGGTTCGGAAGAATGTATCCTTGAAGGATACTACCAAAAGCAGAGAGGTTCCAAGAAAGAGTAAAGTAGTCCAAATGCCCTCGAGTATGGAGCAGATAGAGCTTAAAGATCCCAAAATACCCATGCCTACCAACAGCCAAATTTATATGAATAAAATACAGTCTCTAAAATGCTTGCATGCAAATGCTAGAAGTCTAAAAAATAAGATGGGAGAGTTAGAATATATAGCACTAAATGAGAGGTTAGATATGATTGGAATATCAGAGACATGGTGGAAGGAGAACAACCAGTGGGACACTGTGATACCTGGGTACAAACTATATCGTAATAGTAGAGCTGATCAAATTGGTGGAGGCGTTGCGCTCTATGTTAGAGAGGGCATTGAGTCAGAAAGGATTGAAGTTTTGCAGGAAACAAAATTTGCTGTAAAATATCTATGGATTGAAATTCCATGTAAAAAGGGGAAAGCGATGGCAGTGAGGGTGTACTATCGACCGCCTGACCAGAATGAACAAAAGGATGATGAAATGCTCAAAGAAATCAAGGAAGTTAACAAAAGTTACAGCACAGTAATAATAATGGGTGATTTCAATTACCCCGGTATCAACTGGGTCAGTGTTATGGCAGGACATTGTAGGGAGATAAAGTTCCAAGATTAAACAAATGACTGCTTCTTGGAGCAGCTGGTTCATGAACCGACCAGAGGGGAAGCCAAATTGGACGAAATCTTTAGTGGAACACCAGATCTAGTGCAAGAGATAAGGGTGTTGGGGCCACTTGGCAAAAGTGATCATAGCATGATCGCATTTGATTTAATTAGTGGAGGAGGGATAGTAAGAAAATCCACAGTACTACCTTCTAACTTTCGAAAGGGAGACTATGTTAAAATGAGGAAAATAGTTAAGAAAAAACTAATAGGAGCAGTTGCAAAGGTTAAAGACTTACATCAAGCTTGGGTGTTGTTGAAAAATACTGTCTTGACAGCCTAGAGCAGCTGTATTCCACACTTTAAGAAAAGTAGAAGTCCAAAAAACTGCCAGCATTGTTTAAAGGTGAGGTCAGAGATGCTGTTGCCAAAAAAAGCATCTCTCAAGTAATGGAAAAAAGAGCCAAACGATGAAACCTGGAAACAGCACATGCACTGGCAAGTTAAATGCAAAGCATTGATAAGGCAGGTAAAGGGAAAATTTGAGAAGCAGCTCACTGTGGAAGCAAAAACGCATAATACAGACTTTTTCAAGTACATTCGTAGCAAAATACTTGAGAGAGTCAGTTGGTCCATTAGATGTTAAAGGGGCATTAAGAGGCGACAAGGCGATAGCAGAGAGACTGAATGAATTCTTTGCTTCTATCTTTACTGAGGAAGATGTAGGGATGTTACCCATGACTGAAGTCGTATTTAAAGGTGCGTTAGAATTGAAGGAAATATCGATACGTAGGGAAGATGTATTACAACTATTAGATAAACTGAAGAGTAGCAAATCACCTGGACCTGTTGATATACACCCAATGTTGTTGAAAGAACTGAAATGTGAGACTGCAGACCTGCTATTATTAATCAGTGAACTATCATTAAAATCATCTGTAATACCTGAAGACTGGAAGATGGCAAACGTAACACCAATTTTTAAAAAGGGTTCCAGGGGTGATCTGGGAAACTACAGACCGGTGAGCCTGACGTCAGTACCGGGAAAAATGGTAGAAACCATCATAAAGAACAAAATTGCTGAACATGTAGATAGTCATGGCTTAATGGGAGACAGCCAACATGGCTTTAGACAAGGAAGATCTTGTCTTACTAATCTGTTATGGTTTTTTTTAAGGCGTGAATAAACAGGTAGACAAAGGTGGGTTGGTTGATATAGTGTATTTGGACTTTCAGAAAGCCTTTGACAAGGTCCCTCATCAGAGACTTTTGGCAAAACTAAAGAGTCATGGGATAGGAGGCAGTGTACTATTGTGGATCAGGAACTAGTTAAAAGGTAGAAAGCAGAGGGTAGGGCTAAATGGCAAATTTTCCCAATGGAGAAAGGTAAATGTGGTGTACTCCAGGGATCTGTCCTGGGTCCACTGCTTTTTGACATTTAAAAATGACCTGGAAAAGTGTATAATGAGTGGGGTTATCAAATTTGCAGATGAGACAAAACCATTTAAAGCTGTTAAAACCGAAGAGGATTGTGGAAAATTACAGGAGGATCTTGATAAATTGGAAGACTGGGAATCAAAATAGAAGATGAAATTTAATGTGGACAAGTGCAAAATTATGCACCTAGGGAAGAACCACCCAAACTATGGTTACATGATTCAAGGTTCCACATTAGGAACCACCACCCAGGAAAAAGATTTAGGCGTCATTGTGGATAGAATAGTTACTGACCTGTAAAAGGTGTTCTCCAGGAGCAGCAGGAATCAGTCCTCACATATGGGTGACATCGACGTCGATGGAGACCCTGCAGAGCATTTCCCCAGCTTTCTATGAAAGCCTTTGGGAATACTGCACGCACACGCGGTCCCCTTCCCGCCTAAAGGTGCCATCTTGCTCAGTCAAATGACATAAGCTAAAAAACAGCACACAAAAATGTAAAATAAACTATGTAGAACTGCAACTCCCAGGGAAGGAGGGAGGGTTGTGAGGACCGATTCCTGCTGCTCCTGGAGAACACCTGTTACAGGCGAGTAAAGCACAGTTACTTACCTGTAACAGGTGATCTCTGGGAACAGCAGGAATAAGTCTTCACATATGGGTACGTCGGTACCGACAAAGTCTGGGCGGGAACGCTTCCCAGTGTCCAATCAAAGAGCTTTTGGTAGCATCCCACCACGCCTGTGTGCTGCCTTCCCGCCTTTCCCAACTGCCTCTCCTCAGTTAAGTTTTAAAGCTGAGACAAAGAGAGAGAGAGAGGAAAGGAAAGATAGATAGCGATACAACTCCTGGGGAGGTGGGTGGGTTGTGAAGACTTATTCCTGCTGTTCCCAGAGATCATCTGTTACAGGTAAGTAACTGTGCTATCTCCAGGAACAAGCAGGAATGAGTCTTCACATATGGGGACTCCCAAGCTAAGATGCCTGGAGTCCCAGCATGTTATAGGTTGGAACATGCTATCCTGCACAACACCAGGCATCCTGAGGATGGAGGGTAGGAGTTGAAGAAAGAAAGGTGCTGTGGAACAGATAACCTAGCATAGGACTGCAGAAAAGGAGTCCATGTGTGGATGATAAATGTCATCAATGATATTGCAAAGAAATAAAATGCAATAGGGACCTCCCCTAACAGGACTTTAGAGAAGTATGGAGGTTCATGGGATCTACTGGGGAACCCAGTAGAGGAACCTCAAGAAGGACCTCACTATAGTGGAGGTAGGGAACCTGTAGGAAAAATAATGGAGGTCAGAATCCTGAAAGGGAACAGGGAACCCCAGTAGGAAAACCTGGGGTAGTACAAAAAATGGTGGGCCTTCAGCAGAAGGCTTTATGATAAAAACCAAACTCTTTTGGCAAAAGAGTGGCTCACTCTTAGGAGCAAAAGAGGAAAGCTAACTGATTTGGACAAACAGGCTCAGTCCTTGTGGGGAGAAAGGGTATGGGAACCTCCTGTATCCCAAAAGGAAGGACAACACCGGAGGTGTTAGCCTGTGAGTAGCTGAAGTTCCGCAATCTCTCCTAACTGAAGTCAGGTGGGAGAGATATTGGACATGGAGAGCTTCAGAGGTACCTAACCTTACGGTTATGGTAGGTGTTAACTATCACCAAGTGGTTGTGAGTGTAGGATCCCAAAACATGCTGGATAGCATAGTATGGGTAAAAAACCCTTCTGTCAGAATCATATGGCTATATGAGCCTCGACAGTCAGGTAGATAAAGCAGAATACATATCTACCGATAGTAGAATATCGCGACACATATATACACACACATATATATATACACACACACATATATATATATATATATATATATACACACACACACATATATATATTCACACACACACACATATAACATAGATATATGAGAATATATCTATAGTGAGATATGAAGGGTATAAATACTCACACATGATAGACAGACATCTGTAAGATGTGTGCTATAGGTATGAATATATATACACCTGTATATGGAAGTCTGCAAGAAGCAGACAGAATATGTCCACGAGGCATTCACATAGGAAAAATGTGGAGAAGAAAGATTCATCTAAGAACAAGAAGGTGGAACCTACTTGAGAAGACATGTAGAGAATCAATTCCAACTGGTTATGGCTACAGGGATGCTAGGTAGTAGGATAACCAGGATGGTTACGTGAAAAGCAGAAGATGATATCAGTCAGCAGCCTGCAAGTCCTGAGTAGTTTAGAACTCTAGCATGGTAAGTGAACAGAAGACGCATAGGAATGAGATACCATGGTGACCTGGTTAAAGGCAAAAAGGTATCATGCGTTCTTACCATGAGGACGAGCTGGAAGGAGGAAACATATTCCCTATTGGAAATACTATGGGCCAAAGCAGGGAATTAGCAACTCCTTAAGCTTTCACGTAAGAGGAGACCTATGTCCTTTATATTAAAAAGGAGAACTTTTCTATTCATGGCAGATATGACTGAAAAGCAGCCTTTTTTCAACCATCTAGTATAGCTGTTGGAGAAAAAAACCCCATGCTCTCTAGCAAGGGCCCATAGTGGAGAGCTCCTCTGTAGAATTGCAGAGAGCATTATGCAGGAGAATGAGGAGATAGAACTGGCTACAGAGAAGCCAGTAGCTATGTCAACTATGCTGCCAAACCCATGGGAATGGAGATGGTAGAAGAGAAGACAATCCAACAAGTTTGTAGTGAAAAATTTTCCAAGACAGATGACAGCACTGATTTGGAGTCACTAGTAATACTAGACAGAATATTATTGGAGGACAAATCTGGTTACTGGTGGACAGGAACCAGTGGTCGAAACAAAGGCTCCTGCATTGGTAGCTGCTTGCCAGACAGCAGAAGAATGGTACTGTTGAAAAACAGAAAGGACAGACAAGAGTAGAAACTCTGGAGGTGTCTGATGAACTGCTGCAAAGCAAGATTTAAAAAGAAGAGTGACTCAGAAAAGAGAACTCCGCACTAGAAAAGAAAGAAAGTAGAGAGGCTGAAGAAAAGCCCTCCAGTGAGCAATACCACTCTTACAGAGCAAAACCCAGGTAAGACGGTAAAGAAAATGGAGCTGAAGAAAACTTACAATATAGTAAGTTAATAGAAAGGAAAGGAGACATGCTGGCACAGGAAACTATCATTTGATAGTGGATGGACCTCTTTCCCTAGAAGGAAAAGAGGAGAACCCTGTGACCTAGAAGCATGAATATCCTGACAGCTCATAGAGAAAAGATGGATGTCTTTCGGGAAGAGATCCATGTTTAAGATTTAGAATGACAGCAGTGGATTGTCTCTATGGAGAAGAAACAACTGCAGATTGTAATTCCCAGAGTCACAAGCATCTGATGGGTTGATTAGAAACCCTGTGGTTGCTGGGTTTGCTTAGCCTGGTGAGAGGTTGAACCCTGCAGATCAGGACGATGCTTCCCCTGTTTGGGAACATCTGTAAGATGGGCAGAGGATGCATAAAACCTTCTCCTATGGGAAGAAGGTTTGGCAGGACATTTCTTACCTACTGGGACAGAAGAAGGTGCAGAAGAGCCCCTAGGAACAGGTAAGTCAGTGGAAAACTGAGTAACCTGACGTAAAGACTCCTTGTTAAAAAGATTATCTCCAGTGCAAGGAGTATGTCCCAGTCTGTGTTGTGCCCATTTGTCCAAGCCTGAAGCTTGGAGCCAGGCTCTACGTCGTGCCCCTATAGATTTAGCAGAAGTCCTGCTAACAGACTCAAAAGAGTCTAGGGAAGCACGAGTAAGAAACCAAGAAATATTCTGGAGATGCTTGAGCAGTGAAGAGTAGTCTGCACTCTTGGACTCTGGAAGGGAAGGAGTCAAAAGATGTAATTGCTCTGTGACCTCCTTAAGAGATAGACTCATATAGAAAATATATGAGAGAATTCTTGCAGAAAGCATAGATGTCTGGAAGGTTTGACGTCCAAAGTCATCAAGCATCCTAGATTCACGACCTGGCGGATAAGAAGAGTGCTTTTTCTTGCTCTTTACCCGCCTCAATGCTGATTCCACAACTATGGAATGATGAGGAAGTTGAGTCTTTTGAAACACTAGAGAGGAGGGCACCTGATATAAGAGATCAGTTGCTCTGGAAGGTGGGGGTACCCTTAAAGGTGTTTCCCACATTCCTAGAAGGAGATCCTGCAAGGAATGATGCAAAGGAAGCATTATGTTCTCCTTTGCTTTGGTAGAAAGAGAGGCCTGTGCAGTATCATGTCCTGGGATAGGAATGGCAAGAGATCTTGCTATATCCTGGAGGAAACTCTGAAAAGAGGGTTCCAAAATAGGAATTTCCCTTGGACAGGTTAGATTCGAAGAACTAGCCTGAGCACCGACAGAGCTATCCAAATATATAGGAACAGAAGGTCCTGCACAGTGCAATGTGGAATGCTTAGAGGATGGTCGCCGGTACTGACTGTCAGGAGCAGCGACCGACATTACCACATTGTCCATGCCAGGTATTGGCTCCAAGCTTGGCATAGAAGGGAGCAATTCAGTTGAAAAAAGCATGGCAGGGGTTGGCCACGATGGTACTGTGGATACCGGTACCGATGTCAGAGTCGAGCCCGAGAAAGACATCGGAGCAGTCATCGCAGACCGTTCAATCGGTACCGAGGCAACCGAAAACGTCCGGGTGCTATCCTCGGTACCGAGCCACCGGTATCAGTCGGTGTCAGTACCAAATGATATTGGTACCGAGTCTTCCAGACTAGAGAGCGATTCTAAACTGGGCATGGAAGACACCGACCGTAAGGGTAATGAGGACATCGGCACCGACTTCGGTACCGTGCCTGATACCGGTGAATGAAGGTCAACCAATGGCAACTCAGTGGGCCTCGAGGGAACCGAGATTTACGGATCCGAATCATCGGAACCGAGCCTTCGGTACCGAGAGCCGGTACCAAGGCGAGTCGGTACCCAGTCCTCCAGACTGGAGATCGATTCCAGACTCGGCATCGAAGGAAGCAAGGCTATCGATGCACGTCTGGAGGGTACCGACGTCTGTGGTAGTATCGGTGTTGGTACCGATAATGGAAGGTCAGTCTGGAGCGTATCCACCGGTCCCAAAGGCACCAAGGACGCCAGATGGCCATCCCTGGTCAGGAGTGTTTCATCCAACACCAGTCTTGAAGGACTGGAAAGGGGGGCTGTTACTTCTGGAGAGAAATCTGAAATTGTGAGTATATACTTCTGGGAATTTTTCTGAAAGGAATTTATTTTCTTTTAAAGCTAATTAATCTGTGAACCCACTATTTGTTTTGTTAAATCAGTCAGGGCCTAGTAGCAACAGTTTAAGATTCAATTTAAAAACACAGAAGAGAACTTTCTGGTTACCTTTCATACCCAGTAGACAGCTGTAGTTTAAATTTCATAGTCACTCAGGGCCTAGCATCAGCAAAGTACTTTTAGTTTCAAATTAAAACACAGAAGAGAGCTTTCTGGTTAAATTTAGAATCCAGCAGAGAGCTTGTAGTTTAAATTTCATAATAGGTTAGAGCCTAGTAGCAGCAAAGAGCTATAATTTAAATCAAATCAGAATATAGTTTTCCTCAGCAGCACAGGACAAGGTACTGTGTAGCAGCCCTTTTTTAATAAGTGTTATATCCCTCCCTCCCTCCCCACACCCACCCTCCCCTGGGAAAATCACAGCATTATAGGTACTTGCACAACTTAAAAGACAGGAGGTGCTCTCAGGTGAAGCTCATTACCCAAATCAGTCATACACCAAGGACCTGAGATTAATTAAGCTTCAGGTGAACAAGGTATATTAAACTTCTTAGGTACAGTTTTAGTGGTATAAATATCCATTGCACCCTTTAGTACATATAGAACTTAACGATCTAAACACAAACTTAAAACTAAGATGCAGACAGCAGTCCAGCAGCGGGATGTGGGCTTTCCAGTCTTTTGCATTGAGTGTCACATGTATGATTTTCTCCCAGCTGGTGAGAGGTCTTACGTGTGCACTAGGTGCAAGGAGCTCTCTGCTCTCAGGGAACGAGTCCGTTCTCTAGAGGCTAGAGTAGCAGACTTGGAAAACATAAGACAGACAGAGAGGTACATAGACGAGACCTACAGGGATATAGTCCTGAAGTCCCACCTCCAGTCTGGCAGCATCCCTGTTGCCATGGAGGAGAGAGGTCACGTGACAGGAGAGCATCACCCTGGTGTGGCAGGAAGTGATCCTGTAACTAGGACCTGTCCTCCAGGTGATGTAAACCCCTCTCGCACCGAGGAGGTTTCTCCAGGGCCAAGTGCCCATGCGGGAAGGGTTAGGACAGCAGTTATAGTTGGTGATTCGATCATTAGGCATGTAGATAGCTGGGTGGCTGGTGGACGTGAGGATCGCCTGGTAACATGCCTGCCTGGTGCGAAGGTAGCGGACCTCACACGCCACCTAGATAAGGTCTTAGATAGTGCTGGGGAGGAGTCTGCTGTCTTGGTACATGTTGGTACCAATGACATAGGAAAATGTGGTAGGGAGGTTCTGGAAGCTAAATTTAGGCTTTTAGGTAGGAAGTTGAAATCCAGAACTTCCAGGGTAGCGTTCTCCGAAATGCTTCCCGTTCCACGCGCAGGACCCAATAGGCAGGCAGAGCTCCGGAGTCTCAATGCGTGGATGAGACAATGGTGCAGAGATGAGGGGTTCGGATTTGTTAGGAACTGGGGAACATTCTGGGGAAAGGAGGGGCTCTTCCGAAGGGATGGGCTTCACCCTTAACCGGGATGGAACCAGGCTGCTGGCATTAACCTTTAAAAAGGAGATAGAGCAGCTTTTAAACTAGATAATAGGGGAAAGCCGACAGTCGCCCAAGAGCGCATGGTTCGGAAGAATGTATCCTTGAAGGATACTACAAAAAGCAGAGAGGTTCCAAAAAAAGAGTAAAGTAGCCCAAATGCCCTCGAGTATGGAGCAGACAGAACTTAAAGATCCCAAATTACCCATGTCTACCAATAGCCAAATTAATATGAATAAAATACAGTCTCTAAAATGCTTGTATGCAAATGCTAGAAGTCTACAAAACAAGATGGGAGAGTTAGAATATATAGCACTAAACGAGAGGTTAGATATGATTGGAATATCAGAGACATGGTGGAAGGAGGACAACCAGTGGGACACTGTGATACCTGGGTACAAACTATATCGAAATGATAGAGCTGATCAAATTGGTGGAGGGGTTGCGCTCTATGTTAGAGAGGGCATTGAGTCAGAAAGGATTAAAGTTTTGCAAGAAACAAAATTTGCTGTAGAATCTCTATGGATTGAAATTCCATGTAAAAAGGGGAAGGCAATGGCAGTGGGGGTGTACTATCGTCCGCCTGGCCAGAATGAACAAATGGATGATGAAATGCTCAAAGAAATCAAGGAAGCTAGCAAAAGTTACAGTGCAGTAATAATAATGGGTGATTTCAATTACCCCGGCATCGACTGGGTCAGTGTCACAACAGGACATGCTAGGGAGATAAAGTTCCTAGATGAAATAAATGACTGCTTCTTGGAGCAGCTGGTTCATGAACCGACCAGAGGGGAAGCAATATTAGACCTAGTCCTTAGTGGAACACCAGATGTAGTGCAAGAGATAAGGGTGTTGGGGCCACTTGGCAATAGTGATCATAGCATGATCGCCTTTGATTTAATTAGTGGAGGAGGGATAGTAAGGAAATCCACAGTACTACCCTTTAACTTTCGAAAGGGAGACTATGATAGAATGAGGAAAACAGTTAAGAAAAAACTAAAAGGAGCAGTTGCAAAGGTTAAAGACGTACATCAAGCTTGGGTGTTGTTGAAAAATACTATCTTGGAAGCCCAGACCAGCTGTATTCCACGCTTTAAGAAAAGTGGAAGGAAGTCCAAAAAATTGCCAGCATGGTTTAAAGCTGAGGTCAGAGAGGCTGTTGTTGCCAAAAAAGCATCTTTCAAGAAATGGAAAAAAGAGCCAAATGATGAAACCTGGAAACAGCACAAGCACTGGCAAGTCAAATGCAAGGCATTGATAAGGCAGGCAAAGAGAGAATTTGAGAAGCAGCTTGCTGCGGAAGCAAAAACGCGAAATAAAGACCTTTTCAAGTACATTCGTAGCAAAAAACCCGTGAGAGAGTCAGTTGGTCCATTAGATGATAAAGGGGTTAAAGGAGCACTAAGAGGCGACAAGGCGATAGCGGAGAGACTGAATGAATTCTTTGCTTCGGTCTTTACTGAGGAAGATGTAGGGATGTTACCCACGACTGAAGTGGTATTTAAAGGTGTGGAAGAATTGAAGGAAATATCGATACATCGGGAAGATGTCTTACAACTATTAGATAAACTGAAGAGTAGCAAATCACCTGGGCCGGATGGTATACATCCAAGGGTGTTGAAAGAACTGAAATTTGAGATTGCAGACCTGCTATCAGTAATCTGTGAACTATCATTAAAATCATCTCTAATACCTGAGGATTGGAGGATCGCCAATGTAACACCAATTTTTAAAAAGGGTTCGAGGGGTGATCCGGGAAACTACAGACCGGTGAGCCTGACATCAGTACCGGGAAAAATGGCAGAAACCATCATAAAGAATAAAATTACTCAGCATATAGATAGTCATGACCTAATGGGAGACAGCCAACATGGCTTTAGACAAGGAAGATCTTGTCTTACTAATCTGTTATGTTTTTTTGAAGGAGTGAATAAACAGGTGGACAAAGGTGAGTTGGTTGATATTGTGTATCTGGACTTTCAGAAAGCCTTTGACAAGGTCCCTCATGAGAGACTTTTGGCAAAACTAAAGAGTCATGGGATAGGAGGCAGTGTACTACTGTGGATCAGGAACTGGTTAAAAGATAGAAAGCAGAGGGTAGGGCTAAATGGCCAATTTTCCCAATGGAGAAAGGTGAATAGTGGTGTACCCCAGGGATCTGTGCTGGGTCCGCTGCTTTTTGACATATTCATAAATGACCTGGAAAGTGGAATAACGAGTGAGGTTATCAAATTTGCTGATGACACAAAACTATTTAAAGTTGTTAAAACCCAGGAGGATTGTGGAAAATTGCAAGAGGATCTTGATAAATTGGAAGACTGGGCATCAAAATGGCAGATGAAATTTAATGTGGAGAAGTGCAAGGTTATGCACCTAGGGAAGAACAACCCAAACTATGGTTACACGATGCAAGGTTCCACATTAGGAACCACCACCCAAGAAAAAGATTTAGGCGTCCTTGTGGATACCATGTTAAAACCCTCGGCCCAGTGTGCAGCGGCGGCCAAGAGAGCAAATAGAATGCTAGGTATGATAAGGAAAGGAATGGAAAATAAAACAAAAGATATTATAATGCCTCTATATCGTTCCATGGTGAGACCGCACCTTGAATATTGTGTGCAATTCTGGTCGCCATATCTTAAAAAGGATATAGCAATTTTAGAAAAGGTTCAGAGAAGAGCCACCAAAATGGTAAAGGGGATGGAAGGCTACTCCTATGAAGAAAGGCTAAAAAGGTTGGGGCTCTTTAACCTGGAAAAGAGACGGCTGAGGGGAGATATGATAGAAGTCTATAAATTAATGAACGGAGTGGAACGGGTAAACGTAGATCGATTGTTTACCTTATCAGAATATAGAAAGACTAGGGGACATGCAATGAAGCTACAGGGTAAACTATTTAAGACTAATAAAAGAAAATATTTTTTCACTCAACGTGTAATCAAACTCTGGAATTTGTTACCGGAGGATGTAGTAAAGGCTGTTAGTGTAGCTGGGTTTAAAAAAGGTTTGGACAAGTTCCTGGAGGAAAGGTCCATAAACCATTATTAAGAAGGGACCCAGGATATCAATGCTTGAACCAATACAAGCATTGTGGAACCTGTGTCCCTTGGGGAAACTGCTAGGTACGTATTACCTAGATTGGCCACTGTTGGAAACAGAATACTGGGCTTGATGGACCTTGGTCTGACCCAGTATGGCATATCTTATGTTCTTATGTTCTTATGTTCAGTGCCGATGTCGGGGTTTCGGTACCGCTCGAAGCGGATGCCACCACCAGACACGGCTCAGGTATGTTCTGTGAGGGGTGAACCCCAGGAACAACCTGAAACCCCTCAAACACTTTGGAGACCGAAGACTCCTGCTGGGGTTTTGAAGCCAGTGGGCCCTCGAGGGCAAGGCCGGAGCCGTCTACATGCTGTGCATGAGACCTACCACTCGAGGGCTGGCTAGTCTTAACAGACTGTTTGTGGGTTACCTGATGCTGTGTAGAAGACAGGGATGGTGTCCCGAAGCTGGAAGGAAACCGTGTATTGAGGGAACCTCGATATTGAAAACTTCTTCTCACCAAAGTGTTGTCAAGACCCAAACAGGTTAGACACCGATTTCGAGGGTCTAAAAATAAAGTTGTACCGCCACAGTGTGAACATTTCTTGGAGAAAGTGGCTGGCGGTTCCTTGAAGGAAAAAGAAGAGGCCTAAAAGGCCTAAGATACCGTGAGACACTATGAAGAAATATATTCCTATGATCTACTCTTTCTCCAGGACAAAGCAGGAAGTCAGTCCTCACATATGGGTGACTCCCTAGCTCTGGGCTACCAAGGAACCCAGGCTGAACAAGAGAACTCCCTCTATTCCCAGCATCAAAGAAAGGCTTTTCACTGAAAGAACCTCCACCGGTAGCCCAACGGAGGGCTGGAGGGCAGGAGTTGCCTAAACCTCAAAGAGATTCCGGAGTACTGCCTGGCCAAAAGCACTGGCCCTACGGGACTCCCTCTCCAGGCAGTAATGAGCTGCAAAAATCTGGCTTGAAGACCAAGTTGCAGCCCTGCAGATGTCTGCCATCGGTACAGAGCGGAGATGAGCTACTGAGGCAGCCATTGCCCTGACACGATGGGCCATGTCCCGACCCTGCAAGGGAAGGTCAGCCGCCCTGTAAGCCCAGGTGATACAGTCAGCCACCCATATGGACAAGGTATGCTTGGACACAGCTAACCCCAAATTATTAGGGTCAAAAGAGATGAAGCGCTGAGTAGCCTTTCTATGTCCTTGCGTACGGTCAAGGTAGAAGGATAAGGGCCTCCTACAGTCCAGGGTATGCAGGACCGCTTCAGCCTGGCTTGCGTGAGGCCTAGGAAAGAATGTTGGAAGAACCACCTCCTGGTTGAGGTGGAAAGAGGAGACAACTTTTGGGAGGAACTTTGGATGAGTCCAAAGGACTACCCTGTTCCTATAGAAGCGGGTGTAAAGCCTGTCACAGACTAGGGCCTGAAGCTCACTCACCCGTCTGGCCAAGGTTAAGGCTACTAGGAAGAGTGTCTTCCAGGAAAGGAAGCAGAGAGGATAAGTAGCCATCGGCTCAAAAGGTGGGCGAGTCAGTTGCTGCAAGACCACATTCAACTCCCACTCAGGGGCTGGAGGATGGACAAGGGGTTTGAGCAAGAGCAAACCACTGAGAAACCGGGACACCAAGGGGTGAACCAATAGAGAGTGTCCTTCCACCAGTGAGTGGTGAGCTGCTAGAGCTGAGAGGTGGACCCGAACAGAATTGGACTTAAGGCCCTGATTGGATAAGTGCAGCAGGTACTGAAGCACCACTGGTACAGTACAGGAGAAAGGATCCTGTGTTCGCCGCTGACACCACACAGAAAACCTCTTCCACTTCAGGGCATAGGTTTTTCTAGTGGACTGCTTTCTGGAGGCCAGGACGACCTCTTCAACTTCAGGAGGTTGGCCCCAAGGAGCCAAAACTACCCTTGCAGCTTCCAGGCCATCAAATTGAGAGATTTGAGATTGAGGTGCAGAAGAGACCCCTGGTCTTGAGAAAGAAGGTCGGGCTGCAACCCTAGAGGTAGTGGAGTGTCCACAGCCAGCTGAAGCAGAAGTGGGAACCAAGGTTGTCTCGGCCACCTGGGGGCTACCAGAAGGACCGAGGCCTGGTCCTTTAGAACCTTGAACAGGGTTCGGGCCACCAGAGGCGTGGGAGGAAACGCATATAGAAGGCCTTGGGACCAGGAAATGAGAAAAGCATCTGCTGCTAGTCTCAGAGGATGCGGTTGCCTGGAGCAGACCTTGGGCAGCTGTCTGTTCAGGGGACTGGCAAAGAGATCTATGGATGGAAGTCCCCATCTCAGGAAGATCTTCTGAACTACCAAGGGATGGAGCTGCCACTCGTGGGGCTGCAGAATTCTGCTCAACCTGTCTGCTAGGTAATTTTCCTGGCCAGGGAGATAAACCGCCTTGAGCAACATGTTGTGCCCGAGTGCAAACAAGCAAAGGTCCTGCGCCTCCTGACAAAGGTGCCTGGACCCAGTGCCTCCCTGTTTGTTCACATAAAACATGGCTACTTGATTGTCTGTTTGCACTAAAACAGACTGGTGAGGTAGGGTTTGAGAGAAAGTCTTGAGGGCTAAGCGAATAGCCCGAAGCTCCAGTAGATTGATCTGCTGCTGGGCCTCCCAAGGAGACCACAGGCCCTGGGTGCACTTGCCCAGTGTGCCCCCCAGCCCTGTAGAGAGGCATCGGTGGTCAATATCACTGTGAACCCCGGTGGCTGAAAAGGCATCCCCTCCAGCAGGTCGGGGGGGGATGCAGCCACCAACGTAGGGAGTGCAGGAACGGTCTGGGCACCCCTACTCTGTCTCTGAGGCGCCCTGTGGCCTGCGACCACCGAGTTCTGAGGCACCATTACGCAGGCCTCATATGAAGCCTGGCATGGGGTGCGACATGCACTGTCGAAGCCCTGTGGCCAAGAAGCCTCAGGCTTTTGCCTGCAGAGAGTCTAGTCTTGCCCCTATGAACTAAGTTTTGGGAGGCGAGCAAAATCGAAATTACACTTACCTGGTAAGTGTAGTTCCTTGAGTGACAACAGTTTAGTCCTCCACCGCTGGGTAGTGCGCCTCCTCCTGCAGCTTGGAGACTGGAAGAATCAGAAACTTCACCTCACTGGATGTAGCATGCTGGAACTCCCATCAGCCCCCAGTGACCTATTGACAAAGCAGACTCAACAGAACAACTAAGTAGCTAACCACCTCTGCAATTTATACTTATGTTGTATTTATTTATTTAGTTAGTTAGTTATTTTAGAAAAAAAAAAACAGCATCCTGATCAAGACAGGAACATGCCGCTAAACCGAATACCAAGAATCTCTCCATAAAATCGCCCTCCCCCGCCGAGTCTGAAAATACGGATATAGGCCGAAGAGAGCAATCCAGAAGGGAAGGTATCTGAGCTTACCGAGTAAACACTTCTCCGCAACTTCACCACGCATTTCCGAACACGTGCCGAGCTGACCTTTGAAATGTAGGGCGGGCAGGAGGATTAAACTGTCATCACTCAAGGAACTACAATTACCAGGTAAGTGTAATTTAGATTTCCTTATCGTTCCTCCAGTTTAGTCCTCCACCGCTGGGATGTATCAGAGCACTACTAACGGGAGGGATCCTACCAGCCGGCACACAACACTGGCGACCCAACACAGACACCCCTTGCCTCCAACAACGCTAGACAAGAGTGTTTATTGAAAGTATACAGCGACGCTCAAGACATCGCCTTACCAAACTACAGTGGAGAAGACAGGGCTGAGCACCGCCCAGGCGTCCTCGAAAGTAAGCTCTCAATACCTCTCAGGAAGCGGCCGCTCCTGCCACCTGTAAGCGGAAAGAACTGCCTCCTCAATCGAGCTGGAAATGGACACATTCACCACAGACGATTAGTTTTGTGAAAGGAATCGAACACAGCCGAAGGGCAATACAACATTCTTTTTATATCCCAACGGTTTCAGCATCCACCCGAATCCAGTCCACCTGTCGCTTGCAGAACTGTAAGCTACCCTATTTGGTGTGTATGAAAGGGGAAGAAAACATCTGGCTAGCACCAAGGTACCGGACGAAACAACCCCTGTCCAGAGACCAAAAAGAAACGCGTCTCTGAAGGGAAGAGCCTGTCACTCTGAAATGCCCTTCGTTGGGCGAAAGGCCACCAACAATTCCACGCCACGCACCAAACTCGTGACTGAAACTTGAATAGAGGGCGCAACAGCGCTCTATCGACGCTCCGTAACACCAAGTTGAAAAGACATGAGGGAACGAAAATTCGCCACGCTGGACGCAGCCCAGAACTGCTTAGAGAAAACGCAGTGCCTCACTGCACCGCTCGACCCAACCCCCTAGTTGCGAACGCCTGCTACGCCCTGCGAATCGCTCGCATTTCCAGTTGGGGATTGACCACTAGGTCTCTTGTGTCCTCCAAGAGCCTTGTGCGAAACGACCCTTGAAAGAAGCAAAGTGAAACAAAGTTTTGGACAAGCTCCCGGAGGAAAGGTCCATAACCTATTATGAGAGAGAAGCTGACAAATATAATCTATACATATTTTTAAGTCCTATATCCACTATTGCTAATACAACCCAAAAGAATGTTACATCCGAAGAACCTGCAACGGAACCTGTAAACGACGTGCATACCGGCATCCACCGCTTGCCCCATACACGCCTCGAGTAGTCTATTTATTTACATTCTCTTATATACCGCGCTATTCTGCATCAGTGCGGTTTACATTGAACAAAGTGAAATTACATTGAACAGGGCATAATAACTTGGAGATAACTATTTTACAAGGAACATGGGCTATGGAGGGTTAAGTGGCAAGGAGCAACTGTGGGACTAGAAACCCCAGTCCTTCCGGCCCAAGGTTGCTGTCCTCTAGTGGGATTTGAACCCCCGACCTTCCGGCCTGAAGTACCTTGCCCCAACCACTAGGCCACTCCTCCACTTCTATACGTCCTTTTGGACACCAGCCAGGTTTTTGAGGCCAGGATTGGCTACCCTAGGAAACTGGAGACGGGACCACAAAGCGCATGGTCTGCCCCAGCATGGCATTTCTCATACTCTTATGAATGGAATGTCCACAAAGTCTCTGTCTTAGAAGTAACAGGCTGCGCCTGACCCTATGACCCGGTGACTGGCTCCCATGGAGTAGTGCGGCCTAGTGGTTGAGGCAAGTTGCCAGAGAACCGAGGGTTTGAACTCCAATCGAGACCAACACCCGAGGGCCATCAAAACTGGGGTGCCTAGCCCCCCCAGGGGTCCTTCCGGCCCTCGTAAAGCAACCTAACCCTCTGCCTCAGGTACCAAACACAAATGGTGAGCCCTACCGGACCCAGGGAACTAGAAATACCGCAATCGACGGTATGTTCCCGCGACCCGTAGGCAATCAGCATACTGAAATAAATAACTGACTGAGAAGATGGAACCGTAGCAAACACTGGCAGTGGAGAGACATCAGAGCTGGCACTGGTTCCTAACCTTTCTTTCTCGCTCACTCAGTCCTTCTGCCAGCATTGAGGAAAGGCTGAGAAAGGATTACCCAATGCGCCGAAGACCCTGCGTCCTGGGCAGCAGAGAGAAAGAGGGCCAAGATCTGGGCGGAAAGCGCAGAGAGAAAGGAAAACTGGTGACTGGTAACTTAGCTCCTCTTGATGGCTCACTCCACAGCAGGTCCCACGACTGCATCTCCAACCACACGTAACCCCATGCGAACCTCACGCACTGTGTTAATATAGACATCCCCCTTAAACTGGCGGAATTACCTTAATCTTCTAATACCGTTTGAGCAAGCCTATCCTGAAATTTTAGCACTTGAGAAGAAGGAAAGTGGAAATTGATTCTGCAAAGCGGGAGACTCTGCATAAAATATGCGCAAAAGCCAAACTGTCAGCATTTGTGTGCCTGCTGAGCTGTTTTATACCTCTGCTTGGAAACTGCTTTGTATTTTAGCACGTCATTCCCTAAGAAGCAGAACTATGCCTGACCGCAAGCCGGCCAGCATGCTTCAACAAAGCTTTACAATTCATGGCTCCAATTCCATTAGGTAGCTCTTTTTTTTTTCTTTCTTTTTTTGAGACATTCAAAAATTTACTTGTGTTAGTATTACATTTTCAAACGTACTCCTAAATTTTCCAGTGACTAGGTCAGATCTTCCGACACCTGACAAGTCAGGTTTTCGGGATATCTACCAAAAATATGCATGAAACAAAACTGCATAAAGCCTAAGTACTAAACGCCACTGCAGACCTTGCCACCGTGTGGCGCCATGTGGAATTCGGCCTCCGACAGCATGTGCTGACTATAACAAGGTAGAGACTGGAATCTGTGGCAAAGGATTGATACTATGAAAACAGTTTCCCAGGCTAAAGACAAAAGGCAATTTGCAGCCATGCTTGGTATAGCAGGGTAAATGCTTGTAAATAACTGAACGTGATCTAAAGCTCCTCTGTAGGGAGACAACTAGGGCTGGTCAGAAAATAATGTGTGATTACTTGAGCAACACGAGTTATCCCAAGGCCCGGGATGACCGCCAAGAGTACATATGATTAAATTAAACATGTACTCCCAAAGTAGCAGAAAACAATGAAATCGAAGAAAGCAAAAGAAAATACTATCAATATTAAAACTACTAGAAATACCTGGTAGAGAAGACATTGAGCGCAGCCCGGGAGAACCCTCACCCCCCTGGTACCAGCGCTGGCACCGCTAAGCTGAACTCCGCTGTGGCAACCGTGTGCACAAAATGTCCGCGGTCCCCCACAGAGTTTAGGCGCGCTGTTTAAAACTCCTCTGAGGCATCAAAAACGAGCAAGGGCTTCATTACATCGGGAAAGGCCCACTTTTCACTGGCTGTAACAGACCGCAAATGCTCCCAGGGCGAGCCGCGGTTTCATTGACAGGTAAAGAAGCTGTTACATTAAACCGGAACTGGCATCTGTGTGAGCCGCCGAAGCCGCGAACTGTCCTGCGACAAACGAGTTGGCTGCGAGTCGCGCCAAAGAGCTCTGCCCCGTGCTGACAAGGGGACCAGAGATCAGAAGCAAAGGATTATAAATAGCCATCGCTTGACCAGGCAGGGAAAGGCTAGGCCAAGAGCCCCCCTCCGTCACCCTTTTTTTTTTTTCCCCAAGTAAACTTGAAACGAATTTAAATTAAAGTAATTTTGAAAAGAAAGAACCAAATTAAACCAAACCAAACCAAAAGAAAACAAATCAAAACAAATGAAACAAACTAGCCTGCTCCTTATCAGTTTCTCTAGTGAGCCCAGCACCTAGGCTCACTACATCCCCCTGCTGCATGAAGACTGGACACACTGGGGGCTGATGGGAGTTCCAGCATGCTACATCCAGTGAGGTGAAGTTTATGATTGGTCCAGTCTCCAAGCTGCAGGAGGTGGTGCACTACCCAGCGGTGGAGGACTAAACTGGAGGAACGATAAGGAAATGGACTTTGCGAAGTTTATGACAAACCCCAGATGCTGTAGTAGAGAAATCGTTCGGAGGGTGGCTTGCCTGGCCTCCTGGCACGTCTGACCCCTGATGAGCCAGTCGTCCAGATAGGGGAAGACAAAGATACCCCGATTTCTCAAGTAGGCCGCCACCATTGCCAGGCATTTGGTAAAGACTCTGGGGGCGGAGGTGAGGCCAAATGGCAGCACTCTGTACTGATAATGGTTTCCTCCCACAATGAACCTGAGGTACTTTCTGTGGTCTGGATGAATGAGGATGTGAGTGTACGCATCCTTTAGATCTAAAGAGCACAGCCAATCTCCCTGCTGGAGGTAGGGCAGAAGTGTTCCAAGAGTAAGCATCTTGAACTTTTCCTTCTGTAAGAACTTGTTGAGATTTCTGAGGTCGAGAATAGGCCTGAGATCCCCTGTTCTCTTTGGTACTAGGAAGTACCTGGAGTAGAAACCGTGTCCTTGTAGGTGGGGAGGCACAGGCTCCACCGCCTGGTCTCGTAACAGACCCTGGAGCTCCTGCAGGAGAAGGGCTGTATGGAGAGGAGGCCTTGGAGGCTCTCCTAGAAAATAAGGAGGCGGCAACTGATGAAAATGAAGCAGGTAGCCCTTGTGGACTATGCTTAAGACCCAGTTGTCCCCTGTAATGGGTGGCCACCGGTGGGCAAACAGGGCTAGGCGACCTCCTGTGCAGGGATGGGGACAGCAGCGACGGAGAGGCTATGCCTTGAGAGTCAAAAAACACCACCCTGCTGAGTGGGAGCAGGAGCCGGAGGCTTGGGGGCCTTCTGCCTATGGGGCCCATGTCCCTGCCCCTTGGCCTGCTGACCCTGTGGGGGAGCGGGGGAGGGCTGGTAAGTTGGGAACTGTTTGTAGGCAGTCACCTTCCTCGGGTAAAAGGACTTTATACCCGAGCCCTTCTTTTTGTGTGAAGGGGCAGAAGTCTTTCGAGACAGCCTTGTCCTTGTGAGGTGCTCGGTCTAGAGCTCAGCAGCCTTCTCGGCCATGGGCTTGCCAAAAAGGTTCTCACCTCGGCAAGGGACATCGACCAACTTGTCTTGAACCCATGGCTCGAGGTCCGATGACTGCAGCCATGCCTGGCGTCGAGCCGCGATGCCAGCAGCCGCAACACGGGCCGAGGCCTCGAAGCCATCGTAGGCCGCTCGGGACATGAACTTAGAGTATTCCCGGATCCCCGAAGACAAGGACTTGAACCTCTGCAAAGGTTCCCTGGAGAGACCAGCAGAGAACCCAGCAAGCTCCTTTGCCAGGTCCCGCAAGTACATGTCCATGTACAGCTGGTAAGACTGGACACGGCAAGCAAGCATCGAGCCCTGGAAGCACTTTCTACCAAACGCATCCAGGTTCCGGGCCTCCCTGCCAGGGGGCACCGCAGAGAGAATCTTCTGACTTTTCAGACGATGCATGGCTGATTCCACCACCATGGAATGGTGCAGTAGCTGCGCCTTTTGAAACCCAGGGCTCTTACGGAGTCGATAAATGGAATCGACCCGTTTGCTCAGAACCGGCGCCGAGGCCGGTGCCTCCCACATGCGGAAGTGGAGCCATTCCAGCATCAGAGGAACTGGCACAGTAAAGGCCTCCTTCGGAGGAGTCATAATGGAGGGCCTCGAGCTCTTCAGCTCGAGGCTCCTCCTCGGGATCCGCTGGGATCCGCCGGGATCGCCAAAGCAGTGGCCATATCCCGCACAAACTCCGAGAACCGGGTATCCTCCGGAGGGGACCTACTCCGGGGCTCAGACTGCGGTGAGTCCGATGGGACGCACCGAGTCTTGAAGGTATCGGGAGACTCTTCATCCTCCGTCTCCCAGGCAGACTCGTCCGAAGAGGAGTTGGGCTCCGACTGCGCGGGGCCTAGCCGCACCCGCCCCGACGCTGAAGGCACCGGCGTCGACGTCCTCGGTCCCGACCGGGAGGTAGAGGGTGACCGCGACCGAGGACGAACTCGAGCCTTCATGGTCTCGAGTATCGGCTCGGTCTCCGGGGTTGACTTCGACGTCGATGTCCCGGTGGTCGGGGCAGATGCACCAGCAAGGCTGGCCATCAGCACCCGCTGCTGATCCATGAAGGCAGACAGTCTGCACTCCAAGTCTGACAGCCTGAGACCCAGCTCAGGAGACTCAGCAGCTACCGATTCGATGTCGGCTCCCTGGGAGGAGAGTCCGAGGACAACAGGACTTACGTGTCCAGCAGACTCCGGCTCCACCTGAGGTACTTTTGACGGCTTCTCCTGTTCCACGGGCCCGGGACGGCGGTCTGAGACTTAGCCCTCGAGGAGCCAGGGACCTCCTCCGACGCCACCCTCGCAAGCCGCTTCTTCCGCTTTCACTCCCGCTCGGGGGACCCCCTCTCCGAGGAACCCCGATGATGCTCGGGGTCAGACTCCCGAGACGTCGAGGCCTCAGACGAGGTTCGGGCCCGGCCAGAGGCCGAATCGGAGAAAAGCCTTTCCTTTTGGTGCTGACGACTTCGAGGGGCCTTAGTGGACATTTTTCCACACGGTCCACAGATCTTAGGATCATGATCAGGACCGAGGCACCGAAGGCAGCAGTCGTGTGTGTCGGTGAGAGACATTAATTTCTTACAACGATCACACTTCTTAAAACCACTGGAAGCCATCGGGGAAAAAAGAGTCCCCGCGAGGTCAAAGGACCGGCCTTCCAGGGAAAAAGATAAAAAGGGCGCGAACACCAGCCACGAAGGGCAAAAACTGAAAAAATAAGATCGGGCTCGATACCGGTGTACCAAACCCGGCGAGAAGGGGAACCGGCGTCGGAACCGAAGAAATCGCAAAGAATTGACGAAAAAATCTAACTACTTTCCGGGTGAACGAGGACACACGTCCGATGGGCTCCACAGAAAAAGAGAGACTGAGCAAGACGGCACCTTTAGGCGGGAAGGGAACCGCGCATGCGTGCAGTATTCCCAAAGGCTTTCATAGAAAGGTGGGGAAATGCTCCGTAGGGGCTCCATCGACGTCGATGTCACCCATATGTGAGGACTGACTTCCTGCTTGGTCCTGGAGAAAACATGTTAAAACCCTCCGACCAGTGTGCAGCGGCGGCCAAGAGAGCAAATAGAATGCTAGGTATCATAGGGAAAGAAATGGAAAATAAAACAAAGGATATTATAATGCCTCTGTATTGTTCCATGGTGAGACCGCACCTTGAATATTGTGTGCAATTCTGGTTGCCGTATCATAAAAAGGATATAGCATTATTAGAAAAGGTTCAGAGGCGGCTACCAAAATGGTAAAAGGGATGGAAGGATACCCCTATGAAGAAAGGCTAAAAAGGTTAGGGCTCTTTAAACTGGAAAAGAGATGGCTGAGGGGACATATGATAGAAATCTATAAATTAATGAATGGAGTGGAACGGGTAAACGTAGATCAATTGTTTACGTTATCTGAATATAGAAAGACTAGGGGACATGCAATGAAGCTACAGGGTAAACTATTTAAGACGAATAAGAGAAAATATTTTTTCACTCAACGTGTAATCAAACTCTGGAATTTGTTACTGGAGGATGTAGTAAAGGCTGTTAGTGTAGCTGGGTTTAAAAAAGGTTTGGACAAGTTCCTGTAGTTAAGGTCCATAAACCATTATTAAGAAGGGACCCAGGATATCAATGCTTGACCCAATACAAGCATTGTGGAACCTGTGTCTTTTGGGGAAACTGCTAGGTACGTATGACCTAGATTGGCCACTGTTGGAAACAGGATACTGGGCTTGATGGACCTTGGTCTGACCCAGTATGGCATATCTTATGTTCTTATGAAATGACACCACTGCATAATACAAGCTTAGAAGTACACATGTTCATAAAATTACAAGTAGGCACACTCGGGGCACATTTTGACCAACCTGGGGGCAAAGCTGTGATCAAAGCATGTATTTTTAAAATATAAATGTTCACACATAGAATGCAGGCACAAATTTACACCTTTTTAGGAGCAAGTTTTGCGTAAGGATTTTCACACCATCAGGCTAGTTCTCGTGACCATTCATATACTGTTGTTGTTTGTTGTTAAGTGCCGTCGAGTCGGAGTCGACTCATGGCGACCCTCTGGATAGCTATCCTAAATTGTATTCAGTCTTCAGTCAGGCATATACTATGTTACTATATATGAAAATTTAGAAAACTAGCTCTAGGCTACAGAACCAGGAATTTATCAAACAAGGCCAACCAACCATTAACACCTACACTCGACCCGTTTGCCAGTCAGTCACTAATTTGCCTGTCTCCCCCTACCTTCTGCTGATTGAAGCTAGACATGGCCACTTGCTTAGGCGGCGTGCCAATGGGCACTGCTCGGACCGGAGGGCTGCCAATGATGGGAGAAGAACGACGTCTGGGCAGTGCACATTCTGACAGATCTTGCTCAGGCTGTTCCCGATCAGGCCGTGGCTTCTCAACCAGCCCATACTCCTTCATGATGGAGACTGTTGTCATCTCCTATTAAAAAAGCAAAGGGAGAATATACATCCAAGCATTCCTTATCTATTGGATACAAAAAAGAAATACTTAACTTGTAGGAGGGAAATAAAACAAAAGGTGACATTTTACTTACTAGATTATGTCCTTTCCTGGAGTCCTGCTAGACTAGTCCGGACAACTGGATTTGTGTTCCCTACCACAGATGAATACAGAAAACACTGGAAACTTCCTGCAACATCCTCACTCCTACTACTGCTGATGCAGCTAGGGGCACACTTCAGTATTCAAACCCAAGCACTTGGTCAAGAACTCTTGACCGCACACAACCTCAATGAGGATAACGAAGGAAAGATCATACAGAACTATGTACTGGATAGTCTTCGGAAAGAAGGTCTGCCAAGAGCATTATAAGCCCACAGATTAAAAAGCAGAGTGTAAGGGTGGGTCCTGGACAGGTCTAGCAGGACTCCAAGAAAGGACATTATCTGGTAACTAAAATGTCACCATCTAGTTTTTGTCCTTCTAGACTAGATCAGACCAGGCAAGTGTTAAGTACCCCATTGGGTGGGAAGAAGATCTCTGAGTCAAAGGCCATTTCCATCCGAGCATGGACATCCAAGTGATAATGCCTGTCCACAATAGAGTGGAGTAGCCGCCTAGTTGTTACTGTGGCAGTCTAGTATTCAAGAGATCTGGGTTTGATTCCTACTGATGCTCCTTGTGACCTTGGGCAAGTCACTCAACCCTCCATTGCCTCCTTTACAAACTTAGATTGCTACTACTACTAATTAGCATTTGTATAGCACTATAAGATGTATGCAGCACTGCACAGACATGTAAAGCACAGTTACTTACCTGTAACAGGTGATCTCTGGGAAAAGCAGGAATAAGTCTTCACATATGGGTACGTCGGTACCGACGGAGTCCGCGCGGGAACGCTTCCCAGCGTCCAATCAGAAAGCCTTTGGAAGCATCCCACCTCCCTGATGAAGTCCTGGAAAGACAAGTCCTAAGGAGGAGACATTCTCCTTTTTGGAGAAGAGGGTTCCTGAGGACGGATTTCCGATGCTTCGATGGAAACCTCTGATGCATCAGATTCTTCAGAGGAATCAAAGTATCGACTGTCTGGATGCTCTCGTAGAGCCCGATACGAGTACCGAGGGGTATCGACATCGGGAGTCATTGGTACCGGATCGGTACTAAGAGGCATCACTGGATACCGTATCGCCGCTTTCGATGCTGATGTCGATGCAAGCGGTACTGGTATCGGAACCGGAGCTGGATCCGGAACCGGAATCGACAACGGAGTTTGTTGTTGTACCGTGGGCGTCGCAGTTTGTATGAAGGCCGTAATGGCACGCTGCATGGTCAGAATATTCTGATCCATCGACGCCACCAATGTCTGGATGTCGGTACTGGGAACCGCCAGTACCCCAGAACATTGTAACAGGTGATCGGTCGAGGCCGTGCCATCGATGTCAACCTGTGACCCCATAGATAATGCTTTGGAAGCCGGAGCCTCCCGCCAGGGTAATTTTGCCGGTGTGGATTCCTCAATAGTAAGGTCGGGAACATCTCGATACTTAGAGGGAGATGTACCCTTTGAGGACCGACCGGACTTAAGTTTTGTTACCTGAGATCCATGGGATGAAGAAGCAGCCCTGGAAGACGTCGATGCCACCGAAGCTGCATCGGAGGGAAACAGGGTACTGAGCTTGGCTGCCCGATTCTGTAACCCTCTTTTAGACATCATGGAGCAGGACTCACAATCCGCAATGGAATGGTCAGGACCTAAACATTTTAGACACCAGTAATGGGTGTCTGTGACAGAAATAGTGCCACTGCACTTCGTGCACTTTTTAAACCCGGAGGCGGGCTTTTCCATGAGGAAAAAGACTGTAGGCCTAGGGCCACAGAAGAAAATGCACTGAGGCAGAAAGGTTTTTTTTGTTTTTTTTTGAAGAAAGAAAAAAGACCGGCGGTACCGGTCCTCGAGAAGGCAGACACGCGACTAAAGAAAATAAGAAAATAAGAAATTCTTCAGCGGTGACAGGAAACACGACCCGCTGGCTCCGCGGAAAAGCAGAACTGGAGAGAGACGGTTGGGAAAGGCGGGAAGGCAGCGCGCAGGCGCTGTGGGATGCTCCCAAAAGCTTTCCTTTTGGACACTGGGGAGCGTTCCCGCGGAGGCTCCGTCGGTACCGATGATACCCATATGTGAAGACTCATTCCTGCTTGTTTCTGGAGATAGAGAAGATACATGGAGAGCTTCAGGAGTACCTAAACCGAAAAGGTTAAGGTAAAGAAAAGGGTTATTAATTACCACAGGAAGTGGTTATAGGTGTAGCCCCCTAAATATGCCAGAACAGCATTGATAGAGGTAGTGCCCATCTGTCAGGATCATACAGGATGTAAGGATATCCGAACCTAACAGATAGATAGATAAGTAGATGGATACAGATCTATCTAAAAATATATCTCATATATATGGGCAGAAGACACACAGATATAGATAGAATATATTTGTATCTATATCTATATATATACCCAGAAGAATAGGTCAGTATACGGAGACATGTCTCCAGGTACATGGATGGAGAGATGTTCAAAGATCCCCATCACCTTTATAGGGAGAGAGGGAGATTCTTCTAACAAGAAGGTTGACACCTACTTGAGTAGATAAACAGGAAAAAATCCTCTCCTCCTGGTTATGACTGTTATAGTCAGAGGAAGGTTGTCCTTGACAAAGGGGTGGCTTAATTCTTTGTAGAATTTGAGCTGTTGAATAACCAGGAGGGCCTACCTGAAGATGGCATAGGATAACAGTCTGCAGACCAGAAGTCCATATATCTCCAGAATTGTGGTATGGAGGTTTGGATAGAGGAGGCTACTAGAAGAAAATACCCTAGCGATTCGCCTATGATGGCAAGATGGGTATTAGATGTCCTCTAGTTGCCTGAAAAAAAGTTATCCCTGATGGGAAAAATCCCCGGCAATATGGGCCAAGCCAGGGAGTTGACCCCTGTTTTAGGCTTTCACGAAATGAAAAGCCTGAGGCTTTATTTTATTATTTATTTTTTATTTAACATCTTTTATATACCGCGCTATTTGTTATCAGCGCGGTTTACATTCAACAAAGGTTGCTCAATTCAGTCAAAACTGTTTTGCGCTTACATTGTAACAGGGAATAAAACGTGGAGCAAATACAGGGTAACTATATACATATTGACATAGAACATAATATAAGAGCTTATCTGGTTAAGTCGTGACATATTAATGGGCAGTGTTGTTATTAATTCTGTCCCATTTGTCTATGTAGTGTATGAGGAGTTTGTGGAGGTTGGGGGGAGTTAAACGGTGCGAGGTGGGTACTTGTGAGAAGTGGAGGAGGAAGATGTGGTGTTTAATTGCCTTCCGGAACCGAATGAGGTCTTTGATTGATCTTATTTCAGGTGGGAGGTCATTCCAGCATTTTGGGGCGTAGAAGGTGAAAGCTCTTTTTCTGGTAGTTTGGGTGCACTTTATGGAGTCTTTTCTTCCCGCAGTTTAGGTAGAACATAAGCACATACTGTAAAATATGGCATACTGGGTCAGACCAAAGGTCCATCAAGCCCAGTATCCGGTTTCAAAAAATGACCAATTCAGGTCTTTGCATTGTCCACAGAGACAGATATGATCTTTTCCCTGGATATGTAGTATTCCGTTTGATTACAGACCTTATGATTTAGCTTATGAAGGCTTTTTCAGGAGTAGCCCAAAGTGAGGTACATTCAGCTACAGTAGACATTTTCGTGGCCCTTAAGCTTACAATTGAAGCTTGTGATAAGGAAGCTTATCATAGTTAAGGAGGAAGCTATAAAAGAGGTGAATTGGCTTTGAACAAGCAACCTGTCTTTGCTGGTAGAAATACTAAAACAGAATGTTTTCATAAAAGACTACCAGTCCCAGAATGCACCAGGTTTCAAACAGCCTCTAGAAGGGCTGAAGTGGGGAAACGTGTGTTCAATCAGGAGAGCTATGAGGTAATCCCCAATCACTCATCTCCAAGGGCAGGGCTTGATTCAGCACAGCTGGGCTGTGCTAGGGTGGAGTGTCCCTCTAAGCACGTTAAAAGTAAAACATATTCTGCACAGAGACAGAATCGTGAGCAGAGTGAGATCAAGGACAGAGAGAGCAAGGAGAGACAAAAGCAGCAGCAACGTGGAAAGAAGGAGAGAAAGACATCTTGGAGGTCTAAAGAAGGAGCCCACAGCAGTACGTGTGTTGGGAGTCATTCCAGAGACAAGCATACTCCCGTTGGACTGGAGGAAGCCAGAGGAGTGGGGTTATAGAGCCAGGAATTCCCAGACGGCACCTTTGAAGGAGACGGCTGCATGTGGAAGGGGCCCTAAGACCGTTGCAAGAAGGTATGTGAAGAGAGACCCAGTGTACAGGGATCTTGATTGGAAGGCTGGACATAAAAACTGGACTACTTACTGGCCAGGATACCTGGAGAGGAAGCCTAACAGCAAAGGAAGCTCAGGTATGAACTTTGATCTATGCCCTAGCTCTTCTCCAGAAAGACAGCAGGGAAAGAAATATTATCCTGAGAGTGAACAATTGAGGAATTCCTCTGAGCCAGACCAGGATATTGATTCCATGATATTTGAAGAAGGAGATATATTAAATGATCAGAATGAATACATGGATTGCTCTCTGTCTAGGCTGCTGTGGTAAAATACTTTCTCAATAATACAAAAACCACCAAAAGGAACAGTAATTTGTTCTTTTATCTACCCAGAAAAGTCTGCAAGAAAGCTTTCTGGTAGGATTGAGCTACGTAGAGAAAGTGAACCAGCAAAGGGGTTTGCAGCTGGCTAATTGGTGATAATTGAGCCAGGCACAAGTGCACGTGAGCTCTGAAAGGAAACTTTTCTTTTTGTGTGTGTAAATAGAAGAAAGTTATCCTTGATAAAGAACAGTTTTTGTTACTTTTGGGTTTTGTTTTTGCTTTTGGAGCAATGCTAAGAAAGTTATTAGCATGAGCCATCAAAAAGACCTTTTCTGTTTCCCATCAAGGTCTTATTTGATTTTTGCTTAAAACGTTTGTGATAAGGAAGCTTATCATAGCTCAGGAAGGGGCTATAGAAAAGGTGAAGTGTCTCTGAACAAGCAACCTGTCAGTGCTGGTAGAAATGAGAAAACAGAATTTTGCCATAAAAGACTACTAGTCCCAGAATGCACCAGGTTTCCAACAGCCATGAGAGGAGCTGAAGTGAGAAAACGTGTGTTCAATCAAAAGGGCTATGAGGTAATCCCCAAGCACTCATTGCAAAGGGCAGGGCTTGATTCAGCACAGCTGCACTGTGCTAGGATGGAACACTCATCTCAAAGGGCAAGGCCTGATTCAGCACAGCTGCGCTGTGTTAGGGAGGAGCACTCATCTAAGCAGAATAAGAGTAGAGTTTATTCTACAGATGACCATCTTCATGATCACCTTGGATATCCAGAGAATTGTCCTCAGTATCCTGAGAATCAGCTTGAGTTTGATCATCAGTTTCATCTGAAGGATCATCAGAAGCAGAAGCCAAACCAGACGGACAGAGAGGGAAAGAGACCCTTTGGAAGAAGGAAGAGAAAAGCCTTTGAGAGGTCTAGAAGAGTCCAAAGCAGTACGTATACTGGGAGGTATTCCAAGGGCCAGCATACACCATTGGACTGGGGAAAGCCAGAGGAATGGTGCTGCAGAGCTAGGAATCACCAGAGGCTACCTGTGAGGGAGACGGCTGCACGTGGAAGGGACCCTAAGACCTGTGCCAGAAGGTATGTGAAGAGAGATCCAGTGTCCAGGGATCTGGATTGGAAGGCTGGACATAAGAACTGGACTACATACTGGCCAGGCTATATAGAGAGGAACTCTAGCAGCAATGGAAGCTCAGGTATGAACACTGATCTATGCCCTAGCTATAACCTTGAAAGACAGCAGGGAAACAAGTATTCTCCTGAAAATGCTCCATTGAGAGATTCATCTGTGCCAATCCATGATATTGAACCCATGCTTGTTGAACAAGGGGGAATAATAGCAGATGAGGATCCTGTTTATATGGACTGCTCTCTATCTAAACTCCGTTGGTAACTTTCTGTTCTAAAGTACAGCAACCATCACAAAGAAATACAAATTTGTTCTTTAATCTACTCAGAAAAGCTCCTGAAGCAGGATTTGACCTACACAGTAACAGCAAACCAGCTAAGGGGTTTCAGCTGGTAACTGCTAGCAATTAAGCCTTACCTAATTGCTTGTGAGCTAGGAGAGAATCACTTCTGTATCTATGTGGGAAGTAATCAGAAGTTAACCTGAAAAGAACAGTTTGTTTCTTGCTTTGTGGCTTTTCATTTGTTGTTTTCCTGATTTTAACTTTGTTTTTCCAAGTTAACACTGAAAGCAAGTAACCTAATTTATGTGCTACCAAGCATATCAGTGTTGGGAGAAATAACCACATAAATAAATATCTTATTGGCTTTACCCAAGAGCACAACTAAATTATTGTCAGCAGCTGTGTCTGGTGTGAATGAACTACATTGCCCACAATACCTTGCAAATCATATAGATATATGCATTGCCAAGACTGTGAAGATTTTCACCCAGGCAGCCGTCTGACAAGTTCAGTTACCTTATTTCATGTTTTGTTTTCCTGAATGCAATACTGAAAGCAAGTGTCCTTTTTGTGTTACCAAGTAAATCTGTGTGGGAGAATTAACCCCATGAATAAAATCCATTTTTCTTTGCTTACATTCGTGCATCACAACTCATTATTTTGTGATCGGCTGATTCTGGTATAAGTGAACTACATTCCCCACAATCCTTTGCAAGTCATAATAGTAATTTTGCCTCTGCTAAGACTGTGGCCATTCACGACCAGCGCCCCCGTTTACAAGCTTGTAACTCGGGTAATGGAGAACTGAGTGATTTGCACAAGATCACAAGAAGCAGTGAGATCTGAACCTGGTTTCTGCACCAGCAGCGCAAACACTTAGGCTAATCCTGCATTCTATCTAGTTGTTTCGCTTACAAGAATTATTTTTTTTAATTTTGCCATAGGTTTAATGGTAATCCAGGACTGCCCTGTATTGTTGACCACTATCAATATCTTACTGCATTATAGGATTCGCTGGAAGTGGGAAGTATCTTCAGTGCCAAATAGTTAAAAGCTGCTCTGGCTGCCTTCAAGTTCCAAGTTTATTGCGTTTTTCTGGCTTCTTTTGACTGAACTGCAGGCTGCCCCTGAACACTGTGAGGCTTTGAGAAATGGTGGTGATATAAATAATATTTGCACTCAGGCAAGATCATTCTTTCTCTTTCTTTTCTGCTACTGATAATATGCTCAGTGAATACATTCTGGGGAATTATTTGCCAAAGAAATCAAAAGAATGCATCAAAATAACACAAAAATATTAAAGAGAATACTAGTTGCAGAATTCTGGAAATCTATGCAGGTACATTAACACTTGGCTACCAGTCAGTCCTAGCACCCCCTCCCCTCCCAGTCCAGTACCTTCCCATTGACCATCTGAACACTGGTGCTCAGGAGCATTGTAGCAGAAACCCTGAAGTTACTGGCAACCAGTCTCTGGTTTCTGCCTTTTTCTATCTTCCATTTGTCATTTTCCTCTCTCCTCCTGTTTTCATCGCTTCCTCCACTACATCCATCTCCAACACTAAACTTTACTTTTAACTTTCTTCCATTTATTTTTCTATCTCTCTAGTCATTCAGATTTCATTCATTCTTCCTATCCAGTCCTCAGTTTCCCTCTTTTTACTGCATCTTTCTACAGTTTTCATCTCCTTCTCAGGTCCTGGCCCTCCTATTCTCTTTCCTCTTATTCCCCAGTCTTTCATTAGCCCTCCCTTAACTCCCTGCCCCCCATCCAGTATCTCTCTCTCTCGTCCTTCCTTCCAGCATCTCCTGTTCTTCTCTCTCCCCTCCCCTTCTATCCGGCATCTATTCTCTCTCTCCAGTGCCATTTCCATTCAGCATCTCCTCTCTGACACTCCCCTTTCATCCAGCATTGCTGCTCTGTCTCTACACATCCCCTTGTGTCCAGCATTTCCATTCTGTCTCCCTACTCCCCATCCCCAAGTCTAGCATCTCCCTGTCCCACTGCTCTCTCCATGTCCAGCATCTCCCTCAGTCTCCCTCCTCCCCCATGTCAAGCATCTGCCTTATTCACCCCTCTGCCCCTAGTATCTACCTTTTGTGTCCCTAGCCTTCCTTTCCCTATTCCCAAGCCAGCACATCCCCTGTGTCACCCTAATCATCCTCCTGGGTCCACCCCAAAACCACCTTGTCTCCTTTCTTTCCAGCACTTCATCTTCCCTCCTGAACCCACCATCCCGATTGTGCATCTTCCCTCAAACACCCCCCCCCCATAGTCCAGCATTTTCCTTCAGTCCCTCTCTCCTCTGACACTGCTTCCTGGGATCCATCACGTACAGCAGTATCCAAACCCCTCCCCCCACACCCCACAAAACAGGCATGGGGGCTTTGACTCTCTGCACTGCTGCTAGCTCTGCCAGTCTACCCCTCCGACTTAGACTTCCTGTTGTTGAGATGGGACCAGTACAGATTAGGTTTGTACTCACCACTCCAACCCAAGCTATGGTACATAATGAAAGGTTCCACGTTAGAAACCAGCATTCAGGAAAAGAATCTAGGCATCATAGTGAATAATATATTGAAATCTTCTGTCCAATGTGCAGCGGCATCCCAGAAAACAAATAGAATGCTAGGAATCATAAGACGAGGATGGAAATAAGTCCAAGGATATTATAATGCCATCGTTCCATGGTGGGACTGCATCTTGCATATTGTGTGCAAGTCTGGTCACCATATCTTAAAAAGGATATAGCGGAATTAGGAAAGGTACAGAGAAGAGCCACTAAAATGGTAAAGGGTATGGAAGGATACCCCTATGAGGAAAGGCTTAAAAGGTTATGGGCTCTTCAAATTGGAAAAAGGCTTATGCCTTAACAGAGATTTAAGATAAGATGGAAAGGGTAGAATACGTGCCAGGCATGAATATGACTGGGGGAAACCCTTTTAAACCATCTGGGGTTATCTGCTAGGCAAGATATTGATGCTCTCTAGCAAGGGCCCATAGTGCAAAGTTGCGCTGTAGAGTTGCACAGAGCATGCTGCAGGTTGGTTAGAAGAAAAACTGTGTGGACGATACCTGGTGAGGAATGTGGACAACCAGCAGGTAACCAACTATTCTGCCAAGGACAAAGGGCAAGAATAGAAGATAACCTAACCAAACTGTGAAACAGGGTTTCCCAACAAGGTTGATAACCTGTTTGGGACTTAGTACTGAGGTTAGGAGGATTGCTAGTGGAGAGGAAGCCATGGTTGTGTAGTGAACAAAACCTGTGGCGTAACCACTAGAAATTTTCGCATCTGCAGCAACTATGAGGGCAGCATAGAGAATTTCTTTCCCCTACTCTGTAGATTGGGAGAAAGGAAAAACCAACAGACATGGTAGGACTTCCTATTGTCTGAGGAGCTAAGGTAACAAGGGGGAGACAACTCCAGAAGGGAGAATCCCCCGGAAGAAGAGGTAGAGGACCATAGGTGCTTACCCGTATAAAAAGTCACTCTTACAAAGCAAATGTTGTAGTAAGAGGGAGGTAAGATAGAGTTGCAGGAGACCAACTATGGAGGAAGTCTCTGACAGGTGAGATGATACATGCCAGTAGATGGAAACAACTGTCTATTGATAGTTGTTACCTCTCCCTCTCCTCCAAGAGGAAGAGGAAAATCTGTTAAGTATGGGCATGATCATCATGAAGATTCTTAAGAAAAGATGTCTCATGAAGAGATATCTAAGTAGGTTAGGATAAAATTAGTGCAGATACTTCAAGTGAAAAGAAGCAGACTGCCATCCCAACCCCCCAAACAAAGGGTCAATGATCTATTTAAAACCCTGCAACTGCTGGGTTTGTTGACCCTGTTGAGGTCGTGGATTGCTCAGACTAGAACGATGTTTCCCCTGTTTAGGGACATCTGAATGATGGGCAGATGATGGGTAAAACCTTTTCCCCTTAGGGGTTGAAAGTTTGGTATGACATTTCCTACCTACTGGGAAAGAAGGCGGCGCAGAGCAGCCTCTGGAAGAAGGAAAGTCAGTGGAGAACTGAGTAACCTGAAGTAAAGACTCCCTGTTGAAGAGATTCTCTCCAGTACAAGGAGTATTTCCCAGTCTTTCCTGTGCCCATTTGGACAAGTCTGAGGCCTGAAGCCAGGCTCTACGTCGTGCCCCTATAGCTATAGCAGAAGTCCTGCTAACAGACTCAAAGGAGTCTAGGGTAGCACGAGTAAGGAACTTAGAGATATTCTGAATATTTATTTATTTATTTATTTATTTTATTTATTTTATTTGTATTTCTTCTATACCGCACTCTTTTTCATCAGCGCGGTTTACATTAAACAGGAATACTCATTTCAATCAACAGACTGTGGTGAGCTTACATATAACAGGAAATATACAACTGGGATTATAACTTAGGGAAACTATTTAACATCTTTTATATACCGCGCTATTTGCTTTCAGTGCGGTTTACAAGTAACAGAAGCTGCACATTCCGGAGACACTGGTGTGCTTACATTATAACAGGAAACTTAAACTTGGAACAACAGGGTAAAAAACTAACTATGTACAAACATAATGGATTCTTTAGTATTCGCAGGAAGACTAAGGCCGGACTAAGGCAGGACATAAGAGAACTTGAAGCAGAATTACTTATGAGGGAAATGGGAGTAAAGAGAGGGAGTTTGTAGGTTTAGGAGTACTGATTAACAGATGTGGATTGGGTGCTTGTGCAAAATGGAGGAGGAAAAGGTGGTGCTTGATCGCCTTGCGAAATTGGGTGAGGTCTTTAATTGCTCTTATTTCAGGTGTGAGGTCATTCCAGCATTTAGGTGCATAGAAGGCGAAGGTCTTTTTCTTGGTTGATTGGGTACATTTGATGGAATCCTTGGGGATAATCAGGGTGTTGTCCGTTGTTATCCTTCTCGTTCTGTTTTTTGGGGTGAGGGAGATGAGATCATTGAGAGATGTGGGGGCAAGGTTGTTGATGATCTTGAAAGTGATGATGAGGATTTTATAGGTTAACCTGCAATGAATTGGAAGCCAGTGGAGTTCCATGAGGGTCGGGGTGATATGGTCTGATCTTGCTAGACCACAGAGCACCCTAGCAGCCGCGTTCATCGCAAGTTGTAGTGGATTAATGATGTTATTGGAGAGACCGTATAAGACAACATTTGCATAATCAAAATGAGGTAGTGTGAGGGCCTGGAATATGGTCTGGAAGTTGTTGTGAGGTAGCATAGGTCTGAGGTGCCTTAGCGTTCTGATTTTATTGTAGACAGACTTGGTAATGTTCCGAATGTGTTCCTTAAATTCAAAATGCTGATCCAGAGTAATCCCTAGGTAGCGAATAGATAATTTACTAGGGAGATCCGCATCTCTTACTTTTAGAGAGGCTGGGGGGGAGAATTCTTTGTTTCTTGAAATGAACAGAACTTCGGTCTTCTTGAAGTTTATACGGAGGTTTTGAGATGCTAACCAATCTGTAATAGCGTTGAAGCAGTGAATAAGGTTGGTTAAGTCTGGTTGATTGACTTTAAATGGAGTAAACAGTAGAACGTCATCGGCATAGATTAATGAGGAGATATCGAAGGTGCGTATGATGTCACATATCGGCTGTAAGTATACATTAAAACAGAAGCGCAGATAAGGAAGATCCTTGCGGAACACCTTGATGTTGGCGGAAAGGTGTGGATGTGGTGGAACCGACTCTGACATGCTGCCATCGCTCCGACAGGTATGACCTACACCATTCCCAGGCGAGACCACAGATTCCCTTCTCAAGGAGTCGGGCAAGAAGTTGATTATGATTAACGGAATCGAAGGCAGCGGATATATCTAGGAATATTAGAGCAAAACCGTTTTCAGCCTTATCAAGACCTCTATTCAATGTATTATTTAGGGTGGTAAGGAGAGTTTCTACACCGTGTGATTCCCTGAAGCCATGTTGACAGGGATCGAGCGGTGAGGCTGAATCGATGTGATGTTGTATCTGTCTCTGAACAACCTTCTCTATTATTTTGGCTAATAGAGGTATGCTCGAGATTGGGCGGTAGGAGTCAGGCTTTAGTGGGTCAAGTCTAGGGTTCTTCAGGAGTGGTCTTATAGAGGTTTGTTTGAGGAAAGATGGGAACGAGCCTGTTGCAAAGGATAGACCAATGATGTTGACTAGGATTGGGCTCAATTCAGCACGCAGCGATCTGACCCAGTATGCTGGGCAAGGGTCACTTGGAGCTGTAGTAGTGTTGATGGAGGTGATGAGATCTTGAATGTTTTTCTCAGAGGGTGTTGTGAACATTGTGATTGGAGGAAATGAGGTGTGAGAGTGGGATAATGCTGTAACTGGGATTGTGTCAGTTATGGAGGTCTTGGATTGAAGATAGTCGGCGTAGGACTGGGGGGGGATAGGAACTAGTTGAGTAGGTGATGGTTCTTTAATGAGGGATTTTGCTATGTTGAAAAGGTCTCTGGGTTTATTTAGTGAGCGGAGGAGAAGATTGGCATGGTATTCACTCATTCTGAGGTATATAGTTTCACGGTGGAGTTTGAGGTGGTTCAAGTATGTTACTTTGTCAGTTTCGGAGCGAGATCTTCTCCATTTCCTTTCAAATTTCCTGAGGGAGAGGAGGGATGAACGGAGATCTGCTGTGAACCATGGTGATGGTTGTCTTTTGTTTTGTTTGGTCCTGTTGCTTTTGGTTGAGGCTGGTAGCTGTGCGATAGACTTTAATATGGTGTTCCAGTTGGTGATTGCTTCTCCGAGGTTAGAAGGCATTGAGTTGAGTAGTGGTAAGGCGTGCTTAATGAATTCTTCTTTGTCCAATGATTTGAATTGAGAGGTAGGTTTGGATTCTGTATTGGGGTTGTTAGGTGGATGTTTAGAGTGAAGAGTGGGCATCTGGAACATGATTAGTTTATGATCCGACCAGGGGATGGAGGTGATAGTGGTATTAAGGCTGGCGTTTTGGCTAAACGCAGCGTGGGGAGCGAAGATTAGGTCCAGTAGGTTTCCTTTATTGTGGGTGGACGTGTTCACAAGTTGATCAAAACTAAGTATTTGCATGGCTTCTAGGAAGGCATCTGCTTGGTTGGATTGCAGGGAGGGTAAGTTAAAGTCTCCAAGCAGCCAATTGGAGCTGTGCGGGTCGGCTGGGTTGCAGGCTAAGTCGATAAATGTAGAGATGACCTCAGGAGGAGAAGAGGGGGATCTGTAAATGAGGTTTATGGTGATGTCCTTATTGGCAATGGTGATTATGTCCGCATGGGAGGAACTCTTGGATGTGAGAAGTCGAAATTCTAGGTCTGTTTTTGAAAGGATAAATACTCCACCGCCTTTTCGGTTAGTCCTGTGGCAAGTGTGGATGGAAAAGTTGGAAGGTATTAATTGGTTTATGAGAGCTGTGTCAGTATCCTTGAGCCAGGATTCAGTCACCATGAGGAGATCCAGGTTATGTACTGCTATCAGGTCCGGTATCACTGGCCATTTCTTACGCACAGAGCGTGAGTTTATAAGGGCACAGTTGAGGAAGAGTTGAGTTTTAGGTGGGGCTTTTTTGAGGTTGTCTGAGTGATTGAGGGCCACATATAGCAGGTGTGAGCGTCGCGGGTGTTGTGGGAAGCTGGTTGCAGAATGGTAAGGGTTAGATTGGTTCTTCTTACCCAGGTAGGGTAATGTGGTGATATAGTATTGCCCAGTAGAGAGGGCTATGGAGCATTGCAAAGTGTTTAAAGCTAGGAAAAAGGTAGTAATGGTAAGTAGTGGGATGGCCATAATGGCTTGGTGGCTGTTGCGTTGGTTTTGCTGTGTGTGGGGAAGGTACTACTTTTGTAATGTGACAGTACAAGTAGAAATAAGGCTCAATATAGTAGTAAGTTACTGTAGGCGAAGATATAAGTTAAGATGGAACAGTAAGGAGGTCTGCAGTAGAATGAGTCCCCGTACTGTTTTGAGCGGTTATATAGGAACTTCAGTAAGCTACTTCAGCATATAAACATCAGTATAGGCTATAAAGATCATTAAGCTAATTCAGTGAATAACATCTGTATAAGGTACTTCAGTGAAATATATATCGTAACAGCTATGTATATACTTTGGTAAATTTGACTAACCAGTGAATATGACTAACCAGTGAGGAATAGTCTGTACATCTGGGATCCTGAAGAAAAGGAGTCAAAAGATGTAATTGCTTTGTGATCTCCTCAAGAGATAGACCCATATAAAAATATATGAGAGAATCCTTGCTAAAAGCATGGAGGTCTGGAAGGTTTGACGTCCAAAGGCATCTAGTGTCTTAGACTCACGACCTGGAGGACAAGAAGAGTGCTTTTTAGTACTCTTCACTCACCTCAATGCTGATTCCACTACAATGGAATGATGAGGAAGTTAACTTTTGAAACCCTGGAGAGGGGGGCACCTGATATAGGAGATCAGTTGCTCTGGAAAGTGGGGGTACCTTTAAAGGAGATTCCCACATTCGTAGAAGGAGATCCTGCAAAGAATGATGCAAAGGAAGCATATTTTCCTTTGCTTAGTTAGGAACAGAGAGGTATTCTGTACTCCCTTGTGTAGGATCTTGTCCAGGGACAGGAATGGCAAGTGATTTCGCCATATCCAGGATGAAAGTCTGGAAAGAAAGATCCCTGGAGGGAATTCCCCCTGGATAGGCTAGATCTGATGAAGATCTAGCATTGGCACCAAGGGATCTATTCCAGTATATAGGAATAGAAGATCCTGAATGGTGCAAAATGGGATCCTTAGATAGCAGTCGCTGGTACTGGAGGACAGAACCAGCAACAGTCGGTAACATATCGTCCATGCTTGGAATTGATTCCAGACTCATCATCGAGGGAAGCGATCCTGATGAGTGAAGCATGGAAGGTACCGACTGTAAAGGTACTGTGGATGTCGGTACCGATCTCTGCTGGAGGAAGAAAACCAGCCGGTGGCAACTCTAACGGTATCGGTGGAACCAAGGGTTGCAGATCCGAGGTATCGGAACCGAGCCTTCGGTATCAACGGGAGTCGGTACCAAGGCGAGTCGGTACCCAGTCCTCCAGACTGGAGATTGATTCTAGACTCGGCATCTAAGGAAGCGAGTCTATCGATGCACCTCTGGAGGGTACCGACGTCGGAACTCGTACCGGTGTCGATACCGATACTGTGAAATCGATCTGAAGCGTATCCACCGGCCCTGTAGGAACCAGAAACGCCAGACGACGATCCTCGGTGAGGAATATTTCATTCACCGGTGCCGATGCCGGGGTATTGGTACCGCTTGAAGCGGATGCCACCACCGGACATGGCTCAGGTATGTTCTGTGAGGGGTGAACCTCAGGAACAACCTGAAACCCCACACAGGCTTTGGAGGCCGAAGACTCCCACCGGGGTTTTGAAACCAGTGGATTCTCGAGGGCAAGGCCGGAGGCATCTCTATGCTGTGCATGAGAACTGCCGCTCGAGGACTGGCTAGTCTTAATAGACTGTTTTTGGGTTACCTGATCCTGTGTAGAAGAAGATATAGTCAGTGCCCTGAAGTTGGAAGGGGACCACGTGTCGAGGGAAACTCGATGTTGAAAACTGCTTCTCACAGCACTGGTGCCCGAAGGCTCCGGAGGACAATGGTCAGGACCCAAGCAGGTTAGACACCAATTGTGAGTGTCTAAAAATAAAGTTGTACCGCCACAGTTTGTGCATTTCCTGGGGAAAATGGTTGGCGGTTCCATGAGGAAAAATGGAGAGGCCTAGAAGGCCTGAGAACCGTGAACACTAAAAAGAAATTTTATATTCCTTAAGGAAAATTTTTAAAAGAAAATAAGAAACACCGGCGGTACCGGTGGCGTCGAGGAAGGCAGCCGCGACCACAAGAAAACTAAAAAATAAAAGAAGAATTTTCTGCGGTGACAGGAGAACGTCCTGCCGGCTCCGCGGAAAAACGAAAACTGAGGAGAGGCAGTTGGGAAGGCAGGAAGGCAGCGTGCAGGCGTGTTGGGATGCTTCCAAAGGCTTTCTGATTGGACGCTGGGAAGCGTTCTGTAGGGCTGGTACCCCTGCAATTCTACATGCAAATCTCCGGCCTGCTCAGCAACTCAGGCCTGAACCAAAATGAACCAAACTGCACAAAACAAGATGGATTCTTCACTTCACTTTTGCTGTGTTCAGCTACAAACCTGTTCTCCAAGCAACTGCTTGCACAGCGTTTCTAAGTGTGCATGCATACAGAGGCTATTGTCCGTGGCTGGCCTTGGACACTTGTACATGCCCAGAAGTTACATACTGTTGCTTCTGCCTGACTTTTTACCATGGCTCCTTTGTTTGCAAGAAGCTCACCATCATCTACCTCCTGATTCGCTGAGAAAACCTCAGACTGCCTGGTGCCCACCAATCATCGGACCTATGACGGAGGATTCTCACACAGAATTATGCATTCTGCGCTGGAAAAACTTTAGTTGTAAGTTGGAGAGTAAGAGAGAGTTGGGGCTTTTTCCCACCTGGACATACAGACTTCTGCACCAGTCCTGCTGCTGTGCACTGCGTACCTGATTCCTGCACCCTGAGCCTTCCGCCAGACGGCCCCTACGTGTGGGCTAGGCCGTCCTCCACAGGTCTGAGATAAGACTTTCACAGATACCTCCGGTTCGGACTTACTGCGGCTCGCCTGACGAGGCTAGAGCCTGCACTAGCTAGAAGCTGCTTCTGAGTGCCGACGGAGCTAAGGTACTGGCTTATCTCTCTCCTCTCCTGGATGGGCAAAGGGGTTAGCAATATATTTCTTGCTTTTCCTCAGTGCAGAGCGAATCAGTGACGTCTGGTTACTAATCTGATTTATTACGTTGTCCAAGTGTACATCTGTACCATAACAACGTTTTACCTCATGTTTCTAATTAGCTATATATATGTATGTATATTTTTCTATTTGGTTGCCTATAATAAAGTCTAATATATATATCTGCAGACCAGAATTCTTTCGTGGCTTATTGCCAGAATAACTCACAGAACTTTGGGCTGGGATAGTAGCCATATTCCCCTAGACAACAGAGAGTCTAACTTATTTTTGTGCTACTACTATACCCTACATATGGGGTCTCTTCCAAGGGATGAGTATTTCTGAATGTGCTATGTCTCTCAGAATTTGTGTAATATTTCTGCATTGTCCTATTGTGGTCAACGCAGCTGTTTATGCTGAGGTTTTTGTGGCCAGAGAGCATTGTCTGTGAGACGGCTTTGCAACCCCCATTACAGGCTCTCTGCATTAGAGTACTTCTAGCGGTGCCCTGTGTTTGTTTTTACAGACAGTCTCAGCTATTGATTTACGATGGCTCACGCAGATAAGGTTGATTTGGCATTCCAGAAATTAGCTTCCCTATGTTGGTCGAAAGATACCACTGCCGACCACATTGAAAGAATTTCTAAGTGCCTTACAACAGATACGCAAGAGCTTGTTAGGGCCGATAGCTTTTTCAGTGAGTTCCTAGACCGGCTTCTTGCTCATAAGGCTAAATTACCGGTGGATATGGTAGCCGAGCATGCCTGTGTCTTGCATATTTTTACTGACAAACTGCAGAAGGCATTATGTCACCTGCAAACTAAATCTGAATCGCTAGAGTCTGATTTAAGGACTGCTCACAGTCAGATACAGTGTGCTAAGGAGACAGCTAACCAGTGTGAAAAGCAGAGTGCTGAGTTACGTCATCAAGTTGACGAACTTCAGGCTGAGGCGACCAGACGAGCTAGCGGTAGCCTCTTTTCACCAGGCACTACTAGCCTCTGGTGTCTGCGATGCCAAGAGCTAGTGGCTCAGGTTTCCGCTCTTAAGAGGCGGGGTGAACAGGATCAAAAGGAGTTGCAGTTTCTAGCAGTTTGTAGGTCTGAGATGGCTGCTCAGACAAAGAAATTAAAAGCAGACGTGGCTCTTTTTGAGCAACGAGAGAGTGCTTTGATGGCTGAGCTCGAAGCCACAGAGTCTGCTCTCAGTGCAGAGAGACGGCGTACAGCCGATCTGCAAAGGCAGTTAGTTGTTGCACGTCAGGAATGTGGGCAGGAAATGCAGAGAGTTAACCTAGAAATCCAGCAGTTAAGAGCTGACTGTTTTGAATTGGCTTGTGTGTCCACTTCTCAGAGTAATGAGACAGAGTACAGGGATAATTTCAGCCCTCTAGGCTTCACGAAGTACCAGAGGGTAGATGACGGCAGTTTGCCACTGGAAACCCTGCCCAGTGAAGAACGGCAGCTTTTCCAGAACAGAGTCAGTTCTCTCCCATCAGCGAATGAGCACAGGAGAGAAACAGGGCGTAGTGAAACATCCTACTCTCGACCCCTCCCCATACAGGGAGCTGTGGAGGAGGGGGTGAGAAGTCTCCCTAGTGATGGCAAACTGTACCAGCAGCGACCACCAGAGGGAGCTGAAGGGACGCAAAATCCCTTATGCTCTCGTGTCCTGCAAGGAAACCAAAAAAATGATGGCGCTTCTGCCGCACAATTACAAATCATCAAGACCTTGCGGAGCATGGTCACTCCTTTTGAGAAAACTGGTCATGCCACCATAAATGAACATTTAGCTGCAGTCAAAGATGCCTTTCGGGCAATGAACATTACCAGGGGGGAGGACATGGTTTTGTATCTTCCATGGTCTTTTGATGTGCCTTGTCAGCAATTCATTCGGGCCATGGCAGACGATGAGAAGAAGGACATTGTCATTTTTGAACAGGCACTAAAGAAACATTATGGGCCATACCCTGATATTGCTGCAAAGCAGGCAGCATTTAGTATGACTCATAGGGAAAATGAAACGCCCCGAGAGTTTGCTTACAGACTTAGGCAGACTTTCTTCCAGAGTGACCCTTCTTGGGAAACGATAGAACACCATCAGGAGTTTCGTAATCTTTTCTGTCAGTTGCTCCTTCCATCTATTAAACCTTATATGTCTGACAAGCGTCACGAACCCCTGTCACGTGTGATAGAACATGCTGAGTGGATTTGGGAAGCTGTTCCCAACATGAGAGCAACCAATACTGGCAGCACAGTCCGGGCTCCCAGCAAAGCCAGAGAGCCAAAACAGTGTGTTAGTGCTGTAAAATCCACTCTTTCGTTAGAAAATAACTCTTCTCCTTCTGTTCCACAGAATCCTCCCAGGCCACCCCAGAATAACCAGTCATCTGGGTCTAAGCAGCGCTCTGGGAATCAGCGTTTCACTCCACAGAACCGGAACTGGAAGAGAAAGCCCGGTTTTGACAAATACCTGGAGCTGGAGAAGAGAATAAGCGAGCTGACAGATATGATGACGGCTACCATTGCATTCAGCTCCTCACAGGCGGCTCCTGCTAGTAGTGTGCCTCCTAAGCCACGAGCAAAGCCTCAGAAGCCAGAGGAGGAACTGGTTGACTCCTCTTCCCCTTCTAATGCGACTGAATGACTAACCGACTTTGTTTCTGTCCCACAGGTCACTATTGCACAGGTGCAGCCAGCTGGAGATGCCACCCCATGGACACAGAGTGACAGTCCTGCCATGGACAGCGAGGGTCCAGCCTTTGACACCATCAGGAAGCACAAGTACTTTCTGGGTAAACTCAAGCCAAAAGGACAGAGGTATACTGTTCCTGTTACAATTCATCAGGCTTTTCTCTGTGAGGGCCTGATAGATTCAGCCTCTGAGGCTACCCTGATTACCTCGAGTCTCTTTGATAGACTCACTGCTTCCTTGGGGAGTCAGAGGACCCTACACGTCACACCCAGTGATTTGTCACTGGCAGCTCATGGGAATCAGCCCATAGAGTCTATGGGGCAGGTCTGGCTTAACCTCCAAATTGGAAAATTACAGGTGAAACATCCTGTCATCATTACTAAGTGCCCTGGGGAAGAATTCTTGATTGGCAATGAGCTCCTGAAACGGTTACGCCCCATTCTGGACTACGTCCAGGAAGTGATCTGGACACAGGTCACACATCCCATACCTTATGCTAGGGTAAAACATGACAGCAGAGTCAGTGGTCCTTGTTCGGTGGAACGCACAAACAAGTCCATCAGGATTAATTTCCAGAGGTCAGCTGATCCCCAAATCCTTCAGCTCCAGTATGAAAGGGCTGGAGATGAGGATCAGGGCATCAGCGACGTGGTTTCCATTGCAGTGGGTTCAGTAGCTAACATTGTCCTTGATACTGACTGCCTGCAGATATTCCTGAAGGAACCTGTGGAAGGTTGTGAGGTGCAAACCCCTCCTCCATCCCATCCCTGCCTAGATCACCCTAGGAGACTGACGGACATATTCTCGGCTGAGAAAGGTCCCTTTATATATGTGCAGGTGGGCATGTCCCAAAAGGAAAGGGCCTACCTATTACCCCACTGTGACCACTCCCTCATCAGTGAGACTCTTTTCTATCGGCTCAAACAGCTTACCCTTGATTGGGTCATGGGAGCGAAGACTTCGTTCCAAGTGCCTGGGGAAGGGCTCAAGACATTAATGGGCTACTGCAATCTCCCCTTGCAAGTTGGGGTCAAAGGTTTTCGGCACACCTTCTCCATCAGAGGACTTGAGGTGCCCCTCTCCTTAGGCTCAGATTGCCTTGTTCGACTGGGAACTTATGTGGATTTTGTGAACAACATCCTCTGGAGTAGGATGGAAGGAGATCCGGTGGATTTCTCTGGTGCCCGCCCATCCCTACAGGCTGGTCAGACTATCCCTCAAGTCTGTGAAGTGGTCAGTGCAGAAGACATCCAAATACCTGGGAGGGTACGGGATTGTCCCCTGCCGATACAGGTGACCCGAGGACATGTGGTCTCAGACAACTTGGTCTTCTTCAGTCCAAATTCCCATTTTGAGGAGCTGGGCCTAGCCATGGGTCCCATACCCTGCATGGAGGCCACAGCTCCCTCCTTACACTTATTGCTCACCAATCCAAATCCAGATCACATTCACCTTGTGAAAGGCGAACCCCTGGGATTCCTAGTGGGAGAATCGTTCCCAAGTGTGGAATTGAGTCTACAGATTATCGGGGAAGCCCCTGTTTCCTGGAACATCTGTGAAGGGGGGGGGGACCCCTGCGTGTGTTTGATCCTCACCCCGAGGCCTCCTCACCTTACAGTTTGTCTGGCCACATAGTGCTGACACCTCACAGGTGGACCTCGAGTCTGACCATCTGATTTTGTCAAGTACACTCGAAGAGGCTTAGTTCCCTCACCCACCAGGGGGGGAAGCCCCATGCTGTCCAAGCCACCCAGGTCTCCTCTCTCCAAGATGAGATTGAGGAGAAGGTTGAAATACCTTCAAACAAACCTGTTCTGGGATTTGACGAAATGGTTGCGGGAAAACTTGCTGAAGCAGACGCCTGCACTGATGAGTCAGAAAAGGCCCAATTAAAAGAACTGCTGTACCGTCACAAGGACCTGTTTGCCACTGACACCTATGACTGTGGTCTCACCGACCTACATGTCACCCGTATTCCTACGGATCCAAACAGTAAACCTGTCTTTGTGAGGCAGTATAAAATCCCATTGGCCTCCTATGAATCCGTTCAGGAGATCATTAATTCCCTGGAACAAAAGGGAATTATACGTCAATGCAACAGCACTTACAATGCCTCACTGTGGCCTGTCATCAAGAAGGACTCCAGCTGGCGCTTAGCTTTGGACTATCGTCAGCTTAATAAAAAGGTACCTCTATCCAGATGGCCTATGGCACATCTGGAACAGAACTTAGCCACCATCAAGGGTGCAAGGTACTTTACCAGCCTGGATCTGGCCTCAGGATTTTGGACTATACCTGTCCATCCAGAAGATCAGCATAAGCTGGCTTTTACCTTTGGTAGGCGACAATATACTTGGAATCGGACACCGTTTGGTTATTTGAATGCCCCAGCAGACTTCAATATTTTCCTGCATAAGGCTTTGCCTGATGCTGAGACTAGAGGCACCCTCGTCTATGTCGACGACATTCTGGTGAAGAACACCAGTTTCACTGACCATTTGCAAGAAATAGAGCATGTTTTCCAGCAACTGAAAGCTGCGGGAGCAAAGCTGTCCTTGTCAAAGGGCCAATGGTGCCGGAAATCCCTCAATTATTTGGGTTACGAAGTTTCTGCTGAGGGACTGCGGCCTCAAAGGAAGAGAATTGCGGCCTTGCAACAACTCAAACGTCCGACCAATGTGAGTGAGCTGCGCTCATTCTTGGGCATTTGCAATTATTCACGCCAATTTGTGGATCAATATGCGGAGATTTCCCGACCCCTGGTCAAACTCCTCAAAAGAGATGAACCTTGGGTATGGAATCCCGACCAAGAGGCAGCTCTAGAAGAGCTGAAGGCAGCTTTGAGTCGAGCTCCCTGTCTTGCCTATCCAGAGAGTGGCAGAGAATTCTTCGTGGAACTAGATTTCACCGATCACTCTATGAGTGCTGTTCTGTACCAGATGCATGACACAGATAGGAAAGTTATTGCCTATGCCAGCAAAGCTTTAACGGAAGTGGAGAGGAAATACTCTGACTGTGAGAAATCCTTGTTGTCCACAGTATGGGCCCTCCAATATTTCCGCAGTTATATCCAAGGTGAGAGGTTGGTTGTTGAGACTCATCACCAACCCATCAAGTTCCTAGGCAGTGATCGGATTAAATCGGGACAAGTGTCAAACAGTCGCATTGTCTCCTGGACCTTAGCACTTCAGGGCTGGCCCCTGGAGGTCAGGTATGCTCAAAACCGCAAGGATGCCGCCGCACAGGGCCTGGCTGAATTGCACGATTGCACTGCCAGAGAACCTTTAGTGGGTAATTTAGACTCCGAACTGGAGTCATGTACGCCTGAGCCTTCTCGTCATCGTCCTTACGATGAGAACCTCTGTAAAGGCTACCCCAAGGTGTATGTGGACGGTTGTGCTTACCGTCGAGAGCCTGACCATGAACTGGTAGCAGGTATAGGTGTGGTTTGGAACCAGAACCACCCTTGTGAACCCTTCAAGTACCATCTGGGTACCAAGACTAATCAGTATGCAGAGCTAGCTGCCGCCCTGGCAGCTCTCCAGTCCGCTGTGCAGGGAGGGGTTCACACCCTAACCATCTGTACTGATTCAGACTACGTCCGACAGAATTTTGTTTCCCACTTACCCATTTGGAAATCTAACAATATGCTGAATTCCAAAGGGAAACCTGTCAAACATGCCGGATTGATTCTGGCCTTGGACAAGGTAGCTCATGAAAATGACATGACCATCTACTGGAAGAAAGTGAAAGGTCATTCCCGTGTTGATAACCCTGACAAGATTGGAAATGATCTAGCTGATCAGCTTGCCAAGGAGGGTGCTGTCTCTGGAGACCTCTGGCAGTTGGAGGCTCCCGAGACCAATGGGCTTCAAAAGGTGACGGCGGTTACCCGGCGACAAGCTCAATTATCCACCATGCCCCCTGTGGTTCAATGGTGTGGCGAGAGCACAGATCTCGACCTCGTGCAAGCCCAGAAACAAGATCCTACTCTTGGACGTTTCTACCTTTTTCTGCAGAACCCCCAGGAACACCCATTAAACTCTGGAGGATTGTCAGGACGATGAGGAACTGAGGATCCTCTACATCTCCAAGGACATGTTCCATCTCCAGAAAGATCTGTTGATACGGACGAGTAAGCATGGTATTGTGCAATGGGTGGTACCTCGGGCCTTCCGAGGAGTCATGTTACAGCACGCGCATGATGAACCTTGTGCCGGTCATAGAGGTGACCGAATAACCTATAAAACGTTGAAACAAGTGGCCTACTGGCCCCACATGTACCAAGATGTACAACTGTATACTAAAGGTTGTCTGACCTGTTGCAGATTTCAACCTGCAGCTCCTTCTCATAGAGCACCTTTGAGAAACAGAGGTCTGACCATGCCTTGGTCTGATCTCCAGATTGATTGGATCGGCCCCGTGCCCCGATCCTCTCGAGGCAACAAATATATGTTGACAGTTACCTGCTTATTTACTAAGTGGGTCGAGTGCATCCCAGCACCCAACTGTACCGCCGAGACCACGGCCACCTTGTTGTTAAACCATGTTTTCAGCAGATGGGGCCTCCCCATGCGAGTGGAATCCGACCAGGGTTCCCACTTCACGGGACAAGTCATTAAGCATCTGTGGAAGGTACTAGGTGTGAAGGCCAAAGTCCACATTGCCTATCGTCCGCAATCCTCTGGACAAGTGGAGAGAGCAAACAAAACTATCATCAGTATCTTGAAAAAGTATGTTTCTTCCTCTGGGAAGGACTGGGACATCAAACTGCCCTTGGTCCTGATGGCTATCAGAGCCACGCGTCATCGGGCTACTGGTGTGTCCCCTTTTGAGATGATGACAGGTAGGGACATGGTTTTACCCCTTCATCTTCTTTACAGGACTAATGATGTGAATCTCGCTGCTGCTACAACTGCTCATGAATATGTTGCCCATATAAGACAACACTTGCAAAGTGCCTTTGCCTTTGCCCAAAAGAATTTGGACACTGCTGCTAGGGGTAGGAAGGCCTACTATGATTTGAGGACTACCTCTAAAGAATACCAGATTGGCGATAAGGTATTCTACTACAATTTTGGTAAGAATAAGGTCAAAGACTGTAAATTTTTACCTAGCTGGAACAGTCCATTTCCTATTGTGGATAAAGCCTCCCCTGTTGCTTATCAAATTCGAATGAAGTCCAGTACTGAAGGGAAGGCTCCTTTAAATGGGTCCACATTAATCAGCTTAGACCGTGTCATCCCAGTAAGCTCCTTCCTGAAGAACCTCTTGCTGAAGTGGATGATTCTAACCTTGAGGCAGCATAGCCTGTTTATTTTCTTTTACAGATGGAGTCCCGGACTTTGAAGGTCCTGTTCCTGATTTTGCTGTTAGCGGGATCCGAGGTTGCCAGATTGATTGAACCTGGCCCACTTTCTGGTGTCGTGCTACAGGATGCGCCTGGTTTCCTGATTACACAGTCCCAGACTGTCACACAGAAAGTTTTTGTGTCCCTAGCTCTCCGACATGTTTTACAGACGCATTTTGCATCGTCTGTTGTACACATTACTAATATATGTGGTGCCTAATCTTGGCATGTGCCTACGCTCTAAAGACATTCATTGGTTATGTCCTGGTAAACCTTTCCTGAAGGACACTTCTACAGCTCTTTGTGAGTTGTCTGCTGAAAATGTGAAAGAACAATGTAAAGTTACCATGACCAAGTACGATGACTTTTCAGAGACGAAAGTTGCTGTTGTCAACAATGTTTGGCTGGTTAGTACCCCTTTGAGTGAACTCCTGGTCACCATGAATAAACAGGACATTCATAATAGAGTTCCTCTACCCTGCAATGTTTGCTTGATTGATGTTCCCAAGAACTCCATTGTTAATGTTGGTGGAGTTTCCATGTTTTATCTTGATGCTGACCCTGTTTCGACAGAGCTCCAGATTTTGGATGTGTTTCGAGGTCATGAGATTGACTTCACTGCAGCCTTGACCTATCTTTTGGACTATAAGGACTCTCACACAGTTGAACTGTCCATTGACCAGGCCGACCTTGCCATTGCTGATTACAACTTTGATTCACGAGATGTGGACATTTTACAAACTGATTTTATGTCACATGTCATTGTGCCTGGTCTTTTCTTTCTGTTGGTGCTCCAGTTTCTTATCTCTTTGTATCAACAGAGACAGATTTGTGCTCTTCGTCGCTCTATGCATCCTGCACCTCTGCTGCCTGCCATGCGTCTGCAGGATTTGCTGGAACGTCACACTTTTGAATAAGTGTCACCATTTTCTTTGAAAGTTATCCATTACTCTTAATTGAGTTGGGTTTTTTTTCATAGATAGCATGTGTTCATTTTACTAACACAGTTACACATGGCTTCTCATTACTTTTGAGCATTCACCTTGGTGTTACACTAACACATTATATTGCATTACTGATATGCATTTTTGGTTTGGATACTATATATATACTCTTGAGTTTGAAGTTCCCATGCATTATTTTGATTGATTTGACTTGACTGTATCAATGTCATTTTCTTTTGACTTCTTTTCTTGCTTGAGTGTATTCACTGTATTATTCCTCCTCCACAGGTCTGAGATAAGACTTTCACAGATACCTCCGGTTCGGACTTACTGCGGCTCGCCTGACGAGGCTAGAGCCCGCACTAGCTAGAAGCTGCTTCTGAGTGCCGACGGAGCTAAGGTACTGGCTTATCTCTCCTCTCCTGGATGGGCAAAGGGGTTAGCAATATATTTCTTGCTTTTCCTCAGTGCAGAGCGAATCAGTGACGTCTGGTTACTAATCTGATTTATTACGTTGTCCAAGTGTACATCTGTACCATAACAACTTTTTACCTCATGTTTCTAATTAGCTATATATGTGTATGTATATTTTTCTATTTGGTTGCCTATAATAAAGTCTAATATATATATCGGCAGACCAGAATTCTTTCGTGGCTCATTGCCAGAATAACTCACAGAACTTTGGACTGATAGTAGCCATATTCCCCTAGACAACAGAGAGTCTAACTTATTTTTGTGCTACTACTATACCCTACAGTTCCCGCGCGGACTCCGTCGGTACCGACGTACCCATATGTGAAGACTCATTCCTGCTTGTTCCTGGAGATGATACAGTCCCTACTCATCAGAGCTTACAATCTAGTCAAGACAGCCAACACAGTAGTTGTATACAAGAATACATCTAAGGGGAATGGCAAGGAAACACAAAGTCAGGATCTGAAAGTGACAGCGAATAGGTGAGTTTTCAGCCTGGATTTGAAAAGGGCCAGAGAAGGCACCTGACGTACAGACTCAGGTAGTTTGTTCCAGGCATAAGGAACAGCAAGATAAAAGGAGCGAAGTCTGGAGTTAGCAATAGAGGAGAAGGGCACAGATAGAAGCAATTTGTCAGAAGGGCAGAGTTTCCAGGGAGGGGTGTAAGGAGGTATATGAGTGGAAAGGTAGTGAGGAGCTGTAGAGTGAAGCACTTATAGGTCAGCTGGAGACGTTTGAACTAGATAAGGAAACAGATAGGGAACCAATGAAGTGACTTGAGAAGAGGGGTAATATGAGCATGACAAGACTGGCAGAAGATTATAAGCACTTTGGAGACAGAAAAATACCTACATACTTGAATGTAACTCGCCTTTAACTACCATTGTAAAGGCAAGAGCTAAATACCAATAATAAATTGCCACCCAAAAAAGCACAGTTACTTACCTGTAACAGGAGATCTCTGGGAACAGCAGGAATTAGTCCTCACATATGGGTACGTCGGTACCGACGGAGCCTGCGCGGGAAAGCTCCCCAGCTTCCCAGAAGGAAAGCTTTTGGGGCTTCCCACAGCGCATGCGCGCTGCCTTCCCGCCTTCCTGACCAACTCTCCTCAGTTCGAGTTTAAAGCTGAGACAATAGAGAGAGGAAAGGAAAGAGAGAGAGAGATACAACTCCTAGGGGAGGTGGGTGGGTTGTGAGGACTAATTCCTGCTGTTCCCAGAGATCACCTGTTACAGGTAAGTAACTGTGCTATCTCCAGGAATAAGCAGGAATGAGTCCTCACATATGGGGACTCCCTAGCTAAGATGCCTGGGAGATCCCCCCAAGGGTATGAGACCCTGAAGGGTTCCTCATCTTCCTATGGATCTCAGGCATCCATTAAGGGAAGGTGGGCAGGAGTTGTTCAAGAATGGAACAGGTGTCTGAGGACAGCCTGACCAAACAAGGCATCCCGGCGGGAGTCCTTGTCCAAACAGTAATGGGCTGTAAAGGTATGAACCGAGGCCCAGGTGGCTGCTCGACAGATCTGATCGATGGATACAGAGTGAAGATGAGCCATAGAGGTGGCCATGGCTCTCACATTGTGAGCTGTGACATGGCCCTCCAGAGAAAGGTTCTTACTTTGGTAAGCAAAAGTGATACACTGAGCAATCCAATTGGACAGAGCTCTTTTAGAGACTGGAAGTCCTAAATGAGAAGGATCAAAAGCAACAAAAAGCTGAGAAGACTTTCGATGTTGCTGTGTCCTGTGGAGGTAAAAGGCAAGAGCTCTTTTACAATCTACAGTATGGAGGTTCCTCTCTGCACTGGATGCATGAGGAGCCGGAAAAAAGACAGGTAGATACACCTCTTGATTAAGATGAAAAGGGGAGACCACTTTAGGCATAAAGTGGGGATTGGTCCTAAGGACCACCTTATCATGATGAAACCTTGTATAAGGGGGATTAGCCACTAGGGCTTGCAGTTCACTGATACGGCGAGCTGAGGTGACTGCAATGAGGAAAATAACCTTCCAGGAAAGAAATTTCAAGGAGGTAGTGGCTAAGGGTTCAAAGGGTGGCTTCATAAGCTGACCAAGAACCAAGTTTAAGTCCCATGCTACCGGAGGAGGTCGAATGGGAGGCTTAGTTAAAGTTAGGCCTCTCATGAATCTTGCAATAAGAGGATGAGAGGAAACAGGTTGTCCATTGAGAGGTTTAAGGGATGCTGCAATAGCACTCAAATGGACCCTTACTGAATTCGTTTTAAGGCCTGCATTGGAGAGATGCAGGAGATATTCCAGTAAAGAATTTAAAAAGGTAGTGCTAGAGGGTCAAGACCCTTTTGAGCACACCAAATGGAAAATCTTTTCCATTTAAAAGCGTAAGAACGCCTAGTGGAAGGTTTCCTAGAGGCATGGAGGATATCCTTCACTTGTTGAGAAAGATTGAAGTCTTGAAGGTCTAGGCCTTGTGATAAGGAAGCTTATCACAGCTCAGGTAGGAGCTATAGAAAAGATGATGTGACTCTGAACAAGCAACCTGTCAGTTCTGGTAGAAGTGAGAAAACAGAGTTTTCACATAAAAGACTACCAGTCCCAGAATGCACCAGGTTTCCAGCAGCCATGAGAGGGGCTGAAGTGAGAGAATGTGTGTGCAATCAAGAGAGCTATGAGGTAATCCCTAAGCACTCATCTCAAAGGGCAGGGCCTGATTCAACACAGCTGCGCTGTGTTAGGGAGCAGCACACATTAGAACAGGATAAGAATAGAGCTTATTCTTCAGATAACGGCTACAGAGGGAGGAAGAGATACAGAGACAGCAACGGCTACAAGCACCAGTATCACCTGGAGAAACAGAAGCCAAGCCAAGCAGATAGAGAGAGAAGGAAACTCTCTGGAAGGAAGAGAAGAAAGGCCATTGGAAGGTCTGGGAGATTCCAAGGCAGTACTCATACTGGGAGGTATTCCAAAAGCCAGCAGAGTCCATTGGACTGGATTCAGCCAGAGGAATGGAGTGGCAGAGATAGGAATCACCAGTGGCTACCTGGAAGAGAGAAGACTGCATGTGGAAGGGACTTTCAGACCAAGGCCAGAAGGTATGTGAGAGAAGATCCAGCGTCCAGGGATCAAGATTGGAAGGCTGGACATCAGAATTGGATTACATATTGGCCAGGCTATACAGAGAGGAATAATGATAGCAGGAGAGGCTCAGGTATGAACACTGATCCAGACCCTATCTATAATAGAGAATGGCAGCAAGGGAATAAGCATTCTCATGATAGTGCCTTAATGAAAGACTCATCTGTGCCAATGTATGATATTGACCCTATAATTGTTGATGCAGGGGGAAATACAGCAGATGAAACTATTTACATGGACTGTTCTTTATCTAAATGCTATTGCTAGTTTTCTATGAACAAACACATCAGCCATCACAAAGAAACCTAACTTTGTTCTTTATTTCCACTGCAAACAGCTCTTAAAGCAGGATTTGGGTTCACACAGTAGCAGCCAGCCAGCTAAAGGCTTACAGCTGGTCAATTGATAGTAATTAAAGCTGCACCTGATTGTGTGTGTGAGCAAGGGAGAATCACTGCTGAGATCTGCGTGGAAAATAAGCAGAAGTTAACCTAACCAGCAAAGTTTATTCTTTTCTTTGTGCCTTTGTATTTGGTAATTATTTGCTAAGAACACATTAGCTAATTGCCTGACAAGCTGAAGGTTGTTTTCTGGTTTACTTTGTGACTTTTTGTTATCCATTTAAACACTGCAAGCAAGTAACCTCATTTATAGTGCTATCAAGCATACAAGTGCTGGGTGAATTAAACCCCATCAATAAAAGAAGTATTTTATTGATCTTACCACTTGGTTTCACAACTCTAATTATTGTCATCAGCTGTGTTTGGGAGTGAATGAACTACAATACCCACAATACCTTGCAAGAATCATATGAATATATGCATCGTCAAGATTGTGTAAGTTCTCACCCTAGGCAGCCGTCTGACAGCCTTCAGTAACCAAGCTCTGAGGTGAAGGGACTTGGGGTTTGGATGCCACAAAGTCCCCTCCTCTTGAGACAGAAGGTCTGGAGCAGCTCCCAGATCCAGCGAGGGGGCCTGGGAGAGATGCAGAAGTAGAGGGTACCACACTTGGCGTGGCCAGTGTGGAGCTATGAGGATCATAGATCCTTGATCCCTCTGAAGTTTGAACAGAGTCTTGGGAATCAAAGGAATGGGTGGAAAGGCATACAGGAAGCCCTGACCCCAATGAAGGAGGAAGGCATCCTTGGCCTGAGCTTCCTGACACGGAATTCTGGAACAGAACCGGGGAAGTTTGGCATTCCACGGACTTGCAAATAGGTCTATGTCCGGGGTTCCCCATTTCTGGAAGATTCTGAGTACCTGATCCATGTGCAGGGACCATTCGTGTGGAAGCAGAACTCGACTGAGTCTGTCTGCCCAAGAGTCTTGGATTCCTGGGAGATATACTGCCAGGAGATGGATTTGATGCTCTCTGGCGAAGGCCCATAATCTTAGAGCTTCGTTGCAAAGCGACAGAGCCAGTCCCTCCTTGTTTGTTTATGTAGAACATGGCTACTTGATTGTCCGTATGAACAAGGACTGTCATGTTGTTGAGGAGGGTATGAAAGACTGAGAGCAAGGAAAATTGCTTTAAGTTCCAAAAGGTTGATATGAAGGGTGGTCTCCTGTGGAGACCAAGTGCCCTGAGTGGAGAGGTCTTGAAGATGAGCTCCCCAACCTGTTTGGGAGGCATCTGTTGTGAGGGTTGCCTGGGGCAACAGTGGTTGGAAGGGGGCCCCCCAACAACAGACTGTGAGTGGACATCCACCATTGGAGAGACCAAAAGAGACGTTTGGAGGTTGCTATTTGGTCTGAGAGAGCTCCTGATGCTCGAGTCCACTGGGTGGACAAGGTCAATTGAGCTGCTCTCATATGCAGGCGAGCATATGGCACCACATGTACTGTGGAGGCCATGTGGCCTAGTAGCTGTAGTATCACCCTGGCAGTCAAGTGGCTTTTGGACTGAGTCTGGAAGGCCAAGTGCACTAGACGTTGGCAACGGGCCTGAGGAAGGTAGGCCCTTGCAGTGGTGGTATCTAACCAGGCCCCTATGAATTCCAGGGACTGAGTAGGGGCGAGTTGAGACTTTGGCAGATTGATCACAAGTCCCAGATATTGCAGAATGCGTCTGGTGCGGTCCAGGGAAGTCTGAGCCTCGGACTGAGATGGAGCTCGGATGAGCCAGTCGTCCAGGTATGGGAAGACAAAAATTCCCAGGGCGCGTAGAAATGCAGCCACTATTGCCATGCATTTGGTAAACACTCTTGGAGCAGAGGCTAGACCGAAGGGAAGTACTCTGTATTGGAAATGTTTTCCCTGGAACAGAAACCGTAGAAATTTTTTGTGGGATGGATGGATGAGTATATGTGTGTACACATCCTTGAGATCTAGAGAACAAAGCCAATCCTGACTCTGCAGGTATGGAAGGAGAGTACCTAGAGAAAGCATCTTGAATTTCTCCTTGCATAGGAATTTGTTCAATTCTCTCAGATCTAGAATGGGTCTGTACCCCCCTGTTTTCTTGGGAATGAGAAAATAAGGAGAGTAAAACCCTGACCCCTGTTGAAGAAGAGGAACCTCTTCTATTGCCCTTTGGGCGAGAAGGGTGGTCACCTCCTGACCCAACAGGTCTAGGAGAGATGGGGGAGACTTGAAACATCTCACCATGGTATGGCTGGAGAAATGTAGTTTGTAGCCCTCTCTGATGATAGAGAGGGTCCACTGTTCTGATGTGATTTGCTCCCATCTGGGAGCAAAATGAGTTAACCTTCCTGGAATGGTGAGAGGCTCTGGTTGTTGTAGAACCAGAAAGGTTAAGTTCTCTAGTATTAAGTCAAAAACTCTGAGGGTGTTGGGACTGCTGGGCTATAGCAGTCCCTGCAGGTTTTGCCCTGGCCTGTTTAGATTGTTGACGCTTAGGAGCAAAGCGAACTGTAGAAGATTGTTGGCCAGCATTTGTAGAAAATCTGGCCTTCTTGTAGAAAGGCTTCTTAAAAGTTTTTTTCTTGGCAGGGGTAGAGGTAGACTTAGAAAGTCTATCTAAAGCAGCATTCTCTGCATCCATTTGAGTGGCTTTGATTTGCCACTCCTTGCCAAACAGATTTTCACCTGTACAGGGCAGATTGCCCAAGCCTTCTTGTACCAGGGTTCCAAATCAGAGGCCTGGAGCCAAGCCAGTCTGCGAGCAGCTATGGCAATGCCAGAGGCTCTGCTTGCCCCCTCAAAAGAGTCAAAGGCTGCTCTGTTGGAGAACTTTGAAACATCTTGAGTTTGCTTTAGCAAAAGAAGGAACTCCTCCTTTTTATCCTCTGGGATAAAGGGGAGAAACTGACGTATCTTTAATGCAATCTCTTTCAAAAACATGCCCATATAGAGGCTGTATGAATTGATTCTGGCAATAAGCATGCTAGCTTGGAAGATCTTTCTCCCAAAAGCATCCAGAGTCCTACATTCTCTTCCTGGAGGGGTAGAAGAGTGCCTTTTGGTACTCTATCTTTTTCATAGCAGACTTCACCACAATAGAGTGGTGAGGAATCTGAGTTTTTTGAAAACCAGGAGAAGGAGGAACCCGATACATGGTGTCCAAACGTCGAGAATGTGGAGATAGGGTGAGAGGAGCCTCCCACAAGTCCATCATGTGTTCTTGAAGAATTTCATGTATGGGTAAGGTAGCTGCCTCTTTGGGAACCTTAGAGTATCCTAAAATATCCAATTTGTTTGCTCTAGGTTCCTTTTCAGAGGTTACAGATATGGAAAGTCCTTTAGCTACTTCAAAAATGAAGTCTTGAAAGGACAAATCCTCTGGAGGAGACATTCTCCTTTTTGGAGAAGAGGGCTCCTCAGGAAGAGTAAAAGAGGCATCAACAGAATCATCTGATGTATCAGAATCTTCAGAGGATTCAAAGTATCACCTATTTGCTTCCAGAGATCGATACGCGTACCGACTGGTATAGACATCGGGCGTACCGGGAATCGGAGCGGTATCGAGGAAATCTCCGGAACCGGAGACCGGAACCGGCATGCTACTGGAAGTAGATGCTCTGGGTACCGGTATCGGTTGCGGTACCGGAATCGGAGTCAGAACCGATTGTCGCGGTACCGATGGCGTTGCAGCATTAATGAAAGCCAATAAGGCCTGCTGCATGGATTGTACCGTAGTACCCATAGTCGCCACAACTGCCTGGATGTCGGTACCGGTGTTAGCCGGTACCCCAGAGCAGTCTAACAGGAGATCGGTCGAGGCCGTGCCATCGATGTCTACCTGTAACCCCATAGGAGGAGCTTTGGAAGCCGGAGCTTCCCGCCGGGGTTGTTTGGCTGGGGCAGGGTCCTCAGGGTCAAATGCAAGTGCCTCTCGCTGCTTAGAGGGAGATTTGCCTTTTGAGGACCTGCCTGAAGAATGTTTGGTTACCTGATATCCATCAGGAGAAGAAGACCTGGAGGATGTTGATGCTGGAGTATCGGTAGAAAACAGCATATGAAACTTAGCTGCTCTGTTCTGTAAGCCCCGTTTGGACATCAGAGAGCAGGATGGACAATCCGGAATGGAATGGTCAGGCCCCAAACATTTAAGACACCACTCATGGGTATCTGTGACTGAAATAGTACTGGTACACTTGGTGCATTTTTTAAAACCAGAAGCTGGTTTTTCCATGAGGGAGAACCTGAGAAGGCCTAGAGGCCTCACAGAAAAAAATACACCAAGTGAGGAAAAAGTAATTTTTTTTTTTTTTAAAGAAATAAACTAAAAAAGACCGGCAGTACCGGTCCGGAATCGGGGAAGGCAGACACGCAGTCAAAGAAACAAATTAAAATAACAATTTCTTCAGCGGTGACAGGAACACAACCTGCTGGCTCCGCGGAAAAAGAAGAACTGAGGAGAGTTGGTCAGGAAGGCGGGAAGGCAGCGCGCATGCGCTGTGGGAGGCCCCAAAAGCTTCCTTTCTGGGAAGCTGGGGAGCTTTCCCGCGCAGGCTCCGTCGGTTCCGACGTACCCATATGTGAGGACTCATTACTGCTTGTTCCTGGAGATCTAGCATTCTATTTGCTCTCTTGGCCACCACTGCACACTGGGCGGAGGGTTTTAACATGTTATCCACAATGACGCCTAAATCTTTTTCCTGGGTGGTGGTTCCTAATGTGGAACCTTGCATCGTGTAACCATAGTTTGGGTTGTTCTTCCCTAGGTGCATAACTTTGCATTTGTGCACATTAAATTCCATCTGCCATTTTGATGCCCAGTCTTCCAATTTATCAAGATCCTCTTGCAATTTTCCACAATCCTCATGGTTTTTAACAACTTTGAATAGTTTTGTGTCATGTGCAAATTTTATAACCTCACTCATTATTCCCTTTTCCAGGTCATTTATGAATGTCAAAAACAGCGGACCCAGCACAGATCCCTGGGGTATACCACTATTCACCTTTCTCTATTGGGGAAATTGGCCAATTAACCCTACCCTCTGCTTTCTATCTTTTAACTAGTTCCTGATCCACAATAGTACACTGCCTCCTATCACATGACTCTTTAGTTTTGCCAAACGTCTCTGATGAGGGACCTTGTGAAAGGCTTTCTGAAAGTCCAAATACACTATATCAACCGACTCACCTTTGTCTACCTGTTTATTCACACCTTCAAAGAAACATAACAGATTAGTAAGACAAGATCTTCCTTGTTTAAAGCCATGTTGGTTGTCTCCCATTAAGCCATGACATGTTCAGCAATTTTGTTCTTTATGATGGTTTCTCCCGTTTTTCCAGGTACTGACGTCAGGACTTCCTTCCACTTTTCTTAAAGTGTGGAATACAGCTGGTCTGGGCTTCCAAGATAGTATTTTTAAACATCCAAGCTTGATATAGGTTTTTAACCTTTGCAACTGCTCCTTTTATTTTTTTCTTAACTATTTTCCGCATTTTATCATAGTCTCCCTTTTGAAAGTTAAAAGGTAGTACCATGGATTTCCTTACCATCCCTCCTCTACTAATTAAATCAAACTCGATCATGCTATGATCACTATTGCCAAGTGGCCCCAACACCCTTATACCAGATCTGGTGTTCCACTAAGGACTAGGTCCAATATGGCTTCCCCTCTGGTCAGTTCATGAACCAGCTGCACCAAGCAGCAGTCATTTATTTCATCTAGGAACTTTATCTCCCTAGCATGTCCTGCCGTGACACTGACCTAGTTGATACCAGGGTAATTGAAATCACCCATTATTATTACTGTGCTGTAACGTTTGTTAGCTTCCTTTATTTCTTTGAGCATTTCATCATCCATTTGTTCATTCTGGCTAAGCGGTCAATAGTACACCCCCCCCCCCCTCCCCACTGCCATCGCCTTCCCCTTTTTATATGGAATTTCAATCCATAGAGATTCTACAGCAAATTTTGTTTCCTGCAAAAGTTTAATCCTTTCTGAATCAATGCTCTCTCTAACAGAGCGCAACTCCTCCACCAATTTGATCATCTCTGTCATTAAGATATAGTTTGTACCCAGGTATTACAGTGTCCCACTCGTTGTCCTCCTTCCACCATGTCTCTGAGATTCCAATCATATCTAACCTCTCATTTAGTGCTAACTATCTTATTTTTTAGACTTCTAGTATTTGCATAAAAGCATTTTAGAGACTGTATTCTATTCATATTAATCTGGCTAAAACAGTGTTGCATCAGTCCTGCATCTGCCATCTGTTGGAGACAGAGAAATAATGAAATGTGCCCCTAGCTCCATCAGTAGTAGAAGCAGTGATGATATCAAAGGAAGTTTCTGGTGGTTTTCTGTATCTTCACATCTGCTGATATGGGACTTGTTTGGACTTGTCTAAGAGGACATAATGTTAGAGAATAAGAGACACAGTTGAGAAAAGAGTGCATGTATGTGACTGGAAGGAAAAAATCAAAATGATTTGAGTCTTTCTTAAAATTTCATTATCACCAACGTTCTATCAGTAACGCACATCCCTTCAATTCAAGGAGGATGCGGACTGCACAAGATACAAAACTTTTATCAGGAGTCTCACCTGGTAGAAGGAGAAGCTTGCCAAAAAAGTACTGTACCTCTGTCAGCATAGGCGCTTGTAGTCCCCGCAGCACAACTGGTCCATCCCATATGCTGCAGTTCAAACCTTTAGAGAGCTGAAATAAAGGACCATCAGATTTGAATTCTCTCCCTGAATGACAGATAGGATTCTTCTCACAATCCTTGTTTTGTTGGCAGTGTTCTGTCAAATGCATTTATTTCTAAGAGACTTCACTAAAGTAAGGAAGCAAAACTTGTGTTCTGCAATATTTTACAATTATACCCAAGAAAATTTTCACCTGTTATGATACCAATGAGGGTGGTGGAATACCATGCCTATATTACATAGCAATGTTTCCTGGATAGTGGTTAAATAATTTAAAAATTAGTAATGGTGCAAATACTCTCCCTTAACTGCCAGCATACTTGAATTACTGAAAAGGAGATAACAAGCAGGTGCAGAGGTTTTCAACTATTAATAATACAGTTTCAAGACTGTATATGGATCTCTGTCACTGGCAGCATTCTCCAAGTTTCCTAGATAGCCACTTATAAGCAACTAAAGATAGGTCCAATTTATTTTTAAATCTCTGTAGAAGCAGTCCCACATAGAAATATATTATTTTTGAGCCTTATGACTCTACAAGGATAAAAGATTTCCTTGATTCAAATTTATCTGAGTTCATTATAATCCATGTTCAGTGTTTCCACCAGTTCTTTCTTTAGCCAACTTTTTTATACCACTGTATTTTATTTGTTTTTATTTATTTGATTTTATATACCGCACTATTTCAAAATCAGTGCAGTTTACACAGAACAGAATAAGTGTTTTATATTGAATAGGCATCAAAGAATACTACAATTTATTTATAAGTTTTAACAATATTACAAGCATGAAACTTGTGACAGGAACTTAAGAGTTGTAAATCTAAAAAGAAATTAAATAAAGGAAAAAAGTAATCCCTCAAATGTGATTACAATACAACTCTAAAATAGACCCCAATAAAAAGGGGGGCAAAGTGAAAGATACCTGGGGAATTCAACAAAAGAAAACAATCAAAATAGAAATGGCCATAGGCACACACCCAAGCACTCGACAACACACTGCGTTACCTATTCCTGGTCAGAACCAGCCCCTCCCAACCCCGCCAATATCAGCAACTTCTTAAGGTCCGGAAAAGACCAGAGCTGCTCAGGTGCGAAGAAAATATATTTAACCCCAGCAAATGAAACATAACACTTGCAGGGATAACGCAGACGGAAGCTAGCCCCCAAGGCAAATGTCTGTCGCATAAACAAAAATTGACATCTATGCTCGTGTAGCACGACTCCCATCAGGAAAAATTCTTACACTATCACTCAGAAAAGGCACAGAAAGCTTTTTAAAATACCAAGACAACATTCTAGAAAGATCAGTTTCAAATACAAAAGTAACCAATAATGTAGATCGAGCCTGCACAGAAAGAGAAGAACTTTCAAGAAAACCTGAGAGATTATCAGGAGCTACAGAAACGGGTAAATCTTGCCCAACTTTCTTCAAGGGTAGAAAATAAGCTCCAGTTATTGGAGGAAATGCAGAATCAGGAATAGTAAGCACCTCAGACATATATTTCTTGAAAGTACCCAAAGGAGAAACATTTAAAAGCTGGGGAAATTTTAGAATTCTCAGGTTTAACCCCCTAAGCTTATTTTCAAACTGTTCTAACTTTTGGTGAACAGAGAATTTATCTTTCACCAGCTGGTCAATCACTAACATCTTTAACAATCACAGCAAGTCTCTCATGTGTGTCCTTCTCAAAGTTCAAATGTTGCGTAGAATTTTGAATCACTACTTGCACTAGGGCAGAGACGTCCAATGCACACTTAGAAACTGTTGCATTCAGCTTCACTAACATCCTCCAAATAGTGTCCAACAAAATCTCAGACTTCTGTTGCTGGAGACCTGAAGGTAGATTCAGTTGGGAATTTTCTACTACAACCGGCAAGGCAGCAAAGACAAGCTCACCAGCTGACTCAGGCCCCTCCACAAGCTGCTCGGCATGAGTGGAAGGAGCTAAACGCGGCACTAAACAGGCTGACCCACTCTTCCCCTTCCTCTCCAGACGTCAGTAGCACAATGTCGACGGGGCCTGAGTCCACAGGCTCCGGATCCAGTGGGGCAGATAAACACGGCTGCGGGTTAGATGTACTCTGCTTAGCTGTGGACACCTCCCCATTGGCAGACCGCAGCAACGAGCCCTCCGATGCAGCCTTCTCCAGTGCCAAGGCCTTTAGGAGCAGCGCCTCGATCTGCTGTTGCCCCACCGCAGGGGAAACACCTTTCGCCGGCTTGGCTCTAGGGTTCCCTCACCGCTTAGGAAGCATGTCAGGAAATAATTCAAACAGGAAAAGACTGAGACGCTGCATACCTAGAGTGCCACCATATTAACTACGCCCCCCCCTCCCCACAAAGAATACTACAATAAATATCTTAACATTGCACAATAAGCATATTACATTGAATAAGGGCGTAAACTTGGGAGAACTAAATTACGAATTCCAAATATGTGTCTGTAAGCAATTAGGGCGGTCAGAGCAAGGGCTATCAGCAAGCAAAGTCTTTATCATAGCTATGGAATATTGTCATAGTATAGTTGGAACAAATGAGTCTTTATTGCTTTCCTGAAGGTTGATAGGTCGGAGATGAATCGGATCGGGGCAGGGAGGGTGCTCCAAAGAATTGGTGCGTATAATGAGAAGGCTCGGTTCTTAGAGGCTTGGGAACTCTTTCTTATTGCGGACAGGGTAGTGAGTGTGTTTGTCATGTTTGTCCTTCTCATTCTGTTGTTCAGTGTCCATTGTACGATTTCAGCAAGAAAGGTTGCAGAGAGGTTACCTGAAATCTCCAGGAACAAGCAGGAATGTAGTCTTCACATATAGGCATCGTCGGTACCGATGGAGCCCACGTGGGAACGCTCCCCAGCGTCCAATAGGAAAGCTTTTGGGAGCATCCCACCGCGCCTGCATGCTGCCTTCCTGCCATTCCAACTCTCCCTCTTCAGTTTATCGTTTTCCGCGGAGCCGACAGGTCGCATACCCTGTCACCGCAAAAAATTCTCTTGTTACTTCTTTGTTTTTTGTGGTCGCGTCTGCCTTAACTCGACGCCTACCGGTACCGCCGGTTCTCTTTTCTTCTTTACTAAAAAAACGAACATCTATATATCTTTTCTGAAGTACTTTCTTCAGAAGCCTTTTCCCTCTCGGTGCTAGGCGCCATTTTGGGCACTAGGCCCATTTTTCTTTTACAATGGAAAAACCAGCTACTGGTTTTAAAAAATGTTCTAAGTGTGGCAGTACCATATCTGTCACCGACACCCATGACTGGTGTCTCAAATGTTTAGGACCTGACCACTCTCCATTGGATTGTCTCTCCTGTAGAAAAATGACCAAGAGGGGCCTGCAGAATAGAGCTGCAAAACCTGGTACCCTTTTTGCCGCAGACGCGATGTCCTTTGCATCGACGTCTTCATCTTTCTCCCATGGATCTCAGGTAACTAAACATAAGTCTGCAAAGACTAGCTGGTCCTCAAAGGGTAGATCTCCTTCAAAGTATCGAGATGCCATCGGTGTTGCCCTTGAGGAAAGTTCACCGGCAAAACAGGCCCGGCGGGAGGCTTTGGCTTCCAAAGCACTAAAGGGGCTCCAGGATGTTTTCGAGGCTTCCACTTCTGCAGAACTACTAGTGCCATGTTCTGGGGTCCCAGCCACTTCTACCGGTACTGACACCCAAGCATCAGCAGGCGCAATAGATCAAAGATTTCTCGCTATCGAATGCAGTCTAGCGGCTCTTCTAACGGCTTCAGTATCGTTGAAACCGCGTCAGACCGTTCAACAGGCACCGGTACTGGTACCAATGGCACCAGCCTCGGCAGGTATATCCCCCATGCCTAGTCTAGAGTCCATCCCCAGTATCGAAAGATCAGTACCGGGACACCTAGATACTGACTTTGATCGATACCGGTACTGTGCCTTGCACGAACATCAGGATCAGAGATATTTTGAATCTTCAGATTCCGATGACTCCGCCGATACCAGAGCACTTCGGAGGATCCATCTCCTTCTCCTCAGCGTAGAATGTCTCCTCCAGAGGACATGTCCTTCCAGGATTTCATTCGTGATGTGGCTCAAGGCCTTGCCATCATAGTGGCTCCTGAAAAAGAGCCTAAGGCAGAAGAGTTAGAGATTATTCAGTACCCTAAAGCTCCTAAAAAGGCAGCTACTCTGCCCATTCATAAGATCCTTCATGATCTTATGCTGAGAAAGTGGGAGACTCCTTTAACCACATCTCCACACTCTCGCAGACTCGATATCATATACAGAGTTCCACCTTGTCCTGGCTTTCAGAAGACTCAGTTGCCACACCATTCAATGGTAGTGGAATCGGCCATGCGTAGGATAAAGAGTGCAAAAAGACATTCTTCCAATCCTCCAGGCCACGAGTCCAGGACTCTCAATGCTTTTGGGCGTCGATGCTTCCAAGCTTCCATGCTCTCAGCTAGAATCAGCTCATACATCCTATACATGGGGATGTTCCTCAGAGGTTACAGGAGACTTGGAGCTTAAGAGCCCCCTTCATCCTGATGATAAAAGACAGGATTTTCTTGCTCTGGTAAGACATGCCCAAGATGTTTCCAAGTTTGTCAACCGTGCAGCCTTTGATTGCTTTGAATGCATCGACAGAACCTCTGCTATATCCATTGGTGCACGTCGTATTGCCTGGCTTCAGGCATCAGACTTGGAAACTTGGGTACAAGATAAACTGAGCAACATTCCTTGCACAGGAGAAAATCTCTTTGGCAAGAATTGGCAAGAAAAAGCTAATGAAATTGACTGACAATATTACCTTGGACAGGCTGTCAAAGTCTACAGCCAACCCAGCAAAGAAAAGATCTAATTAAAAACCCTTTAACAAGAAAAAGAAGTTTTATCCTTCTTAACCCAGCAGGGTCAATGTCCAGTCCATGCTGCCCAAAAGGGGCAACAGCAACAAACTAGACAACAGAAGAAACCAAAAGTCCCAAGAGCTCAGTCAGCTCAGCAGGCTCAGCCTCCTCAGGGGCTTTGACTCTTTTCTAGAGAACCTAGCCTTCCTGTCCCTGCAGGGTCCAGAACCCTCTACCATCCCCAGCAGATTATGTCAGTTTGCCACCAGATGACACCAAATAACATCAGAACACTGGACTCTGTCCATTGTATGAGAGGGGTACAGACTTCATTTTCACAGCATGCCCCCTCCTCCTACCAACCTCACAAAACCAATGTAACACCCATTTACATTAAAGCATTGTACATAGTTCGAGTTAATACGTATTTAATTTCCCTGTTTTCTCTCCCATGTTCAATTCCCTGTTCTTTGTAAACTCAATGTTATTTGTATACATTGCAGTATTCTTGTTCGATGTACACCGCGCTGATTTTAATAGCGCGGTATAGAAGAGAATGTTAAATAAATAATAAATAAATAAATAAATAAGACAGTTCAATTATCAAATCCCTGTTGCCAATCTGAGTCAGGAGGTCACAATACTTCTTGCCCAGGGAGCAATAGAAGAGGTACCCATACCTCAACAGGGTATAGGGTTCTACTCCCCCTATTTTCTCATCCCAAAGAAAACAGGGGGACAGACCCATTCTGGACCTCAGAGAATTGAACAAATATCTGTTCCAAGAAAAATTCAAAATTAACTCTCTTGGGAACACTTCTGCCATACCTTCAGAGTCAGGATTGGCTATGTTCTCTAGATCTAAAGGATGCTTATAATCATATACTCATCCATCCAGATCACAGGAAGTTTCTTCGATTCCTTTTCCAGGGAAGACACTTCCAATACAGGGTTCTTCCCTTCGGTCTGGCTTCTGCCCCAAGAGTTTTCACAAAATGCATGGCAGTAGTAGCTGCATTCCTACAGACTCTGGGGATATTCGTCTTCCCTTACTTGGACTGGCTCATTCGAGCACCCACAGCTCCAGAAGCCAACTCTGCTCTTACTTGAACAATGCGAGAGTGGTATTACTTGGGATTGGTCATAAACCTTCCAAAATCCCATCTCGCTCCTTCTCAGTTCCTAGAATTCATAGGAGCTCACCTAGATACTAGATAAGCAAGGGCTTTCCTTCCACAGCCCCGCTGTCTTCACATAGTGCAGCTAGCTTCCCAAGCAGCGGTAAAAACCTCCCTAACTGCTCGGGAAATGCTTCGGCTACTGGGACATATGGCATCCACTGTACATGTGGTTCTCTATGCTCGTCTTCACATGTGAGCAGCCCAGTGGACCCCATCCTCTCAGTGGACACAAGCCTCAGGTCGCCTGTTGGACAAAATAAACTCAGAAAGTCTTATTTTGTCCCTCCAATGGTAGCAATCGCTAGAAAACCTTCTCATAGCCTTTCCTTTCCAGCAGCCCTTATTCCAGGCCACTAACAGATGCATCCCAGTTGGGATGGGGGGCCCACCTGCACAATCTCTCCACCCAGGGTCTCTGGACCCCAGAGGAGGCTTGTCTTCACATAAACCTCCTAGAACTCAGAGCAATCTTCCTTGCTCTTCGAGTATTACAAGCCCAGCTCAGCTACAAGACAGTCCTAATCCAAACCAACAATCAAGTAGCCATGTTCTATGTGAACAAGCAGGGCGGAACAGGCTCTCTGTCGTTATGCAACGAAGCTTTACGACTATGGGCCCTCGCCAGACAGCATCAAATTCACCTCCTCGTGGTATATCTTCCAGGCATTCAAAACCTTTGGGCTGACAAACTCAGCCAAGTACTGCTGCCACATGAATGGTCTCTCCACTCGGACCAGATTGCCCGAGTATTCCAAATCTGGGGAACCCCAGACAGACCTCTTTGCAAGTCCACAGAATGCCAAACTTCCCCGGTTCTGTTCGAGAATTCCGGCTCAAAACTGTCAGGCAAAAGATGCTTTCCTTCTTCATTGGGGTCAGGACTTCCTCTATGCCTTCCCACCCATTCCCCTCATCCCCAAAACACTGTTCAAGCTTCAGAGAGACAGAGGTCGTATGAAACTCATAGCTCCACGTTGGCCACGGCAAACGTGGTAGCCTCTGCTTCTACATCTCTCTCGGGCTACACCTCTGGAGTTGGGATGCACTCTAGATCTCTCCCAGGAGAACAGGATGCTATGGCACCCGAATCCCCAGTCCCTGCATCTCAGGGCCTGGTTGCTGAAAGCCTAGAACTTCAGGATCTCAACCTTTCTCAACAGGTAAAGAAAATCCTTCAGGCTTCTAGAAAACCCTCCACAAGACAATCATAAGCCTTCAAGTGGAAACGGTTTACCATATGGTGTTCTCAAAAGGGACTTAACCCTCTTGTGATACCTTTGGAATCTTTACTGGAGTATCTCCTTCATTTATCAAACTCTGGTCTTAAGACCAATTCAGTAAGTGCTATTGCAGCCTCTTACAAGCCTCTAAATGGACAATCTATTTCTTCTCATCCACTCATAGCAAGCTTTATGAGAGGTCTTCTACTAACAAAACCTCCCATTAGACCACTACCGGTGGCATGGGATTTGAACCTTGTTCTCGGGCAGCTCATGAAACTGCCCTTTGAGCCTTTAGCCACTAGAGCTCTAAAATTCCTTTCATGGAAGGTCATCTTCCTAATTGCAATCACGTCTGCACGACGCATTAGTGAGTTACAAGCTTTAGTGGCTGATCCTCCTTATACAAGATTTCACCATGATAAGGTTGTTCTTAGGACTCCTCACTTTATGTCAAAGGTGGTCTCGCCTTTCCACTTAAACCAAGCGGTTTACCTTCCTGTATTCTTTCCGAGGCCTCATGCCTCCAATGCAGAAAGGAACCTTCATACTTTAGACTGCAAAAGAGCCTTAGCCTTTTACCTGCAAAGAACACAGCAACATAGAAAATCTTCTCAACTTTTTGTTGCTTTTGATTCTAGTCATTTGGGACTTCCAGTTTCCAAAATAACTCTAACTGGATTGCACAGTGCATATCCTTCGCTTATGAAAGTAAGGGGCTTTCTCTCGAGGGTCATGTCACAGCTCACAATATGAGAGCCATGGCAGCCTCTATGGCTAACCTTCATTCTGTGTCTATAGACATCTGCAGAGCAGCTACTTGGGCTTCAGTGCACACTTTTACAGCCCACTACTGTTTAGACAAGGACTCCCGTTGGGATGACTTGTATGATCATGCTTCTTCAGCATCTCTTTCAGACTTAATGCAACTCCTACCCACCGTCCGGGTTTAGATGCCAGAGATCCATGGGAGGAAGCATGACCCATCTCACCATGGGTTTGCAGCTTCCTGGGGCCATCTCCCTGGCATCTTTCAGCTGAGGAGTCCCCATATGTGAAGGCTACATTCCTGCTTGTTCCTGGAGCTAGCATAGTTACTCGCTTGTAACATGTGATCTCCGGGAACAGCAGGAATTTAGTCTTCACAACCCATCCACCTCCCCTAGGAGTTGTCTCTCTCTCTCTCTTTCTCTCCTTTGTCTCAGCTATAAACTCAACTGAAGAGGGAGAGTTGGAATGGCGGTAAGGCAGCACGCAGGCGCTGTGGGATGCTCCCAAAAGCTTTCCTATTGGACACTGGGGAGCGTTCACGCACAGGCTCTGTCGGTACCGATGATACCCATATGTGAAGACTAAATTCCTGCTGTTCCTGGAGATCACCTGTTACAGATGAGTAACTACGCTTTATTGTAGTGGTGTAAAACATTACATGGAACATGAGTAAATAAAGCACAGTTACTTACCTGTAACAGGTGATCTCTGGGAACAGCAGGAATTAGTCCTCACATATGGGTACGTCGGCACCGACGGAGCCTGCGCGGGAAAGCTCCCCAGCCTTTCAGATGAAAGGCTTTTGGGGCCTCCCACTGCACATTCGCGCTGCCTTCCCGCCTTCCTGACCAGCTCTCCTCAGTTCGAGTTTATAGCTGAGACAATAGAGAGAGGAAAGGAAGATAGATAGAAGATACAACTCCTAGGGGAGGTGGGTGGGTTGTGAGGACTAATTCCTGCTGTTCCCAGAGATCACCTGTTACAGGTAAGTAACTGTGCTATCTCCAGGAACAAGCAGGAATAAGTCCTCACATATGGGGACTCCCTAGCTAAGATGCCTGGGAGATCCCCCTCCAAGGGTAAACCATCTTCGTATGGATCTCAGGCATCCATCCAGGGAAGGTGGGCAGGAGTTGTTTAAGTATGGAACAGGTGTTTGAGGACAGCCTGACCAAACAAGGCATCCCGGCGGGAGTCCTTGTCCAAGCAGTAATGGGCTGTGAAGGTATGAACCGAGGCCCAAGTGGCTGCTCGACAGATCTGATCTATGGAAACAGAGTGAAGATGAGCCATAGAAGTGGCCATGGCTCGCACATTGTGAGCTGTGACATGGCCTTCCAGAGAAATGTTCTTACTCTGGTAAGCAAAAGAAATACACTGAGCAATCCAATTGGAAAGTGTATGTTTGGTGACTGGAAGTCCCAAATGAGAAGGATCAAAAGCCACGAAAAGTTGGGAAGACTTTCGATGTGGCTGAGTCCTGTTGAGGTAAAAGGCGAGAGCTCTTTTACAGTCAAGAGTATGAAGGTTCCTCTCTGCACTGGATGCATGAGGAGCCGGGAAAAAAAAAACAGGTAGATATACCTCTTGATTAAGATGAAAAGGCGAGACCACTTTAGGCATAAAGTGGGGATTCGTCCTAAGGACCACCTTATCATGATGAAATCTGGTATAAGGTGGATTAGCCACCAAAGCCTGCAGTTCACTGATGCGGCGAGCCGAAGTGACTGCAATAAGTTAAAGAACCTTCCAGGAAAGAAATTTCAGGGAGGTAGATACCAACGGTTCAAAAGGTGGCTTCATAAGTTGACCCGGAACTAGATTCAAGTCCCATGCTACCGGAGGAGGTCGGATGGGAGGCTTAGTTAGAGTCAGGCCTCTCATGAATCTTGCAATAAGAGGATGAGAGGAGACAGGTTGTCCATTTATATGTTTTAAGGATGCTGCAATAGCACTTAAATGGACTCGTACTGAATTCGTCTTCAGGCCTGCATTGGAAAGATGCAGGAGATAGTCCAGTGTTGTTGTTGTTAAGTGCCGTCGAGTCGGAGTCGACTCATGGCGACCCTCTGGATAGCTATCCTAAATTGTGTTCGGTCTTCAGTCAGGCGGCTCATTGACGACAGACTGGTACCCGTAGCTGCTGTTATTGTAGCGATCCATCTCATTGCTGGCCTTCCTCTTTTGCGTTGACCTATCTTGCCAAGCATGATGTCTTTCTCTAATGATCTCTCTCTTCGCATGATGTGTCCGAAGTATGAAAGTCGAAGTCTTGTCATCTGAGCTTCTAAAGAAAGCTTAGGTTTGATCTCCTCTAGTACCGACTGGTTTGTTCTTCGGGCAGTCCATGGTATACACAGTATTCGCCGCCAGCACCATAATTCAAAGGCATCAATTTTCTTCCTGTCTGTCTTTTTCACTGTCCAGCTTTCACATCCATATGATGTTATTGAAAATACCATGGCTTGAACAAGTCGAATCTTTGTATGGAGAGACACATCTCTGCTCTTGAGAATCTTATCTAGGTCTTTCATAGCCATTCTGCCAAGAGCAATGCGTCGTCTGATTTCTTGACTGCTTGTTGCTTCTTTATTGATAGTTGATCCAAGTAGGTTAAAGTTGTTCACAATTTCAATTTCTTCTCCTTCAACGATGAACCTGTTGATTATGCCAGTTGTCATGATCTTTGTCTTCTTTACATTAAGGTGCAGGCCCATTTTGAAACTATGTTCTTTGATTGTGAGAAGCAAATGTTTCAGATCATCTTCGCTTTCAGCCAGTAATGTGGTATCATCAGCATAGCGAAGGTTGTTGATGAGTCTTCCACCAATCTTCACACCTCTGTTGTCTTCATACAGTCCTGCTTCTCTGATGATTTGTTCTGCATATAAATTAAACAGGTAGGGGGAAAGTATGCAGCCTTGTCTTACACCTTTGCTTATTTTAAACCATTCTGTTTCTCCTTGTTCCGTTCGAACTGTTGCTTCTTGATCAATGTACAGATTACGCAAGAGAACGATCAGGTGTTCTGGTATACCCATGCTTCTTAATGTGGCCCAGAGTTTCTCATGGTTTACACAGTCAAAAGCCTTGCTATAGTCGATAAAGCACAAATAGATATCCTTTTGGTATTCTTTAGTCTTTTCAAGGATCCATCTCACATCCGCAATGATGTCTCTCGTTCCTCGCCCTTTCCTGAACCCTGCTTGCACTTCAGGTAGTTCTTGTTCTAGGTATGGCTGTAGTCTCTTTTGAATAATCTTCAGTAGAATCTTGCTGGCATGTGGGATCAGAGCGATTGTGCGATAATTTCCACAGTCAGTTGGATCACCTTTCTTTAGTATTGGTATAAACACAGATCTTTTCCAGTCAGTTGGCCATGATGTTGTCTTCCATATTTCTTGGCAGAGCCTTGTGAGTACGGTAACAGCTGCATCAGATTTATTTATTTATTTATTTAGTATACATTTGTACACCGCTACTTCCAGCGATCAGCAGCGGTTTTTGATTACAGATTGGAAATTGTCAAATCATGACAGGAAATTTTTGAGGTATAAACACATTGATTAGACAGGAAAGCACAGCACACAGAGAACTATTTTACAGGGAACATGGGCTATGGAGGGTTAAGTGGCTTGCCCAAGACCACAAGGAGCACCTGTGGGACTAGAAACCCGTCCTTCCGGCCCAAGGTTGCTGTCCTCTAGTGGGATTTGAACCCCCGACCTTCCGGCCCGAAGTACCTTGCCCCAACCACTAGGCTACTCCTCCACATTGCTCCTCCAGATTGCTGCAATACTTCTATGGGAATGCTATCAATGCCTGGTGCTTTGTTCTTTGATAAGGCTTTCAATGCTGCTTCAACTTCTTCTTTCATCACCAATGGTTCCTGATCATAAGGTATAGGTTGAAACGGCTGTTGGTCCACTTGATCTTTATCATATAAAAACTCTGTATATTCCTTCCACCTTTTCTTTATCTTCTCAGCATCATTCAACATAGAACCTTGAGCATCTTGTAACATTCCAATTCGGGGCTGGAACTTTTTCTTTAACTCTCGCAGCTTTAGGAAAGCCGATCATGTTCTTCCTCTAATAGTTTCTGCTTCTATTTCCTTGCAAGTGTCATTGTAGTACTTTTCCTTGTCCTGTCTTGCTGCACGTTGGAAATCTCTGTTGAGTTCTGCGATTGTCTTTCTTTCTCCTTTGGCTTTAGCTTCTCTGCGTTTCTGGGCAATTTTCAGAGTTTCTTCCGTCATCCATTTTGGCCGTTTTTGCTTTTTCACCTTTTGTAGAGACTTCTCGCTTTCTTCCAGCACAACCTTCTTGATGTCATTCCATAACTCTTCCGGAGCTCTGTCATTTGTATCTAAAGCAGCAAATCGATTTTGCAGGCAGTCTTTAAATTCCAGTGGTATATTCTCAAGGTCATATTTTGGTGCATTCATGAGTGGTTTGCTCTTTTTCAACTTTAGCTTGAGTTTGCATACTAGTAGTTGATGATCTGTACCACAGTCAGCTCCAGGTTTTGTCTTTGTTGATGTTACAGAGCTTTTCCATCGTTGACTTCCACAGATGTAGTCAATTTGATTTTTATACAATCCATTGGGTGAAGTCCATGTGTACAGTCGTCGCTTGTGTTGCTGGAAGAAGGTGTTTGAGATGAATAGATCATTGGTCTTGCAGAATTCTATCAATCTTTCTCCAGCTTCATTTCTGTTGCCAAGTCCATATTTTCCAACTACTTTGCCTTCTTCTTTGTTGCCAACTTTTGCGTTCCAGTCACCCATGACTATCAGGATATCCTGTTTGCATGTTCTGTCAATTTCAGCTTGTACTTGTTCATAGAACTCTTCAATTTCATTCTCTTCTGCAGCTGTTGTTGGGGCATATACTTGAATTATAGTTGTGTTGATAGGCAATCCTCGTAGACGAATAGAGATTAAGCGTTCGCTGACTGCATTGTATTTCATTACAGTTCTTGCAAGTTTCTTCTTTATTATAAATGCAACACCATTTCTTCTTTGTCTTTCATTTCCAGCATAGTAGACCATGTGATCATCTGATGCAAAGTGCCCAATGCCAGTCCATTTCAGTTCGCTGACACCCAACAGATCAAGTTGTACACGTTCCATTTCATTCTTGACCACCTCCAACTTCCCTTGGTTCATGCTTCGTACGTTCCATGTTCCAATGTGTAAGACATCTTTACAGCTTCTGACTCTCATTTCATGCGCAGCTACATCAGCAGTCAGACTTCCCGAGGGCTTTGATCCAACCACATCATAAATGCTGGCTTTACTCTGAAAAGTCTTCAGCTCTTCCCCAGTAGCTAGTTGAGTGCCTTCCGACCTGGGAGTCTCATCTTCCAGCACCATAGCACAATTTGTTTTGTTGTAACTATCCATTGGGTTTTCATGGCAAGATACAGAAGTAGATTGCCGGGCCTTCCTTCCGCGCAGTTTAAGTTTGGTGTTGTTGCCGTTGTCACAGAAATGTGATCCTCCGCCGTCAACACTATCCCATTCTGCTGCTGCCCAGATGGGTGGTTTGTCTTCGTCTGGCACCTCAGCTGAGACCTGTCCATCTTGGGAGACCCTGCCAGTAGTTAACTACCGATAGTTTAGCTCTCAGCATCACTGATGCACGCAAGCCCTCACAGCACGACAAGCTGCAAACCAAGTGAGAGTATAGTCCAGTAGAGAATTCAAAGGAAGTGCTAGAGGGTCAAGACCCTGTTGCGCACACCAAATGGAAAAACGTTTCCATTTGAAAGCATAGGAACGCCTAGTAGAGGGTTTCCTAGAGGCATGAAGGATATCTTTCACTGGTTGGGAAAGATTAAACTCATGAAGGCTTAAGCCTTCAGTAACCAAGCTCGGAGATGTAGGGACTTGGGGTTTGGATGCCACAAAGTCCCCTGCTCCTGAGACAGAAGGTCTGGTGCAGCTCCCAGGTCCAGGGAGGAGCCCTGGGAGAGCTGTAGAAGGAGAGGGAACCACACTTGGCGTGGCCAGCGTGGAGCAATGAGGATCATGGATCCGTGATCCCTCTGAAGTTTGAACAGAGTCTTGGGAATCAAAGGAATGGGTGGAAAAGCGTACAGGAATTCCTGACCCCAATGTAGGAGAAAGGCATCGTTGGCCTGAGTTCCCTGACACGGAGTCCTGGAACAGAACCGGGGAAGTTTGGCATTCCACGGACTTGCAAATAGGTCTAGGTCCGGGGTCCCCCATTCCTGAAAGATTCTGCGTATCTGGTCCATATGTAGGGACCATTCGTGTGGGAGCAGAACTCGGCTGAGTCTGTCTGCCCGAGAGTTTTGAACTCCTGGAAGATATACTGCCAGAAGATGAATTTGGTGCTCTCTGGCAAAGGCCCATAATCTGAGAGCTTCGTTGCAAAGCGACAGAGAGCCCATCCCTCCTTGTTTGTTGACATAGAACATGGCTACCTGATTGTCTGTTTGGATTAGGACAGTCAGGTTGACAAGGAGGGTGTGGAAGACTGTGAGGGCAAGGAAGATTGCTTGCAGTTCCAGAAGGTTGATGTGAAGGGTGGTCTCCTGAGGAGACCAGGTGCCCTGAGTGGAGAGGTGTTGGAGATGAGCTCCCCACCCTGTCTGGGAGGCATCTGTTGTGAGGGTTGCTTGGGGCAACGAAGGTTGGAAGGGGATCCCCAACAACAGATTTTTGGAGGATGTCCACCACTGGAGAGACCAAAACAGTCGTTTTGAGGTGAGTATTTGGTCTGAGAGCAGCCCTGATGCTTGAGACCACTGGGTGGCCAAGGTCCATTGAGCTGCTCTCATATGAAGACGAGCGTAGGGCACCACGTGTACCGTGGAGGCCATGTGGCCCAGAAGTTGCAGCATTTCTCTGGCTGACAAGTGACTTCTGGACTGAGCCTGGGAGGCCAAGCTTATTAGCCTTTGGCCTCGGACCAGAGGGAGGTAGGCCCTTGCAGTGGTGGAGTCCAATTGGGCCCCTATGAATTCCAGAGACTGAGTAGGGATGAGTTGGGATTTGGGAATGTTTACCACAAGTCCCAGATATTGAAGAATACGCCTTGTGCGGTCCAGAGAAATCTGGGCTTCTGACTGAGATGGAGCTCGGATGAGCCAGTCGTCCAGATATGGGAAGACAAAGATTCCCATGCCTCTGAGAAATGCGGCTACAACTGCCATGCATTTTGTGAAGACTCTTGGAGCAGAGGCGAGACCGAAGGGTAGTACTCTGTACTGGAAATGTTTTCCCTGGAACAGAAATCTTAGATATTTTCTGTGGGATGGATGGATGGATGAGTATATGAGTGTACGCATCCTTGAGATCTAGAGAACAAAGCCAATCCTGACTCTGAAGGTATGGAAGGAGAAGGCCCAGAGAGAGCATTTTGAATTTCTCCTTGAATAGAAACCTGTTCAATTCTCTCAGATCTAGGATAGGTCTGAAGCCCCCTGTCTTCTTTGTTATGAGAAAGTAAGGGGAGTAGAAACCTAACCCCTGTTGAGGAGGAGGAACCTCCTCTATTGCCCCTTGGGCAAGGAGAGAAGAGACTTCCTGACCCAACAGGGTCAGAAGAGATGGGGGAGAACTGAATTGCCTCACCATGGTATGGGGAGGAAGGCTGGAGAAATGAAGTTTGTAGCCCTCCCTGATAATAGAGAGGGTCCATTGCTCTGATGTGATTTGTTCCCATCTGGGAGCAAAATGAGCTAGCCTTCCAGGAATGGTGAGGGGCTCTGGATGTTCTAGAGCCAGAAACGGCAAGTTCTCTAGAGGCAAGTCAAAACCCCTGAGGGGGTTGAGCCTGCTGGGGTGTAGCAGACACTGCAGGCTTTGACTTTACCTGCTTAGATGGTTGACGCTTAGCCGCAAAGCGAGGCTGAGCAGATTGCTGGCCAGTATTTGTGGGAAATCTGGCCTTCTTATAGTAAGGCCTTTTAAAAGACTTCTTTTTGGCAGGGGTAGAAGTAGACTTGGAAAGTCTATCTAGAGTGGCATTTTCTGCATCCATTTGAGCAGCTTTAATCTGCCAGTCTTCCCCAAATAAGTTCTCACCGGTACAGGGCAGATTCCTGAGGCCATCTACAACCCAGGGTTCTAGGTCAGAAGCCTGGAGCCAAGCGAGACGTCGGGCTGCAATAGCAATTCCCGAAGCTCTGCCTGCAACCTCAAAGGAATCAAAGGCTGCCCTGTTGGAGAACTTGGAGACCTCTGAAAGTTGTGTCACCATAGAAAAGAAGTCCGCCCTTTGATCATCAGGGATAAAGGGGGCAAAATTCTGTATTTTTAGGGCAAGTTGTCCAAGAAACATGACCATATAAAGGCTATAAGAATTGATCCTGGCTATAAGCATACTAGCCTGGAACATCTTTCTTCCAAAAGAGTCTAGGGTCTTACATTCTCGCCCTGGAGGGGTAGAAGAATGCCTTTTAGGACTCTTTATTTTCTTCATGGCAGACTTCACCACAATAGAGTGGTGAGGCAGCTGAGTTTTCTGGAACCCAGGCGAAGGAGGGACCCGATACATGGTGTCCAACCTACGGGAATGGGGAGACAGTGTTAAAGGAGTCTCCCACAAATCCATCAAGTGTTCTTGAAGGATTTCATGGATAGGCAGAGTAACTGCCTCTTTAGGAGCTTTAGAGTATCCTAAAATATCCAATTTTTTTGATCTGGGTTCTTTTTCAGAAGATGTAGCAATAGAAAGTGCTTTAGCTACATCAACAATGAAATCCTGAAAGGATAAATCCTCTGGAGGAGACATCCTCCTCTTTGGAGAAGAGGGCTCCTCAGGAAGAGTAAGCTCAGCAGAGTCATCAGAGGAATTGAATTCATCAGAAGAATCTGAGTATTCCCTCTGTGCTTCTAATGTACGATACGCATGCCGATCGGTATCGACATCGGGCGTATCGGGCATGGGACCGGTACCGGGCGAAAGCCTGAATCCGGCATGCGGAACCGATCGACGTTTGGAAGTCGATGGTCTCGGTTCCGGTGTGGATACCGGAACCGGAGTCGGTACCGAGGGCGTCGCAGCCTTAATGAATGCCAGAACGGCCTGCTGCATGGTCTGGACAGTACTGCCCATAGACGCCACTACTGCCTGGATGTCGGTACCGCTATGGGCCGGTACCCCAGAGCAGTCCAACAGGTGATCGGTCGAGGCCATGCCATCGATGTCAACCTGTGACCCCATGATTGCTTTGGAGGCCGGAACCTCCCGCCGGGGTTTTTTGGCCTGGGCAGAATCCTCGAACTCAAAATTGAGAGCCTCTCGATCTTTAGAAAGAGATTTGCTTTTAGAGGATTTGCCCACAGAAGTTTTGGTTACCTGAGATCCATCCGGAGAGGAAGACCTGGATGACTGTGATGCTTCTGAAGGAAACAGCACATGGAGCTTGTTGGCCCGGTTCTGCAAACCACGTTTAGACATCTGGGTGCAGGATGGGCAGTCCGGTATGGAGTGGTCAGGTCCCAAACATTTGAGACACCATTCATGGGTGTCTGTGACAGAAATGACAGCACTGCATTTGGTACATTTTTTAAAACCAGGGACTGGCTTCTCCATGAGGAGAATTTGTGTAGGCCTTAAGGCCTAACAGGTACCAAGCTGTGCTGAAGAAAAAATAAAAAAAGTCTTTTTTTTTTTTTTTTAAAGAAAGAAAGAGAGACCGGCGATACCGGTTTCGGTATGGGAAAGGCAGGTACGCGGTCTAAAGAAAAACAACAAATTTCACAATTTCTTCAGCGGTGACAGGAACACGACCTGCTGGCTCCGCGGAAAAAGAGAAACTGAGGAGAGCTGGTCAGGAAGGCGGGAAGGCAGCGCGCATGTGCAGTGGAAGGCCCCAAAAGCCTTTCATCTGAAAGGCTGGGGAGCTTTCCCGCGCAGGCTCCGTCGGTGCCGACGTACCCATATGTGAGGACTTATTCCTGCTTGTTCCTGGAGATATTAACTTTTAACAGCTATCTACTGGTTCTAACATGCGAACAGGAATAACGTGATAGTAGGGATGGACATTAACATTTAACAATGCAGGCAATAGTTGACAATGAGTAAACTGCATCATAAAGCAGGCAAACCAGTATAAAATACTTGATGACAGTTCATAGTTCTTAGCACCTAGGAGTAGCATAAAGTTATTGTGAATAATTTAATTTCTTCTAATCTAAGTAGATAGCAAGTGTTGATACAGAGAATTCCAGTAATCAAGGCTATTAAAAGAACAGTAAGAAAGCTTAGGGCCCTTTCATCCAATACATGTACTTAATTCAAGGCAAAGGAGGACCTCTTTATTATGTTAGTAATATGTAGGACATAATTCTAGTTCCATTCAAACATTACACATAGAATTTTTAAAGAATTTTTTTTTTGGGGGGGGGGGGGGATCTGAACTTCCCAATAGAAGGCATAAAAGGTGGCGGAAAGGCAGAACTCCAAGAAAAGATAATGGCATCTGTTTTACCCAGGTTTAATTTTAATTCAATACTGACCAGCCATCCTTTGATTCTGTCTAGCTTTGTAAAAATGTCAAATAGTGAATCAAGGGCAGTAAATAGATATTGTCTGCATACAGAAAGAATGTAAATCCCAATGCTCGATTTATTTTTTCATTTATCTAACAAATTCTTTTATACCACTATCATTTCAGTCAAAGAGGTTTACATTGTAACTTAAACATGGTAATATACATTAAACACACCACCTCTCCGGACACACCACTTCTCTGCCTCCTCAGCTCTCCCCCGATCGGGGTAGAGCGCCTGAGCGGGAAATCTTCCCGCTCAGAAGCTCCTGCCCAATCGGGGCAGTGGGAGCAACAACAGCCAGCAGTAGCTCTTCAAAAGCAGCATCCCTGCACACAGGGAGCCGCTGAACCGGACACACCACCTCTCTGCCTCCTCAGCTCCCCCGATCGGGGTAGAGCACCTGAGCGGGAAATCTTCCCGCTCAGCAGCTCCTGCCCAATCGGAGCAGTGGGAGCAACAGCCAACAGCAGCTCTTCAAAAGCGGTGTCCCTGCAGGGCGCGCCCGAGCCTGAGGGCCTCGCCAGAGGGCCCTTTGGCGTGGCCCTTAGGCGCGGCACGAAGGCGAGCAAAAGGAATCCAAAAAACGAAACAGGTTCACCGACAGCACAACAGAAGAAATCACCAGGGAGCAGACAGAAGCGAAGTACAACAAAAACGCAAGTAAAACATAACGGGCCTTCACAAAACATCAACATGCACGCAACATTGTTTCTCCCCCTCAGCCTCCTCATCACACAACTCCTTCCACCACCCACACACACACACATCCACCACCCACACACAAACATGCCATGGCATCCACCAACATCATAGACGTAGATAGGACCACAGTACACTCAAAGACACACACAGAACACCCATGACAAAAAGACAAACCAAGCACAATTCAAACACCCACACTAGACCAAAGGAAACACAAAAAACAAATTCTTCAAAGCCAATAACAATAGAGCTCATTAACGCCAGATCCATATGCAATAAGATACACACAATAGCAGACCACATAGATGACCATCAACCCGACATATTTTGCATCACAGAAACATGGCTCAGTCCCACCGACAATGTGCTACTCAATCAATTGGTACCTAACACATACACAGCATACAACTGCCTGCGCACCCACAGGCGAGGAGTCGTCGTCTTGATAATAGCAAAAAAGAGCCTAAAGTTCAAAGCTCAGAGTAGCACAGACACCCAACAATGTAACACCATCAGCATCGAGAACAAACACATGACACTGCCTCGCCTACAGAGCACCTCGGGCTTCACCCGATGAACTAGCCTCAACGTTCGAAACAGTCTGCGCAACCACATCAGCCCACAAACCCACTCTACTAAAAGGAGACTTCAACCTCAAATCCACCAACACCAAAGATGCAGAAGCTTTCCTTCAAGCGATGACTTCACTTCAGTTCACCCAAATAATCAATGCCCCGACGCACAGACACGGATCATCCCCAGACCTCATCTTCGCACCCAACTACCTAACCTCGAGAGGACTAATATCAACACCCACCATCACACCAGTTCCATGGTCCGACCATTACATAACCGAGATAAAAATGGTACCACAAAAAGATAATCTAAACGAACGCCAAGACAACACACCCACTCAAAGACGATTCAAGAGCTTCGACAGGGACCTGTTCCTCCAAGACACGATACAACAATTGACCAAAGAAACAGACGACCTGGAGGCTCAAATCACCAACTGGAACAGCACCCTATATAACGCCGCCAAAGCAACAGATGTTAGAACCAAGAAACATCGCTGCAACAAGTTACAACACAAGCCATGGTACTCAAAAAACATACGACAAGAAAAGAGGGACCTTAGAAAAATAGAACGGAGATGGAGAAAGACCAAGGCATCCGAGACCCAGCAACTATACCTAACAAAGCAAAAACAATACAATGAACACAACCAAAGAGAGAATACCACACAAACATGATAAATAACTCCAACAATAAACCCAGAGAGCTATTCGAAATCGTGAAAATCCTCACAAAAGAGCAAAGGTCAGAAGACGAAGTACAAATAGACCCGCAAACATTTGCTGACCACATCCAGGAAAAATTCCACTCTGCAGAACAAACAAGACCTAACTCAGCCTCAAAGCCTAACTCACACCCCTAAGACCTGGGACACATTCAACACACCATCAACAGAGCAGCTCTCCCACATCACCACAATCAATACAAGCACCGCTCCTACAGACCCTTGCCCAGTGTCATGGATCAAAGCCACCAAATCAAGGTTCATCCAAATCATACACAACATGGTGCACAACTCCCTAACTCAAGGATTCATGCCAAATCAACTAAAGCTCACCACAGTAAGACCTATCCCAAAGAAAACAACACTCGACAAGTACAACCCAGCAGCATATAGACCAATCTCCAGCATACCCTTTCTGGCAAAAATCATCAAAAAAACAGTACACCACCAACTACAAGAACACACCGACAACCACGCACCACTAGATGACAACCACCACGGCTTTCGCCCCAACCATGGAGTCGAAACATTACTGATTTACCTCTTCGACAGCATTCTCCGACTCATAGACACCACCAAGAATGGAATCATAATGATCTTCATTGACATCTCGTCAGCATTCGACACAGTACACCATAAAACTCTCCTGGAAAGACTACAAAACATTGGGTTACACGGTCCCACCTTAAAATGGTTCCATTCATACCTAACCGACAGGCAGATACAGGTCAAGGTAGGCCACAACACCTCTCGACCCATAAAATCTTCCAAGGAGTACCACAAGGATCGGCCCTTTCAGCCCTACTATTCAACATCTACATCCAGCCAATATGCAACATCCTGAAAGAGAACATTCAATATACAATCTACACAGATGATATCATGATATACACACCTATCACAGTCAACAACCTGGAGTACTCCAAAATAACAAACTGCCTCACACAAATGACAAGATGGTGTCAAAATAACAACCTCTCAAACTACAGCAAGACCGAGGCACTAATCATCACTCGTAACCCGGACTTCATCCATCCACCAGACATCAAGATACAAAACACAACCATACCGATAAAATCAGAAGTAAAGTACCTCAGAGTGACCCTGGACAAGGAGCTGAATCTCAAGCCACACGTAAGCAAAACCATCAAAAGTGCGTACTACAGGATGAGAATCATCAGAAGACTTAAGCCCCTCCTCGCTCCTGAGCACTTCCGTACGGTATGCCAGGCACTAATAACCCCCATACTAGACTTCTGCAACCCAATCTACCTTGGCCTAGCAAAACAAACACTCAGACCACTACAACTAGCCCAAAACACGGCGGCCCGCATAATAACAGGATCAACAAAACACATCACACCCATTCTGAAAGACCTACACTGGCTCCCAATCAACTCACGCATCAAATACAAAACAATCATAAACATATTTAAGATCAAACAGCACTCTTCAGCCAACAGCCTACACACACCCTCATACAACCAGACACCAGCACACGCCCAAGAAGAAAAGGAACCTCCAAACGTGTTAACACCCCTAAGGACTTCAGAGAAACACGCAAGGACACCACAGAACAAGTACTCTCCCTGGCTGCCCCAACAATCTGGAACACCCTCCCAGACAATCTGAGAACAACGACGGACCTTAAAGACTTTCACAAACAGCTGAAGACAACCCTATTCACAGAACACTATGGACATGACACATGATCTACTAACTAGCAAGAACAACTAACATACCCCCCCTCCTGACCCTCGGATAGAAGAATGTATAATAGCACACAATGTATTATAGTGCACAATGTACATAGCTCAACCTAATCAAACACACAACACATCAGACACACCAAACACGATATACCCTTCACTGCATGAAAACACATGATCACTCCTTTGATTGTTTGCTGTGAATCCGCTTTGATTGTAGGAGAAGGCGGTATAGAAATACTGTTAAATAAATAAATAAATAAACAAAACAAACAGGGACATTGCCAACTTGGATTTTTCTGCGGCAATGGAGGGTTAGTGATTTGTCCAAGGCCACATGGAGTGCAAGTGAGAATCAAACCCTGGCTACTAGGGACTAGGAAAATATTAAGTAAAATGGGGCTAAAACTGAGCCCTGAGAGATTTCAAAGGACAGGAACTGAAATCAATATACAGTCAAACCTCGGTTTTCATGATTAATCCGTTCGAAAAAGTCTGACTAAAACCGAAACGTATGAAAACTGAAGCAATATTTCCCATAAGAAATAATGTAAATCCAATTAATCCGTTCCAGACACCCAAAAATATTCACAAAAAATACATTTTATAGAGAATAACTATATTTTTACATACAGAAAACAATGAGAAATAAATATAAATGACTAATGAAATGGATAAATGAACATTTAACATCACTGAAAGCAAGCTAAGTACAGTACTGTACAGTACAGTATGTTAACATCTGGCCTTAGCCACCCCTGACAAGCTGCTGTGCCCAGCTCTCTTCGGAATCACATTGAATTCAGTCCATTAAAATACCTTTACATTATCTGCTCAATGCTTCAGAATGGCAGAAAATCTTAATGATATAGCTTCAGACGTACCCTGCAAGAGAAAGAACTGCCTCCCACATTCATGCAACATCTCCTGCTTACGTTGACAGCTTTTCTTCCCTGCTACCGGGACAAAATCTCAGTCAAAAGACGTTGAAAACCGAAGCAATGCATGAAAACCGGGACAAAATCTCAGTCAGAAAAGACGTTGAAAACCGAAGCGTATGAAAACCGGGGCAAATGAAAACCGAGGTTTGACTGTATACTGAAATCTCTAAAATGAATGAAAGTTTAAAAAACATACCAGAAACTTGCAAACCAGAAAGTTGTTGAAGGAAAATGAAACTGAACAAATCGAAAGGATACAAGCATTGTGGTACCTGTGTCTTTTGGAGAAACTGCTAGGTACTTGTGACCTAGATTGGCACTGTTGGAAACAGGATACTGGGCTTGATGGATCTTGGTCTGACCCAGTATGGCATATCTTATGTTAAGGATCAGGTAAGTCTAACAATAGGAGTAGTATTTGGTGCGTTCCAGTCAAATACAGGGAACCAAAGCCTGTTTACCTTTGGTGCAAGGCACTGGAGTTTTCTAGAAAATATGTAATTTTATTAGCTACAACCTTCTCAGCAATTTTAGAAACAGTTAGAAATAGGGCGGATGGCTGATAAAATATTTTAATTTTATTCACTTGATATAATGCTGTCCATAACATCACAGCAGTTTAGATTCACAAAGTAAAAATCAGAAGGACTAAAAATAGATATAATAGGAACAATTATAATCAAAAGTTAAAAAAAATATATATATATATATAAAACCAGGTTAAAATATATATATAAAACCAGGTTAAGACAAAACCAACTCACATTTTTTTTTTACCATCAATCAAGAATGAATATAAGGGAAAAATCACACACAGAAGCTGTGTTAGAGCTGTGTGCAAGAGCTCAGTGCACAGTTTTCTAACACAAGGCAAATGCTGAAGGTTAGCTCCCTAATGCTGTAAACAAAAAGCATGTAAATGTACTTTGTGCAAAAACTATGAACTAACATGGGAGAGCAAGCACAGATGCATGAGCACAAGGATCTGAGCTAGCAGTAGCTATTATCGGCACCATATAATTTTATTTATTTATTTAAAAGTATTTCTAAACCGTCTTATCATAAAATCAAGGCGGTATCACAACAATACAATCAATGTATGTGGGGGAATTTCATGCAGTGAAGGAGGGGTATAATGTGCGTGTAGGGGGAAGATCATGCAGTGGCTATATTGTTTAAAATGTGCGTGGGTGTGGGGGGTATAGATTAGGGTGGGCTATGTACAGTGTGCACTATGATACAGCATGTTCTATATTACAAGGTACAGTCCAGATAGGGCTTGAGTTAAATCCTGGGCCGTTATGCAATCTCTCGTCAGGGTTGGGGGGGCCTTTGTTGGTTGGTCCTTGTTGATTAAGTGACGTGTCCATAATGTTCTATGAACAGCGTTGTCTTCAGCTGTTTGCGGAAGTCTTTGAGGTCCGTTGTCGATCTCAGTTCGTCTGGGAGGGAGTTCCAGATAGTTGGGGCTGCCAGGGAGAGGGCTCTTGCTGTAGTGTCCTTTCGTGTTTTTCTGAAGTCTCTCGGGGTGTTGACTCTGTTGGAGGTTCCTTTTCTTCTTGGGCGGGTGCTGGTGTCTGGGTGAATGAGGGTGTGCAGGCTGTTGGCTGAAATGTGGTGCTTGATTTTGAATATGTTTATTATTGTTTTGTATTTGATGCGTGAGCTGATCGGGAGCCAGTGGAGTTCTTTGAGAACTGGGGTAATGTGTTCGAATGTTATTCTGCATACAACAGTTTTGCAATATTATTTATGCAAATAGTATAATTTCATCATATGTACAGTTATGTGCATACAACTTTGAAGCGCCATACGCAGTTCAGCACTTACGATTTAATTAGATATAACATCTGTACATATGATTGACCGTATTTATGCACAGAATAGTATTCCAACTGCTATGCGCAGATCACCCTGCTATTATGTACTTGAAACAGGCATAAACTCCTCACTGGTGCAGACTGCAGAATAATGAGCTATTCTTCATGCCTCCTCAGACCTTACATTAAAACACCGAAAGTGCACTTAATCTGCATATTTCATTGTATCTGCACTGCACAGCTAATTGCTTCATTACTATCCATTTAAATGCACTATTGTCTGCTTGAGGCTTTGCGTGCAGTTAGCTTGCTTGCAAAACTTGTTCTTGCATTGATAATACACAAAATAGTACACTAAAACCAAGCTAACCTATGTGCACAGTCTAGCACACTTTTCTGTATCAGTGTCCCAAAAAAATGAATGATTAGTTAACATAGATCCTCCATAATTGTCCTCCTCCTGCCAATCAAAGGCCAAGAGAAAAAACAAGATTTCAGGGCTTTTTTGAATCTCTAGAGACAATTTATTCTACCACTGTGGAGCCAAACATGAGAAAAGAACTATAACATGTATTTCAATTCACAGCAAATCAAGATGGGGAGGACCAGTAGATTTTTGTTGGAAGGATTTCATGGGGGCGACCTGAGGCCAAGTAAAACAGATTTATTCACCTATAGCAGGTGTTCTCCATGGACAGCTGGATAAGTTCTCACACAATGGTTATGTCACCAATGGCGCCCTAAGGTGCCTTTAAGTAAAAATCTGAAAGAGTTGAAAAATTCCAAATTACCCATGCCATTTGATAGCCAGACTGTTAGTATGAATAAAAACAAACTTTGAAAGGCCTGTATGCAAATTCTAGAAGTCTAAAAAATAAGATGGGAGAGTTAGAATATACAGCACTAACTGAAAAGTTAGATATGTATAATTGGCAACTCAGAGACCTGGTAGAAGGAGGATAACCAATGGGACACTGTGATACCAGGCTACAAACTATATCGCAATAATAGGATAGATCACATTGGTGGAGCAATGGAGAAGACATCAAGTCAAACAGGATAAAAGTTTTAAAGGAAACACAATACAGTCCTCTATTTATGAACAAGTTATGTTCCAAGAGGCTGTTCATAAGTCATTTTGTTCGTACGTCCAACCTCCTGTGTACAGCCTAGTACACATATGGGTGAACAAACTGTAACCTATCAAAGAACATATTTTAAGTGTGCATAGTATTATAATATGCTCCCCGCTCAACTTTCTTTATTATCTCCATCTTAGTTTCAGTCATGATGGATTGACACTTCTTAGTACTACCCCCTTCCTCATTATTACTCTTACGCTTAATTCCAGATATAATTCACAGTCACTACACAAAGGAAGAACACCGCAAACTACGATATAACAAGAGTTCATACAGGCATGTCTTATCACCACGAGATTAGTGAACAGACAGGATGAGGTAGCGGCCAAAATGGCGTATGCTCAGCCTCCCAACGCACGACAGTGCTACTAAGCGTACGTATGCAGCATGCCTTAAAGTATCCTTTCCTGCCTTCTGGGGACTTCTAGAGTTGCGGACAGGTTTGTTCATATCAGCGAAAGTTCATAACTCGAAAGTTCGCAAGTAGAGAACTGTCTGTATACTGTAGAATCTCTATGGATAGAAATTCCATGTAAAATGCAGAAGGCATAGCAGTGGTTGTGTACTAAAGCCAACATGTCCAGAATGAACAGAGATGATGAAATGCTAACAGAAATTAAGGAAAATGCAAAGTTTACAACATAGTAATAATGGGAGGAGTAGTCTAGTGGTTAGAGCAACTGCCTAGTACCCAAAAGACTCCCTCTGGCACTCCTTGTGACCTTGGGCAAGTCACTTTATCCTCCACTGCCTTGAAGAAAAGACTTGGCAATCTACTTCCGGTGATACATTGCCAAGAAAACCCAGAGGCAGCTGGGTTCGTCAGGAGTCAGCACTGACTTGACAGCACTAAAACAACAAAAATAATAATAATGGGAGATTTCAATTACCCCACTATTGACTGAGTCAGTGTCACATCAGCACATGTTATGGAGAAAGTTTGGAGGAGTAGTCTAATGGTTAGAGCACTGGCTTGGTAATCGACAGATCAGAGTTTGATTCCTACTAGCACTCCTTGAGGCCTAGGGTAAAATCACTTAACCCTCCATTGCCTCGAAAGAAAGGCCTGGCAATCTACTTCCAGTCACACTGTCAAGAAAACCCAGGAGCTGCTGGGTCACCAAGAGTCAGCATTGACTTGAAGGCACATATTGTATTGCAATAATAGGAGATTTCAATTATACCAGTATTGACTGGGTCAGTGTCACATCAGCACATGCTAGATTGAGCGGAGGAGCAAGCCTAGTGGTTAGAACAGGGTTCGATTCCCACTAACATTCTTTGTGACTTTGGGCAAGTCACTTATTCCTCCATTTCCTTAGGAGAATCCAAGTTCAATGTTCCTGTTTAATGTATATTACCAAGTTTAAGCTACAATGTATACCGCTTTGACTGAAATGATAAAATGGTATAAAAAACTGTCAAAATAAAATGAAACAAATGCCTACTTCACGGAGCAGCTGGTTCAGGAACTGACATAAGAGAACGCTAAATTAGACCTAATCCTTAGTGCAGCACAGGATCTAGTGCAAGAGGTAACGGTGTTAGGGCCACTTGGCAATAACTATCATATGATGATCATATTTGATTTAATAGAGGGAGGATAGAAAGGAAATTGACAGTGCTAGCATTTAACTTTAAAAAAAAAACAAAAGAGACTATTATAAGACTAGGAAAAGATTAATGAAAGATTTCCTAGACAAACGTCTGCCCAAATTAAAACAAGCTCCAAATGACCCAGATGCACAAACGCATCACTGAAATCAAACTATAAGATTGCCTCCAAATCCAACACCTCTACTCCCTACCATGTTATACCCCTCAGTTGAGAGATCTAAAACTTAAACTCGGGATACTCAGGCAAAAATGGCGACACTCCAAACAACGAAAAGTCTGAATATCTACATGGTCTACCTACTAACTTACTAAACAACCACAAACCATGCAAAGAAAGATTTTTTCACCAACCAATTACAAAGTGCCCTTAACCACCAACTCTTTGAAATAAAGAAACCCCTCTCAGAAAAAAAAAGGTATCCCTATCTCCCCTCAAACTATGGCTGACTTCTATCAAAACAAAACATCCCCTCAACACCATGTGCAAGTAAAGTAACAAAACCAAAGCAACACAAACAAATAATGGATGGAAATCCTTTTCAACCATCTCCTCAGAGCAACTAAAGACAATTATCAATATCAACAACGTCTCTGCTTGATCCCTGTCCAGTCAGATGGATCAAGATCACCAGAGAAGCTTTAATTCCTATAATACTCGGGATTAATCTTACACGTTTATATGCCTAAACTCCTCAAAGAAGCCTCCATCCTCCCCATAAAGAAAGGGCCAAACAACGATCCCAACCAACCAAGCTCATACAGGGCCATAGCCGTCTCATGTTCCTAGCAAAAATCTGAGAAAGTAGTGCAAATCCAGCTACATTGACTCCCACTGTGCACTTGACCCCCCAGCAATATGTTTTCAGACCCAACCATGGTGCAAAACTCACCTAATTGCCCTCAGTGATAACCTTCTAAAAGGCACAGTCAAACCACATAACAGATTCACCCTAATATTCCTTGATATCAAAGCAGAGTGTTTGTGTTTTGTGTCTTAAGAGACCTACCTAGGCAATATGGTATCTACAGAGAAGAAAGATAGATGGGTAGACAAGTGTAAAATGATTTATGGGATAAAATGGATATCTTAAGATGGGATCAGAAAGAAAGAGGCGGCCAGTTGGATTTATATAGTAGTACAGAAATGTGGTCAAATCATGAAGCATTAGAGAGGAGCTGAACAGCAGTGTTGTGAACGAATTGTAACTTGAAGAGATCGGTAGTCAGAGGCTGCAGTAAATGGTACTACAGTCTAAGCTATAAGTAATTAATGAATATATTAAAATGTGAAGAGCAGAATTAGATAAGGTTTGACTGAACAGATTTACCTAAGAGAAAAATAGTTCACTAGGCTATTCAACCTTCTAGTTTCTAGACCCCTATCTCTGGAATACATATTCATTCAGAAACTTTATTTTAAAAGAATTTAAAGCAGCTCTTAAATGTCATTACATGACCTTCTCAGGACAGGGAGCACAGGGATAGTTTGTATTTTCTATGTCGTCAGTGTAGTCTCTCTTCTGTCTTCACTTTGGTCTCCCTATTTGCTCTATTTTATTTACTTATTATGATTTTAATAGAGTTCCTTTCTTTTCAATCTTTTAGTTTGTCTTTCCTGTAAACCACTGAGATATCTATCCAGGATTATGGTGGTATAACAAGCTGTTTAATAAACAAACAAACCAGATGAATGCCATGCTTTAAGAAAGGTTGAAGGAAGGCCAAATGACAGCCGCATGGCTTAAAGCTAAAGTCAGAGAGGCTGTTATAGCTCAGAAAGAATCTTTGAGAAAATGGAATAAAAGAGCCAAATGACGACAACAAAAAACAGCATAAAGTAATGGCAAGTCAACTGCAAGATACTGATAAGGCAGGCAAAGAGAATTTGAAAAGTAAAATGCCATGGAAACAAAAACATATAATAAAAACGTTTTCAAGTACATTCATAGCAGAAGACATCAGAGTCAATTGGACCATTAGATGATAGAGGGGTAAAAAAGGCACTGAGTGAGGACAAGGCCATAGTGGAGAGGCTGAATAATATGCCATACTAGGTCAGACAAAGGTCCATCAAGACCAGTATCCCTGTTTCCAACAGTGGCCAATCTAGGTCGTAAGTACCTAGCAGTTTCCCCAAAAGGCACAGGTTCCTCAATGCTTGGGTAAAGCAGTGCTATCCCATGCCCCTTTTAATAATGGTTTATGGAACTTTCCTCCAGGAACTTGTCCAAACCTTATTTAAACCCAGCTACACTAACAGCTTTTACTACATCCTCCGGTAACAAATTCCAGAGTTTGATTACACGCTGAGTGAAAACTATTTTTGCTTATTAGTCTTAAATAGGTTACCCTGTAGCTTCATTGCATGTCCCCTAGTCTGTTTAAATTCTGATGACGTAAAAAAAAAAAAAATCGATCTACATTTACCCGTTTCACTCCATTCATTAATTTATAGACCTCTGTCATATTTCCTCTCAGCTGTCTCTTTGGAAGAAACCTAACTTTTTTAGCCTCTCTTCACAGGAGTATCCTTTACCATTTTGGTGGCTCTTCTCTGTACCTTTTCTAAAAATGCTATCTCTTTTTTAAGATACGGTGACCAGAATTGTACACAATATTTAAGGTGTGGTCGCACCATGGAACGATAGAGGCATTATAATAACATTTTTTTTAAATTTTCCATTCCTTTCCTTATGATACCTAGAATTCTATTTGCTCTTATGGACGCCACTACACACTTGGCAGAGGGTTTTAACATGTTATCCACGATGAAGCCTAAATCTTTTTCCTTGGTGGTGGTTCACAATGTGTAACCTTAAATCATGTAACCATAGTTTCCTAGGTGCATAACTTTGCACATGACCACATTAAATTTCATCTGCCATTTTGATGCCCAGTCTTCCAATTTATCAAGATCCTCTTGCAATTTTACATAATTCTCTTGGGTTTTTAACAACTTTAAATAGTTTTGAGTCATCTGCAAATTTGAAAACCTCACTCGTTATTCTCTTTTCCAGATCATTTATGAATATTTCAAAAAGCAGCAAACCCAGCATAGATCCCTGGGGTATTCAACTATTCACCTTTTTCCATTGGGAAAATTGGCCATTTAGCCCTATCCTCTGCTTTTTATCTTTTAACCAATTCCTGATACACAATAGTTTATCACCTCCTATCCCATGACTTTTTAGTTTGGCCAAAAGTCTAATGAGGGACCTTGTCAAAGGCTTTCTGAAAGTTCAGATACACTATATCAACAGACTCACCTTTGTCCACCTGTTTATTCACACCTTCAAAAAAACATAACAGATTAGTAAGACAAGACCCCTACTGAAAAACCTCAAGTTAGATCCACAAAAAACAGACTCTTATCGACCCATTTCCAGCATACCCACGCTTGCAAAAATAATTGAAAAAATAGCCTACAGACAACTACAAGACCATATCGACACTGAAGCACCTTTGGATACCTGTCAACACGGTTTCAGAGAATCGCATGGGGTCGAGACGCTCCTCACTTCACTCCTCAACAGCTTAAACTCTGGCATCGATAACATCAAACAGGGTTTTGTTCTCATATTCTTAGATATTGCGGCTGCCTTTGATTCAGTCTGTCACGATCTTCTCATTTTCCGCCTGAGAGAGAAGGGTCTTTGTGGAAATGCCCTCGAATGGTGCATCTCATATCTCTCAGATAGATGGCAACATGTTCGCTCAAATGGTGAAACATCAGATCCGTTCCACCAAGAACAAGGAGTCCCGCAAGGTTCTTCTCTATCATCACTATTATTCAACATATACATGCAACCCTTATGTAACATTATCAGGTCCTTCAATGTCAACTTTATGATCTACGCTGATGACGTATTACTTTATATGCCATTCTGCATAGATAATATGAACATCACCCCCATAACCAACTGTTTTAACGCCATCTCAACCTGGCTATTGACTCAAAATCTTAGAATTCAGCACAAAAAACAGAAGTTCTCTTTATCTCAAGGAACTCTAAGTTCACCCCACCTACATTCCTTGACGTGCAAGATGCTAAGTTGCAAGTAAAATCCCACATTCGATATCTTGGAGTGACGCTGGATCAGAATCTGGATTTGAAGTCCCACATTGCCAACACAGTAAGGGCAGTGTATTTCAAAATTCGATCCCTCAGACACCTCCGCCAACTGATTGATCCAGATGATTTCCGTACAGTCTACCAGGCTCTAATTATTCCCCATTTTGACTTCGCAAACTCTATATTACAAGGACTCCCTCAATCTACTCTAAACCCGCTTCAACTAGCCTTAAACAGTGCAGCAAGAGTGCTTTTCGGGGTACCTAGAAGAGAACACGTAACCCCTCTCCTGAAACAACTACATTGGCTCCCCATCCAAGCGAGAATCACCTTTAAGACTCTGCTCCTGGCCTTTAAAGCTCAAAAAGGACTCTCTTCCTCATCATTATCTGAGATGATACAACCAACCCCTACCAACAGGCTAAGAAGAACTACTGAATTAAACTTGCTAATGATACCAAAAGAGTCCTTAAGATACAACTCTTCAACAGTAAATCGAGCCTTCAGTTTATGCGCTCCGAAACTTTGGAACACCCTCCCACCACACATTAGGTCCATCTCTGATCTCCTCCAGTTCAAAAAGGCCTTGAAACATCACCTTTTCACCAAATACTTTCCAGAGAACATAGTAACACAGGCACACTCCATTCACAACTTATCACACCCAAATAGCAACAATCCCATTCTTTCCATGTAACCTCTGCTATCCCAACAACTCTTCACACCTCTCTCCCTTACCAATACTGCCCCTTTATATACAATGTGTCTTCCAAATGTAAATAGTTACACTGATTACTATTTGTTCTAAACAAATTACTATTTGTTTTAATTAATTACCCCGGTTTACCCAAGTTATTGTGCCTGTTATATGTATAATACTCAGATATTGTATTCTGTCTGATGTTTTCTTGTTCTATGTAAACCGCGCTGATTATAAATAGTGCGGTATATAAAAGATGTTAAATAAATAAATAAATAAAATAAATAAGATCTTCCTTGTCTAAAGCCATGTTGGCTGTCTCCCATTAAGCCATGACTATTTACATGCTGAGTAATTTTGTTCTTTATGATGGTTTCTACCATTTTTCCTGGTACTGATGTCAGGCTCACCGGTCTGTAGTTTCCAGGATCACCCATGAACCCTTTTTAAAAATTGGTGTTACATTGGCTATCCTCCAATCTTTACGTCTCTCCAGGAACAAGCAGGAATGTAGTCTTCACATATGGGGACACCCTAGCTTTAGATGCCAGGGAGAGACCCCAAAAGTTGTGTCCCTGTGAAAGGGCTCCACTTCCCCCCATGGATCTCTGGCATCCAACCAGGGATAGTGGGTAGGAGTAGATTAGGTATGGAACAGGCGTTGGAGAACAGCCTGACCAAACAAGGCATCCCGGCAGGAGTGCTTGTCCAAGCAGTAATGGGCTGTGAAGGTATGAACCGAGGCCCAAGTGGCTGCTCGACAGATGTCGTCGATAGACACAGAGTGTAGATGAGCCATTGAAGCTGCCATGGCTCTCACATTGTGAGATGTGATATGGCCCTCAAGAGAAAGATTCTTACTCTGATAGGCAAACGAAATACACTGAGCAATCCAGTTGGACAGTGTTCTCTTGGAGACTGGAAGTCCCAGATGAGAAGAATCAAAAGCAACAGAGTTGAGAGGACTTTCTATGTTGCTGTGTTCTTTTTAAGTAAAAAGGCTAAAGCTCTTTTACAGTCCAAAGTTCCTTTCTGCATTTGATGCATGAGGCCTTGGAAAACACAGGCAGGTAGACCGCTTGGTTTAGATGAAAAGGCGAGACCACCTTTGGCATAAAGTGTGGATGAGTCCTAAGGACTACCTTGTCATGATGTAACCTTGAATAAGGTGGATCAGCTACTACTGCCTGCAACTCACTGATGTGGCATGCTGATGTGATTGCAATGAGAAAGATAACTTTCCAAGAAAGCACAGTTACTTACCTGTAACAGGTGATCTCTGGGAACAGCAGGAATAAGTCTTCACATATGGGTACGTCGGTACCGACAGAGCCTGCGCAGGAACGCTCCCCAGCTTCCCAAAAAGGAAAGCTTTTGGGAGCATCCAACAGCGCCTGCGCGCTGCCTTCCCGCCTTTCCTAACCGCCTCTCCCCAGTTCGAGTTTTAAAGCTGAGACAAAGAGAGAGAGAGAGGAAAGTAAAGATAGAGAGATACAACTCCTAGGGGAGGTGGGTGGGTTGTGAAGACTTAGTCCTGCTGTTCCCAGAGATCACCTGTTACAGGTAAGTAACTGTGCTATCTCCAGGAACAAGCAGGAATGAGTCTTCACATATGGGGACTCCCTAGCTAGAGATGCCTGGGAGATCCCCAAGGTTATGAGACCCTGGGAAGGGCTCTACCTCCCTCCTATGGATCTCAGGCATCCATCCCGGGAAGGAGGACAGGAGTTGATTAAAAATGGAACAGGTGTTTGAGAACAGCCTGACCAAACAAGGCATCCCAGCGGGAGTCCTTGTCCAAGCAGTAATGGGCTGTGAAGGTATGAACCGAGGCCCAGGTGGCCACTCGACAGATCTGGTCGATGGACACAGAATTTAGATGAGCCATAGAGGTGGCCATGGCCCTCACATTATGAGCTGTGACATGGCCCTCCAGAGAAAGGTTCTTACTCTGGTAGGCGAAAGAAATAGACTGAGCAATCCAATTGGACAGTGTCCTCTTAGAGACTGGAAGTCCCAAATGAGAGGGATCAAAAACAATAAAGAGTTGAGAAGACTTTCTATGTTGCTGTGTCCTTTGTAAGTAAAAGGCAAGAGCTCTCTTACAATCCAGAGTATGAAGATTCCTCTCTGCACTTGATGCATGAGGACCTGGAAAAAAGACAGGTAAATACACCTCTTGATTAAGATGAAAAGGTGAGACCACTTTAGGCATAAAGTGTGGAGTGGTCCTAAGGACGACCTTATCATGATGGAACCTTGTATAAGGTGGATTATCCACTAAGGCCTGCAGTAAACTGATGCGGCGAGTTGAGGTGACTGCAATGAGGAAAATAACCTTCCAGGAAAGAAATTTCAAGGAGGTAGTGGCTCAGGGTTCAAAAGGTGGCTTTCGAAAGCTGATCAAGAACTAGATTTAAGTCCCATGCCACCAGAGGAGGTCTAATGGGAGGCTTAGTTAAAGTTAGGCCTCTCATGAATCTTGCAATAAGAGGATGAGAGGAAATAGGCTGTCCATTGATAGGCTTAAGGGATGCTGCAATAGCACTCAAATGGACCCCTACTGAATTTGTCTTAAGGCCTGCATTGGAGAGATGCAGAAGATATTCCAATAGAGAATTCAAAGGTAGTGCTAGAGGGTCAAGACCCTTCTCAGTACACCAAATGGAAAACCCTTTCCATTTAAAAACATAGGAACGTCTAGTAGAAGGTTTTCTGGAAGCATGGAGGATATCCTTCACTTGCTGAGAAAGATTCCAACCTTGAAGGTCTAGGCCTTCAGCAACCAAGCACTGAGGTGAAGGGACTTGGGGTTTGGGTGCCACAAAGTCCCCTCCTCCTGGGACAGAAGGTCTGGAGCAGCTCCCAAGTCCAGGGAGGGAGCTTGAGAGAGATGCAGAAGTAGAGGGTACCACACTTAGCGTGGCCAGCGTGGAACTATGAGGATCATAGATCCTTGATCCCTCTGGAGCTTGAACAGAGTCTTGGGAATCAAGGAAATGGGTGGAAAGGCATACAGGAAGTTTTGACCCCAGTGAAGGAGGAAGGCATCCTTGGCCTGAACTCCCTGACATGGAATTCTGGAACAGAACCGGGGAAGTTTGCTATTCCACGGACTTGCAAAGAGGTCTATGTCCGGGGTTCCCCATTCTTGGAAGATCCTGAGTACCTGGTCCATGTGCAGGGACCATTCGTGTGGAAGCAGAACTCGACTGAGTCTGTCTGCCCAAGAGTTTTGGATTCCTGGAAGGTATACAGCCAGGAGATGGATATGATGCTCTCTGGCGAAGGCCCACAATCTTAAAGCTTTGTTGCAAAGCGACAGAGAGCCAGTTCCTCCTTGTTTGTTTATGTAAAACATGGCTACCTGATTGTCCGTATGAATGAGGACTGTCTTGTAGCTGAGCAGGGTATGGAAGACCTTGAGAGCTAGAAAAACTGCTCGGAGCTCCAAGTGGTTGATATGTAGAGAGGCCTCCTGTGCAGACCAAGTGCCTTGAGTGGAGAGGTCTTGCAGATGAGCTCCCCAGCCTGTTTGGGAGGCATCTGTTGAGAGGGTTGCCTGGGGCAACAACTGGTGGAAGGGGGACCCCAGCAACAGATTTTGGGTGGACTTCCACTACTGGAGAGACCAAAAGAGGCGCCTGGAGGTTGCTATTTTGTCTGACAGAGCCCCTGATGCTTGAGTCCACTGGGTGGACAAAGTCCATTGAGCTGCTCTCATGTGAAGGCGAGCATAGGGGACCACATGCACTGTGGATGTCCTGTGGCCTAGCAGTTGCAGCAGCTCCCGGGCAGTTAAATGGCTCTGACTGAATCTGGGAGGCTAACTGCACTAGGCGTAGGCAACGGGCCTGAGGAAGATAGGCCCTTGCAGTGGTAGTATCTAACCAGGACCCTATGAACTCTAGAGACTGAGTAGGGGTGAGCTGGAACTTTGGGAGATTTACCACAAGTCCCAGATACTGCAGAATGCTCCTTGTGCGGTCCAGGGAAGTCTGGGCCTCTGACTGAGATGGAGCTCGGATGAGCCAGTCGTCCAGGTATGGGAATACAAATATTCCCAGAGTGCGTAGAAATGCAGCTACTACTGCCATGGATTTGGTGAACACTCTTGGAGCAGAGGCCAGACCGAAAGGAAGCACTCTGTATTGGTAATGCTTTCCTTGGAAAAGAAAACGGAGGAACCTTCTGTGAGAAGGATGGATGAGGACATGTGTGTACGCATCCTTGAGATCTAGAGAACAAAGCCAATCCTGACTCTGAAGGTATGGAAGGAGAGTGCCCAGAGAAAGCATCTTGAATTTCTCCTTTTATAGAAATGTGTTCAATTCTCTGAGATCTAATATGGGTTTGTAGCCCCCTGTTTTCTTTTGGATCAGAAAATAGGGGGAGTAAAACCCTGACCCTTGTTGAAGAAGAGGTACTTCTTCTATTGCCCCTTGGGCAAGAAGGGTAGCCACCTCCTGACCTAGAAGGTCGAGAAGAGATGTTGGAGAATTGAAGTGTCTCACCAGGGTGTGAGGAGGAAGGTTTGAGAAATGAAGTTTGTAGCCCTCCCTTATGATGGAGGGGGTCCACTGCTCTGCTGTAATTTGCTCCCATCTGGGAGCAAAATGAGCTAACCTTCCTGGAATGGTGAGAGGCTCTGGCTGTTTTAGAGCCAGAAAGGCTAAGTTCTCTAGCATCAAGTCAAAAGCCCTGAGGAGGTTGGGTCTGCTGAGTTGCAGCAGCCCCTGTAGGCTTAGGCCTGGCCTGTTTAGGTTGCTGACGCTTAGCAGCAAAGCGACCTGTAGATGATTGTTGGCCAGAAGCAGGATGGAATCTGCCTTTTTTGAAAAAAAGACTTCTTGAAAGGTTTTTTCTTGGCAGGAATGGAGGTTGACTTTGAAAGTCTATCCAAAGCAGAATTTTCTGCATCCATTTGAGTGGCTTTTATTTGCCATTCATTGCCAAACAGGTTTTCACCTGTACAGGGAAGATTTCCTAAGCCATCCTGGACCCAAGATTCTAGATCAGAAGCCTGGAGCCAAGCAATTCTGCGAGCAGCTATGGCAATGGCCAAAGCTCTGCTGGCACCTTCAAAGGAGTCAAAAGCTGCACGGTTGGAAAACTTTGAAATATCTTGAGTATGCTTAAGCCAAATAAGGAATTCTTCCCTCTTATCCTCTGGAAGAAAAGGGAGGAAAGTGTGCAGTTTATCTGCAACTTCTTTCAGAAACATACCCATATAAAGACTATAGGAGTTGATTCTGGTAATGAGCATACTGGCCTGGAAGATTTTCCTACAAAAAGCATCCAAGGTCCTGCATTCTCTTCCTGGAGGAGCAGAGGAGTGTCTTTTTGCACTCTTTATCCTTTTCATAGCTGACTGCACCACAATAGAATGGTGAGGAAGCTGTGTTTTATGAAAACCAGGACAAGGAGGGACACGGCACATAGTGTCCAATCTACGAGAATAGGGCGAGATAGTGAGAGGAGTCTCCCATAAAAGTCAAAGAATCTCATGAATTGGCAAGGTGACTGCCTCCTTAGGAACCTTAGAATAACCTAAAATATCCAATTTTTTAGCTCTAGGCTCTGATTCAGAGGTTACTGAAATAGAAAGTCCTTTAGCCACTTCTCTTATGAAGTCTTGAAAGGACAAGTCCTCTGGAGGAGACATTCTTCTTTTTGGAGAAGGCGGCTCTTCAGGAAGGGCTATGGATACTTCAGCAGAGTCCTCCGATGCATCAGAATCTTCAGAGGAATCAAAGTATCGCCTATCAGGGTGCTCTTCTAAAGCTTGATACGCGTATCGAGCGGTATCGACATCGGGCGTCATTGGTACCGGTTCAGTACCGATGGGCATCCCTGGACAGGGAACCGCTGCAGTTGGCATCCTGGTCTATGTCGATGCAGTCGGTGCCGGTACTGGCATTGGTGCCGGTACCGGAGCTGATACAGACAACGGAGTTTGTTGTGGTATCAGCGGCGTCGCAGCTTGAATAAAGGCCATGATAGCCTGCTGCATGAATAGGACATTCTGATCCATCGACGCCATGAATGCCTGGAATTCGGTACCGGAAGGTTGCGCCGGTACCCCAGAGCATTCTAACAGGTGATCGGTCGAGGCCGTGCCATCGATGTCAACCTGTAACCCCATAGGTGGAGCTTTGGAAGCCGCAGCTTCCCGCTGGGGTTGTTTTGCCGGTGCAGGATCCTCGAGGGCAAGCCCGGAGGCATCTCGATGCTTGGAAGGAGATCTACCCTTCGAGGACCGGCTGGATTTATGTTTGGTTACCTGAGATCCATGGGAGGAAGAAGCAGCCCTGGAAGACGTCGATGCCACTGAAGCTGCATCATAGGGAAACAGCACATGGAGCTTGGCTGCTCAGTTCTGTAAACCTCGTTTAGACATCAAAGAGCAGGACGAACAATCCAAAATGGAGTGGTCAGGACCCAAATATTTAAGACACCATTCATGGGTGTCGGTAACAGAAATAGTACCGCTGCACTTAGTGCATTTTTTAAACCCGGAGGCTGGTTTTTCCATGAGGAAAAATTCTTTGTGAGGCCTAAGGCCCAAAAGAGGAAAAACACACTAAGTGAGGGAAAAAATATGTTTGTTTGTTTTTTATAAGAAAAGAAAGAAAGACCGGCGGTAGCGGTCCGACATCGGGGAAGGCAGACGCGCGACCAAAGAAATAAAATAAAACAAAGAACTTCTTCAGCGGTGACAGGAACACGACCTGCTGGCTCCACGGCAAAGAACAACTGGGGAGAGGCGGTTAGGAAAGGCGGGAAGGCAGCGCGCAGGCGCTGTGGGATGCTCCCAAAAGCTTTCCTTTTTGGGAAGCTGGGGAGCGTTCCCGCGCAGGCTCCGTCGGTACCGACGTACCCATATGTGAAGACTCACTCCTGCTTGATCCTGGAGATAGGAATTTCAATGAGGTAGTAGCTAAGGGTTCAAAAGGTGGCTTCATGAGCAGACCAAGAACCAGGTTTAAGTCCCATGCCACCGGTGGTGGCCTAACGGGAGGATTAGTATCATCCCCAAAAGACACAGGCTCCACAATACAAGCACTGTGGAGCCTGTGTCTTTTGGGGATACTGATAGGTACGTATGACCTAGATTGGCCACTGTTGGAAACAGGATACTGGGCTTGATGGACCTTGGTCTGACCCAGTATGGCATATCTTATGTTCTTATGTTAAAAGGCGGCCTCTCATAAATCTTGCTATAAGAGGATGGGAGGAAATAGGTTGTCCATTTAGAGGCTTGAAAGAAGCTGCAATAGCACTCAAAAGGACCCTCACTGAGTTAGTCTTAAGTCCTGCATTGGATAAATGAAGGAGATACTCCAGTAATGATTCCAGAGGTATCGCAAGGGGGCTAAGACCCTTCTGAGAGCACCATATGGTAAACCTTTTCCACTTGAAAGCATAAGAGCGTCTTGTGGAAGCTTTTCTGGAAGCATAAAGGATATCCTTTACTTGCTGAGAAAGATTAAGATCATGAAGATCTAGGCCTGCAGCAACCAAGCCCTGAGATGCAGAGACTGGGGATTGGGATGCCATAACATTCCGTCCTCTTGAGACAGGAGATCTGGAGCAGACCCTAACTCCAGAGAGGGAGCTTGCTAGAGATGTAGAAGCAGAGGGTACCACACTTGCCGTGGCCAACGTGGAGCTATGAGAATCATACGGCCTCCGTCTCTCTGAAGCTTGAACAGGGTTTTGGGAATTAGGGGAATGGGTGGAAAGGCATAAAGGAAGTCTTGACCCCAATGAAGGCGGAAAACATCCCTGGCCTGAGAGTCCTGAGCCAGAATTCTGGAAGAGAAGCGGGGAAGTTTGGCATTTATTGGACTTGCAAAGAGGTCTATGTCCGGGGTTCCCCAAATTTGAAAATCTTGGCCACCTGGGTCTGCATGTAGAGACCATTCGTGTGGAAGCAGAACTCGACTGAGTCTGTCCGCCTAAGAGTTTTGTATGCCTGGAAGATAATCTGATGCTCTCTGGCGAAGGCCCATAATCGCAAAGCTTCGTTGCAAAGCGACAGAGAGCCTGTTCCTCCCTGCTTGTTTACACAGAACATGGCTACTTGATTGTCCGTATGAATGAGGACTGTCTTGTAGCTGAGCAGGGTGTGGATCACTAAGAGCAAGGAAGATTGCTCTGAGCTCTAAGAGACTGATGTGTAGATGAGTCTCCTGTGGAGTCCAAGTGCCTTGGGTGGAGAGGTCTTGCAGATTCCCTAACCCATTGGTGAAGCATCTGTTGTGAGAGTTGCCTGGGGTAAAGGTTGTTGAAAAGGGGACCCCACCAACAGGTTCTGAGTGGACTGCCACCACTGGAGGAACAAAATAAGGTGATTTGTGTTTGCTATTTTGTCTAACAGGCACCCTGATGCCTGGGTCCATTGAGTGGATAAAGTCCACTGGGCTGCTCTCATGTGGAGGCGAGCATAAGGGACCACATGCACGGTGGATGCCATGTGGCCTAGTAGTTGTAACATTTCTCGAGCCGTGAGATGAGGCTTTAGCACTGCTTGATAAGCTAAGTTCACCATGCGAAGGCAATGGGTCTGGGGGAGATTGGCCCTTGCTTTCCTGGTATCCCGCAAAGCTCCTATAAAAACTCTAGAGTGGGAGTTAGGCTGGATTTTGGGATGTTTATGACCAGACCCAAATACTGAATATGCATTGTGCAAGATAGAGAAATCCTGGCCTCTGACTCTGATGGGGCTCGAATGAACCAGTCGCCTAAGTAGGGGAAGACGAATATTCCTAGAGTGCGGAGAAATGCTGCTACCACAGCCATGCATTTTGTAAACACCCTTGGTGCTGAGGCCAGGCCAAAAGGAAGCACCCTGTACTGGTAGTGCTTTCCTTGAAAAAGGAACCGAAGGAACTTTCTGTGAGTGGGATGGATGAGAATATGAATGTACGCATCCTTGAGATCTAGAGAACAAAGCCAATCCTGACTCTGAAGGTATGGAAGCAGAGTTCCTAGAGAAATCATCTTGAATTTCTCTTTGAACAGGAATTTGTTCAATTCTCTGAGGTCTAAAATAGGTCTGTGTCCCCCTGTTTTCTTTGGGATAAGGAAATAAGGGGAGTAAAACCCTGTACCCTGTTGAGGAATGGGTACCCCTTCTATTGCCCCTTGGGCAAGAAGCATAGTGACCTCTTGATCTAACAGGTTGATGAGAGAGGTCTGAGAATTGAACTGTCTTACCATTGTGGGAGGGGGCATGCACAGAAAGTGAAGCTTGTACCCCCCTCTTTTATAATGGAGAGAGTCCAATGTTCTGCTGTTATCTGCCCCCATCTGGGGGCAAAGTGACACAACCTTCCAGGAATGGTGGAAGGCTCTGGTCCATTGAGAGCTAGGAAGGCTAAGTTCTCTAGATGGAAGTCAAAGGCCTTGTGGAGGTTGAGACTGCTGAGACGGTTGAGGCTTAGCAGTCTTTGCTTTCCTTTGTTTAGGTGGTTGCTGACTCTTTCGGGCAGGATGACCTGCAGAACATCCCTGCTGGGAATAAGAGGGATAAAACCTCTTCTTTTTGGAGAAGAATGGTTTCTTGAAAGATTTCTTCCTTGCAGGATCAGCTGTGGCTTTGGATAATCTATCCAAGGTGGAGTTGTCAGCATCCAACTCATTGGCTTTCTCTTGCCAATTTTTGCCAAATAAATTCTCACCTGAACAAGGGATATTGCCCAGTTTGTCCTGCACCCAAAGCTCCAAATCAGATGCCTGGAGCCAGGCAATTCTACGTGCACCTATGGCAATGGCAGAAGTTCTGCTTATGCACTCAATACAGTCAAAAGCTGCACGGTTGACAAACTTAGCAACATCCTGGGCATGTTTGACCAGTGTGAGAAAATCCTGCCTCTTATCAGGGATAAGAGGACTCAAAACCTCTAAATCTCCTGTGACTTCCTTAAGGAACATTCCCATATATAAAATATAGGAACTGATCCTGGCAGAAAGCATGGAAGCCTGGAAAGTACGACGCCCAAAGGCATCCAAAGTTCGACACTCACGTCCTGGAGGATTAGAGGCATTGCTTTTTGCACTTCTGATCCTTCTCATAGCTGATTCCATTACAATGGAGTGGTGAGAAAGCTGAGTCTTCTGGAAGCTAGGACAAGGAGGGACTCGGTACATGGTATCCAGTCTATGAGAGTGAGGAGAGGTGGTAAGAGGTGTCTCCCACATTCTCAACATGAGATCATGTAAGATCTCATGGATAGGCAAAGTAGCTGCCTCCTTAGGAGCCTTGGGATATTGTAAAATCTCCAACTCCTTTGCCCTGGGCTCTGCTTCAGGAGCCACAGTAATGGACAGACCACGAGCCACCTCCCTGATAAAGTCCTGAAAGGAGATATCTTCTGGAGGAGACATCCTGTGTTTAGGAGAGGAAGGCTCCTCTGGGAGAAGTATTCCGGTACCGACGGAGCTGTCGGAATCCTCAGATTCCTCCGAGGAGTCAAAGTACCTTCTGTCCGGATGCTCTTGTAGAGCCCAATACCCATACCGACCGAAGTCGGTGCTGGGAGGGGAATCGGTACCGGTATATCGGTACCGGAAGGCATAGCATGACTGGGTGCCGGCAATGCAGACACCGATGTCGATGCTATCGGTACCAGTACAACTGTGATGCAGTTCTGAGGGTGTTGATGCCGCAAGGAGAGCCGCCAGACTGCGCTCAATAGCCAGGAACCTCTGGTCTATCAACGCTGCCGATGCCTAGGTACCGGTACCGGAGAAAGCAGCCGGTACCCCAGAGCATGGCACCAGTAGTTCTGGAGCCCCGATAAAGCTTTGGAAGCTGAAGCCTCCCACCGAGGCAATTTTGCCTGTTCAGAACCCTCAAGGGCAACGCCAGAGGCATCTCGATGCTTGGAAGGAGATCTACCCTTTGAGGACCGGCCAGACTTAGGCTTAGTTACCTGAGATCCATGGGAGGAAGACGAAGCCCTGGAAGACGATGCCACAGAGGCTGCATCGGAGGGAAAAAGGGTGCTGAGCTTGGCAGCTCGGTTTTGTCGACCCCTCTTGGACATCATGACACAGGCCATACACTCTGAAATGGAGTGGTCAGGAGTAGGACCTAAACATTTAAGACACCACTCATGGGTGTCGGTGACGGAGATGGTACCACCACACTTGGTGTACTTCTTGAAACCCGAAGCGGGTTTTTCCATGGTAAGGAAATTTTTGGCCTAAGGCCCAAAAAGGCGCGTGCACCTGAGGAGGAAAAGTTTGGAAAAAGAACTATAAATATATATATTTTTTTTAAATAAAGAAAGAGGACCGGCGGTACCGGTATAGCGTCTAGGAAGGCAGACGTGACCACAAAAAAGGAGAATGGAAAAATGTTCTGCGGTGACAGAAACGACGACCTGCTGGCTCCGCGGAAAACGAAGAACTGGAGAGAGGCAGTTGGGAAAGGCGGGAAGGCAGCACGCAGGCGCTGTGGGATGCTCCCAAAAGCTTTCTAATTGGGCGCTGGGGAGCGTACCCGCAAGGCTCCGTCGGTACCAATGATACCCATATGTGAAGACTACATTCCTGCTTGTTCCTGGAGATAAGGATGTCTGAGGAAGGGAACTGAAGGAGGGTATTGGGAGTAATACAGCGAGCCTGGAGAAGGGGCACAGGAACTGGGCTCTGAGGTGATGGGGGGGAAAGGAGGGGGAGGGGGAGGAGAAGGAAAAGAACAGGCAAAAATGGTCGGACCAGGGGATGGGCACGGCTGAGAGGGAGATAGGGGCGAAGGGGGAAGCCAAAGGGGAAATTACAAGGTCTAGAACAGGGGTGTCAAACACCAGTCCTGGAGGGCCACAAACCAGTCTGGTTTTCAGGATGTCCCTACTGAATATTCATTAGATATATTTGCATACAATGGGGGCAGTGCATGCAAATATATTCATGCATATTCATTAGGGATACCCTGAAAACCTGACTGGTTTGCGGCCCTCCAGGACTGGAGTTTGACACCCCTGGTCTAGAATGTGGCCGGCTGAGTCCGTGGGAAACTGAACATGCTGCTGGAGAGAGAGATTGGAGAGGAATGAGACAAAGCATAGTTACTCACCTATAACAGGTGTTCTCCGGGGACAGCAGGAATAGGTCCTCACATATGGGTGACGTCGGCGAAGACTGAGCTCTCGTGTAGAGCAAATTCCCAGCTTTCAAAGAAAACCTTTGGGAATTGCATCACGCATGCACGGTCCTCTTCCCGCCCAAGGGTGCCATCTTTCTCAGTCAAATGGCATACTGTAGCTAAAAAGACGGCAAAAAATAGCAAAAACAATAATAGGATTGCAACTCCAAGGAGGAGGGAGGGTCGTGAGGACCGATTCCAGCTGTCCCTGGAGAACACCTGTTACATGTGAGTAACTACGCTTTCTCAAGGAACAAGCAGAAAGTCAGTCCTCACATATGGGACTCCCCAGCTATAGGCTACCGAGAACCCACAGCTGAAAAATGGGCTCCCTCTACGAGAGCCGCAAGTAGCCACAATAGGAATCTGAGAGAGTAGCACTTCGGTAGCCTGACACAGAAGGGTCGGAGGGCAGGAGCTGCCTAGACCTCGAAAAGGTTACGGAGTACAGTCTGGCCGAAAGCACTGTCCCATCAGGACTCCCTATCCATTCAGTAATGGGTTACAAAAGTCTGACCCAAAGACCAGGTGGTGGCCCGGCAGATGTCTGCCAGCGGAACAAAGCTGAAATGAGCCATTGATGTCACCATGGCCCTGACCCGGTGGACCGTGACACGACCCTCCAACGGAAGCTCGGCTGCCCAGATGGACAGCGTACATTTTGAAACAGCCATCCCCAACTTACTGGAGTCATAGGATACGAAGAGCTGAGAAGCCCTTCGATGGCCCTGCGTATGCTGCAGATAGAAGGCCAACGCCCTCTTGCAGTCCAGGGTATGCAGAACTGCCTCTGCCCGACTGGCATGGGGCCTAGGAAAGAAGGTAGGCAGCACCGCCTCCCGATTAAGGTGGAAGGAAGAGACCACTTTGGGCAGGAACTTGGGGTGTGCGCATAACACAACCCTGTTCCTATAGAACCTTGTATAAGGCCTGTCGGACACCAGGACCTGTAGCTCACTCACTCGACAGGCCGATGTGAGTGCAACTAAGAACACTCTCTTTCAAGAAAGGTAGCGCAGATGGCAGGGTGCCATCGGCTCAAAAGGCGGTCGAGTAAGCCGCCCTAAAACCACATTCAAATCCCACTCGGTTGCCGGGGGGGAGGGGGGGACAGACCAGAGGCTTCAAAAGAAGTAGGCCTCTCAAGAACCTAGCCACCAAAGGATGGGCAGAGAGAGGCTTTCCTTCCACTGGAAAGTGGTTTGCTGCAAGGGCACTGAGGTGCACTCTGATGGAATTGGACTTAAGGCCCAACTCCGAAAGGTGGAGAAGATATTGTAGTACCACTGCAACCTGGTACTACAATATCTGGCAGGAGAAAGGATTCACACCTTCTGCTTCTCGCACCACAACCCAAACCTATGCCAATTGAAGATGTAGGTTTCATCTAGTTGATAGCCTCCTTGAGGCCAGCAAGACATCTTTCACATCTCTTGGAAGGAGTGGTGCGAGCTCTACCCTTTCAGCAGACATGCCATCAGGTTGAGAGAACTGAGATTGGGGTGCAGGAGAGTGCCCCCCTCCTGGGACAGGAGGTTCAAAGAGGACCCCAGAGGCATGGGGGACTCCACTAGCTAGCTGAAGTAGAAGCAGAAACCAAGGTTGTCTCGGCCACCTGGGTGCTATCAGGATGACTGAGGCCCTGTCCTGGAGAACTTTGAATAGAGTTTTGGCCACTAGAGGCGTTGGAGGAAATGCATATAGGAGGTCCACAGACCAGGATATCAGAAACAGGTCAGCAGCCACCTTGTCCGGGTGTGGCTGCCTAGAGCAGAACTGGGGCAACTGGTGATTCTGCGGACTTGCGAACAAGTTCACCACTGACAGTCCCCAGGTCTGAAAAAGCCACTGGATTACTCCCTTGTCCAGCTGCCATTTGTGGGGTTGTAGGATCCTGCTTAGCCAGTCGGCTAAGTAGTTGTCCTGGCCTGGCAAGTACACTGCTTTGAGGCGCATGCCATGTTGGACTGCAAAGGAGCATAGATTCAAGGTCTCTTGACAGTAGGCGGGACCCCGTGCCCCCTTGTTTGTTCACATAGAACATGGCTACTTGGTTGTCTGTCTGTATCAAGACCAGCTGGTGGGCCAGAGCCTGACAGAAGACTTGCAGAGCCAGACGGATGGCACAAAGTTCCAGAAAATTGATTTGTTGTGTGCTCTCGTGCAGAGACCACACACCCTGAGTACAGAGACCCTGGCAATGGGCCCCCCCAACCCAGCAACGATGCATCTGTGGTTAGAATCCTTGTATGACGAGGAGCCTAGAAAGGCATCCCCGCCTCTGCGTGCGATGGATGAAGCCACCACTCCAAGGACTGTACCAGTCTCCTGGATACTTTGATTCTGTCCCTGAGGCAGCCTGTGGCCTGCGTCCACTGATCTCTGAGGCACCATTGAGCTGTGCACATGTGGAGGCTGGCATCCAGTGTTACATGGACTATAGAGGCCATGTGCCCGAGAAGGCGCAGAAAGTGCCTTGCTGATAACCTGAGAATTGTGACTTATCTGACTTGCCAGGGCCAGAAGCCTATTTGCCCTGTCTGTTGGCAGGTAGGCTCTTGTCTGCAGTGCATCCAGTCTGGCCCCTATGAACTCCAGTTGTTGAGTGGGCAGTAGGCTGAACTTAGGATAATTTATCACAAACTCTAGATGTTAGAGCACCTGAATAGTGCGAAGTGTGGCCTGTTGGACCTCCATGGTTGAAGTGGCTCTGACGAGCCTGTCGTCTAGGTAGGGGAAGACAAACTCCTTGCAGTCTGAGGAAGGCAGCCACCACCGCCAGGCATTTTGTGAATATCCTGGAGGCAGAGGCCAGGCCAAAGGGAAGTACCCTGTACTGGTAGTGATTGCCTCCCAGCACAAAGCGTAGATATTGCCTGTGGTCTGGGTGTATCAGGATGTGTGTATATGCATCCTTTAGGTCTAAGGAGCATAGCCAGTCTCCCTGGCGGAGGTAAGGCAGCAATATTTCAAGGGAGAGCATCTTGAACATCTCCCTCACCAGGAATTTGTTGGTTACGCAGGTCGAGGATGGGCCTCCTGTCTTTTTTGGTGCCAGAAAGTACCTGGAATAGAAGCCCTTTCTGCAGGTGGTGGGGCACCGGTTCTACCACCTGATCCTCGAGAAGATCTGCTAATTCCTTCAGAAGGTGGACCCGGTGAAGGGGAGACCTGAGGGGCTCGCATGGAAAATAAGGAGGAGGCACCTGGGTCAAATGAAGGAGATAGCCCTGATGGACTATCTGCAGTACCCAGGCATCGGTGGTGATGGCTATCCACCTGTGGGCATACAGGGAAAGCCTTCCTCCTGTGCTTTGCCTGTCTCCTGTGGTGAGAGGGGCTATGCTGGAAGAGTCAAAAGCCACTATCAGGTTGAGTCGGAGACTGTTCCTGGGGGCTTTCTGCTTACGTGGGCCATGCCCCTGTACCTTGGTCTGCTGCCCCTATTGGGGAGGCCTGAAAAGAGGGGTAGCTTCGGTAAGCAGCACCCTTCCTTGGGTAGAAGGGCTTCTTACCCGAACCCTTCTTCTTAGAAGGGGCAGAAGTCTTCTTTGAGAGTCGTGTCCTGGTCATGTACTCTGATTCGATCTCAGCAACCTTGTCGGTCATGGGCTTGCCAAAGAGGTTCTCTCCCTAGCATGGGACATCGACCAACTTGTCCTGAACCCATTGCTCGAGGTCGGACTGTTGCCAAGCCTGGCAGCATGCACCGATACCCACCACAGCTACCCAAGCCACAGACTCGAAGCCGTCATAGGCCGCTCGAGTCATGAACCTCAAGCACTCACAGACCCCAGTGGACAGACTCTTGAAGCACTGCAACGGTCCCTTGGAGAGTCCAGCCGAGAACCCAGCGAGTTCCTTCGCCAGGTCCCTTAGGTACATGCCCATGTACAGTAGTCCGGAGGTCTCTACGGAAAAAAGGAGACTGAGCAAGATGGCACCCTTGGGCGGGAAGAGGACCACGCATGCATAATGCAATTCTCCCAAAGGCTTTCTTTGAAAGCTAGGGATTTGCTCCGGACGAGGGCTCCGTCGGTGCCGACGTTACCCTTATGTGAGGACTGACTTCCTTCTTGTTCCCGGAGAAAGGCAGAATCTCGGCGGGTGGAGGGGGAGTCAGGGTGGACATTGAAGTCCCCCAGGATCAGGATATGCTGGTAGAGAAGGGAGGCCTTGGATAAGGTTGACAAGAGAGAATCCCACAGGTGGGACTGCAGGGATGGGGGAGCATAGATAAGAAGCAGGTGAGGGGGGGGGGGAAGATGCAAGGCGGAGGAAAAGGGATTCTGGATGATGCAGGGGATGACAGCAACTGAACAGGAAGTGAGGAGCGGCATATTACTGCAACCCCCCCGCCGCTCCTACCCCGATGAGAGGTAGACAGAGTAGAGTAACTGGGTGGAAGGCAACAGTTGAGCAAAGGCTCCTCACTGTCCTTTAACCATGTTTGTCAGGAAGAGAAAATCGAGGGAGTGCTGTGAGATGAGGTCATGAATGAGAATGGATTTGGCACGAAGTGAGCGACAGTTCAAGAGTGGCAGTTGGAAGAACAGGAGCATTGGAGGGGAAGGAGGGGACGTAGAGGAAGGAAGACAGGGAGAGCCCAGAGAGACAGAGGTAGGAGGAGTGGGCCTCCGGCCCCAGTGCGCAGAGATAGCGGTCATAGCTGCAGGGAGAGAGAAAAAATGAGTGAGGAACAGCAAAATCAAAGCTGGAGGGAGTGACTTACCCAGGCTCTGGTAGTGGATGGCAGTGAGGGTTGTGAGCTAGAATAAAGGATGTGATGAGCTGGACACAGGCTGGGTGCTACGGTGGGCCGCGGACAGTGAAGGCTCTGGACTCCCACTCCCAGATTAGCCCCAAGGAGCTTGCCGAGGGATCAGGACCTGCTCCTTGTGCGCGGAACGCCGCACAAGAGATCAGTTTACGCTGGATTGGCACCTTGAGAAGTCAAGACCGCGCTTGTCACTTCTGGTATTTCCTGGGAGGCAGTGAATCAGAAAGCAGCGGGGGAGGTACTTGTGAGAGGAGGAAACACAAGAGTGAGGCAGGCATGGGAAGGCACAGTAGGCAGCAAGCAGGAAGCAGGAGAGAAACTCAAGACAGGCAGGAACAGTAGTAGGATTCATAGACTTTGCGGTCACCGCTGTCGAGGTCCGGATCAAGGGGCCAGGGGCCTCCGGAAGACCCGCAGTCCAAGCTGCGCGCACTTGCCAGAGAGGATAGTGACCCAAGGAATGGGACTGCATCCGATGCTGATGGGTTTTCTCGAGGTCAGTGGTGCTCAGAGATCACCTCGACGTCCGGGGAGGGTCTCATTGTCAGGGCAGATGAACCAGATAAACCGGACATGAACACCTGCTGTTGGATCATGAGGGCAGAGATACTGTGCTCTAAGGCCACCATCCTGGTCACTATGCCAGTTGGCTCTGCAGCCTTCAATGTAGTTGCCGAAGGTTTTGGATCCGGCGTCTGTCCTCGATGATGATGGCCTCGGGTGTCCATGGCCGTTCGATAGGTACCAATGACTCCTTTCGGGGCAGCTTGAGAAGCCACTCCCACTCTGACTCACGCTGGGGACTGCAGGGCCTGGAGTGGGATTTTTCCACCTTCCCGGACCCAGTCTCAGAGGCGGTCTTTGAGAACTTTGACTTCTTGCATTCCATCTCTGGGGATTACTCTTGGAGGAACCACGGCTGCGGCTCTGAGATGGCCCAGACTTCACTGGGCACAGAGGTACCCGGAGGGGGCAACTCTAGAGCAGGGCCGGACTTTGAGAGAAAAAAAAAATTTAAGAGCCTTTGAGGTCATGGTCCTGCAAAGTTCGCAGTCCGAGTCGTCGTGTTAAGAACATGAGAACATAAGATATGCCATACTGGGTCAGACCGAGGTCCATCAAGCCCAGTATCCTGTTTCCAACAGTGGCCAATCTAGGTCATACGTACCTAGCAGTATCCCCAAAAGACACAGGTTCCACAATGCTTGTACTGGGTCAAGCACTGATTATCCTGGGTCCCTTTTTAATAGTGGTTTATGGACCTTTCCTCCAGGAACTTGTCCAAACCTTTTTTAAACCCAGCTACACTAACAGCCCTTACCACATCCTCCAGTAACAAATTCCAGAGTTTGATTACACGTTGAGTGAAAAAATATTTTCTCTTATTTGTCTTAAATAGTTTACCCTGTAGCTTCATTGCATGCCCCCTAGTCTTTCTATATTCTGATAGCGTAAAAAATTGATCCACGTTTACCTGCTCCACTCCATTCATTAATTTATAGACCTCTATCATATCTCCCCTCAGCCGTCTCTTTTCCAGGTTGAAGAGCCCCAACCTTTGTAGCCTCTCTTCATAGGAGTAGCCTTCCATCCCCTTCACCATTTTGGTAGCTCTTCTCTGTACTTTTTCTAATAATGCTATGTCCTTTTTAAGATACGGTGACCAGAACTGCACACAATATTCAAGGTGCGGTCGTACCATGGAACGATACAGAGGCATTATAATATCCTTTGTTTTATTTTCCATCCCTTTCTTTATGATACCTAGCATTCTATTTGCTTTCTTGGCTGCCGCTGCACACTGGGTAGAGGGTTTTAACATGTTATCCACGATGACTCCTAAATCTTTTTCCTGGGTGGTGGTTCCCAATGTGGAACCTTGCATTGTGTAACTATAGTGTGGGTTGTTCTTTCCTAGGTGCATAACTTTGCACTTGTCCACATTAAATTTCATCTGCCATTTGGATGCCCAGTCTTCCAATTTATCCAGATCCTCCTGCAGTTTTCCACAATCCTCTTGGGTATTAACAACTTTAAACAGTTTTGTATCATCTGCAAATTTGATAACCTCACTCGTTATTCCCTTTTCCAGGTCATTTATGAATATGTCAAAAAGTAGCGAGCCAAGGCACAGGAGGCAGCAGTCATGCAGATCAGCGAGGAACATCGGTGCAGTGATCGCATTTCTTGAAGCCACTGGAGGCCATCGGGGAAAAAAGGGGTCCTTGCCACCCAGCAGGGATCAAAAGCCTTCGCCAATAAAAGGCACGAACGCTGGTCGAGGGCTACCTCAAAGAAAAAACGAAGGAATGAACCAGAGGAGGAGGAAAGGAACCTGTACACAAACTGGACAGAAAGGTATCAAAAAACCCCACACTTTTTCCAGGAGGGCTCCGCATGAAAAAGGAGACTAAGGCAAGATGGCACCCTTGGGCGGAAAGGGGACCAAGCATGCGTGGTGCATTTTCCAAAGGCTTTCTTTGAAAACTGGGTAGATGCTTCCACATGGGCTCCTTCGGTGCCTTCACCCATATGTGAGGACTGACTTTCTGTTTGTTCTTGGAGAAACTGTGGTCCACTATGTTGGAAGGCATGTAGTGTGGTGGGTGATTGTTTTTGCATGTATGATGGGCATGCCTAGTAATACAGAGGAGCTAGGAGCGAATGGGACAGGTGGCTAAACAAAATAGTGGGGTAGATCGAGTCACTGAGGCCCCATGGGGTACTGCTGAATGAATGGAGGGAATATGGGGGGGGGGGGGGGGGAAGTGGGGCGCTTTCACAAGATGCTTGCTATTGCGGTGCATATGGAAATTACTCAGGAATGGTAAAAAAAGTGCCCAGTTGGACGCTAGCAGAATATTAGGTTACTTGGATTATATATAACGAATGTGCAAGATGACAGCCTATAAAAGAGTCATGATTTAATGAATTTTCGGAAGATATGGGCACACTATGAAACTGGAAGATGAGCAGAAGGGTGGGGGAGGATTTCTGACTTTAGGATGGAGGTAGGAAATGTCAAGATCTTGGAGGTAAACTTTGGGAGACAGAGGGGAATTTGAATGGATAATAGAGGGGACGGTGGGATTTGATGCATTCATTTTTGCCTGTTACCATGTGGGGGAGAGGTTAGACAGTTCAATATAATTGTATTAAGAGGTTAGTGTTTTGTCAATATTATTTCATGAGTGATATTGTATTGTTGTAGTTGATCTACCATTAATTTTGTAAAAAGGAATAAAAATGAAGTTACAAAACAAAAAATAGAATGCACGCGTGAAGGGGCCATACTGGACCAGGTGCTTACCAATGGGGAAAGTGTTTGTTACCAGTTGCTAAAATAGTTCTCCCTGTAGAGAATCTAGGATCTCCTTATTTCTAGATGATACCGCTGCAGGGATGTGCTAATCAATCCGACATATTGAAATTACCTATCAGTAGCACTTCTCCTTTCAAGACAATATTGCATGTCTTCTATTAAATCTTTGTCCACTTCTTCCGTCTCTGAAGAACTGTATAATCACACCAATGCAAATGGATTTCTCATTTACTCTTTCTTGTTTAACCCACAGTGCCGTCTCGTTCCCTGGAAAGCCCCGTAATTCTATATCTTTAATATTAGTTTTTACATAGTGTCATGCCTCCTCCCCCTTCTTCCTACCTTGTCCTTCTTGAATAAAGTATAGTCCAGTCTAATTACATCCCAGTCATGGTTGTCAGTGACCATGTCTCCGTAATCACCACAAAATATAAGCCAGTCTCTTCTATTAAAGCCTAAACAACTTGGATCTTATACCATGGGAAATAAGATGTTGTCCCTTTCCAGATGTTGCCCCTTTTACTCATTTCAACAGACGTATTTAATGTTTTATTTACCTGAGGGCTTTTTTCACGTATCCCCATTGAATCTAGTTTAAAGTCCTCTACAGTAGGCTAGCCAGTCTGCTGCGGAGGACACTGACTCGTCCTGGATAGATGGATGCCATCTCTGTTCTGCAACCCCTGGAAAACCATCCCATTGTCAAGGAAACCAAAACGCTATCGATGACACCATCCACGGAAGCCAAAATGCTCTCGACACCAGGTTGCAAGCTTCTCTGTTTTGGCCTTTATCCTCAACAGGGAGAATTGACACCACCTGTGCACTTATCTGTTTCACCCTCTATCTCAGAGCCATGAAGTCACTTTTGATACACTCAGGGGGATATCTAGCAGTATCATTTGTGCCGACATGGATGAGCAACATTGGATAACAGTCAACAGACTTGATAAGTCTCAGGAAATTCACCACAGCATCTGCAGACAGCACACCTCTCTGGACATCATATGCATTTAGCATTTGATTTCCCCAAACATCGATATGATTGTTGCTGCTTCTCCCAAGAAGTGGTAGCAATGATTGCTCTGGCAATAAAATGTGTTCTGAACACGGGGCCTTTGAGATGGCTGTACAGACTTCCTGATGCAAAAATACGGATCAGAACGTGGGACTAGCAGGGCCTTTAAAGCGCACGGACCTCTCAATGGCCCCACGTTTAGAGCACATTTTATTGCTACTGATGCTGCTGACCTGAGGAAGTGGCAACAGCAGTGGCGGTGGCCATCGGGAGAGGAGCAGCTGACCAGGCTGGGCAGCTTTGTGTGTATTAAAAAAAGGTTAGGTAGGAGCGAGGCAGCTACTACTGAAGTGATTTGGGGGCACAATGCCACCCCCAGCATTAGCCACCTGAATTTTTTGAAGAACAATTATGAGGGGGGGGGGCATATTCCAAAGGATTAAACATGGTTAGCACCTACAAACCACGTTAATCCTGTTGAGTGGGATATTTATAGAAACACAGAAATATGATGACAGAAAAAGACCACATGGCCTATTTAGTCTGTCCTTCCATATCAACAACTACAACAATCCCCTTTTTACCTTTAGAGATCCTCTGTGCTTGTCCCATGCTTTTTTAAATTCAGTTACTGTCATCTCTACCACCTCCACTGGGAGGCTATTCAATGGATCCACTACTCTTTCCGTAAAGAAATATTTCTGCATATCACTCCTGAATCTATCCCCTTTCACCCTCATCCCATGTCCCCTCGTAGCAGAACTTGCTTTCAACTGAAAGAGGCTCTCTCCCTGAACATTTATGCCACAGAGGTATTTAAACATCTCAATCATATCACCTCTATTCCGCCTTTCCTCTAAGGTATACATATTAAGATCCTTCAGTCTGTCCTCATATGCTTTATAATGAAGACCACTAATCATTTTAGTAGCCACCCTCTGCACCGACTCCATCCTGTTCACATCCTTTTGAAGGTGCAGTCTCCAGAATTGCACACTATACCCCAAATGAGGTCGCACCAAAGACTTATAGAGAGGCATTATCACCTCCTTTTTTCTGCTAGCCATTCCTCTCCGTATGCACCTAAGCATCCTTTTAGCTTTTGCTGTCGCCTTTTCTACCTGTTTAGCCACTTTAAGATCAGACACAACCACGCCTAGGTCCCGCTCTTCTTTAGTGGACAAAGGTACTTCACCCCCTATACTATATTGCTCCCTTGGATTGCTGCAGCCCAAATGCATGACCTTACATTTTTTAACATTAAATCCCAGCTGCCAAATTCTAGACCATTCTTCAAGCTTAGCTAGATCCCTCCTCATGTTATCTACCCCTTCCTGGGTGTCTACTCTATTGCAGATTTTGGTATCATCCGCAAAGAGGCAAACCTTACCTGAAACCCTTCCGCTATAGCACTAACAAAGATGTTAAAAAGAATCGGACCAAGGACAGATCCCTGGGGCACACCACTGATAACATCCTTCTCCTCAGCGTGAGCTCTATTTACTTGTACTCTTTGTTGCCTCCCACCCAACCAATTTCTAACCCAAGCAATAACTTTAGGGTCCATCCCTAGGGTGCTCAGTTTGTTTATAAGTCGCCTGTGAGGAACAGTGTCAAAGGCTTTACTGAAATCTAAATACACCACATCTAGAGCTCTCCCTCAGTCTAACTCCCTGGTCACCCAGTCAAAGAAATCAATCAGATTTGTCTGACAAGACCTGCCTCTGGTGAATCCATGCTGCCACAGATCCTGTAATCCGCTGGACTCCAGAAACCTCACTATTTTCTCTTTCAGCAGCGTTTCCAATAATTTACTCACCACCGAAGTTAAACTAACCGGCCTGTAGCTTTCAACCACATCCTTACTTCCGCTTTTGTGTAAAAGCACCACATGAGCCTCTCTCCAGTCCTTTGGCACCACTCCCGGACTCCGAGGAATTGAAAAGTTCAGTCAGTGGAGTTGCTAGAACGTCTAAGTTCCCTCAATATTCTAGGGTGTATCCCATCCGGTCCCATCGCTTTGTCTACTTTAAGTTGAGCTAGTTTCTCACAAACACAGTCTTCTGAAAATTGTTCAAGATGTCCCCCGCTTCTGTTCCTATTTGTGGGCGTTTTCTGAGGTCCTGCTCCTGGTTCTTCATCTGTGAACACAGAACAAAAATATTTGTTAAGCAATTCCGTTTTATCCTTATCAGCTTCTACATATTCCTCCCCTGCACCCTTGAGTCTGACAATACCACTCTTGCCCTTCCTCTCTCACTAATATCTGAAAAATGTCTTATCCCCCCCCATTTTATTGCATTGGCTATTTCCTCCTCCTTTTGAATCTTTGCCTTCTTGACTACTTTGCTAGCTTCTGTAAGTTTTTCCAAATACAGATGCCTGTCTTCCTCTCTCTGTGATCTCTTGTATTTCATGAAGGCCTCCCTCTTTTTCTTCAATTTTCAGCTACTTCTTTCAAAAACCATAGCAGTCTCCTTTTCCTTTTACCTTTATTTACCATTTTAACAAAAAGGTTGGTTGCCCTTAAAATATCCCCTTTCAGTTTTGCGCACCGTTTTTCTACATCCCCCAGCTGTTCCCATCCCACTAACGACTCCCTGAGGTATTGGCCCATCTTCGTAAAGTTAGTCTTCCTAAAGTCTAAGATTCTCACCTTTGAATGGATTCTAACAGCCCTAGTCCTAATACTGAACCACACCATCTGGTGATCACTGGATGCAAAATGATCTCCCACTACAACATCAAACACTTTCACCATTGGTAAGCACCAAGTCCAGTATGGCCCCTTCACATGTGAGGTCTGTTACCAATTGCCTGAATAGTTCTCCCTGTAGAGAATCCAGGATCTCCTTACTTCTAGATGATACTGCAGCACATACCCAGTATGTGCCACTGAATATCTCCTCTTAGCTAAGCTGAATGTCCCGATGCTAACTGCTTAGCTTTGGGGTGTTCCGAGGCAGTCTCAAGAGTTAGCTGGTCAGCGGTGATAGCGAGCCACTGGCTGGTTAACCCTAATCGACTAAAGTTAATTTTCAAAACCTTGCCTAACTTTAGCCAGTGCAGCTATCCAACCAGCAGCTGAATATCACTGACTGGATAGCTAAAACATTATCCAAAAAACCTGGATATTCAATGCCATTGGCCAGATATGCCCCCACACTGAATATCCTGTTTTAATTTAAAGTAGCAAAGGGCCAGCCATTTTACTCGTGCTGGCCACTGCCGCTGAAAATACCCCCTATGTTAATATACTATTTCATTATAAATATGTTTGTACAATTAATGTCGGATCCCAGGGAAGAGGGGAGGGAGATGGGAGTAGGATAGGGTATGTGGTAGTCGGCTTTATGGAACATTAATAATAAATTTGTGGGAGTATGATGGGGAACTGGATAGAAAACACTGTACTGAGGATAAAGACATCTCGTTTGTGAAAGCTTCTTTCTTGTTGTGTTTGTAAATGCATTAAAATTTCAACTTTAACAATAAAATCTACAATACTAGAAGTAGTTTTCTCCGAACAGCTGCATCATCCTTTATTCACCTGCATGGAGGGTTGAGAATGGATGGCACCCATGATGGCAGGATCTTCTAGCTCACTGTCAATCACAAGCTTGTTCAGACTCTCTGCCAGAATTTCTTCATGGTCCCCCAGCAAATCCCCCTCATCTTGGAGAGGAGCATTGCTGCCCAACAATAGTGCACACGTTGCTTGCCGCTGCTCAAGCTGCGTTTTGTCTTCCAACTCTGCCAGTCGGTCATGCTCCTCTTGCCAGTCATCATCTGAAAGAGATATGGGAACAGGATAAGTCTGGAAGACTAAAAAGAGCCTCTAAGAGTGAGTTTCCTGAAAGCTTGACTTCTGGGAAGAGAGTTAAAGCTGCTCAATTATTCCTGGGTATAGTATGGGGTTGATTTATTAGTCCCTCACCCAAGGTCAAGGCTAGACACATCCTAGGTGCTAGGTTCCCACAATAACTAGAAAATGCATCCTGGCAGAGAAGATTTCACGCCCCTGAAAGCATTCTTTTAAGTGCTGATGTTGCCTCACTCCACCACCTTCATGACTGGTTCTCTTTAAGGAGCTTGAGCAATGCAATGGAGAAAGCATAGTTACTCACCTGTAACAGATGATCTCTGGGAACAGCAGGAATTTAGTCTTCACATATGGGTATCGTCGGTACCGACTGAGCCTGCGCGGGAGCGCTCCCCAGCATCCAATTAGAAAGCTTTTGGGAGCATCCCACAGCACCTGCATGCTGCCTTCCCGCTTTTCCCAACTGCCTCTCTCCAGTTGAGTTTTAAAGCTGAGAGAGAGAGAGCGAAAGAGAAAGAGATAGAGAGATACAACTCCTAGGGGAGGTGGGTGAGTTGTGAAGACTAAATTCCTGCTGTTCCCGGAGATCACCTGTTACAGGTGAGTAAAGCAGTTACTTACCTGTAACAGGTGATCTCTGGGAACAGGCAGGAATAAGTCTTCACATAAGGGTACGTCGGTATCGACGGAGTCTGTGCGGGAACGCTTCCCAGCGTCCAATCAAAGAGCTTTTGGAAGCATCCCACCACGCCTGCGTGCTGCCTTCCCGCCTTTCCCAACTGCCTCTCCTCAGTTAAGTTTTAAAGCTGAGACAAAGAGAGAGAGAGGAAAGGAAAGATAGAGATACAACTCCTAGGGGAGGTGTGAAGACTTATTTCTGCTGTTCCCAGAGATCACCTGTTACAGGTAAGTAACTGTGCTATCTCCAGGAACAAGCAGGAATGAGTCTTCACATATGGGGACTCCCAAGCTAAGATGCCTGGACTCCCAGCATGTTATAGATTGGAACATGCTATACCTAACAACACCAGGCATCCTGAGGATGGAGGGTAGGAGTTGAAACGAGAAAGGTGCTGTGGAGAACAGCTTAACCTAGCAAAGGACTGCAGACAAGAAGTCCATATGGGGATGATAATGTCATCAATGATATTGAAATGAAATATTGCAATATGGACCTCCCCTAATAGGATTTGACAAAAGTACTGAGGTCCTTGGGATCTACTGGGGAACCCAGTAGAGGAACCTCGAAGAGGACCTCACTGTAGGAAAAACAGTGGAGGTCAGAATCCTGAAAGGTAACAGGTAACCCCAGTAAGAAAAACTGGGGTAGTACAAAAACGGTGGGCCTTCAGCGGAAGGCTTTAAGACAAAAAACGAACTCTTTTGGCAGCAGAGTGGCTCACTCTTAGGAGCAAAAAGAGAAAAGCTAACCGATTTGGACAAACAGGCACAGTCCTTATGGGGAGAAAGGGTATGGGAACCCCTTGTATCCCAAAAAGAGAGGACAAATGCCTGAGGCGTTAAGCCTGTGAGTAAAGGAAGATCCGCAATATCTCTCCGAACTGGGGTAAGCTAGGAGAGATATTGGAGCATGGAGAGCTTCAGAGGTACCTAAACCCTAAGGTTATGGTATAAAAGTTGTTGACTACCACAGGAGTGGTTGTGTGTGTAGAACCCCAAACCTGCTGGATAGCATAGGTATGGGTAAGCCCATCTGTCGGAATCATATAGCTATATGAGCATAGACAGTCAGATAGATAGGTATTGTCACAGGGTAGACCCAACAGAGCCTATACAGATGGAGATCAGCATGGAAGATCAGGGAGAATCTGACAGCATAAACAAAAACCTGTCAGGCAGTTGCTATAAGCAACTAGGACACACGTGGTCAAGGGCTAAGAAGACACACCCAGGTAGCAGGGGAATGGAAATTTCATTACCTGATGCGGATCAGCTGGGAGTAGGTGGAGCCCAGAGACACGTACATAAGGCATGCTCACAAACAGTTAGGGGAAGAAAGGGAAAGAAGGAAAAAGAGAGAGAGACGGGTAAAGTCTCATACCCAGAACCAAGACCGGTGGCAGAGAGAGAATGAACAATTGTGTCAGCGTGAAAACCAACAGGAGAGTCTGAGTGAGTCCCAGGACCTGTTTGATACGTATGGAAGTCAGCAGCTGGACGCTGAATGTGTGAATGTAAGTCACGAGAGACGTGGGAAGACTCTTACAGAAGGTAACAGAGCAGTAAATACAGAGAGGGGCTGTTTCCTACCTGAATGGGTAAAACCCAGAGTTATTAGGAAAAGCCAACCAGGAACAAGTTTAAAGGAAGCAGAGGGTAACGTCTTTCCTTGTGCTAGCAGCAACAGAAGAAAGGAAGGTTTCTTACCTACAGGAGCTTGTAACTCTGCTAGCAATCTTAAATACCAAGCTTTTAACAAAGTGCCGTCTCGAGCAGTGCAATCACACACAGCTGTGCAGAGGGAGCTAAGCCCTACCAGGCTCAAAGCCTATCACGAACATTCTAATAGCAGAACCAGTGAATGTTTTCAGTTTCCCTTTAACCACCAGCAGGGAAAGAGCTTCTATAAGCCATTCACAGAAGCATACGGTAACCCCCAGCAGGGCATTGGCTCAGAGAAGAGAGGAGATTTCCTGTTAGACGGAGCAAGCCAACTTCACTCTAGTGAACCAGCTGATCAAACTAACGTATGTACAAATGGTTATGAACAGATGCAGTGTGATACTTCTGATATACAAGTGAGTCCAGAAGATATGGATTGTTCTTTATCAACTGCTGACCACATGTTCTCTCTAAGATAAAGTAATGAGTTTAACCAGAAGTTAAAGCAACAATATATTTTGCTGATAAAGGTTTCTCAGTTAAGCAGTAAAACTAGGCTGTAGTAAAACAGCAAAAGGAAAGTCTGTTTGCTAACAGAAGGACTATTTAAATACCTTTCTTTTGCTAGATTTAAAGGCTGAAGTAAAGCTATTTCTGTTCTACTCTATTCTTTTGTTATATGCCCGGAGAGGCTTTGTTATTTGTGTTGCCAAGTTGAGAAAAACCTCGTGGACGGGGAAATAAAGCCCTTGTTTGAAACCTTACCTGTGTGCACAACTAATTCTTACCAGAGAAGGCATATACTACAACTCCCAGAGGGCCAGGCAGGGCTGTCTGCATCTTCATACAGAGCCAGGAGAGGAATCATCGTGTGATACCTGACCCCACCAGTAAGGCCCGCTGAGGGTGTGACAGTATGTGGATACATATCTACCTGTAATAAAAGATCTTGACAGATACATATCTATATATCTCGATATCTCTATCTCGATATATATAGATATATATAGATAGATAGATATACATATAGATAGACATATAAGAATATATCTATAGTGAGATATGGAAGGGCATAAAAAACACACAAAAGATAGATATGAATATGTAGGCTTATATATGGGTATCTGCAATTAGACAGAGATATGCCTACAGCACGGTATTCACATAGGATATGTGGAGAGGAAAGATTCATCTAACAACAAAGAGGTGGAACCTACTTGAGAAGATATATAGAGAATCTATTCCTCCTGGTTATGATCTGCAAGGATGCTAGCTAGTGAAATAACCAGGACAGGTACGTGAAAAACAGAGGATAATCCGAGTCTGCAGCCAGCAAGTCCAGAGTCTTCCAGAACTCTAGCATGGTAAGTGGACAGAAGACGCATAGAGATGAGATACCATGTTGACCTGCTTAAGGGCAAAAGTATCATGCGTTCTTACCATGAGGACGAGCTGCAAGGAGAAAGTATTCCCAATTGGGGATATGCTCTATGGACCAAAGCAGGGAATTGGCAACTCCTTAAGTTTTCATGTAAGAGAAGGCCTATGTCCTTTATATCAAAAAGGAGATAGGAAGAGAAGGGAGAACCCTTCTAGTCATGGGAAACATGACTGAAAAGCCTTTTCCAACCATCTAGGATAGCGTTGGAGGAAAAACCCCCATGCTCTCTAGTGGAAAGCTTCTCTGTAGAATTGCAGAGAGCATGATGCAGGAGAATGAGGAGATAGAACTGGCTGCTGGAAAGCTAGTATCTCTGCCAACTATGCTGCCAAACCCAGAAGCAAGGAGATGGCAGAAATAGAAGACAATCCAGAAAGCTTGTAGTGAGATAATCTCCAAGATAGAGGAAAGCACTGACTTGGAGCCACTACTAAGATTAGACAGAATGTTAGTGGAGGACAAATCTGGTTGTTTGTGGACAAGAACCAGTGGTCCAAACATTAAGGCTCCTGCATAGGCAGCTGCTAGCAAGACAGCAGAAATAATCTTACTGTTTAAAAACAGAAAGGACAGAACAGGAGTAGAAAACTCTGGACATGTCTGATAAACTGCCCCAAAGCAAGATTGAAACAGGAGTTAACTCAGAGAGGAAAACTCCGCACTGGAAAGTGACAAAATTAGAGAGGCTGAAGAAAAAGCCCTCCAGTGAAGTAATTCCACTCTTACAGGGGAAAAGCTTGGTAAGAGGGTGAAGAGAATGGAGCTGAAGAAGACTTACCAAGTAGTAAGTCTATAGAAGGAAAAAGACATGCTGGCACAGGAAACTATCATTTGACAGTGGTTAGACCTCTTTCCCTTGCAGGAAGAAGAGGAGAAACCTGTGACCTATAGGCATGAACATTCTGACAGCTCATAGAAATATAGAAAAAATGGAGGTCTTTGGAAAGAGATCCATGTCTAGGGGTTAGAATGAAGCGGTGGATTGCCTCTATTGCGAAGAAGCAAACTGCAGATTCTAAACCCCAAGAGTCACAAGCATCTGATGATTGATCAGAAACCCTGCGGTTGCTGGGTTTGCTGAGCCTGGTGAGAGGTTGGATTCTTCAGACCAGGACGATGCCTCCCCTGTTTGGGAACATCTGTATGATGGGCAAGTGATGAATAAAACGTTCTTCTCCTGTGGGAAGAAAGTTTGGTAGGACATCTCCTACCTACTGGGACAGAAGAAGGTGTAGAACAACCCCTAGGAACAAGTAAATCAGTGGACAACTGAGTAACCTGACGTAAAGACTCCTTGTTGAAGAGATTTTCTCCAATGCAAGGTGTATGTTCCAGTCTTTGTTGTGCCCATTTGTCCAAATCTGAAGCTTGGAGCCAGGCTCTACGTCGTGCCCCTATAGCTATAGTAGAAGTCCTGCTAACAGACTCAAAAGAGTCCAGGGAAGCACGAGAACAGAATATCTCTTGGTTTCTGATATGCATAAGCAGTGAGGAATAGTGTGCACTCCTGGAATCTGGAAGGAAAGGAGTCAAAAGATGTAATTGCTTTGCGACCTCCTCAAGAGATAGACTCATATAAAAAATATATGAGAGAATTCTTGCAGAAGCATAGATGTCTGGAAGGTTTGACGTCCAAAGGCATCTAGTGTCTTAGACTCACGACCTGGCGGATAAGAAGAGTGCTTTTTCTTACTCTTTACCCGCCTCATTGCTGATTCCACAACTACGGAATGATGAGGAAGTTGAGTCTTTTGAACCCCTGGAGAAGGGGGCACCTGATGTAAGAGATCAGTTGTTTGGGAAGGTGGGGGTACCCTAAAAGGTGTCTCCCATATTCCTAGAAGGAGATCCTGCAAGGAATGATGCAAAGGAAGCATTATGTTCTCCTTTGCTTTGGTAGAAAGAGAGCCCTGTGCAGGATCATGTCCTGGGATAGGAATGGCAAGAGATCTTGCTATATCCAGGAGGAAACTCTGAAAAGAGGGTTCCCCAACAGGAATCTCCCTTGGACAGGTTAGATCTGAAGAACTAGCCTGAGCACAGACAGAGCTATCCAAATATATAGGAAAAGAAGATGCTGCACAGCGCAGTGTGGAATGCTTAAGGGATGGTCGCCGATAATGACTGTCAGGAGCAGCGACCGTCATTACCACACTGTCCATGCCAGGTATCGACTACAAGCATGGCATAGAAGGGAGCGATCCTGTTGAAAAAAGCATGGCAGGAGTTGGCCACGATGCTACTGTGGATAACGGTACCGATGCCGATGCCAATACCGGTACCGATGTCGGAGTCGAGCCCGACAGACATCGGAGCAGTCATCGGTGACATTCAATCGGTACCGAGATAATCGAAACTTCCGGCCGCTCTCCTCGGTACCGAGCCACCGGTATCGATCGGTGTCGGTACCAAAGCGTATTGGTACCGAGTCTTCAAGACTAGAGAGCAATTCTAAACTCGGCATCGATAAGCGAAGCATGGAAGGCACCGACCGTAAGGGTAATGAGGACATGGGCACCGACTTCGGTACCGTGTCTGATACCGGTGAATGAAGGTCAACCAGTGGCAACTCAATGGGCCTCGACGGAACCGAGAGTTGTGGATCCGAATCATCGGAACCGAGCCTTCAGTACCGCCGAGAGCTGGTACCAAGGCGAGTCGGTACCCAGTCCTCCAGACTGGAGATAGATTCCAGACTCGGCATTGAAGGAAGCAAGGCTATCGATGCACGTCTGGAGGGTACCGACGTCGGTGGTAGTATCGGTGCTGGTACCGATAATGGAAGGTCAGACTAGAGTGTATCCACCGGTCCCGAAGGCACCGAGGACGCCAGATGACCATCCCTGGTGAGGAGTGTTTCACCCAACACCAGTGCCGATGTCGGGGTATCGGTACCGCTCGAAGCGGATGCCACAACCGGACACAGCTCAGGTATGCTCTGTGAGGGGTGAACCCCAGGAACAACCTGAAACCCCTGAAAGGCTTTGAGACCGAAGACTCCCGCCGGGGTTTTGAAGCCAGTAGGCCCTCGAGGGCAAGGCCGGAGCCATCTACATGCTGTGCATGAGACCTACCACTCGAGGGCTGGCTAGTCTTAACAGACTGTTTGTGGGTTACCTGATCCTGTGTAGAAGAAGGGGACGGTGCCCCGAAGTTGGAGGGAAACCGTGTATCGAGGGAACCTCGACATTGAAGACCTCTTCTCACCAAACTGGTGTCAGGACCCAAGCAGGTTAGACACCGACTTCGAGGGTCTACAAATAGCGTAGTTACTCACCTGTAACAGGTGTTCTCCAGGAGCAGCAGGAATCAGTCCTCACTTATGGGTGACGTCGGCGCCGACGGAGCCCTCGCGGAGCAATTTTCCCCAGCTTTCAAAGAAAGCCTTTGGGAATTGCAGCACGCATGCGCGGTCCTCTTCCCGCCCGAGGGTGCCATCTTAGCCAGTCAGATGACATAGCTAAAAAAGACAGCATAAAAATTTGCAAAAAGAACATAAGCAGATGATTGCAACTCCAAGGGGAGGAGGGAGGGTAGTGAGGACTGATTCCTGCTGCTCCTGGAGAACACCTGTTACAGGTGAGTAACTACGCTTTCTCCAGGACCAAGCAGGAAGTCAGTCCTCACTTATGGGACTCCCAAGCTCAAGGCTACCGGAGACCCTAAGCACAAAAATGAGCTCCCTCTAGCTCAGCAGCACAGAAGGATAGAATCTTCGCTGAATTATTACCCACCGGTAGCCCACATCCGGGATGGAGGGTAGGAGTTGCTCAGACCTCAAAGAGATTACGGAGGACTGCCTGTCCGAAAGCACTGTCCCTACGGGACTCCCTCTCGAGACAGTAATGGACCGCAAAAGTCTGGCTCGAAGACCAAGTAGCGGCCCGGCAGATGTCTGCCAGCGGAACAGAGCGGAGGTAAGCCACTGACGTGGCCTTTGCCCGAACACAATGAGCCATGACTCGACTTTCTAAGGAGAGCCCGGCTGCCCCATAAGCCCAAGAGATACAGTCCGCAACCCAGATGGACAGAGTACGCTTGGAGACCGGGAGCCCCAATCTATTGGGGTCAAAAGACACAAAAAGCTGAGCAGCTTTACGGTGCTCCCGCGTACGGTCAAGGTAGAAGTTCAGAGCCCTTCTACAGTACAGGGTATGGAGGACCGTCTCAGCTCGGCTGGAGTGTGGTCTGGGAAAGAAGGTTGGAAGTACCACCTCCTGATTGATGTGAAAAGGGGAGACCACTTTAGGCAGAAATTTCGGATGAGTCCGTAGGACCACCCTATTCTTGTAGAACCTAGTGTAAGGGGGATCAGACACGAGGGCCTGCAATTCACTTACGCGTCTAGCGGAAGTGAGGGCTATCAAGAACAGTGTTTTCCAAGACAGAAAACGGAGAGAACAGGTAGCCATAGGTTCAAAAGGCGGACAGGTAATCCGCTGCAACACCACATTCAGGTCCCAGTCAGGCGCTGGCGGGCGCAGAGGTGGTTTAAGTAGAAGGAGACCTCGGAGAAACCTCGCTACGAGAGGGTCATTGGAGAGAGGTCTGCCGTCCACCGGCACATGATGTGCTGAAAGAGCACTGAGGTGAACTTTGACGGAGTTGGACTTAAGTCCCAGATTAGAGAGGTGCAGCAAGTACTGCAAGATCACCGACACCGGGCAGGAGAAGGGATCCTGAGACTGTTGGGTACACCAGACTGCAAAGCGACGCCATTTAAGGGCATAGCATTTGCGGGTAGAAGGCCGTCGCGAAGCCAAGACGACCTCCTCCACCTCCGCCGGCAGGAGAAGGGGAGCAAGGACTACCCTCTCAGCAGCCAGGCCATGAGGTTGAGAGACCTGAGGTTGGGGTGCAGGAGGGACCCCTGATCCTGAGTGAGGAGATCCGGTTGTACCCCCAGAGGGATTGGATCCTCCACCGCCAGTTGCAGCAGGAGCGGAAACCACGGCTGCCTGGGCCAGCGAGGGGCCACCAGGATCATGAAGGCTTTGTCTCGGAGAACCTTGAAAAGAGTCCGAGAGACTAGCGGGATGGGAGGGAAAGCATACAGAAGGCTCCCCGACCATGAGATCAGAAAGGCGTCCGCCGCAACCCGAAGGGGGTGTGGCTGACGAGAGCAGAAGCGAGGAAGTTGCCGGTTGTGAGGACTGGCAAAGAGATCTACCGTGGGGAGACCCCACTTGAGGAAGAGCTTCTGAACTACCAAGGGATCCAGACGCCACTCGTGCGGCTGGAGGACCCTGCTGAGTTTGTCTGCAAGGCAATTTTCTTGGCCCGGAAGATAAACCGCCTTGAGGAGAATGCCGTGACTGACGGCCCAAGAGCAGAGCTTCTGTGCCTCCCGGCAGAGGAGGAAGGAGCCCGTGCCCCCCTGCTTGTTCACGTAGAACATGGCAACTTGATTGTCCGTCTGGACAAGGACGGATTGGTGGGAAGTCAGGTGGGAGAAGGCCTTGAGAGCGAGGCGGATCGCCCTGAGCTCCAGGAAGTTGATCTGCTGAGCAGACTCCCACGTGGTCCAGAGGCCCTGAGTACGTGCCTCTTGGCAATGTGCTCCCCAGCCCAGGAGGGACGCATCGGTGGTCAGCACCCGGGTCGGCTGAGGTGACTGGAAAGGCATTCCGAATATCAGGTTCGGCTGCCGGAGCCACCACCGGAGAGACGAGACCAGCGGCTCGGAGACGCGCACTAGGTCTGCTAGGCCGCCTGTGGCTTGTCGCCACTGCTGGCGGAGACACCATTGAGCAGACCGCATATTCAGGCGGGCATTGGGGGTCACATGGACGGTGGAAGCCATATGGCCGAGCAGTCTCAGGAAGCGCCTGGCGGAGACCAGGGGCTGGCTGCGAAAGCGGTCGGCTAGGTCCATGAGCCGTTGAGCCCTGTCGAGCGGTAGGTACGCTCGTGCCCGAGGAGTGTGCAGCCTTGCGCCGATGAACTCGAGATCCTGTGAGGGGAGCAAAGTGGACTTTGCGAAGTTTATAACAAAGCCCAAGTGCTGCAGCAGAGTCACCGTGCGGCACGTGGCGTTGGTGACCTCCTGAGCGGACGCTGCTCTGATGAGCCAGTCGTCGAGGTACGGAAAGACATAGAGGCTGTGAAGCCGGAGATGGGCCGCCACGACCGCGAGACATTTTGGGAAGACTCGCGGTGCGGAGGATAGGCCAAAGGGCAGTACTCTGTACTGGTAATGATTTCCTGCCACCACAAACCTTAGGTATTGGCGGTGGCTTGGGTGGATGAGGATGTGCGTGTAGGCATCCTTTAGATCCAAGGAGCATAGCCAATCTCCCTGCTGGAGGTAGGGCAGAAGGATTCCAAGGGTAAGCATTTTGAACTTCTCCCGCACAAGGAACTTGTTGAGGTTGCGCAAGTCCAGGATGGGTCTGAGGCCCCCTGTTCTCTTTGGTATCAGAAAATACCTTGAATAAAAGCCTTGACCTCTCAGGTGGTGTGGCACCGGTTCCACCGCCTGTTCCTGCAGAAGACCTGCTAACTCCTGAAGGAGAAACTCCCTGTGCAGAGGGGGGCGCGGAGGTTCTCCCGGAAAATAGGAGGGAGGGACCTGATGGAAGTGGAGAAGGTAGCCTTCTCGCACGACCTGAAGTACCCAGGCATCTGCGGTGATGCTGGACCACCTGTGGGCGAAGTGAACCAGCCGGCCTCCGGTGCTGGGAGGAACCAGCGGGGGGGGAGAGGCTATGCTGAGCGAGTCAAAAGCCCCCACCCTGCTGAGCAGGGGCTGGTGGTGCAGGCTTGGGGGCTTGCTGCCTACGGGACCCGTTACCCCGTCCCTTGGCCTGCTGGCCCTGTTGGGGAGCTGTTGGGGAGCTGCAGGGGCCTGATAATGGGGGTATTGTTTGTAGGCAGCCGCATTCCTCGGGTAAAAGGACTTTTTCCCCGAGCCCTTCTTTTTCTGGGAAGGGGCGGAGGTCTTCCTAGAAAGCCTGGTCCTGGTGAGAGTCTCAGTCTCAATTTGTGCAGCCTTTTCCGCCATGGGCTTGCCAAAGAGGTTTTCGCCTCGGCAGGGGACATCGACCAACTTGTCCTGTACCCAGGGCTCAAGGTCTGACGACTGAAGCCAAGCCTGTCGGCGGGCACCGATGCCGGCTGCGGCTACTCGAGCCGAGGCCTCAAAGCCATCATAGGCTGCTCGGGACATGAACTTTGAGCATTCCCGAATGCCCGTGGACAAGGCTAGGAACCTCCGCAAGGGCTCCTCGGAGAGACCAGCGGAGAATCCGGCTAGCTCCTTAGCCAGATCCCGGAGATACATGCCCATGTAGAGCTGGTAAGTCTGGACACGACAAGCGAGCATAGAGCCCTGGAAGCACTTCTTGCCAAGGCCATCCAGGTTACGGGCCTCCCTTCCAGGAGGCACCGAGGAGTGCATCTTCTGGCTCTTAAGACGATGCATGGCCGATTCCACTACCATGGAATGGTGTGGCAGCTGTGCCTTTTGAAAGCCAGGGCTCTTGCGGACCCGATAGATAGAATCGACCCGCTTGCTCAGGACCGGCGAGGAGGCCGGACTCTCCCACATGCGGAAGAGTAGTCGTTCCAGCATAGGAGGAACCGGCACAGTAAAGTGTTCCCTCGCGGGAGAGTCATACTGGAGGGCGTCGAGCTCGAGGCTCGAGGCTCCTCCTCGGGATCCGCAGGGAAGGCCAAAGCCTTGGCCATATCCCTAACGAAGTCCGAGAACCGGGCATCCTCCGGGGGGGACTGCTTCCGAGGCTCGGACCCCGGTGAGTCCGATGGGACACACCGAGTCCGGAAGGAATCAGGTGACTCTTCCTCCTCAGACTCCCAGACTGACTCCGACGAGGACTCGGTGGGGTCGGCCCGGGCAGGGTGCGGCGCCAGCCGCCCCGACGTCGAGGGAGTCGGCGTCGGCGACCTCGGTCCCGAACGGGAGGCCGAGGGTGACCTCGACCGAGGATCGACTCGAGTTCTCATCGACTCGAGGATCGGCTCGGTCTCCGGGGTCGACTTGGACGTCGACGTCCCAGCGGTCGGGGCAGCGGCACCAGCGAGGCCAGCGAGCAGTGCCCGCTGCTGGTCCATGAAGGCAGACAGTCTGCTCTCCAAGGCCGTCAACCTGAGTCCGAGCTCAGGTGACCCAGCAGCCCCCGACTCGGGCCCCGACGGCGTCGGGCCCGACGTCGGCTGTCGCGGAGGCGAGTCCAGAAGGACCACAGGACTTACCCGGGCAGGCATCTCCGACTCCAGGCGAGGTCGCTTCGGGATGTGTTCCTTCTCCAAGGACCCGGGGCGGCTGTCGGGGCTATGCGACCTGGCCCTCGCGGAACCAGGAGCGTCCACCGACGCCGCCCTCGCGGGTTTTTCCTTCCGACGATGGTCCCCGGAGGGAGAACCCCGGTCGGAGGAGCTCCGGCGACGGTCCGAGCTGGAGCCTTTCGACGCGGAGGCCTCCGACGAGGTCCGGGTACGGCTGGGGTCAGCGAAGATTCTCTCACGCTGATGCCGCCGACTCCTCAACGCCTTTGAGGACAGTTTGCTGCAGGGCCCACAGATCAGTTCCTCATGATCTGCGCCCAGACAGCGGAGGCAAAAGTCGTGTGTGTCGGTTAGTGACATATTTCGGTCACACCGACCACACCGCTTAAACCCACTGGCAGCCATCGGGGGAAAAAAGGGCCCCTGCGAGGTCAAAGGACCGGGCTGCCAGGGAAACCGAAAACGAAAGCTGACTAAGTCAGAAAAACCGAAAAAAGTAAGCGGACTCGAGACCGGCGTCGCGAGTCCGGGCGGGGAAAACGATCGGCGTCGAACCGAAAGAAAAAAGGATAAAACAAAGAAGAAAATCAACTTTTTCGCGGGGACAAGACGGGGACGTCTGTAGGGCTCCGCGGAAAAAAGAAGACTGGCTAAGATGGCACCCTCGGGCGGGAAGACGACCGCGCATGCGCGCTGCAATTCCCAAAGGCTTTCTTTGAAAGCTGGGGAAAATTGCTCCGCGAGGGCTCCATCGGCGCCGACGTCACCCATAAGTGAGGACTGACTTCCTGCTTGGTCCTGGAGAAAAAGTTGTACCGCCACAGTTTGAACATTTCTTGGAGAAAGTGGCTGGCGGTTCCATGAAGGAAAAAGAAGAGGCCTAAAAGGCCCAAGACACTATGAAGAAAACACAGTTACTTACCTGTAACAGGTGATCTCTGGGAACAGCAGGAATTAGTCCTCACACATGGGTACGTCGGTACCGACGGAGCCTGCGCGGGAAAGCTCCCCAGCTTCCCAGAAGGAAGCTTTTGGGGCCTCCCACTGCACATGCACGCTGCCTTCCCGCCTTCCTGACCAGCTCTCCTCCGTTCGAGTTTATAGCTGAGACAATAGAGAGAGGAAAGGAAGATAGATAGAAGATACAACTCCTAGGGGAGGTGGGTGGGTTGTGAGGACTAATTCCTGCTGTTCCCAGAGATCACCTGTTACAGGTAAGTAACTGTGCTATCTCCAGGAACAAGCAGGAATAAGTCCTCACATATGGGGACTCCCTAGCTAAGATGCCTGGGAGATCCCGTTCCAAGGGTTGGCCATCTTCGTATGGATCTCAGGCATCCATCCTGGGAAGGTGGGCAGGAGTTGTTCAAGTATGGAACAGGTGTTTGAGGACAGCCTGACCAAACAAGGCATCCCGGCGGGAGTCCTTGTCCAAGCAGTAATGGGCTGTGAAGGTATGAACCGAGGCCCATGTGGCGGCTCGACAGATCTGATCTATGGAGACAGAGTGAAGATGAGCCATAGAAGTGGCCATGGCTCTCACATTGTGAGCTGTGACATGGCCTTCCAGAGAAATATTTTTGCTCTGGTAAGCAAAGGAAATACACTGAGCAATCCAATTGGAAAGTGTACGTTTGGAGACTGCACGAAGGATCAAAAGCCACGAAAAGCTGGGAAGACTTTCGATGTGGCTGAGTCCTGTTGAGGTAAAAGGCAAGAGCTCTTTTACAATCTAAAGTATGAAGGTTCCTCTCTGCACTGGATGCATGAGGAGCTGGAAAAAAGACAGGTAGATATACCTCTTGATTAAGATGAAAAGGCGAGACCACTTTGGGCATAAAGTGGAGATTCGTCCTTAGGACCACCTTATCATGATGAAACCTGGTATAAGGTGGATGAGCCACTAAGGCCTGTAGTTCACTGATGCGGCGAGCCGAAGTGACTGCAATAAGGAAAAGGACCTTCCAGGAAAGAAATTTCAAGGAGGTAGAAACCAACGGTTCAAAAGGTGGCTTCATAGGCTGACCTAGAACTAGGTTCAAGTCCCATGCTACCGGAGGAGGTCGGATGGGAGGCTTAGTTAGAGTCAGGCCTCTCATGAATCTTGCAACAAGAGGATGAGAGGAGACAGGTTGTCCATTTATAGGTTTTAAGGATGCTGCAATAGCACTCAAATGGACTCTTACTGAATTCGTCTTAAGGCCTGCATTAGAAAGATGCAGGAGATAGTCTAGTAGAGAATTCAAAGGAAGTGCTAGAGGGTCAAGACCCTGTTGAGCACACCAAATGGAAAAGCGTTTCCATTTGAAAGCATAGGAACGCCTCGTGGAGGGTTTCCTAGAGGCACGAAGGATATCTTTCACTGGTTGAGAAAGATTGAAGTCATGAAGGCTTAGGCCTTCAGTAACCAAGCTCTGAGGTGTAGGGACTTGGGGTTTGGGTGCCACAAAGTCCCTTTCTCCTGAGAGAGAAGGTCTGGCGCAGCTCCCAGGTCCAGGGAGGGTCCCTGGGAGAGATGCAGAAGTAGAGGGAACCACACTTGGCGTGGCCAGCGTGGAGCTATGAGGATCATCGATCCGTGATCCCTCTGGAGTTTGAACAGAGTCTTGGGAATCAAAGGAATGGGTGGAAAGGCATATAGGAATTCCTGACCCCAATGCAGGAGAAAGGAGTCGTTGGCCTGAGCTCCCTGACACGGAGTCCTGGAACAGAACCGGGGAAGTTTGGCATTCCACAGACTTGCAAAGAGGTCTATGTCCGGGGTTCCCCATTCCTGAAAGATTCTGCCTATCTGGTCCATATGTAGGGACCATTTCGTGTGGAAGCAGAACTCGACTGAGTCTGTCTGCCCGAGAGTATTGAACCCCTGGAAGATATACTGCCAGAAGATGAATTTGATGCTCTCTGGCGAAGGCCCATAATCTGAGAGCTTCGTTGCAAAGCGACAGAGAGCCTGTCCCTCCTTGTTTGTTTACGTAGAACATGGCCACCTGACTGTCTGTCTGAACTAGGACGGTCAGGTTGACAAGGAGGGTATGGAAGACTTTGAGGGCAAAGAAGATTGCTCGCAGTTCCAGGAGGTTGATGTGAAGGGTGGTCTCCTGCGGAGACCAAGTACCCTGAGTGGAGAGGGATTGTAGATGGGCTCCCCACCCTGTTTGGGAGGCATCTGTTGTGAGGGTTGCTTGGGGCAACAAAGGTTGGAAGGGGACCCCCAACAACAGATTCTTGGTGGACATCCACCATTGGAGGGACCAAAACAGACGCTTTGAGGTGAGTATTTGGTCGGAGAGCGCTCCTGATGCTTGAGTCCACTGGGTGGCCAAGGTCCATTGAGCTGCTCTCATATGAAGACGAGCGTAGGGCACCACGTGTATCGTGGAGGCCATGTGGCCCAGAAGTCGCAGCATTTCTCTGGCTGTCAAGTGACTGCTGGACTGAGCTTGGGAGGCCAAGCACAGCAGACGTTGGCCCTGGACTTGAGGTAGGTAGGCCCTTGCAGTGGTGGTGTCCAACTGGGCCCCTATGAATTCTAGAGATTGAGTAGGGGTAAGTTGAGACTTGGGAAGGTTTACCACCAGTCCCAGATACTGCAGAAGGTGCCTTGTGCGGTCCAGGGAAATCTGGGCCTCTGACTGAGATGGAGCTCGGATGAGCCAGTCGTCCAGATATGGGAATACAAAAATTCCCAGACCTCTTAGAAATGCGGCAATGACTGCCATGCATTTAGTGAACACTCTTGGAGCAGAGGCTAGACCGAAGGGAAGTACTCTGTACTGGAAATGTTTTCCCTGAAACAGAAATCTTAGATATTTTCTGTGGGATGGGTGGATGAGTATATGTGTGTACGCATCCTTGAGATCTAGAGAACAAAGCCAATCCTGACTCTGAAGGTATGGAAGGAGAATGCCTAGAGAAAGCATTTTGAATTTCTCCTTGTACAGAAATTTGTTCAATTCTCTCAGATCTAGGATAGGTCTGAATCCCCCTGTCTTCTTTGTTATGAGAAAATAAGGGGAGTAGAATCCTGTCCCTTGTTGAAGAAGAGGAACCTCTTCTATTGCCCCTTGGGCAAGGAGAGTTCCTGATCCAACAGGTCCAGGAGAAATGGGGGAGAATTGAAGTGCCTCACCATGGTATATGGAGGAAGGTTGGAAAAATGAAGTTTGTAGCCCTCTCTGATGATAGAGAGGGTCCATTGCTCTGATGTGATTTGCTCCCATCTGGGAGCAAAGTGAGCTAACCTTCCGGGAATGGTGAGGGGCTCTGGTTGTTCTAGAGCCAGAAATGTTAAGTTCTCTAGGGGCAAGTCAAAACCCCTGAGGGGGTTGAGCCTGCTGAGGAGTGGTAGACGCTGCAGGCTTTGACTTTGCCTGTTTAGGTTGCTGACGTTTAGCAGCAAAGCGAGGCTGAGAAGATTGTTGGCCAGTATTTGTGGAAAATCTGGCCTTCTTGTAGTAAGGCCTCTTGAAAGACTTTTCTTGGCAGGAGTAGAAGTAGACTTAGAAAGTCTATCCAAGGTAGCATTTTCTGCGTCCATTTGAGTGGCTTTAATTTGCCAGTCCTTACCAAATAAGTTCTCACCTGTACAGGGCAGATTCCATAAGCCATCCAGGACCCAGGGTTCTAGGTCAGAGGCCTGGAGCCAAGCAAGTCGTCAGGCTGCAATAGCAATGCCCGAAGCTCTACCGGCACCCTCAAAGGAATCAAAAGCTGCTCTGTTGGAGAACTTAGAACCACTAGAAGCTGTTTCACCAGAGAAATGAACTCCTCTTTTCTATCCTCAGGGATAAAGGAGGCAAAATGTCGTATCTTTAGGGCAAGTTCCCTGAGAAACATGCCCATATACAGACTAAGAATTAATCCTGGCTATAAGCATAGTAGCCTGGAAAATTTTCTTGCCAAAAGAGTCTAGGGTCTTACATTCTCGTCCTGGAGGAGTAGAAGAGTGCCTTTTGGTACTCTTAATCTTTTTCAGTGCAGACTTCACCACAATGGAATGGTGAGGCAACTGAGTCTTTTGAAAACCAGGAGAAGGAGGGACCCGGTACATGGTGTCCAACCTACGAGAATAAGGAGACAACGTTAGAGGAGCCTCCCATAAGTCCATCAAGTGTTCTTGAAGGATTTCATGGATAGGCAGGATGACTGCCTCTTTAGGAACCTTAGGGTATCCTAAAATATCCAATTTCTTTGACCTAGGTTCTTTTTCAGAGGATGTGGTAATAGAAAGTCCTTTAGCTAGTTCAATAATGAAGTCTTGAAAGGACAAATCCTCTGGTGGAGACATTCTCCTCTTTGGGGAAGAGGGGTCTTCATGAAGAACTAGAGACAGCTCATCAGAGTCCTCAGAGGAGTCAAAATCCTCAGAAGAAGCAGAGTATTCTCTATTTGCTTCCAACGCACGATACGCATACCGATCGGTATCGACATCGGGCGTACCGGGTATGGGATCGGTATCAGGTGAGAATCCGGATCCGGCATGCGGAACCGATCTGCGTTTGGAAGTCGATGGTCTCGGTTCCGGTATGGGAGACGATACCGGAACCGGACACGGTACCGCTGAACACGGTACCGAGGGCGTCACAGCATTAATAAAGGCCAGCATGGCCTGCTGCATGGTCTGAACAGTATTGCTCATAGACGCCACTGCTGCCTGGATGTCGGTACCGGTATGGGCCGGTACCCCAGAGCAGTCCAACAGGTGATCAGTCGAGGCCGTGCCATCGATGTCAACCTGTAACCCCATAGATGGTGCTTTGGAAGCCAGAGCTTCCCGCCGGGGTTGTTTGGCTGGGGCAGGATCCTCAGACTCAAAAGTGAGAGCCTCTCGATGCTTTGAAGGAGATTTGCTCTTTGAGGACCTGCCCGCAGAGGGTTTGGTTACCTGAGATCCATCGGGAGAGGAAGACCTGGATGACTGTGATGCTGGATTATCTGAAGCAAACAGCACATGGAATTTGTTGGCCCGGTTCTGCAACCCACGTTTAGACATCTGGGAGCAGGATGGGCAGTCCGGAATGGAGTGGTCAGGTCCCAAACACTTAAGACACCATTCATGGGTGTCTGTGACAGAAATAACACCACTACACTTGGTACACTTCTTAAAACCAGGGGCTGGTTTCTCCATGAGGAGAATTTGTGTAGGCCTGAGGCCTAACCGAAGTCACCAAGTTGTGCAGAATAAAGATTTTTTTTTTTTTTTTAAAGAAAGAAAAGAGACCGGCGGTACCGGTTTCGGTATGGGGAAGGCAGGTACGCGGTCTAAAGAAACAAACTAAAACAATAATTTCTTCAGTGGTGACAGGAACACGACCTGCTGGCTCCGCGGAAAAAGAGAAACTGAGGAGAGCTGGTCAGGAAGGCGGGAAGGCAGCGCACATATGCAGTGGGAGGCCCCAAAAGCTTCCTTCTGGGAAGCTGGGGAGCTTTCCCGCGCAGGCTCCGTCGGTACCGACGTACCCATATGTGAGGACTTATTCCTGCTTGTTCCTGGAGATAAAATATTCCTTGAAAAAGGAAGATTTTTCAAGAAAAGAAAACACCAGCGGTACCGGTGGCATCGGGAAGACAGCCGCGACCACAAGAAAACTAAAGAAATAAAAGAAGAATTTTCTGCGGTGAAAGGAGGACGTCCTGCCGGCTCCGCGGAAAACGAAAACTGAGGAGAGGCAGTTGGGAAAGGCGGGAAGGCAGCACGCAGGCATGGTGGGATGCTTCCAAAAGCTCTTTGATTGGACGCTGGGAAGCATTCCCGCGCAGACTCCGTCGGTACCGACGTACCCATATGTGAAGACTCATTCCTGCTTGTTCTTGGAGATCTATGCTATTCTCCAGGAACAAGCAGGAATGTAGTCTTCACATATGGGGACTCCCTAGCTTTAGATGCCAGGGAGAGACCCCAGAAGTTGTGTGTCCCTGTGAAGGGGCTACACTTCCCTCCATGGATCTCTGGCATCCAACCAGGGATGGTGGGTAGGAGTTGATTAGGTATGGAACAGGTGTTGGAGAGCAGCCTGAACAAACAAGGCATCCAGGCAGGAGTCCTTGTCCAAGCAGTAATGGGCTGTGAAGGTATGAACCGAGGCCCAAGTGGCTGCTCGACAGATGCCGTCGATAGACACAGAGTGCAGATGAGCAATTGAAGCTGCCATGGCTCTCACATTGTGAGCTGTGACATGGCCCTCCACAGGAAGATTCTTACTCTGAAAGACAAAGGAAATACACTGAGCAATCCAGTTAGACAGTGTTCTCTTCAAGACTGGAAGTCCCAAATGAGAAGGATCAAAAGCAACAAAGAGTTGAGAGGACTTTCTATGTTGCTGTGTTCTTTGTAAGTAAAAGGCTAAAGCTCTTTTACAGTCCAAAGTATGAAGATTCCTTTCTGCATTTGATGCATGAGGCCTTGGAAAAAACACAGGCAGGTAGACCGCTTGGTTAAGATGAAAAGGCGAGACCACCTTTGGCATAAAGTTTGGATGAGTCCTAAGGACTAGCTTGTCATGATGCAACCTTGTATAAGGTGAATCAGCCACTAGTGCCTGCAAATCACTGATGCGACGTGCTAATGTGATTGCAATGAGGAAAATAACCTTCCAAGAAAGGAATTTCAAGGAAGTAGCTAAGGGTTCGAAAGGTGGCTTCATGGCTTTATTTTCAAAATAAATATCACTAATACACTATTAACCATACCACACTCTCATTCACATGATGATTATAGATTTAAACTAACAATGTATATATGTTCTAATATGTTATACCTTTAATGTTACAACATTCCTTGTAAATTATAATTATCTGTTCTATGTAAACTGACTTGGTATATTACATACCAATTAACCTACTGTTCCATGTAAACCGCACTTGATACTAGGGAAAGAGCGGTATATAAATAACTGTTAAATAAATAAATAAATAAATAAATGAGCTGACCAAGAACCAGGTTTAAGTCCCATGCCACCGGTGGTGGCCTAATGGGAGGCTTAGTTAGAAGAAGGCCTCATAAATCTTGCTATAAGAGGATGGGAGGAAATAGGTTGCCTATTTAGAGGCTTGAAAGAAGCTGCAATGGCACTTAAATGGACTCTTACTGAATTAGTCTTAAGTCCTGCATTGGATAAATGAAGGAGATACTCCAGTAATGATTCCAGAGGTATCGCAAGGGGGCTAAGACCCTTCTGCGAGCACCATATGGTAAACCTTTTCCACTTGAAAGCATAAGAGCGTCTTGTGGAAGCTTTTCTGGAAGCATAAAGGATATCCTTTACTTGCTGAGAAAGGTTAAAAACATGAAGATCTAGGCCTTCAGCAACCAAGCCCTGAGATGCAGAGACTGGGGATTGGGATGCCATAACATTCCGTCCTGTTGAGACAGGAGATCTGGAGCAGACCCTAAGTCCAAAGAGGGAGCTTGAGAGAGATGTAGAAGCAGAGGGTACCACACTTGCCGTGGCCAATGTGGAGCTATGAGAATCATACGGCCTCTGTCTCTCTGAAGCTTGAACAGGGTTTTGGGAATTAGGGGAATGGGTGGAAAGGCATAAAGGAAGTCTTGACCCCAATGGAGGAGGAAAGCATCCCTGGCCTGAGAGCCCTGAGACGGACCTCTGGAACAGAACCGGGGAAGTTTGGCATTCAATGGACTTGCAAAGAGTTCTATGTCCGGGGTTCACCAAATTTGAAAAATCTTGGCCACCTGGTCTGCATGTAGAGACCATTCATGTGGAAGCAGAACTCGACTGAGTCTGTCTGCCCAAGAGTTTTGGATGCCTGGAAGATACACTGCCAGGAGATGAATCTGATGCTCTTTGGCGAGGGCCTATAGTCGCAAAGCTTCGTTGCAAAGCGACAGAGAGTCTGTTCCCCCCTGCTTCTTCACGCAAAACATGGCAACTTGATTGTCCGTATGAATGAGGACTGTCTTGTAGCTTAGCAGGGTGTGGAACCCTCAAAGCGCAAGGAAGATTGCTCTGAGCTCTAAGAGACTGATGAGTAGATGAGTCTCCTATGGAGTCCAAGTGCCTTTGGTGGAGAAGTCTTGCAAATGAGCTTCCCAACCCATTGGTGAAGCATCTGTTGTGAGAGTTGCCTGGGGTAAAGGTTGTTGAAACGGGGACCCCACCAACAGGTTTTGAGTGGACTGCCACCATTGGAGGGACAAAATAAGGCGATTTGCGTTTGCTATTTTGTGTGACAGGCACCCTGATGCCTGGTTCATTGAGTGGATAAAGTCCACTGGGCTGCTCTCATGTGGAGGCGAGCATAAGGAACCACATGCACGGTAGATGCCATGTGGCCTAGTAGTTGTAACATTTCTCGAGCAGTGAGATGAGGCGTTAGTACTGCTTGAAAAGCTAACTGCACCATGCAAAGGCAACGGGCCTGAGGGAGATTAGTGGTCTTCATTATAAAGCATATGAGGACAGACTGAAGGATCTTAATATATACACCTTAGAGGAAAGGCGGGATAGAGGTGATATGATTGAGATGTTTAAATACCTCCGTGGCATAAATGTTCAGGGAGAGAGCCTCTTTCAATTGAAAGCAAGTTCTGCTACGAGAGGACATGGGATGAGGGTGAAGGGAGATAGATTCAGGAGTGTTATGCAGAAATATTTCTTTACGGAAAGAGTAGTGGATCCGTGGAATAGTCTCCCAGTGGAGGTGGTAGAGATGAGGACAGTAACTGAATTCAAAAAAGCATGGGACAAACACAGAGGATCTCTAAAGGTAAAAAGGGGACTGTTGTAGTTGTTATGGAAGGACAGACTAGATGGGCCATGTGGTCTTTTTCTGTCATCATATTTCTATTTTTCTATGTTTCTATGTTTCGATACATGGTATCCAGTGTACAAGAGTGAGGAGAGGTGGTAAGAGGTGTCTCCCACATTCTCAACATGAGATCATGTAAGATCTCATGGATAGGCAAAGTAGCTGCCTCCTTAGGAGCCTTGGGATATTGTAGAATCTCCAACTGCTTTGCCCTGGGCTCTGTTTCGGGAGCCACAGTAATGGAAAGACCTCGAGCCACCTTCCTGATGAAATCCTGAAAGGAGATATCTTCTGGAGGAGACATCCTACGTTTAGGAGAGGAAGGCTCCTCCGGGAGAAGTATTCCGGTACTGACAGAGCTGTCAGAATCCTCGGAGTCCTCCGAAGATTCGAAGTATCTTCTGTCCGGATGCTCCTTTACAGCCCAATACCCGTACCGACCGAAGTTGGTACCGGGGGGAATCGGTACAGGAAGGCGTCGCATGACTGGGTGCCGGCAAAGCAGACCCCGATGTCGATGATGTCGGTACCGGTACCGATACCGGTGCCGGAGTCTGTACCGGTACCAGTTGAACTGTGCTGCGGTTCCGAGGGTCTCTGTGCCGCTAGGAGAGCCGCCAGACTGCATTCAATAGCCAGGAACCTCTGGTCTATCGATGCTGCCGATGCCTGGGTATCGGTACCGGATAAAGCAGCCGGTACCCCAGAGCATGGCACCAGTAGTTCCGCCGAGGTTGAGGCCTCGAGAACATCCTGGAGCCACGATAATGCTTTGGAAGCCGAATCCTCCCGCCGGGGCAATTTTGCCGGTACAGTACCCTCAAGGGCAACGCCAGAGGCATCTCGATGCTTGGAAGGAGATCTACCCTTTGAGGACCGGCTAGATTTATGTTTAGTTACCTGAGATCCATGGGAGGAAGACAAAGCCCTGGAAGACGTCGATGCCACAGAAGCTGCAGCGGAGGGAAAAAGGGTGCTGAGCTTAGCAACCTAGTTTTGTCGACCCCTCTTGAACATCATGGCACAAGCCATACACTCAAAAATGGAGTGGTCAGGACCTAAACATTTAAGACACCACTCATGGGTCTTGGTGACGGACATGGTGCCGCCACACTTTGTGCACTTTTTGGGAATGCAGCGTGTATGCGCGGTCCCCTTCCCACCCAAGGGTGCCATCTTGCTCAGTCTGATGACATAGCTAAAAGACAGCAAAAAATCAAAATGAATGATATGACTGCAAATCCAGGGGAGGAGGGAGGGTCGTGAGGACTGATTCCTGCTACTCCTGGAGAACACCTGTTACAGGTGAGTAACTACTCTTTCTCCAGGACCAAACAGGAAGTCAGTCCTCACATATGGGACTCCCCAGCTCTAGGCTACCGGGAACCCGAAGCTGAAAAAATGGCTCCCTCTCAAAAGCCTCAACATTCGTGATAAGAATATCCTCTGAGAACGCCCCCGTAGGTAGCCCAACACAAGGGCCGGAGGGTAGGAGTTGCCTAAACCTCAAAGAGATTACAGAGTACCGCCTGTCCGAAAGCACTGTAGATTCGGGACTCTCTCTCGAGGCAGTAATGGGCTGCAAAAGTCTGGCTTGAAGACCAAGTAGCGGCCCAGCAGATATCTGCCAACGGAACAGAGCGGAAATGAGCTACTGACGCGGCTTTCGCCCTGACACGGTGAGCTGTGACTCGACCCTGCAAGGGGAGGTCGGCTGCCTTGTACGCCCAGGCGATACAATCTGCTACCCAAGTGGACAACGTACGCTTGGAGACAGATAACCCCATCTTATTAGGGTCAAAGGCGACGAAGAGCTGAGTAGCCCTTCGATGCCCCCGCATACGTTCCATGTAAAAAGACAACGCCCTCTTACAGTCCAGGGTATGCAAGACTGTTTCAGCCCGGCTGGTATGCGGCCTGGGAAAGAAGGTCAGAAGAGCCACCTTCTGGTTGAGGTGGAAAGAGGAGACCACTTTTGGAAGGAACTTTGGATGGGTCCGTAGGACCACCCTGTTCCTATAGAACCGTGTGTACGGCCTATCAGAAACCAGAGCTTGTAGTTCACTCACACGTCTGGCCGAGGTAAGAGCCACCAGGAAGAGTGCTTTCCAAGAGAGGAAGCGCAAATGGCAAGGAGCCATAGGCTCAAACGGTGGGCGAGTAAGTTCCTGCAAGACCACATTCAAATCCCACTCAGTTGCCGGTGGACGAACCATAGGCTTGAGTAGAAGCAGACCTCTGAGAAATCTGGACACGAAGGGGTGAACCGACAGACTGTCCTTCCAACGGTGAGTGGTGCACTGACAAAGCACTGAGGTGGACCCGAACAGAGCTAGACTTAAGGCCTAGGTCTTGACAGGTGAAGTAGATACTGCAGTACTACTGGCACAAGGCAAGAGAACGGATCTTCATTGCGCTGAGCACACCATACCGTAAACCTACGCCACTTGAGGGCTAGGACTTTCTGGTGGACTGCCTCCTAGAGGCCAAGACCACCTCCTCAACCTCCTTAGGTAGAAGTAAGGGAGCTAGCACTATCCTTTCAGCAGCCAGGCCATCAGATTGAGGGACCCGAGATTGGGGTGCAGAAGGGAAACCTGATCTTGAGACAGGCGATTGTGTTGCAACCCCAGAGGGAATGGAGTTTCCACCGCCAACTGCAGCAGAAGTGGAAACCATGGCTGCCTCGGCCATCTGGGTGCTACCAGAATCAACGAGGCTTTGTCCCACAGGATCTTGAACAGTTCAGGCCACCAGGGGCGTGGGAGGAAACGCATACAGGAGGCCCGTAGACCAAGGGATCAGAAAATCATCTGCTGCCATCCTCAGGGGATGCAGCTGTCTGGAGCAAAACCTGGGCAGCTGATGGTATTGTGGACTTGCAAAAAGATCGATGGATGGACGGACGTCCCCAGCGGAGGAAGATCTGCTGGACCAGCAATGGATTCAACAGCCATTGGTGAGGCTGGAGAATCCTGCTTAGCTTGTCTGCCAGGAAATTCTCCTGACCAGGTAGATAAACTGCTTTGAGAAACATGCCTTGCTTGACTGCAAAGAAGCAAAGGGCCAGTGCCTCCTGATATAGGAGCCTGGACCCCATGACCCCTTGTTTGTTCACGTAGAACATTGCCACTTGATTGTCCATCTGAACTAGAACAGACTGGTGAGAGAGGGTATGAGAAAATGTTTGCAGAGCCAAGCGGATTGCTCGCAGCTCTAAAAGATTGATCTGCTGCATGGCCTCCCGAAGAGACCAGAGGCCTTGAGTGCACGTGCCCTGGCAATGTGCACCCCAGCCCTTCAAGGAAGCATCGGTTGTCAGCACCCTTGTGTGTGTTGGAGCCTGAAAAGGAACCCCCATGAGAAGGTTTGGGCAATGTAGCCGCCACTGTAAGGAGTCCAAAAGTGATTTGGACACCTTTACTCTGTCTCGGAGGTCGCCTGTGGCCTGCGCCCACTGAGCTCTGAGGCACCACTGAGCAGCCCGCATGTGCAGATGGGCATTCGGGGTCACATGTACTGTGGATGCCATGTGGCCCAGGAGCCGAAGGTAGTGTCTGGTGGAAACATGAGAAATGCTCTGAAACTGGTTGGCCAAGTCCATCAGTCTGTGGGCCCTGTCCTCGGGCAAGTAAGCTCTCACCTGCAGGGTGTCTTAATCTTGCCCCTATAACCTCTAGGTTCTGAGAGGGGAGCAAAGTGGACTTTGCGTAGTTTATGACAAAGCCCAGATGCTGAAGAGAGACCGTGCGAAGAGTGGCTTGACTGGCCCCTGATGAGCCAGTCGTCCAGGTATGGGAAGACAAAAATTCCGAGATTCCTGAGATAGGCCGCCGCCACCGCCAGGCATTTGGTGAAAACCCTGGGGGCAGAGGTTAGGCCAAAGGGAAGTACCCTGTACTGAAAATGGTTTCCTCCCACCACAAATCTGAGATATTGTCTGTGGTCTGGATGAATGAGGATGTGAGTATAAGCATTCTTAAGGTCTAAGGAGCACAGTGGTAAGCATCTTGAACTCTTCCCTCTCCAGAAACTTGTTTAGATTTCACAAGTCTAGGATAGGCAGGAGGCCTCCTGTCCTTTTTGGTACCAGGAAGCACCTGGAGTAGAAACCTTGCCCTTTCAGGTGGTGAGGCACCTGTTCCTTTAGAAGACTTGCCAACTACTGAAGGAGGTTTCTGTGTAGAGGGAGTCTTGGAGGCTCCCCTGGAAAGTAGGAGGGGGTAGCTGGTGGAAGTGGAACATGTAGCCCTTTTAGACTATGCTGAGTACCCAGGTATCCCCCGTAATGGCTGGCCACTTGTAGGCGTACAGGGTCAGCTGACCTCCTGTGCCGAGTGGAACCAGCGGCGGAGAAGAGGCTATGCTGTGGGAGTCAAAACCCCACTCCCTGCTGTGCAGAAGATGGACCTGGCAGCTTGGGGGTCTTCTGCCTATGGGGCCCATGCCCCTGCCCCGCTGGCCCTGTTGGGGAGCTGGAGAGCCCTGATATTGAGGGTAGGATTTGTAGGCAGCACCCTTCCTCAGGAAAAAAGGGCTTCTTTCCCAAGCCCTTCTTTTTTTAAGGGGCAGAAGTCTTTCTGGACAGCCTTCTCCTGGTGAGAGTCTGTCTCGACTTCTGCAGCCTTTTCTGTCATGGGCTTACCGAATAGGTTGTAACCTCGGCATGAGACATCGATCAACTTGTCCTGTACCCATGACTCCAGGTCCGATGACTGTAGCCAGGCCTGACGGCGTGCACCAATGCCAGCTGCGGCTACTCAGGCCAAAGCCTCGAAGCCATCATAGCCTGCTCGAGAGATAAACTTTGAGCACTCTCGGATCCCTGTTGACAAGGCTTTGAACCTCCTGAGAACACGGCAATCTCTTTTGCCAGGTCCTCTAAGTACATGCCCATATACAGCTGGTAAGTCTTGACACGGCAAGATAGCATAGAGCCCTGGAAGCACTTTCTACTGAGGGCATCCAGGTTCAGGGCCTCCTGTCCGGGGGGGGGCGCCGAGGAGTGCATCTTCTGACACTTCAGGCGGTGCATGGCCGATTCCACAACCATGGAATTGTGCGGTAGCTGCGCCTTTTGTAACCCAGGGCTCTTACAGACTCGATAAATGGAATTGACCCTTTTGCTAACAACCGGCGCCGAAGCTGGTGCCTCCCACATACGGAAGAGCAGCCGTTCCAGAATCAGAGGAACCGGTACAGTAAAGGCTTCCTTCGGAGGAAACTCATACTGGAGGGCATCGAGCTCCTCGGCTCCAGGCTCCTCCTCGGCATCCACAGGGAATGCCAAAGCCTTGGCCATGTCCTTTACGAAGTCAGAGAACCAGGTATCCTCCTGGGGGGGGGGGGGGACCTTCTCCGAGGCTCAGACTCCAGTGAGTATGAAGGGGCTCACCGGGTCCGGAAGGTATCTGTAGACTCCTCGTCCTCCGTCTCCCAGGCTCCGGCCGTGTGGGCTTCGGTGCCACCTGCCCCGACGCCGAGGGTGAGGACCCAGGAGCTTCCACAGACGCCGCCCTCTTCCTTTTGTGCTCCCGGGTGGGAGACACCCTTTCAGAGGAACCACGACGGCACTCGGGTTCAGACTCCCGAGATGTCGAGGCCTCTGACGAAGTCCAAGCCCGGCCGGACGCGGACTCCGAGAAAATTCTCTCACGTTGATGCTGACGGCTCCAAAGTGCCTTTGACGACATTTTGCTGCACAGGCCACAGGCCAGCGGGTCATGGTCGGGCCCGAGGCATCGGAGGCAGCAGTCATGTATATCTGTGAGAGACATAAGTTTCTTGCACCGATCACATTTTCTGAACCTGCTGGCAGCCATCAGGGGAAAAAGGGCCCCGCAAGGTCAAAAGACCAGGCTGCCAGTGAAAACAACAAAAAAGGCGTGAACGCTAGTCACGAAGGACAAAAACCGAAAAAAGAATACCAGACTCGATACCGGTGTACTGAGCCCAGGCGGGAAGGGGAACCAGCGTCAAACCGAATCAGAAAAAGCAAAAATCACAGAAAAAAAATCTACTTTTACCGAGTGACACGAACTCACGTCCGTTGGGCTCTGCAGAAAAAGAAAGACTGAGCAAGATGGCACCCTTGGGCGGGAAGGGGACCGGCATGCGCGCTGCATTCACAAAGGCTTTTTTTGAAAGCTGGTGAAATGCTCCGCACGAGGGCTCCGTCAGCACCGACAGCACCGATGTTGCCCATATGTGAGGACCGACTTCCTGCTTGGCCCTGGAGAAACAGACCTCCCTCACAAGAGGAAGAGGTGGACGGAGAGTTAACTGAAGACATATGCAGCATTGCTAGGAATGGTGATTTCAATATGCCAGATAGTGAGTGGGACATTCTTGCTGCAGTATCATCTAGAAGTAAGGAGATCCTGGATTCTCTACAGGGAGAACTATTCAAGCAATTGGTAACAGACCCCACACATGAAGGAGCCATACTGGACTTAGTACTTACTATTGATGAAAGTTTTTCTGATGTTATAGTGGGAGATCATTTTGCATCCAATGATCCCCAGATGGTGTGGTTCAGTATTAGGACTAGGGCTGTTAGAATACATTCAAAAGCGAGGGTCTTAGACCTTAGGAAAACTAACTTTGCCAAGATGGGCCAATACCTCAGGGAGTCTTTAGCGGGATGGGAACAGCAAGGGGATGTAGAAAAACAGTGGGAAAAACTGAAAGGGGATATTTTAAGGGCAACCAACCTTTTTGTTAAAATGCTAAAATAAAGGTAAAGAGACAAGAAGATCACTACGGCTTTCGAAAGAAGTAGCTGAAAAGGTGAAGAAAAAGAGGGAGGCCTTCATTAAATACAAGAGATCAAAGAGAGAGGAAGACAGGCATCTTATATTTGGAAAAACTTAGAGAAGCTAGCAAAGGAGTCAGGAAAGCAAAGATTCAAAAAGAAGAGGAAATAGCCAACGCAATAAAATGAGAGGATAAGACATTTTTCAGATAGCGTGGAGTGGAGTGGAGTGGCCTAGTGGTTGGGGCAAGGTAGGAGTGGAGGGGTGGCCTAGTGGTTGGGGCAAGGTACTTCAGGCCGGAAGGTCGAGGGTTCAAATCCCACTAGAGGACAGCAACCTTGGGCCAGAAGGACTGGAGTTTCTAGTCCCACAGGTGCTCCTTGTGGTCTTGGGCAAGCCACTTAACCCTCCATAGCCCATGTTCCCTGTAAAATAGTTATCTCCAAGTTATAATGCCCTGTTCAATGTAATTTCAGTTTGTTCAATGTAAGCCGCCTTGATATCATGAAAGGCGGTATATAAGAAATGTTAAATAAAATAAATAAATAAAATGTTAAATAAAGATATGTTAGTGAAAAGAGGAAGGGCAAAAGTGGTATGGTCAGACTCAAGGGTGAAGGGGAGGAATATGTAGAAGCTGATGAGGATAAAGCGGAATTGCTTAACAAATATTTCTGTTCTGTGTTCACAGATGAAGAACCAGGAACAGGACCTCAGAAAACACCCACGAACAGAAGAGAGGGGCATCTTGAACAATTTTCGGAAGACTGTGTTCGGGAGAAACTAACTAAACTTAAAGTAGACAAAGTGATGGGACCGGATCGGATACACCTTAGAATACTGAGGGAACTTGGGGACGTTCTAGTAGCTCCACTGACCGACCTTTTCAATGCCTCGTTAGAGTCGGAAGTGGTGCCAAAGGACTGGAGAGAGGCTCATGTGGTGCCTTTACACAAAAGCGGAAGTAAGGATGTGGTTGAAAACTACAGGCCAGATAAATTAACTCCCGTGATGAGAAAATTATTGGAAACGCTGCTGAAAGAGAAAACAGTTAGGTTTCTGGAGTCCAGCGGATTACAGGATCCGAAGCAGCATGGATTCACCAGAGGCAGGTCTTGTCAGACAAATCTGATTGATTTCTTTGACTGGGTAACCAGGAAGTTGGACCGAGGGAGAGCCCTAGATGTGATGTATTTAGATTTCAATAAAGCCTTTCACACCGTTCCTCACAGGCAACATATAAACAAACTGAGCACCCTAGGAATGGACCCTAAAGTTACCTCTTGGGTTAGAAATTGGTTGAGTGGGAGGCGACAAAGTACAGGTAAATGGAGCTCACTCTGAGGAGGAGAATGTTACCAGTGGTGTGCCCCAGGGATCTGTCCTTGGTCCGATTCTTTTTAACATCTTTGTTGGTGGTATAGCGGAAAGGCTGTAGGGTAAGTTTTGCCTCTTTGCAGATACCACCAAAATCTGCAATACAGTAGACACCCAGGAAGGTGTAGATAACATGAGGGGGGATCTAGCTAAGCTTGAAGAATGGTCTAGAATTTGGCAGCTGGGATTTAATGTTAAAAAATGCAAGGTCATGCATTTGGGTTGCAGCAATCCAATGGAGCAATATAGCATAGGGGGTGAAGTACATTTGTCGACTAAAGAAGAGCAGGACCTAGGCGTGGTTATGTCTGATAATCTTAAAGAAGCTAAACAGGTAGAAAAGGTGACAGCAAAAGCTAGAAGGATGCTTGGGTGCATACGGAGAGGACTGGCTAGCAGAAAAGAGAAGGTGATAGTGCCTCTGTATAAGTCTCTGGTGTGACCTCATTTGGAGTATTGTGTGCAATTCTGGAGACCGCACCTTTAAAATGATATAAACAGGATGGAGTCAGTACAGAGGGTGGCTACTAAAATGGTCAGTGGTCTTCATTATAAAGCATATGAGGACAGACTTAAGGATCTTAATATGTACACTTTAGAGGAAAGGCGGAGTTCTGCTATGAGGGGGCATGGGATGAGGGTGAAAGGGGATAGATTCAGGAGTGATATGCGGAAATATTTCTTTATGGAAAGAGTGGTGGATCCGTGGAATAGTCTCCCAGTGGAGGTGGAAGAGATGAGGACGGTATCTGAATTCAAAAAATCATGGGACAAACACAGAGGATCTCTAAAGGAAAAAAAGAGGACTGTTTTATGTTTATGTTTATTGAATTTGATATTCTGCCTTTCAGTTTATAAAGAAAATGGTGTATATAGTCGAAAATCAAAATAGATGGCCAATGGTCTGGAAAGGACAAGAAATTACAATATCAAAAAAGAATAAGGAGAAGACCAGGCATACCAGACAGAAAGGGAGGGAGGAACACACAAAAGGACAAGGGGTCATGCAGTGAGGGAGGGAAGGTTGAAGGCAGAGGAGAATAAGTGGGTCTTGCTCGAGTCTGAGGGAGGTAGGTAGTGAATTCCAGAGTGCAGGACCAATGACGAAAAAGGCGGAGGTGTGAGCAGATTGAAGGTGTGCTCGGGAGGGGGAAGGGAGACAGACAATTCATATGAAGTGACCATAGAGTGCAGCTGGGGGTATGAGAATGGAGAAGATCGGCAAGATATTAAGTGCGTGTATTGATGACCTGGTGAACGAGGGTAAGAAGCTTGAAACGAATATGGTGATCTATGGGGTGCCAGTGAAGGTGGAGGAGAAGTGGGGTGATGTGATCAAGATGGGAAGAATGGGTGATATGTGCTGCAGTATTTTGAATACGTTGGACGCCCTGGAAAATCTTGGCTTCAAGCAACTAGTTAATGATTCTACCCATATTAAGGGAAATATCTTGGACCTTGTATTCGCCCCGCAAACCTCTCTTAACCCAGCCCAGGATCCCATAACCTCCATAACTTCTGTTCCTTGGTCAGATCACAAACTGATCATCATTCAGATTCCCTCTTACAAAGCCTACACAAAAACCAACAAAATCCAAAGCAACACCGCAAGACCGCCCTCTCGATCTTTCAAGCCTTTCAACAGAGATCTTATCCTTGCTGAAACGCAGCAACTCATCTCTGAATCCACCCAGAACCTTGACGACCTAATTTCTCAATGGAACAATTGCCTCAGCTCAATTGCCCTACGTACAACATCCAACAAGCCTTCAGGTAAAAGAGTAAGTGCCCCATGGTACTCAGCTGATCTTAAAGCATCACTTAGCCACTTACGGAAACTGGAGAAACGCTGGCGCCGATCTCACTCTTTAAATGACCTGTCAGCATACAACTGTCATCTGGCTGCACATCGCAACACAATCACCAACACGATGAAGCAGTACTACTCTGACACCTTAATGAGATCACTTAATAAACCACATGACCTCTTCGACCTGGTCAAGACTTTATCCAAGGAACCATCCTCTGGACCTCCATTTGAGCTACACCCACAAGATTTTGCAACCTATTTACAATCCAAGATATGTCAGACCAACAAAACCTCTACTATAGCCTCTACCACAGAGCAAAACTGCCAAACAATCCTAACCATGTTTTCTACCCCCTCCAAGAGAGGAATTGAAGACACTATTGCAGCCCTTAACACCAGTACTGCTCAGACCGATCCATGCCCAGCCTTCTGGATCAAGGAGCTTCGCAGTCACTTCAGCTCAGTACTGGCCAAAATAATGAATCTCTCCTTCTCAACTGGCTCCTTCCCTTCAGCCCTTAAGCACACCTCTATCAGACCTCTGCTAAAAAACTGCAAGCTTGACTCCCAACAGGTGGAATCCTATAGACCCATATCTAGTATTCCACTACTCGCGAAGATCATCGAAAAGGAGGCCCAAAAGCAACTGCAGGATCACATTGACTCCGCTGCACCATTAGACCCCTGCCAACATGGTTTTAGGGAATTCCATGGAGTGGAAACCCTCCTTACCACCCTCTTCTGCAAAATAATCACTGGCATTGACGACATTCGTCAAGGATTTGCACTCATCTTTCTGGACATCGCTGCAGCTTTTGACTCAGTAAATCATGAGCTTCTACTAGGACGTCTGATTGACAAAGGCATTAATGGAAAAGCGCTTGAATGGTGCAGATCCTACCTGTCCGAAAAATGGCAGCATGTTCGTTCTGGAGGGATAAAGTCTGAACCTTTCCACCAAAGCCAAGGAGTCCCTCAAGGATCCTCCCTTTCTGCGCTCCTTTTCAATATTTACATGCAGCCAATTTGTAATATCATCCGGTCTTTCAAGGTTGACTGCATGTTATATGCAGACGATGTCCTGCTTTACATTCCCTTCTCTACCGAGCATCTGGACCTCTCCCCATTGACGAGTTGCTTCAATGCAATATCTGACTGGCTCCTGTCTCAAAACCTCAGAATACAACATAAGAAAACTGAAGTACTCTTCATAACAAGGAATCCCAATTTTACCCCCCCACAATATCTTAAAGTAAAAGAAGCGGAGTTGCAATCTAAATCCTCAATACGATATTTGGGAGTCACACTAGATCAACGCCTAGACATGAAAGCCCACGTAGGAAACATAGTCAGATCAGTGTACTACAAGATCCGCTCACTTAGACACCTACGTTCCATGCTTGATCCAACCGATTTCCGGACAATCTTCCAGGCGTTGGTTATACCCCATTTCGACTATGCCAACGTCATATTACAAGGTCTTCCCCAATCTACATTAAACCCGCTTCAGCTAGCCATGAACGCGGCAGCAAGAGTCATCCATGGAGCCTCCAGGTACGACCACGTTACGCCCCTGCTGATACAGTTGCATTGGCTTCCTATTCAAGCTAGAATAGTTTTCAAGACCTTGACAATTACTTTTAAAGCTGTCAATAATCTCACATCGGCATCCTTATCCTCACTCATCCATAGCACATCTCCAGATAGAGCAAGGAGATCCATGGCTATAAACTCCCTCAAAATCCCGAAGGAACTTACTACTTGCACTAAATCGACAGCCAACAGAGCCTTCAGTCTCAGTGCCCCAATATGCTGGAATGCACTACCCCCTGATATCCGGGCTATTAGGAGCCTGACACAGTTTAGGAAAGCCCTCAAATGCCACCTCTTCAACAAATACCTTTTAGAACCCAATGGCATCACCTAGAGCCCAATAACACCCACTGATACCAGTCCCAGATAAATCTAGGGTATATCAACAACTCACCAAGTGTGATATTCATTGCTATAGTGGACTGGTTTTTCTATGTATCTTCTGTGTATATGATTCCATGTAGTATGTTTTGTAAATAGTTACCCCGGTTATCCAAGTTATTTATACCCTGTTACCTGTAAACTCATACGTGTTAAATGTACTGAGCATTTTGTTCCATGTAAACCGCGCTGATGATGAATAGTGCGGTATATAAGAGACTGTAAATAAATAAATAAATAAATAAAAACTGGAAGTTAGGAATGCCAGAGAGTAATGAGTTGCAGAAATCCAGACAAGAGGTGACGAGTGAAAGAGTGAGAATAGTAAGAGCTTGGGGAGTGAGAAAAGGGTGAATGGCACGGATCTGACGGAGACGGAAGAAAGATGTTTTAGTGACATTGAAGGTGGTTGTGGAAGGAAAGATCAGAATCAGAGGACACCCAGATATCGGAAGGAGACGACAAAAGGGATGGATGAATCTGCAAAAGACAGGGCTAGTTGAGGGGAAGGATTACTAAGGGGAAACCAGATAGCAAGAGTTTTAGCAAGATTTAGGTGAAGATAGTTAGAGGTGAGCCAGTTGGAGACAGATAGGAGACAAGAGTTCAGGGGGGAGAGATCGGGAAGCAAGGGGGAAGTATGATGGGAGGAGGACAAGATCGTCTGCATAGAAAAAAGGCCAGGATGCCAGATTGTTGGATTAACAAGGCGAGAGGCACCAGGAAGACATTAAACAAGAGAGAAGCCAACACCGAACCTTGGGGGAACATCACATTGCAAGGGAAGGTGATCTGAAGGGGCACAGGAAGCGGAATGGGAGAGAAAGAGCAGGAAAAGAGATAGGAGTGGAACCAACAGAAAAGAGAGCCTCAAAGCCCAGCATCTCGTAAATGAGAGAGAAGGAGAGAGTGATCAACAAGATCGAAAGCTGCCGATAGATCCAGGGAAACCGCCACCGAGATATCACCACAATCAGGTGCGACATGCAATTCATTAAGGAAGGCCATGAGGACAGTTTCTACGCTATGACCGGAGCGAAAGCCTGATTGTCGAGGGTGAAGAAATTTAATGGTGTCCATGTGATGAGAAAGCTGAGTGAAAACCACTTTTTCTAGGATTTTAGAAAAGGGGAGATGTTAGACTGGCCGATACTGAGCAGGGATAAGAGGCTCAAGAGAAGATTTCTTAAGGATTGGACAAATAAGTGCATGTTTCCAAAGTAGAGGAAAAGTGCCAGTGGAGAGACTAGAGTTAATCATGGTGAGGATAGGAGGAGGAAGAGCCAGAGAGGGTGTAAGGAGCCATGAGGAGGGAATGGGATCAAGGGAACAGGTAGCTTTTCAGGAGGAAAAGATGGATTTAATAAGCTCTGAAATGGTGAGGGTGAAATGACAAGCAATAGTTGTTGATATTTATTTTAACCCTCCATAGCCCATGTTCCCTGTAAAATAGTTATCTCCAAGTTATAATGCCCTGTTCAATGTAATTTCAGTTTGTTCAATGTAAACCGCACTGATGCAGAATAGCGCGGTATATAAGAGAATATAAATAAATAAATAAATAAATTTTATTTATTACAATTTCTTATATACCGCGCTATTCGGTATCAGCGCGGTTTACATCATAACACAACGACCATAACAACAAGCTGTCTGGTTTTACATCGAACAGGCGTGCAAACTTGGATAACAGGGGTTAAACTATATACATGAGATATTTACACGGAACAAGGTTAGGTAAAAATCACATAACAAATGTAAGGGTCTTTCTAGAGTGGGTCGTTTCTTCAGAGGGGATATCAAGGTTCAATTGCTGATTGGGTAGTATTGGAGGAAAAGGTGGGATTTGAGTGCCTTCCTGAACTGATATAGGTCGGCAATGGCCCTAATGTCAGGGGGTAGAGCATTCCAGCATTTGGGGACATAGAAACTGAATGCCCTGCTTGTGGTTGTCATGTTGCACTTTGTCAATGCCTTTGGGGTTGTTAGAAGGTTTACGGCTGTTGCTCTTCTGGATCTGTTGGGGGGGGACCATGTGAAAAAGATCTGTGAGTGAGGAGGATGAAATACCTTTGATTGCCTTGAATGATAGGAGTAGGGTTTTAAAGATGATCCTCCCATAGACAGGTAGCCAGTGAAGCTGTTTGAGAATGGGAGTCACGTGGTCGCTTCTGGAGGCTCCGTAGAGGACCCTTGCTGCGGAATTCATGGTAAACTGTAAGGGGGTTAGTGTGGATTTGGGGAGACCTTGAAAGATGGCGTTTGCAAAGTCAAAGTGTGGCAGGATTAGCGCTTGGTATATGGTCCGGAAATCGTCTGGGTCCAACAGGGAGCGTAGGTGCTTGAGTGAGCGGATTTTGAAATAAACGGCTTTGACTATGTTGCTTATGTGGTGTTTCATATCCAGACGTTGATCCAAAGTAACTCCAAGGTATTCTATTGTTTCTTTAGTTTGTAAGTCAGCTTCCTTGACACTGACATGGGATGGGGGAGTAAAGTTGGGGTCTCTGGTGATGAAAAGCACCTCTGTTTTTTTATGTTGAATGCGTAAGTTCTGTGATTGGAGCCACGTTGAGACTGCATTGAAAAAGTCTATAAGCGGTGCCAGATCCATGTGAGCTGTGGAGAACGGCGTGTATAAGAGAATGTCATCTGCATATATCAAACAGTTCACATTGAATGATCTTATGATGTTGCAGATGGGCTGCATGTAAATATTGAATAATGAGGATAACGAGGAGCCTTGAGGTACCCCTTGCTTTTGATGGAAAGGTTTTGACTCTTCTGATCCGGACTTCACATATTGCCATCTTCCATCCAGATAAGATTTACACCATCCTAGCGCACTGTTGCAGATGCCCTTCTCTTTCACTCTTCTGAGGAGAATTTCGTGACTCACGGAGTCGAACGCCGCGGCAATGTCTAGGAAGATGAGCACAAAACCTTGACGGATGTTGTCAATGCCTGTGATGATGTCGTTGAATAGACTAGTGAGTAGTGTCTCGACCCCATGATATTCTCTGAACCCATGTTGGCAGCTATCTAGGGGAGCAGCGGCGTCTATGTGATCTTGAATTTGCCGTTGTGCCTCTATCTCAATTATCTTAGCTAAGAGGGGGATACTGGCTATTGGCCTATAAGAATCGAATCTTTGGGGGTCTAGTTTGGGGTTTTTCAATAGTGGCCTAATGGAAGTCTGTTTGAGTGTTGTGGGGAAATATCCTGTTGTGAAGGAGAGCTTCATTATATTTGCGATGACAGGGCTGAACACACCACGTAGCTCCTTAATCCAAAAAGCTGGGCATGGGTCAGTCTGTGCAGTGGAGGTGTTGAGAGATGCTATGGTGTCCTCAATACATTTAGTGGATGGTGTGGAAAATTTGTTTAGTGGGGATAGGCCCATTGGTTCTTGAAACGTGACTACTGAGATCTTGTCAGTTTGAACGATCTTGGATTGCAGGTAGTCAGCAAATTTTTGTGGGTGAATCTCATTGTGTTCGGGAGATGGTTCCTTCGAGAGGGATTTGACCAAGTTGAAGAGGTCACATGGTTTATTCAGAGATCTCTTTAGGGTGACAGTGTGATATTGTCTCATTTTGGTTGTGATTGTTTCTCGGTGTATTGAAAGGTGGGTTCGGTAGGCGGTCTGATCTTCAGTTGAGAGCGATCGGCACCATCGGCGCTCAAGTCTGCGTAGTTGAGTAAGAGAAGCTTGCAGCTCAGGTGAGAACCATGGGGCGGAACTTCTTTGTCCTTGCTGTGTTCTTGGGGTTCGGGTGTTGAGATGGCAAGCAGGTTGGAGTTCCAGGAAGAGATTAGTTCATCAAGGTCCGGCGTGGTTTTGTTGAGGAGTGATTGGGTTTCAGATAGGATGTGTTCCCTGTTGAATGGGCGAAAGCTTCTTGTGGCTGTTCGTGAAGTGTTGTTCGTAGTTCGGCTTCTGTTCAGCTGGTCATTGTTGAAGGGTATCTGGATAATAATCAATTTGTGGTCCGACCAGGGTACATCAACTACTGATATTGGAAGATTGTGGTTTTGTTCCATGACTGGCTACGGAACAAATACCATATCAAGAATATTCCCCTTTGTATGTGTGGGTTCATTGATGATTTGTTTGAGTCCCAGGTCTTCCATTGCACCAAGGAACGCATTTGCGTGGCTTTGGGGTAAAGATGGGAGATTGAAGTCACCCATTATCCAATTTGGTTTATTGGGAGTGAGGGTGTTGGCTGCAAGGTCAATAATGGTTGGGAGGTCATCTGGGGATGTAGACGGTGTTCTATATAACAAGTTGAGGGAGCATTACTGGTTTGCAATGGAGAGAATGTCCAGGCTGTTTGTGCTAGAGGAGTCTGATATGTGGAAGTTAAGGTCTGATTTGGTGATTATGAGCACCCCTCCTCCTTTTTTGTTATCCCTATGTCTCGTATGTATGGAGAAATTGGGGGGTAGTAGTTGGTTGAGGAGGACGTTGTCTTCCGATGATAGCCAGGTTTCCGTGATCATAAGTATCTCTAGGTCATAAAGGGAGATTGTGTCTAGGACAACAGGCCATTTTTTGCATATAGAACGCGCGTTGATGATGGCACATTTTAGGGAACGGCAGCTCAAAGATTTTTCCTGGATGGGTGTCTTGGATAACTGGAGTGCTACATGTATCAGGTGGGAGCAGCGCGTGTAAGCGTCACTTCCTGGGTTGGAATATGGGGGACCATACCATCTTTTTCCATGGCTATTCAAGACTGGAATCTTGCCGTGTGGCGTATAAAGGGCTTGGGAGGTTCCAAGCCAGTGAGTAAGGAGGTAAAAGCTAAGAATGGCAGCGACTTGGAGGGCCATTTTGAGGGTTGGGATTGTGTGTGAGACACTGTAGTTATGATGTAGTATGTTATGTAGTTATGATGTATGATATAGAAGGACAGACTAGATAGGCCATGTGGTCTTTTTCTGTCGTCATTTTCTATGTTTCTATCTTATTTTTTAGACTTCTAGCATTTGCATACAGGCATTTCAGAAGTTGTATTTTGTTCTTTTTTTTTTTTTTTTTTTTTTTTTTTGTAAACTCTGTATTAGACGGGTAATTTAGAATCTTTCAGTTCTTACTGATTTTTACTTAAAGGCATCAGGGATACTTTTACCTTTACTGGAACCTCTTTATTGGGATGCCCTAACTTCCCTCTTGTGCTAGTATCCTTCAAAAATACAAGATTCCGAACAATGACCTCTTGGGCAACTGTCTGTTTTCCCCTCAAAAGCTGCTCTCCTTTTTATTTACGAATCATTTTTATTGAATTAAAAAAAAATATATATTTTACAAACTGCAAACCTTCCATACAGGTGCTGCGCAGATTCATTAACATGCCTGAACATTTACATCTATCATCTTGATATGGGTGAGGAGTCCTAGGAGAATAACGAGCCCCTTCCTCATACCTCTGCCCCCTTTTAATCTTCCTTCCTCCACCTCCCCATCTCCAACCCCCTCAACCCATTGAGTGTTCACGGTGCAGCAGAGTAGTCCACTTGCAGAGCAGATTATTGTATGTAACATACCTTTAAGCCTCCCTCCCCTCGCAAGCAACTGTACAACACTTTACATACCGCTTTGTATACAGTAATATTATTATTAGTTTAGTCTGTCATCCCCCTCACCCCTCACCCCTATCCTACAGTCCATTCTGGATGCCCTCCATACAATCCCCATCCACACCAGCCCTTTATTGTGGCCCATGCATTCCTCCCTGCCCCTCACACTCCACATCACACATTCAGCATGGCACTTGGTATGGTTGCAGTAGGGTGCGAAAGAAGCGGCTCCCATACGGACACAAATCTTTCTCTAGGTTGAGAGCCCAGCAGGCCCGCTGTTCTCTGTTCCATTGCCATAAGATCATAAAGAGCACATTCCCAGCGTACTATCTCTGCAGATGACACAAAACTATTTAAAGTTGTTAAAACCCATGAGGATCTTGATAAATTGGAAGACTGGGCATCTAAATAACAGATGAAATTTAATGTGGACAAGTGCAATTTTATGCACCTAGGAAAGAACAACCCAAACTATGGTTACATGATGCAAGGTTCCACATTAGCAACCACCACCCAGGAAAAAAAGATTTAGGCATCATCTGGGTTAAAACCCTCCGCCCAGTGTGCAGTGGCGGCCAAGAGAGCAAATAGAATGCTAGGTATCATAAGGAAAGGAATGAAAAATAATACAAAGGATATTATAATGCCTCTGTATCGTTCCATGGTGCGAACACACCTTGAATATTGTGTACAATTCTGGTTGCCGTATCTTAAAAAGGATAGAGCGTTATTAGAAAAGGTACAGAGAAGAGCCACCAAAATGGTAAAGGGGATGGAAGGATACCCCTATGAAGAAAGGCTAAAAAGGTTAGGGCTCTTCAACCTGGAAAAGAGACGGCTGAGGGAAGATATGATAGAGGCGTATAAAATTAATGAATGGAGTAAAAACCATTATTAAAAGTACCCAGGATATCACTGCTTGACCCAATACAAACATTGTGCAACCTGTCTCTTTTGGGGATCTGCTAGGTACTTATGACCTAGATTGGCCACTGTTGGAAACAGGATACTGGGCTTGATGGACCTTGATCTGACCCAGTATGGGATATCTTATGGGGCCATCTATCACTTAAGGGTCAGTTTCTTGGCTATCAAAAACTCATGCACCAGGAAACTCTAATTTTCCCTGTGCTGACCATTCCCCCGAAAGGAGCTCAGTAGGCACATCTCCGGAGACGGGACAACTTTGCATACTATCCAGGCACCCAATTTGTTACACACTCGTGTCCAAAACGTTTGCAATATTGGGCATGACCAAAAGTGGTGGAGCAGCGTTCCTATATCTCTTGCACAAATCCCACAGAGATAAGATGTTCTAAGACCTGCCTTATGTGCTCGAACATTGTGGGTATAGGCTTGCCATAAAGCTTATACTGCATTAACTGAAAATACACATTTTCCGTGATGGGAACGGCCTGTTAGAAGGCACCCATCAGCCACTAAGCCGTCAACTCTCCAAGTCCCTCTTGATACTAATGCTGTGCCATGATCTCTAAAAGTTGAAGATCCGGTGGGGAACGCATAAGATATGCCATACTGGGTCATACCAAGGTCCATCAAGCCCAGTATCCTGTTTCCAACAGTGGCCAAGCAAGGTCATACGTTGTTTCCCCAAAAGACACAGGTTTCACAATGCTTCTACTGGGATAAGCAGGGATATCCTGAGTCCCTTTGTAATAATGGTTTATGGACCTTTTCTCCAGGAACTTGTCCAAACCTTTTTTAAACTCAGCTACACTAACAGCTTTTACTACATCCTCCAGTAACAAATTCCAGAGTTTGATTGCATGTTGAGTGAAAAAATATTTTCTCTTATTTCTCTTGAATAGTTTACCCTGTAGCTTCATTGCATATCCGCTAGTCTTTCTATATTCTGATGACGTAAACAATCGATCTACGTTTATCCGTTCCACTCCATTCATTAATTTATAGACTTCTATCATATCTCCCCTCAGCCGTCTTTTTTCCAGGTTAAAGAGCCCCAACCTTTTTTGCCTTTCTTCCATCCCCCCTTTACCATTTTGGTGGCTCTTCTCTGAACCTTTTCTAACAACACTATATCCTTTTTAAGATATGGTGACCAGAATTGCACACAATATTCAAGGTGCGGTCGGCACCATGGAACGATAGACACATTATAATATCCTTTGTTTTATTTTCCATTCCTTTCCTTATGATACCTAGCATTCTATTTGCTCTCTTGGCCACCGCTGCACACTGGGTGGAGGGTTATCCACAATGACGCCTAAATCTTTTTTCTGGGTGGTGGTTCCTAAATGTGGAACCTTGCATTGTGTAACCATAGTTTGGGTTGTTCTTCCCTAGGTGCATCACTTTCACTTGTCCACATTAAATTTCATCTGCCATTTTGATGCCGTGTCTTCCAATTTATCAAGATCCTCTTGCAATTTTCCACAATCATGGGTTTTAACAACTTTAAATAGTTGTGTCATCTGCAAATTTGATAACCTCACTCGTAATTCCCTTTTCCAGATCATTTATGAATATGTCAAAAAGCAGCAGACCCAGCACAGATCCCTGGGGTACTCCACTATTCACCTTTTTCCATTGGGAGAATTGGCCATTTAGCTCTACCCCTCTGCTTTCTATCTTTTAACCAGTTCCTGATCCACAATAGTACATCACCTCCTATCCCATGACTTTTTAGTTTTGCCAAAAGTCTGATGAGGGACCTTGTCAAAGATACACTATATCAATCGACTCACCTTTGTCTGTTTATTCACACTTTCAAAAAAACATAACAGATTATATGGATGCAAAAGGGTTAAATAAATAAATAAATATCTAGGGGAACGGTAAGGAAACAATTAGGAGGTGAAGAGGAGACTAAGGAGATCAGGATCGAAAAGCAGTCTCAAAAAGGCGAGTCTTTAGCCTGGATTTGAAATCGGTCAGAAATGGAGCATGACATACTAACTCGGGTAGTTAGTTCCAGGCATAAGGAGCAGCAAAGTGAAAAGATTGAAGTCTTGAGTTGGCAGTGTAAGAGAAGGGCACAGATAGAAGTGATCTGTCAGAACAGCGGAGTTCATCAGGAGAGGTGCAGACAGATAAGAGAGCATAGATAGTGAAGAACAGCCAAATGAAGACACTTATAGGTCAGTAGTAGAAGTTTGAACTGGATGCAGAAACAAATAGGGAGCCAATGAAGTGACTTGAGAAGAAGGGCAATGTGAGCATAGTGACACTGGCAGAAGATTAGCCTAAACAGATTGAAGTGGAGTTCTTGATCCACAGTAGTACACTGCCTCCTATCCCATGACTCTTTAGTTATGCCAAAAGTCTCTGATGAGGGACCTTGTCAAAGGCTTTCTGAATGTCCAGATACACTATATCAACCAACTCACCTTTGTCTACCTGTTTATTCACACCTTCAAAAAAACAGATTAGTAAGACAAGATCTTCCTTGTCTAAAGCCATGTTGGCTGTCTCCCATTAAGCCATGACTATCTACATGCTGGGTAATTTTGTTCTTTATGATGGTGTCTACCATTTTTTCCCGGTACTGATATCAGGCTCACCGGTCTGTAGTTTCCCGGATCTCCCCTAGAACCCTTTTGAAAAATTGACGATCCTCCAATCTTTAGGTATTAGAGATTATTTTAATGATAGTTCACAGATTACTAATAGCAGATCTGCAATCTCATATTTCAATTCTTTCAACACCCTGGGATATATACCATCTGGTCCAGGTGATTTGCTACTCTTCAGTTTATGAAATAGTTGAAATACATCTTCCCGGTGTAGCAATATTTCTTTCTATTCTTCTGCAGTATCACCTTTAAATACCACTTCAGTCATGGGTAGCATCCCTACATCTTCTCAGTAAAGACCTAAGCCTTGCGCCCTAATATTTCCTGAGCAGTCTAACGCCAGGTCATGAGGGCAGTTGAAATTGCCTGCCAAAAATACCTGTCTGTGGGTGACGTGTGATCTGCTGCTGCACCTTTTTAAAAAGGAATGGTCATATTCATTGGGAGCCTAGACATTTGCCAACAATATATTCTCATTGTAGAGGGTGGCACACAGGAGAACAAAACGCCCCTGCAGGTCTGTCTCTTGGGGTGTTATTTCTAGGGGTACTCCCAGTTTCATAAGAAGGGCCACACACCCTTTTCACGTTCCTGAAGAAGCCCCATAGACAGCACCCACCCAATCACGCCGAAGTTTCAAATGCTCCCCGTCGCTCAGATGTCTCTCTTGCAGCATTTATTTATTTTATTTAGCATACATTTGTATCCCGCTGCTTCCAGTGATCAGCAGCGGTTGCTATACATGGTGAGATTGGCTGTACGGGCCAGTAATTAGGGATATATACATTGCAATTAAGGAGGGGGAGGTAGAACACAGCAAAGATATGGTTACAGATTTACATTTGATTGATGTTAAGACTTCACACAGGGTACATTATATACATATTTACACATGGTACTTATATACATATTTACACATTGCTGACTTTAGGACCTCACACTGGAGCAAGCTGCATATTTACACATGACTGAATGAAATTCATGAGGTTAAATTGAAATGTGATTGGAAGAGGTGCGTCTTAAGTTTTTTTCTGAAGTCTTTCAGATAGCATGGCTATCTGAACCTCCTTGTGCTTTAGGACTTGCAGGATTTTAGTACGCTTAGCTGGCGAGGAGATGCCACCAACATTACAACAGTCCAGGCATGTACCTTAAGTGACATATCCCTTCCAGTCATGTTCAACCTTTATGACTAGCAGCAACCATTCACCCCGGGGCAGCCCAGCCTTGACCCCCAAGCACTGAGACCTAAGACATACATAGGGTTCATCCACTCCATGGACTGCAAATATCCCATCCCCATTCCCAAACTCCCCTCATTAAACACCAACCCCCCCCCCACCCCTAATCCCCTTCTCTCTTTGCACCAATAGTCTCCTTGCTGCCCTTCCCATCCCCAGCTCCTGCTCAGGGGCATCTGCAACCTATTACTCTTTACCACTTCCCAATCCCCCACAACCTCCTTTGACCTATATCCGATGTCTTCTGTGCACAGTACACACATTCTGTCCCCCCTCTAAGCTCCTCCCCACAACCATGCTAACATCCAATAACTCAACCAACCTATGTACCAGTTATACCTTTTCATACTCCGCTGTATGGAATGAGCCACTTTCAAGCACCTCCATGTATATTCATCTGTGTTATGCCAGACGTCTCTTAGTAGGCTAGCTCCTTTCAGAGCCAAGTCCCCCATTCACAGACCATAATGTTTAAAAAAGTCATTTTTTCTGTGCCTGTTTTTACATAAGTCTAAGGATACCATGCCGAGCTGTGATGATGGTCTTCCTGCCGTGTGCGCGCCATGCTCAGCAGCCCTACTAAATCCCGCTGTCCACCGACTCACTCAGACAGTTTCTCCTGGCTTGCAGTGGGCAATGCTGCCATGTACTTTCACGCTGCTGCCGCTTATTCAAAAACTTGGGTTGCTCCCTCATAGTAAATCCTCAAAGTCACCGAGTAAGCCGAAGTGAAGCGGATGCCTCTCGAAGAGTTCTGCACACACTGGTGAGAACTACTTTCTATTTGCAGCAAGTGTGGTGGAATAATCCTGAAAGACCAAGACATTTTGATTTTCAATGTTTCTTCTGGTAGGCTTGCAGAAGTTGCGCTTTGTGTGAGAAGTTCAAGATTTTTGTGAGCACCGGTTTCTGGCACACTTGGCCTTCCGCCCTAGGGCCCAATGGTGTGCCCGCTCCACCTTGATATCATTGACCAGCGCATCAAGTCCCAACTCTGTAGGAAGCCAAGTTTCAAATAAGTCTGACAGTTTTGATCCAACCATGTCTCCGGCACACCAATCAGACTGAGCTTATTCCTTTTAGAGCAATTTTCTAGATCAACCTTTGCCAAAAGGGTCTCAATTTGCAACTGCTGTTTTATTTTCCCACTCCTGCTGCACGTCAGCATCCTCCATGACTGATACACGATGTTCAATCTCCTCCATTCTCCTTCTCACCTCGGTGAGGGCTTCTCCCATAGAATCCAATTTCTGCATAACTAGGGCAAACTTTGGTTCCAGTAGTTTTGCCACTTCCTTTGCTAGTTCCTCCAGGGCAGAGTCCGTGCTATCAGCCCCAGGCAAGGCCAGTAGCATTGCAGCGGCTGCCATTTTGCTATCTCTTGCCATCTTTTCGTGTTTCTTTTTTGCTGCTGCACGCATGATAGAAGGAGTCCCCGGTCACCAGCAATGCCCCGATATTTCGGTCTTCATCGGAACCGCTTAACTAACTGGGGTCTGCAAAATCTCGATTGACAGGCATTTTTGTGCAGGGCCGCCCCAGAGTGAGGTAAGAAACATCCTCACCTGCTCATGCGCTCACAGGACTCCTGCTCTCTCCTTTTTAAAGGTTAATACCAGCAGCCTGGTTCTACCTCGGTTAATATGGAGCTCATCCTTTCCTCAGAAGGTTACCCAGGTTCTAACAAATCCCAAACCCTCCTCCTTGTACCATCGCCTCATCGACACTTTGAGACTCTGGAGCTCTGCCTGCTTTTTGAGTCCTGCACATGGAATGGGAAGTATCTCTGAGAATGCCGAAGAGATAAAGGCATAAAGCACCCCCAGCAGCTTACTAGAATATCATGAATTTCATTTGTAGTTATAGATGGATAGCATAAGCTTGTATTAACCCAGCTATCTCTGTGTTTTCTTGGCAATGTATCACCAGAAGTAGATTGCCAGTCTTTTCCTCCAAGGCAATGGAGGGTACTAGGCAGTTGCTCTAACCACTACGCTACTCCTCCACTCCAGATGTCACTATGCACATGAAATACTAGCCTGAGAAGAGATCAAGACTGGTGCAGGACAAAAGGATGTTGTATTTTGTGACTAGTGGCTGTTTCTTTTCAAAGATTTCTATTTGTCTTGATTTATGCAAAAACTTCAATAAAATGGCCAGTGGAAATACAGAGTTTGAAGCAGATGGGGAGAAGCTGCATACTTAGTAGTCTCCCTGGCTGTTCAATCCTTGGCCTAAGATGTTATAAAACTAATTCCAAGCATCTGTGTTGTTTTTCTTTGTGCTTACCAACCATTCCTTCTGTCCAGCCGTAGAAAGAAATGAGGATTTACAAGGAGGTCTGGAAGTTGTTTAAGTTACCCTGTGAGTTCTAGAATCTAGAAATGCTATTCTGGAAGTTTTGAATTTCAACTTCCTATCTAAAAGCCTACATTTGACTTCCAGAACCTCCTTCCTACACTTTCCTATGTCATTGGTACCAACATGTACTAAGACAGCAGGCTATCTAAAACTATCTAAAACCTGGTCTATTTATTTATTTAGACAGTTTTGTATACCACCTTATCCTTCAAAGTGGTCACCACACAATTGGGGGATACATTTAATATAAGGGGATATGAGACATACACTAATACTTACAGGGAACACAGGCAATGGAGAGTTAAGTGGCTTGCCCAAGACCACAAGAAGCACCTGTGGGACTAGAAACCCCAGTCCTTCCAGTCCAAGGTTGCTGTCCTCTAGTGGGATATGAACCGCCGACTTCATGACCAGTCACCCAGCCATCTACATGCCTAATAACCGAATCGCCAACTATAATGGCCATCCTAATCCTTCCCTCATGGGCATGTAGCCCTAGAGACATAGCCTTGGTGCGATGGTTCAGTTTATTTTGATTTAATATCAAGATTAAATCTCAAGATTAAATCAAAATAAACTGAACCGTCTAATTTCTCAACAAATAGGGGTGTCCTTCATGGAGCGATGCGGGGGAGGAGCGGTGGGTTCACCCCTAAACAAAAAAAGAAACAAAGATATGAGGAGGGGTGCACCAGCTCCTGGTGGGTGCACAACAAAGCAAAGACATGGGAAGGGGTTCACCTACTCCTGCCATATAGCTGGGCAGACTAGATGGACCATACTGGTCTTTATCTGCCGTCATTTACTATGTTACTATGAAAGAGATTTACATCACCTGAAACAGAGGTCCTAGCAACACTCCCTTTTACATAACCTCTCTCCTCCAAGGCAACAGAAAGGCTTTCAGACTGCAGGTGGGTCTTCACTACTATATCCCTATAGGTCTCATTTATATACCTCTTGTCTGCCTTAGCTTCTCCAAGTCTTCTACTCTAGCCTCTAGAGATCGGACTCCTTCCCTGAGAGTGAAGAGCTCCTTGCATCTAGTGCATATGTAAGACCACCCACCAACTGGACAAAATAGACACAGATTTTATCAACTTAAACCCAAAGAATTCCCTTTAACCTAAGAACCAGAGAAATTCCCAGCAAGTAAAGACAAGTGTTGATTCCTTCCCAGAAAAAGCAATTTCTCTCCAAAGTCCTTCAGGGTTGGCTGGGAATGGGGAGAGAAGAATTGCTATAAGAACATAAGATATGCCATACTGGGTCAGATCAAAGTCCATCAAGTCCTGTCTCCAACAGTGGCCAGTTTAGGTCATATGTACCTAGCAGTGTCCCCAAAAGACACAGGTTCCACAATGCTTGTACTCTGACAAGCACTGATATCCTAGGTCCCTTCTTAATAATGGTTTATGGACCTTTCCTCCAGGAACCTGTCCAAACCTTTTTTAAACCCAGCTACACTAACAGCCTTTACTACATCCTCCAGTAACAAATTCCAGAGTTTGATTACACGTTGAGTGAAAAAATATTTTCTTTTATTAGTCTTAAATAGTTTACCCTGTAGCTTCATTGCATGTCCACTTGGAGTCTACCCGTTCCTCAGCGTTTTTCTTCTGGGGTCCCAGACTCTGGAACTCGCTCCACTCCGCCCTTCGTCTGGAGCCCTCTTACAAAACCTTTAAGGCCAGATTGAAGACCCATCTTTTCTGAACCGCTTTCAATCTTCCCCCTCCCTCCATCCCCCTTTCTCCCCTGCCTCAATAGTTCCAGTTGTACCAATTTTTGTTGCCGTGCACTTTGCTTGCTCTGTCTGTTGCTTTACTCTCCCTAGATACTCTATCCTTTTTCTTAATCCTTTATGGCGTTCCTTTTCCTTTTCAGCAGCTCATATATTTTTGTTATTGTACACCGCTTTGATGCCACTGGTAAAAAGCGGTATATTAAAAGCACCAATAAAGATAAAAATAAAGATGTCCCCTAGTCTTTCTATATTCTGATAGCGTAAACAATCAATCTACGTTTACCCGTTCTACTCCATTCATTAATTTATAGACTTCTATCACATCTCCCCTCAGCCGTCTCTTTTCCATGTTAAAAAGAGCCCTAACCTTTTTCACCTTTCTTCAAAGGAGTATCCTTACATCCCCTTAACCATTTTGGTGGCTCTTCTCTGAACCTTTTCTAACAATGCTATATCCTTTTTAAGATACGGTGACCGGAATTGCACACAATATTCAAGGTGCGGTCTCACCATGGAACGATATAGAGGCATTATAATATTTTTTGTTTTATTTTCCATTCCTTTCCTTATGATACCTAGCATTCTATTTGCTCTCTTGGCTGCCACTGCACACTGGGCCGAGGGTTTTTAACATGTTATCCACAAAAACGTCTAAATCTTTTTCCTGGGTGGTGGTTCCTAATGTGGAACCTTGCATCGTGTAACCATAGTTTGGGTTGTTCTTCCCTAGGTGCATAACTTTGCACTTGTCCACATTAAATTTCATCTGCCATTTTGATGCCCAGTCTTCCAATTTATCAAGATCCTCTTGCAATTTTCCACAATCCTCTTGGGTTTTAACAACTTTAAATAGTTTTGTGTCATCTGCAAATTTGATAACCTCACTCGTTATTCCCTTTTCCAGGTCATTTATGAATATGTCAGAAAGCAGCGGAACCAGCACAAATCCCTGGGGTACACCACTATTCACCTTTCTCCATTGGGAAAATTGGCCATTTAGCCCAACCCTCTGCTTTCTGTCTTTTAACCAGTTCCTGATCCACAATAGTACACTGCTTCCTATCCCATGACGCTTTAGTTTTGGCAAAAGTCTGATGAGGGACCTTGTCAAAGGCTTTCTGAAAGTCCAGATACACTATATCAACCGACTCACTTTGTCCACCTCTTTATTCACAACTTCAAAAAAAACATAACAGATTAGTAAGAAAAGATCTTCCTTGTCTCAAGCCATGTTGGCTGTCTCCCATTAGGCCATGACTATCTACATGCTGAGTAATTTTGTTCTTTATGATGGTTTCTACCATTTTTCCCAGTACTGCCGTCAGGCTCACTGGTCTGTAGGTTCCCGGATCACCCCTGGAACCCTTTTTAAAAATTGGCGTTACAATGGCGATCCTCCAATCTTCAGGTATTACAGATGATTTTAATGAAAATTCACAGATTACTAATAGCAGGTCTGCAATCTCATATTTCAGTTTTTTCAATACCCTTGGATGTATACCATCCGGCCCACGTGATTTGCTACTCTTCAGTTTATCTAATAGTTGTAATACATCTTCCCCATTGTATCGATATTTCCTTCAATTCTTCCGCACCTTTAAATACCACTTCAGTCATGGGTAACATCCCTACATCTTCCTCAGTAAAGACCGAATCAAAGAATTCATTCAGTCTCTCTGCTATCGCCTTGTCGCCTCTTAGTGCCCCTCCATCCCCTCTATCATCTAAAGGACCAACTGACTCTCTCACAGGTTTTTTGCTACTAATGTACTTGAAAAAGTCTTTATTTCGTGTTTTTTGCTTCCGCAGCAAGCTTCTTCTCAAATTCTCCCTTTGCCTGCCTTATCAATGCCTTGCATTTGACTTGCCAGTGCTTGTGCTGTTTCCAGGTTTTGTCGTTTGGCTCTTTTTTCCCATTTCCTCAAAGATGTTTTTTTGGCAACAAAAGCATCTCTGACCTCACCTTTAAACCATGCTGGCAGAGATCACGTGAGCACATGAGCGGGTAGGGTGCTCCTTGCCACGCTCCCAGGCCGCTCGGAAAACTTTTGATTGTACCGGAGGCGAAAGTCGGAGAAACGCGGAAAAACTTTGCTGGAGGCTGTCGGAGTGTCTGGGGCATCATTGGAGATAGGACAGACAACAGCCGGGGTGCGATGAAGGCAGCTGCGAGGAGAGAAAAGCCTGCCACTTCCCGAGAAAACAAAATGGCGACTGGCATGAAAGGGGGCACTGGGCCTGGATCCCCGGAAAAGGACAACGGTGAAACAGCTCCCGAGGAGACGGCGCAAGAAGTCGTTCGATTACTGGAGCCCAAATTTGATACCATAATGCAAAAGTTGGAAGTTATGGGTGAAGCATTCACAGAACAGACACGGAGAATTGAGGAAATGGAGCAGCGTGTGAATGTGTTGGAGGAAGGCGAGCTCACGCTAGAGCGAGCTAATCAGAAGCACCAGGAACAACTTGAGGCGTGTGATAAGGAAGCTTATCATAGCTCAGGAAGGAGCTATAGGAAAGGTGAAGTGACTCTGAACAAGCAACCTGTCAGTTCTGGTAGAAATAAGAAAACATAATTTTCCCATAAAAGACTACCAGTCCCAGAATGCACCAGGTTTCCAGCAGCCATTAGAGGAGCTGAAAGGGGGAAATGTGTGTTCAATCAGGAGGGCTATGAGGTAATCCCTAAGCACTCATCTCAAAGGGCAGGGCCTGATTCAGCACAGCTGCGCTGTGTTAGGGTGGAGCACTCATCTAGGCAGAATAAAGGTAGAGTTTATTCTACAGATAATTATCATCATCCTCAGAATTATCCTCAGTTTCATCTGGAGGATCATCAGAAGCAGAAGCCAAATCGGACGGACAGAGAGGGCAAGAAACCCTTTGGAAAAAGGAAGAGAAAAGCCTTTGGGAGGTCTAGAGGAGTCTCGAGCAGTACGTATACTGGGAGGCATTCCAAGGGCCAGCATACACCATTTGGACTGGGGAAAGCCAGAGGAATGGTGCTGCAGAGCTAGGAATCTCCAGACGGTACCTGTGAGGGAGACGGCTGCACGTGGAAGGGACCCTAAGACCCGTGCCAGAAGGTATGTGAAGAGAGATCCAGTGTCCAGGGATCTGGATTGGAAGGCTGGACATAAGAACTGGACTACATACTGGCCAGGCTATATAGAGAGGAACTCTAACAGCAATGGAAGCTCAGGTATGAACACTGATCTATGCCCTAGCTATAACCTTGAAAGACAGCAGGGAAACAAGTATTCTCCTGAAAGTGCTCCATTGAGAAATTCATCTGTGCCAATCCATGATATTGAACCCATGATTGTTGAAGGGGGAGAGATAGCAGATGAAGGCTGTGTTTACATGGATTGCTCTCTGTCTAAACTCCTGTGGTGATTTTCTGTTATAACATACAACAACCATCACAAAGAAATACAAACTTGTTCTTTAAATCTACTCAGAAAAGCTCCTGAGTAGGACTTTTAGCCACGCAGTAGAAAGCAAGCCAGCTCAGGGGTTTCAGCTGGGTAACTGCTAGCAATTGAGCCTTACCTAATTGCTTGTGAGCTCTGAGGGAATCACTTCTGAATCTGTGTGTGAAGATATAAGAAGTTAACCTGAAAAGAACAGTTTTTCTCTTCTTTGTGGATTTTTGTTTGTTGTTTGATACACTGCTAAGAAAATATTAGCTAAAGCCTACAGAAAAGACCAGTTTGTTACCAACCAGCGATTCTACCATCAATCTCCTGTAATCAGAGCTAAACATTCTCTGCTGACTGCAACCCAATCGGGGCTCTGAGAGGGGAGGAGCAGTGGCGTTTTAAATCCCAACTGCCAGCTGCAGACAGGTCAGCGATTCTACCATCAATCTCCTGTAATCAGAGCTAAACATTCTCTGCTGACTGCAACCCAATCGGGGCTCTGAGAGGGGAGGAGCAGTGGCGTTTTAAATCCCAACTGCCAGCTGCAGACAGGTCAGCGATTCTACCATCAATCTCCTGTAATCAGAGCTAAACATTCTCTGCTGACTGCAACCCAATCGGGGCTCTGAGAGGGGAGGAGCAGTGGCGTTTTAAATCCCAACTGCCAGCTGCAGACAGGTCAGCGATTCTACCATCAATCTCCTGTAATCAGAGCTAAACATTCTCTGCTGACTGCAACCCAATCGGGGCTCTGAGAGGGGAGGAGCAGTGGCGTTTTAAATCCCAACTGCCAGCTGCAGACAGGTCAGCGATTCTACCATCAATCTCCTGTAATCAGAGCTAAACATTCTCTGCTGACTGCAACCCAATCGGGGCTCTGAGAGGGGAGGAGCAGTGGCGTTTTAAATCCCAACTGCCAGCTGCAGACAGGTCAGCGATTCTACCATCAATCTCCTGTAATCAGAGCTAAACATTCTCTGCTGACTGCAACCCAATCGGGGCTCTGAGAGGGGAGGAGCAGTGGCGTTTTAAATACCAACTGCCAGCTGACAGGCCCGCGCCTGTCGGGCCCGCGCCTGAGGGCCTCGCCAGAGGGCCCTTTGGCGCGGCTCTTAGGCGGAGACCGTAGAAGACGACCACCGCCCATCAAGCTAACCCCTCCAACATTGTGTAAATTAATGTTACAACCTCAAAATCGCAAGTAACCATTGTAATATCCTTGTATACAAACAAAATTGTCTCTTAATCCACCTAAATATAAGTACTATAATTTATTTAAATACCCTTTCAATATATCCTCTCCTTCTACAACTATTAAGTTATCTTTATATATACATTCCAGTAACTACAGAGTTAAGCACTATTATTTGTTATATGTACTTATTCAACCTGTCAACTGTAATTATCCTGTTATCACTGAAACACTGTTAACTATGTCATAGTTCCTCATTCATCCTATAAGCTTCAGTTAACCTCCTGTTACCACATATCACTGTAATACTGTAATAGTGTTTTAGCTTTTAGCTTTTCATCCATCCTGTACGCTCCAATCAGCCTGCTATCACTGTATTCACTAATTTTACATTTAAATTTCACTTACACATACAATATGGCCTTACTCTACATTATAACATTTACCTTCTACCTTATCACTATAGGAATATGTAATGTTACCAGCCTACACACTAGCTATAATAGAATACCAACAATCCATAATCACAGAAGAAAGTGGTCTGATACTCCCTTCTACAATTCTAGAGTATCTACCCAAAATTCCCACCATCATCTGTTACTCATCTCATTACAAAACACCACAAAAAAGAAACAAGTAGGAAATCCAATTCCCCAATATCTGAAATGTGCATTAATAAATGCCCGATCCATACGCAAGAAATGGCCTATCATCTCTGACATAATTTCATTACATAGCCTTGACCTTCTCCTAATCACTGAGACATGGCTTTCTTGTGCTGACAATGTATTAATCAACCAATTTTTGCCTTCTAATTTTTCTATACATACATGTCATAGAAGTGGCAAGAGGGGAGGTGGTGTTCTAGCCATCACCAAATCTGACCTTCATTTCAACCTTAAAGAAGCAACAAGCTCATCACTCCTAGACACTTTTACAATAGCAAATAAATGTTGTTCTTTCACTTTACTATACCGCTCTCCTTCTTCCAATTCTGATTCTCTATCTATGATAATTGACTTGGCCTCCAATACACAAAACCCCCACATAGCAAGTTGGGTGCTAGGAGACTTTAATCTCCCTTCTCTCCAAGACTCCCATGTAACAGCTTTTCTTGAAGCTCTACAAGTTTTGGGGTATAATCAATTAATTAAAGATCCAACCCATATTAAAGGTGGTATATTAGATCTAATATTTACAACTGAAACAACCGCCAATTTACCATCTATCTTGGATCTATCAATCAACCCAGTTCCATGGTCAGATCACAAACTAATTATATTCAAGGCTAGATGTAACCAAAAGGATGAAAGAGGAATAAACGACCATCCTAGTACCCCTCTAAGAAGATTCAAGCCATTTGACAAAGACCTAATCCTAAAAACAACACTTCCACTAACCAACTTACCAGAGTGCAGCATTGATGATTTAGTTTCTAATTGGAATAGTACTTTCAGTTCGATTGCCACATGTCCATCGACCAACAAACTACAAAGCAAGCGACACTCTGCTATATGGTACTCATCTGAGCTGAAGGCCTCGCGCACAACCCTAAGGAAACTTGAAAGACGATGGCGACACTCACACTCTGAAGTTGACAGAGCTGTATATATCCAACATCTCACATCTCATCGCATGGCAGTTACTGAATCAATGAGACGTCACCATGCAGTCACTTTAAAAAGATCTCTGAACAAACCTCATGACCTGTTTGCCATAGTTAAGCGTTTGACAAATGAACCTGCCTCACAACTTAAATATGAAATCCACCCTCAAATATTTGCTAACTATCTACAATCCAAACTCTGCCAAATTGACAATAACTCGGCTCCTAACAGTCCTAGATCCAGTAGATCAAACTCTACTCACTATCTTCTCAATTACATCTAAACGACAAATCGAAGACACCATTGCTTGCATAAACATGACCACCGCTCATACTGATCCTTGCCCTGCGTTCTGGATCAAAGATCTACGAGCTGATCTCAGTCCCATCATATCCAGACTCATGATTTAATCATTTACAACAGGAACTTTCCCTCGTACCCTTAAGCAAACATCCATAAGGCCATTACTAAAAAACAACAAACTTGACCCTCTTAAACCAGAATCATACAGACCTATTTCAAGTATTCCATTACTAGCAAAAATTTTGGAAAAAGAAGTACAAAAACAAATTCAGGATCATATAGATCTTAACGCCCCACTCGACTCATGCCAGCACGGTTTCAGAGAATTCCACGGTGTGGAAACGCTTCTAACTACTCTGTTCAGCAGCTTATTATCAGGAATTGATAACATCCGCCAAGGGTTCGTCCTTGTTTTTCTTGATATCGCAGCCGCTTTTGATTCTGTTAGCCATGAACGCCTCCTTGAGCGTCTCAAAGGGAAGGGAATTACTGATAAAGCACTTGAGTGGTGTAGATCCTACCTTTCTGACAGATGGCAACAAGTACGATCCAACGATACTTCATCAGATCAGTTTCATCAAAAACAAGGGGTCCCTCAAGGCTCATCCCTTTCCGCCCTTATGTTTAATATATACATGCAGCCTATCTGTAACCTGATTCGATCCTTTAGAGTTAAATGCATGATATACGCGGATGATGTACTTTTATATTTTCCTTTTACAACTGAGAACCCTGATCTCAATCCATTAACTAACTGCATAAATGAAGTATCCAACTGGCTACAATCCCAAAATCTAAGGATCCAACACAAGAAAACGGAGGTGTTATTTATTACACGTAACCAAAATTTCACTGCTCCATCCTTTTTGAAAGTGAATGATGCTAACCTCCAGACCAAGACCACCATCAGATACCTCGGTGTCACTTTAGACCAGAAATTAGATATGAAAGCACATATTAGTAATATTGTAAGAGCGGTATATCACAAAATACACTCCCTTAGACACCTTCGATCCTTGCTAGAGCCAGACGATTTTAGAACCATCTATCAGGCGCTAATCATACCTCATTTTGATTATGCGAACTCAATTTTACAAGGTCTTCCACAAACCACCTTACACCCACTTCAAATGGCTATGAATGCTGCAGCTAGAGTCCTTCATGGAGCTTCCCGGAAAGACCATATCTCACCTATTCTAAAACATCTTCATTGGCTCCCAATTCAAAGTAGACTCACTTTCAAAATTTTACTAATTACATTCAAAGCCTTCAAAGAACTCTCATCTTCATCAATATCAGACTTGATCCAAACACCACCCCTCAATAGAGACAGAAGGTCAGTAACACTCAATACTCTGTTAGTCCCTAAATCAATATCACAGTGTACCAAAACTACTTCAGACAGGGCCTTTTCATTCTGTGCACCAAGGTGTTGGAATAGCCTTCCTCAAAACATCCGAGCAATACCAGACCTTTTGCAGTTTCGCAAAGCTTTGAAACACTACCTCTTCCTTTTATCTTATCCAGTAAACAATAAAGACATCTCAACCAACCCACAGACCTTCCACTCATACACATACAATACAGATACCTCACAGACCACATACACACAAAACTGAAGCCATGATGATATTATGACTATGTTTATTAATTATACACCCTGTTATCCGAGTTATATTCTCCTGTTTTCTGTAAACACAAAGTACTGTTGAATTGTGTATCTCACTGTTTTTTGTGAACCGCGCTGATGCTTAATAGTGCGGTATATAAGAGTCTATAAATAAATAAATAAAATAAATAACCAGGTCTTTATTCTTTTGCTTTGATTCCCTGACAAGTTCAAATGTTGTTTTTCCTGATTTTGTTTTTCTAAGTTAAACACTGAAAGCAAGTAGCCTGATTTATGTGCTACCAAGCATATCTGTGTTGGGAGAAATAACCCCATAAATAAATATCTTATTGGCTTTACCCTCAAGCACAACTAATTATTGTGAGCAGCTGTGTCTGTTGTGAATGGACTGCATTGCCCACAATCCCTTGCAAATCATATTGACATATGCACTTGCCAAGACTGTGAACATTCTCACCCAGGCAGCCGTCTGACAGGCGCTGATGCTTAAAGTGGACGATTTGGAAAATCGGTCCCGGAGGAACAATCTCAGGCTGGTCGGTGTGCCCGAATCTCGGTTGGACAATCAATTATTTGATTTGTTTGAAACATGGTTGCCGAAGGAGCTGGGCCTGGACAACTTGATTGGGCATATCAAAGTGGAAAGGGCCCACAGGCTAGGCTAGGCCAGCAGACGGAGGGCAGAGAGCGGCCGCGACCAGTGTTGGCCAGGATTTTGAATTTCCAACATAAAACCCTCCTTCTACAAGCTTATAGGAAGCAGAGAGACTTAAAGCTAGATAATGCTCCGGTCCTAATGTTTCAAGATTATTCTTCGATGGTTGCAGCTAAGAGAAAGGAGTTCTCATCTCTCTGCAGTGACCTTGCACGTGGCGGCATTCACTTTGCGCTAAGCTATCCGGCTACGCTGAAAATTTTTCACAACGGCAAGTCTCATTCCTTTGAGCAGGCAGTTGCAGCATGGACCCTGGTGGCCTCCCTCTTGACCAAACCCACGTCTGGGGACAACTAGATACTGCTTTTGGTTGCGTAACGACGGGCATGCTGTGGCCCTGGACCGCCTGAGCTGAGGACATGTGGGACTGACAAAAAGATTGATTGTCTCAGGAACAGCCTCCACTAATGCGGCGTCGAGTGGCCCGGAGGTGTGGACAGTGATCTAACTCCTGTTTGGGGCATCTTGCCCCAAAGTAGTTGGCCGGGATATCCCGGGGGGGGGGGGGGGAAGGGAGAGTGGTAGTTGTTGAATGTGTTGGTTGTTGAGAGCTGTTTGGGGTGTTGTATGTTTCTTTAGTGTGTGTGTGTGTGTGTGTGTGTGTGTGTGTGTGTGTGTGTGTGTGTGTGTGTGATATTTCTGCTGGGGAGAGGGGGGGCGGGGGAGGGGAGGGTGAGGGGAGAGGAGGTGGGGAGGGATTAAGAATAGACAAGGGAAGGGTGCCCGGGAAATTTTGGACCTCATGGTTGGATAGGGATGAGGGGAGAGTCTTCCTCTGGGGCAGAGGCTGGGCGGTTTCTGGAGTAAATAGGAACAGTCTTGCAGTAAAAGGCCGTAGCCCTAAGATTAAATAACCAGAGTGTTAAGTTAATCTCCTGGAATGTAGGTGGAATAAGCTCCCCTGTTAAACGCACTAAAATTTTGCAAGCATTGAAAAGAAAAGGGGCGCATATAACATTGCTCCAGGAGACTCATCTTAGTGATCAGGAACACAAAAAGCTGGTGAAGGACTGGGTGGCGAGCATGTATGGGGCTTCCTCTGGGGGGAAAACGGCGGGAGTGGTGGTGCTGGTGAAAAAGGGTATCCCATTTGAAGTGAAGAAGGTTGAATCTGACCAGAAGGGGCGCTATGTCTTCCTTCATGCTAAATTGTATGATGAGGAGATATGGATAGGTAACATCTATGCCCCCAATGTCTACGATCATGCCTTCTTTAAGCTTCTGTTGGGCCTTGTGAAGAAAGTGGGGGAAGGAAAATTGGTATTGGCTGGGGACTTTAACTGCCCACATGATCCCCATCTGGATAAATCGGCGGCAAGCGGGGGTGGGGCCTGGTCCAAAAAAGGGGTGGGATACCTGTGTAGAATGGGAGGTTTGCTGGATGTGTGGCGTACCCTGCACCCGGGAGACCGTGTCTACACCCATCAGTCGAGAGCCCACCTTACCTGGTCACGGCTCGACTATATCCTGGTGAGTGAACAAGGGATTTCCAAGGTGGATCAGAAGGGTATAGAACCCATAGCAATATCGGACCATGGTATGGTTTGGATGACCTGGGAATGCCAAGGGGTAGGTAGGGCGGGCTGGCGCTTTCCGGCCTACTTATGGGAGGATAAAGACTTTCGCAGTTTCTTGGAGAAGCACTGGGATGAGTATGTCCTTTTTAATGACACTCCTGACTGTCCACCCCTTATATTCTGGGAAGCTAGTAAGGCAGTTATGAGGGGGGTGATTATTGCCTATACTGCTAAAAGGCGCAGACATTTGGATCACAGCATCTTGGTTTTGGAGCGTAACCTTCAGGCTCTACAGTATAAACTTAGTAATCTGAGTGGACAGGGAGCCAGGATACTTCAGCAGGATTATGCTAAGGCCCAGTTGGCCCTTAATGAGCTTCTTCAGAGAAGAGCTAAGATGTCTTTGCAATATTATCAGCATAAATTGTATAGATATGGTAATCGGTCCGGGAGGCTTTTAGCGAAGTTGGTTCGCGACCCAGGTGGAGCACGTTTTGTCCCTGTCCTTAAAGATGCGGAGGGGAAACTGCAGCACCAGCCGCAGCACATTGCAGAACTTTTTCGGAGCTTCTATGCCCGTTTATATACGGAGGAGGAACGCGATAATACGCAAAGTAGAGCGTTCATGGATAGGGTGACGCTACCTCAGCTATCTGAGGGGGAGCTGCAGAGGCTCAATGCCCCTCCGACGGGGAAGGAAATTCAGGATGCCATCCAGAGAGGGAAATCGCATAAGGCCCCGGGCCCCGATGGTTTCGGAGCAGAGTACTATAAGATATTGTCCCCTAGATTAGCCCCTAGTATGTTAGCTATGTATGCAGAGGCTCTGCAGGTGGGCGGCTTCCCCAGAGACATGCGTTGTGTAAATATTACCGTAATCCCGAAGCCGGGGAAAGACCCACTAGATTCTGCGTCATATCGGCCTCTCTCACTTATTAACAATGACGTTAAGATTTTGGCCTCGATACTGGCAAAGCGGCTGAATCCCATATTACCATCTCTGATAGATGAGAGGCAAGTAGGTTTTGTTGTGGGGAGGGACGCAACTAAGAACATTGCTAAGTTGCTTTTAGGAATGGAGCATTGCATTGCGAAGCATTCGCCATTATTATTGGTCAGTCTGGACGCTGAAAAGGCGTTTGATAGGTTCGCCTGGGCCTATCTGTGGGATGCTTTGGGTGGTTTTGGGATTCGAGGGGAGTTTGCCCAATGGGTCTGGGTCCTATATCAGCTCCCTGCGGCGAGAGTCGGAGTGAATGGGGTCTTCTCAGAGTCATTTACTTTGGAAAGGGGTACGCGGCAGGGCTGCCCACTCTCTCCACTTTTATTTGTGCTTGCGTTGGAACCGCTATTGCGGGCTATTCAACCTCCCAAGTGGCGGGGATTAAGATGGGAGGAGAGGAGATGAAACTCAGTGCTTTTGCTGATGACATGCTTCTCTGTCTGACTGAACCGCAGGAATCATTGCAGAGGGTGCTGCTACTCATCCAGGAATATGGCAGCTTTTTGGGGCTAAAGATTAATATGTCCAAGTCTATGGCCTTGGATGTTGGAGGGAGAGTGCAACCTGTCTGGCGTGGAGTTTTACCCCTTGCGTGGGCGGAGGGTTCTATCAGGTACCTGGGAATACAGCTACCTGCATGCCCGGATAGGCTCTATCATGCAAACGTGGGGGGAATGCTAGAAAGGGCACAGCTAACGTTTCAGCGTTGGCGAGAATTTCCATTGTCTCTGAGAAGCAGAATTGCCCTATTTTCTATGGTAGAACTCCCCCAGTGGTTATATATGTTGCGATTATTGCCGATTTGGATTCTTGCGAGGGACTGGAGAATGTTTGATAGATATTTGACTTTGTTCCTCTGGGGGGGGGGGGGCGCCGTCCCCGAATCCCGCTAAGGGCCTTGAGGCGAAGGAGGGAGGAAGGGGGGATGGAACTCCCCTCGCTGAGGAACTATAATCTCATATACCTGGCTCGACATATTTGGGGTTTGTTAATTGTGGAGGGTGGGTGTGCCCCAGTTCAGCAATTGCGGGAAATTTCCTCACCCTGTCACAGTTTGTACTTACTTCACACTGTGCGTAAGCGCGGCCTGGGGGATAGGGGGGACAGTGCATATCTGAGAACCTTACGGGTGGCTTGGCGAGAGCTTTGTGGGAGGGTCGGCTGGGATTCGACCTGCTCTCTCTTGCTGCCATTGGTGGGGAACCCAGATTTCTTGCCGGGCTTCGCTGAGTTTACGCTTTTCCATGTTTGGCAGCAGAAGGGGCTAGTATGTTTGGGGGATTTGGGTAGAACAGAGGGAGGTGTCTTGGAGAGTTTCCAGAACTTGAGCAATACTTATAGATTGGCATCCAGGGACTTTTATGGATACCTCCAACTTCGCCACTATGTGGATCAGCTGCGAAGGAGGGTCCCTACTCTATTGATCACAAAGGACTCGAGGAAACTGATTGGGGGATGGGTGGAGAAAGACCTGCTGGACTGGGATGAGAGAAAGCAGCTGCTCTGCCCGCTGGTAGATTGACTATCTTAAGATCCTGGTCCAACGCTGGGCTAGGGATGGCTTGCAAGGGCTGACAGTGGAGATCTTGCGGTCTGCTTTTGAGCGGATTCCCAGGGGTGCCGTGTGGATGTACTTGCAGGAGATGCAGTACAAATTTCTCTGGAGAGCGTACACCAGTGATCAATGGGCGTATAAAGTAGGCTTGCGAGCTACCTCTGTGTGTGGTTGGTGCCAGCAGGATGAGGGGGCTCTGTTTCACAAGTTTTGGGTCTGCCCCAGGGTTCGGTGCCTATGGCAGCAAGTGACTGATAGGCTGGGGGACTGGCTGGGGTTGGGGGTCCCCATGCAGTGGGAGGTGTGTCTTTCATTGCTGGGAGGGGACTCTGCCTCTGATCCCATCTTACCCCAGAGCTTTGCTCGATAGAGGTCTCCTTCTAGTAAAGAAAGTCATATTGGGTAACTGGCTTGAGTGCTTCCCCCCACAGCTTGTGAGTTGGGAAAAATCAATGATAAACTTGATGCATATGGAAAAGCTCACGGCGAAGCAGTTAGGGGGGAAACAGTGGGAGCAGTTTCTTGAGCTTTGGCTACCGCTCATAAACACTTTAACTGCTCAGGAACGTAGCGCAGTGTTGAATGTTTAGATAAATTCCCCTGCTGCGGACGTCTGCAAAGTACATGGGTGTAGAGTTGGATGTGGTAGAATTTCTCCCCTGGGATTAGGCTTGGCAATGTGGGGTTTCCAGGTGCCGGGCATTAGGGCTTGCTTGAGGGGTGGGGGAGGGTGGGCAGGGGGAAGGGGAAACGTTTTTGTACAGTTTGTACAGTTTGTTATTCCTTATAGACTGTTTGTTTTGCTAGTCTACTGTCATTATGCAGACCCATCCTTACGATTGATGTTGGGGGGTTGGGAGGGGGGGAGCCTTCGAAAGGCTATAGAAAGACCTGTTATTGTCGCCTGTTATTGTCACCTGTTGATTTCCTGGTTAGACAGATTTTGGTGCGGAACGGGTGGCGGTCTGACTTGTTGTTTTACACAATAGCCTTCTGGCTCGTAACTGTGTATTTCTTCTTTTCTATGGCTGGCTAGAGATTATTGTTAATGGCTCTGTTTGATGTGGACTGTATAATTTTTATATTTGTTTGGGAAACAATAAAAAACAAATTTGAAATAAACCATGCTGGCAGTTTTTTTTAGACTTCCTTCAACTTTTCTTAAAGGTGGAATACAGCTGGACTGGGCTTCCAAGATAGTATTTTTCAACACCACCCAAGCTTGATGTAAGTCTTTAACCTTTGCAACTGCTCCTTTTAGTTTTTTCTTAACTATTTTCCTCATTTTATCATAGTCTCCCTTTCGAAAGGTTAAAGGTAGTACTGTCAATTTCCTTACTATCCCTCCTCCACTAATTAAATCAAACGCGATCATGCTATGATCACTATTGCCAAATGGCCCCAACACCATAATCTCCTGCACAAGATCTGGTGTTCCACTAAGGACTAGGTCTAATATGACTTCCACTCTGGTCGGTTCATGAACCAGCTGCTCCAAGAAGCAGTCATTTATGTCATCTAGGAACTTTATCTCCCTAGTATGTCCTGCCGTGACACTGACCCAGTCTATACCGGGGTAATTGAAATCACCCATTATTATTACTGCGCAATAAATTTTGTTAGCTTCCTTGATTTCTTTGAGCATTTCATCATCCATTTGGTCATTCTGGCCAGGCGCTCGATAGTACACACCCACTGCCATCGCCTTCCCCTTTTTACATGGAATTTCAACCCATACAGATTCTACAGCAAATTTTTTTTCCTGCAAAACTTTAATCCTTTCTGATTCAATGCCCTCTCTAACAGAGCGCAACCCCTCCACCAATTTGATCAGCTCTATCATTACGATATAGTTTGTACCCAGGTATCAGTGTCCCACTGGTTGTCCTCCTTCCACCATGTCTCTGATATTCCAATCATATCTAACCTCTCATTTAGTGCTATATATTCTAACTCTCCCATCTTATTTTTTAGACGTCTAGTATTTGCATACAAGCATTTTAGAGACTATATTTTATCCACATTTTTTGGAACCTCTCTGCTTTTGGTAGTACCCTTCAAGGATACATTCTTCCGAATCATGCGCTCTTGGACAACTGTCAGCTTTCCCCTATTATCTAGTTTAAAAGCTGCTCTCTCTCCTTTTTAAAGGTTAATGCCAGCAGCCTGGTTCCATCTCGGAAAAGGTGAAGCCCATCCCTTCGGAAGAGCCCCTCCTTTCCCCAGAATGTTCCCCAGTTCCTAACAAATCCAAAACCCTCACCTCTGCACCATTATCTCATCCATGCATTGAGACTCCGGAGCTCTGCCTGCCTTTTGGGTCCTGCGTGTGGAAAGGGAAGCATTTTGGAGAATGCTACCCTGGAAGTTATGGATTTCAACTTCCTACCTGCAAGCCTAAATTTCACCTCCAGAAACTCCCTACCACATTTTCCTGTGTCTTTGGTACCGACATGTACCAAGACAGCAGACTCCTCCCCAGCACTATCTAAGACCTTATCTAGGTGGCGCGTGAGATCCGCTACCTTCGCACCAGGCAGGCATGTTACCAGGAAATCCTCACGTCCACCAGCCACCCAACTATCTACATGCCTAATGATCGAATCACCAACTATAACTGCTGTCCTAACCCTTCCCTCATGGGCACCTGGCCCTGGAGAAACTTCCTTGGTGCGAGAGGGTTTTCATCACCTGGAAGACAGCTCCTAGTTACAGAATCACTTCCTGCCACACCAGGGTGATGCTCTCCTGTCACGTGACCTCTCTCCTCCATGGCAACAGGGATGCTGCCAGACTGGAGGTGGGACTTCAGGACTATATCCCTGTAGGTCTCGTCTATGTACCTCTCTGTCTTTCTTATGTTTTCCAAGTCTGCTACTCTAGCCTCTAGAGAACGGGCTTGTTTCCTGAGAGCAAAGAGCTCCTTGCACCTAGTGCACACGTAAGACCTCTCACCAACTGGGAGAAAATCATACGTGTGACACTCAATGCAGAAGACTGGAAAGCCCCCATCTCGCAGCTGGACTGTCGTCTGCATCTTCGTTTTAAGCTTGTGTTTAGATCTAAGTTCTTTACTTACTAAGGGTTGCTATGGATATGTATACTAATAAAACTGTACTTAATACGTTTAATATACCTTGTTCACCTGAAGCTTAATTAATTTCAGGCCCTTAGTGTATGACTGATTTGGATAGCACAGTTACTTACCTGTAACAGGTGATCTCTGGGAACAGCAGGAATTAGTCCTCACATATGGGAACGTCGGTACCGACGGAGCCTACGCAGGAACGCTCCCCAGTTTCCCAGAAAGGAAAGCTTTTGGGAGCATCCCACAGCGCCTGCGCACTGCCTTCCCGCCTTTCCTAACCAACTCTCCTCAGTTCGAGTTTAAAGCCGATACAATAGAGAGAGAGGAAAAGAAAGAGAGAGAGAAAGAAACAACTCCTAGGGGAGGTGGGAGAGTTGTGAGGACTAATTCCTGCTGTTCCCAGAGATCACCTGTTACAGGTAAGTAACTGTGCTATCTCCAGGAACAAGCAGGAATGAGTCCTCACATATGGGGACTCCCTAGCTAAGATGCCCAAGGGTATGAGACCCTGAAGGGTTCCTCGTCTTCCTATGGATCTCAGGCATCCATTCAGGGAAGGAGGGCAGGAGTTGTTCAAGAATGGAACAGGTGTCTGAGGACAGCCTGACCAAACAAGGCATCCCGGCGGGAGTCCTTGTCCAAACAGTAATGGGCTGTGAAGGTATGAACCGAGGCCCAGGTGGCTGCTCGACAGATCTGGTCGATGGACACAGAATGAAGATGAGCCATAGAGGTGGCCATGGCCCGCACATTGTGAGCTGTGGCCATGGCCCTCCAGAGAAAGGTTCTTACTTTGGTAAGCAAAAGAAATACACTGAGCAATCCAATTGGACAGTGTTCTTTTAGAGACTGGAAGTCCTAAATGAGAAGGATCAAAAGCAACAAAAAGATGGGAAGACTTTCTATGTTGCTGCGTCCTGTGTAAGTAAAAAGCAAGGGCTCTTTTACAATCTAGAGTATGAAGGTTCCTCTCTGCACTGGATGCATGAGGAGCTGGAAAAAAAGACAGGTAAATATACCTCTTGATTAAGATGAAAAGGTGAGACCACTTTAGGCATAAAGTGAGGATTTGTCCTAAGGACTACCTTATGATGGAACCTTGTATAAGGTGGGTTAGCCACTAAGGCCTGCAGTTCACTGATGTGGCGAGCAGAAGTGATTGCAATAAGGAAAATAACCTTCCAGGAAAGAAATTTCAAGGAGGTAGTGGCTAAGGGTTCAAAGGGTGGCTGCATAAGCTGGTCAAGAACCAGATTCAAGTCCATTGCCACTGGAGGTGGTCTAATGGGAGGTTTAGTTAAAAGAAGGCCTCTCATGAATATTGCTATAAGAGGATGTGAGGAAATAAACCTCTCAATGGACAGCCTAAGGGATGCTGCAATAGCACTCAAATGGACTTTTAAACTAGATATTAGGGGAAAGCCGACAGTCGCCCAAGAGCGGATGGTTCGTAAGAATGTATCCTTGAAGGATACTACCAAAAGCAGAGAGGTTCCACAAAAGAGAAAAGTAGCCCAAATGCCCTCAAGTATGGAGCAGACAGAGCTTAAAGATCCCAATTTACCCATGTCTAACAATAGCCAAATTAACATGAATAAAATACATTCTCTAAAATGCTTGTATGCAAAATGCTAGAAATCTAAAGAATAAGATGGGAGAGTTAGAATATATAGCACTAAATGAAAGGTTAGATATGATTGGAATATCAGAGACATGGTGGAAGGAGGACAACCAGTGGGACACTGTGATACCTGGGTACAAACTATATCGTGATGATAGAGCTGATCAAATTGGTGGAGGGGTAGCGCTCTATGTTAGAGAGGGCATTGACTCAGAAAGGATTAAAGTTTTGCAGGAAACAAAATCTGCTGTAGAATCTATATGGATTGAAATACCATATAAAAGGGGGAAGGCGATGGCAGTGGGGGTGTACTATCGAGCACCTGGCCAGAATGACCAAATGGATGATGAAATGCTCAAAGAAATCAAGGAAGCTAACAAAAGTTACAGCACAGTAATAATAATGGGTGCTAGGGAGATAAAGTTCCGAGATGAAATAAATGACTGCTTCTTGGGGCAGCTGGTTCATGAACCGACCAGAGGGGAAGCCATATTAGACCTAGTCCTTAGTGGAACACCAGATCTAGTGCAAGAGATAAGGGTGTTGGGGCCACTTGGCAATAGTGATCATAGCATGATCGCCTTTGATTTAATTAGTGGAGGAGGGATAGTAAGGAAATCCACAGTACTACCTTTTAACTTTCGAAAGGGAGACACTGATAAAATGAGGAAAACAGTTAAGAAAAAAACTAAAAGGAGCAGTTGCAAAGGTTAAAGACGTACATCAAGCTTGGGTGTTGTTGAAAAATACTATCTTGGAAGCCCAGACCAGCTGTATTCCACGCTTTAAGAAAAGTGGAAGGAAGTCCAAAAAACTGCCAGCATGGTTTAAAGGTGAGCTCAGAGAGGCTGCTGTTGCCAAAAAAGCATCTTTCAGGAAATGGAAAAAAGAGCCAAACGACGAAACCTGGAAACAGCACAAGCACTGGCAAGTCAAATGCAAGGCATTGATAAGGCAGGCAAAGAGAGAATTTGAGAAGAAGCTTGCTGCGGAAGCAAAAACGCGAAATAAAGACCTTTTCAAGTACATTTGTAGCAAAAAACCTGTGAAAAGAGTCAGTTGGTCCATTAGATAATAAAGGGGTTAAAGGAGCACTAAGAGGCGACAAGGTGATAGCGGAGAGACTGAATGAATTCTTTGCTTCAGTCTTTACTGAGGAAGATGTACGGATGTTACCCATGACTGAAGTGGTATTTAAAGGTGCGGAAGAATTGAAGGAAATATCGATACATCGGGAAGATGTCTTAGAACTATTAGATAAACTGAAGAGTAGCAAATCACCTGGGCCGGATGGTAAACATCCAAGGGTGTTGAAAGAACTGAAATATGAGATTGCAGACCTGCTATCAGTAATCTGTGAACTATCATTAAAATCATCTCTAATACCTGAAGATTGGAGGATCGCCAATGTAACACCAATTTTTAAAAAGGGTTCCAGGGGTGATCCGGGAAACTACAGACCGGTGAGCTTGACGTCAGTACCGGGAAAAATGGTAGAAACAATCATAAAGAATAAAATTACTCAGCATGTAGATAGTCACGACCTAATGGGAGACAGCCAACATGGCTTTAGACAAGAAAGATCTTGTCTTACTAATCTGTTATGTTTTTTTGAAGGAGTGAATAAACAGGTGGACAAAGGTGAGTCGGTTGATATTGTGTATCTGGACTTTCAGAAAGCCTTTGATAAGGTCCCTCATCAGAGACTTTTGGCAAAACTAAAGAGTCATGGGATAGGAGGCAGTGTACTATTGTGGATCAGGAACTGGTTAAAAGATAGAAAGAAGAGGGTAGGGCTAAATAGCCAATTTTCCCAAAGGAGAAAGGTGAATAGTGGTGCACCCCAGAGATCTGTGCTGGGTCCGCTTCTTTTTGACATTCATAAATGACCTGGAAAGTGGAATAACGAGTGAGGTTATCAAATTTGCAGATGACACAAAACTATTTAAAGTTGTTAAAACCCAAGAGGATTGTGAAAAATTGAAAGAGGATCTTGATAAATTGGAAGACTGGGCATCAAAATGGCAGATGAAATTTAATGTGGACAAGTGCAAGGTTATGCACCTAGGGAAGAACAACCCAAACTATGGTTACATGATGCAAGGTTCCACATTAGGAACCACCACCCAGGAAAAAGATTTACGCGTCATTGTGGATACCATGTTAAAACCCTCGGCCCAGTGTGCAGCAGCGGCCAAGAGAGCAAATAGAATGCTAGGTATGATAAGGAAAGGAATGGAAAATAAAACAAAAGATATTATAATGCCTCTGTATCGTTCCATGGTGAGACCTCACCTTGAATATTGTGTGGAATTCTGGTCGCCGTATCTTAAAAAGGATATAGCGATTTTAGAAAAGGTTCAGAGAAGAGCCACCAAAATGGTAAAGGGGATGGAAGGATACTCCTATGAAGAAAGGCTAAAAAGGTTAGGACTCTAACCTGAAAAAGAGACGGCTGAGGGGAGATATGATGGAAGTCTATAAATTAATGAACGGAGTGGAACGGGTAAACGTAGATCAACTGTTTACGTTATCAGAATATAGAAAGACTAGGGGACATGCAATGAAGCTACAGGGTAAACTATTTAAGACTAATAAAAGAAAATATTTTTTCACTCAACGTGTAATCAAACTCTGGAATTTGTTACCGGAGGATGTAGTAAAGGCCGTTAGTGTGGCTGGGTTTAAAAAAGGTTTGGACAAGTTCCTGGAGGTAAGGTCCATAAACCATTATTAAGAAGTGACTGAAGATATCAATGCTTGACCCAGTACAAGCATTGTGGAACTTGTGTCTCTTGGGGAAACTGCTAGGTACATATGACCTAGATTGGCCACTGTTGGAAACAGAATACTGGGCTTGATGGACCTTGGTCTGACCCAGTATGGCGTATCTTATGTTCTTATGTTCTTATGACTCTTACTGAATTCGTTTTAAGGCCTGCATGGGATAAATGCAGCAAATACTCTAGTAAAGAATTCAGAGGTATTGCAAGAGGGTTAAGACCCTTCTCTGCACACCAAATGGTAAACCTTTTCCATTTAAAAGCATAGAACGTCTAGTGGAAGGCTTTTTGGAAGCATGAAAGATATCCTTCACTTGCTGAGAAAGCTGCAAATCTTGACGGTCTAGGCCTTCAGCAACCAGGCTCTCAGGTGAAGAGACTGGGGATTTGGATGCCACAACGTTCCCTCCTTCTGGGACAGGAGGTCTGGAGCAGATCCCAAGTCCAGGGAGGGAGCTTGAGAGAGATGCAGAAGTAGAGGGTACCACACTTGGCGTGGCCAATGTGGTGCTATGAGGATCATAGACCCCTTGTCTCTCTGAAGTTTGAACATGTCTTGGGAATTAGGGGAATGGGTGGAAAGGCATAGAGTAAGTCTTGCCCCCAATGAAGAAGGAAGGCATCCCTGGCCTGAACTCCCTGACACGGAATCCTGGAACAGAACCGGGGAAATTGGCATTCCACAGACTTGCAAACAGGTCTATGTCCGGGGTTCCCCAAATTTGGAAGATCCTGGCTATCTGGTCCCCATGGAGGGACTATTCGTGTGGAAGCATAACTCGACTGAGTCTGTCTGCCCAAGCGTTTTGAACCCCTGGAAGATACACTGCCATGAGATGAATTTGATGCTCTCTGGCGAAGGCCCACAATCTCAAAGCTTTGTTGCAAAGCGACAGAGAGCCAGTCCCGCCCTGCTTGTTCACGTAGAACATGGCTACTTGGTTGTCCGTGTGGATGAGGACTGTCTTGTAGCTGAGCAGGGTGTGGAAGACTCTGAGAGCTAGAAAAATTGCTCTGAGCTCTAAGAGGTTGATATGTAAAGATGTCTCCTGTGGAGACCAGATGCCTTGAGTGGAGAGATCTTGTAGATGAGCTCCCCAACCTCTTGGAGAGGCATCTGTTGTAAGGGTTGCTTGGGGTAACACCTGTTGAAAGGGGGACCCCAGCAACAGATTTTGAGTGGACTTCCACCACTGGAGAGAGCAAAAGAGGCGACTGGAGGTTGCTATTTTGTCTGACAGGCACCCTGATGCCAGGGTCCATTGGGTGGACAGAGTCCATTGAGCTGCTCTCATGTGAAGGCGAGCGTAAGGAACCACATGCACAGTGGATGCCATGTGGCCTAACAGTTGTAACATCTCACGAGCAGTTAAATGGGATTTTAACTGAATCTGTGAGGCTAACTGCACCAAGCGTAGGCAACGGGCCAGGGGAAGATAAGCCCTTGCAGTTGTGGTATCCAGCAAGGCCCCTATGAACTCTAGAGACTGAGTAGGGGTGAGATGGGATTTTGGAATGTTTATTACAAGTCCCAGATTTATTTATTTATTAACAATTCTTATATACCGCACTATTAGACATCAGCGCGGTTTACATTGAACAAAAAACATCCGACAATTTACATATGTCTGGTCATTACATTTAACAGGAAGTATAACTTGGCGAAATAGGGGAAACTAAATACAATGAGGGTTATCTGATAAAGGATATCCTGGTTAACTATATACAATGGTGGTACAATAGTACATGGAACAACTTATTATTTACATTGTGAAGTTGGCCTGTTGCGAGGTTCTATCTGTTTGACCACTTCTGCTATTTGCCTGGGGGTTATGTTCGGAGCTGTCAATGAGATATTTAAGGAAGAGGAAATGTTTCAGTGCCTTTCTGAACTGACTCAGATTAGGTGTTGCTCTGATTTGTGCTGGTAAGGTGTTCCATAGAGTTGGGGCACAGAATTGGAAGGCTCTGTTGGCTGTTGATCTAGTGCATCTTGTGGTATCATTTGGGATAACTAGTGTGTTTAATTCTGCTGTTCTTCGTGGCCTGTTTGGTGCGAGTGGTTGTATGAGGTTGGAGAGAGAGGAAGAGGTGAGTCCCTTAGCCGCTTTGAATGTTAGCAGTAAGGTCTTGAAGCTGATCCTTGCTTGCATGGGGAGCCAGTGTAGCTGTTTTAGAAGGGGTGTTACGTGATCTCTCCTGGATGCCCCGAGGAGTACCCTTGCTGCACTATTCATGGCTAGTTGCAGGGGGCTCAGGGTGGACCGGGGGAGTCCTTGTAGTATGGAGTTTGAGAAGTCGAAATGGGGGAGTATAAGGGCTTGATAAATGGTTCGGAAGTCATCCGGTTCAAGTAGCATGCGTAGGTGTCTGAGGGATCTGATTTTAAAGTAGATTGCCTTGACTGTATTGGCTATGTGGTTCTTCATGTCAAGGTTTTGGTCCAGCGTTACTCCAAGGTAGCGTATTGCCGGTTTTACTTGGAGTTGGGCATCCTTTACGTTAATACAACTCGGAGGGGTGAAACTGGTGTTCCTCGAGACGAACAGTACTTCCGTCTTTTTGTGTTGTATTCTCAGGTTTTGTGATAAGAGCCACTCTGATATAGTGTCAAAGCAGTTAGTCAGCGGGGTGAGGTCTAGGCAATCCAATGATATTGGCATATATAGTAGTACATCGTCTGCATATATCATGTAACTGACATTAAAGGATCTGATGATGTCGCAGATGGGTTGGATGTATATATTAAACATCAATGCAGATAAGGAGGATCCTTGAGGTACACCTTGACTTTGTTGGAAAGGTTCAGATGTGTCCCCATCGACTCGGACATGCTGCCATCTATCGGACAGGTAAGATTTACACCATTCGAGTGCTGTTCCACTGATGCCTTTTTCCCTTAGCCGGCAGATGAGAATTTCGTGGCATACCGAGTCAAAAGCCGCTGCTATGTCTAGGAAGACGAGAGCGAAACCCTGGCATATGTTATCCACACCCGAGATTATGTTGTTGAGGAGTGTTGTGAGTAGTGTTTCTACTCCATGGGACTCTCTGAAACCATGTTGAGCTGGATCCAGAGGGGCTGAGGTGTCTATATGATCCTGTAATTGCCTGTGCACTATTTTCTCAATGATTTTTGCTAGCATAGGTATGCTAGATATGGGCCTATAAGATTCTACTTTTTGAGGATCAAGTTTGGTGTTCTTTAACAGCGGTCTTACAGAGGTCTGCTTGAGCGTAGCAGGGAAGGAGCCAGTGGTGAAGGAATAGTTTAAGATTTTAGCTATAGTTGAGGATATGTCACATCGCAGGTCCTTTATCCAGTGCGCAGGGCAAGGGTCTGTGTGAGCAGTGGTTGTGTTCAGAGCTAGAATAGTATCTTCAATAGTTTTCTTCGAGGGGGTAGAGAATGATGCCAGTGATACTGGGTAGTCTTGTTCATCAGGAGAGTCCGGTATTAATATTTTGTTAGTCTTGCACATTTTAGATTGCATGTAAATTGCATAGTCCTGTGGATGGATCCTGCTGTGGTGCTCAGGGGTTGGCTCTTTGGCAAGCGTTTTAACTAAGTTAAACAAGTCGTGAGGTTTATTCAATGACCGTTTCAGGGTATCTGTGTGGTGTTGTCTGATTTTATCTGAGATGGCTTCACGATGCTCAGACAGGTGTTGGATGTAAGCTGATTGGTCACTGCTAGTACGTGACTTTCTCCATCGTTTTTCTAGTCTTCTTAAAATGGTTAGTGAGGTTTTTAAATCGGCTGTGAGCCATGGGGCTGTAGATCTCTTCTTTGGGTTCTTGTTCGTTGGAGGGCGGATAGCGATTGTGCTGAGTTTTTTGTTCCAGGAGGAGATCACCTCATCTAGGCTTAGTGAGGTGTCAGAGTGTGCTCATTTCAGTGAGGATGCGTTCTCTGTTAAATGGGTGGAAGCTTCTGATAGTTGAGTTAGCGGGCCTGCTTTCATCTGTTTTTGTCTTGTGTGAACAGTTAGTGGTAGGCATCTGAAAGGTGATGAGTTTGTGGTCAGTCCAAGGGACTGCAGTTATCGATAGCACAATGTTTTGTGGTTGATCCAAACTTAGCTGCGGTGCGAATATGAGGTCAAGGATATTGCCTCTCTCATGAGTAGGTTCTTGCACCATTTGTGTGTATCCTAGGCTATCTAGGGCATCTAGGAAAGCTGTTGCTTGAGTGTCCTGTAATGATGGTAGGTTGATATCTCCTACGATCCAATTAGGTTTATTTGGACCCTGGGTGAAGGATGCCAGATTTATTATGGTTGCTAGGTCGTCTGGATCTCCTGATGGTGATCTATAGACCAAATTTATGGAGCATGTGTTGTCTGAGACTGATACTGTTTCTAGATGGTTGTTACTGTTGGATTCATCCATTTTGAACTGGAGGTCAGCTTTGGTGATGATAAGTACTCCTCCGCCTTTTTTGTTTTGTCTGTGTCCAGTGAATGCTGTAAAGTTAGGTGGGAGAAGCTGGTTGAGGATGATATTGTCTTCAGTTGAGAGCCACGTTTCAGTGACCATGAGGATGTCTAGCTGGTGGGATATTATTACATCTGTGATCACTGGCCACTTGTTTCGAAGTGAGCGGGCATTTATAAGTGCACACTTCAGTCTACTAGGGTAGATGTTTTTAGTTTGTCTAGTTTTCGTGTTGTATTGTAGTGGGACATGCAATAGGAGGTTGCGGTGCGGAAGGTTGGTCCCACGTGGGTTGTAATAAGAGTTTCCTGACCATTTTCTCTCACTAGATAGTACAATAGGAATGTGGTTTTGTGAGGTGGTGAGGGCCAATATATTAGATGGTAGCGTTATAATAAGTAGGAAAAGGCACATTAACCTGATGATCACGTCTTCCATTTTAACCCTGTGAGGTATGAGGCTTATTCGGGAGGCGAATAGAGGGGTTTTGGCACGTTAGGGCTGACTGGATCTTAGCTTGTGTATTGTGCAACCAGCAAACAGGCTCAGTGTATCATACAATAACACAGTATTTCTGGCAGTGTTCAACTCTTAAGTATGGATTGAATGTGTATACCTACACAGAATAAAGCTTAACAGTAAAGAAAAGTAGATGAAAATGCGGTCACTTCAGTAAATTAGAAGTGAGTTACTGACAACAGTAATATATTTAAGATGAAACACAGATCGTATTGATATTTCAAATTGAGTTACTGATAACGGTAATTAATAAATCTAGGGTGAGTCACAAATGGTAGGAATATATCTAAGATGAATTACAGACGACTGTAATATCTGAAACTTACTAATGACAACAGTACTAAATCTGAGATGAGAAGTAGCAGGTGAGACTTGCAAGTGAAAGGTAGCAGATAAATATTTTTCTGTAATTTTAGTTGGAATTGATACAATTGCAAGGTAAAAACAGTGGCAAGTATCAATGAGTTGTAGTAGATACTTTTGTGGCAAATAGAGCAATTGCAAGGAATAACAGTGACTAAATATCTACATGTAGAGACATTTGAGCAATTATGTAACAAACTACAATTTCAGGGTAAAGAGCAGCTGAAAGAGTGAAAGAATAGTGTCCATAAAAGGCTGTAGTTGGAATACTTGCAGTATATAGGCAGGTAGTGGACAGTTAGAGGGTTTGAATCTCAAGGCACAGTTGCAGCTTTCTTCAGGATCGGAGCGTAGATGGTAGAAGTTCCTGACTCTTGTTTGTTGGATATCGGGTACTTCAGGGGTTGTGCGGAGTAGTACCATACCTTTGCCGAAGGCCACTGCCTAAGGGCCGCGCCCAAGGGCCCTCTGGCGAGGCCCTCAGGCGCAGGCCCGACAGGCGCGGGCCTGCCGGAGGCAGGCTGCCTTTTAAAGGGCCTCTGCTCCTCCTCCCACAGCCCCGAATGGGCTGGAGTGCCTAAGCAGGGCTCTACCCCGAATCGGGAGAGATTTTAAAGATGGTGCTGTTCCCGCCGAACGCGGGCTGCCTTTTAAAGGGCCTCTGCTCCTCCTCCCACAGCCCCGAATGGGCTGGAGTGCCTAAGCAGGGCTCTACCCCGAATCGGGAGAGATTTTAAAGATGGTGCTGTTCCCGCCGAACGCGGGCTGCCTTTTAAAGGGGCCTCTGCTCCTCCTCCCACAGCCCCGAATGGGCTGGAGTGCCTAAGCAGGGCTCTACCCCGAATCGGGAGAGATTTTAAAGATGGTGCTGTTACCGCCGAACGCGGGCTGCCTTTTAAAGGGCCTCTGCTCCTCCTCCCACAGCCCCGAACGGGCTGGAGTGCCTAAGCAGGGCTCTACCCCGAATAGGGAGAGATTTTAAAGATACTGAAGAACACGCCTAGTGCAGGCTAGGGAAGTCTGGGCCTCTGACTGGGATGGAGCTCAGATGAGCCAGTCGTCCAGATATGGGAATACGAATATCCCTAGAGTGCATAGAAATGCAGCTACTACTGCCATGCATTTTGTGAACACTCTTGGTGCAGAGGCCAGACCGAAAGGAAAGCAGTTACTTACCTGTAACAGCTGATCTCTGGGAACAGCAGGAATAAGTCTTCACATATGGGTACGTCGGTACCGACTGAGTCTGAGCGGGAACGCTTCCCAGCGTCCAATCAAAGAGCTTTTGGAAGCATCCCACCACGCCTGCGTGCTGCCTTCCCGCCTTTCCCAACTGCCTCTCCTCAGTTAAGTTTTAAAGCTGAGACAAAGAGAGAGAGAGAGGAAAGGAAAGATAGATAGAGATACAACTCCTGGGGAGGTGGGTGGGTTGTGAAGACTTATTCCTGCTGTTCCCAGAGATCACCTGTTACAGGTAAGTAACTGTGCTATCTCCAGGAACAAGCAGGAATGAGTCTTCACATATGGGGACTCCCAAGCTAAGATGCATGGAGTCCCAGCATGTTATAGGTTGGAACATGCTATCTCGCACAACACCAGGCATCCTGAGGATGGAGGGTAGGAGTTGAAGAAAGAAAGGTGCTGTGGAACAGCTGACCCAGCATAAGACTGCAGAAAGGAGTCCATGTGTGGATGAAAATTGTCATCAATAATATTGCAAAGAAAATAAGTTGCAATAGGGACCTCCCCTAACAGGACTTTAAAGTAAGGAGGTTCATGGGATCTACTGGGGACCCAGTAGAGGAACCTCAAGGAGGACCTCACTGTGGTGGAAGTAGGAAACCTGTAGGAAAAATAATGGAGGTCAGAATCCTGGAGGGAATAGGGAACCCCAGTAGGAAAACTGGGGTAGACAAAAATGGTGGGCCTTCAGTAGAAGGCTTTATGATAAAAACCGAACTCTTTTGGCAAAAGAGTGGCTCACTCTTAGGAACAAAAGAGAAAAGATAACCAATTTGGACAAACAGGCTCAGTCCTTGTGGGGAGAAAGGGTATGGGAACCTCTTGTATCCCCAAAAAAAAAAAAAAAAAAAAAAAAGGACAACACCGGAGGTGTTAGCCTGTGAGTAGCTGAAGATCCGCAATATCTCTCCTAACTAAAGTCAGCTGGGAGAGATATTGGACATGGAGAGCTTCAGAGGTACCTAAACCTTAGGGTTATGGTGGGTGTTAACTATCACCAGTTGGTTGTGAGTGTAGGATCCCAAAACATGCTGGATAGCATAGTATGGGTAAAAACCCTTCCGTCAGAATCATATGGCTATGTGAGCCTGGACAGTCAGGCAGATAAAGCAGAAAACATATCTACCGATAGTCTACTATCTCGATATACACACACATATATATATATATATAGAATATACATAGATACACATAGATACATACATAGATATATAGACATATAGATATACATATATATAGATATACATATAGATACATGAGAATATATCTATAGAGAGATATGAAGGGCATAAAGTACTCACACATGATAGACATAGACATCTGTAAGATGTGTGCTATAGGTATGAATATAGATATAGATATACACACCTCTATATGGAAGTCTGCAAAAGCAGACAGGAATATGTCCACAAGGCATTCACATAGGAAAAATGTGGAGAGGAAAGATTCATCTAAGAACAAGAAGGTGGAACCTACTTGAGAAGACATATAGAGAATCAGTTTCCACTGGTTATGGCTACAGGGATGCTAGGTAGTAGAAGAACCAGGATGGTTACGTGAAAAGCAGAGGATGATATCAGTCAGCAGTCCGCAAGTCCTGAGTATTTTAGAACTCTAGCATGGTAAGTGAATAGAAGACGCATAGGAATGAGATACCATGGAGACCTGCTTAAGGACAAAAAAGTTATCATGCGTTCTTACCATGAGGACGAGCTGGAAGGAGGAAACATATTCCCTATTGGAAATACTATCGACCAAAGGAGGGAATTAGCAACTCCTTAAGCTTTCACGTAAGTAGACCTATGCGCTTTATAGTAAAAAAGGAGAACTTTTCTAGTCATGGAAGATATGACTGAAAAAAGCCTTTATCAACCATCTAGTATAGTTGTTGGAGGAAAAAAAAAACCCATGCTCTCTAGCAAGGGCCCACAGTGGAGAGCTGCTCTGTAGAATTGCAGAGAGCATTATGCAGGAGAATGAGGAGATAGAACTGGCTTCAGAAAAGCCAGTAGCTATGTCATCTATGCTGCCAAACCCATGGGAATGGAGATGGTAGAAAGAGAAGACAATCCAACAAGTTTGTAGTGAAAAATTTTCCAAGACAGATGACAGCACTGACTTGGAGTCAATACTAAGACTAGACAGAATGTTATTGGAGGACAAATCTGGTTACTGGTAGACAAGAACCAGTGGTCGAAACATTAAGGCTCCTGCATTGGTGGCTGCTTGCCAGATAGCAGAAGAATGGTACTGTTGAAAAACAGAAAGAACAGACAAAACACAAGTAGAAACTCTGGAGGTATCTGATGAACTGCTGCAAAGCAAGATTGAAAGAGGAGTGAACTCAGGAAAGAACTCCGCACTAGAAAAGTAAGAAAGTTAGAGAGGCTGAAGAAAAGCCCTCCAGTGAGCAATAGCACTCTTACAAAGGAGAAACCCCGGTAAGAGGGTAAAGAAAATGGAGCTGAAGAAAACTTACAAGTAGTAAGTTAATAGCAAGGAAAGGAGACATGCTGGCACGGGAAACTATCATATGATAGTGGATGGACCTCTTTCCCTAGAAGGAAAAGAGGAGAACCCTGTGACCTAGAAGCATGAACATCCTGACAGCTCATAGAGAAAGGATGGATGTCTTTCGGGAAGAGATCCATGTTTAGGATTTAGAATGACAGCAGTGGATTGTCTCTATTGAGAAGAAACAACGGCAGATTGTAATTCCCAGAGTCACAAGCATCTGATGGGTTGATTAGAAACCCTGTGGTTGCTGGGTTTGCTGAGCCTGGTGAGAGGTTGAACCCTGCAGACCAGGACGATGCTTCCCCTGTTTGGGAACATCTGTAGGATGGGCAGATGATGCATAAAACCTTCTTCTCCTATGGGAAGAAAGTTTGACAGAACATTTCCTACCTACTGGGACAGAAGAAGGTGCAGAAGAGCCCCTAGGAACAGGTAAGTCAGTGGAAAACTGAATAACCTGACGTAAAGACTCCTTGTTGAAAAGATTATCTCCAGTGCAAGGAGTATGTCCCAGTCTGTGTTGTGCCCATTTGGAGCCAAGCTCTACGTCGTGCCCCTATGGTTTTAGCAGAAGTCCTGCTAACAGACTCAAAAGAGTCTAGGGAAGCCCGAGTAAGAAACCAAGAGATATTCTGGAGATGCTTTAGTAGTGAAGAGTAGTCTGCACTCCTGGACTCTGGAAGGGAAGGAGTCAAAAGATGTAATTTATTTATTTATTATTTATTTATTACAGTTTCTTATATACCGCGCTATTTAGAATCAGCGCGGTTTACATCATAACAAAACGACCATAACGACAAACTGTCAGGTTTTACATTGAACAGGAGTACAAACTTGGATAACTGGGTTAACTATATACATAAACTATCTACACTGCAGTGTGAGGGCATTTCTAGATTGGGTCATTTCTTGGAGGGGATATCTAGTTCAGTTGCTGTCTGGGAAATATTGGCAGAAAAGGTATGTTTTGAGAGCCTTCCTGAACTGATATAGATTGGTAATGGCTCTAATTGCTTTGTGACCTCCTCAAGAGATAGACATATAGAAAATATATGAGAGAATTCTTGCAGAGAGCATAGATGTCTGGAAGATTTGACGTCCAAAGGCATCAAGTGTCTTAGACTCACGACCTGGCGGATAAGAGGAGTGCTTTTTCTTACTCTTTACCCGCCTCATTGCTGATTCCACAACTATAGAATGATGAGGAAGTTGAGTCTTTTGAAACCCTGGAGAGGGGGGCACCTGATATAAAAGATCAGTTGCTCTGGAAGGTGGGAGTACCCTTAAAGGTGTTTCCCACATTCCTAGAAGGAGATCCTGCAAGGAATGATGCAAAGGAAGCATGATGTTTTCCTTTGGTGGAAAAAGGGGCCTGTGCAGGATCATGTCCTGGGATAGGAATGGCAAGAAATCTTGCTATATCCTGGAGGAAACTCTGAAAAGAGGGTTCCCTAATAGGAAATTCCTTTGGACAGGTTAGATCTGAAGAACTAGCCTGAGCACAGACAGAGCTATCCAAATATATAGGAATAGAAGATCCTGCACAGTGCAGTGTGGAATGCTTAAAAGATGGTCGCCGGTACTGACTGTCAGGAGCAGCGACCAACATTACCACATTGTCCATGCGAGGTATCGACTCCAAGCTTGGCATAGAAGGGAGCGATCCTATTGAAAAAAGCATGGCAGGAGTTGGCCACGATGGTACTGTGGATACCAGTACCAATGTCAGAGTTGAGCCTGACAGACATCGGGGCAGTCATCGGAGACCGTTCAGTCGGTACCGAGGCAACCAAAAACGTCCGGGTGCTATGCTCGGTACCGAGCCACTGGTATCGGTCGGTGTCGATACCAAATGATAGTGGTACCGAGTCTTCCAGACTAGAGAGCGATTCTAAACTGGGTATCGATGAACAAAGCATGGAAGACACCAACCGTAAGGGTAATGAGGACATCGGCACCGACTTCAGTACCGTGCCTGATACCGGTGAATGAAGGTCAACCAGTGGCAACTCAGTGGGCCTCGAGGGAACCAAGAGTTGCGGATCCAAATCGAAACCGAGCCTTCGGTACCACCGAGAGCTGGTACCAAGGCGAGTCGGTATCCAGTCCTCCAGACTGGATATCTATTCCAGACTCGGCATCAAAGGAAGCGAGGCTATCGATGCACGTCTGGAGGGTACCGACATCGGTACTAGTATCGGTACCGATACTGGAAGGTCGATCTGGAGTGTATCCACCAGTCCCGAAGGCACCGAGGATGCCAGATGACCATCCCTGGTGAGGAGTGTTTCATCCAACACCAGTGCCGATGTCGGGGTATCGGTACCGCTCGAAGCGGATGCCACCACCAGACACGGCTCAGGTATGTTCTGTGAGGGGTGAACCCCAGAAACAACCTGAAACCCCTCATAGGCTTTGGAGACCGAAGACTCCCGCCGGGGTTTTGAAGCCAGTGGGCCCTCGAGGGCAAGGCCGGAGCCGTCTACATGCTGTAAACGAGATCTAGCACTCAAGGGCTGGCTAGTCTTAGACTGTTTGTGGGTTACCTGATGCTGTGTAGAAGAAGAAAGGAACGGTGCCCCAAAGTTGGAGGGAAACCGTGTATCGAGGGAACCTCGATATTGAAGACTTCTCACCAAACTGTTGTCAGGACCCAAGCAAGTTGGACACTGATTTCGAGGGTCTACAAATAAAGTTGTATCGCCAGTGTGAACATTTCTTGGAGAATGTGGCTGGCGGTTCCATGAAGGAAACTGAAGAGGCCTAAAAGGCCTAAGATACCGTGAGACACTATGAAGAAAAAATATTCCTTGAAGAAGGAAGATTTTACAAGAAAAGAAAACACCGGCGGTACCGGTGGCGTCGGGAAGACAGCTGCGACCACAAGAAAAGTAAAGAAATAAAACAAGAATGTTCTGCGGTGACAGGAGGACGTCCTGCTGGCTCTGCGGAAAAACGAAAACTGAGGAGAGGCAGTTGGGAAAGGCGGGAAGGCCAAAGAAAAAAAGCACAGAAGTGAAAATAGTCGGGTTTTTTTTTTTAAGAAGAACGAAAGAAAGACCGGCGGTACCGGTCCGACGTCTAAGAAGGCAGACGCGCAACCAAAGAAATAAAATAAAGAACTTCTTCAGCGGTGACAGGAACACGACCTGCTGGCTCCGCGGAAAAGAAGAACTGGAGAGAGGCAGTTAGGAAAGGCAGGAAGGCAGCGCGCAGGCGCTGTGGGATGCTCCCAAAAGCTTTCCTTTTGGACGCTGGGGAGCGTTCCCACGCAGGCTCCGTCGGTACCAACGATACCCATATGTGAAGACTCATTCCTGCTTGTTCCTGGAGATACCTACTACTACTACTGAGCACTTGTATAGCTCTACATGTCATACGCAGCGCTGCATAGACATGTAAGAGACAGTCCCTGCTCATCAGAGCTTACAATCTAGTCAAGACCGACAACACAGAAGGTATAGACAGGGATAAAACAAGTGGGAAAGGTAAAGAAACAAGGAGATCAGGTGAGTCAAGATCCAAAAGCAGCAGCGAAGAGGTGAGTTTTCAGCCTGGATTTGAAAAGGGTCAGAGAAGGTGCCTGGCGTACAGACACAGATAGTTTGTTCTAGGCGTAAGGTGCAGCAAGGAACGAAGTCTTCAGTTAGCAATAGAAGAGAAGGGCACATACAGAAGCAGTTTGCCAGAAGAGCAGAGTTCCCGAGGGGGGGGGGAGTAAGGAGAGATAAGAGAAGAAAGGTAGTGAGGAGCTGCAGAGTGAATGCATTTATAGGTCAGCAGGAGAGGTTTGAATTAGATGCAGAAACAGAACATAAGATATGTCATACTGGGTCAGACCAAGATCCATCAAGCCCAGTATCCTGTTTCCAACAGTGGCCAATCTAGGTCATAATTACCTAGCAGTTTCCCCAGAAGACAGCTTCCACAATGCTTGTATTGGGTCAAGCAGTGATATCCTGGGTCCCTTTTAATAATGGTTTATGGACTTTTCCTCCAGGAACTTGTCCAAACCCAGCTACACTAACAGATAGGGAGCCAATGCAGTGACTTGAGAAGAGGGATAATATGGGCATGATGAGGCTGGTGAAAGATTAGCCGTGCAGCAGAGTGTTGAACCGATTGAAGGGGAGAGAGATTATTCAAAAGGGAGACTAGCAAGGAGTAGGTTACAGTAAAGACGAAAGGTGATTAAAGAGTGGATATGCGTCTTAGTAGTATATTCAGAAAGGAATGGGCGGATTTTGTTGATGTTATAGAGAAAGAAACGGCAGGTCTTAGCTATCAGATGGATGTGTGTGGAGAAGGAGAGAGAGGAGTCAAAGACAACCCCAAGGTTGCGAGCTGAGAAAACAGGAAGGAGCAGAGAGTTATCTACAAAGACTGAGAAAGGAGGAAGAGGAGAGGAGGGGGAAAGATAAGAAGCTCCATGTTCAATTTTTTTTCCATTTTAATTTTTATTAACCATTTCCATGCACATTACAAACCAGTTCGTTCTCAACATTATACAATTTACATAGTCATTACATCATGTATCCTATTTATGCCCCAGCTTGTTTTTTCCCCCTTTCTTTGTATCCCTCCTTATACCTTCCCCCCTCCCCCCTGCGCTCTACATTCATACCTTCCTCCTCCTCTCATCTGGCCACTCATACTCATCACCTCTCTTTCCACCCTTTCACCATTAACTCATCCCGCCAATCTATATCTCCAAGGATCTGAACTAAGTTTCATCCATTCCGCCGTCCTCCTTTCTCCCCCCTCTCTCCAGCCTTCCACGATTCCAACCATTTCCACACACTCTTCCATTTATCCACTCTCTTCCCCCCCCTTCTCCCCTTCTCATCTCCATCAATCTATGCATTAAGCTGGCCTCAGCCACTCTTCTGACAAAGCCTGCCAGCTTAGGTAGGTCCGAATACACCCAATGCTGAGCTATCTCGCATCTTGCTGCGACTATACAGTGATGCAAGACCCCACACCTTCCCTCTTTGGGATATCCTCCTCCAATTGATGCAGTAAGCAGGCCTCTGGCTTCCTTTGAATCTATATCCAGTCATTTCAAAAATCATTTCTATAATCGTTGCCCAATATGCTTGAATCTTCTCACATTTCCACCACATATGTAACCAATCTCCTCGCTCTTGGCACCCCCTCCAACATTGATCATTGTGTCCCACTCCAGCTCTTTTTTTACATACTGGTGTCCAGTACCAACGATATAGCACTTTATAAGCATTTTCTTTCACTTGTGTGGCTATGGATATACTGGCCACTGTCTGTAGTATCTTATCCCACACCTCTTCATTCCAGCTTACCCCCAGATCCTCCTCCCATTTTATCATAAACCCCAGTTTACTTCCCCCTCCCTCCATCAATCCTTTGTAAATTCTGGACAAAGCTCCTTTTTGGCCAATATGGCCCGAGCAAAGCGCCTCAATCCACCCTCTATGCTCCCATAAATCCGTTGCTTCAAAAAATGGCTCAATTGTAAATATGCATAATAATCGCCATCTCCCAGCCGGTACAGGTCCTTGATGCCCTTAAACTCCAGCATGCCCTCCTTGCTCACTATTTGAGAAATCTGTGAAAGCCCCACCTTTGCCCATCTGCACAAAACAGTTACCCCTATCAAATTTATTTATTTAACTGTATTTATATCCCGCTTTTCACCGGGTCAAAGCGGTGGGACATATAACAGGGGGGGGGGGATCAATAGTGGGGGGTGGGCCCATCACCGGAGGCTCAACATTGATGATTTTGGGGCGAACATAGAGACTGACAGGATAGCAGAGTTACTGGTCTGGAGATCTTGAAGAGAAATAGGGGGGATTCCTATTCAGAGATGTTCTTGGAATAGGACGGTTTTTAGCTGCTTTTTGAATGATGGGAGATCACCGTTGTTCCTGATGTGGCTTGGTAGAGAGTTCCAGAGGGATGGGGCAGAGAATTCAAAGGCTCTGTTGCAGGTCCGTTGTGTTGCTTTGGTTCTTTTGTGGGGGACGGCAATGGAGCTGTTGGAGGATTGTCTGGTTGTTCTGCTGTGGGTTGGGCGAGGCAGTAGGTTGCGGAGTGGGATGCCTTGTGTTTGGTGGATGGTTTTGTGGGTGAGTAGAAGAGATTCTTGCTTCGATGGGGAGAATATGAAGGTCTCTCAGAATTGGGGTGATATGGTCCCGTTTCTTTGCATTGTGAATTATTCTCGCCGTGGTGTTTAGGGCAGTTCGGAGGGGATTGGTTTGTGTGGCATATAGGCCATGGTAGATTATGTTGCAGTAGTCCAAATGAGGGAGTGTCAGAGCTTGCATTACTGTCCTGAAGTCCTGTGGTTCGAGGAGAGGTCGGAGACGTTGTACCGTTTTCGCCTTGTGGAATACAGTTCTAGTGGTCTTGTTGATTTGCTGCTTAAGGGTTAGGGCTTGGTCAATGATGATGCCGAGTTATCTTATGTGTGGTTGTATTTGAATTTGTGTGGTTCCCATGGTGAGGTGAGTGGGTGGTTTGAAGTCTGGGTCTTTTGTCACTATAAGAGCCTCGATCTTCTTTATGTTAATGGATAAGTTGTTCTCTTGTAGCCAGTTGGATACGTCGGTGAAGCAGGTTGATAGCTGGTCGTTTGTTGGGTCTGTGATTGTAATTGGGGCGTAGAGCATTATGTCGTCGGCGTATATGTCTGACATGCCTCCAGTGTCATTCCCTGTATGTATTCTTTATCTTGTACTAATTGTTTTCTATTCTGTCTCCACACCCTCAAACTGTGGGCTATTATGGGGTGTTGGTGTTTATTTTCAGCGCTATTGCCATCCCTCCAAACCATTCTGTCCAATCTTCCCCCACTTACCGAGTCTTCTTCCATTTGAACCCACTGTTTGTGTCCTGCTCTGCCACTCGTATATTGTTTTCAGTTGAGCAGCCTCAGAATATTTTCTAAAATTAGGTACCCCTAACCCTCCCTCTCCCTTGGCTCTCTGCGTTACTGCCATGGCTACTCTTGGCCGTCTATTTGACCATATGAATCGATTACCAAGTCTTTTTAGTTGTTTTAACTTTTTAGGCGGTACCAGAATTGGTAGCGTCTGGAACGGGAACAAGAATCTTGGCAGTAACATCATCTTTATTGTCGCTATGCGTCCAAACCATGAGAGGTATCCCCTCCCCCACCCATCCAACAAGCTCTCTACCTGCCCAAATAGTTTCGGATAATTTAGCTTATATAGAGCATCTATCCTATTACTAATTTGAATCCCTAAATATCTAATTTTTTTCTCTAGCCCATCTGAATGGGTATTTCTTCTGCAGTATGCCCTGCGCATCTCTATTTAATAAGTTTAATAATTCCAATTTTGTCCAATAGTGAAACCCAAAAGCCTTCCATATTCTTCCAATTCCCACATTAGTATTGGTATAGAGAACCAATGTCTTGCTACACTCAATATTATGTCATCCACAAACATGGATATTTTATATCCTCTCCGCCCTACTCGTATTCTCTTAACATCGGCCCTCTCTCTCACCCTCTCCGCAAATGGTTCCAAAGATATAGCAAAAGGAATGGGTGATAGGGGGCCTCTCCCTTACCCAAAAAATTGAGAGTAGGCCCCATTAACCCTAACACATGCCTTCAGATTGCAGTATAGCGCTTTTATAGTAACATAGTAGTTGATGGCAGATAAAGACCAGCATGGTCCATCCAGTCTGCCCAGCAAGATGGCAAGAGCAGGTGCACCTGTTGCTCCGCGCAGGCCACCCCTCCCCATATCCTTGTTCAGGGGTAAACCTACCACTCCATGTAGGACACCCCTATTTGTTGAGACGTTATATGGTTCAGAAGTTAGATGGTACTGTTTATTTTGTTTTTATCCTATTGCTGTAAAGGGATCCTCTGTGTTTGTCCCATGCCTTTTGAATTCCGTCACCGTGTTCACCCCTACCACTTCCATTGGGAGGGCATTCCAAGCATCCACCACCCTTTCAGTGAAAAAATATTTCCTGATATTGCCTTTCAATTTACCCCCTTGCAGCTTCATGTTATGCCCTCTAGTTTTACAGGTTCCCCGTCTTTGGAAGAGGTTTGTTTGTTCATCATTTCTCTTTAAGTATTTAAAGTTCTGAATCATATCTCCCCTGTCCCTCCTTTCCTCCAAAGTGTACATATTTAGGTCTTCAAGTCTCTTCTCATAAGGCTTCTGACGCAGGCTCCAAATCATTTTGGTCGCCTTCCTCTGAACAGTCTCCAGTCTTTTTACATCCTTTGCAAGATATGGTCTCCAAAACTGAACACAGTATTCCAAATGAGGCCTCACCAGTGACCTATACAGTGGCATAAGTACCTCTTCTTTTCTGCTGGTAATCCCTCTTTGTATGCAACCCAACATCCTCCTGGCTTTTGCCACCGCCTTGTCGCACTGTTTTGCCACCTTGAGATCATCAGAGAAATCACACCAAGATCTTTCTCCTGAACCGTGCATACCAACCTTTCGCCCCCTATCGTGTACATTTCTCTTGGATTTCTGCTACCCAAGTGCATGACACTACACTTTTTTGCATTAAATCGTAGTTGCCAAGCATTAGACCAGTCTTCCAGCTTTTGTAGATCTTTCTTCATGTTAACCACTCCCTCGGGGGAGTCCACTCTGTTGCAAATTTTCGTGTCGTCTGCAAAAAGACAGACTTTTCCATTCAGTCCTTCAGCAATATCACTCACAAATACATTGAACAGTGTCGGGCCCAGGACCGAACCCTGGGGCACCCCGCTAATCACCTTCCTCTCATCCAAGTGAGCTCCATGTACAATCACCTTCTGTTGTCTGTCAGTCAACCAATTTCTAATCCAGTTTACTATCTTGGGACCCATCCCCAAGCTACTGAGTTTGTTGACAAGCCTCCGATGAGGAACAGTATCAAAGGCTTTGCTGAAACAGATAGATAACATCCATTGCATGCCCCTGATCTAGTTCCTTGGTCACCCAGTCAAAGAACTCAATCAGATTTGTTTGGCAAGATCGTCCTTCGGTAAAACCATGTTGCCTCGGGTCTTGCAACCTGTTGGTTTTGAGAAAGTTCACTATTCGCTCTTTCAGGAGCGCCTCCATTACTTTTCCCGCCACTGAGGTAAGGCTCAAGGGCCTGTAGTTTGACACTTCTTCCCTGTCACCACTTTTGTGTAGAGGTACGACATCAGCCATTCTCCAGTCTTGAGGAACCTCTCCTGTTTCCAAGGATCTGTTAAAGACATCCTTTAACGGTCCTGCTAGAACCTCTCTGAGCTCTTTCAGTATCCTGGGATGTATCCCATCCGGTCCCATGGCTTTGTCCACTTTCAATTTAGCAAGTTGTTCTAACACCTCTTCTTCTGTAAATGGTGTGGTATCTACTTCATTCCCATTTTTATATTTGGGAGTCACAGCTGGTCCATCTCCAGCATCTTCTTTAGTAAACACAGAGCAGAAGTAATTGTTTAGCAATTTCGCTTTTTCAGTGTCACTTTCCACGAGTCCTTCCCCAGCACTTCTGAGTCCTGCAATTCCAACTCTGATCTTTTTCCTTTCCTGAATATACCTGAAGAAATTTTTGTTGCCACCCTTAACATCTTTAGCCATCTTTTCCTCTGCCTTTGATTTTGCTATCCTTATTACTCTTTTAGACTCTTTGAGTTGGATCCTGTATTCATTTCTGTGTTCTTCTGTTTGCAAGCTTTTGAATTTTGTAAAAGTTGTGTTTTTTGCCTTTATATGAGCAGCCCCCTCTTTGGAAAACCAAATAGGTTTCCTTCTCCTCTTGCTTTTATTTACTTTTCTTACATATTTATCTGTTGCCCCTTTTATTGCCTCCTTTAGTTTAGCCCATTGCAATTCCACTTCCTTTATCTCCTCCCACCCCGTCATCTCCTCCTTTAAATACTCTGCCATTTTATTGAAGTCAGTGTATTTGAAGTTTAGGACTTTGAGCTTCCTATGATTGGCCTTTACCATGGCTTTTATTTCAAACCACACCGTGTGATGGTCGCTGTTGCTCACAGGGGTACTCACGCAGACATTTGACACACTATCACCGTTGGTGAGCACTACATCCAGCGTTGAGCTTTCCCTGGTTGGTTCCATCACCATTTGTCTAAATAATGCATCTTGGAGAGCATCCACAATTTTTTTGCTTCTTTCCAGATGTGCAGAAGGAGTAATCCAATCCACATCAGGTAGATTAAAGTCACCCAATATGATTGCTTCCCCCTTTGTTGCTATCTTGGCAATATCTATAATCAATTCATTGTCTCTCTCTTCAATTTGAGTCGGAGGTCTGTAGACTACAGCAATATGGATGACAGTGCCATCTCCTCTTTCCAACGCAATCCAGAGCGCTTCTTCTTTTCCCCATGTCCCCTGCATTTCAGTAGCTTTAATATTGCTTTTGACATACAAGGCTAGTCCTCCTCCTTTCCATTTTCTCTGTCTCTTCTGAATAGATTATAGCCAGCTATGGCTATATCCCAATCATGTGATTCATTAAACCATGTTTCTGTAATGGCCACAATGTCCAAATCCGTTTCCACCATTAGGGCTTCCAGGTCTGGAATTTTGTTGGCTAAGCTTCGAGCATTTGTGCTCATTGCTTTCCAGCATTTTCCTGGCTTGTGTATACTTTGCATTGATTTTGTTCTGCCCACTTCCTCCCACATGTTTTTGATGTGTGGTTTAAAAGTGTGGCTATTTCTGATGTTCTGCTTTTGTTGGGGGTGGCAGGCAGATGTTGACCTTCCACATCCGTCACCCCCTTTTCCTAGTTTAAATGCAAGTTTTATCCAACTTAAAAATTCTTCCCCCAATCCCATTCTTTCCATTACCTGGAAAAGAAATGGTCATGACACCTGGTCAAAGGCCTTCTCCGCATCCAGCGACAACAAGGCCTCCTCCCTACTTTGTTCAATGGACCAAATCATATTTAAGATCTTTCTAATATTATCCGCTTCCTACAGGGAATAAATCCCGCTTGATCCAAATGTATCAACTTCCCTATCTTCTTTTTTAAACGCGTAGCGAGTATTTTCGCTAGTAATTTGGCATCTATATTGATCATTGAGATAAGTCGATATGAAGAGCACTCTTGTGGATCTTTTCCCTCTTTATGTATTACGGTTATTCCTGCCCATCCCATAGTATCCGCTAATCTATCTCCCTCCCTCCCGTGGGAGATTAAATAATCTCACCAACGGTTTAGTTAGTATCTCTCCAAAACTTCTATAAAACCTCACTGTGAGCCCATCTAACTCCGGAGCCTTATCTATTTTCAACTGTTTTATAGCCCGTTGTACCTCCTCTGCTGTTATAGCCTTGTTTAATTCTCTCTGTTCCCCATCTTCTAATTTCGGTAACTGAATTGAATCAAGATAACTCTGTACTCTCTCCCTCTGTGGAGGGTCCTGTGTTTATTTAACCCCTGAGAGTATCCTCTAAAGACCTCCCTAATCTCTCCGTCCTTATATACTTATTTATTTATTTATTTATTTACATCTCTTATATACCGCACTATTTGCGATCAGCGCGGTTTACATAGAACAAACCATATCCGACAATAAACAAGAGTCAGGTCATTACAATGAACAGGAGCAGTAAACTTGGATAACAGGGGAAACTATCTACATGTGTGGAATATTAAACAGGTAACTGTATATATGAGAGATGGAGTTATTGTTCCTTGTCCGGATTCCGAATTTTCATTATATAAGAACGCAATTTCCTCTGCTTCAGTTTCTGAGCCATATATTGCCCCGCCTTATTACCTCCCTCAAAGAATTCCTGTCGCAACAACTGCATATGATATCTTTGCTGCCTGTAAGTCATTTAACTGTGCTCTTACTGCTAGCAGCTGGCCTCTGTATTCTCGTTTCCCTTGCGCATCTAGTTCTTCCAATTCCAGCAATCTTGCTCTCAGTTCCCCCTCTGTTCTACTACTGCCTTATATCCATCCCACACCCCTCCCCAAGTTACCTCCCCATTATCATTCCATTATCATTCCATCGTTTCCCTCTCGATGTCTGCTCTTACCCTTCCATCTTCTAATAGAGATTCATTAAGTCTCTAAAACTGTAAGCCCTTCCCCTCTCCCTCTATTGTCAATCTGACTTCCACTAGCGCATGATCTGACCAAGTAATCGCATCCATATCCGCCCCCTTAATCCTACCCCCCCCCCCCCAATCTCTTTCGATACCCAGATAGCATCTATTCTGGAATATAATCCATGTACCGGTGAAAAATAAGAAAATTGTCTCTTCCCTGGGTAGTGGAATCTCCAGGCATCAATCAAGCAATGGTGCGCTACAAAATTGTGGTAGCGCTTCCTATCCGCCCTCTTACCCTCCCTTTTCCCTGAGGCGTCTCTCATTGGATTCCATGTTAAGTTGAAATCTGCTCCCGCAATTTCCCCACCTCTTCATTCAGCTTTGTCCAGAATTCACTTTGCACCCCTGTTGGTGCATACATTTACTATGCAATACCACTCATTTCCCACTTTTATCCACAATAACACATCTCCCCTCTTTATCCCTCACCACATTTTGCAATTGCATCTTTAATTTAGCATCAATCAATATGGCCCCCCCCCCTTTTTTCTTTTCCACTGTGTTGGATGCGTGTGTACATACTCCATATCCTCTGGGTTTAACTAGATATTCTGTCGCTCTGGTCAAATGCGTTTCCTGTATAAGCACTAGCTCCGCCCTTTGTTGTGTGATTTCTTTTAAATGGTGAATTAAGACCTTTTACATTTAGCAATACTATTTTTAACTTACCTTTATACTTGTATCCCCCTGCTCTCTGTGTCCTTACCCCTGCCCCCCTTCCCACCCTTCCCCCTCCCACCCTTCCTCCCTTCCCTCCTCCCTCCCCCGTCTCCTCGAGGGAGACGCACCTTCCATTAATGGTGACTATCAATCAGACCACAGCCTGCCTCTGCCCCTCTAACCCAGCTTCCCCTAATTCCTTATCCCTTTATCTCCCGCCTCGTCCTCCCCTCCCAGCTTCTCCACACCCCCTAGTGGCTCCTCCTCCCCTTCTCCCCCCTACGACCCCATGCTTGCCTACCCCCCCTTCACCCCGTTCCTCCCTCTACTCTAACCCCCAACTTCCCTTCCCAAGATAACAGTGTTGCGAAACATTTTCATATAGACAGATCCTTACTCCCCCTCCCATTCTTCCCTCTCTCCTCCACCATGTCACCCAGCCCTTATTTCCCTCCCCAACCATCCCCCTATTTTTCTCAGCCACAACCCCTTACACAGCAATCATCAATCTTCTTCAATACAGTCCCTGCACAGTTTCTTTTCTAACATATCTTGCCGTTGTTCTCAGCTTCAACAGTTGCTCTTCTGTCGCTTTCCCTCCGTGGCTTCCTTTAGTCAATCTGGCCAACCTCCTGCCATCAGCTGATGCTCTGTGCCATCTCATGCTGTCCGCCCTCAATGTAGACGCCGTGTTGGTTTTTGTTCTGCCTGTACCTCCTGCCCCTTCCAGAAGATTGCATAGTCCCAAGTCCTTAAGCGCTCACCATGCTTCCTCGCTTGTCTTCAATTGCCGTGACATCCCCTTCACCGTTATCAGCCGCCAGGTCGTTAGTGTCAGGGACCCCAGGTTGGGGTACAGGAGAGCAGGGGCAGCCCCAGGTGGGGTGCAGGGCCATGTGCGGAGACTTGGTGCGGGGCCTCATTTGCATAGTGTTACCATACACTAACGTTTATTAAACATGCCTCTTAATGAGTGTATGGATAAAGAAAGACTAAAAGATTTCTACATTACTATAATCCAGTGCCAACTGCCAGGCAACTACTACAAACACTGCCCATTCAGAACCCATAGCAAACCCCCCGTATCCTAACAGCACTACCAGGACTCACAAAGCACCATACTCTACCTATCAAAAGGCAACACTGCAAATATTAAACCAAAACATTTCAGAGAACAATACATGACCTACTGGGGAAAGAGAACAAGTGGCAAAGTCAAATAGGAATTACATAAACAAAATACCTCAGCTCAGTTACACATGCAGAACAGACCACCACCAAACAAGGAATCACAATTTAGAAACAGGAAGACAATTAAACTGGGAACCCCAAAAGCCAAACTTGGAATGTACCACACTGTAGAAATAAAACTATAAATTAATTTCCTCTTACACTAAACAAAGCGCAGACGTTAATGATGCACGTTTCCCAGAGCTGACATACTCCACTTAATAAATTCAAAATAAAGAGATATTTTTCTACCTTTTGTGCATTTTTTTTTCAGTTGCAATTGCTCCAGCCACTTTCTTCTGGTTTCTTCGTGTCTTCTGCTAACTCTCCATCGTCTGCTGTCCATTTGTCCTTTCTTCTCTCTTCTGGTTTTTTTTCCATTCTCTCTCTACATCTGCTTTAACATACTAATCTTTCTCCTTTTGCTCTTTCCTCATTCCTATTTCAGCCACTCAAATTTTACCACTCCATCCCCACTTACTCTCCCAATACTCGGCCAATTGTAGATTTCTCTTCCCTCCCACACAAAATATTTTTCCCCTCTCCATTTCACTCTCTCAGCTCCATCCCATTCTCATCCTCCCCCAACATCAGCTCCCTTCTAGTTCCAGCCCCACCCAGCATCCGCTCCCTTCTAGTTCCCGCATCAGCCCATTTCCAGTCCTAGCCACATCATCAGCCCATTTCCAATCCTATCCTAGCCACACCATCAGCCCATTTCCAGTCCTAGCTCCCCCATCCATTTCCAGTCCTATCCGAGGTCCCTCCATCAGCTCATTTCCAATCCCAGTCCCCGAACAGCCCATTTCTAGTCCTTTCCTAGCCCCACCATCAGCCCATGTCAAATCCTAGCTCCCCTCCACTCAGCCCAATTCCATTCCAAGCCCCCATCCCCATCAGCTATTAGCAGTTCAAGCCCCCCTACCACTCAGGCCATTTCCAGTCCTAGCAACCCCCCAGCCCATTACCAGTCCTAACCCCCCCATCACCCATTTTCAGTCTTAGCCCCCCCCCCATAGCCCATTACCAGTCCTAACCACTCCCATCAGTAAAGGTAGATTAAAAAAAAAAAAAAAAACTGACTGCTGCCACCGCCACCATCGCAGCGGCAGAATCAAGCGTCCCATGGGGTCCCCCCTGCCCAGAAAAGCACTCCCTGCAGCAGCAACTCTCTCAGCGCGGGCTTTTCAGAGCCACAAAAAGGAGAGTTTCCCCTTTCTCGTAGCTCTGTTAATACCGCCGGGGCTAATGGGAAACTGTTCCCCATCAGCCCCGGCGGGATTAACAGAGGCCGCGAGAGAGAAACTGAGGGAAAAGCAGAAGCCGGTTTGTTTGGGGGGTTTTTTCAATCTACCTGGGCTGATGCAGAATTCTGTTTGCGCGGGGCCCCCTGAAACGCGGGACCCAGTGCAAACAACATTCTTGCTCAATGGACAGACCGGTCCTGCAGAAGAGCCCCCCTCCTGCATCAGTAGGAAGATTCGAAGATGGCAAATGTAACACCAATTTTTCATAAGGGTTCCAGGGGTGATCCGGGAAACTACAGACCGGTGAGCCTGACATCAGTACCGGGAAAAATGGTAGAAACCATCATAAAGAACAAAGTTGCTGAACATGTAGTTAGTCATGGCTTAATGGGAGACAGCCAACATTAGTAAGACAAGATCTTCCTTGTCTAAAGCAATCGGTTATATTTTTTTGAAGGTGTTAATAAACAGGTAGACAAAGGTGAGTCGGTTGATATAGTGTATTTGGACTTTCAGAAAGCCTTTGACAAGGTCCCTCATCAGAGACCTTTGGCAAAACTAAAGTCATGGGATAGGAGGCAGTGTACTACTGTGGATCAGGAACTGGTTAAAAGATAGAAAGCAGAGGGTAGGGACTAAATGGCCAATTTTCCCAATGGAGAAAGGTGAATAGTGGTGTACCCCAGGGATCTGTGCTGGGTCCGCTGCTTTTTGACATATTCATAAATGACCTGGAAAGTGGAACAACGAGTGAGGTTATCAAATTTGCAGATGACACAAAACTATTTAAAGTTGTTAAAACCCAAGAGGATTGTGGAAAATTGCAAGAGGATCTTGATAAATTGGAAGACTGGGCATCAAAATGGCAGATGAAATTTAATGTGACAAGTGCAAAGTTATGCACCTAGGGAAAAACAAACCAAACTATGGTTACACGATGCAAGGTTCCACATTAGGAACCACCACCCAGAAAAAAGATTTAGGCGCCATTGTGGATAACATGTTAAAACCCTCTGCCCCAGTATGCAGATGGGCCAAGAACGCAAATAGAATGCAAGGTATCATAAGGAAAGGAATGGAAAATAAAGCAAAGGATATTATAATGCCTCTATATCGTTCCATGGTGAGACCGCATCTTGAATATTGTGTGCAATTCTGGTTGCCGTACCTTAAAAAAGGATATAGCATTATTAGAAAAGGTACAGAGAAGAGCCACCAAAATGGTAAAGGGGATGGAAGGATACTTTTATGAAGAAAGGCTAAAAAGGTTAGGCCTCTTTAACCTGGAAGAGAGGCAGCTGAGGGGAGATATGATAGAAGTCTATAAATTAATGAACGGAGTGGAATGGATAAACGTAGATCAATTGTTTATTTTATCAGAATACAGAAAGACTAAGGGACATGCAGTGAAGCTACAGGGTATAAACTATTTAAGACTAATAAAAGAAAATATTTTTTCACTCAACGTGTAATCAAACTCTGGAATTTGTTACCAGAGGATGTAGTAAAGGCTGTTAGTGCAGCTGGGTTTAAAAAAGGTTTGGACAAGTTCCAGGAGGAAAGGTCTATAAACCATTATTAAGAAGGGACCCAGGATATCAATGCTTGATCCAATACAAGCATTGTGGAACCTGTGTCTTTTGGGGAAACTGCTAGGTACGTATGACCTAGATTGGCCACTGTTGGAAACAGGATACTGGGCTTGATGGACCTTGGTCTGACAGAGTATGGCATATCTTATGTTCTTATATCTTCTAGAAGGCCTGCGAGTTCCTGCTGGAGTAGGTTACCAATGGAGGGGAGTCCTGTGGGGCTCTACAGGAAAGAATGGTTGTGGTGTCTGGTGCAGGTCGAGAACATAACCCTCTTTCATCACCCGAAGGGCCCACATTTCAGTGGTAATGGAGAACCAACTGTGGGCAAAGAGCACCAGGCACCCCACTGTGTGCTTGGGGAAGAGAGGTATTGAGGGTAGTTTCTGTAAGCCTTCATCTTCTTCAGGTATGAGGGCTTTCTACCTGAGGCCTTCCTCTGGGAATTAAACCAACAAGGAGCAAAGATGCACACACAGAGCAATAGAGAGAACAGAGCAGGTGCAGCAAAAGGCAGTTAGTCAAACAGGCTTTATTAGAAACCCCAACGCATTTTCACCAGCAAGGCTTTCCTCAGGGAGTACAAACCTCAAAATTAAACAGATATAAATTAAATATTAAATAAACTTCAAGAAGAGCACTCTCACTCGCAGCTCCAACGCTATGGAACTCACTCCCTAACAAACTGAGAGCAACAACTGACATTAAAGACTTCAAAAAGCTTCTTAAAACGACACTATTCAATAAACACTATAACATCACATGAACAATATAATGACGTCATCTGACCTCCCTGCTTATGTGTATATTCCTTATACTTATGTGCATAACCCATGTAATTAATTTATACTCCATGTACCTAGCCCACTTTTGTATGCAAAATATGTAAAAATTAAAATAGCTTACATTGTATATAGCTCACACCAAATCAGCTACACCCCCATACTCATACTATTTTATTTATTTATTTACATTCTCTTATATATCGCGCTATTCTGCATCAGTGCGGTTTACATTGAACAAACTGAAATTACATTGAACAGGGCATTATAACTTGGAGATAACTATTTTACAGGGAACATGGGCTATGGAGGGTTAAGTGGCTTGCCCAAGACCACAAGGAGCACCTGTGGGACTAGAAACCCCAGTCCTTCCGGCCCAAGGTTGCTGTCCTCTAGTGGGATTTGAACGCCCGACCTTCTGGCCTGAAGTACCTTGCCCCAACCACTATTGATTTACCACTACATGTACATATCCACATACCAATGATTTGTGTGATGTGATTATCCTGAAATCAAAGTGGTTAAGTGGGATACAAATCCTTTTAAATAAAATAAATAAAATAAAAACATAAGATATGCCATACTGGGTCAGACCAAGGTCCATCAAGCCCAGTATCCTGTTTCCAACAGTGGCCAATCTAGGTCATACGTACCTAGCAGTTTCCCCAAAAGACACAGGTTCCGCAATGCTTGTACTGGGTCAAGAATTGATATCCTGGGTCTCTTCTTAATAATGGTTTATGGACCTTTCCTCCAGGAACTTGTCCAAACCTTTTTTAAACCCAGCTACATTAACAGCCTTTACTACATCCTCCGGTAACAAATTCCAGAGTGATTACACCTTGAGTGAAAAAATATTTTCTCTTATTCGTCTTAAATAGTTTACCCTGTAGCTTCATTGCATGTCCCCTAGTCTTTCTATATTCTGATGACGTAAACAATCGATCTACCTTTACCTGTTCCACTCCGTTCATGGAACATGCATATCAAAAACAAGTAATCACATGCAGGTAAACAAATTTAAAAATTAACACACAAAATTAACATCATATTATACTCATATCCGGAACAATATTGAACATTTAAAACTGACGCAAAAATAAAAAAAACAATAGAAAGAAAAGCACAGTTACTTACCTGTAACAAGTGATCTCTGGGAACAGCAGGAATAAGTCTTCGCATATGGGTACGTCGGTACCGACGGAGCCTGCGCGGGAACGCTCCCCAGCGTCCAATCAGAAAGCTTTTGGGAGCATCCCTCAGCGCCTGCGTGCTGCCTTCCCGCCCTTCCAACTGTCTCTCCTCAGTTGAGTTTCATAGCTGAGACAAAGGGAGAGGGAGAGAAAGAGGAAAGAAAGATAGATAGAGAGAGATAACTCCTAGGGGAGGTGGGTGGGTTGTGAAGACTTATTCCTGCTGTTCCCAGAGATCACCTGTTAGAGGTAAGTAACTGTGCTATCTCCAGGAACAAGCAGGAATGAGTCTTCACATATGGGGACTCCCTAGCTGTAGATGCCAGGGGGAGATCCCATAAAATGCATGTCCCTGGAACAGGACCGCACTTCCCACACATGGATCTCTGGCATCCCATGAGGGATGGTGGGTAGGAGTTGAAAAGAGAGGAGCTGTAGGAAATAAAACAGCTAACCTAAGGACTACAGGGGAGGAGTCCTTGGTATGTATGATAAGTACCATTAAAAATATTGAATAAGCAATCACAATATGGACGTTACCTACTGGATTGCAGGAAGTAGAGAGCTTGATGGAGTCTACTGGAGATGCAGTAGAGGAATCCTCAAGGTGACCCCACGGCAGTGAAGGTGAAGGTCCAAACTTGGAATTGGCAGGTGACCCAGGCGTCAACTGGGGTAGTATAAAACGGCAGGTCTTTAGTGGAAAACTTTATGGAAAAAAGCTGAAAACTCTTTTAGCTACAGAGGTATTAACATTTAGGAGTAAAAGAGGAAGACTGACTGATTTTGGACAACCAGCCCAGTCCTGGAGGGAAGAAGGGGTATGGAAAAAAGCCCGTATTCCCAAGGAGGACAGTTGTGTGAAGGGCTGAAACCTCCAACTACTGAAGATCTACGCTGTCTTTCCTAGCTGGTGAGAGATAGGAAAGAGACTGAAGCATGGTGCTTCAAGGATAGCGAGAGCTAGAGTAAAGTGGGAGCTGTTAGTACCACAGTAGTGGTTGTGTGCATAATACCCCCGACCTACTGAGGGACAGTATGAACATATGCAAGCCCACTGTCTGGACGTTCTAGGAAGGTAAAACCCTTATAGCATAGACAGTTAGGGAGATAAGTATGCAAATACATATCTACTTATAAGGAGCATCTCGAAAGATACAGACATATATATATAACATGCACACACAGCTTACAGACATAGGTATCTATAGAAGTATATAGAGATATATACATACATGAACATGTATGTTTGAGGATAGATGTCTGCAACTAAGCAGATAGAGATATGCCCATAAGAACATTCACATTAAAGATGTGAAGGAAAAAGATTCATCTAAGAACAAGCAAGTGGAACCTACTTGAGAAATTATATAGAGAATCTATTCCTCCTGGGTAAAATGGTGCAGGAACGCTATCCAGTGAAATAACCAGGAAGGCTGTGTGAAAAACAGAGGATAATATCAGTCTGTAAACAGCAAGCCCTGAGTCTTGAATAGCTCTGACATGGTAAATGGACAGAAAACGCATAGGAGGAGATACCAGGTTGACCCATTGGAGGGACACAAGGGGTATCATGCGTTGCTAATAGAATATCATGCGTTGCTAATAGAATATGTGCTGTCCATAAAGGAATAGGATACCATGAGGACTAGCTGCAAGGAAAAAAAAAAAAAAAAAAAGGAGTATATTCCTGCAGGATTGGAAAACTCTTTGGATATTCACGCAGAAAGGCTTATATCCTGTGTTATAACAGGGTGTGGAGAACCCTCACAGTCGTGGAGAATGACTGAGGAGCCTTTCCCAACCATATAGAAAAGTCAGAGACAAAACCCCATGCTCTCTAGCAAGGGCCCATAGTGGAAAGCTTCTCTGAAGATTGCAGAGAGCATTATGCAGGAGAATTAGGAAATAAAACTGACTGTAGGTCAGATGTGCAGCCAAATCCAAGAAGTGGAGATGGCAAGAAAAGAAGATAGTGTGAGCAGCCTGAAGTGATTAGGATTATCCAAGATAGATGAAGCACTATCTTGGAATCACTACTAAGGCTAGACAGAAGTAGTGGAAGACAGACTGGAAACTTGTGGAAAACTACCAGTAGTTCAATCACTGGAACTCCTGCAAGAACAGCAGCTGAAAAAGAGAGCAGAGAATCTTCCTGTGTAAAACAGAGAAAACAGACAAAGGGAGAGGAAAAAATCCCTGTCCCTGTCTGATAAGCTGTCCAGAGAATTTATTCAAGTAAAAAACTCTACACTGGAAAGAAAGGCAGAGACGCTCTGCAGTATGGTACCACTCATTCAGGGGGAACCCTGGATGAGAGGGTAGAGAAACAGGAGCTGAATGGTGACTTACCATATGGTAAGTCTGCTGAAGGAAAAAATGTTCATGTTGGGACAGAAAACTATCATGGGATAGTTGTTAACTCTCTTCTTGGTAGGAAGAAGAGGAGAAATCTGTAACCCATAGACATGAATATCCTGACAGCTCAGCATATCTAGGAGGGAAAAAGATGTCCTGAAGAAAGGAAACCATGGGTAGAGCTTTAAAGAAAAAAAACAGTGAACAAACTTCTGCTAAGAAGAAGTGAACTGTAGGTTGCAACCTTCAGGAACCTATGGTTGCTGGGTTTGCTGAGTCTGGCTAGAGTTTGGATTCTTCAGAGCAGGACGAGGTGTCCCCTGCTTGGGTACATCTGGATGATGGGCAGGAGAAGAGTGAAACCTTCTTTTCTTAGGGAAAGAAGGTTTGGTGGACATTTCCTACCTCCTGGGGAAGGCGGCGGCTTAGGGTGGTCCCCAGAACCAGGGAAGTCAGTGGAGCAATGAGCAACCTGACGTAAAGCCTCCCTATTGAAGAGATTTTCTCCAGTACAAGGAGAATTACCCAGTGTGTGTTCTGCCCATCTGCTCAAGTCTGAAGCCTGGAGCCAGGCTCTACGTCGTGCTCCTATGGCTATAGCAGAGGTTCTGCTAACAGACTCAAAAGAGTCTAGAGAAGCACGAGAAAGAAACGAAGAGAGATTCTGGCTATGACTAAGAAGTAAGGAATAGTCTGCAGCCTTGGGCTCTGATAGAAAAGGAGTCAAAAGAGATAATTTCCTTGTGACCTCCTGGAGAGATAGACTCATATAGAAAATATAAGAGATAATCCTTGTTGCCAGCATAGATGTTTGGAAGATTTGACGTCCAAAGGCATCAAGTGCTCTAGATGCACAACCTGGCGGATAAGAAGAATGCTTTTTCTTGCTTTTCACCTTCATTGCTGATTCCACTACAATGGAATGATGGGGAAGTTGAGTCCTTTGAAACCCTGGAGAGGGGGGCACCTGATACAGAACATCAGTTGCTGTAGAAGGTGAGGAAACCCTTAAGCACAGTTACTTACCTGTAACAGGTGATCTCCGGAACAGCAGGAATTAGTCTTCACATGTGGGAGACGTCGCCGACGGAGCCCGCACGGGAATGCTCCCCAGCATCCAATCAGAAAGCCTTTGGGAGCATCCCCCGTGCCTGCGCGGTGGCTTCCCGACCTTCCTACTGCCTCTCCCCAGTTGAGTTTCATAGCTGAGACGGAAGGAGAGGAGAGGAAGGAATAGAGAGAAAGAGATACAACTCCTAGGGGAGGTGGGCGGGTTGTGAAGACTAATTCCTGCTGTTCCGGAGATCACCTGTTACAGGTAAGTAACTGTGCTATCTCCAGGAACAAGCAGGAATGAGTCTTCACATGTGGGGACTCCCTAGCTGAGGATGCCCGGGGAGATCCCGTAAGCCCGGCCCAGGACGGGATGGCATTTGCCCAACCTGAATCCCCGGCATCCCCTGAGGGATGGAGGGTAGGAGTTGAGAGAGAGAACAGCAAAGCCCAAAGACTACAGGGAGAGTAGTCATTAGAATGCATGGAGCATCATTAAGTTTTTAATGAATTAATAACTTAGTACCATGTAGAGCTTACCTACTGAATTGTAGGAAGTAGAACTGTGGTGAAGGTACTGTAGATGCAGTAGCGAGGTCTTCAATGGAACGTCACCGCAGCGAGGAGGAAGTTCCAAATCCGGAAGGACAAGAGATCCAGGAGTCAGTTGGGTCAGGAGAACGACGGCAGGTCTTCAAGGAGCTTTATGCAAAGCTGAGTACTCCCTTAGGAGCAGAGTCCATAACTCAGAGGACTAACAGCAGATGACTGGCCGATCTGGGTAGCCTATTCCGGAGAAGAGTAGGAGAGTACCCCGGAGCAAAAGTAGTACACAGTCTGCCCTAGCGAAGAGATAGGGACACAAGGGTCTGAACCTCCGGGAGGAGGGCATAACTGAAAAAAGAAGCTGTTGACTTCACAGCCGTAGAGTACAACCAGTCCGAGCGCCGAACTAAGGAATAGGCAGGCGGACTGGCGGGACCCCGGAGGGGGGGGGGGTGCATGAGTACCGGCCATTGCGAAAAAATAGGCGGCAGAACACAGGCACTGGGCATCCCCCAAAAATGTGCCTATAGGGCAGGTGATATGTGGTCTGTCTAGGCCGTTGGGCATATAGAACGCCCCAATCCGGGACTAACGCAGGTACGCCGAGGAACCTGCCATTGATCCACCGAACGTCCACCTGGGGAGGTGGCATCAAGATCCGTCCGGAGATGGATCTACTCGGTAGGACAAGGGCAGATCGGCAGACTAACAGCACGGTAGCGTGAATGACAGAGGATAGCGTCCGTCCGGAAGAGCACATCAAGGGGCTTGAGGCCCTATAGGTGTCCCCAGGACCTGCACGCAGAACTTGCTCCCCGCACTAATCGGGGAACATGAGGGCATAGTCCTAGGTAATCATTGGGGACTACAGGCTGGAAGGAAAATTCCAGTACGGAAGCAATCAGCAGGGGAATACTGGCCGAGAAGGGTTCGGGGGCCGTACCTAAGGGTAAGCCAGCTGACCGTGGGCCAGAGCTATCAAGGAGCAGAGGTGGTCTCCCTCTACCAGCGGAAGGAGAATACCTAAACCCCTGGATAAGCCCCCTAGCCATTTGCCCTACTGAACGAGCCCCAATTCAAATGTAAACTTCTGGTAAGAAGGTAAACCGCAGGCAGCCGCCCACCGGAGCCTAAAACTGCTTGGTATGAGAGTTCTGACGCGGACCCGGGAACTTCAACCCAGGGTGAGAAATCCCTTGCTTGGGCGCACCTGGCGGGTGGGCTGAGGAGTGACATTTCCTCTTCCTAGGGAAGGAGGGCCCTAGGATGGCTTCTAACGCTGGGAAGGTTAGCGAAGCACTGCGCGACCTAACGTAAGGCTTCGCTATTGAAGAGGTGATCTCCGTCACAGGGAGAATTACCCAGGTTATGCTGTGCTCGTCTACACAACTCGGACGCCTGCAACCATGCTGTACGGCATGCTCTAATGGCAACAGCAGGAAGGAGTTTAAGAAGCACGAGAAAGGAACACAGATATTCCTGCAGTGATAAAGGAGCAAGGAATGCTCAAAGGCCTTGGTTGCAGATAAGAAGGGAGACAGAGATAATCTCTCGGTGACCTCCCGGAGCGACAGACTCTCATAAAAAATATATGAAATAATTCTGGACGTCAGCATAGACGTTTGAAAGGTTTGACGTCCTAGGGTATCTAGCGTCTTCGAGGTGCGGCCTGGAGGGCGAGAGGAATGCTCTTCCTTGCTTCCGGCCTTCCTCAGCGCCGATTCTACCACAATGGAACGATGCGGAAGCTGGTGCTGCCGAAAACCCGGGGAAGGGGGCACCTGATACAGAGCATGCATCGCAGTCGACGGTGCCGGAACCCTCAAAGGCGACCGCCAAGCCCCCAGCAGGAGATCCTGTAGGGAGGGGTGCAGAGGAAGCATCGGGGCGGCCTGTTTCGCAGGGCCCGGAGTTAGGTCCGGGATAGGGATGGCCAGCAAGTCCGCCATGTCCAGTATGAAATTCTGAAAAGACGGCTCCCCCGGAGGGGCTATGCCGTGGGAGGTGGTGGCGGGAGGGGCCGCCAGGGCACCGAGAAGCCTCTCGGGCTGATGCCCGCAGGGCAGAGGAGGGGACCAAGAGCCCCGGATCGGGGCGGTCAACATGGCGTCGTCGGCTCCTGGAATGGATTCCAAGCTAGGCATCGAGGAGGTCGATGGCACCGCCGGAGCCTCCGGAATCGGCCTCGGACCCGGGGGCGGCGCCGCCCCCGGCCACTGAAGCGGTTCCGCGGCAGCCGAAGGGCATTGGCCAGCGATTTCCGCTCCGCATCGCGGGAGGGGACAGGGGCCGATCCCGAGACGTGTCGTGGCCGAGCCTTCGAGGCTGGATACCGATTCCAGGCTGGGCATCAAACCGAGCGATAAGATAGACTCCCTTCTAAAGGGCCCTGGCGGGGGCGGCCGCACCGGCGGTGCAGATCCCGGGGCCGGAACCGCGTCGAACGGCGTCACGAGCAGCAAGGGCCCCCGAGGACTAAGCTCGGTGGAGAGGGAGTCCTCCGACGCCGGTGCCGGGTGCCGGGCGGCGGGCACTGCCAGATGCCGGCCCCCTTCTGCAGCCCGTCTGGCCTGGAGGAAAATCCTTCCGGGGCATGCGACCCGTCCAAGGGTACCCAGGTCGCCCGACGACGAGACCCTGCGGGGAGGGAAGTGCAAAACTCCCTCACCGACGCCGGGGTACCGGTGCGGGACGGCGCAGATCCAGGCTGGATCGAAGCGATCGAAGGCCCCGAGGCCCCCTTTCTAGGAAAGGGCGGGGCCCTTGACGGCCGCGACGATGCCGGGGGGTCGCCCGTCTGGGGCTGATCGACACACCCCGAGGGTCCCGGGGAAGGCTGACGGCGGTCCCTGGCGCTCGACGCCCCTGCCGTCACCGGCGGAGCGGGGCCGCTCGAACACGGTACCACCCTCGCGCAGGGCTGGGATACCGGCGACCCAGCGCAGGTCGAAGCGACTAGCCCTGAAGGGAGCAAGGCCAGATGACCATCCCCGGCGAAGAGTGGAACCATCGACGCCGACGCGCCCGAAGCGGGTATCACCTCCGCGCATGGCATGAACATCGAGCCGCAAGACCGCGTCGAGCCAGTCGGCCCTAGAGGCGCCGAGGGCAGCGGCAGGCGATCCCCTGTGGGGAGCAGCACCCTTGTAGGAATGCCATACCGGCAGGAGTCGGTCAGCCCCGGAGGCGCAGAGGACTGCGGCTGACAACCCCCGGTGAGGAGCGGAGCGCTAGACACCGATGCCGACGTCGAGGGGTCGGCACCGCCCATAGCGGATACCACCCCCGCGGATGGCAGGGAGGAAGGAACGCCAAACTGGACCGAATCGATCGGCCCTGGATGATCCTCGGCAAGGAGCGGAACGCTTAACACCGACGCCGGGGGGTCTGCACTGCCCAGAGCGGGTACCACACCTGAGCGTGGCTTGGATAGAGGAAGGTCAGACTCGGTCGAGCCGATCAGCCACGAAAGCGCTGAGGACACCAGCTGACGATCCCTGGTGAAGAGTGGAACACTCGACACCGGCGCCGATGCCGATGCCAGGGAATCGGCACCGCTCGAAGCGGGTACCTCCCTCGAGCACGGTTCGGGAATGTTCTGTGAGGAGCGAACCCCAGGAACATCCCGAAACCCCGTAGATGCTTTGGAGCCCGAGGACTCCCGCCGGGGTATAGTAGCCAAGGGGGGCTTGAGGGTTGGCTGGATCCGTCGCCATGCCGCGCATGAGACTCGCCCCTCAAGACTTGTCTAGTCTTAACAGACTGTTGTGTGGTTACCTGATCCTGGAGAGAAGAAGAAGAAGAACCCGATGGCCGCGCCCTGGGTGTGAAAACGTCATCGAGGGATATCCGAAAAAGGGAAGGTCTTCTCCCGACACCGTAGCCCGGAGAACCCGGGAAGGAAGGGTCAGGCCCCAAACAAGAGAAACATCAGGCATTGGAGTCCATGTGGAAAACTAAGTCCCCGCAGCGAGGGCACTTCTGGGGCTCCATGCTGCAAGCCCGGTAGGCCTCAGCGCCCAGAGGGGAAAAAAGGTCCGGCTAGGCGATGAAGAAAAAATAAGAAAACAAAACAAAAGGGGCACAGAGGTGCCGCTGTCGGCGTGAAAAACCGCGACTACAGAAACAAGAAAAAGAAGGTTAAAAGTTCTGCGGTGGCAGGAGGGACGTCCTGCCTGCTCCGCGGAAAACGAAAAACTGGGGAGAGGCAGTAGGAAGGGCGGGAAGCCACCGCGCAGGCGCAGGGGATGCTCCCAAAGGCTGAATGGATGCTGGGGAGCATTCCCGTGCGGGCTCCGTCGACGACGTCTCCCACATGTGAAGACTCATTCCTGCTTGTTCCTGGAGATAAGGTGTTTCCCATATTCTCAGAAGAAGATCCTGCAAAGAATGATGTAAAGGAAGCATTATATTTTCCTTTTCTGCAGGACAGCCTCAAGTAGGATCACAGCCAGGGATAGGAATAGCAAGGAACGTTGCCATGTCAAGGAGAAATTTCTGAAAAGAAGGATCTCCAATGGGAACTATCCCTGGATAGGCTAAAGTTGAAGCAGCAGCCTGGGCACCAGAGGATGTACTGGTCTGATGCAGAAAAAGAGCCCCACTAGATGGATACTGGTACTGGCAGTCACGATTTGAGGCAGTTAGTACTGCATCGTCCATGCCAGGTATCGATTCCAAACTAGGCATAGAAAGGATCGATGGTACCGGTGTAACTGCAGGAACCGATACCGGTAGCTGTGTCGGAATCGGAGGCGATAACGCCATCGAAGCAGTCATCGGAGGCTGCTCAAGCGGTACCGAAGCAACCAGAACCCCTTGGTGAATATCTTCGGTACTGCGTATCCGGAATCGATAAGGGTCGGTTCCGAGACGCGTCGGTACCCAGTCTTCTAGACTAGATATCGATTCCAGACTCGGCATCGAAGGGAGCGAGTCTATCGATGCATGTCTAGAGGGTACCGACATCGGTGGTTATATCGGCGATGCTGTCAATACTGGAAAGGCAATCTGGGACGTATCGATCGGTCCTGAAGGTACCGAGGACGCCAGATGACGATCCCTGGCGAAGAGTGAATCACTCAACACCGGTGCCGATGCCGGGGTATCAGTACCGCTCGAAGCGGATGCCACCACCAAGCATGGCTCAGGTATGTCCTGTGAGGGGTGAGCCCCAGGAACAACCTGAAACCCCTGAAATGCTTTGGAGACCGAAGACGCCCGCCGGGGTTTTGAAGCCAATAGGGTCTTGAGGGCAAGGCCGGAGCCGTCATCATGCTTGGCTTGAGACCTACCACTCAAGGATTGGCTAGTCTTAACAGACTGTTTGTGGGTTACCTGATCCTGTAGAGAAGAAATGGTCGGTGCCCTGACACTGGAAGGGAACTCGGTATCGAGGGAAACTCGAAATGGAAAATCTCTTCTCATAAAATTGTAGCCTAATGGCTCGAGGGAAAGGGTCAGGACCCAAACAGGTTAGACACCAGTTACTGGAGTCTAAAAAGAAAACTGTATTTCCACAGTTAAGGCACTTCTTAGGAGAAGGCGGCTCCATGATGGAGAGGCCTTACAGGCCCAAAAATTTAAGACAGAAACTGAGAGAAAACAGTCCCTGAGTTTAAGAAAAAGAAAAGAAAAAACCCACCGGCGGTACCGGTGGAGGCGGGAAAAGCAGCCACGACCACAAGAAAACAAAAAATTAAAGAATAAAAAAAGAAATTTTCTGCGGTGACAGGAGTACGTCCTGCCGGCTCCGCGGAAAAACGAAAACTGAAGAGAGACAGTTGGAAGGGCGGGAAGGCAGCACGCAGGTGCTGAGGGATGCTCCCAAAAGCTTTCTGATTGGACGCTGGGGAGCGTCCCCGCGCAGGCTCCGTCGGTACCGACATACCCATATGTGAAGACTCATTCCTGCTTGTTCCTGGAGATAAACTACTATTAAAGCTTTGGAATTACAGAGCTTAAAAGGGAGAGGGGAGGCATTGTGGGTTAAACTAGAAAGAGGGAAAGAGAAATTTATTTACATTGGTGTGATATACAGACCTCCCTCACAAGAGGAAGAGGTGGACAGAGTTAATTGAAGATATGTGCAGCATTGCTAGGAAAGGGGAAGTGCTACTGATAGATTTCAATATGCCAGATGTTGATTGGCACATTCCTGCTGCAGTATCATCTAGAAGTAAGGAGATCCTGGATTCTCTACAGGGAGAACTATTCAGGCAATTGGTAACAGACCCCACACGTGAAGGGGCCATACTGGACTTGGTGCTTACCAATGGTGAAAGTGTTTCTGATGTTGTAGTGGGAGATCATTTTGCATCCAGTCATCACCAGATGGTGTGGTTCAGTATTAGGACTAGGGCTGTTAGAATTCGTTCTAAGGCGATGTTCTTAGACTTTAGGAAGACTGACTTTGCGAAGATGGGCCAATACCTCAGGGAGTCGTTAGTTGGATGGGAACAGCTGAGGGATGTAGAAAAACAGTGGGAAAAACTAAAAGGGGATATTTTAAGGGCACCCAACCTTTTTGTTAAAATAGTAAATAAAGGTAAAAGGAAAAGGAGACCGCTATGGTTTTCGAAAGAAGTAGCTGAAAAAGTGAAGAAAAAGAGGGAGGCCTTTATGAAATACAAGAGATCACAGAGAGAGGAAGACAGGCGAAGATTCAAAAGGAGGAGGAAACAGCCAATGCAATAAAATGGGGGGATAAGACATTTTTCAGATATATTAGTGAGAAGAGGAAGGGCAAGAGTCAGACTCAAGGGTGCAGGGGAGGAATATGTAGAAGCTGATAAGGATAAAGCGGAATTGCTTAACAAATATTTTTGTTCTGTGTTCACAGATGAAGAACCAGGAGCAGGAACTAAAAAAACACCCACAAATAGGAAGAGAAGCAAAGGACATCTTGAACAACAGACAGATTACACCCTGCTGTCCTACACTTGCTCTCAGCAATTGTATAACCCTAGGAACAATGGAAAGATTAACGTGGTAACTTGTAATTTGTACGTAGTTTTATATGCAAACTGTTCATATGTATATTGTACATAGTTTCCCTCAGTTCACTCCTAGTTGTTTTCCCCTGTTCTACGTAAACTCTGATTGCCTTCGCTGTCATTGAGCCACTTTGTTATTTGTAAACCGCACTGATGGAAAAGAGCGCGGTATAAAAGAAATGTTAAATAAATAAATAAAAAGACTGTTCGTGAGAAACTCTCTCAACTTAAAGTAGACAAAGCGATGGGACCTGATGGGATACACCCGAGAATAATGAGGGAACTTGGGGACGTTCTAGCAGCTCCACTGACTGACCTTTTCAATGCCTCGTTGGAGTCGGGAGTGGTGCCAAAGGACTGGAAAGAGGCTCATGTGGTGCCTTTACACAAAAGCGGAAGTAAGGATGTGGTTGAAAACTACAGGCCGGTTAGTTTAACTTCGGTGGTGAGTAAATTATTGGAAACGCTGCTGAAAGAGAAAATAGTGAGGTTTCTGAAGTCCAGCAGATTACAGTATCAGAGGCAGCATGGATTCACCAGAGGCAGGTCTTGTCAGACAAATCTGATTTCTTTGACTGGGTGACCAGGGAGTTGGACAGAGGGAGACCCCTAGATGTGGTGTATTTAGATTTCAGTAAAGCCTTTGACACTGTTCCTCACAGGCGACTTATAAACAAACTGAGCACCCTAGGGATGGACCCTAAAGTTACTGCTTGGGTTAGAAACTGGTTGTGTGGGAGGCGACAAAGAGTACAAGTAAATGGAGCTCACTCTGAGGAGAAGGATGTTATCAGTGGTGTGCCCCAGGGATCTGTCCTTGGTCCGATTCTTTTTAACATCTTTGTTAGTGATATAGCGGAAGGGCAGTCAGGTAAGGTTTGCCTCTTTGCGGATGATACCAAAATCTGCAATAGAGTAGACACCCAGGAAGGTGTAGATAACATGAGGAGGGGATCTAGCTAAGCTTGAAGAATGGTCTAGAATTTGGCAGCTGGGATTTAATGTTAAAAAATGTAAGGTCATGCATTTGGGCTGCAGCAATCCAAGGGAGCAATATAGTATAGGGGGTGAAGTACTTTTGTTCACTAAAGAAGAGCAGGACCTAGGCGTGGTTGTGTCTAATGATCTTAAAGTAGCTAAACAGGTAGAAAAGGCGACGGCAAAAGCTAGAAGGATGCTTGGGTGCATACGGAGAGGAATGGCTAGCAGAAAAATGGAGGTGATAATGCCTCTGTATAAGTCTTTGGTGCAACCTCATTTGGAGTATAGTGTGCAATTCTGGAGACCGCACCTTCAAAAGGACGTGAACAGAATGGAGTCAGTGCAGAGAGTGGCTACTAAAATGATTAGTGGCCTTCATTATAAAGCATATGAGGACAGACTGAAGGATCTTAATATGTACACCTTAGAGGAAAGGCGGGATAGAGGTGATATGATTGAGATGTTTAAATACCTCCGTGGCATAAATGTTCAGGGAGAGAGCCTCTTTTAATTGAAAGCAAGTTCTGCTACGAGGGGACATGGGATGAGGGTGAAGGGAGATAGATTCAGGAGTGATATGTGGAAATATTTCTTTACGGAAAGAGTAGCGGATCCGTGGCATAGTCTCCCAGTGGAAGTGGTAGAGATGAGGACAATAACTGAATTCAAAAAAGCATGGGACAAACACAGAGGATCTCTAAAGGTAAAAAGGGGACTGTTGTAGTTGTTATGGAAGGACAGACTAGATAGAAAAAGAGCACATGGCCTGTCGTCATGTTTCTATGTTTCTAAGAATGGTGACCTCTTGATCTAATAGGTTGGTGAGAGAGGTCTGAGAATTGAACTGTCTTACCATTGTGAGAGCTCGAAAAATGGAGCTTGTACCCCTCCTTTATGATGGAGAGTGTCCAATGTTTTGCTGTTATCTGCCCCCATCTGGTGGGCAAAGTGACACCACCTTCCTGGAATGGTGGAAGGCTCTGGTCCATTGAGAGCCAGGAAAGCTAAGTTCTCTAGATTAAAATCAAAGGACTTGTGGAGGCTGAGACTGCTGAGACGGCTGAGGCTTAGCAGTCTTTGCTTTCCTTTCTTTGGGTGGTTGCTGACTTTTCCGGACAGGTTGACCTGCAGAGCGTCCCTGCTGGGAATAAGCAGGATAAAACCTTTTCTTTTTGGAAAAGAATGGTTTTTTGAAAGATTTCTTTCTTGCAGGATCAGCTGTGGCCTTGGATAATATATCCAAGGTGGAGTTGTCAGCATACAACTCATTGGCTTTTTCTTGCCAATCCTTGCCAAACAGGTTCTCACCAGTACAAGGAATATTGCCCAGTTTGTCTTGTACCCCGAGCTCCAAATCAGATACCTGGAGCCAGGCAATTCTACGTGCACCAATGGCAATGGCAGAGGTTCTGCTTATGCACTCAAAAGAGTCAAAAGCTGCACGGTTGACAAATTTAGAGACATCCTGGTCATGTTTGACCAGTGTGAGAAAATCCTCCCTATCCATCCTCAGGAAGAAGAGGGCTCAAAACCTCTAAATATCCTTTGACTTCTTTCAGGAACATCCCCATATATAAAATATAGGAACTGATCCTGGCAGAAAGCATGGAAGCCTGGAAAGTACGACGTCCAAAGGCATCCAAAGTTCTGCACTCACATCCTGGAGGATTAGAGGCATGCCTCTTTGCACTCCTGATCTTTCTCATAGCTGATTCCACTACAATAGAGTGGTGAGGAAGCTGAGTCTTCTGGAAACCAGGACAAGGAGGGACTCGATACATAGTATCCAGTCTACAAGAGTGAGGAGAGGTGGTAAGAGGCGTTTCCCACATTCTTAGCATGAGAACATCCAAGATCTCATGGCTGGGCAAAGTAGCTGCCTCCTTAGGAGCTTTGGGATATTGTAAAATTTCCGACTCCTTTGTTCTGGGCTCTGATTCAGGAGCCACAGTAATGGACAGACCTCGAGCCACCTCCCTGATGAAGTCCTGAAAGGAAATATCCTCTGGAGGAGACATCCTTCGCTTAGGGAAAGATGGCTCCTCTGGGAGAAGTATTCCCGCATCGACAGAACTGTCAGAATCCTCAGATTCTTCTGAGACTCGAAGTACCTTCTGTCCGTGTGCTCTTGAAGAGCCTGATACCCGCACCGACCAAAGTCGATTACGGGGGAAATCGGTACCAGTGTATCGGTACAGGACAGCATCGCATGACTGGGTGCCGGCAATGCAGACACCAATGTCGATGCCAATGCTGTCGGTACCGGTACCGATACCGGTGCCGGAGTCAGTGCGGCTACCAATTGAATTATCTGATGCGGTTCCGAGGGTGTCGATGCCGCTAGGAGAGCCGCCAGACTGCGTTTAATAGCCAGGGTACTGAGCTTAGCAGCTCGGTTCTGCCAACCTCTTTTGGACATCATGGCGCAGGCCATACATTCCGTGATGGAGTGGTAAGGACCTAAACATTTAAGACACCACTCATGGGTGTCAGTGACAGAGATGGTACCGCCACACTTGGTGCACTTTTTGAAACCCGAAGCGGCTTTTTCCATTGTGGATGGATTTTGGGCCTAAGGAGATGGAGCAGATTTTAAACTAGATAAGGCCCAAAATGGCACGTGCACGTGGAAAACTATTATTTTTTTTTTTCAAATAAAAGAAAGAACGAACCACCGGCAGTACCGGTAAAGCGTTGAGGAAGGTAGACGCGACCACAAAAAAAGACGACAAAAAAGGAAAGATTTTCTGCAACGACAGGAACGACCTCCTGCTGGCTCCGTGGAAAACGAAGAACTGGAGAGAGGCAGTTCGGAAAGGCGGGAAGGCAGCACGCAGGCGCTGTGCGAGGCTCCCAAAAGCTTTCTAGTTGAATGCTGGGGAGCGTTCCCACGCAGGCTCAGTCTGTACCGACGATACCCATATGTGAAGACTACATTCCTGCTTGTTCCTGGAGATAAGCTTGCTTTTCAGACATGCGTGCATTTTCACAATGCTACAAGCTAGAAGGAATACTCAGAGGAAACAGCTACCCTTTCAAACCCATCTGGGAACTTCACGCTAAATAACTGAGGTCAAGGTTCGCACTGGGTATGTAGAGCACAGGAAAAACATAACTATAAAAGTTTACCTTAAGATTAAGAGAAAAGGTATCCAAGACCTTTAAGAATTTGCACAACCATGCTTTTAAAACAAAATAGAGGAGCTATATTGCTATGGCGCAGGGCATCAGCTGTTAATTACCGGGAAATGTAAGCATACAGATAGATGGGAGGCTGGTGGACGTGAGGATCGCCTGATAACATGCCTGCCTGGTGCAAAGGTAACGAACATCACACGCCACCTAGACAAGGTCTTAGATAGAGCTGGGGAGACGTTTGCTGTCTTGGTACGTGTCGGTACCAATGACATAGGAAAATCTGGTATGGAGGTTCTGGAGACTAAATTTAGGCTTTTAGGTAGGAAGTTGAAATCCAGAACTTCCAGGGTAGCATTCTCCGAAATGCTTCCTGTTCCACGCGCAGGACCAAAAGACAGACAGAGCTCCGGAGTCTCAATGCGTGGATGAGACAATGGTGCAGAGATGAGGGTTTTGGATTTGTTAGGAACTGGGGAACATTCTGGGGAAAGGAGGGGCTCTTCGAAGGGATGGGCTTCACCTTAACTGAGATGGAACCAGGCTGCTGGCATTAACCTTTAAAAAGGAGATGGAGCAGATTTTAAACTAGATATTAGGGGAAAGCCAACAGATGCCCAAGAGCACATGGTTTGGAACAATGTCTAACAGAATGAAATTAGGGCATATCAGCAGAGAATTCCAATAAAGACAGAAGTAGCCCAAATGCCCTTGAGTATGGAAGAATGTATCCTTGAAGGATACTACCAAAAGCAGAGAGGTTCCAAAAAAAGAGTTAAGCAGCCCAAATGCCCTCGAGTATGTAGCAGACAGAGCTTAAAGATCCCAAATTACCCATGTCTACCAATAGCCAAATAAATATGATTAAAATACAGTCTCTAAAATGCTTGTATGCAAATGCTTTAAGTCTAGAAAATAAGATGGGAGAGTTAGAATATATAGCACTAAATGAGAGGTTAGATATGATTGGAATATCAGAGACATGGTGGAAGGTGGACAACCAGTGGGACACTGATACCTGGGTACAAACTATATCGCAATGATAGAGCTGATCAAATTGGTGGAGGGGTTGCGCTCTATGTTAGAGAGAGCATTGAGTCAGAAAGGATTAAAGTTTTGCAGGAAACAAAACTTGCTGTAGAATCTCTATGGATTGAAATTCCATGTAACATAGAAACATGATGACAGAAAAAGACCACATGGCCTATCTAGTCTGTCCTTCCATAACAACTACAACAGTCCACTTTTTACCTTTAGAGATCCTATGTGTTGGTTCCATGATTTTTTGGATTCAGTTACTGTCCTCATCTCTACCACCTCCACTGGGAGACTATTCCATGGATCCACTACTCTTTCCGTAAAGAAATATTTCCGCATATCACTCCTGAATCTATCTCCCTTCACCCTCATCCCATCTCCCCTCGTAGCAGAACTTGCGTTTAATTGAAAGAGGCTCTCTCCCTGAACATTTATGCCACAGAGGTATTTAAACATCCCAATCATATCACCTCTATCCCGCCTTTCCTCTAAGGTGTACATATTAAGATCCTTAAGTCTGTCCTCATATGTTTTATAATGAAGCCCACTAATCATTTTAGTAGCCACCCTCTGCACCGACTCCATCCTGCTCACATCCTTTCGAAGGTGCGGTCTCCAGAATTGCACACTATACTCCAAATGAGGTCGCACCAAAGACTTATACAGAGGCATTATCACCTCCTTTTTTCTGCTAGCCATTCCTCTCCGTATGCACCCAAGCATCCTTCTAGCTTTTGCCGTCGCCTTTTCTACCCGTTTAGCTACTTTAAGATCATCAGACACAACCACGCCTAGGTCCCGCTCTTCTTTAGTGGACAAAAGTACTTCACCTCCTATACTGTATTGCTCCCTTGGATTGCTGCAGCCCAAATGCATGACCTTACATTTTTTAACATTAAATCCCTGCTGCCAAATTCTAGACCATTCTTCAAGCTTAGCTAGATCCCTCCTCATGTTATCTACACCTTCCTGGGTGTCTACTCTATTGCAGATTTTGGTATCATCCGCAAAGAGGCAAACCTTACCCGACAGCCCTTCCGCTATATCACTAACAAAGATGTTAAAAAGAATCAGACCAAGGACAGAACCCTGGGGCACACCACTGGTAACATCCTTCTCCTCAGAGTGAGCTCCATTTACTTGTACTCTTTGTCGCCTCCCACCCAACCAATTTCTAACCCAAGCAGTAACTTTAGGGTCCATCCCTAGGGTGCTCAGTTTGTTTATAAGTCGCCTGTGAGGAACAGTGTCAAAGGCTTTACTGAAATCTAAATACACCACATCTAAAGCTCTCCCTCAGTCCAACTCCCTGGTCACCCAGTCAAAGAAATCAATCAGATTTGTCTGACAAGACCTGCCTCTGGTGAATCCATGCTGCCTCGGATCCTGTAATCCGCTGGACTCCAGAAACCTCACTATTTTCTCTTTCAGCAGCGTTTCCAATAATTTACTCACCACCGAAGTTAAACTAACCGGCCTGTAGTTTTCAACCACATCCTTACTTCCGCTTTTTATTTATTTATTTATTTATTTTATTTAGACAGTTTTTGTATACCGCCTTATCCTTCAATCAAAGCGGTCACAACACAACTGGGGGATACATTTAACACGCGGGGATATGAGACACATACACTAATACTTACAGGGAACATGGGCAATGGAGGGTTAAGTGGCTTGCCCAAGACCACAAGGAGCATCTATGGGACTAGAAACCCCAGTCCTTCTGGCCCAAGGTTGCTCTCCTCTAGTGGGATTTGAACCCCTGACCTTCCGGCCTGAAGTACCTGCCCCAACCATTAGGCTACTCCTCCCGCTTTTGTGTAAAGGCACCACATGAGCCTCTCTCCAGTCCTTTGGCACCATTCCCGACTCTAACGAGGCATTGAAAAGGTCAGTCAGTGGAGTTGCTAGAACGTCCCCAAGTTCCCTCAGTATTCTACAGTGTATCCCATCCAGTCCCATCGCTTTGTCTACTTTAAGTTGAGCTAGTTTCTCACGAACAGTCTTCTGAAAATTGTTAAAGATGTCCCTCGCTTCTGTTATTTGTGGGTGTTTTCCGAGGTCCTGCTCTTGGTTCTTCATCTGTGAACACAGAAGAAAAATATTTGTTAAGCAATTCCGCTTTATCCTTATCAGCTTCTACATATTCCCCCCCTGCACCCTTGAGTCTGACAAAACCACTTTTGCCCTTCCTCTTCTCACTAATATATCTGAAAAACGTCTTATCCCCCCATTTTATTGCATTGGCTATTTCCTCCTCCTTTTGAATCTTTGCTTTCTTGACTACTTTGCTAGCTTCTCTAAGTTTTTCCAAATACAGATGCCTGTCTTACTCTCTCTGTGATCTCTTGTATTTCATGAAGGTCTCCCTCTTTCTTCACTTTTCCAGCTACTTCCTTCGAAAACCATGTAAAAAGGGGAAGGCGAAGGCAGTGGGGGTGTACTATCGACCGCCTGGCCAGAATGAACAAATGGATGATGAAATGCTCAAAGAAATCAAGGAAGCTAACAAAAGTTACAGCGCAGTAATAATAATGGGTGATTTCAATTACCCCGCTATCGACTGGGTCAGTGTCACGGCAGGACATGCTAAGGAGATAAAGTTCCTAGATGACTGCTTCTTGGAGCAGCTGGTTCATGAACCAACCAGAGGGGAAGCCATATTAGACCTAGTCCTTAGTGGAACACCAGATCTAGTGCAAGAGATAAGGGTGTTGGGGCCACTTGGCAATAGTGATCATAGCATGATCGCGTTTGATTTAATTAGTGGAGGAGGGATAGTAAGGAAATCCACAGTACTACCTTTTAATTTTCGAAAGGGAGACTATGATAAAATGAGGAAAATAGTTAAGAAAAACTAAAAGGAGCCGTTGCAAAGGTTAAAGACTTACATCAAGCTTGGGTGTTGTTGAAAACTATCATCTTGGAAGCACAGACCAGCTGTATTCCACGCTTTAAGAAAAGTGGAAGGAAGTTGAAAAAACTGCCAGCATGGTTTAAAGGTGAGGTCAGAGAGGCTGTTGTTGCCAAAAAAGCATCTTTCAGGAAATGGAAAAAAGAGCCAAACGACGAAACCTGGAAACAGCAAAAGCACTGGCAAGTCAAATGCAAGGCATTGATAAAGCAGGCAAAGGGAGAATTTTAGAAGAAGCTTGCTGTGGAAGCAAAAACGCAAAATAAAGATTTTTTCAAGTACATTCGTAGCAAAAAACCTGTGAGAGAGTCAGTTGGTCCATTAGATGATAGAGTTAAAGGAGCACTAAGAGGCGACAAGGTAGGAAAGTAGGTAGTAGGAGCTACAGAGCAGCAGATATCAGTAGGGCAAACAAGAGGAAGAGTTAAAAAAAAAAAAGACTTTACACAGAAATTGTTTTACATGGCTTTGTGTTTCAGGTTTGTTAGTTTTGTTTTGTTTGGGTATTCCCTCTTATGAGGGGCATATATTTTAATTTGGTATTTTTATTCTTCCTCTTCTATTCCACCACCAATAGCTTTCTTGATCCTTTCCTGCTCCAACTTGCCATCTTCTGGGCAAGCTAAGACTGTTCCTCCCATATTTCACCCAGGAGCAATGCATTTGGCTCTTTTCAACCCAGCAGCAGCACATCCCTCATTTTCAGATTTCTGGAGCAGTAGCAAATAACTTTCGGCCCAATTTAGCAGGGTCTCCTCCCAAGCTCAGAAGGCAGGAAGCACACAAGACAACATTTCATAGATACCAAACATACATGCTACTCCAGTTTTGCCTATCCTTAGAAAATGTTGTATTGCATTTCTGTCCATCCAGTCCATTTTAAATATCTGGGGAAGTCTGCAAGTGTGCTCTCTTCATCCTGGGGCCCTCCTGCACTACTGAGGCTGCTTGGGACGAATTTGTGCCACTGCTTCCACTAGTTTACAAATTATATATATATATATATATATATATATATATATATATATATATCACAGGACAAGGTGGCCTTCTGTGTATTTGTTTGTTTGTTTTTTTTTTTAACAACTGCACTAAGTAGGGTCTATTATCTCCCTGCTGCAGAAGCTGTTTCTATTGATAATTCCTTTGCTTGTCATCTCACTTGCCCTCCTTTCTCCATATCTAACCTAGCAATCCACCCACAGATTTCATTTTGTGAACATACTTAATTATACACCCATCGAACAAGTCTGTATGGAGGGACAAGAACCAGCCACAAGACACCAATGCAGATGCCCAACCACACCTTACTATGCAGAAAAAAACCACACATCATGCCAATGCAATGTGTGCCTTTGAGTCAATGCGGACTCCTGGTAACCCAGCAGCACCTAGGTTTTCTTGGTAGTGTTTAAACCACCAAAACACCAATAAACTAAAGGGCGTACCAATAGCACCAGCTCCAAAGGTATCATCATTAAACTGGTCAATATCTTCATCTTCTTCTCTAAGAACCTGAAAGCTGTCTTCATCCTCTTCTAAAGGACAGTCCTCCAGAGACTGAAAACAAGGACAGCAATAAAGAACATTATTAACAAGGAAGGTGAAGTCATTCATAATCTAATATTTCCACCCATCTGAAGTGAGAAGATCAGATATACAATTAAAGTGCTCAAAATGAAATATTGGGGTTTAATTCAAAATGTTTAAATGCCTGGGCACAATCAGACCTTAAACTGCGCTTGAAAGGAAGAACTATTTTACACCTACAATTAAGAATGATACAGCATTTGAACAAACAGCATGTTTTCTTTTTTTTGTAACTATTTCTATATCATCAAATTCTTACAATCAAGCACTGAATACTTTTTTACATCAAACAGTCCTCTTCCATATACCGCCCACCCAGCCCCACTTACCCTCAAATACCAACCAAACTAAGAAAGGCAGAATCCGTTCTACCTTGCCACCTCCATACAGAATCCCTACTTCATCCACCAAACACCCCTCCCATCCAAACTCTCCCCCCGATATTCTTCCTCCTTACCTATCACCCTCCACAACATGGCCAAACTAATACATACACACTATACAATGCAGCAGCAGAGCAAAACAAATATTTACAACACGGGCAAACAGCTAACATAAGTACTCGTAGAGAACTTACAACAGTTGACTAAATGAAAACACCATCTCCATCCCACCCTCCCACCATTTGCCCCTCGTCCACCATTAAACTTCTTAAATTTGCTTGTACCATGAGACAAAAGGCTCCCATGCCCTCTCACACTTAGCCACTCACTTATATTTATATGATGTCAGTTTGCACATATATACAGTACAAAGTCTTTGAACCAGCAGGCTTTTATCTGGTATGACTAAAGTAAAGGTAAAGGGGATGGAAGGATACCCCTATGAAGAAAGGCTAAAAAGGTTAGGGTTCTTTAACCTGGAAAAGAGACGGCTGAGGGGAGATATGATAGAAGTCTATAAATTAATGAACGGAGTGGAACGGGTAAACGTAGATCGATTGTTTACATTATCAGAATATAGAAAGACTAGGGGACATGCAATGAAGCTACAGGGTAAACTATTTAAGACTAATAAAAGAAAATAATTTTTTCACTCAACGTGTAATCAAACTCTGGAATTTGTTACCGGAGGATGTAGTAAAGGCTGTTAGTGTAGCTGGGTTTAAAAAAGGTTTGGACAAGTTCCTGGAGGAAAGGTCTATAAACCATTATTAAGAAGTAACCGAAGATATCAATGCTTGACCCAGAACAAGCATTGTGGAACTAGTGTCTCTTGGGGAAACTGCTAGGTACATATGACCTAGATTGGCCTCTGTTGGAAACAGAATACTGGGCTTGATGGACCTTGGTCTGACCCAGTATGGCATATCTTATGTTCTTATGTAAGTACGCCAACATTCTGCAACTTCACATTTAACAACATTTCCAGAGCACAGTACTACCAACAGAGCAGTTTATACCCATTCTCTACAATGTTAGCTGAAATGAACATTGTTGCAGTATTCTGATAAATCCTTTCACTCTCCTTAGTTCCCCCATACCCACCCAAATTTTCCTCCCACATCACCTTTGTTTAACCTTGCATATCTGAGAAGCACCCAGACACTCAAATTTGACAATGGTTATGGTTATGGATTCATTTATTTGATATACTGCAAAAATAACAAATCTATATTTGCATAAAAATTAAAATATCATTAAAAATAAAAGAAATGGAATGTCAAACAGAAAAGATCTCAGACTGAAATATAAAACACAACAACATTAATAACACTTGAAACAAAAAGGAAAAAGGGAAGAGGAATAAAAGGGGAAAGGGAGGGGAGGAGAGGATGTCTACCAGACACCATCAAAACAAGAACATTGCCTTAAAAAAGACGACGGTAGACTAAAAGCAATCTAAAAAAAAAAAGTCTTAAGAAGTTTCTGATATCTTTTGTAGTTGGTTTCAATGCGCACCGAAGTGGGCAAGCAGTTCCACAATAAAGGAGTGTCTACAAAAAAAATGCTGACTTGTGACTAGATTTATAATTAATATTCCTAGAATATATATATTGATGAAACCCATGTATAGAGCAAAGAGCTCTAGATGGGGCATGAAGGGAAACCAGAGAAGAAAGATAGTCTGGAGCTGCATCATGAAAGATTTTATGGACAAAAGATAGGACTTTAAACCGAACCCGGAAACTAACAGGCAGGAAAGATATTTCATAAGCAAAAACGAGGCAGCATCAACGTGACAGGCACTAGTACGCACCACCTCCACCCATTTTGGTTTTCTGCACCATGGAATGATGGACACCATCTCTGCTTTGCAGCCCATGGAACATCTGTCCAAGAAAGGTCAAGGGATTTTCAGAAGCAGACTGGTTAACATACTGAAGAGGGCTTTAAACTAGATTCGATGGGGATGGGTGAAGACAGCCCCCAAGCAAGTGGTGAAAGCCCCCAGGTAAGTCAAACATTAAATGCCTCTGTAGAATTCGGTTATAGGGACATCTGAAAAGCAGTGTGTATAAATGACCATAGCATGGGAAATAAGATCCCAAATGTTGAGGCTTTAATGGAAGAGGATGACCTGAATTTAGTGGCAGTTATGGAGACATGGTTCACAGAAACCCATGACAGGGATGTAATTATACTGGGCTATACTTTATTCCACTAAAGAAGAGCGGGACCTAGGCATGGTTGTGTCTGATGATCTTAAAGTAGCTAAACAGATAGAAAAGGTGACGGAAAAAGCTAGAAGGATACTTGGGTGCAAACGGAGAGGAATGATTAGCAGAAGAAAAAAAAAGGCGAGAGTGCCTCTGTATAAGTCTTTGGTGCGACCTCATTTGACCGCACCTTCAAAAGGATATAAACAGCATGGAGTCAGTAGAGAGGGTGGCTACTAAAATGGTAGTGGTCTTCATTATAAAGCATATGAGGACAGACTTAAGGATCTTAATATGTACACCTTAGAGGAAAGGCGGGATAGAGGTGATATGATTGAGATGTTTAAATACCTCCATGGCATAAACGCACAGGGGGAGAGCCTCTTTCTATTGAAAGCAAGTTCTGCTACGAGGGGACATGGGATGAGGGTGAAGGGGGATAGATTCAGGTGTGATATGCGGAAATATTTCTTTACGGAAAGAGTGGTGGATCTGTGGAATAGTCTCCCAGTGAGGTAGTAGAGATGAGGTTTGTTGTTGTTGTTAAGTGCCGTCGAGTCGGAGTCGACTCATGGCGACCCTCTGGATAGCTATCCTAAATTGTGTTCGGTCTTCAGGTCAGGCGGCTCATTGTTGACAGACTGGTACCCATAGCTGCTGTTATTGTATCGATCCATCTCATTGATGGCCTTCCTCTTTTGCGTTGACCTTCTATCTTGCCAAGCATGATGTCTTTCTCTAATGATCTCTCTCTCCACATGATGTGTCCAAAGTATGAAAGTCAAAGTCTTGTCATCTGAGCTTCTAAAGAAAGCTTAGGTCTGATCTGCTCTAGTACAGACTGGTTTGTTCTTCGGGTAGTTCAAGGTATACACAGTATACACCGCCAGCACCATAATTCAAAGGCATCAATTTTCTTCCTGTCTGTCTTTTTCACTGTCCAGTTTTCACATCCATATGATGTTATTGAAAATACCATGGCTTGAACAAGTCGAATCTTTGTATGGAGAGAGACATCTCTGCTCTTGAGAATCTTATCTAGGTCTTTCATAGCCATTCTGCCAAGAGCAATGCATCGTCTGATTTCTTGACTGCTTGTTGCTTCTTTATTGATAGTTGATCCAAGTAGGTTAAAGTTATTCACGATTTCAATTTCTTCTCCTTCGACGATGAACCTGTTGATTATGCCAGTTGTGATGATCTTTGTCTTCTTTACATTAAGGTGCAGACCCATTTTGAGAAAGAGGGAAAGGGAAATCTATTTGCATTGCAGTTATATAGAGATCCCCCTCACAGGGCATAGAAGTGGACGAAGATTTAATAGAAAGCATACACAGTATTACCATGAAAGGAGAAGTGCTATCGACAGGTGATTTCAATATGCCAGATGTAGATCGGCACATCCCTGCTGCGGCGTCATCTACAAGTAAGGAGATCCTGGATTTTCTACAGGGAGAACTATTCAGGCAATTGGTAACAGAACCCACATATGATGGGGCTGTACTGGACTTGGTGTTTACCAATGTGGAAAGGGTTTCTGATGTTACATTTGGAGATCAACTCGAATCCACCAGATGGTATGGTTCAGTTTTAGTACTAGGGCTAATAAAATCTATTCAAAAGCGAGGGTCTTAGACTTTAGGAAAACTAACTTTGCAAAGATGGGATAATACCTCAGAGTTGTTAGTGGCATAGGAATAGCTGGGGGGTATAGAAAAACAAATGGGAAAAACTGAAAAGGAATATCTTAAAGGTAACAAACCTTTTTGTTAGAAAGAGAAATAAAATGTAAAAGGAAAAGGAGGCCGCTATGGTTCGCCAAAGTAGCTGAGGTGGTGAAGAAAAAGAGGGAGGCCTTCTTGAAATACAAGAGATCACCGAGAGATGAAGCCAGGCATCTATATTTGGAGAAATTTAGAGAAGCTAGCAAAGTAGTCAGGAAAGCAAAGGCACAAAAAGAAGAAGAAATAGCCAATGCAATAAAATACCGGGCATAAGACATTTTTCAGATATGTTAGTGAGAGGAGGAAGGGCAGATTCAAGGGTGAAGGGGAGGAATATGCAGAAACTAATGAGGATAAAAGCAGAATTACTTAAATATTTCTGTTCTGTGTTCAGAGATGAAGGGCCTGGAGCAGGACCTCAGAAAACACCCACAAATAGCAAGAGAAGCGACGGGAATCTTAAATGAATTTCAGAAGACAGTTCAAGAGGAACTAACTAAACTAAAAGTAGACAATTTAAAATCCAGTGCTGGAAGGCGCAAACAGCAGAGCAGTTGCCCAATCAGCGTCCAGCACCAGGGAGCGGGCCTCAAGCTCTTCCCACTTCCTGCACTTAAGGCCAATTAGGCCCACCAGCCAGCACAGTTCAAAATGCAGTGCCGGAAGGCGCATCCGCACCTTTGGCATGGCCATTAGGCATGGACCAAAGGCAGAGAGAACAACTTAACTGAATAAACTTGTGACCATCATGAAGGCTAACCCTTGGACCCATTCAAAATCACAAATCACCACCGAAACAACCACCTACACCAACAGCATTTCAATTCATAAGAAGCTGCCTAAAAAAAACCTGACCTGCCAGCATACACTCTGTTCGCCACTCCACCCAGGCTAGAAAAACCACCACCATAAAGACACAAAGACAGTACTTCTTCCCAGGTAAACAACCAAGCACAAAGTTCAACATGTTGCCTCAACATCTCCTACCTTACACTATAATGTTACTGCTGCTGCTCTTTCTGCTAACAACTTCATATGTACTATCCACCTACACTAACAGCATCCCAATTCATTATAGACAAAAGCTCCCCATCCCAAACCCTTGTGTCAAAGCAGAGCATACAAAATCACCACGAAGACAGTTAGAAATCAATGTCATACAACAACAGAAATCATAGATAAAGCAGAAGTGCCCAAGCCATCCAATCGAATGTGCCCTCAAACTTACCATCAATATGCAAAAAAATCCATACATTTTCAGACTTCATACAACTTAACATCGACATGTGTATTACAGAAAGCTGGATCTCAAGCACCGACAATATACTACTGAATCAGTTCTTACTTTCCCACTACAAGCTCTACAACTGCTCCAGATACCAAAGAAGATGAGTCCTCCTAATTCTTGCAAAAGAGCACCTGAATTTCACCACGATCAATTCCCAATTCCTGCAAACACTAGACTTCCTCACAATCACCAATAATGACCATACTATCTGCTTAACATACCGTGCACCTTCACCAAAAACAGATGACCTATCAGACCTACTGAAAGGAGTGTGTACACATTCTCCATCTAACAAACTCTTCTTCCTCCTCGGAGACTTAAACCTTCCCTCCACCTCTATAAAGCAATCAAGTGCATTCCTCAATGCACTGGATGCCTTCCATTATCAACAAATAGTTAATGTGCCAATCCATTCTAGAGGAGCAACCCTAGACCTTAACTTTGCACCTAAGCAACTCCCCACAGCGGACTTCAATGCCCAAATAGACCCAGTACCATGGTCTGATCATGTTATGTTATGATATCCCTTATCCTCCCAAACACTCAGATGCCATTCCTCCCATGACAGTCACAAACACAACGCTTCAAAGCATTCAACAAGCAGTCCTTCCTATATGACATCGCTCCGCTTCTAGAATCCGAACAGCAAGATCAAGACCTCATCATCCACTCTTGGACCACAGTGATTAACAAAGCAGCCACTTTTACTCCAGCCCTAGCATGGTTTACAGCCTTGGTTCTCGTCCAAACTCAGAACAAGGAGACGAGAGTGCAGTCATATTGAGAGAAGATGGAAAAGATCCCAAGAAACAAACAAAAACAGCAGTATGCCACCAAACAACATGGAGGCTGCATATCAAAGAGGCAGGGATACCAGACATGCCGACCTTCTGGTCACTAAAAAGAAGCAAATCATGGATAAGATGGTCTGTTCTCTTCTCTTTTCCTGACGATCCAAAAAAGGTTGTTGACATATGTCATGAATGGCACATTGTTCAGACCATCCCATCCTTTGCCGATCAAGATTTAATAATCACACAAAGAATCTCAATTTATCTAACATACTTGTTCCTTCTGCCCCGACTATTCCCCGCTGTTGAGCTCCTCCAATGGGGCATTTCCAGTGTGGAGCTCGTTCAGTTTTTGACCTGTAGAGAGGTGTTTATTCACCCTTTGAAAAACAAACGGAACCCCCTGACCAACTTCACCAATTGTAATTCAGACAACGTGATATATATTCATTTATTTATTATCATGTGTCTGTGCAATCTTCTTTAAGTTGGTAAAACTAGTAGGAGTGTGAGCATAGCAGCTGTCTGAAACACAGTGTTGCTCAAAAATCACTGGTAGACCATTGGAATATGGCAAAGCACAAGATTTCAGACCAAAGATATTTAGTATACAAACAGGTTCTCTCCATTTGGAGAGGGGGAGATTGTTCTAACCTAAGCAAAGTTTTATCACTGAGAACTATTTTTCAAATGAATACTTTACAACCCATGGGCCTCAACCAAAAGTTGGACCTTTCTGTTTTTTATAGAAAGTATTAATTAATTTATTTAACAGTTTTTATATACCGACTTTCTACAAATCAAGACAGTTTACAGGGAACATAACAGTATATTTCAACTGAATACATTGTAACATTAGAACACAGCATAACTGATAACAAGAACTTATTCAATACGGGGGGGTTAAGAACTATTTACATGGGTAATTATATAGGAGGTTAGGGGGAGCTTATGTAAGTAGGGAGAAGTGTTCCTGGAAGAGATGAGTTTTCAATTTCTTCCGGAATTCGGAGTGATTGGGACAGTTCCTTAGTTCATGTGGTAAGGTATTCCAGATAGATGGGGCGTAAAGGGAGAATGCCCGATTGCATGTAGTTTGGCTGTATTTTCTCTTAGATGATAGGATGGATAGAAGGTTCTTGGTAGAGGTGCGGCGTGCTCTGTTGTTGTTGGAATTGGATAGGAGCGGGGATAGGCAGGAAGCAGATTCATTTGAAATGATTTTGTGAATGAGGGTGACTGCTTTGAATTTAGTTCTGGACTGAATGGGGAGCCAGTGTAAATCAAGAAGGATTGGGGTTATGTGTGAGCATTTGGGATTATTCGTGATGAGCCAGTCTACTGTGTTCTGTGCCATTTGGATAGGGTGTAGGCTGCTTTTAGGAAGGCCATGATAGATGAGATTGCAGTAATCAAGGGTTGGGATGGTAAGGGCCTGGCAGACAGTGCGGAAGGATTCTGGGTTTAGAAGCGGTTGGAGGTTCAGAAGAGTACGTAGTTTCATGTATATTGTGTTAGTAGTTTTTTTAATCTGTTCGTGGAATGTAAGGTTCTGATCAAGGATAAGGCCAAGATATTTCACTTGTTTTTTTATGGTGAGGGTGATATCTCCAGTGTAAGGGTAGGGGGTGGGATATAAGAAGTGTTAGTGTATACTTGAAGTGCATCAGTTTTTGATTGATTGATTATGAGGTTGTGATTTGAAAGCCAAGTTTTCAGGTTTGTGATGCATTCAATTAGGTTTGAAAAGTTAGGGTTTGTTAAGTTGAAAGGGGTATAACACAATGTCGTTGGCATATAATTGGTAATAGATTCCATGGTTTTGGAAGATTTTACAGACTGGTTGGAGGAATATGTTAAATAAAAAGCGCAGATAAGCTGGAGCCCTGGGGAACTCCCTGTTTTAGGGTGAATGGGAGGGATATGTCGTTGCCTATACGGACCTGTTGAGTTCTATTTTCTAGATAAGAGTGGAACCATTTTAGTGTTGTATCCCTCAATCCTATTTCATAGAGTCTATCTAGGAGTTGGTGGTGAGGAAGGGAGTCAAAAGCTGAGGATAGGTCTAGAAATATAAGGAGGCATCCTTGGGTGGGATTCTGGGTAAATCGGTACAGTGAGTCTAAGAGAGAGGCAAAGAGAGTTTCCACTCCATGGTTCTTTTTGAAACCATGTTGGAGTAAGTCGAGAGGAGAGTGCTCGTCTATAAAGTTTTGAAGTTGATTTTGTACTAGCTTTTCTGCTATTTTAGCAAGGAAGGGGATACTGAAGATAGGTCTGTAGGAGGTAGGGGAGGTAGGGTCAAGTTTTGATCCTTTTAGGATGGGACGGATAGAGGCACGTTTTAAGGGCGTAGGTAGAGCCAGTCTGGAGGGAAGATTGTACAATTTGGAGTATGTAGGGGCTAATAGAAGTATTAGTGGTCTTGAGCCAGGATACAGGGCAAGGTTCGATGGCAGAGGTTGAGGCATTTAGATCTTTTGATGGTGTTGTATATGCCTTTGAGAGTGAGGGGTCCAAAGTCATTCCAGGTAATTAAGGAGGTGGGAGTGGGAGGTCGGGCACTATGGTCATTTATTGGTTGGGGGATAGTTGTGGAAGAGGGTAGGGGAATTTTGAGATAAGATGGTTGACTATAGTTTGAGAGGTTATCTTAGGAGTCGAATCCTGGGGTTGGGGTTCCATTATTAAGGAGTTGGCAATAGAAAAAAGCTCTCTCTGTTTATTGAGAGAATGTAGGATCAAGTTTTCATTGTATTCCCTTTTATGTTTTAGAGTTTCGGAGCAGTAAATTTGGAGTTTGCTTTTGTAGAGCTCTTGTGTGTTTGGGTTAGGGGAGCGTCTCCACTGTCGTTCTAGGCATCTGAGTTCCCTTTTTAGGTCTCTTAGCTTTGAAGAGTACCAGGGAGTTTTTCTGTGTTGGTTTTGGGAAGGTTGTTTGGGTGGTAATAGGGCAGCAGTGGAGAGAATGTCATTCCATTCCTCAATGTGAGGGTCTAGGTTCTGGTGTTTTCTATTGAGTAGATCTAAGGGTGGTATTATTTGCTCAAGGAAGGTTGCAGCATTGAATTGTTTGAATTTGCGGGTATGTTGGTGTGGAGTTATTTGAGGTTTATGTGAGAAGTGTGGGATTGAGAAGAGAATGAGGGCATGATCTGACCAAGGAATAGGTTGAATAGTGTGTGGGATCTGTTTAGAAGGTAGTGTATGCTGTGGGATAAAAAGTAGGTCTAGGATATTACCTTTGGAGTGAGTGGGTAGTTCAAGAATTTGTGTAAAGTGAAGGGCCTCCATTGCTTGGAGGAATGAAGAGGACTGTTTTGGGGTTGTTGAGTGTAGGTTTAGGTCTCCTAGGATTATGAGTGGGTGAGAGGAGGTTTGGGGGGAGCAAGCTGTCTCAAGTATTGTAGAGAGATCGGTTGGGTCAGTTTGAGGTGCCCTATAAATAAGATACAGGGAAATGGTAGGACTAGAGACTCTAATGGAGTCCATACCTGGGGTGGAGAGGGAGTCAACTGTAGAGAGATTTAGGCTAGCTCGTGAGATAATAGCAACACCTCCGCCTCTGCTGGATATTCTGTTGCAGACATTGATAGCGTATGTATTAGGACATAAATGAATTAAAAGGACGGTGTCCGATTCTTGGAGCCAGGTTTCAGTAAGACAAAGGATGTCCAAGTCATGGTCAGATATAAGGTCAGTAATTAATGGGATTTTATTCCTAGCCGAGCGGACGTTGATTAGGGCACATTTGAGGGGAGGGTGGAAATTGTCAGAGGGCGAGTAGGAGATGAGGTTTGGGTTAATATGGAGTAATTTGAGCTTACAGATTTGAGTGTGGGAGCTGGTATGTGTGTGGAGTGGAGGGGCGTAATGTATGTTGGAGTGTGAGAGAGTGGATTATGGGGATTGGTGTATTATGATGTACTGTTAGTGCATGTGCGAGAAGGAGTGAAGTGATGTGCAGTGTGAGGAGGGCGGCCCCAAGGTAGGAGGATGAGATATGATTAGTTTCATTTTTAGGTGATTGGGGGGGTGTGGAGGATGTTGGAGGAAGAGTAGGGGATGGTGATTATGTTTGGCTGGAATAGGTTTGAGAATAGAAGCTAGGAGAAAGTTAAGGAGGTGTTGAGATCATTGAGGTGGGACAGGGGAGTGGGGAGGTTTTTTTTAAAGGGCTGGTACAACAGGTTATACAATCAAGCATAAGCGATGGTAACAGGCAGGTTAATTGTTAGTATAACTACTACAGCAGATTATACAACAGGCATAAGAGATGGTAACAAGCAGGTATAATAGCAATTTGTCTGGTACGAGAGAGTTATTTGTAGTGAGTACCTTTTGTGAGCTGTTTAGGTTCTGGTCCTGGTAGCATGCGAGGTTCTCAGTGAGTGTCTAGTTAGTATTGCTGATTATGATGAAAGGCTGCCCTGATCGGTTTGGGACGTTTTCAGGCGGGTGCAGGTGCTCCGATTGTGCCGATCGTTCGGGCGGGAGCAGGCAACTCTAGAGAGCTCAATCCCTCTAGGGAAGAGCAGCGGTCGGACAGTCACTGATGCAATGTTTGCAAGGCTGGAAAGAGATGGAAGCGTTGAAACTGGTTTCAGTCAGGCCGTGCAGGAGGAAAAGGGGAGCTGGAGAGCGTCCATTGTTGTGGGTCCGTTCTTAGAGGGTCGACGCCTAAGGGCCAAGCCAAAGGGCCCTCTGGCGAGGCCCTCAGGTGCGGGCCCGCCTGGCGCAGGCACGCCCGGTCGGCGCCACTTTTAAAGTGCCCGCCGACTGCCCCGATTGGGCCGCTCACGCTGGAGGGGGTGGTGCGGTGCTCCGGCTCGCTCAATCCCCACCGGGAGAGCAGATGGTGAGCCAGAGTGCTGCAGGAGCAAAGGACCACGCTCCTGGTCGGCGCCGCTTTTAAAGTGCCCACCAGCTGCCCCGATTGGGCCGATCACGCTGGAGGGGGTGGTGCGGTGCTCCAGCTTGCTCGATCCCCACCGGGAGAGCAGATGGTGAGCCGGAGTGCTGCAGGAGTATTAATACAATTACAGGCAAAAATGAATATAAGAGGAAATAAAATAACGATAAAGTCCACATCATGAGAATCCAGCTACGATACTAAAAAAAAGAATACAAGAAAATCAAAACAGAAAATAAGGCAATAAGCCCACAATTAGGAGGCAATTACAAATCAGACATCACCCTCCCTAACTATACCCTGTTTCTCTACCAAAGATTTTTCCAAATGTGTAATATTAACAAAAACATAAGCAGCACTATCATAATTGATAGTGCATTTACAAGGGAATCGTAGAAAAAAGTGGCACCCAAAGCTAAAACCTGAGGCTTTAAAGACAAAAATTGCCTCCGGCGTAGTTGGGTGTCACGAGACACATCGGGAAAAACATTAACTGTCTGTCCACAAAACTTGGCCAACTTAGCCTTAAAGAAAGTCTTTAGAATATGCTGTTTTATCACTACTGATGGAAAAGTGACCTGCAAAGTGGAACATAAACTGACAATATCCAGAGTCCTCCAAAAAGGCAGTTAAATTAGACATAGACGGAACCACCTCATCCAGCCCACCCTCAGAGTTAATCTTTTTAGAACTTAAGGGGTTATAATAAATTTGTGAATCATCAATAAGATCTGGTATGGCTAAAATCTCTTTCAAATATTTATCCAGAAGAATCTTAGGAAATAAAAGGGAAGATAGAGGAAAATTTAAAAAAAAAAAAACGCAAATTACACACATCCATAGAATTTTCAAGTGCTTCCATCTTAGAATGAAGTATTAATGAATCTTTAATCCCAGCAACATTGTGTGAAGCGGTAGAACTTGAGATTCTAATTTAGTAAAAGCCATATCCACCAAGGAGACTTTCTCATCAAGTTGCTGCAAGGAAACAGCAGCTTCCTGAGAGAAAGTACACAAAGAACTTAATGTTGAGGAAACTTTAGTAGCAATACACTTTAAAGCCCACCAAACATCCTTCAAGGTAACCTCATCATCTGGGAATAGAACCGGAAGCTAAGGAGAGCTTCCAAGGGCTACAAACTGAACTGAGGTAGGCAGATTAACCAAAACTTTAGACTTCCTGTCAGTCTCTGTGGGCTCTCTGGAAGTAGCAAGCAACCCAGGGACAGGGCAAGGTAGAGGAGATCTCCCATCAGAGCTCAAAGAAGCTCCCTCAGGAGAGGACTGAGTGAGCGGCAGGGGAGCAAAATGTTTGTCCAGGGGGCCAACCGGTTTTAAACTCCGGTATCAGCACCCAGGACATTGCTATACAATTTGGCCTTCCTTTTACCCATGATACTCAAAGAAAAAAAATAGTCAAACAGAGCAAATTAACACACAACTATAAAGCAAACCTTGATTATAGAAGACCCAAAGACACCCCTGATAGTGTAGTCGTGATGATGCCGCTGTGATGCCAAAGGGGCGTCAAAGGGGCGCCAAAGGGGCAGAGCCTGCCCCTTTAGACACGCCCCTTCGGAACATACCCAGCAGTCGCGGAAAGAAAAAAAAAAAAGAGTAGTTACACACCTGTAACAGGTGATCTCCGGGAACAGCAGGAATTTAGTCTTCACATATGGGTATCAGCGGTATCAATGGAGCCTGCGCGGGAATGCTCCCCAGCATCCAATAGGAACACTTTTGGGAGCATCCCTCAGCACATGCGCGCTGCCTTCCTGCCTTTCCAACTGTCCCTCTTCAATTAAGTTTGTAGCCGAGTGAAAGGATAGAGGGAGCGAGGAAGGAGACAGATAGAGAGACAACTCCTAGGGGAGGTGGGTGGGTTGTGAAGACTAAATTCCTGCTGTTCCCGGAGATCACCTGTTGCAGGTGAGTAACTATGCTATCTCCAGGAACAAGCAGGAATGTAGTCTTCACATATAGGAACTCCTTAACTGAAGATGCCAGGGAGAGGGCCCTAGGAAGTTGCCACCTATAATAAGGTGAGCCATACTTCCTCCCATGCATCTCTGGCATCCCAGCAGGGTTGGTGGGTAGGAGTTGAATTAAGTCAGTCAAAGAGATTTTGAAGAACAGCCTGGTCAAAGGCGGCATCCCGATGGGAGGCTTTATCTAGGCAGTAGTGGGCTATAAAGGTGTGTACCGAAACCCAGGTGGCTGCTCGACAAATGTCATCAATAGACACAGAGGGAAGGTTAGCCACAGAGGCTGCTATGGCTCTCACATTATGAGCTGTGACATAGCCTTGAAGAGAAAGATTCTTACTCTCATAAGCAAAAGATATGCATTGTGCAACCATTTGGATAGCGTTCTCTTGGAGACTGGAAGTCCCAAATGACTAGAATCAAAAGCAATAAAAAGTTGAGAAGACTTTCTATATTGCTGTGTTTTTTGTAGATAAAAAGCCAAGACTCTTTTACAGTCCAAAGTATGTAGGTTCCTTTCTGCATTAGAGGCATGAGACCTCGGAAAGAATACAGGAAGATAAAGCGATTGATTTAAATGAAAGGGCGAAACCACCTTTGGCATAAAGTGTGGATGAGTTCTGAGAACAACCTTATCATGGTGAAACCTTGTATAAGGGGGATCAGCCACTAAAGCTTGCAATTCACTAATGCGATCTGCAGAGGTGATTGCGATTAGGAAGAGAACCTTCCAGGACAAAAGCTTTAGGGTTGTAGTGGCTAAAGGTTCAAAGGGCAGTTTGATGAGCTGCCCAAGATCTAAATTTAAGTCCCATGCTACCGGTGGCTGCCTGATGGGAGGCTTTGTTAATAGAAGACCTCTCATAAATCTGGATATGAGTAGATGAGAGGAAATTGGATGTCCATTTAGAGGCTTATAGGAAGCTGCAATTGCACTAAGATGGACTCTTACTGGTCTTTAGACCAGAATTTGATAAATGAAGTTGATACTCTAGTATTGATTCCAAAGGTATTAAAAAGGGGGTTTAACCCCTTTTGCGAACACCATATAGTAAAACGTTTCCACTTGTACGCATAAGATAGTCTTGTGGAAGGTTTTCTAGAAGCCTGAAGGATATCCTTTACCTGTTGGGAAAGGTTGAGATCCTGACGGTCTAAGCTTTCAGCAACCAGGCCCTGAGATGCAGGGACTGGGGATTCGGGTGCCATAGCATCCCGTTCTCTTGGGAGAGAAGATCTGGAGCACACCCTAACTCCAAAGGTGCAGCTTGAGAGAGATGTAGAAGCAGGGGATACCACGTTTGGCGTGGCCACTGTGGCGCTATGAGGATCATACGACCTCTGTCTCTCTGAAGCTCGAAGAGTGTTTTGGGGATGAGGGGAATGGGTGGGAAGGCATAGAGGAAGTCCTGACCCCAGTGAAGGAGGGTATCCTGTGCCTGGCAATTGTGAGCCGGAATCCTGGAACAGAACCGGGGAAGTTTGGCATTCAGTGGACTTGCAAAGAGATCTATGTTTGGGGTCCGCCAGATGTGAAATATCATTGTCACCTTGTCTAGGTGGAGACACCATTTGTGAAGCAGCAGTACTCGACTGAGTTTGTCTGCCCAAAGGTTTTGAATGCCTGGAAGATATACCACGAGAAGGTGAATTTGATGCTCTCTGGCAAGGGGCTATAGTCATAAAGCTTCGTTGTATAACGACAGAGAGCCTGTTATGCCCTACTTGTTCACATAGAACATGGCTACTTGATTGTCCGTTTGGACTAGGACCGTCTTGTAGCTGAGCTGGGCATGGGATACTCGAAGAGCTAGATAAACCTCTTAGAATTAAGAGCAATCTATGTGAAGACAAGCCTCCTGTGGAGTCCAGGTACCCTGGGTAGAGAGATGCAGGTGTGCTCCCCAACCCACCTGTGATGCATCTGTTAGGGTGACCTGGAATAGGGATTGTTGGAAAGGAGACCCAACCAAAAGGTTCTCCAGTGATTGCCACCATTGTAGGGACAAGATCATTCATTGAGAGCTTGATATCTTATCTGACAGACGTCCTGTGGCCTGTGTCCACTGTGTGGAAAGGGTCCACTGGGCTGTTTGCATGTGGAGGCAAGCATAGGGAACTACATGAACTGTGGATGCCATATGTCCCAGTAATTGCAGCAGTTCGAGCAGTTAGGGAGGATTTTCCCACTGCTTGAGAAGCTAGTTGCACTATGCGAAGACATCGGGCCTGTGGGAGGAAAGCCCTTGACTTACTGGTATCTAAACAGGCTCCTATGAACTCCAGGGACTGAGAAGGAACAAGTTGGAATTTTGGGAAGTTAATTACCAATCCCAAGTATTGGAGGATTTGCATTGTGCAAGACAGTGCAGAGCTGGCTTCTGCAACCGTGGGGGCTCGAATGAGCCAGTCGTCCAAGTAATGGAAGACAAATATCCCCATGGTTCGAAGGAATGCAGCTACTTCTGCCATGCATTTCATGAACACTCTTGGCGCCAAAGCCAGACCAAAGGGAAGAACCCTGTATTGGAAGTGTTTTCCCTTGAAAAGGAATCGTAAAAATTTTCTATGATCTGGATGGATCAGAATGTGAGTATATGCATCCTTTAGATCTAGAGAGCAAAGTCAATCCTGACTTTGAAGGTATGGCAGAAGAGTTCCCAGAGAAATCATTTTGAACTTTTCTCGAAACAGATATTTGTTCAATTCTCTGAGGTCTAGAATGGGTCTGTCCCCCCCCCTGTTTCCTTTGGAATAAGAAAATAGGGGGAGTAGAACCCTGTACCCTGTTGGAGAATGGGTACTTCCTCTATTGCTTCTTGAGCAAGGAGTGTTGAGATCTCTTGATTCAGTAGACTGTCTGCAGAGGTTTGGGAATTGAACTGTCTTACGATTGTAGGAGGGGGTATGCTGTGACAATTAAGCTTGTACCCCTCTCCTACAATGGACAGAGTACAATTTTCTGCTGTTATTTGGTGCCATCTGTTGGAAAAATGACAACCTGCCTGGAATGTTTAGGGGTTCTGGACCCTTCAGAGGCAGGAAGGGAAAGCTCTCTAGGAAGGAGTCAAAGCCCTTGAGGGGGCTGAGCCTGTGGAGCTGGTTAAGCTCTCTGGCCTTTTGGCTTCTTTTGTTGTCTGGATTGTTGTCGTTCCCTTTGGGCAACTTGACCCTGACCTTGCCCTTGCTGGGTACAGGACAGATAGAACTTCCTCTTTTTGCTGAAAGAGGGTTTTTTTATAGGATTTGTTTTTGGCTGGAGTGGCTGTAGATTTTGACAATCTAACGTGATATTGTCAGCATCTATCTCATTAGTCTTTTCCTGCAAATTCTTGCCAAAGAGGTTTTCTCCTGTGCAAGGGATGTTCCCTAATTTATCCTGTACCCAAATCTCCAAGTCTGATGCCTGAAGCCAGGCAATCTGACGTGCACCAATGGCAATAGCAGAGGTTCTGCTGATGCATTCAAAGCAGTCAAAGGCTGCACGATTTACAAACTTGGAGACATCTTGGGCATCCTTGACAAGAGTAAGGAAGTCTTGTCGTTTGTCATCTGGGAGAAGGGGGCTCAAAAGCTCCAAATCTCCTGTGACCTCTTTGAGGAACATTCCCATATATAAAAATATATATGAGCTGATCCTAACTGGAAGCATGGAAGCCTGAAATGTCCGATGCCCAAAAGCATCAAGAATCCTGCACTCATGACCTGGAGGATTGGATGCATGTCTCTCTGCACTTTTCATCCTACGCATGGCTGACTCCACTACCATTGAATGGTGTGACAGCCGAGTCTTTTGAAAACCAGGACATGATTGAACTCGATACATGGTATCAAGTCTTCTAGAATGAGGAGCTGTGGTCAAAGGTGTCTCCCATATTCTGAGCATCAAATCATGAATAATTTTATGACTAGGCAGAGTGGCTGCCTCCTTGGGAGCCTTAGGATATTGGAGAATTTCCAGCTCCTTTGCTCTAGGCTCTTTTTCAGGAGCTACCGTGATTGAAAGGCCTCAGGCCACATCACAAATAAAATCCTTAAAGGACATGTCTTCCAGAGGAGACATTCTGCGTTGGGGAGAAGAGGAGTCTTCCAGGAGAAACACTCGAACCGGCAGAATTATCAGAGTCATCGGAATCGGAGGATTCAAAGTATCTCTGATCGAAGTCGGTACCGAGTTGGTCTGGTACCGATCTGTCAATGCCAGCAAAAGTGGGCATGGGAGAAATTCCTACCAGGGCCGGTACCGTCTGTGCTGGTGCTGGTATTGGCATCGGTATCAGTCAGTGTCAGTGTCAGTGTCGGTGCCGGTGCCCGTTGAATCATCGGTGTCAATGGTACCGCAGCTGTAAGGAGAGCTGAAAGACTGCGTTCGATAGCGAGGAATCTCTGGTCTATCGATGCTGCCGATGCCAGGGTATCGGTACTGGTAAAAACGGCCAGAACCCCTGAGCATGGCACCAGTAGTTCTGTCGAGGTCGAGGCCTTGAGAATATCCTGGAACCCCGTTGATGCTTTGGAGGCCGAAGCCTCCCGCTGGGGCTGTTTTGTCGGTGTAGTTCTCTCAAGGATAATGCCAATGGCCTCTCGATGCTTTGAAGGAGAGCTACCCTTTGAGGACCAGCTCTTATGTTTAGTTATCTGAGATCCATGGGAGGAAGACGAGGCTCTTGAAGACGTCGATGCAATGGACCTGGCAGCCAAAGAGAAGATGGTACCCAGCTTTACAGCCCGGTTCTGTCTTCCTCTTTTAGTCATCCCCATGCAAGAGAGACACAAATAGTCAGGGCCTAAACATTTGAGACACCAGTCATGGGTGTCGGTGACGGAAATGGTACCGCCACACTTAGTACATCTTTTAAAACCACTAACTGGTTTTCCATGTTTTAGAAAAAATGGGGCCTAATGCCCAAAATGGCACCTAGCACCAAAAAGAAAAGTTTCTGAAGAGAAACAGTTCAGAAGTATGTATATCTATCTCTATTTTTATTTTTATTTTTTTAAAAAGAAAAAAAAACGAACCAGCGGTATCGGTAGGTGTCGTGCGTGGAAAACGAATTACTAAAGAGGGACAGTTGGAAAGGCGGGAAGGCAGCACGCATGTGCTGAGGGATGCTCCCAAAAGCGTTCCTATTGGACATTGGGGAGCGTTCCCGCACAGGCTCCATTGGTACCGATGATACCCATATGTGACGACTACATTCCTGCTTGTTCCTGGAGATAACACAAACAAACTTATAACCAATAAAAAAAGTATTGTCCCAGGACCTAATGAGTTTTTTACTTAATGACCGACTTCACTTTTACATCTTTAGTATTTATGGGTTATAGTATTTATTCATTTAACTATTATCAGTCAGCGAACGCTTAATCTCTATTCGTCTACGAGGAATGCCTATCAACACAACTATAATTCAAGTATATGCCCCAACAACAGCTGCAGAAGAGAATGAAATTGAAGAGTTCTATGAACAAGTACAAGCTGAAATTGACAGAACATGCAAACAGGATATCCTGATAGTCATGGGTGACTGGAACGCAAAAGTTGGCAACAAAGAAGAAGGCAAAGTAGTTGGAAAATATGGACTTGGCAACAGAAATGAAGCTGGAGAAAGATTGATAGAATTCTGCAAAACCAATGATCTATTCATCTCAAACACCTTCTTCCAGCAACACAAGCGGCGACTGTACACATGGACTTCACCCAATGGATTGTATAAAAATCAAATTGACTACATCTGTGGAAGTCAACGATGGAAAAGCTCTGTAACATCAACAAAGACAAAACCTGGAGCTGACTGTGGTACAGATCATCAACTACTAGTATGCAAACTCAAGCTAAAGTTGAAAAAGAGCAAACCACTCATGAATGCAGCAAAATATGACCTTGAGAATATACCACTGGAATTTAAAGACTGCATGCAAAATCGATTTGCTGCTTTAGATACAAATGACAGAGCTCCGGAAGAGTTATGGAATGACGTCAAGAAGGTTGTGCTGGAAGAAAGCGAGAAGTCTCTACAAAAGGTGAAAAAGCAAAAACGGCCAAAATGGATGACGGAAAGAAGAAACTCTGAAAATTGCCCAGAAACGCAGAGAAGCTAAAGCCAAAGGAGAAAGAAAGACAATCTCAGAACTCAACAGAGATTTCCAACGTGCAGCAAGACAGGACAAGGAAAAGTACTACAATGACACTTGCAAGGAAATAGAAGCAGAAACTATTAGAGGAAGAACAAGATCGGCTTTCCTAAAGCTGCGAGAGCTAAAGAAAAAGTTCCAGCCTCGAATTGGAATGTTACAAGATGCTCAAGGTTCTATGTTGAATGATGCTGAGAAGATCAAGAAAAGGTGGAAGGAATATACAGAGTTTTTATATGATAAAGATCAAGTGGACCAACAGCCGTTTCAACCTATACCTTATGATCAGGAACCATTGGTGATGAAAGAAGAAGTTGAAGCAGCATTGAAAGCCTTATCAAAGAACAAAGCACCAGGCATTGATGGCATTCCCATAGAAGTATTGCAGCAATCTGATGCAGCTGTTACCGTACTTACAAGGCTCTGCCAAGAAATATGGAAGACAACATCATGGCCAACTGACTGGAAAAGATCTGTGTTTATACCAATACTAAAGAAAGGTGATCCAACTGACTGTGGAAATTATCGCACAATCGCTCTGATCCCACATGCCAGCAAGATTCTACTGAAGATTATTCAAAAGAGACTACAGCCATACCTAGAACAAGAACTACCTGAAGTGCAAGCAGGGTTCAGGAAAGGACGAGGAACGAGAGACATCATTGCGGATGTGAGATGGATCCTTGAAAAGACTAAAGAATACCAAAAGGATATCTATTTGTGCTTTATCGACTATAGCAAGGCTTTTGACTGTGTAAACCATGAGAAACTCTGGGCCACGTTAAGAAGCATGGGTATACCAGAACACCTGATCGTTCTCTTGCGCAATCTGTACATTGATCAAGAAGCAACAGTTCGAACGGAACAAGGAGAAACAGAATGGTTTAAAATAAGCAAAGGTGTAAGACAAGGCTGCATACTTTCCCCCTACCTGTTTAATTTATATGCAGAACAAATCATCAGAGAAGCAGGACTGTATGAAGACAACAGAGGTGTGAAGATTGGTGGAAGACTCATCAACAACCTTCGCTATGCTGATGATACCACATTACTGGCTGAAAGTGAAGATGATCTGAAACATTTGCTTCTCACAATCAAAGAACATAGTCTTAAAATGGGCCTGCACCTTAATGTAAAGAAGACAAAGATCATGACAACTGGCATAATCAACAGGTTCATCGTTGAAGGAGAAGAAATTGAAATTGTGAACAACTTTAACCTACTTGGATCAACTATCAATAAAGAAGCAACAAGCAGTCAAGAAATCAGACGACGCATTGCTCTTGGCAGAATGGCTATGAAAGACCTAGATAAGATTCTCAAGAGCAGAGATGTCTCTCTCCATACAAAGATTCGACTTGTTCAAGCCATGGTATTTTCAATAACATCATATGGATGTGAAAGCTGGACAGTGAAAAAGACAGACAGGAAGAAAATTGATGCCTTTGAATTATGGTGCTGGCGGCGAATACTGTGTATACCATGGACTGCCCGAAGAACAAACCAGTCGGTACTAGAGGAGATCAAACCTAAGCTTTCTTTAGAAGCTCAGATGACAAGACTTCGACTTTCATACTTCGGACACATCATGCGAAGAGAGAGATCATTAGAGAAAGACATCATGCTTGGCAAGATAGAAGGTCAACGCAAAAGAGGAAGGCCAGCAATGAGATGGATCGCTACAATAACAGCAGCTACGGGTACCAGTCTGTCAACAATGAGCCGCCTAACTGAAGACCGAACACAATTTAGGATAGCTATCCAGAGGGTCGCCATGAGTCGACTCCGACTCGACGGCACTTAACAACAACATTATCATTTTTACGCTATTTATTATTTTTCTATTTATTATTCTTGTGCAATAACTGACAGTCTACCCTGCAACATGATTTCCAACAGTATCGCATATTTGCTCCCTCTCCGCAGTTGAAACCGGCTTTCAGAGCGCGAAGGGAGTGTTTCCCTTTCACAGCTCTGTTAAGACCACAGGGGCTGATGGGAACATTCCCATCAGTGTCCGCGGGCTTAACAGAGTTGCGAGGGAGAAACTCTCCCTTTGCGCTCTGAAAACTGGTTTCAACTGCGGAGGAGAGGGAGCTGATGCAGGGAGGGCAGGCTCTGCCGGGCAGGGGGGGCCCCGCGGGACACTGGAATCTGCCGCGGAGGCAGCGGCAGGCCGGCAGCTTTTTTCAATTTTCCCTAGGCTGGGGGAGAGAGGGGGGGTTTAGGACTGGTAATGGGCTATGGGGGGGCTAAGACTGGAAATGGGCTGATGGGATTAGGGCTGGAAGTGGGCTGATGGGGATTAGGACTGGTAATGGGCTGGGGCGGGGCTTAAACTGAAAATTGGGTGATAGGGGTTAGGACAGGTAATAGGCTATGGGATGGCTAGGACTGATAATGGGTTGGGGGGGTTGCTAGGACTGGTAATGGGCTGAGTGGAAGGGAAGGCTTGAACTGCAAATTGCTGATGGGGAGGGGGGCTTGGAATGGAAATGGGCTGAGGGGTAGGGGGTCCTTGAACTACAAATAGCTAATGGGGAGGGGGATTGGAATGGAAATGGGCTGTGAGGGGAGGGAGCTAAGACAGGAAATGGGCTAATGAAGGGGCTAGGATAGGACTGGGAATTGTGTGTTGGGGGAGCTAAGATTGGAAATGGGCTGTGGTGGGGGCTTGAATTGAAATGGACTCATGAAGGGGCTGGAACTGGAAGTAGGCTCATGGGGGGCTTGGATTGGAAATGGGTTGAGTGGAAGGGAGCTAGGATTTGACATGGGCTGATGGTGGAGCTAGGAAAGGACTAGAAATGGGCTGATGGGAGGCTGGTATTGGAAATGAGCTGATGGAGGGACTCAGATAGGACTGGAAATGGGCTGATGCGGGGACTAGGACTGGAAATGGGCTGATGCAGGGACTAGAAGGGAGTGGATACTGGGTGGGGCTGGAACTAGAAGGGGGCTGGAACTAGAAGGGAGCTGATGTTGAGGGACATTAGAATGGGATGGGACTGGGACAGTGAAATGGAGAGGGGAAAAATATTTTGTGTGGGAGGGAAGAAAAATCTACAATTGGCCGGGTATTGGGAGAGTAAGTGGGGGATTGAGGATGGAGGGGTAAAATTTGAGTGGATGAAAAAGGAATGAGGAAAGAGCAAAAGGAGAAAGATTAGCATGTTAAAGCAGATGTAAGAGAATGGAAAAAAACTAGAAGAGAGAAGAAAGGACAAATGGACAGCAGAAGATGGAGAGTTAGCAGAAGACACAAAGAAACCTGAAGAAAGTGTCTGGAGAAATTGCAACTGAAAAAAAAAATGCACAAAATGTACAAAGATATCTCCTTATTTTGAATTTATTAACTGGAATATGACAGCTCTGGGAAATATGCATCATTAATGTCTGTGCTTTGTTTAGTACAAGAGGAAATTTATAGTTTTATTTCTACATTGTTGTTGTACATTCCAAGTTTGGCTTTTTAGGGTTCCCAGTTTAATTATTGTCTTCCTGTTTCTAAATTGTGATTCCTTGTTTGGTGATGGTCTGTGTTCTGCATGTGTAACTGAGCTGAGGTATTCTGTTTATGTAATTCCTATTTGACATTGCCACTTGTTCTCTTTCCCCAATAGGTCTTGTATTGTTATTCTCTGAAATGTATTGGTTTAATATTTGCCTTTTGACAGGTAGGTTATGGTGCTTTGTGAGTCCTGGTAGTGCTGTTATGATACAGCGGGTTTGCTATGGGTTCTAAATGGGTAGTGTTTGTAGTAGTTCCTAATGTGCCTGGCGGATGCCACTGGATTATAGCAATATAGAAACCTTTTATTTATTTATTTATTTATTTATTTTATTAACAATTCTTATATACCGCACTATTAGACATCAGCGCGGTTTACATTGAACAAAAAACATCCGACAATTTACATATGTCTGGTCATTACATTTAGGTCTTTCTTTATCCATACACTCATGAAGAGGCATGTTTACTAAAAGTTAGTGTATGGTAACATTATGCAAATATTTATGCAAATGAGGTTCCTTATGCAAATGAGGCCTCACGCTGAGTCTCTGCACATGGCCCCGCACACTTACATCACTTGTTACGACTAGCAGTGACAAATATGGAACCGGACATTGACCATCTCATTAGCCAAAAGCAGGCCCATAGTTCCCATTGAAATACTGGTAAGTTTGTTGATTTAACTTTACTTGTTCTTCATTTTAAATATTGTATTTGTTCCCGTTTTGTTTTTTTACTTCAAAATAAGATATGTGCAGTGTGCATAGGAATTTGTTCATAGGTTTATTTGTTTTTTAAACTATAGTCTGGCCTCCCAACGGTCTGAGGGACAGTGAACTGGCCCCCTGTTTAAAAAGTTTGAGGACCCCTGGTCTAGAATCTGGCAGCTGGCATTTAATGTTAAAAAATGTAAGGTCATGCATTTGGGCTGCAGCAATCCAAGGGAGCAATATAGTATAGGGGGTGAAGTACTTTTGTCCACTATAGAAGAGCAGGACCTAGGCATGGTTGTGTCTGATGATCTTAAAGTAGCTAAACCGGTACAAAAGGCAACGGCAAAAGCTAGAAGGATGCTTGGGTGCATACAGAGAGGAATGGCTAGCAGAAAAAAAAGGAGGTGATAATGCCTCTGTCTAAGTCTTTGGTGTGACCTCATTTGGAGTATAGTGTGCAATTCTGGAGACCACACCTTCAAAAGGATGTGAACAGGATGGAGTCGGTGCAGAGGGTGGCTACTAAAATGGTTAGTGGTCTTCATTATAAAGCATATGAGGACCGACTTAAGGATCTTAATATGTACACCTTAGAGGAAAGGCGGGATAGAGGTGATATGATTGAGATGTTTAAATACCTCCGTGGCATAAATGTTCAGGGGGAGAGCCTCTTTCATTTGAAAGCAAGCTCTGCTACGAGGGGACATGGGATGAGGGTGAAGGGGGATAGATTCAGGAGTGATATGCGGAAATATTTCTTTACGGAAAGAGTGGTGGATCCGTGGAATAGTCTCCCAGTGGAGCTGGTAGAGATGAGGACAGTAACAATTCAAAATACAGAGGATCTCTAAAGGAAAAAAGGAGACTGTTGTAGTTGTTGATATGGAAGGACAGACTAGATATGCCATGTGGTCTTTTTCTGTTGTCATATTTCTGTGTTTCTCTATCAACCAGATGCGGGCCATCTCGGCCATAATTATTTCCTCTTTGTATAGATAGTCAAGTTAGTTTTCCTAAAGTCTAGGACCCTCTCTTCTGAATGGACTATCATCATATCAAAAGGGGAAAAAAAACACTAGAAAAGTTTTACACAGCTGATAAATTTTCTTTCCTTGAATCCTGCTAAACTAATCCAAATGAGTGGGTTAAGCTCCAGAGTCAGCAGATGTCACTTCCAGTAACTTCCCCAACTTCCAGTGATGTCACCACCAGTAAGTATGTTATCATGGCACTGAGAAAAACCAGTATGGCACCTTCTCAAGCAGACTGAAGAACTCTGAAAGTGACATTTTACTTACTAGTTAATATCCTTTTGAGTCCTGCTAGACATAGGAACATAAGAAATGTCATACTGGGTCAGACCAAGGTACATCTAGCCCAGCATCCTGTTTCCAACAGTGGTCAGTCCAGGTCACAAGTACATGAAAGGTTCCCAAAAAGGCACACAGGTTCTGCAATGTTTGTCCCGAAGCAAGCAGTGGATTTCCTAAGTCCTCTTTAATAATGGTTTATGGACCTTTCCTCGAGGAACTTGTCCAAAGCTTTTTAAGCCCAGCTACTCTAATAGCTTTTACTACATCCTCCGGTAACAAATTAGAGTTTGATTATGTGTTGTGAAAAGTATTTTCTTTTAAGTTTTAAATGGATTACATTGTTTCTTCATTGCATGTCCACTAATCTTTCTATTTTCTGATAGCATAAACAACCAATCTACGTTTACCCATTCCGTTCCATTGTTGTTGTTAAGTGCCATCAAGTCAGTGTCGACTCATGGCAATCATCTGGATAGTTGTCCTAAACTGTGTTCAGTTTTCATTCAGGCGGCTCATTGTTGATAGAGTGGTACCCATAAATGCTGTTATTGCATTGATCCATCTCATTGCTGGCCTTCCTCTTTTGCGCCGACCTTCTACCATGCCAACCATGATCTCTAATGATCTCGGTCTTCGCATGATGTGTCCAAAGTATGAAAGTTGAAGTCTTGTCATCTGAGCTTCTAAAGAAAGCTTAGGTCTGATTTCCTCTAGTATCGACTGGTTTGTTCTTCGGGCAGTCCATGGTATACATCATCCGTTCCATTACATTCAATTAATTTATAGACCTCTATCATATCTCCCCTCAGCCATCTGTTTTCCAAGCTGAAAAGCCCTAACCTTTTAAGCCTTTCTTCATAGGGGTATCTCTCCGTTCCCTTTACCATTTTGATGGCTCTTCTCTATACCTTTTCTAATTCTGCTAGATCCTTTTTAAGATATGGCGACTAGAATTGCACACATTATTCAAGATGCAGTCCCACAGTGGAACAATGCGATTCTATTTATTTTCTTAGCCGCCGCTGCACACTGGGTGGAGAATTTCAATATATTATCCACGATGACACCTAAATCTTTTTCTGGGTGATGATTCATAATGTGGAATCTTGCATCATGTAACCGTAGTTTGGGTTGTTCTTTCCTAGGTGCATAACTTTGGCATTTGAACATCCAGTCTTCCAGTTCATCAAGATCCTCTTGCAATTTTTCACAAGCTTCTTGAATCCAGGCAAGTGGGTTGTGTTCCCCTACCAGCAGATTTGGTGGAGACAAAGACCCAATGAAAAGTCCATGTTTCAATGATATCACTCCTATGCCTCTATTCGCTTCAGCCACCAGGGATCTCTTCAGTATTTGTCCCAAAACATATGGAAGAAACATGGCAGCCCCACACAACCTCAATCATGGGCAACAATGAATAATAAACAGTAGAGAACTATGTACAGGAAAGCATAAACAGAAGGCTGTCAGTAAAAAATGAACCTGCAGTGCGAAGTATAAAAATCACAGCAGACCCAAGGGTCTGGCAGCAAAGGAACAGAACAAATACAGTTTCAGGGGCGGGCCCTGGACTAGTCTAGCATCAAGGAAAGGACATTAACTGGTAAGTAAAATGTCACCTTACATATCATCCTGCTAGACCTGTCCAGACAAGTGGGATGTACAAAGCTATAACTCCACTAGGCGGGAAGACGACAGCAGCTCGCAAAACCCTTGAGCCAAAGGCTGTGTCCACCCACACATGGGCATCCAATCAGTAATGCTTGGCAAAAGTGTAAAGTTATGCCCACGCTGCTGCTCGACAATTGTCTGCAGGGGCTACTGTGCTCCATCCCATCCAGGACGCTTCTGCTCAGATAGAATGGCGGTACAGACCCTCCGGAACCGGCTGGTTCCGCAATGGATACATCGAGGCAATGGTCGCCTTAATCCAACACCACAAAGTCGACTTGGCCACCACTTCATCCTTGTGTGGGCCAGGAAAAAGTACAAAACTTTAGTCAGTCAGACTTACAAAAGGAATTCATAACCTCCAGATATCATAGCGCATGCCCCCCCCCCCCCCCCGGACATCCACCAAGCGAAGATCCTTATTCTTCCTCCGACACTGCTTTTTCGGGAAGGAGGGCAGGCAGACTATCTGGTTCATGTGAAAGGGAGATAGCACTTTAGGCAAGAAGGAAGGCACAAGCCAAATGGAAACAGCCTTCTTCACAAAAGGACAGATAAGGATCTCGGCAAGACAGAGCATGCAGCTCGGAAATGTGCCTTGCGAAACAAATCATGACCATGAAGACCATCTTAAGCATCAAATCGTTTAAGGTAGCATTCATCAACAGCTCAAAGGGAGCCGCCATCAGGGCCTCGAGCACCAGACAGAGATCCCAGCAGTGATCATAGACCGGAGGGGAGGACACAGATGCCATAACACCTGAAGAATACGTGAGGCGGCCAAGTGCTTTGGACCCCGGAAACAGGTTAGAGCTGCCACCTGAACTTTCAGAGCTAAGGGAAAGAGTAGTTACTCACCTGTAACAGGTGTTCTCCAGGAGCAGCAGGAATCAGTCCTCACTTATGGGTGACGTCGGCGCCAACAGAGCCCTCGCGGAGCAATTTTCCCCAGCTTTCGCAGAAAGCCTTTGAGAATTGCAGCACGCATGCGCGGTCCCCTTCCCGCCCAGGGATGCCATCTTGCTCAGTCTGATGACATAGCGGAAAGACAGCAAAAGTTAGCAAAAATATGCAAAAAGAATGACTGCAACTCCAAGGGGAGGAGGGAGGGTAGTGAGGACTGATTCCTGCTGCTCCTGGAGAACACCTGTTACAGGTGAGTAACTACTCTTTCTCCAGGACCAAGCAGGAAGTCAGTCCTCACTTATGGGACTCCCAAGCTTAAGGCTACCGGAGACCTCAAGCCTAAAAAGAGCTCCCTGAAGCTCAACAGTACAGAAGGAAGGAATCTTCTCTGAATACGCATCCGGTTGATAGCCAACACCGGGGCCGGAGGGTAGGAGTTGCCTAAACCTCAAAGAGATTGTGGAGGACTGCCTGACCGAAAGCACTGTCCCTGCGGGACTCCCTTTCCAGGCAGTAATGAGCCGCAAAGGTCTGACCTGAAGACCAAGTAGCGGCCCGGCAGATGTCTGCCAATGGAACAGAGCGGAGGTGAGCCACAGACGCGGCCTTCGCCCTGATCCGATGCGCCGTGACACGACTTTCCAAGGAGAGACCGGTTGCCCCGTAAGTCCAGGCGATACAGTCGGCTACCCAGATGGACAGAGTACACTTAGAGACAGGTACCCCCAACCGATTGGGGTCAAACGAGATGAAAAGCTGGACCGCTTTTCTATGCTCTCGCGTACGGTCAAGGTAGAAGGATAAGGCTCTTCTACAGTCCAGGGTATGCAGCACCGTTTCAGCTCGGCTGGTGTGCGGCCTGGGAAAAAAGGTCGGAAGAACCACCTCCTGGTTGATGTGAAAGTGGGAGACCACCTTTGGAAGAAACTTAGGGTGGGACCGCAGGACTACCCTATTCCTGTAGAACCTAGTGTACGGAGGCTCCGACATTAGGGCTTGTAGCTCACTTACTCGCCTCGCGGAAGTGAGGGCTACCAAGAAGAGAGTTTTCCAGGAGAGGAAACGAAGAGGGCAGGTAGCCATGGGCTCAAAAGGTGGGCAGGTAAGCCTTTGCAGAACCACGTTGAGGTCCCAGTCAGGGGCTGGGGGGCGCAACGGAGGTTTAAGCAGAAGGAGGCCTCTGAGAAAACGCGCCACCAAGGAGTGCGAAGAGAGAGACTGCCCTTCAACCGGTGAACGATGTGCAGAGAGAGCACTGAGGTGGACTCTGACAGAGTTGGATTTGAGACCTAGATCGGAGAGGTGAAGCAAATATTGCAGTACCACCGATACTAAACAAGCGAAGGGATCCTCAGATCGCTGAGAACACTAGACCGAGAAGCGACGCCATTTGAGGGCGTAAGATTTCCGGGTGGAAGGTCGCCGAGATGCTAGGACGACGGCTTCCACCTCCGGGGGTAGCAGAAGCGGAGCTAGGACTACCCTTTCAGCAGCCAGGCCATCAGGTGCAGAGCCCGGAGGTTGGGGTGCAGAAGAGTCCCCTGATCCTGGGTCAGGAGATCGGGCTGAAACCCCAGAGGAAGAAGGGTGTCCACCGCTAGCTGTAGAAGTAGAGGGAACCACGGTTGTCTCGGCCACCGGGGCGCTACCAGTATCACGGAGGCCCTGTCCCGGACAACTTTGAACAATGTCCGGGACATCAGCGGCGTGGGAGGAAAGGCATACAGCAGACCCGTGGACCACGAGATGAGGAAAGCATCCGGCGCTACTCGAAGAGGATGAGGGTGCCGGGAGCAGAACCTGGGGAGCTGCCTGTTCAGGGGACTGGCAAACAGATCCACAGTGGGAGAGCCCCACCGGCGGAAGATCTGCTGGACCACCGCGGGGTTCAACTTCCATTCGTGCGGTAGCAGAATCTGGCTCAGTTTGTCCGTCAGGCAGTTGTCCTGCCCTGGCAGGTAAACCGCTTTGAGGAGGATGTCGTGATCGACAGCCCAAGAGCACAGCCTCCGGGCTTCCTGACATAGGAGGGAGCCCGTGCCCCCCTGTTTGCCACCTGATTGTCCGTCTGCACCAGTACGGACTGACCGAACGTTAGGTGAGAGAAGGCCCGCAGAGCTAGGCGGATCGCCCGCAGCTCCAGGAAGTTTATCTGCTGGGCGGCTTCCCAAGGTGTCCAAAGGCCTTGAGTGCATGTCCCTCGACAGTGCGCCCCCCATCCCAGGAGGGAGGCATCTGTCGTGAGCACCCGGGATGGTGGGGGAGACTGAAAGGACATGCCGAGCACTAGATTGGGCAGGCGAAGCCACCATTGCAGGGAGGAGACCAGACGGTCGGAAATCTGTATCAGGTCCGACAGCCTCCCTGTGGCCTGATGCCACTGAGTGCGAAGGCTCCACTGAGCAGGTTTCATATGTAGACGGGCGTTCGGAGTGACATGGACCGTGGAGGCCATGTGCCCGAGCAGCTGCAGGAACTGTCTGGCAGAGGCCGGCGACCCGCCGCTGAACCTGCCAGCTAGAGCCATGAGCCTGTTGGCCCTTTCCAGAGGCAAGAAGGCACGAGCTCGCCGAGTGTCCAGCCGTGCCCCTATGAACTCGAGGTCCTGAGAGGGAAGCAAAGCGGACTTTTCGAAGTTTATGACCAAGCCCAAGTGCTGAAGCACGTTGGGTGGCCTGGGCGACCTCTGGAGCAGACGATGCCCGGATGAGCCAGTCGTCCAGGTATGGGAAGACGAAGAGGCCTTGAAGCCTTAGGAAGGCTGCCACCACTGCCAGGCACTTCGTGAACACCCTGGGAGCGGAGGACAGGCCAAAAGGCAGCACTCGGTACTGATAATGATTCCCTGCCACCACAAACCTTAGGTATTGTCGGTGGTCCGGATGAATAAGGATGTGGGTATAAGCATCCTTTAGATCCAAGGAGCATAGCCAATCTCCCCGCTGGAGGTAGGGCAGTAGGGTTCCAAGGGTAAGCATCTTGAACCTTTCCCGCTGCAGGAACTTGTTGAGGTTGCGTAAGTCTAGAATGGGTCTGAGGCCTCCTGTTCTCTTTGGAACCAGGAAGTACCTCGAGTAAAACCCGTGACCCCACAGGTGTTGGGGCACTGGCTCTACCGCCCGTTCTTGAAGCAGACTTTGCAGCTCCTGAAGGAGTACGTCCTTGTGCAGCGGGGGTCTGGGAGGCTCCCCTGGGAAGTAGAGGGGGGGCACCTGGTGAAAATGTAGGAGGTAGCCCTTTTGAACCACCTGCAACACCCAGGCATCGGATGTAATGGCTGACCACCTGTGAGCAAAGTGGGTCAGCCGGCCCCCCGTGTTGGCATAGTCAAAAACCCCCACCTTGCTGGGCCAGGGCCTGCGTGGCGGGTTTGGGGGCTTTCTGCTTCTGGGAACTGTTACCCTGCCCCCTAGGCCGCTGCCCCTGAAGGGGGGTTGTGGCCTGATATTGTGGGTGGTGATGCGTATACAGAAACACCTTCCTCAGGTAAAAAGGCTTTTTGCCCGAGCCCTTCTTCTGTGAAGGGGCAGAGGACTTTCTGGAAAGGCGGGTCCTGGTGAGAGTCTCTGACTCGAGCTCCGCCGCCTTTTCGGCCATGGGTTTGCCGAAGAGGTTTTCCCCTCTGCAAGGGACATCGACCAACTTGTCCTGCACCCATGGCTCGAGGTCAGATGATTATGTTATGTTCTTAAGCCTGGCGGCGAGCCCCGATGCCGGCTCCGGCTACTCGAGCCGATGCCTCGAAGCCATCATAGGCCGCTCGAGAAATGAACTTCGAACATTCTCGAATCCCTGAGGACAAGGCCTGGAACCGCTGCAAGGGTTCCTCGGAGAGACCGGCAGAAAAACCCTCAATTTCTTTCGCCAGGTCTCGGAGGTACATACCCATATACAGCTGATATGTCTGGACCCGACAAGCAAGCATAGAGCCCTGGAAGCACTTCCTACCGAGGGCGTCCAGGTTCCGGGCCTCCTTACCCGGGGCACCGAGGAGTGCATCTTTTGACTCTTAAGTCGATGCATGGCCGACTCCACCACCATGGAGTGGTGTGGAAGTTGCGCCTTCTGGAACCCGGGGCTCTTGCGGACTCGATACATGGAATCGACCCGCTTGCTCAACACTGGCGTCGAGGCTGGGCTCTCCCACATGCGGAAGAGAAGCTGCTCCAGCATCGGGGGAACCGGTACAGTGAAGGCCTCCCTCGGGGGGGAGTCGTATTGAAGGGCCTCGAGCTCTTCGGCTCGGGGTTCCTCCTCCGGATCTGCGGGAAAGGCCAAAGCCTTGGCCATGCCCCTCACGAAATCGGAGAACCGGGTATCCTCCGGGGTGGACCGCCTCCGAGGCTCCGACTCGGGCGAGTCGGAGGGGACGCACCGAGTCTGGAAAGAACCGGGTGACTCATCCTCCTCCGTGTCCCAGCCCGACTCCTCCGAGGAGGAATCGAGCAGTTCTGTGCGGGTGGGGCCCGGGGACCTCCGCCCCGACGCCGAGGCCGGCGTTGAGGACCTCGGTCCCGAACGGGAAGCCGAGGGAGACCTAGGTCGAGGATCGACTTGGCCTCCGGGGTCGACTGGAGCGTCGACGTCCCGGTGGTCGGGGCAGATGCACTGGCGAGGCCGGTGATCCATGCCTGCTGCTGGTCCATGAAGGCAGATATACTGCGCTCCAAGGTCATCAGTCTGAGATCAAGCTCAGAAGACCCAGCAGCCGCCGACTCGGGCCTGACATCGGTTCATCCGTGGGGGAGTCCAGGAGGACTATAGCACTCACGTGTCCAGGAGACTCCACTTCAAGACGAGGAAGCTTCGAAGGCCTTTCCCCCTCCGAGGGCCCGGGGTGTCGGACCGGGCTAGGTGACCTGGCCCTCGAAAGACCAGGATCGCCGCCAGGCTCCACCCTCGCGGGCTTCTTCTCCCGCCGGTGTTCCCGGCCGGGGGAGCCCCGCTCAGAAGAACTCAGACGATGCTCCGAGCCGGAGCCACGAGACGTCGAGGCCTCTGACGAGGTCCGCGCAGAGTCAGAGAAGATCCGATCCCTTTGCGACTGCCGGCTCCTCAGCGCCTTCGAGGACATCTTGCTGCACGGGCCGCAGCTCATAGGGTCATGCGTGTCGGTAAGAGACATGAGTCTGACACAACGATCACACTTTTTAAAACCACTGGCAGCCATCGGGGGAAAAAGAACCCCTGCAAGGTCGAAAGACCGCGCTGCCAGGGATGAAGGAAAAAGTGGCGGGAACGCCAGTTGGGATAAAAATAAAAACGTAGACGGGCCCAATAGAGGATATCGAGGCCCGGCGGGAAGAGGGACACACGAACTGAGAAAATTTGACGAAAAAACAAATCAAAGAAATCAACTTTTCAGCGGCGGTAACAGATTACGTCTGTAGGGCTCCGCGGAAAAAAGAAGACTGAGCAAGATGGCATCCCTGGGCGGGAAGGGGACCGCACATGCGCGCTGCAATTCCTAAAGGCTTTCTGCGAAAGCTGGGGAAAATTGCTCCGCGAGGGCTCCGTCGGCGCCGACGTCACCCATAAGTGAGGACTGACTTCCTGCTTGGTCCTGGAGAAAGGCCCTTCTCTAGGCCATCTTGCAGAAAGGCCAACAGGGAGGAACACCTTGGCTGCATCAAGAGCCAAATGCCGTGCACCACAGCAGTGCTCAGAGAGGCAGTGCATTTGTATGAATGCTAACATGGTAGACCTCCTCTGAGCACTGAGCAAAGTAGAAACCACTGCTGGAAAGTAGCCCTTATGAGCTAGCTGTCTCCTTTCAAGAGCCATGCCAGGCAGGAGCCACATCAGGTTTCTGAACCATGCTCTCCTTAGCCAATCTGGCACCACCAGAACAATCTTGCCCTAGTGGCATTCTATATGCTGAATCACACGCCCCACCAGGAGCCACAGAGAAAACATGTACAGCAGTCGCCGACTTGGCCAAGGCTGGGTTAGAGCATCAACACCCTCGCACCCTGTCTCCATGTGACAACTGAAGAAATGGCAAACCTTGACAATGAAACGGGTCAGCATCAGATCCATTCAGGGCGACCCTAGCAACGCAGAATCAATTGAAATGCCTCCTGACTCAACTCCCACTCTCCAGGATCTAGAGTGCCGGCAGAGTAAGTCCGCTTCTACATTGTCCACCCTGGAAATATGCTGGGCTGACAAGGCTAGCAGCTCTTCTCCAATCAGGCAAACAGCAGAGCCATCTCCAGAGCAACCCAAGCATTCCTCATGCCGCCACCACCGTGGAATTGTCTGAAAACACTTCAACTGTCCAGCCCTTGACAAGGGGCCGGAAACACAACAGAGCCAACCTGATGGCCCTCACCTCAAGGCGGCTGATGGGCCAAATCATTTTTCTGCGGTTCCAATGGCACTGGGCCATACGGTTTTAGCAATGGGCTCCACAACCCGAGAGATTGGCATCAGTCATCAGCAGGATCCAGAAGAAATCATCCAGCAGTAAGCCCCTCAGATGACAGGGCTGCTGCCACCATCGCAGTCTGGCCTTCACCATCAACGGCAGCATTAGCTTGCAAATGAACTGAGAACTCAGGGCAGTCACATTTAAGCATGCACCCACTGCACCATCTCTATGGTCACTGCCATCAATCCGAGAAGCTGAAGATAAGACTCTGGGAGCCTGATGCTTACAGAACAGCATCAGGCAGTCCAGTCTTTACACTTTCTCCGCTGACAGGAAAACTCTGCCCACTTGAGTGTTCAAAAATCCTCCCAGAAACTCAAAGGACTAGGAAGGCAAAAGCTAGCTGAACAAATAGTTCAGCTTTTGTTGTTTTTGACAAACTTAAGTCCCTCACGAGGCACACCAGACAAACAGTTCAAAATCTGAATCCATGTCGTTTTCCACATCTGGCTTGGGTATTGTGGCATCTTTGTCTACCTCATCTAGGCTCTGGGTGGCTTTGGTACTGGGTGGCTTTGGTACTGTCTCTGGGTGGCTTTGGTACTGGCATACCGTCATTATGGGCTGTTCTCATGGCTGAAGGAAGACTGGGGTATTCGATAGATTTCTTATTTATAACAGAGAAGCTGGATACATTGGTCAGACAAACGTAACAGGCCATTACGTGATCCTTCTGTTCTCACCATTTCATCGGGAATGCAAAAGGCATTGACTTCTGAACACCTGAGCCAAGCTCAGAGATGGACAGCAGATGCTGCACAGGAAATGTGATGAGCACAGGATTTGTCTTGATCGCCAGCCTTACAACCAAAATAGAGGTCATATGCTTTCTTAATAAGCGCAATCAAGCTGCATCTTTGAGGGTTAAGCGTATACTCGCTACAAATTTAACAGAATATATCACGGCTGACACAATCATAGCAAGCTGAAAGTCCTAAACTTCAAAAACACCAACTTCAGTAGAATGGCCAAGTACCTGAAGGAGGAGTTGGCAGGGTAGGAGGGGATAAGGGAAGTGGAACTGCAATGGGCTAAACTAAAGGTGGCAATAAAAGGGGCAACAGATAAATATGTAAGGAAAGTAAATAAAAGCAAGAGGAGAAGGAAACCTAGTTGGTTCTCCAAAGTGGCTGCTCAAATAAAGGCAAAAAACACAGCTTTCACAAAATTCAAAAGCTTGCAAACAGGAATACAGGAGCAAACTAAGAGACAAAAAGAAAAATAAGGAAAGCAAAATAAAAGGCAGAGGAAAAGATGGCTAAAAGATGTAAAGTGTGGCGACAAAACTTTCTTCAGGTATATTCAGGAGAGGAGGAAAATCAAGAGATGGAATTGCAGGACTCAGAAGTGCTGGGAATGGATTTGTGGAAAGTGACATTGAAAAAGCAAAATTGCTAAACAAATACTTCTGCTCTGTTTTTACTAAAGAAAATCCTAGAGAAGGACCATCTGTGACTCCCAAATATAAAAATGGGAATGAAGTAGATACCACACCATTCACTGAAGATGTGTTAGAACTTGCAAAACCGAAAGTGAACAAGGCCATGGGACCGGATGGGATACATCCCAGGATACTGAAAGAGCTCAGAGAGGTTCTTGCAGGGCTGTTGAAAACATCCTTTAACAGATTCTTGGAAACAGGAGTAGTTCCTCAGGACTGGAGAAGGGCAGATGTGGTACCTCTTCACAAAAGTGGCGACAGGGAAGAAGTGAAAAACTACAGGCCTTTGAACCTTACCTCGGTGGCGGGAAAGTAATGGAGGCACTTCTGAAAGAGCGAATAGTGGATTCTCTCAAAACCAACAGGTTGCATGATCCGAGGCAACATGATTTTACCAAAGGACGATCTTGCCAAACAAAATCTGATTGAGTTCTTTGACTGGATGACCAGAGAACTAGATCAGGGGCATGCGATGGATGTCATCTACCTGGATTTCAGCAAAGCCTTTGATATTGTTCCTCAAAGGAGGCTCTCAATAAACTCAGTAGTTTGGGGATGGGTCCCAAGGTGGTGAACTGGATCAGAAATTGGTTGACTGACAGATGACAGAAGGTGAAGGTAAATGGGGCTCACTCGGATGAAAGGAGGGTGATTAGCAGGGTGCCCCAGGGTTCGGTCTTGGGCCCGGCACTGTTCAATGTATTTGTGAGCGATATTGCTGAAGGACTGCATGGAAAAAAGTCTGTCTTTTTGCAGATGACACGAAAATTTGCAACAGAGTGGACTCCCCTGAGGGAGTGGATAACATGAGGAAAGATCTACAAAAGCTGGAAGAATGGTCTAATGCTTGGCAGTTAAGATTTAATGCAAAGAAGTGCAGTGTCATGCACTTGGCAAGCAGAAATCCAGGTGAAATGTACGCGATAGGGGAAGAGAGATTGGTGTGCACTGACCAAGAGAAAGACCTTGGTGTGATTTTTTCTGCAGATGTCAAGGTGGCAAAACAGTGTGAAAAGGCGGTGGCAAAGGCCAGGAGGATGTTGGGTTGCATACAAAGAGGAATTACCAGCAGAAAGGAGGAGGTCCTACTAATGGCACTGTATAAGTCACTGGTGAGGCCTCACTTGGAATACTGTGTTCAGTTTTGGAAACCATATCTTACAAAGGATATAAAAAAACCTGGAAACTGTTCAGAGGAAGACGACCAAAATGACTGAGCGCCTGCGTCAGAAGCCTTATGAGAAGAGACTTGAAGACTATGTACACTCTGGAGGAGAAGAGGGACAGGGGAGATATGATTCAGACCTTTAAATATTTAGAAAAATAATGAACAAACAAACCTCTTCCATAGATGGGGAAACTGTAAAACTAGAGGGCATAACATGAAGCTGCAAGGGGGTAAATTGAAAGGCAATGTCAGGAAATACTTTTTCACTGAAAGGGTGGTGGATGCTTGGAGTGCCCTCTCGATGTAAGTGGTGGGGGCAAATACAGTGACAGAATTCAAAATGGCATGGGACGGACACAGTGGATCCCTTTACACCAACAGAATTAAATCAAAAGAAACTAACTAAATTTGCAACATACAGGGGTGTCCTATACAGAGCGGTGGGTTCACCCCTAAAACAAAGAGATGGGGAGGGGTGGCCTGCACGGAGCGGCAGGTACACCTACTCTTGCCATCTTACTGTACAGACTAGATGGACCATACTGGTCTTTATCTGCCGTCATTTACTATGTTTAGACAAGATGCTTACACGTAAATGCTATTGTGGTAGGCGAAGGCCTATGATCCATGCTGCTTGAACTAAGCAGGCAGGCCTAAGCAGCTTGACCTGTAAATGAAGCTTGTGGCTAGGCCCGGAAGAATGAAAACCCCCCTGAATGCTGTCTCCATAGAATCGAAACTTAACTAAGCATAACCAAGCATAGCTAAGCAGAATCGAAACTTAGAAAAGATAGAAAAACAAGCTTTAATTGGTACTGATAAGAATGTGAGAAGCTTCTATGGAATTAACTCTGCTGAGAGAAGGGTTACAGTGCCCTGCTTTCCCACATGTTCTAGTCGGCTAGTGACCTTGGAGGAGAAATGTATCAAGAGTCTAAGAACTGTCCATTGTAATGGGGACTGTAAGGGGGGGAAACAGGTGCTGAGTCCAGACCAAGGTCCTCATTGGATAGCTACGTAATGGTACCGGGACCAATAGATGGGGTAGAAGGGGTTACCGGGACCAATGAGCAGTTTGCCTATGTACAGAATGGAGAAGAACAGTATAAAAGTTGTTGTTTTACTAACAGCCATGGCTCAGCCATTTTGAATGTGATTCTGCTTGAGTCTTGTGCACAATAAATGATTTGGACCTTCTGAACAGACTCCTGGTATTATTGGATTGTTTGCGCTCTGCCGCTACATATTCTTGGTGCGTTGGCCGGGAACGTGTGGTTAGTAGAGGGTATACGAGCTGATATACCACGACTTTCCGCCTCTATAGGTTTGGTCCTGCCGGGCTCGTGCCCTCCCGACGTGTGCTCGGCTCCCAGGCGCCACTGGTCCAGTTGTATCGGAGGGAGCTGGGCCAGGCCTCGGCGGGTGCTGGACCCAGACGGAGCCAACACCTCGAACCCGTGAGGGGAGTCTGAGGTCCAACTCATGCGCTCGCTCGGGAACGGGGACCGGATCCGGTGAGTATAGTTTTTGGTATGTCTAGACAGATGAGTCAGAACTGCAGTTTGTAACTTGGAACTTGTGAATTTTGGTAAGAGAGCTTGATCACCTCTCAAGGCAGTCCAATTAACCTTGCATAGTGTATTCGCGGGGTGAACCCACCGTCTTCTTGGAATAAGCAACATAAGCAACTTCAGAAAACAACTGAAGACGCACCTGTTCAATTGTCATTATACCAGATGAAAATCCAAAAGGACAAAAGAAATTGAATTGCTGTATGTACAAATGTAAATAGATGGTGGTTAGTACCTGTGTAAATGTATGATAATAGCTAAGGTCTTTATATGGACCCGCATATGTGTGCTGTGAATTCCCCCTGATCTCTCTATCTAATCCCCAAACAATTCTGTCTGTAATTTATGACAAATCCCGTACTTGTAATCAAACCGCTTCTGATCGCTGGAAGGAGCGGTATATAAGTCCTTACTAAATAAATAAATAAATAAATAAACTTTGGAAAAGCCGGTATAACTTGTATAACTTTGGTATAGCCTAGTCAGAAAAGACAGGATTGGGCTTTTTGTGATTACGTTGCTAGCATGATTGTGCGAATGAAGTATGGTTGAGAGGTCTGGTGACACAGACCAAGCGAAGGCGAACTCCTGAGTAACGCAGTTCCTGGCCGGGCGACCGCGTCCAGGTCGTAAAAAGGAGGAAGCGACCGTCGTCTTGTCTTTCGTTTCCCTTGAATGTTTCTAGGGCTGTGAGGACCCCTCACCCACGGTCCGCCCTCCTTTTCCCTTCTGTCTGTTGTTGCGCGCACACACACCTCGATATGGGAGGGGCGGGGTCTACTGTGCACACTCCATTAGAATGTATGATTAAGTACTTTAATAAAGGATATTCAGGAGATTATGGGGTGAAAATGACTGCGTCACGATTACAGGTTTTGTGTACTAGGGAGTGGCCCGCATTAGACCCCATGTGGCCCCGAGATGGAACATTTGCCATAGGAATTAAGTCAGTTCATCAGAAGGTGCGAGTAGCGCACCCTGACCAGTATCCCTATATAGATTCCTGGTTAAGTATTTGTGAAAGCCCGCCCCCTTGGGCCCGGCGCTGTTATGAAGAACAGTGCAGAATAATGGTAGCGCTGACAGAACAGACACAGAAGACAGGGATAGAAAAGAAGCCTGTTTATGTTGATCCTGAGTCCCCGGTAGTTATAACTAGACAGCCCCAAGCTCAGCGCCCAGTAAAGGTACCACCGCGTCCCGCGGCAGGCCCCCGGGACCGGCAGATTCCACCCCCTGACCCGCCAGAAGCTCAGCTAGATGATCAGTCCCCTGAAGAAGCTGATCAGCCCGAGAGTGAGGAAAATCTTGAGGAGTCAGAGCAGGAAGAAGAAGAAACGTCTTCCCAGTACGAGACTGACAGTGTAAAATCAGTTGTCAGTGCAAGCTCATCTGTTGCAAGCGAAAGTTCCCAGACTAAGCTTAAATTGAGAAAGAGAGGCCCTACCAAGAAATTATTGCCACTGCGGCAGGTCCCGGGAATGCCCGTAAGGAACGAGGAGAACCAGATAGTAGCGGGACCCACGAGTCTAGTTTATGTGCCATTCTCCACTACTGATTTGTTGAATTGGAAAATGCATTATGCTTCTTACACTGACAAGCCCCAAGAATTAACAGAGGTAATGAATACAATCATGCAAACCCACCAGCCTACTTGGGCAGATTGCCGTCAACTCCTGTCTACTTTATTTACTACTGAGGAGCGGACGAGAATTATGCAAGCAGCTGTCAATTGGTTAGCAGAAAATCCCCTAGTAGAGGGAGCAGGAGGAATAGATAACCGCGAAGCAGCGAAGAAAGAATTTCCTAATGAAGACCCTCGGTGGGATCCAAACACCGATAAAGGGTCCAGAGCCCTAGCTCGGTTTCGCCAAGGCCTTTTACAAGGTCTGCGAAAGGGGGGTCAGAAAGCCATGAACCTCTCCAAGACAGCGGAAGTCATCCAAGGCGCAGATGAAAGCCCAGCAGTATTCTATGAGAGATTAGCTGAGGCATATAGATTGTACACGCCCTATGACCCAGCTGCACCAGGGAGCCTGTGCATGGTGAATGCCGCTTTTGTCAGCCAGTCCCAACCAGACATTAGACGTAAATTACAGAAATTAGAAGGGTTTGCGGGCATGAATACGTCACAGCTAATGGAAGTCGCCCAGAAAGTGTTTGTGAATCGTGATAATGAAAGACAGAGAGAAAGTGAGCGTAAAATGAAGAAGAAAGCCGATTTTTTGGCTGCCGCTTTAGTTGAACAGAAACGGGGAGGTTTCCCTAACCGAAGGAGCAGAGGTAGAGGGAGGGGCCGAGGAGATAGCCGGCCCATGTTAAGCGTGAATCAATGCGCTTATTGCAAGGAAGGAGGACATTGGAGGAATGCATGCCCGCAACTCGAAGGCGCCTCGCACGAAGAAGAAGAAAACGCCCCTCGGAGAGAGGCCGATCACAGAATCGCAGAGGAACAAATCGAGTACATTTCCAACGGGAAAGAGAGGAGGCCATAGAGGGAGTTGCAACCACAACGGACTATGATTTAGATGAAACAGATTAGGACAGACCGGGCTCCGAATTCGCTTTAGGTCCCCAGGAGCATATGGTCTGCTTAAAGATAGGGGACCAATTCATGGACTTTATGGTTGATACTGGAGCAGAACATTCTGTAGTAGATAAGCAAATAGCTCCTTTGTCCACAAGAGCAGTCACTATTATGGGAGCAACTGGTGCCAGAGCCACCAAGTCTTTTCTGAAAAACCACGTATGTGAATTAGGAGGACAGCAAATAGCGCACCAATTCCTTTATATGCCTGAGTGCCCAGTGCCACTAACTACTGGGACGAGATGTGCTAGCCAAACTGCAGGCCCAAATATTCTTTACTGAGAAAGGAGAAATGCAAATGACTGTAAATTCAAAGCCTGCAGGACTAATGGTGCTTACTGTTCCCCGAGAAGAAGAGTGGAGATATTACAGTACTAAGCCAGTTCCTGATACCAATTTCAGCATGCCAACAAGCATTATGGCTCCTCCTGGAGTATGGGCAGAAGGTAACCCACCAGGTCTAGCCAAGCACATAGCCCCAGTAATTGTGACCCTTAAGCCTGGAGCAGAACCAGTACATGTTAAACAATACCCACTCCCAAGACCAGCCATTGAGGGCATTCATCACCATTTATTAAGATTACTGGAGTATGGCCTTCTCAAAGTATGTCAATCACCTTGGAATACACCTCTCCTGCCAGTCAAGAAGCCTGGGACAGGTGATTACCGCCCAGTACAAGATTTGAGGAGAGTGAATGAAGCAGTCGAAACCATACGTCCAGTCGTGCCAAATCCCTATACACTCTTAGGACTGTGCTACCCACTTTACTGCCCTGGATTTGAAAGATGCATTTTTCTGCATACGATTAGCCCCGATTAGCCAATTGTTGTTTGCCTTTGAATGGCAGGACCCCATCTCAGGAAGACTGGGCCAACTTACCTGGACACGATTGCCTCAAGGATTCAAGAACTCACCCACTATTTTCAGTGCAGCACTGAACCAAGATCTTTCAAGCTATCCTATAACCCCTGGGAAAAGAGTGCTTCTCCAGTATGTGGATGATCTATTGGTAGCTACCACATCGGAGAGTGAATGTGTACAAGCCACAAATGACCTTTTACAATTACTAGATGAAGCTGGATACAAAGTTTCCAGAGCGAAAGCACAGCTATGCCAAACAGAAGTAAAGTATTTGGGTTTCCGGCTGACAAAAGGAAGCCGACAATTAGGACCAGAAAGAAAAGCAGCTGTGTGTAGTATCCAAACCCCAACCACCAGGAGGCAAGTCAGAGCCTTTCTGGGAGCAGCAGGATACTGCCGAATATGGATACCCAACTTTGCTCAGATTGCTAAACCACTATATGAAGCCACCAAAGGAGAAGAAAAGTCACCACTAGAGTGGGGACCCGATCAAGATGAAGCTTTCAAAACCTTGAAGGAAGCATTAATGTCATCGCCAGCACTTGGACTACCAGATGTCCAGAAGCCTTTTCATTTATTTGTACATGAAATGCAGGGGAACGCTCTAGGGATGTTAACTCAGACCAACGAACTGCCTCCGGCCCAATCGGGGCTGTGGGAGGGGAGCAGCAGCTCCTTTAAACAGCAGCCGCCGACGGCGGGAAGAACAGCTGAGCCAGTCTCCTGAGAGGCGCGAGACCAACGAACTGCCTCCGGCCCAATCAGGGCTGTGGGAGGGGAGCAGCAGCTCCTTTAAACAGCAGCCGCCGACAGGCGGGCCCGCGCCTGAGGGCCTCGCCAGAGGGCCCTTTGGCGTGGCCCTTAGGCGAGGGCCCGTGGCAAAACTTATTCTCTGTAAAACCTCCTCCTTCTGTCTCTCCCTTAGGCTGTCCCTCCTTTTAGAGATATGTCTGTATTACATGTTAACATGATGTAGTCTTTCCCTGTTACCTATGGATCCTTTGCTTATCACTTTGATATTTTGATAAGGTGGTATAAACTGGATTTATTGTTTGGTCTGTATAGTCTGATGTTTGTATGTTTGTATTGTATGCTAACCTGATGTAGTCTTGTAACCGCTTTGATTGTAAGAAAGGCGGTATAAAAAACCTGTTAAATAAATAAATAAATTGGGACATTGGGAGCGACCCGTAGCATACTTATCAAAACAGTTAGATACTGTAGCCAAAGGATGGCCGCCATGTTTGAGAGCTGTAGCAGCCACAGCCATTGTTAGTGAGTGAAGCAGACAAACTCACCTTAGGACAGAACCTGGGTGTTACAGTACCACACACAGTGCTTGCCCTTGTGGAACAAAAAGGAAATCATTGGTTTACCAACTCTCGAATGCTGAAATACCAGAGTATGCTATGTGAAAATCCTCGAGTACAACTGGAAGTGAGCCATGCCTTCAACCCAGCCACCTTGATACCAATCAGCAAGGACCCACCAGAACATGACTGTATAGAAGTCATGAACACTGTGTTTTCAAGTCGACCTGATCTAACTGAAAACCCTGACCAGACTTACTTCGTGGATGGAAGCAGCCTCATCATCAATGGACGACGCTGTGCCGGGTATGCAGTAGTCACCTGGGAGAAAGTCATTGAATCATCAGCTCTTGCCTCAGGATCATCAGCACAGAAAGCGTAATTGATAGCGCTAACAAGGGCACTAGTATTAGGTGCCGGACTTCAGTTGAACGTATATACAGACTCAAAATACACTTTCACAACTTTACATGCTCATGGAGCTCTGTATAAAGAACGAGGACTCATTTCCTCGGGAGGCAAATCAATTAAGTACGGCCCAGAAATATTAATGTTACTAGATGCAGTATGGGCCCCAGCACAAGTTGCTGTGATGCACTGCCGAGGACACCAAACAGGAAAAGGAGAAGTTACCCAAGGAAACAGATTTGCTGATGCTTCAGCACGCAAAGCAGCCATGACAGGCCAAGTTTCATCACAAGCAACATCAGTACAAGCAGTATTGTTTCCAGTACCCCTTAACTTGTGGATGCCACGATATACCATAAGGGAATTGGACTATTATTGCACTATAGAGAAGGGGGTACTGAAGGATGGATGGATTGAGCTGCCACCAGCAGAAGGCAACCAACCTCCAGGACGAATAGTGATCCCTGAGTCATTGGGACCAGCCTTTGTAAAGGCCTTTCATCAAGCTACACATTATGGGAAAAACGCAATGGAAAAAGCACTTAGACCCCATTTTTGCATTGCACTGTTGGGAACCTTGTCAGCCTCAGTAGCTCGCCAGTGCGTAACTTGTGCAAAGAACAATGGCAAGCAGGGTCCTACACCACCACCCCGAGCTCAGTCAGGTGGTGTAACCCCTATACACAACCTACAAGTAGACTTTACTGAAATGCCAAAAGCCAGTGGATATCGCTACTTGTTAGTCTTAGTTTGCACCTTCTCTGGGTGGGTGGAAGCTTTCCCCACCAGGACTGAAAAGGCCAGAGAAGTTACCAAGGTATTGCTGAGGGAAATCATCCCCCGATATGGAATCCCTGCAGTAATAGGGTTGGACAATGGGCCCTCATTTGTATCTCAAATTACCCAACAGTTAGCAAGTGCCCTACAGATACAATGGAAGTTACACACTGCATACAGACCCCAAAGTTCAGGGAAGGTTGAACGAATGAACCGCACTCTAAAATCTCAGTTGTCTAAGCTGTGTCAGGAGACTCACCTGAAGTGGCCCCAAGTTCTCCCAATAGCTTTACTTAGAATACGCTCAGCCCCTGTGAAATCATCAGGATTTTCTCCCTTTGAAGTCATGTATGGTAGACCCCCACCAATAGTGCAGGGGGTCAAAGGGAGTTTGACACAAATTGGTTCAGAGATAACCAGACAAGAACTCCTAGCTCTTAGTTCTGTTCTGCAGACTCTTCATGCGTGGGTACAGGACCAGTTACCCATCAACTTGACGGAATCCTTGCATCCCTACAAGCCTGGTACCTCGGTGTGGATCAAAGATTGGAAGAAGACACCGCTGGAACCGCATTGGAAGGGACCATACACCGTCATCCTGTCTACACCAACAGCTGTCAAGGTCGCAGAAATCGAATCTTGGATCCATCATAGCAGAGGCAAGCCAGCAGCAGTTCCAGACCCAGATCAGTGGACAGCAGTGCAGCATCCTGATATTCCTTTGCGGCTCACCCTGAGGCGGCAACCGGTGGCCTAGCACCCTATTCAGGCCACTCAAGAACTACGGTACTTCACAGTAGACAAGTCTTTTGAAGAGGATTGCTAGACAAGTCTTTCGAAGAGGATTGCTGTTTCTAATACAGCAGAAACACTTGTTTTCTTCACTGAATAACTTTGCACTCAGACTTTCTTCAGACCAACTACGGTTGGTAAGTTGGCATACAGCGGAAACTTGAGGATCTTCAATCAACATTGACACCCGTTGAATTGCTTTATTAGCAGACGGGTCAGCATTGTGTCAAGAAGCAGCGAACGTCGAGGTCAAGATCTTCCAGCGGAGATTCAGAAGGACTACAATCAACATGCATCTTTGTTTTTATTTTGTTCTGGTTGCCTGCCTGGGGAGATTTGAACTCACTTTTGCTTTACCCCCATGTACTGCCTGCATTACTTCTACTCGGACTGGAATGAAAGTAATACCTGTACTGGTACAGTAAGCCGGTGTATATATAATACCACTGAACTGAACATTTGCACCAAGGGTAATACTAAAGTTTGTTTTAACCCACATCAGAACCCATCCTATTATACTCTAGAAATATGATGGAATGATGCAGATGGAGCTTTACTTAATGCCACACCCCCACTCACTGATTCTACAAAGAGTGCTGTTTTGTATTTTGATGCTTGTGATGCTATAAATAGAGATAGTCGGTCTAGTGTGCTAACTGGGAAAAAGCATATTATCATGATCACAAGTATATGTGTCCAGAAGGAACCACCGGGTGGGGAGCCTGTACAAGTAAACGAGTTTTAGCAAATGAATATAGCACAGCACCAGTTGAAGATTACTATTGCCCAAAGTGGGAATGTGTGTTCTATGCCACATGGAAGACGGGTATGATAGAAAATACCAGAGATAATCGAATGGCTGCCTTATATCAGCCCTATGTTAAGAATCCAGAAAAATGTTAAGAAGGGTGCTTGTAATCCACTAGAGTTACATATAATAAATCCTAGTGCATGGACACAAGGGTATAAATTTGGACTACGCATTGCAGGCTCTGGGTCAGATCCCGGAACCATTGTATATATATAAGGCTGAACACCCAGGCCCATCGTTCATCACGGTACCATATACATAATACCTTTTACGAAACTATGCATGTAAATAAGTTTGATATCCCACACCCTTCTCAAAATCTGTTCTTAGAATTAGCTGGAGCAGCAGTATCCAGTCTCCACATTTCGGACTGTTATTTCTGCGGAGGTACTAGAATGGGTGATCAGTGGCCCTGGGAGGCCCAAGAATTGAATTACTCAATAGCTTATAATCATACTGAGCTGCATAAGACCACCAGTGAATGGGTATTAGCACACCCAATAGTTGGACGTCTGTGTTATGCACGGACTGGACCCCAGTTCAATTTGAAAGTAGGACAGCTTGTCTGTCTTAGCCAGAAGTTTTATAATGACACCACAAAACAGACGTCCTGGTGGTCAGGAGTTAATGAACCTGAACCTACCAACCCATTAGTAAAATTCCCTGAGCTTGCCGATTTATGGACCGACCTTGCCCAGCCTCATGCCTGGCAAGCCCCACCTGGTTTGTATTGGATCTGTGGAACCAGAGCATATGCTCGACTCCCTATTCACTGGGGAGGGGCATGTGTCTTAGGAACCATCCGACCTTCTCTCTTTCTGTTACCCACAGAACACGGAGAACAATTAGGTTACCCAGTCTATACAAAGAGACAGAAAAGAGCAGCTTTGCGGATAGGCAAATGGGAGAGATGGGAGGGGGATGACTGGCCACCTGAGAGAATTATTGCCTATTATGGACCTGCCACTTGGGAGCAAGATGGCACCTGGGGATACCGGACCCCTGTGTATATGACAAATCGTATTATACGCTTGCAAGCTGTTGTTGAATTAATAACTAATGAGACTAGCCAAGCACTCACACTTCTAGCTAGACAAAGCACACAAATGTGTACTGCAATATATCAGAATCGCTTGGCACTAGATTACTTATTAGCAGCTGAAGGAGGAGTATGTGGTAAGTTGAATTTAACCAATTGTTGTTTGAAGATAGATGTCAAAGGTCAAGTAGTTGAAGATATTGCTGAAAACATGCAAAAGCAAGCTTATGTGCCAGTACAGACCTGGCATGGTCTTAAGATGCCTAATTGGTTCGAATCTATCTTCTCCGGATTGGGAGGACTTACTACTTTTGCTATGATAATATTGGTATTTGTAGCTTTGTTTTTGCTGTTACCCTGTATAATCCCATGTTGTAGGTGCTCCATTAACAGTGTTATAGAAAATACAGTAGAACGGAAGACTGCCACTAAGGATTTTAGCCTTATGGCACCCTACTCCTGGTACGTTTGGTCGTAATCCGACCCCAGTGTGATTAAGTGATTTAAATCTCACACCTTATTAGCCATAGGGTGAGATTAATCAAAGGGGGAATGTGGTAGGCGAAGGCCTATGATCCATGCTGCTTGAACTAAGCAGGCAGGCCTAAGCAGCTTGAAGCTTGTGGCTAGGCCCGGAGGAATGAAAGCTTGTGGCTAGGCCCGGAGGAATGAAAACCCCCCTGAATGCTGTCTCCATAGAATCAAAACTTAACTAAGCATAACCAAGCATAGCTAAGCAGAATCGAAACTTAGAAAAGATAGAAAAACAAGCTTTAATTGGTACTGATAAGAATGTGAGAAGCATCTATGGAATTAATTAACTCTGCTGAGAGAAGGGTTACAGTGCCCTGCTTTCCCACATGTTCTAGTCGGCTAGTGACCTTGGAGGAGAAATGTATCAAGAGTCTAAGAACTGTCCATTGTAATGGGGACTGTAAGGGGGGGAAACAGGTGCTGAGCCCAGACCAAGGTCCTCATTGGATAGCTACGTAATGGTACCGGGACCAATAGATGGGGTAGAAGGGGTTACCGGGACCAATGAGCAGTTTGCCTATGTACAGAATGGAGAAGAACAGTATAAAAGTTGTTGCTTTACTAACAGCCATGGCTCAGCCATTTTGAATGTGATTCTGCTTGAGTCTTGTGCACAATAAATGATTTGGACCTTCTGAACAGACTCCTGGTATTATTGGATTGTTTGCGCTCTGCCGCTACACTATTGTTAAATAAATAAAAGTACAGTACACAAACTGATATTGTTTTTTTATACCACCGTTAAGCCAAAGGGTTTATAGAGAACAAAAACTCAATTGAGCTGCAATTACATAGAACTTAGGAGTGATACCAACTTGGTGTTAATAAAAACAAGGGATATCAATGTCATGCACAGCTGCTTTTATAGCTTGAAATGCCAGCATCCATCATGACTAAACCTGCCTATGCCTTCCTGAACAGAAGCATTTCCATTGTGTGTTGCGAGCTTGCACCAAGTACATGCCCGCTTGCACCAAGTGCATGCCCAGGCATGCCTGAACTAAACAAAACGGCTTACTTTCTAGGAAACATATGAGTAGACTTAAAATATGCGAGGAAATCACAAAAATAAGCAATTGCGAAAAAACGGTGTGTGATAGGAAAGTTTCAAAGTGATTTTCGTGATCAACAACCCAAAATCCATAAACTACACCCAAAAGTGTTCAGCAAGCAAAATCTTAGTTGTCCAGCATATCAGACAGACCCTCTAGAGCCCCTAAGGACCCCATCAAGGCCCCATTATCATAATCCAAGAATCTCTTCCAGCACAGGTGCTTCCCCGCAGACAGGACAGTAAGTTCCCCCAGGCAAGGAGGAAGATCCCTGATCAGGGGACCCCTCTCCAAGGCCTTGCTGCATTAAAAAGGCTTGATGCAGCAGTAAACACAAACTCCAGAGAAAAAGGGGACTTGCACCGTCAATTAAGGACCCTCCAACTGCCCTAGGGGGCTCCAAGGTCATCGGCTGCAAAAAAGCTTCTCTGCACACCAAGGCAGAAAACATAGCTGACAAGATGGCGGTTGTTCCCGCCGAAACCACAGGTGTCCCAGCCTCCCCTGAAGAGCATCTGCAGCCAGAAAGCCCCCCCCAATGATTGCCTACGATGCAACCCGACTAAGCTCTGTGACAGCTGTGCTCTCCTTAACACAGATGCAGCAGAGCCCTACCGCAGCGAGCAAGCTCCTGTGGCTGCCACATGCTGCAGTGGCCCCTCTCTGGGTCAGTCAAATGTATGCTGTGTGGGATCCTTGTCTGCCCTGACTCACTGGCTCCTGGAGGTCCCACTGTGCTGCCTGCTGATCCTATTTTTTCTTTTTTATGGATTCAAGCAGGAGCAGAGAGCTCAACCCTCCGGCCTCATCCCAAGAGATGGGGAGCAGCTGTCTACTGCCCAGAGGGAATTAAGGAGCGGCTAGGCTGGGGGAAAGCCCAGTGCCATGAGGTTCTGCACCCCAAAATTGCGGCCCAGCATTTAAACTAAGAAAAAATAAGAAATAGCCAGCATAGGCCTATGCTCATCCACCTGCTGGATACTGCATAGGCCTATGCAGGGAAGCATTGGCTACTTAAGAGGAAAGTTTTTGAGCTTGCTATTCTCAATCTCCCCCTCCTGGTGGATGAACATAAACCATGCATCTGGATTGGACAAGGGACAAACTGGAAACAAAGGTTGAAAAAAAAAAGTGTGAGTGACATTACAGAACCCTGCAGAACACACATAATTTGTGGATGGGCTTTTGAGAGTGGTTTGAGAGAGGAGAGTGAAACCAGATTAAGGCAGTATCTTTATTTTATTTATTTTTATTTAAAAGGATTTATAGCCTGCACAACACAGAGGTGGCTAACAAAAAAAAACAAAAACACACACACACAGAACATAACATGTCAATAAAATCAAACAAAATAAAACACACCACAATATGAGATTAAAAGTAAAACCACACACTAAATCAGTCAGGAAGAGGGTTATGATTAATAATGTCATATGCAGAAGTCGAGCTGAACTATTAAACATACTAGGGATCTGTATATAACGCCAATGCAAATGGATTTTTTTTTAGCCAGTTTTGTATACCAACTTATCCTTCAATCAAAGTGGTCAATAAGACATTGGGAGGTATACATTCAACAGGAGGGGATACGATTCACATACATATAGTGTCACTTCACCTCTCCTTCTTCCTACCCTGTCCTTCCTGACTAAAGGAATGGAGAATAAAAACAAAGGATATTATAATGCCTCTGTATCATTCCATGGTGCGTCCGCACCTTGAATGCTGTGTGCAATTCAGGTTGCCATATCTTAAAAAGGATATAGCATTATTAGATAAGGTACAGAGAAGAGCCACCAAAATGATAAAGGGGATGTACACGCCTAAAAAGGTTAGGGCTCTTCAACCTTGAAAAGAGACGGCTGAGGGGAGATATGATAGAAGTCTATAAGTTAATGAATGGAATAGAATGGGTAAACGTAGATCTATGGTTTACACCATCAAAATATAGAAAGATTATGGGGCATACAATGAAGCTACAGGGTAACCTATTTAAGACTAAATAAGAGAAAATTATGTTTTCACTCAATGTGTAATCAAACTCTGGAATTTTCTACTAGAGAATGTTGTAAAAGCTGTTAGTATAGCCAGGTTTAAAAAAGGTTTAGACAAGTTCCTGGAAAAAAACATTATTAAAGTGGACTCAGAATATTTATTTGTATTTAAATCTTTTTTTATAGTGCACTCTTTAGAATCAGTGCGGTTTACAAGTAACACTAATTTGCACAATGTAGGCTGAAATATACATTGAGCTTTATAGAGAACAGGTATTACAACTTGGGTTTCAACAGGGGTAACTATATACAAACTGAGCAATTGTGTCACAGATATGTTTCTGTCAACATGACATGATCAGATAACTATTTACATGTTGGGTAAATGCAATTGATGGATATGGTTACGTCAACATGACCTATGTGTGCTAGTGGGGTCATCATGATGGGTGGGAGGGTATGCTGGGTTGTGTTAAGTCACCGGTATGGGCATAATGTTTAAGGAATCGATAGTGCTTTAGTGCCTTCCTAAATTGCATGAGCTCAGTAATAGCTCGGATAGTGGTTGGGATGGCATTCCAGAGTGTAGGTGAGTAGTACACAAAGGCTCTGTTCTTTGTTGTAAGGGAGCATTTTGTTATTGCGTTGGGGATTGCGAGTGTGTTAATAGCGAATGACCTTCTGGATCTGTTCAGAGGGATGGGGTGAACAAGGTTCGTGAGGGAGGTGGAGGACAGTTTGTTAATGGCTTTGAAGGTCAGCAGTAGTACTTTGAAAGTGAGCCTGCAGTGGATCGGAAGCCTGTGGAGGTGTTGCAAGATTGGATCCACTGCTTGCCCCAATACAAACATTGTGGAACCTGTGTCTTTTGGGGAAACTGCTAGGCATTTGTGACCTAGATTGGCCACTGCTGGAAACAGGATACTGGGTAGATGGACCTTGGTCTGATCCAGTATGGCATCTCTTTATGTTCTTAATGACCAGTTTTTGATCCATCACATATATGCAGTACATGCAGGCACATCACATTCCTGGATGGCCACCTGCATAGATAGAAACATAGAAACATAGAAACATGACAGAAAAAGACCACATGGCCTATCTAGTCTGTCCTTCCATATCAACAACTACAACAGTCCACTTTTTACCTTTAGAGATCCTCTGTGTTGGTCCCATGCTTTTTTGAATTCAGTTACTGTCCTCATCTCTACCACCTCCACTGGGAGACTATTCCATGGATCCACTACTCTTTCCGTAAAGAAATGTTTCCGCATATCACTCCTGAATCTATCTCCCTTCACCCTCATCCCATGTCCCCTCGTAGCAGAACTTGCTTTCAATTGAAAGAGGCTCTCTCCCTGAACATTTATGCCATGGAGGTATTTAAACATCTCAATCATATCACCTCTATCCCGCCTTTCCTCTAAGGTGTACATATTAAGATCCTTAAGTCTGTCCTCAAATGCTTTATAATGAAGCCCATTAATCATTTTAGTAGCAACCCTCTGCACCGACTCCATCCTGTTCACATCCTTTTGAAGGTGCGGTCTCCAGAATTGCACACCATACTCCAAATGAGGTCGCACCAAAGGCTTATACAGAGGCATTATCACCTCCCTTTTTCTGCTAGCCATTCCTCTCCGTATGCACCCAAGCATCCTTCTAGCTTTTGCCGTCGCCTTTTCTACCTGTTTAGCTACTTTAAGATCAGACACAACCACGCCTAGGTGCCGCTCTTCTTTAGTGGACAAAAGTACTTCACCTCCTATACTGTATTGCTCCCTTGGATTGCTGCAGCCCAAATGCATGACCTTAAATTTTTTAACATTAAATCCCAGCTGCCAAATTCTAGACCATTCTTCAAGCTTAGCTAGATCTCTCCTCATGTTATCTACACCTTCCTGGGTGTCTACTCTATTGCAGATTTTGGTATCATCCGCAAAGAGGCAAACCTTACCAGACAGCCCTTCCGCTATATCACTAACAAAGATGTTAAAAAGAATCGGACGAAGGACAGATCCCTGGGGCACACCACTGGTAACATCCTTCTCCTCAGAGTGAGCTCCATTTACTTGTACTCTTTGTCGTCTCCCACCCAACCAATTTCTAACCCAAGCAGTAACTTTAGGGTCCATCCCTAGGGTGCTCAGTTTGTTTATAAGTTGCCTGTGAGGAACAGTGTCAAAGGCTTTACTGAAATCTAAATACACCACATCTAGAGCTCTCCCTCGGTCCAACTCCCTGGTCACCCAGTCAAAGAAATCAATCAGATTTGTCTGACAAGACCTGCCTCTGGTGAATCCATGCTGCCTCGGATCCTGTAATCCGCTGGACTCCAGAAACCTCACTATTTTCTCTTTCAGCAGCGTTTCCAATAATTTACTCACCACTGAAGTTAAACTAACCGGCCTGTAGTTTTCAACCACATCCTTACTTCCGCTTTTGTGTAAAGGCACCACATGAGCCTCTCTCCAGTCCTTTGGCCCACTCCAGACTCCAACGAGGCATTGAAAAGGTCAGTCAGTGGAGTTGCTAGAATGTCCCCAAGTTCCCTCAGTATTCTAGGGTGTATCCCATCTGGTCCCATCGCTTTGTCTACTTTAAGTTGAGCTAGTTTCTCACGAACACAGTCTTCTGAAAATTGTTCAAGATGTCCCTCGCTTCTGTTCTTATTTGTGGGTGTTTTCTGGAGGTCCTGCTCCTGGTTCTTCATCTGTGAACACAGAACAAAAATATTTGTTAAGCAATTCCGCTTTATCCTTATCAGCTTCTACATATTCCCCCCCTGCACCCTTGAGTCTGACAATACCACTTTTGCCCTTCCTCTTCTCACTAATATATCTGAAAAATGTCTTATCTCCCCATTTTATTGCATTGGCTATTTCCTCCTCCTTTTGAATCTTTGCCTTCTTGACTACTTTGCTAGCTTCTCTACGTTTTTCCACATACAGATGCCTGTCTTCCTCTCTCTGTGATCTCTTGTATTTCATGAAGGCCTCCCTCTTTTTCTTCACTGTTTCAGCTACTTCCTTCGAAAACCATAGCGGTCTCCTGTTCCTTTTGCCTTTATTTCCCATTTTAACAAAAAGGTTGCTTGCCTTTAAAATACCCCCTTTCAGTTTTGCCCACTGTTTTTCTACATCCCCCAGCTGTTCCCATCCCACTAACGACTCCCTGAGGTATTGGCCCATCTTTGCAAAGTTAGTCTTCCTAAAGTCTAAGATCTTCACCTTGGAATGGATTCTAACAGCCCTAGTCCTAATACTGAACCACACCATCTGGTGATCACTGGATGCAAAATGATCTCCCACTACAACATCAGAAACACTTTCACCATTGGTAAGCACCAAGTCCAGTATGGCCCCTTCACGTGTGGGGTCTGCTACCAATTGCCTGAATAGTTCTCCCTGTAGAGAATCCAGGATCTCCTTACTTCTAGATGATACTGCAGCAGGAATGTGCCAATCAACATCTGGCATATTGAAATCTCCTAGCGGTAGCACTTCCCCTTTCCTAGCAGTAGCACTTCCCCTTTCCTAGCAATGCTGCGTATGTCTTCAATTAACTCTGTCCACTTCTTCCTCTTGTGAGGGAGGTCTGTATATCACACCAATGCAAATAGATTTCTCTTTCCCTCTTTCTAGTTTAACCCACAATGCCTCCTCTCTCCCTTTTAAGCTCTGTAATTCCAAAGCTTTAATAGTAGATCATCCAATGTCCTTTTTTGCTCCATACAGTCAATATGAGAGGAGACAGTTCAAAGACATGAGTGGACGCCAGGTGTCTAACATCATGCGAGTGACCTTGTTCCTCTGGAGAGTACAAGTGCAGACCTTATCTGTACAAGCTACATGTGAACGCAACATGATTTTGGGCAGATATGTGGCTGTTCTGTCCTTGGATAACAGCCTCTTTATTTGTTCAGCTGTTATATGCATGTGTGTCAGGAAGACTGTATGGTGGTTAGAGCAGTGAGACAGCTGTGAAACCCAAAACAGATAGTATTAGACCTTCCCTAAGGTAAAGCAACTGTTTTCCACACACACAACTGAGGTTAGCTGCATTTGTTAGGTCACATCAGGTACATTGAGGCAGCAAGGCCATACAGCACTCATTTACCCCATGGATCCTTCGGCCCATCCAACATATATCCATCACGTTCAGTCATGTATTCTTCTGCCAGGTGCTACATCCTGGCCCACACTGTTACATTTTACTCATTGTGACATATCACTTCCACCTCACCTGTAACTGATGTGCAGGTCACCACTGCCACCCAGGCATTTTTCCTATGCCTACATTGTGACCATGGTGGCTACTCCATGGCACAATTCTACCCACTCCTATACTACCCAGAGACATCACAGTGCACTCCTCACTGCTAATGTCCAACTGCTTCCCGCATTATCCGCACTCTCACCGTTTCACACGTATGCGAGATATAGATCTGATTTGTCCATCACCACTTCCCTTTGCTCCCACCCAGCACCTCACTTCTGAGCTCTCCACTGGCTTCCCTTATCCCATTGACTTACATTCTTGGTACTCTTACCACCTGATGTCCCATTAACGGCCGCTAACTGGCTACTTGTGCTCTTACCGCTGGAATGTTTATTCCTCGCCCTAGCCTTTAACGCATGTTGGGGCACTTAACGATGCCGTTTTGTGCTTGCAAATGGTGCACTTGTAATGGCCCTTAGTAAATATAACTGTTGGTCTGACCCAGTATGACAGCTTATATGCATAATCACATTATCAATTTTGTTCTTTATTCCCTTTCAAATAGTGCCTAATATTAAAAGGTTTATGTTTATTGAATTTGATAAAAATAGAAATTACACTTACCTGGTAATTGTAGTTCCTGTAGGGTCCAGTTTAGTCCTCCACATCTGGGTAGGGCACCTCCTCCCGCAGCTAGGAGACTGGACCAATCAGAGTCTTTTCCATGTCTGGATGTATGCTGCTGGAGCTCCCATCAGCCCCCCAGTGATCTATTAACAAAGCAGACTCATAGAAGCAGCACATGAGAGAAAAAGCTTATCTAAAACATTCCCGATAAAGAAAGACCCCCTCCCGCAAACAGCCGACCCCCTCCCCAAACGAGGGAGCCGGAAACCTGTACATCGCCTCTGCCTCGTGAAGGACCGAAGGAAGAGACACAGTCGCGGCTACAAGAACAAACCACCAAAGGAGAGTGGAAGATCCCCCCCCCAAACGAGAGGATCACAGACCTATACTTAGCACACTCTCGCAACCCGCGTAGAAACGCGCCGCGCTGAAAAAAAGGCAGTCAATCGGGAGGGAAGGAGGACTAAACTGGACCCTACAGGAACTACAATTACCAGGTAAGTGTAATTTCTATTTCCTGAGCGGTCCTCCAGTTTAGTCCTCCACATCTGGGAAGCACCAGAGCAGCACTTAACGGGAGGGACCCTGCCAACTGGCGCGCAAAACGGCTGAACCAAAACAAGAAATCTTAGAGGCCATCACATCCAACCGGTAATGTTTACTGAAAGCATGGAGCGACAACCAAGTAGCCGCCCTACAAATTTCCACAGACAGAACCAAACTGTACTCCGCCCACGACGACGCCTGCGCTCTGGTAGAATGGGCCCGGAGGCCCAAGGGAACCGTCCGGCTCTGCAGTATATACGCTGATGCAATAGCCTCTTTAAGCCACCGGGCAATAGAGGCTTTCGCCGCCGCTTCCCCCTTCCGCCTACCTCCAAAAAGGACGAAAAGACGATCCGTCTTACGGTAAGGTTCCGAAACCTTCAAGTAACGCCGGAGCACCCGACGAACATCGAGACGATGCAAGCCACTATCAGTCGCGTCCGTCCCGACAGAATTAAAAACGGGAAGAAAAACAGACTGATTCAAATGAAAAGGAGACAACCTTGGGAAGGAAGGAGGGAACAGGCCTCAAAACTACTCTATCTTTAGAGAAGGACAAGAAAGGTTCTCTACATGAGAGCGCCTGCAACTCAGAAATTCGCTGAGCTGAGCAAATGGCCACCAAAAATACGGTCTTTAGGGTCAAGTCTTTTAGGGACGCCAGGTGAAGCGGCTCAAAGGGCTTCCGCACCAAACCCTGTAACACGAGATTCAAATCCCACGGAGGAACCGTCGCCCTGCGAACAGGCCGCAGTCGAAACACCGCTCTCAAAAAACGTTGCACGTCCGAGTGCGCCCCCAAGGAAACCCCCAAGATCTTACCCCGGAAGCATGCGAGAGCTGCTAATTGTACCTTGAGGGAACTGGCCGCCAGACCTTTGTCAAAACAGTCCTGCAAGAAACTGAGGATGGCTGGCACTGAAGCCTTTGCCGCTCGAATATCGTGCCGCGAACACCAATCCTCAAAAATACGCCAGATCCGCACATACGCGAGAGACGTAGAGGACTTCCGCGCCCGAAGGAGCGTGGCAATGACCGACGCCGAATAACCTTTCTTCCTTAACCAAGCCCTCTCAATGGCCATACCGTAAGCGAGAATCAATCCACCTGTGGCATCCGGAGTGGCCCCTGAATCAAGAGATCTGGCAACGGAGGAAGACGCCACGGCACCCCGTCGAGAAGCCGAATCAGATCCGCATACCAAGGACGCCTAGGCCAATCGGGCACCACCAGCAGGACCTTCCCGCGGTGCGCTTCGATGCGTTGAATCACCCGACCGATCAACGCCCACGGAGGGAAGACGTAGAGAAGACCGGAGACCGGCCAAGGCCCAATGAGTGCGTTGATGCCTTCGGACATCCGCTCCCGCTGCCTACTGAAGAAGCGACTTGTTTTCGCGGATTGATAGGTCGCCATGAGGTCCATGACCGGAGTCCCCCACCGGCGCAAAATCTGAGCGTAGATCTGCGGGTGAAGCTCCCACTCCCCCGCATCCACTTGCACTCTGCTGAGGAAATCCGCCATCACATTGTCTTTTCCCGCAATATGCGCTGCCGAAATAGCTAGGAGCTGGGACTCTACCCACTGAAACAGAAGATCCGACTCCTCTTCCATGGCTCTGCTGCCCGTGCCACCCTGCCGATTTGAGGTAGGCCACCGCTGCCGAATTGTCCGATAGAACTCTCACGGCGCGCCCCGTCACCGCAGATTCGAAAGCTTGCAGCGCCCTCATCACCGCTTGCAGTTCGAGACGGTTTATCGACCAAGAGGCTTCCAGGGCGGACCAAGTGCCCTGCGCAAAACGATCCGCACAGTGAGCTCCCCAGCCCTCTAGGCTGGCATCCGTCAGCACCGGCAACCAGACCGGTTGTTCCAGAAACACCCCCATCTGCAGCAACTTCGTGTTCAGCCACCAGCGCAAGGAAAGGCGGACTCTCCGTGGGCAAAGCAGACGCTTGCTTAGCGAATCCGTTTGATTCGGCCAACGACACAAGAGAGCCCTCTGAAGCGGGCGCATATGAAACCTGGCCCAGGGCACCACCTCCAGCGTCGCCGCCATCGTCCTTAAGATGCGCAGGTACCACCAAGCCGACGGCGCTGGGAATCCCAAGAACTGATGAAACAGAGAACGCAGACCGCGTGCCCTGCGGTCCGGCAGGAACACGAGCCCTTCCGCGGTGTCGAAGCGTACCCCGAGGTATTCGAGGGATTGAGACGGCATTAAGTGACTCTTCTTCTCGTTTATCACCCAACCGAGGCTCCGAAGGAGCTCCATCACCCGGCCGGTGGCTTGCCGACTGTCGCTCTCAGACTTTGCCCGAATCAACCAATCGTCAAGGTAAGGATGAACCAGAATGCCTTCCTTCCGCAACACCGCCACCACCACCATGACCTTGGTGAAAACGCGGGGCGCTGTGGCCAAACCGAAACGGCAACACCCGGAACTGATAATGGCCCCAAGGGAGCGCGAACCGCAGAAACCTTTGATGAGCCACCCGGATGGGAATGTGCAAGTAGGCCTCCGAAAGGTCCAAGGACGTCAAGAACTCGCCCTTGCGCACCGCCACTATGACGGAACGCAGCGTCTCCATGCGAAAATGAGGCACACGCAGACAGCGATTTACGCCTTTGAGGTCTAAAATAGGACGAAGAGACCCGTCCTTCTTTGGCACCACGAAATAAATGGAATATCGACCCATTCCGAGTTCGGATTCTGGGACCGGCACTACCGCCCCCAAGGCAACCAGGCGGTCAAACGTATTGCGAGCACCTTCTGCGGATCCTTGCATGGGGACAGGACACGCAAACTCCAGAGCGTAGCCCTCCTGCACTATCTCGAGTACCCACTGGTCCGAGGTGATCTGGACCCAGGAGGGAAGAAAGTGTCAAAGGCGAGCTCCGATCACCGGATTGCCCTCCGGGGCCCACCTCGCTTCATTGCGGCTTGCGACTAAAGGAAAAGGAGGCAGAGGAGGAAGTCACCGAGAACCCCCCTCCCGCCCCTCGAAAGCCCCGAAATCCCGGGGATCTAGTTGTTGATCTGCCACGCTGGAAACCCCCCAGACGGGCAGAACGGAACCTATGAAAGTCTCTAAACTGACCACGAGAAGACGACACATTCCGACTCTGTCTAGGCTTATCCTCCGGAAGACGACCCCCTTTGGACTCTCCGAGGTCCTTAACTAACTTATCCAGGTCATCCCCGAACAACAGCTTGCCCTTAAAGGGGAGCTTGCTAAGACGGGACTTAGAAGACCCATCGGCCGCCCAATTGCGGAGCCAAATGGTCCTATGTGCAGCCACCAGGGAAGCCATACTGTTCGCCAGGGTTCTGATCAAATCATAATGAACCGATTCCAATCTGGTTACCTCTAACAACCCCTGCTGGTCAAGACGAGAGTCCTGCCGCAAGTGTTGAGCCCAGCGCAAACAGGCCCTGGAGACCCAGGCTCCACAAATAGACGCCTGCAACGATAATACATTGGCCTCAAAGGCCTGCTTCAGCAAACCATCCACCTTTCTATCCTTAGTGTCTTTCAGGGCTGCAGTGCCCTCAACGGGAATCGTGGTCTTCTTGGTTACTGCCGACACCGCAGCGTCGACCCGGGGCGAGCGAAACTTTTCCTTGTCCGCCAAAGGACAGAGACGATTCATCGTCCGAATACCCTTCAATCCGGACTCAGGCTGGTCCCATTCTGCTTGAATCATCTGATCCACCACTCTATGGACCGGAAACACAACCTGGGAATCGCGCACCGCCTGAATCAGAGGATCCTCTAAACCATCCTCATCCACAGGCTGCGTCGCAGCCAAATTAAGTGCTTGGAGGGATTCCGTAACCAGAGGGACCAATTCCTCCTTGCGAAACACACTGATAATCCGAGCCTGGTCCTCAGGCTCAGGAATTTCCCCCTCCTCTAATTCAGCAACGCCCTCTTCGGGATCGATGTCCGACCACTCCGTCTCCTGCCAGTCCACATCATCCGAGGGACGGAGCCGCTTGGCCACTTTAGGTGCGTCCCCTCTTGCCTCTTCACCTTAAGACGGAGGAACAGGCGGCAGCGAACACAGCTCGGGCAACTTTCCCAAACGTCTTTTCTAGAAAGCCTGATGCATGAGAAGCACAAAAACTGGGGAGAAATCCCCCAAAAAAGCGTTGCCTACGCCCCTTGCTGGCGCACCCCCTAACGCAGAAGTAGGAGAAGGAGAAGAGGGCCCGAGAAGACCCGGAGAAGGCTCCTCCCCAGCCGAGACTGGAGGGACTACAGACTCCAAAGGCCCTGCGACCTCCATCGGAGGGTCCAGGACCGAAGAAACAAGAGCGCAGCCCTTGCATACCCCGGCGTCAGACACCGGGCCTTTGCGGGATCTGCAGATCACGCACTGCGGACGCCCCGACATGAGGATAGAACCCCCAAGCAAAATCCAAGGCACTGAGAACAAAAAGGAGAAAACCACTGACCAGAACTGGGCAGCAAGGGAAGGCCAGCCCTCAGCAACCTGCCTGCAGTGTCCCGGGGGAGAAGGCTAGGTTGAGGGAAAAAAACCCACAAGCCTTGCACAGTAGGCTTTGTCCACCGCGGGCCCACGGGATGCCCCTGATTCAAAGCACCTTCTGCAGGAAGCCTTGCCGGCCTAGACACGCCGCAGCCGCAGCCGCCGAAAAAAAGCACGTGAGAAAGCGAAAGTAAAATGGCCGCCGCTCCCGCGGCCGGAAAAAAGGCGCGAGACACGAAAATAAAGAAATGAAAAGAAAGTAAAGTAAGAGATACCCCCGCTAAAGAAAACACACCGGCGCGTCAAGCAAGGCAGCAACAAAGAGAAGAAACGTGCCCCGGAGACAAGCTCCGCTTATCAGGCCGAACAGGAACGTGAGCCCCGCTGACAGGAACTGCAATCGCTACAGAGGCACGCTGAAATTACATGCCCAGCAAGCAGTTGTGCCTGGAATTGCTAAATCTCTCCCCCGTGCAAGTCTAGGGGAAAAGATCGCACACAGAGACCGAGCCCGAAGTGCCTCCACCAAGTAGGAAACAGAATGGCAGTACAAGCTCGGCTCCCCCGTGGTCACGTCTTTTTTTTTTTTTTTAAGCGACAGGCCCCCTGAATAAGGAAAATAAAACAGATAGCAGAAAAATGAGGAAAAACAACCCAAAAAACCTAACTAGTGTTGCCTAGAAGATCCTAAAGTGAGCCCAAGAACAGGCTCACACGTCCACCTGCTGCAAGGAGACTGGACACACTGGGGGGCTGATGGGAGCTCCAGCAGCATACATCCAGACATGGAAATGACTCTGATTGGTCCAGTCTCCTAGCTGCGGGAGGAGGTGCACTACCCAGATGTGGAGGACTAAACTGGAGGACCGCTCAGGAACCGCCTTTCTGCGGGAATCAAGGCGGTGAACAATTTTCCAAAAAACAAAAGAAAAGTCAAGGCCGGGGGCCAGTGAAAATAAGAAAGGAAGTTACAATTCTTTGACAGGAAAGAAGAAGAGGGAGGAGAGATAAGACGAGACAGGAGAGAATACATATTCCAAGATAGAAACAAAAGGGTAGGGAAAGCAAGAAGGTCACACGAAAGGGGAGGGAAGGTCAAAAGCCAGGGAGAAAAGATGGATCTTCAGATTTTGTTTGAAGGTGGTATGATGGTTCTCTAAATGTAAGGAGGAGGGGAGAGCATTCCAAAGAGCCGGGCCGGTGAAGAAGGCAGAGGAGCGGGTGGATTGCAGGTGAGCAGATGAAGGGGAAGGGGAAGGGAGGGTGAGGCGATTGAGGTGGAAGGAACGAGGAGTGTGCCTGGGAGAGTGAAAGTTGATGAGGTCTGCCAAATATTGAGGGGTGCTAGTGTAGAGAACTTTGTGGACCAGAGTAAGCAATTTGAATTGGAAGCGAGCAGGGATAGGCAACCAGTGAAGGTGGAAGAGCAATGGAGTTACATGGTCGCGGAGGGTGGCGTGGGTAACAAGACTGGCTGCAGTATTTTGAATCCTTTGGAGCCGAGACAGTTGAGACTTAGGGAGACCAAGAAATTTAGAATTCGAGAAATCCACGTGTGTCATGACTAGAGATAGCAGGAGGGTATTAAGAGCTGTAGAGGTGAGAAATGGACGAATGGCTCGAATTTGCCTAAGAAAGAAAAAGGACGTTTTGGAGACGTGCAAGATGTGGGACTGAAATGAAAGCTCAGGGTCAAAATGAACCCCAAGATAGCGAAAGGTAGTGACTAAAGGGATGGAAGTGCCAGAAAAGGAGGGGGCAATTGAAAGAGGTGGACTACCATATGAAAACCAGATTGCAATGGTCTTAGTGAGGTTGGAGGTGGAGGCAGTTTTGAGTCAGCCAGTTGGCCACGGAAGAGAGATAGGAATTTAACACAGAAAGGTCGGGACAGGAAGAAGAGGTTATTAATTTGTTTAACTTCCCTTTATTATTTATGCACCATCTTGACGGTTTACAACAAACAAAATAATAAAATATATACAATACAGAGAAAAACTTAACTAAACACACCCTCACATCAAGCAGCTTTAAAAAAATTACATCACCATATAATTACTTCAATATCCAAATATGCAATGGAAAATATACCATAGAAATAGTAAGTCAAATTACAAATTGTGTGTTACCCTTGAATTTTCTGTACCTCTTTTGCCAGAGAAAAGCACATTCTCCATAATTTCAAGTAGAGATCCCAAAGAAAGGGGGGGGGGGGGAGTCTTTAGTATTTGATAGCTCTGACACACTAAACTGAAAATTCCAATGTATTTTCCACAGTACTATTAATACTTGCCACTCAAGAAAAAGATCACAGTGGTTGGAACTATTTTCCCCTGTATGCATTATTTTGCACTTGTCCACATTACATCTATTTATTTTGTGTTATTTTGCTCACTCCTTTCTAGAGATAAATCAAGGTGAGTTATAATCAGGTACTGTAGGCATTTCTCTGTCCCCAGAGAGCTTGCAATCTAACAACTCTATGCAGAAACTAGCACAGCCTGTAAGAACAGATAATGCCTTGTCACCTTTTGGTGTGCAGAGTTCTTTAGGACTTCTCCAAGGATATAGATTTCTTTAATAGCTTTAATGGGATCCAAGCACTATGAGATAGGGAGAAGATTGTGTCAGGAAGTGTTCACATCCAAATGCATTAGAATTTTGTTGTTTGTTTTTGGCACTATCCATTGACCCTCATTGGAGCATCTGACTAGTTGTCATCTTAATTTTGTGTTTACATTCTATTTCAAAACTAAATGCAGAATTGTGTACATTTCTGTTAACTTTTGGGTGTTGATGCAATCAGAGGTGTCAGGCTGTTTGATTTAGTAGCTTTATTATTCTTTCCATAGAGCAGTTGGAGAATGCAGAAAACATGGAACCAAGGAATATGTGAATGCTCTGTTTTATAAATATCACATTTTCTAAATTGAAATGATATGCAATCTATTAGGAAAGAAGAAATAAAAAGTAAGAAAAAGAGGCAACTATGGTTTTCAAAATAAATTTTCCGAAAATGTAAGGGGGAGAAAAAGGTTAGCCACCTTAAATTATAAGAGAACACAAGAAGAAAAAGACAGGTAACATTGTCTGGGGGAAAAAGATGGGAACGTATTCAAGAAAGCAAATATGTACATGAAAGTGAAAATAACCATACAATAAAAAATGATGGAGAAGGCTTTTTAAGATAATGTAGGCAACGAGAGGAAGTTCAAAACTGGCATTGTAAGACTCAAAGATGAAAAAGAGAAATATTTAGAAGCTACTGAAGAGGAGGCTGAGTAGGCAATGAGTGAATTAGTGGAGTTGCTGTCTTTAAAACAGTGGATAGTACAGAATTGGCTCTACCGGTGGATCATTCACAGCTTTTATTACAGGCACATTCAATGGTAGAAATGCCCTTGTTGTGAGCTCTGAAGTGTGGGGGGGGGGTCAATAAAGTATAGTGGTAAACAAGAAATCATCATGTGGATAGGTTGTTGCCAGTGATGTACTGCAGGAATCTGTGCTTGTTCTGGTTCCTTTCATTATTTTTGTTAGTGATATTGTGAAAGGGCTATTTGGATAATGCCAAAAATGAGTAACAGGGATGGCCTGGAGGCTGTGGATAACATAAGAGATCAGGAAAGCTCAAGGAATGGTCTGGAGGATAGATTGAATGAATGTTACAGAAATGCAGGGTTATGTAGTTGTGCTGCAAAACCTCAAAAGGAGTGATAATGCATGAGAAGTACTTTTGCACTTGAAAGAAAAGTGGGATCTGAGAATGATTTGTATCTGTTAAGGTGACCACACAAATAGATAACTTGAGGGCAAAAGCCAGCACAATGGTGGGATGCATAGAGAGGGGCATTGCAACCAGGAAAAAAGGATGTGGTAATGCCTCTGTATAAGTCTGAGATCTGTATAAGTCTGAGATCTCGTGTGTACAAGTCCAGGCGCTGCGGCTTCAAAAGGAAATAAATAGAAGGGAGTTGGTCCAGAGAGGAGCTTCAAAGATGGTCAGTGGTCTTTATCATAAAGCAAATGGGGACCGATTTAAAGATCTAAATATATATGTACTTGGGAAGAAATAGGGAGATGATTGGACATCCAAGGTATAAATACACAGGTGGCCTCTTTCCATTGAAAAGAAGCTCTAGAATGTGGGGTCACAGCATGTTAAATGAGCTAGAAGCAGAATTTATCAAAGAAATATTTATTTTTGGAAAGGGTGGTGGGCATGACCGAACTGGTATTTAAAGGTGCGGAAGAATTGAAGGAAATATCGATACATTGGGAAGATGTATTACAGCTATTTGATAAACTGAAGAGTAGCAAATCACCTGGGCCGGATGATATACATCCAAAGGTGTTGAAAGAACTGCAATATGAGATTGCAGACCTGCTATTAGTAATCTGTGAACTATCATTAAAATCATCTGTAATACCTGAAGATTGGAGGATGGCGAACGTAACACCAATTTTTAAAAAGGGTTCCAGGAGTGATCCGGGAAACTACAGACTGGTGAGCCTGACATCAGTACCGGGAAAAATGGTAGAAACCATCATGAACAAAATTGCTGAACATGTAGATAGCCATGGCTTAATGGGAGACAGCCAACATGGCTTTAGACAAGGAAGATCTTGTCTTACTAATCTGTTATGTTTTTTTGAAGGTGTGAATAAACAGGTAGACAAAGGTGAGTCGGTTGATATAGTGTATTTGGACTTTCAGAAAGCCTTTGACAATGTCCCTCATCAGACACTTTTGGCAAAACTAAAGAATCATGGGATAGGAGGCAGTGTACTATTGTGGATCAGGAACTGGTTAAAAGATAGAAAGCAGAGGGTAGGGCTAAATGGCCATTTTTCCCAATGGAGAAAGGTGAATAGTGGTGTACCCCAGGAATCTGTGCTGGGTCCCCTGCTTTTTGACATATTCATAAATGACCTGGAAAAGGGAATAATGAGTGAGGTTATCAAATTTGCAGATGACACAAAACTATTTAAAGTTGTTTAAAACCCAAGAAGATTGTGGAAAATTGTAAGAGGATCTTGATAAATTAGAAGACTGGGCATCAAAATGGCAGATGAAATTTAATGTGGACATGTGGAAAGTTATGCACCTAGGGAAGGACAACCCAAATTATGGTTACACTATGCAAGGTTCCACATTAGGAACCACCACCCAGGAAAAAGATTTAGGCATCATTGTGGATAACATGTTAAAACCCTCGGCCCAGTGTGCAGCGGCGGCCAAGAGCGCAAATAGAATGCTAGGTATCATAAGGAAAGGAATGGAAAATACAAAGGATATTATAATGCCTCTATATTGTTCCATGTTGCGACTGCACCTTGAATATTGTGTGCAATTCTGGTCGCCGTATCTTAAAAAGGATATAGCGTTATTAGAAAAGGTTCGAAGAGTGACCAAAATGGTAAAGGGGATGGAAGAATACCCCTATGAAGAGAGGCTAAAAAGGTTAGGGCTCTTTAACCTGGAAAAGAGATGACTGAGGGGAGATATGATAGAAGTCTATAAATTAATGAGCGGAGTGGAACGGGTAAACATAAATCGATTGTTATCAGAATATAGAAAGACTAGGGGACATGCAATGAAGCTACAGGGTAAACTATTTAAGACAAATAAGAGAAAATATTTTTTCACTCAACTTGTAATCAAACTCTGGAATTTGTTACTGGAGGATGTAGTAAAGGCTGTTAGTGTAGCTGGGTTTAAAAAAAGGTCTGGACAAGTTCCAGGAGGAAAAGTCCATAAACCATTATTAAAAAGGGACCCAGGATATCACTGCTGGACCCAATACAAGCATTGTGGAACCTATTTCTTTTGGGGAAACTGCTAGGTACGTATGACCTAGATTGGCCACTGTTGGAAACAGGATACTGGGCTTGATGGACCTTGGTCTGACCCAGTATGGCATATCTTATGTTCTTGTTCACTTTTAAGAAAACTTACTGCTACTGTCAAATGCCAAAGAGAGATGGAGACATGTAAACAGCAAAGGAAAAACCAGTGCACAATTAACACCAAGATTATGTATAAATGGTTTACATTATATGCAAATGAGCTGCACATAATAAACTACAGTGTATGCAAATATTGGCTGTGCCTGATGCAGAGACACGCCAATTTCTCTACTCCTGGATCTGAGGTGGCTTAAACATCTAGCACCTCCCCTCCAACAGCATTTTGATGGCATCAGGTGCTTTCCCCAATGCCCGGATCATCTGAGGAGAAATCTCAAAGATGAACCGGGCATCAGGGAAAGCCTCCAATGCCATCAAAATACTGTCGGGGCAACTGCCCCTGACAGAAAGCAAATCCCTGGTGGCCCAAACGCCGAAATCCCCCTACTCGCCAAAATAAAAATAATCCCTGGTGGCTCAGATCCCCCCCTAGTTGCCAAAATAAAAATAATCCCTGGTGACCTAGCAACCCTGATCCCCACACCTGCCCCAAAGTAAAAATAATTCCTGGTGGCCCAGCAGCTCCACCACCCTCCCGGTATCTTCAGAAATGAGCGGGAGCATTGCCCACGCACTCCTGCCATCTTGAAAAATGGCAGCACCTGCAAAGTATTTTAGGCAGTGTACAAGCATCAATTAAAAACAAAATCAGTCAATTGCAGTCAATTGCAAACTAAAATAACCCCAACTCAACCACATAAAACACCCCCATATCCAACCCACCTAACCTGTCCAGCTGCCTCATCACTGCCTCACCGCTACTGCAGCCTTACTCCCACCTGAAAAGAAAACAACAAAAAAAAAACACAGGAACCAAGGAAAGAGAAACGGTTTTAATGTTTGCGAAAAGTCAGAAGGTTTAACTTGGAATTCCAAAACACAGGAGCAGATACAGAAAATTAGCAAAACCCAACTGGCAAAATGCTTATCTCCAGAATCTGCAATATCTGGGCTTCAGCAGAGCGGAAAGGCCATCCGGACATGTACCGTTGCAATAATTTGTACCAAGACCCCAAGGCCTGGAGAGCCTTAAATGCTAACACCAGCAGCTTAAAGACACATCTCTGTTTGACTGAAACCAATGTATCTGTGCCAGTAACTCTGCAGCAGAGTCTCTACGCTAACTCCAAGATAGTCCAGAATTCAGTGGCACGTGTTACCTGTAACTTCTTAATGGAGCACAAAGGTAGTTCCACCTACAGGGCATTACAATAATCAAGCAGAGACACTGCCATAAAAGGTAAAATATGCCTTATATGGCAGGATGCACTGCGCAGGGCCAGGCGCTGCCATTTTTCAAGATGGTGGGGCAAGGGCAGGAGCACATGGGCAGCGCTGCCGCTTGCTTCTGAAGGTACCCAGAGAGGGGAGGGAGGTTCAGGGCTGCTGGGCCACCAGGGTGTTAGAAATGTTCTAAAAAAGTTTAATTTGCTGTTTTTACAAAATATACGTAGAACTCAAAGTACAAACAGAAATCTATAGGATGTTATTTGCTTATCACAATACATTTTTTATCATGAGCCACTCTTATTCTGCACCTAGTAAAAACATTTTCTTTCGGCCTTGCAAATCTTAGGTTCCCTCCATACACCCCCCCCCCCCCCCCCCCCACTTAGCTTCTAGGCTATAGCACATAAGTAACAAAGAGTAGAATTAGAAGCTCAAGGACAGAAGAAACACTGTGTGAGTCATGTTGATAAAAAATTTGATAGATGTGGAAAATGGGAAATGAAACTTAAGACCCTGGGCAGCAAGGAAGGTCCTCTCCCTCCGTCTCGCCTTCCCTTCATGCCCTCTCTCATCAGTGGTCCTCCTTTGAGCTTATCTCCACTGAAGCCCTTTTCAGGGCCTTTGCCTCTACACGGAAAACCTATTGCTCCACAGATCCTATCCCCTCCCACTGGCTTTTCGATTCTTCTTTGGCTCTCTCTCCTCACATCCTCTCCCTTTTCAATTCCAGTCTCTCCTCCGGCACTTCCCCCACCCTCTGAAAGCATGCCATCATTTGTCCCATTCCAAAGCAGCATTCCCTTTGTCACCTTCCTCCCCCTCCAGCTGGCGTCCCATTTCTAACCTCCCCTTTCTCTCCAAGCTCTTGGAGAAACTTGTATTCACTCAACTGTCTTCTCACCTCGAACCCTTCCTCACCCTACACCCCCGGCAATCAGGTTTTTGCCCTGGCCACAACACCGAGTCTATTCTTCTCTCATTCCTCAACGAACTTCACACTGCTCACGATCACGGTTCTTTCTCTCTTGCAGTCTCCCTCGATCTTTCCGCCGCCTTTGACCTGGTGGATCACCGCACCCTTGTCTCATGTTTGCACAATGCCAGACTTGCCGGCTCCATCCTTCACTGGTTTTGTTCTTTCCTCTCCTGTCGGTCCTTTTCAGTCCTCTCAGGGTCTACCTTCTCCCCTTCTACCCCTCTCCCATGTGGCGTTCCAAGGCTCCGTTCTTGCACCCCTCCTGTTCAATGTCTTCCTCGCCCCCCTTGCTCTCTTGGTCCAACACCACAGCGTTTCTGCCTATTACTACTCGGATGACATCCTCCTCCTCCACCACACCGATTCCACTGCCCCTCTCAACAACTGTTTCTCTTCCGTGACCTCTTGGCTCTCCTGTAATTTCCTCCACGTTAACCCTTCAAAAACCTCAGCTATTTGGTTCACCTCAGGATGTTCTGCCCCCCCCCCCCCTCCCTTGGTCCCTCTGCTCTCCTCTTCTCCTATCCCTGTTATCACTTCTCTACGTTATTTTGGTGTCACCCTTGACTCTTCCCTTTCCTTTAAAAGATCACATCTCCTCTGTGTTTCAACGTTCTTTTTTCACCCTAAAAGCAACTTTGCACCATCCGTCCCTTTCTTCCATGACCACTCTGCTCCTTTCCGTTGTCATATCACGAATGGATTACTGTAACATCTCCCTAGCCGGCCTTCCCCAGTCACAACTTCACCATCTGCAACGCGTTCAAAACACCGCTGCCCGACTTCTTACTCGCACCTCCCGTTTCGACCACATCATCCCTATTCTTATCCACTTGCACTGGCTTCCCGTACCCTACCGGATTCAATTCAAGTTTCTCATTTTTGTTCATAGGTCGATCCACACTGGAATCCCGCTTTACCTCACTGATCTGGTCCATCGTCACTCCTCTCACTGTCCTCTCACGTAAATCACATGTCTCTCCCTTCCCCATCCCAGGCCCATCTGGAATCTACCCGTTCCTCTGTCTATTTCCTCGGCCCTCATCTCTGGATCTCGCTCCCTGCAACCCTCAACCTGGAACCATCCCTCACAACCTTCTAGGCCAAACTAAAAACCTGCCTTTTCTGCTCCGCCTTTAACCTTCCCCTCCTACCGCCCCTCTTTCCCCACCCCCACCCCCGCTGAAGTGTACTTACCAGCCTACTCCTTTCACTTGTTCTCTCACCCTTTATCCCCCCTTTCTATTCTTTACCTCTATTCTTTCCTTTCCTGTCCATTTGAATTGGCGTTCTTTTCTCTTTTCCAGCAGCCTCTGATATGTTTGTAAACCGCTCAGACGCTTTTGTGAGGGGCGGTTTATTATGTTCTCAAACAAACAATTTCTGAGAAATCATGCGACCGGTCATACAACCATAAAAGGAATAAAGTAAATAAGGGAAGAGGGGTATAAGGGAAGAGGGGTAAAAGGGGCAAGGATTAGGAGAAGTAAACAGAGGCAGAAATTCACATGACCTGAATAAAGATCACTAATAGTTAGGAGATTAGTAATACCTGCACCAATAGAATAATAGGGGAGGAATTTGTAGGAGAAATGGATGTAATAAATATGGAACTGTCTGTATGTACAGTATGCCTACTTATCAAGAATATGATATTTAGCCACCCCTCTTGCAAGACTCAAATAAATAAAAGAAACCCTTAGGGTTCACTGAGGTGTCTGTTATTGTGACAAAATTATTATGGTTTCTTACAGACTGGGGATCTTGTCTTGGATTGAATCATCGCTGGAGGAGCCCACTGCCGCCAAGGACAGGGAGACGCATCCTACTGAGTTCAACAGCCTCGTGTAGCGACGATGGCAGACTCCGACATCGTACTGACAGCAGAATCTCAAGACCAGCAAAAGCAATACAGACTCAGTGAACCAGACCAGATATTAAGTGGGCACAAGCATGACAACCAGGCCGTGCACGAACCAAAGGTAAGAAACAAGGCTGTAAAGTATTACCTTGGTGGCTGGGTATCGAGACGTGTCCTAGACACGAAGTGAGTGCAGAGTCTTAATCTGAGGTTCTGACATCTGTGAGGAGTGCGGCCTGAGAGAGACGAAGCGAAAGCCACAATGGTGACAGAAAGTTTCGATGAGAATTAGAAGTTCTAAGGGAAACTCGAGTAAAGATGGGGCTGGCAGTACAGGTCCCGAGGACATTCCTCCAGACAGTCCATTAGGGAGGATGTTGAGGTATTGGAAGGATAATGACAGAACTAAACATAAGAATAAGGCAAAAATGATAAAATATTGCTGCTTTACTGTATATGGACAAAAGAAGGTAGAAGGCCCTCAGCCATATTCTGGCCAAAGTGTGGGGCAGATGAAGAATGGTTGTGCCAGACCTTAAATTTGTATGTTAGTTCTATTACCCACACCCCCGACAATAGGTCAAGAAGGGCAATAGGCGCCAACACACTAGCAATCCCGATTGAAGTGACGAAATGCACGCAAACAACCAGAAGCAGAGCATTTTCTTTTTACGCTCCAAGGTGTTGGAATAAGCTCCCGTCCAGCATCAGAGCAATCAAAGATCTCACACAATTCAGGAAAGCCATTAAACATCATTTATTCCTATTATATTACTCGCAATCCAACTGTACCCCTACACCTTGTACAAACACAGCCACCCAACAGCTTTAAGAATGTAAAAGCGACACTAGTAAGCTGTCATTGTTCTGATGTAAATAGTTCAATGTTATGAATCCCAGTTACTATGTCCTGTTCGATGTAAGCACAAGGCACCTCCCCTGCCTTGTGCAAAGTTGTTAACTGTAAACCGCACTGATGTCAAATAGCGTGGTATAGAAAAGCTAGAAATAAATAAATATTAAAACAGCCATAGCCCATGTTCCCTGTAAAATAGTTATCTCCAAGTTATAATGCCCTGTTCAATGTAATTTCAGTTTGTTCAATGTAAACCGCACTGATGCAGAATAGCGCGGTATATAAGAGAATGTAAATAAATAAATAAATAAATTTAACCAAGAAGAGTCAGATTATGCATCCTGCTGGGTGGGAAGTCCGGGAATGTGCCTCTTCCCGGCTAAGGTTACTAGGATAGACGAGGACCCCTGGGAGACAGTGAGTCCATGGGATCCCCTCCAACACCTCCTTCCTCCAGCTCCAGCCCCAGTTAACCCACTGGTAAATGCTCCTCCCTCTGTCAGAATTGAAACCCAGATCCAGGAGATAGATCTTCCTAGGCAGGGGACCTTAGGGGCAGGACCCGAGGAACCTTCCAATTCCATAGACTCTGTTCCGGTAGTCAAAAAGAAAGTCCCCAGAGAATTAAAAGGATGTCAGGAGAATCTTAAGAACCTTCCTTTTAAAAACACAACCGAGAAGGGTCGCAGGCAGGGGAAGGAAAACAAGGACTAAAGAAAGCAGTAGTGATGAGGAATATGAAGATCCCCCTGAGGCTACCGTGTATCCCCTCCAGGAGGTTTCCATGGGTCCAAGGGAGGTAGGGTTTGTAATTGCCCCTCTTACCAGGGCTGAAGTAAGAAACTTTAAAAAGGAAATGAAGTCTCTAGCAGAGGACCCCGTCGGCTTAGCTGAACAGATTGATCAATTTTTAGGTCCAAATATATGGGGAGAAATGATGTCCATATTGAATATTCTATTTCCAGAAGAGGTGTGGGACATGATTAGTAGGGAAGGTATGAGGGAATGGGAGAGGGAGCACCCAGCCAGAACCGATGCGGTCGGACCAGAACAAAAATTTCCTAGTACTGATCCCTCCTGGGATAATTTGAATTCAGACCACCGAACTAATATGAAATATCTTAGAAGTTTAGTTATCAAGGGTATCAAGGAGGCAACTCCAAGGTCCCTGAACTTTAACAAGGCTTTCAAAGTACATCAGGAAAAGGAACAAACACCTTCCGCTTTCCTGCGGACACAAAGATCAGATGAGAAAGTGTTCAGGAATGAGTGCAGACAATGAGGTGGCCAAAGGACTATTAAAGGTGCATTTTGTGACCAAGTCCTGGCCAGATATTAAGTGAAAACTTAAGAAGATAGAGGGTTGGACTAATAAACCTAGAAGATGTAAATAGTTGTTTTGTAAAAGTTGATTTTCCTGTTAACTGTAATGACCAGATAAATGTAACTTGTCTGAGGTTTCAACCTCGATGTTCTGGTCTCCGACTGGAATAACCACCTCAGTGCAATTGCCCAACGTCCACCATCTAACAAACCTACAAGAAAACGAGCCACCGCAGCCTGGTACTCCACTGATCTGTGATCATCACTCACCCTCCTAAGGAAGCTGGAAAGACACTGGCGTCGATCTCACTCCGGCATATAAAACCTTCACCTGATAAAGCACCGTGAATCAATAACAGAGAAAATCAGACAATGCCACACGGACACCCTAAAACGATCACTAAACAAACCGCATGACTTGTTTAATCTAGTCAAGAACCTAATAAAGGAGCCAGCCCCTGACCAACCAAGCGAGATCCACCCTCAAGAATTTGCGAACTACCTGCAATCAAAGCTATGCCAGACCAATAAGCCCTCAGCACCCACCACTGTACACGAACAAACCTACCTAACTCCCCTGACCATCTTCTCCACTCCACCCAAGAAGTACATCGAAGACACTATCGCTGCGATCAACACCACTATGGTACAAACCGACCCCTGCCCCGCCTTCTGGATAAAAGAGCTACGCTGCGATTTCAGCCCGTTCATAGCCAGGCTCATGGACCTATCCTTCGCAACAGGCTCGTTCCCCCAATGCCTCAAACATATGTCCATCAGGCCTCTGCTGAAAAACAGCAAGCTCAACCCCCAGAAGGTGGAGTCGTACAGACCTATATCCAGTATACCACTTCTGGCCAAGATAATTGAAAAAGAAATCCAAAGACAAAATACAAGAGCACATCAAAACCGCCGCTCCGCTGGTCCCGCCAACACGGATTTAGAGAGTCCCATGGTGTCAAAACACTCCTCACCACCCTCTACAGTAACCTAATTGCTGGAATTGATAACATCCATCAAGGGTTTGTCCTCATCTTCATGGATATAGCTGCTGCTTTTGACTCCGTAAGCCACGAGCTTCTCCTGGGATGCCTCAAGAAGGGTATCCGTGACAGTGCAGAATGGTGCAAGTCATACTTGTCTGACAGATGGCAGCACGTACGATCCGGGGCCTCAACATCAAAACGTTTCCACCAGAGGCAAGGCCCATCTGTAACCTCATCCGATCATTCAATGTCAACTGCTTGATATATGCAGATAATGTACTGCTCTACATGCCATTCTCAGAGCAGCTGGACCTCTCCCCACTGACAGACTGCTTTGACGCAGTACTCAACTGGTGCGAATCTCAAAACCTCCGAATACAGCACAAGAAAACAGAGGTCCTTTTCATTACGAGGAAACAAAACTTCACCCCGCCAGAGCTACAAACCAAATCCACAATCCGGTACCTTGGAGTCACGTTAGACCAACGACTGGACATGAAGGTGCACATAAGCAACATAGCAAGAGCAATTTCCCACAAAATCCGAACACTCAAGCACTTATGCTTCCTACTAGAGCCGGACAATTTCCAGACAATCTATCAAGCGTTGATTATACCGCACTTTGATTACGCTAATGCAATCCTACCAGGGCTCCCACAATTCCCACAATTCCCCCTGAACCCGCTCCAACTCGCGATGAATGCCACGGCGAGAGTTCTACATGGGGCTTCTAGAAGCGATCATGTTACGCCTATCCTGAAGCACCTCCACTGGCTCCCTATACATGGCAGACTAGCTTTCAAAACCCTACTGCTGACTTTCAAGGCCATCAATGGGCTTTTCTCCACATCACTAGCAGAGCTTATCCAAACCATGTCCCCCAATAGGTCCAGAAGATCTGCAGCAGTCAACACACTGGCAATCCCGAAGGAAATAACCCAATGCACCCATGCAACAGCAAAAAGGGCTTTCAGATTCTATGCACCCAGATGCTGGAACACCCTACCACCCAGCATCCGGGCAATCCCTGACCTAACCCAGTTTAGGAAGGCATTGAAGCACCACCTCTTCCTCAAATACTACCTGGAAGACAGCGCTCCAATAGCCCCCTCCCCCATCTAGTACAGCCACAGCAACATACCCCGCAAGCCATCCATGACTACAATTACTTTTGACAAGACATAACATGTCGCCTAGATGTAAATAGTTACCCAAGTTGTAGCACCTGCTCTTTGTAAACACAGATCAGCTTGCTGCACTGTGCTAGTCATTCTGTTTCATGTAAACCGCACTGATGTTGAATAGCGCGGTATAAAAGAGACTGTAAATAAATAAAACAAAGACAAAAGACAAAGATAATGGTAAATACGGTAGAACAGCTGATGAGTAAAATGAGGGGAGATATGGGACACAGGGTAAGAGGACGTGGAAGAGGGTCAGGAAGAGGATGGACTGACAGGAATACAGGGCAAAGGTGGCCAGAATACCGGACTGGTAATTTTCGGTCCAAGCCCCAAGTGCAGACAGGATGTTATCAGTGTGGGAAAATAGGTCACTTTAAGAAAGCGTGTTCTGAATTAACACAAGAAGAGGAACTATTACCACGGATTAATTTTGATGAAGATTAGGAGTGTCAGGGGTTTCTTAATCTAAGATCTCACCAAGAACCCTTGATAAATATAAAGGATGGGGCCAAAGGAAGAAGAAGTAGTATTTTTAGTAGATACAGGGGCTGCCCGAAGTTCTTTAAATTATGTACCAAAGGGAATGAGGTTATCAAATCAAAAACTTACAGTTTCAGGAGAAAAGGGAGAGGGTTTTCCATTCTCAATATTTGAGCAGATACTGCTAAAATTAGATGAGGAGATAGAGGGACAGTTGTGGAACATCCCAGAAGCAGGGAGTAACCTATTAGGAAGGGATATGATTACACAGTTAAACTTAGAAATGAAGGTAAAAGACGATCAAATCATTGTAGGAATGGCTCTCCTCACTGAGGAAGAAGAAAGCCAAATAGACCCTCTAGTATGGGCAAGGGAAGGAAATAGGGGAGGACTTCCTCCCCTAAAAATTGAATTAAAGAAGGGCAAGATAGTGCACCAAAAACAAATATCCCATTTCCTTGGAGAGCCACAAGGGCCTTCAACCTGTTATAAAGAGCTTACTCCAGGATGCACTATTAGAACCATGTATGTCCCCATTTAACACTCCCATCTTGCCAGTAAGAAAACCAGATGGATCATATAGGTTAGTATAGGACTTGAGAAAACTGAATCAAATAGTATGGGTAAGACAACCAGTGGTACCAAACCCCTGTACGATACTGCATAAAATACCCCATGAGCACAAATGGTTTAGTGTTATAGATTTGAAGGATGCATTTTGGACCTGTCCATTAGATCTGACTAGCAGGGACATGTTTGCTTTTGAATGGGAAGACCCCGATACTGGCCGGAAACAGGGTTCACAGAATCACCCAATTTGTTCGGACTAGTGCTGGAACAGGTGTTAGAAAAAATTTTTACACCATCCAGGTAGCCCTTTTGCAGTATACAGATCTTTTAATATTAGGGGAAAAGAAAACTCAAGTAAGTGAAGTCAAAGCCCTATTAGAGTTTCTGGGAAGTAAGGGGCTCTGGGTTTCCAAAACTAAATTACAATTTGTAAAGAAGTAAAAATACCTCGGACATCTGATTAGTGAAGGAAAAAGGAGAATCAGTCCAGAACGAATAAAAGGGATTACAAATTTACCAATCCCAAGGACAAAGAAAGAACTAAGGAAGTTCCTGGGATTAACTGGGTACTGTAGGTTATGGATAGACTCATATGCCCAAAAGACTAAAGGGTTATACTCGAAGCTGTTAGAAAAAGAACCTAACAACTTAAATTTGGAAAGAAGAGCAGGAGTTAGTGAAAGAATAAAAATGAAGTCTGGTAGAAGCCCCAGTCCTGGCCTTACCCTCACTGAACAAAACCTTCCACCTTTTTGTCACTGTTGACAAGGGAACCGCGATGGGGGTCCTCACTCAAAAATGGGCAGGGAAGAAACAACCAGTAGCATATTTATCCAAAATTTTAGATTCAGTGTCTAGAAGATGGCCGGAATTTGTCCAAGCAGTGGCGGCAACAACCCTATTGGTGGATGACAGTAGGAAACTGACCTTTGGAGGGGTCCTGGTAGTAAGTACCCCACATCAAGTGAGAACTATCCTAACCCAGAGGGCTGAGAAGTGGCTCACTGATTCACAAATCTTGAAATATGAAGCAATACTAATGGTATTAACCATAGACACCTTCTTATGGAAAGGTGAGGGGGAGAGTGAGGAACCAGAACATGATTGTTTGGATATTATAGAATACCAGACCAGGGTAAGACCAGACTTAGGGGGCACCCCCTTGCATGCAGGTAAGTATTTGTTTGTAGATGGATCCTCCAGGGTAATAGAAGGGAAAAGATAAAATGAATATGCAGTAGTAGAGGGAGAAAGTCACTGCTCACTTGAAGCAGGTAGGCTACCCAATAATTGGTCAGCACAAACATGTGAATTATATGCCCTGAATCAGGCTTTGAAGCTATTAGGGAGTAGAGATGGGACCATCTTCACAGACTCAAAATATGCCTTTGGAGTGATACATACCTTTGGAAAGATTTGGGAGGAACGAGATTTGATAAACAGCAAGGGAAAGGAGTTAGTGCATGGAGAACTAAATAAAAAGGTGTTGAAGAATCTGCTGTTACCACAGGAGACAGCAGTAGTGCTGGGAATTCATTTGAGGTTAGAGGGAATAGGGTAGCAGATGAGGCTGCTAAGGAAGCTGCCTTAGGGGAAGACAAAACCCCTATATATAATTTAACCCAGAAGTAGTGAGTCATACAGCAAATCTTATATTTACTGAGAGAGAAAAACAACAACTTGAAAAAATAGGGGCAGTAGAAACAGAAGGGGGAAGTGGGTTTTACCTGATGGGAGGCAGATGGTGAACAAACAAATCATGAGAGAAATTATGGCTATTCTACATCAAGGGAGTCATTGGAGTGTACAGGCAATGTGTGATCTGGTTCTAAGACACTATGGGTGTATGGGAATATACACAGTAGCCAAGCAGGTATGTGAGGTGTATAACCTGTAAAAGAATAAACAAAAAGGTCCTTAGGAAAACAACCGCAGAGAGGCAGAGACCCTGGTCTTCGCCCATTTCAAAATATACAGGTTGATTTCACTGAATTACCCCTGGTTGGGCAGGCGAAGTACCTCTTAGTAATAGGACGGGTAGAGGCATATCCCATGGCAACTGCCACAGCAGCTGGGGTAGCAAAGACAGTTTTAGAGCAAATCATTCCAAGATACGGAATGATAGGGCACATTGACTGACCAAGGAAGACACTTCACAGCCAAGCAAAATATAATGGAAGCTCTTAGGATATAGTTTGGGACTTTCACACTCCCTGGCATCCACCCTCCCCTCAGGGAGAGTGGAACGCATGAATCAAACTATAAAGAAGCAGTTAGCTAAATTGATGTTAGAAACAAAATTGCCCTGGACCAAATGTTTATTCTTAGCACTGCTAAGAATCCGATCAGCCCCTTGGAAAGATCTGGGGTTGTCTCCTTATGAGATGCTATTTGGGCTATCCTACCTGGGGCAATTAAAGCAAACTCCTGTTTGAAACCAAGGACAGGTTTCTAAGAGAATATTACATCTTTTCTTTCCCTGCTTTCTGATCTTTCCCTCCACCAGCATGTCAATATCCCTACTCACATAGCTGGTCACACTTTGGATCTGGTGATCGCACGCCACTGTTCACCTATCACACTCTCCTCTTTTTCCTCTCAGCCCCTCCCATGGTCTGATCACTTCTGCATTTCCTTTACTCTTTCATGTCCTATTTCCCCTCCTTTGGTCTCTTCTGTTGCACCTCCTACCCGTTTGCGCCGTCGCTTTACACCTGATTCATTACTCCAGTTCCCCCCTTCTGATCAACTTTTCCCTGACAATTTCCATCTACTTTCAGTTGATCTCCAGGTTCAGTGTTGGAATACCACTCTTACCTCTGCTCTAGACAAGGTTGCCCCTTTTCATCCTAAATCTGCTCGACGCAGCCGCTCCAACTCCCCTTGGTTTCATTCCGGTCTCCGTCTCCATCGCTCCTACCTTCGGCGCTCTATCCGTTGTTGGCGTAAGCACCCTTCCGCGTCTTCTTTGTCACACTTTCGCTATTGTCATACCCACTATCGCTCTTTGTTGCATGCAGCCAAACGTGATTATTTCTCTGAGCTTGTATCCTCTTCAGCTAATTCCACCCGTCAACTCTATCATGTTCTTCATTCTCTTTCTGCTACATCCTCATTCCCCAGCTCAGCACCCTCTCTTCCACTGTCCTCTTCTAGTCCCACTCCGACTGCCTTGGCTTCTTACTTTTCTGACAAGGTACTCTCTATTCGTCAGCATTTCCCCTCCTGTCCTTCCCCTCTTTCTTCCCCTCCCCCCTTTCCCCAGTTCCGTCTGTTTCCCTGTCCCCTTCTCTTACCCCTCCTCTTTCGCACCGCTGGTCTGTTTTCCGTCCAATTACCCTTTCTGAGCTATCCCATGCTCTTTCTACGGCTCGCAAAACCACTTGTCCCTCTGATCCTATTCCCTCACAATGGCTGTCTGAACCCTCTCTGACCCTGCTTCCTTTAGTTCTCTCTCTTTTCAATACGTGCTTGTCCTCTGGTTCTTTCCCCTCACCTTGGAAGCATGCTTTGATCCGCCCCCTATTGAAAAAACCCTCTTTGGATCCTTCCACCTTATCTAATTGGCGTCCTGTCTCTAATCTTCCTTTTCTTTCCAAACTTCTTGAACGACTGGTTTTCTCTCAACTTTCTGCACATCTAGAGGATTCTTTGGTTCTTCACCCCCGCCAATCTGGTTTTCGTCCTGGGCATAGCACCGAATCTATTCTTATATCTTTTCTTAATGAGTTGCATGTCGCTCACGATAGGGGTTCTATTTCTGTTGCTGTTGCACTTGATCTTTCTGCGGCTTTTGATGTTGTCGATCATCACACTCTTCTTCTTCGTCTCAACTCTATTGGTCTCTCTGCATCAGTTCTCCGTTGGTTCCACTCTTTTCTCTGTAATCGTTCTTTCTCTGTTCTTGTTGGTTCTGACTCCTCTTCCCCTATGCCTCTTCACAGTGGTGTTCCTCAGGGTTCTGTCTTATCTCCTTTGCTGTTCAACATCTTCCTGGCTCCTCTTGCTTTACTTATACAACAGCATGGTATCTCGGCATATTTCTATGCCGATGATATTCTTCTTCTTTTTCATACCTGTTCACTTACCCCAGATATTGGTCCTCTCGATGCCTGTCTTTCTGCAGTTTCCACCTGGTTTGCGGATAACTTCTTGCACGTTAATTTGGCTAAGACTTCGGCGATTTGGTTCACTGCAGGTGCCTCTATTCCCTCTCTGTCCCCTTCCCTTCCTGCTGGACCTATTCCCCTAGTCACTTCTCTGCGTTATCTCGGGGTCACTTTGGATTCTGCCTTAACTTTTAGAGATCATATCTCCTCCGTTGTGCAACGTTCTTTTCACACTCTGCGACAACTTCGAGCAATTCGGCCTTTTCTTTCCCCCACTTCTATGACTACACTTCTCCTTGCTTTGGTGGTTTCTCGTTTGGACTATTGCAATGCATCTTTAGCCGGTCTTCCACTTACCCAGCTTCGTCGTCTTCAACTAGTTCATCACACTGCTGCCCGTCTTCTGACCCACTCTCCCCGATCAGCTCACGTCACTCCTTTGCTTCTTCGCCTTCACTGGTTGCCCGTTCCTTTTCGCATACAGTATAAGATCCTGATTTTCGTGCACCGGTCCTTGCACACTGGTATTCCACTTTATCTTTCCGATCTGGTTCACTTTTCTTGTCCTTCTAGTGTACTTAGATCTCTCCATTTGAATCGTCTTTTTCTCCCATCCCCTTCTCAGGCTCATCTTGAATCCACACGTTCTTCTGCTTTCTTTTTCCTTGGGCCCCGTCTTTGGAACTCACTGCCACTTTCGCTACGGTTAGAATCCTCTTTCTCCACTTTCAAAGCTTGTCTTAAAACCTACCTTTTCTGCTCAGCCTTCGACCTTCCTTTTCCCCCTCCTTCTGTGTCTACCTGATAACCTGTCTGTCTTTTATTATTTTTCTACTTTGTTGGCCTATTTCTTTTCTAGTCTTTACCCTACATGAATGGCGTTCTTTTCTGTTTCTCTCTCAGTAGCTCCGCTTTTGTTTTTATTGTAAACCGCTGTATGCCAAATGGTTCAGGCGGTATATTAAATTTTTAATAAAGATAAAGATACATAGTAACATAATAAATTACATAATAATATAATATAATAAATTACATAATATTACATAGTAACATAATAAATGACGGCAGATAAAGACCAGTATGGTCCATCTAGTCTGCCCAGCAATATGACAGGAGTAGGTGCACCCCTTCCCATGTCTTTGCTTAGTGGTGCACCCACCAGGAGCAGGTGCACACCTCCCCATGTCTTCACCTCTCCCCATATCTGTTTGTTTGTTTGTTTGTGGGTGAACACACCGCTGCTCCCCCCATCCCTCCATGTAGGACACCCCTATTTGTTGAGAAATTAGATGGTTCAGTTTATTTTGATTTAATCTTGTTGCTGTAAAGTGATCCACAGTGTCTGTCCCAGGCCACTTTGAATTCAGTCACTGTGTTTCTCCCGACCACCTCCATCAGGAGGGCATTCCAAGTATCCACCACCCTTTCAGTAAAAAAGTATTTCCTGACATTGCCTTTCAATTTACCACCATGCAGCTTCATGTTATGCCCTCTAGTTTTACAGCTTCCCCGTCTCTGGAAGAGGTTTGTTTGTTCATTATTTCTCTTTAAGCATTTAAAGGTCTGAATCATATCTCCCCTGTCCCTCCTTTCCTCCAAAGTGTACATATTTAGGTCTTGTGACACCGAAGATCTGCCCTATGCCTTTAAAACACAGAAAGCTGCTGGGTTTAGCACAGATTCTGACAGGCAGGGAGTTCAAAAGCTTCCCAGTTACCATGGGCAACCAAAGCAGGCTGAGACACGAGGTCTGAAGGCACGCCTAGCTAACAAACACTCCCCAAGTAATCAGAACAGTTTGCACATGGGTAGGAAAACGCCCCTAAACCTGTATAAAAAACATGTGAAGCAAACAGAGTTAGGTTCTGAAGGTTTGGAGGGTTTTGAAGAGTTGGAGGATCAGAGATCAGGCAAGCAGGAAGTTCACGAGGAACAGCTTGGCAAGTAAGGGAAGACTTGCAGGTCTCAGACGGAGGTTCCGAATACTCCCATGCTGACTCTGTTTTGTTTGAGCCTTGGAGCAGAAAGCCCAGGAGGGATTTGAAAAGGGAAAGAAAGCTATCTGCCAGCAGAGGGATTAACTACAGGAAACCCTCACTTCTGACGCAGGAAGATTTTCCCAGACACAGAACTCAGTGGAAGGGACGGAAGGCAGCTGGTAAGGAACCATGTATGAGTGAAAGGCAGAACTGCCTGAAATACTTGCAACCTTGGGAAAAGGAAAGTAATGCAATTGAAGATATTTGTATGAGTGAAGAGGAATGTGTGTCTTTAAAGCCCTGCAGAAAACTGCAAAGGGAAAAGTCTGTTAGGAACAGAACAGGGCAGTTTTACAAGCTATCTGGTAACTACCTGCCATATTGTGGAGAGAGCTGTGAGGAAAGTCCAGGGACTGATTTAAGAAAGTTCCAAACTCTCTGCCCTAAAGAAAGTAAGGTGGTTGAAGAGCCTATGATCACGGAGCCAAGTAATTTAACTCCTGATATTGAAGACATGGACTGCTCTTTGGTAATGTCTGATATAAACTCTCTGCGCTAGCTGAAGACAAGAGTGCCTTGTAGAGAGCTGAATGTGCACAGAGGAATACTGTCAGCATTTTTACCTGGTTTCTGTTTTGTTATAATCCCTGTTTCTGTTCAAGCGAGAAGCTGTGTTTCTTTTCACCCTCAGTTTTGCCAGAAGTATGGCTACCTCTTAAGTTCTTGTGTTTGTACTGTTTTGAAAATCCAAAACCCCGGGAAGGGAATAAAAATCCTTTTTCAACCTGACCACTCCGTCGCAACTACTCCTTTTTATATAGAAGGGTCAGGCCCAGCAGTGTGTCTGGCTGCCTACACCCAGTCCAGCCACTGCTGGTGACAGTCTTCAAGTCTCTCCTCATAAAGCTTCTGACGCAGGCTCCAAATCATTTTGGTCGCCTTCCTCTGAACAGCTTCCATTCTTTTTACATCCTTTGCAAGATACAGTCTCCAAAACTGAACACAGTATTCCAAGTGAGGCCTCACCAGAGAGACTTATACAGTGGTACTAGTACCCCTTCCTTTCTGCTGGTAATTCCTCTTTGAATGCAGCCCAACATCCTCCTAGCTTTTGCTACCGCCTTGTCACACTATTTTGCCACCTTGAGATCTAAAGAAATAATCACACCGAGGTCTTTCTCCTGCTCCGTGCACACCAACCTCTCGTCCCCTATCGTATACATTTCCCTTGGATTTCTGCTACCCAAGTGCATGACACTGCACTTCTTCGCATTAAATCTTAATTGCCAAGCATCAGACCATTCCTCCAGCTTTTGTAGATCCCTCCTCATGTTAAGCACTCCTTCGGGGGAGTCCACTCTGTTGCAAATTTTCATGTCATCTGCAAAAACACAGACTTTTCCATTCAGTCCTTCAGCAATATCACTCAAATACATTGAACAGTGCCGGGCCTAGGACCGAACCATGAGGCACCCCACTAATTACCTTCCTTTCATCCGAATGAGCTCCATTTATCATCACAGTGGGTTCTGATAAAATCCTGGAAGGAGTCTAAGCTGCAGCCCAATTGGGAGGGGCCATTCCAGATACTCCTGAGCACAGAAACAACTGCAAGAATGGCAGAAAGAGGTTGGACTCACTACACCCGAATCAAGGGACCAGTAGAAGCACCTTCTCCTTCCCAGAACCTTGGAGTGTGGGAGGCACAGTTAACTGAAGATCCCATGATTGTAAGACTGAAAAGAAAACTCAAAATATCCGAATAGGGATTATTCCCATTACAGACTGTTTGAGAGTCCTGCTCATGATAATAAAAGACAGGCTTGACGATCTGTACTTTTTTTATATAGTTTAGAACTGTATTATCTTATGCTACTGAGTGAGGAGTGGACTGTAGCTGAACTAGTGCTTTTAGGTGCGATAGGTGTGACAATAAAGTTGCTGTTGGAAGAAATCCTGGTTGTGGGGGAGGAATAAATTAAAAGATGGGAAGACCCTATTTTGGTTGTATGGGGTGGGGCTCTTAACGGTAATATTGAGAGCGAGTGAAGCTGGTTTTGCAGTAGCAGGTTCGATAAAGTTTGTGATTAAGGTAAAAGAAAGCTACAAACTCCAGACTTTTCGGTTTGATGCATGTAAATTAATGGAATGTGGAGGTTTGGGAAATCAAAGGAAATCAGCTAATGCTGAGAAATGTATGTGTAGAAATTCGTTTTGGGGTACCTGGAATCAGATATGGTGGACCACTGCCCTTGGGGGATGGACAGCAAAGGGAGTAAGAAAATGGCAGGCATTTCTCCTTGAGGTGCAGGCTACACCTTTGGACAAGATATTTCTGAAACTTTCAACCATGCTAATGGCCTTACCTTGGTTTCAAGAGCTAATCAGTTGGTTATGGATGGGTACAATTGGTGCCATGACAGGAATGTAGTAACTATCTTTAGTGCTCCAAACTATTGTTACCGTTGTGGCAACCAGGCTGCAATCCTGGAACTTGATGACACTAAAATATTCCTTTCTGCAGTTTGATCCAGCACCACGCAGAGGTGAACCTCATGTTACCTGTCATACCCCAGACTACTTCCTGTAAAGAAATTTAACCACTGTACCCTACTGCCATGAACACCATGCATTGCCTAAAGGAAATGAGAAAGGCGACAGTAACTCCAAAATGTTAGAAAATTTTAACATTCAGAAACTTGCCGTTTCCACATGGACCAAAAGATGTGTCATATTAAAATACCAAGCCTCTTGTCTTCAACTGTGACTGCTTTAGAAAGACCAGTTCATTGCATGCTGAAGTATGACATGGTTGATCAAGAAGCAGTTTCTGGCATGGCACTATGTAGTTTTTTGCTTTCTCAGAGACTGCAGAAATTAAGATGTAAACATTAACACCTTGTGAATACAGTTAATTTTCCATTTAGACAGCTTTACTCAGCATGACTGTAGATAGTAGCACCAATCATTGGAACTTTCTCCGAGAACATTTAAAAAATAATGGTCTGCCAAAGTTGGCAGACCATTATGCCAACAAGCTAAACCCCCCAACCAGAAACATGAACCCTCAAGCGCCTGAAACCCCTACCCAAGACCTGTCTATGAGCTCCGCCCTGCAAACAACCAACACCTCGGAAGAAACTACCTGGTACCAAGAATGGTCCACCTTCAGGAGCATAGAAGTCAAGCAAATCATGAACATAATCTCCAGCTTAAGAACCACCACCTCCCCACTCGACCCATGCCCAGCTACCTGGGTCAAGGACATAAAACAGGAAGCTGCCCAATTCGTCACCCACATAGTGAACCAATCGCTATCGCAGGGGGTAATGCCAACGCACCTCAAAAAAATCCATCATCCGACCCATACTGAAGAACAAAACCCTCAACAAGAGCGACCCTACATCCTACCGCCCAGTATCAAGCATATCCTTCCTTGCCAAGATCACTGAAAAGGCAGTGCAACAACAATTGCAAGACCACATAGATGACAACAACGCCTTCGACGTCCACCAGTATGGCTTCCGACAGCATCATGGTGTAGAAACCCTCCTTTTAGCCCTACTGGACAAACTACTTAAAGGTCTGGAAGAAAGAAACAAAATGTACATGCTCATTTTCATAGACATATCAGCTGCCTTTGATACTGTACATCACCCCACACTACTAAACAGACTCGCGACAATTAGGCATTAGAGGCACCCCTCTGAAATGGTTCTCCTCCTACATATCCGACAGAATGCAGCAAGTCCACTTCAACAACGAAATGGCCTCACCATTCCCGCAAACCCAAGGCATACCGCAAGGATCGGCCCTGTCTTCCCTCCTTTTCAACCTTTATCTTCGACCAGCTTGTAAAATATTCCAGGATCACATGATCAGTTATCACATCTATGCTGATGACCTAATGCTATATACTCAACTTGATGCCGACAACCCGAATCTCAGCCAACTGGAGAAATGCCTCAGTGAGCTCCAAACCTGGTTGCAACAAAATAATATGTCCATAAATCACAAAAAAACGGAAGTGATGTGCATGTCCAGAAAAACTGACTTCAACCCACCACCAACAGTCACCTTGAACAATAATGTCTACGCCACAAAGAACGAAATAAGATACCTAGGCGTGACACTGGATTGCCACCTGAAGCTGGAAAAACATCTCCGAATTACCAATCGAGCCATTTTCCACAAGCTAAAAATCGTGCAACCACTACGTAATATCATAGATCACTCTGACTTCAGGACCGTAGCACAAGCCCTCATCATTCCTCATCTGGACTATTGCAATGCCATACTACAGGGTCTGCCTAAAAAAAACCTCAATATCCTGCAAATGGCGCAAAATGTGACAGCTAGAATCATCATGGGGACCGGCCTGAAGGATCATATTACACCAATACTAATAGACCTACATTGGCTCCCAATCACTGCACGCATACAATATAAAATCATTATCACCGCATTCAAGCTCATTCATAATATAGCACCCTCTTACCTCAGCACCCTTATCACTTTACAGCCAAATAACAGAAGCAGAAGATCTCCAAACCTCAATACCCTCCTGGTCCCGGGGAGCCTGAGATATGTCAAGACAAACACCAGCAACCGAGCATTTTCATTTATAGCGCCTCTGCTATGGAATCAACTACCATGCGCACTGAGAGCAAGCAGTGACCTGATGGACTTCAGAAAAAAGCTTAAGACTCATCTTTTACAGATGCATTTCTATCCTGCCTAATCACCATGTACTCATACTGGCTCACAACAGGCACAAAGAAAGAACTCCGTGTTCTGGCCAACAATATACACTAGCGTCATGTAAATATGTATATACATGTGAAATTACTAGCCTGCAATCAAGTGTGAATCATATAATTCGAGTGATTTGACCTGTACATTTCCACTAAATCATGTTGTATGTTTTAATTCCCGGCCTGTACAGCCGCACCTTATTTATAGCAAACCGCTGCTGATCGCTGGAAGTAGCGGGATACAAGTGTACACTAAATAAATAAATAAGTACAAAGGTCTTTTATCTACGACTTCTGAAATTTTTGTTTCCATAATTAAAAGGACCAGTGAAGCGAGATTGTGACAAGAATGACTGTAACCCTGTAATTTTAACTTTAAAACAAACAGCAACATGGGTAGAAACACAATGGGGAGAGACATTTAAAATGAGTATGAATGGTACAGTATATGGTATGGGAATAGATGTACCAGGAAAAGACCCAAGGGATTGTCGTTTTCAGATTGGTAGCACAGTAAGGCCTTTCCAACCCCCTAATGGTGCCACAGTCGTGAAAGTAGTAGAAATTAAGGATCCGAGACAGACTTTTGAAATTGAAACAGAGTATGGAGAAACAAATGCCTGAATTGAATAGCTAAAATATACTGTTAAAAGTTTGAATAAAAGCAATTGCTAGGAGATCACGTGATGCGGTGAGGGCAGCAGGTCGCCACTGCTTGCGCTCCGGTCTTCCTCGGCGCAAACCGTGAATTTACTGCCATTTTGAATGCCAAATTCAAGCTAACGATAATATTTACCTAGTCACAGTGGTAATTTCTGGCTTGAACTGTTCTTGGGTGCTACCTGGAGGGATGGCAGCAGCTGTAAAAACCGCTTGGAGGGAGAAGGAGCGTGGAACCCCGGCACCTAAAATGGCCAACATGATGTTGTTGTTAAGTGCCGTTGAGTCGGAGTCGACTCATGGCGACCCTCTGGATAGCTATCCTAAATTGTGTTCGGTCTTCAGTCAGGCGGCTCATTGTTGACAGACTGGTACCCATAGCTGCTGTTATTGTATCGATCCATCTCATTGCTGGCCTTCCTCTTTTGCGTTGACCTTCTATCTTGCCAAGCATAATGTCTTTCTCTAATGATCTCTCTCTTCGCATGATGTGTCCAAAGTATGAAAGACGAAGTCTTGTCATCTGAGCTTCTAAAGAAAGCTTAGCTTTGATCTCTTCTAGTACTGACTGGTTTGTTCTTCGGGCAGTCCATGGTATACACAGTATTCGCCACCAGCACCATAATTCAAAGGCATCAATTTTCTTCCTGTCTATCTTTTTCACTGTCCAGCTTTCACATCCATATGATGTTATTGAAAATACCATGGCTTGAACAAGACGAATCTTTGTATGGAGAGAGACATCTCTGCTCTTGAGAATCTTATCTAGGTCTTTCATAGCCATTCTGCCAAGAGCAATGCGTCGTCTGATTTCTTGACTGCTTGTTGCTTCTTTATTGATAGTTGATCCAAGTAGGTTAAAGTTGTTCACAATTTCAATTTCTTCTCCTTCAACGATGAACCTGTTCATTATGCCAGTTGTCATGATCTTTGTCATGATCTTTGTCTTTACATTAAGGTGCAGGCCCATTTTGAGACTATGTTCTTTGAGTGTGAGAAGCAAATGTTTCAGATCATCTTCACTTTCAGCCAGTAATGTGGTATCATCAGCATAGCGAAGGTTGTTGATGAGTCTTCCACCAATCTTCACACCTCTGTTGTCTTCATACAATCCTGCTTCTCTGATGATTTGTTCTGCATATAAATTAAACAGGTAGGGGGAACGTATGCAGCCTTGTCTTACACCTTTGCTTATTTTAAACCATTCTGTTTCTCCTTGTTCCGTTCGAACTGTTGCTTCTTGATCAATGTACAGATTGCGCAAGAGAACGATCAGGTGTTCTGGTATACCCATGCTTCTTAATGTGGCCCAGAGTTTCTTATGGTTTACACAGTCAAAAGCCTTGCTCTAGTCGATAAAGCACAAATAGATATCCTTTTGGTATTCTTTAGTCTTTTCAAGGATCCATCTCACATCCGCAATGTCGTCTCTCGTTCCTCGCCCTTTCCTGAACCCTGCTTGCACTTCAGGTAGTTCTTGTTCCAGGTATGGTTGTAGTCTTTTTGAATAATCTTCAGTAGAATCTTGCTGGCATGTGGGATCAGAGCGATTGTGCGATAATTTCCACAGTCAGTTGTTTCACCTTTCTTTAGTATTGGCATAAACACAGATCTTTTCCAGTCAGTTGGCCATGATGTTGTCTTCCATATTTCTTGGCAGAGCCTTGTGAGTACGGTAACAGCTGCATTAGATTGCTGCAATACTTCTATGGGAATGCTATCAATGCCTGGTGCTTTGTTCTTTGATAAGGCTTTCAATGCTGCTTTAACTTCTTCTTTCATCACCAATGGTTCCCGATCATAAGGTACAGGTTGAAACGGCTGTTGGTCCACTTGATCTTTATCATATAAAACTCTGTATATTCCTTCCACCTTTTCAGCATCATTCAACACAGAACCTTGAGCATCTTGTAACATTACAATTCGAGGCTGGAACTTTTTCTTTAACTCTCGTAGCTTTAGGAAAGCCGATCTTGTTCTTCCTCTAATAGTTTCTGCTTCTATTTCCTTGCAAGTGTCATTGTAGTACTTTTCCTTGTACTGTCTTGCTGCACGTTGGAAATCTCTGTTGAGTTCTGCGATTGTCTCTTTCTCCTCTGCCCAGAAACGCAGAGAAGCTAAAGCCAATTTTCAGAGTTTCTTCCGTCATCTATTTTGGCCGTTTTTGCTTTTTCACCTTTTGTAGAGACTTCTCGCTTTCTTCCAACACAACCTTCTTGATGTCATTCCATAACTCTTCCGGAGCTCTGTCATTTGTATCTAAAGCAGCAAATCGATTTTGCAGGCAGTCTTTAAATTCCAGTGGTATATTCTCAAGGTCATATTTTGCTGCATTCATGAGTGGTTTGCTCTTTTTCAACTTTGGCTTGAGTTTGCATACTAGTAGTTGATGATCTGTACCACAGTCAGCTCCAGGTTTTGTCTTTGTTGATGTTATAGAGCTTTTCCATCGTTGACTTCCACATATGTAGTCAATTTGATTTTTATATAATCCATTCGGTGAAGTCCATGTGTACAGTCGCCGCTTGTGTTGCTGGAAGAAGGTGTTTGAGATGAATAGATCATTGGTCTTGCAGAATTCTATCAGTCTTTCTCCAGCTTTATTTCTGTTGCCAAGTCCATATTTTCCAACTACTTTGCCTTCTTCTTTGTTGCCAATGTTTGTGTTCCAGTCACCCATGACTATCAGGATATCCTGTTTGCATGTTCTGTCAATTTCAGCTTGTACTTGTTCATAGAACTCTTCAATTTCATTCTCTTCTGCAGCTGTTGTTGGGGCATATACTTGAATTATAGTGTTGATAGGCAATCCTCGTAGACGAATAGAGATTAAGCGTTCGCTGACTGCATTGTATTTCATTACAGTTCTTGCAAGTTTCTTCTTTATTATAAATGCAACACCATTTCTTCTTTGTCTTTCATTTCCAGCATAGTAGACCATGTGATATGTTGTAGGCATAGCCGACAACATGGCTATGCCTAAATCGCCAACCTCTCCGGTATTTCTGGAGGAGGTTTCTGCAGCAGTGGCAGAGACATTATCCATGCAATTTACCGCACTACATGAAAAAAATGGATGCTTTACAAGCCTCCGTCGGGGCCTTGGGGAGTCGGCTCCAAGAGGCGGAGGATTGCATAGGGAAGACGGAGGACTGCATAGGGAAGACGGAGGACTGCCTGGAGACCTTAACACAAGATCTGACGCTGTTGAAATCCCAGATACAGGCACATGAACTGAAAATGGACAATTTGGAGAATCGCTCTAGGCGCAACAATCTGAGGGTGATGGGTATTGCAAATTCGACTGCGGATAAAGATTTAGCTCATTACCTGGAAACCTTACTCCCCCAGCTATTTGAAGGCATCGAAGATGGCGGTAAATTGCGTATTGAAAGAGCACACCGTGTGGGAGCTAAGCAGCCTCGAGATCAGCGGCCGAGAGTGGTTTTAGCAAAATTTCTACACTTTCCTCAAAAAGAAGCCATAATTAGAGCCGCGAGGCAGAAGGGTGAGCTACTACACGATAACATGAAAATTAGAATCGCACAAGATTATTCTGCGGCTCTAAGTCAGAAACGCCGAGCCTACGCTCCCTTTTGCCAAAAGCTTATTAACTCGAATATTAAGTTCTCCGTGCAGTACCCTGCTAGGCTGCACGTGTTCCACGCAGGAAGCCATCGGTCCTTCGAATCCACCGTGGATGCCGGTCCCTACATTGAGGCGCTGGGGAGAGGAGAGGAGAGCGACTGTCTCCGGCGGCTACATGAGCCGACATGTAATCATTGCGGCCTGGCTTTAGTCGGAAAGAGCACAGTTAGCCGGAGGGGACAATGGCAGACCTTTGTTCCGGTCTGAAATCCATGGACATATGTCATTGTTTTTCATGGTCCCTTCTTTGGATAGCCTCGGGGATGGTCCCTGGAGATGTTAGAAGGGAACGATGCTGGCCTATGAAGAGCTCTTGTAGTCCAGCCCTCAGTTACAAGCCTGGACATTTACCCAACCGAGGATTCTTGTGGCGCATGGAGTCGGTGGGACAGAGCGCTCCTTGGGGAGGACCCTCCGACCCTTCCTCAACATAGGGACTTTGAACTGTTTGATGTCTTTTTTTTGTTGTTGTTTTCTTGGTTTTTGACATGTGTTGTAAACTGTTCCTGTGAAGTAGTATGTGGGGGGGTAGGGGTAGTCCCCCTAGCCTGTGGGAAGATGTTGGGGTAGACAAAGTCCAGGGATGCCTTCTTCACGTCCCTCTGGGGTGTGGGTCAGGCCTACTGTTCAGTCTAATAATCCCAGATATCTGTGTGGCAGGTGCTGGTATGCCTTGGAATAGCATGAGCCCTGGTCGCAGCCTCCTGCAGGTCCCCTGGCGGCCCAATGGCTTCAGGTAGGAACGTTCTTAAACTTGGAGTTGTGCGGGCCCGGGGTCGGGGGGGATCCTAATAATTGGTTGGGGACTGGGGCGCGCCTTTGGGGGGCATAGCCGACCAGCTGCAGCCCCTGAGGACCTGTCTCCGGCGGGGGGGGAAGAGATCCTTGAGAGGATGACTCATGACTCTATATACAGGCCTTTGCTATTGTTTGGGTTTCTGGTCTTTTAAAACATGCGGGGTTCCTGGTATGTTTGACTTTGTGGGGACCAGTTTGTAAACTGTTGTAGTGGGAGCTAGAGCTGCTGCTGTTTAGTACCAGGGTAATGTGGGCGGGGAGGACCGTACGCATTTAACTGATCTCCGGGAGGTGATCTTCTGCCCTACTTAGGGCCAGTGGAAGATAGAGAGACAGAGAGTGAAGGGAGGTAGGGGGGGGATGGGGCATAGTCACATCCCTGACAAAAATGTTTTTTATTGGGGGAGCAATTTGAATGCACGGTGGAGGGAGTTCCAGGCTGGGGGGGCTCCCTCTGGGAAATTGGTAATTATGTTGTTGGAAGACCTATATATTACCCAGTTAACCTGAAGATAATTTCTTCGAATGTCTGCGGCTTGGGGAGCCCAATTAAGAGATCTAAAATTTTGCAGGCTTTGGCCAGGCAACGAGTCGACATAGCTTTGCTTCAAGAAACCCACCAGACTGCTGAAGAGCACAGTAAACTTTGCCGGGAATGGGTGGAGCAGGTATGGGGGGCCCCGGCCACGGGAAAGAAGGGCGGAGTGGTGGTGTTGATACATAAAAATGTCCATTTCGACGTTAAAAACGACATTGTTGATCCCACAGGGCGATTTATTTTGCTGCATGGTACACTGGGGGGGAAGCCTGTCATTCTAGGGAATCTTTATTGCCCCAATGTGCTGGATTCTGCATTGTATTCTCGCCTAGCGTCCAAAATAGAGCTCCCACTGATCTTAGGAGGTGACTTTAATGGCGTGATGGACGTGGCATTAGATACATCAAAGGGGGGGGGGGGGCCTAGGGAAAGACTACAGACGGCCCGTGCGTTGCTCCGCTTGTGCACTCGATTGTGGCTGGTAGATCCCTGGCGGCTGTTACACCCTGACAAAAAGGATTATACTCACCAATCTCGCGCGCACGGCTCCAGCGCAAGTATCAACTATCTGTTGATTACAAAAGGCTTGTTTGTCACTGTCGACGCGGCGCAGATAGGACCCGTAGAAATCTCGGATGATGCTCTAATTTGGCTTGAGCTGCGGTGGAGCGGAGATAGCCCTAGGGCGAGGATTTGGCGTTTTCCGCTTGAGCTCTATAAAGACACCCAGTTTTGTCAATTTCTTACACGACGGTGGCAGGAGTTCGAATCAGATCATTGTGAGCATCACGATGATCCAGAGCTGGTGTGGGAGACAGCTAAAGTCGTCCTACGGGGGGGATATTATCGGCTTCATGGCAAGGAAACGGAGACTGCAGGCCGAACATATTATCCGCCTTGAGAAGTTAGTTACGAAGTTAAGAAGGAGGAATGCAGGTAATCCGAGTACTGCGCTTAAGAAAAAGCTCTGGGAGACACAAATAGCTTTAAATGAACTCTTGCACCAGCGGGCAAAGAAGTCCATCATGTATTACCATTATCAATTGTATTGTCACGGCGATAAACCGGGCAAGTTGTTGGCCCGCTGTTTGAGTGGCCCCCGGAGCTTGAAATTGGTTACAGCACTCCGAGATGATCAGGGGATACTTCATAAAGGTAGCCCGCAGATCGCCCGCATCTTTTGTTCCTTTTTCCAAACACTATACACGGCGGAGGCGGGATCTCCCACACAGATGATGCAATATTTGAAGGATATGACTTACCTCGGTTAAGCGAGGCAGAGAGGGTATTGCTAGATCAACTGTTAACTATCCAAGAGGTGCAAACGGTTATCGCTAAGGCGAGTTGTTATAAAACACCGGGACCGGATGGGTTAGGCGCTGAATTTTACAAGATTCTTAGTGACTATCTCTCCCCTACCTAAATTGCCCTCCACACTAAGATCTGAGCAGGGTGGCTTTCACTGGGGAGGCAACCATGCCTATATTACCCTTTTCCTCAAACCGGGGAAGGATCCTCTGCAGGCGGCTTCTTATCGTCCCATCTCACTACTTAATTTTGATCTTACGTTACTGGTGAAAATCCTCGCAGATCGCCTGGCGGGAGTGTTGGGCCAGCTGGTCCATGAGTCGCAAGTTGGATTTGTGAAAAACCGACATGCCATACGTAACCTTCGTAAAATATTGTCCTCATTGGAATGGGTGCAGAGTAGACAGCTACATTCGTTGCTAGTGAGCTTTGACACAGAAAAAGCCTTTGACAGAGTTGATTGGAAATATCTACACTATCTACTCCCGTGTTATGGGCTTGGGCACTCCTTCTGTAATATGGTCCGCAGCCTTTATGCCAAACAGTCTGCAGCGATTTACTGTAATGGGGTGTTGTCAGAGGCTTTTAACTTACGACGTGGCACTCAGCAGGGATGTCCTCTTTCCCCTCTTCTTTTTGTGTTATTCCTAGACCCTTTTATACGTCGAGTGGAGGGGTCTCGTGAGATACGTGGAATCCGCATAGGCCCGCATGAGTTTAAATTGTCTGCCTTTGCGGACGACCTGCTGGTACATTTGTCAGTGCCCTTATCCTTATCCTCGATGTTGCAGGAATTCCATATTTTCGGACAGCCTGCAGGTTTATGTATTAATACGGAAAAATCTGAGGCCCTAGACGTGTTGGGACAATTAAGGGGCGGGTGGCAGGGGGACTTCCCTCTTAGATGGGCAGAGGATCACTTTAAGTATTTGGGCATTCGGCTGATTAGTCAGCCTTCCCGGCTCTATCGATGCAACTTAAATTGGATCATTGACAGGCTGCAGGATCAATTGCAAGCGTGGAGATCCTTTCCTTTATCCTTGTCGGGGCGAAAAGCGGCGATCAAGATGGTTATTATGCCGCGGATACTCTACTGGCTGCAGACTCTTCCTGTCTGGTTGTTGAGATGTGATCTTCGGCGGTTAGTGGGAGTAATTCGGGTTTTTTGTGGAAGGGGGCGAGAGCGCGTATTCCATATTGCCGCTTGGTGGGTAAATGGAAACAGGGAGGGTTGGGGCTTCCTGATCTCGAGGCTTATGCCCTGGCCTGCCAGGTTCGGCACCTGGGGGATTGGCTGGGCGGAACTGAAGTATACACTCCAAGGGCATTCAAGGAGGCGCTTGCTGCGCCGAATACCTTGCTGGCGCTTTTGCATGAAGAAAACAGGCTGAGCTGGGGCAATGTCAGGGATAGTGTGTTGCTTGGCTCGGTCCGGCGAACCTGGAAGCAGTTGTACATGTATTGGGGCAGGAACTGGAGGGTTTTGAGCTGGCTGCCCATTCAAGGCAACGCGCAGTTCACCCCAGGGACCGATACTGGGATGTTTCGTGAATGGGCCCAGAGAGGAATTTGTAATATAAGCCATGTGGTAGAACCCTCGGGGAAATGTAAGCAGTTCCAGTCCTTGCGTGGGGAATATGAGTTGAGGCCTGGTCTTTTTTTTGCCTACCTGCAGATTTCTCATTATGTAGCCTCGTTACCGGAGACGGAACATCGGGCAGAGCGCTCGGCGCAGATTATAGAATTTTTTGAGTTGGGGGGAGAAGACTCGCCATCTGTAAGAGTACTGAAAAATCGGGTGGCCCAATATAGGCCTGTACCCGATTACCGTAGTGTGGAGCTGGCCTGGGCTGTGGAGATGGGGTGCGAGATCCCTCCCGGTATGGTTCTTAGAGCCCTATGGCAAATAGTAGATCTGGCGGTGGGAGTCCGTTGGAGGGAAATACAATTTAAAATGCATAACTAGGGTATATTTTTCCCCTCGGACCTTCCGCTGTCATATCACATCGGATGGGCGATGCCCGAGGTGTTTTGAACCTTTAGCGACTTTATTGCATATGTGGTGGGGGTGTCGACTCATACGTCCCTATTGGGCAAACATTTGTTCCTTTCTGTCTGGGCTGCTGGGGCAGCAGGTGTGTTGGGATAGTTCCCTAGTTGTGCTGGATAACTTACGCCCTACACAGCCCAAGGGGAAATGGGAACGTTTACTGGTACGTAAGGCATGTCTGGTGGGTAAGGGGCCCCTTCTGCGTGGGTGGAGGGATCGGCATCCGCCCTCCTTCTGGGAGTGGCGAAATAATTTCCATCAATTGATGCTCCTGGAGTGTAGGTGTGCCCGGGGTAGCATTCGACGGTGGCCGGTCTTTCAGAGGCTCTGGGACCCTTATATTCAAAACCTGAGCCCGGGTATTCGCAATGAAGTGTTGCAATTGGGTCTCTAACAGAGTATATAAATAGGGACTTGATCCAGTGGCTTCCGTATGGAGCTCCCTGAGATTACTCTAACTTTGGATTGAATGGTGACTATGGGGGGGGTGGATATAATTTGAAAACTGCACCTGTACCCTTGACTGTTCTCTGGGTTGGGGATCAGAAACAACCCCGCTCGGAGTCTGTTTACTGTTGTTAATGTTTCTCTTGTTTAGTGGTGTTTATAAATAAAGCTTATAAAAAGAAAAGCAATTGCTATGCATTTGCCTCAGGAAGACTAACACAGGTAGTACCTTTCCCTGTGAACTGGAAGACGGATCCGGATGATATGAAGTGCATGATCTTGCTGTACCAAGAGGCAACTGCCTGGGGAAACAAGAACTGTAAGTCCCTTGCCCTTCTATTTCCACCTCTAAAGATGACAGACATGAAAATGCCACCGGTGTTCTAGGCAGTAAATGGGAATCACTCTGCCTGCCTCACCAGGCAGGGTGAGAACTATACCAGGGCTGTAGGGGAACTAACCTTGTCCACTGAAATCCTTAACCTCACTGGAACCAGCTAGGAGTACCCAGGGCAGATCTGTGGTGGTACTGCGGAGGGAAGATCTTGAGGCAGACTCTACTACAGCTATGGTCAGGAACATGTGCAATTGTTCAACTGGATATTCCATTCAACCTGGCATTTGAGAAAGAAATGATAACTTATAAGGGTAGAAGGAGAGATGCATTAAGAACGTCATTTGATGATGGAATTTACACTGATGCCATAGAGGTGCCCCCGGGAGTCCCAGATGAGTTCAAAGCCAGAAATCAGATAGGGGCAGGGTTTGAATTATTTTGGTGGTCCACAATTAATAAAAATGTAGAGTGGATCAATTACATATATTATAATCTGCAAAGATTTATAAACTACACCAGAGATGCACTGAAAGAGATAGCAGAACAGTTGGATACCACAAGCAGGATGGCTTGGGAAAATCTTATGGTTTTAGATATGATGTTAGCTGAAAAGGGGAGGAGCTTGTATAATGGGGGGGGGGGGGGGGAATGTTGCACATTTATCCCAAATAATACTGCCCCTGATGGAACAACAAAGGCATTACAAGGCCTTAACGCTCTAGCAGAAGAGCTGGCTGCAAATTCAGGGATAGTTCTTTGACAAAATGGTTAGATTCCTGGTTTGGAAAGTGGAAAGGAGTGGTAGTATCAATCCTTACATCTTTAACAATAGTGGCAGGGGTTATAACAGCAGTAGGATGTTGCATAATACCATGTGCCAGGGGGTTGGCACAGAGGCTGATAGAAACAGCAGTAACTAAGCAAATGACAATTAAACCTCCACCATATGAAGACACCCTGCTATTTATGGATGAGAGGGAGGAAGGTAACCAAAGAGAAGATGTGAGAGTCAGAAATAATGTTGTCTAGATTAGAAGCTTCATATGAAATTGTATAGTAAGTGTAAAAACACCAAATCGGTATAAAAGAGAAAGGGGGGGGGTTAGAAATGTTTTAAAAGTTTAATTTGTTGTTTTACAAAATATATGTAGAACTCAAAGGAGAAATAGAAATCTATAGGATGCTATTTGCCTGCCATAAGACATTCACCGCTGATTTTCAGCGGTAAGTTTGAGGAGCATGAACACTTGAAACAGGGCCTAGGGCCCGAAACGTACATCGTGGATCTGCTACCTGACCGCTTTGTGGTGAAAAAAGCTTTAGCTATGTGGAAAATTTGGACACTTCACTGAAACACTTTATAAGTTAAGTACAGCGTTTTAATTTAAATAATTAAAAGGGACAGGGTTGCCTGGTGTGACTGGGTTTCATTTCAGTCGCCTCCAGCCTTCTCCGACAAAAAGAATATTTTTCAATTTGGGGATTTTTTTGGGTTTGTTTTTGTTTATGGTGGATGTTTATATTTAACCAGACCAAGGATTGGGACTTTCTGCCATAAGACATTGGCTCGCATGCTAAACTTTCCTATTCTGCACCTAGTAAAAACATTTTCTTTTGGCCTTGCAAATCTTAGGTTTCTTCCATACACCACCCTTAGCTTCTAGGCTATAGCACATAAGTAACAAAGAGTAGAATTAGAAGCTCAAGGACAGAAGGAACACCGTGTGAGTCAGGTTGATAAAAATTTGCTAGATGTGGAAAATGGGAAATGAAACGTAAGAAAAGTTAAAAGGAACATTAAAGTTAAGACCCTGGGCAGCAAGGAATGGGGATTTCTGAGAAACCATGTGACCGGTCATACAACCATAAAAGGAATAAGGTAAAACATAGAAACATGATGACAGAAAAAGACCACATGGCCTATCTAGTCTGTCCTTCCATATCAACAACTACAACAGTCCACTTTTTACCTTTAGAGATCCTCTGTGTTGGTCCCATGCTTTTTTGAATTCAGTTACTGTCCTCACCTCTACCACCTCCACTGGGAGACTATTCCATGGATCCACTACTCTTTCCGTAAAGAAATATTTCCGCATATCACTCCTGAATCTATCTCCCATCACCCTCATCCCATGTCCCCTCGAAGCAGAACTTGCTTTCAATTGAAAGAGGCTCTCTCCCTGAACATTTATGCCACAGAGGTATTTAAACATCTCAATCATATCACCTCTATCCCCTTTCCTCTAAGGTGTACATATTAAGATCCTTCAGTCTGTCCTCATATGCTTTATAATGAAGCCCACTAATCATTTTAGTAGCCACCCTCTGCACCGACTCCATCCTGTTCACATCCTTTTGATGGTGCGGTCTCCAGAATTGCACACTATACTCCAAATGAGGTCGCACCAAAGATTTATACAGAGGTATTATCACCTCCTTTTTTCTGCTAGCCATTCCTCTCCGTATGCACCCAAGCATCCTTCTAGCTTTTGCCGTCGCCTTTTCTACCCGTTTAGCTACTTTAAAATAAGACACAACCACACCTAGGTCCCGCTCTTCTTTAGTGGACAAAAGTACTTCACCTCCTAAAGTGTATTGCTCCCTTGGATTGCTGCAGCCCAAATGCATGACCTTACATTTTTTAACATTAAATCCCAGCAGACAAATTCTAGACCATTCTTCAAGCTTAGCTAGATCCCTCCTCATGTTATCTACACCTTCCTGGGTGTCTACTCTATTGCAGATTTTGGTATCATCTGCAAAGAGGCAAACCTTACCCGACAGCCCTTCCGCTAAATCACTAACAAAGATGATAAAAAGAATCGGACAAAGGACAGATCCCTGGGGCACACCACTGGTAACATCCTTCTCCTCAGAGTGAGCTCCATTTACTTGTACTCTTTGTCACCTCCCACCCAACCAATTTTTAACCCAAGCAGTAACTTTAGGGTCCATCCCTAGGGTGCTCAGTTTGTTTATAAGTCGCCTGTGAGGAACAGTGTCAAAGGCTTTACTGAAATCTAAATACACCACATCAAGAGCTCTCCCTCGGTCCAACTCCCTGATCACCCAGTCAAAGAAATCAATCAGATGTGTCTGACAAGACCTGCCTCTGGTGAATCCATGCTGCCTCGGATCCTGTAATCCGCTGGACTCCAGAAACCTCACTATTTTCTCTTTCAGCAGCGTTTCCAATAATTTACTCACCACCGAAGTTAAACTAACCGGCCTGTAGTTTTCAACCACATCCTTACTTCCGTTTTTGTGTAAAGGCACCACACGAGCCTCTCTCCAGTCCTTTGGCACCACTCCCGACTCCAACGAGGCATTGAAAAGGTCAGTCAGTGGAGTTGCTAGAACGTCCCCAAGTTCCCTCAGTATTCTAGGGTGTATCCCATCCGGTCCCATCGCTTTGTCTACTTTAAGATGAGCTAGTTTCTCACGAACACAGTCTTCTGAAAATTGTTCAAGATGTCCCTCGCTTCTGTTCCTATGGGTGTTTTCTGAGGTCCTGCTCCTGGTTCTTCATCTGTGAACACAGAACAAAAATATTTGTTAAGCAATTTTGCTTTATCCTTATCAGCTTCTACATATTCCCCCCCTGCACCCTTGAGTCTTACAATACCACTTTTGCACTTCCTCTTCTCACTAATATATCTGAAAAATGTCTTATCGCCCCATTTTATTGCATTGGCTATTTCCTCCTCCTTTTGAATCTTTGCCTTCTTGACTACTTTGCTAGCTTCTCTAAGATTTTCCAAATACAGATGCCTGTCTTCCTCTCTCTGTGATCTCTTGTATTTCATGAAGGCCTCCCTCTTTTTCTTCACTTTTTCTGCTACTTCCTTCGAAAACCATAGCGGTCTCCTTTTCCCTTTATTTACCATTTTAACAAACAGGTTGGTTGCCCTTAAAATACCCCCTTTCAGTTTTGCCCACTGTTTTTCTACATCCCCCAGCTGTTCCCATCCCACTTACGACTCCCTGAGGTATTGGCCCATCTTCGCAAAATTAGTCTTCCTAATGTCTAAGATCCTCACCTTGGAATGGATTCTAATAGCCCTAGTCCTAATACTGAACCACACCATCTGGTGATCACTGGATGCAAAATGATCTCCCACTACAACATCAGAAACACTTTCACCATTGGTAAGCACCAAGTCCAGTATGGCCCCTTCACGTGTGGGGTCTGTTACCATTTGCCTGAATAGTTCTCCCTGTAGAGAATCCAGGATCTCCTTACTTTTAGATAATACTGCAGCAGGAATGTGCCAATCAACATCTGGCATATTGAAATCTCCTATCAGTAGCACTTCCCCTTTCCCAGCAATGCTGCACATGTCTTCAATTAACTCTCTGTCCACCTCTTCCTCTTGTGAGGGAGGTCTGTATATCACACCAATGCAAATAGATTTCTCTTTCCCTCTTTCTAGTTTAACCCACAATGCCTCCTCTCTCCCTTTTAAGCTCTGTAATTCCAAAGCTTTAATAGCAGTTTTTACATATAGTGCCACTCCTCCTCCCCTTCTTCCTCCCCTGTCCTTTCTGAATAGCCAGGTATAATTACATCCCAGTCATGGTTTTCTGTGAACCATGTTTCTGTAAATAAGGGAAGAGGAGTAAACAGGGCAAGAATTAGGAGAAGTAAGCAGAGGCAGAAATTCACATGACCTGGATAAAGATCACTAATAGGTAGGAGATTATAAGTACCTGCACCAATTGAATAATAGGGGAGGAATTTGTAGTTGAAATGGATGTAATAAATATGGTACTGTTTGTATGTACAGTGTGCCTACTTATCAAGAATATGATATTTAGCCACCCCTCTTGCAAGATTGAAGAAAGAAAGAAAAGAAAACCTTTGGGTTCACTGAGGTGTCTTTTACTGTGGCAAAATTATTATAATTTCTTACAAGGGCCACTGGGCTATCAAGGATTATCTTACTGGGGGCCTCTGAGCCACCAGGGAGTTGCTTTCTATTGGGAGCACTGGGCCCTGACATTATTTTGATGGTATTGGGGCCTTTTTCAGGTGCCTGGATCATCTGAGGGGAATTTGACATTTCACCTCAGATGAGCCAGGTATAGCAGAAAGCCGCCCCCTCCCCCATGTCATCAAAATACTGTTGGAGCTCCTATGCAAATTAGCCGCAGGGTGCCGTTTCTCTGGTAACCAAACTTGCACCGACTTCTTGTGCTCATGTGTTTGGCTGGCTCTCCCAGTTTAACGCTGCCGTTTTGTGCACAGTTTAACAGATGGGTCATTTGCATGCTCAACCCTGTCTGTATGACCATGCTGAAGTTGCACACTATCAAACAGGAGTAAAACGTTGATAGAGCACAATCTCAGTTTTGGCTTTCTGCATCAGCCTGTAAGGTTGTACTCGAGTAATTTGCCCAAGGCCACAAGAAGACTGTGTATCTATCTGCCGTTTTCTCCAGTTTCCCAAAACTGCCAGCTATTTCAATGGCTTTAGTTTTGCGAGACTACAAATTCCAACACCTCACTCTTGGGGTCATATAGAGTCAGAGGTTCTTGCATACAGAAGAGCTACCTCGGGTGGCTTTTGCTGCTGGAAGTTACTGAGAGTAAAGCCCCGTTGTTGATTTAGACTCGACCACCAAGCCAGCCTGAAGGTAAGTTGGAGGAGAAACTAACCAATAACACTACTGTTAACAGTTCTACACAGCTACAAACCCAACACAGCTCTACAGGGGAGCCAGACCGCGTTCGTTGCGTATACTCCTCAGAAGAGACAGCTTCTATGCATGCCACATTAACTCTCCCCTTCCACAGCAGCCCTAAGCCGCTGCTCTTCCCGAGGCTCAAGGCCTGCACAGCTCGGCCTCTTCGGCGCTTCCGGTGTTTATCGATGCTCATCACACTCACCTCGTAATCATACATTTCGCTCGGGCACTGCGCTCGCAGCTTCGGTGTCGTCTCGCCTTTCCCAGTCTCTCGTTCTCCGATCATTTAATCTCTTATGCCAGAGAAGATTTCCGAGCAGAAGGAAGTTCCGGGCACGTGCTTCTTACATCATTATTCCGGCCCTTAGGTCTTCAGAGCGCGAAAAGCTTCACTTTTCTCAAGTGTAGGACCTAGAGCGTGGTAAATAGAGCACAAAAGGTCAATCTGAGCATGCGGGGATTTTTTTTCTTCCTAGCTTTGTGAACGCTTATAATAGGTGCTAAAGCAAAATGAATAATCATTGAAGGGAAGCGATTGAAGCACTTTTATACATTGGACTCTGTTCCCTAAATTTGTCATGCTTCTTTTTTATTAACCCTTATCCCTGCGACTTCTCTTATCTCATAGACCCTGGGCATGCACTTATGTGAAAAAAAAAACAGTAAGGTATACTAAAACGATGTGCTTCCTGAGTTGGTCGTGTAAGAGATTAAATAATTATAAAACATTAAGTAGCATTTTAGAAATTAATAAATTAAGAGTTAAAAAAAAATAGGCCCCAGCGAGATTTGAACTCGCGACCCCTGGTTTACAAGACCAGTGCTCTAACCCCTGAGCTATGGAGCCTTAGCTAATAAACTCATTGCCTGTGAGATAGTCATGTCCTATAGTTGTATCCTGTCTTTTAAAAAGTTATATAAATATATTTAATTATTCTTGTTATTAGGTTACTAATTTATAAAAGAACATTATAACGTCTAGAACTGATACAAAACCAAACAATAGTGACTTCATTTTTTTGTGATACTTTGTTGGACCTGCAAAAGGGAATTAAAAATAGCAAGAGAATGGAATCAAAACAAACGTAAATAATTTCTAGACAGGGGTGACCTGCCTGGAGTGTCATGTACAATACTGGCACCTTAATTGTCATTTACTATGTTACTATACTGTATTAACCTGTCTTTATTGGTTCAATACACTGGGTTTAAATAATGTAGAGTCAGCGAGGCAAAAGTGCGAGCTCGGTGGGTGCAATACATGCTTTAATACCAAGCCAAGGTTGGCTCTCAACTCAATCAAAGAAGGGCATGTAAGCTAAGATTACCAGATTTTTTTGTACGTAAATCTGGGATACTTATTCAAAGTGTGTGGGGGAAGGGAAAGGGGGAGGAAGGAACACCTTAGTTCCAGGTTTCAGCAACAAGGCATGGACAAAAGAAAAGGAGTCTTTACCTTGCCCTCCCCTTATCCATCCCGGACACCAAAATAGCATTGTCAAGCAGGGCCATACCAAGCCATAAATGTGTCCTGTGCAACTTCCAAATCTGGCGCACCCACCCCCACCTCACACATTTATCATTTGCCCCATGCCCAGCATCTCCCCATCTTACCCCACACCTCTATGTCCAGTTGACCCTACCAATGCTGCCTTTCCAGCTTGCCAGTCTTGAAGGACTACCAAAAGGGACAGCTACAACTGGAAGTAGATCTACACTTATGAGTACAATCTTCTGGAATAAACTCTAAGGGGTATGTTTACTAAACTGCGGTAACGTTCCCCATGTTAGGTTCCCTGGATTCCCATATAAGGGAATGGGCGGTGCATCATTATGGCAAGCTGTGTCAGTTAACGCGCGTTACAAGGCGCCTTAGGCTAACGTGCGTTATAAGGCACGTTACAAGGCACCTTATCAGGCACAATACAAGGCACGTCATAAGGCATGTTATAAGGCACCTTAGTAGGCACAATACAAGGCACGTCATAAGGCACCTTAGTAGGCACAATACAAGGCACGTCATAAGGCATGTTATAAGGCACCTTAGTAGGCACAGTACAAGGCAATTGCCTTGTACTGTGCCAAATAAGGTGCCCTGTAACATGCCTTATGACATGCCCTGTAACGTGCCTTGTACTGTGCCTAATAAGGTGCCTTGTAACGTGCCTAATAAGGTGCCTTATAATACCGTATAGGAAGTGATGGCAACTGTGGTGAGGGTATTATGGGCTGGCAGCACGGATCTGCAAAGATATGACTGTCACAGGCATGCAAAACATCAGACATGGACAGGAAGGAACAACGAGGAATCAAACCCCATGACCACTGCCTAGAACAGAGCTACTCAAATCCAGTTCTGGAGGTCCACAACCCTGCAGGTTTTCAGGATATCCCTAATGAATCTGCATGAGATATATATGCATTAGAGATATCCTGCCAACCTGACTGGTTTGTGGCCCTCCAGGGCTGGATTTGGAGACCCCTGCCTTACACCTCTGTCAGTTAAGATTGTGAGTGGGCAAGGTACAGATGTCGTAGACATCAAAAGGGTAGATAGAATGTGTCACATTCCTCCTCAATTCTCACCACCACCATAAAGTTGTCTAATAGACAATATTTTGGTGGTGGTGAGAAGCGAGGAGGAATGTGACAAATTCTATCTAAACTTTTTGATGTCTTGGACATCCGCACCTTGCCCGCTCACAATCGTAAATGACAGAGGTGTAAGGCAGGGGTCTCCAAATCCAGCCCTAACGGGCCACAAACCAGTCAGGTTGGCAGGATATCTCTAATGCATATATAGCTCATGCATATTCATTAGGGATATCCTGAAAACCTGCAGGGTTGCGGACCTCCAGGACTGGATGTGAGTAGCTCTGGCCTAGAACATTAGTGTACTAACCAGTAGGCTATCCCAGTCTATGGCTTGTTGCACAGCACTGGCTGGGTACAGACAGACTGCAGGTCACCACACAAACCGTCTGCTCTGTGTGCCAGGATAGGGTAACCCCACCAGCACCCATGATGCAATGCACATGCAGAACAGCAGCCTACAGCTGACCAGCAAATGGGGTCTGCACCTCACCGGTACTGCAGCATGGTAAGACGGACTGATGGTGCATGATACTGGCACAGAGTAGCTACAGACCATGCCATTGTGCAGGTTCCGTGTTCACCCTGAGGGATAGGATGGGCGCCCAGCACTAGGTCCACAGTACATGTGGTGCTAGAGATAGGTCCTGCTGCACATCCCCATCACTACTAGTGTGTGATAGGTGCTCCCACCAGTGCAACCGAAAGTACTTCTGTTACCATCTGGGTTCTGCCATCACATGTGGCCCCTGTGGGACCGCACACCACTCAGATTAGTGTGTATGCAGTGTTAAGGTCTGGCTGCCATGGGTACCTCTTTTTCAGGGCAGCAGTGGTCGGGGGCAGGGGCGCTAGACTTGCATGAGGTTTAGGTAGCACTGCCTCTATGGGTCTAAGTGGTATGCACTATATATCCCAAGGGACCAACAATCTGCCCTGTCTGGGCCATACCCACAATACCTTGCTCCTCATTATGCACATTTGCAGGCTAACGCTGGAAACAATGTGAGCAATGTGGACCCAGTGAGGTGTTGGCAGACACAAAACAATGGATAGACATATGCACACTCCCACACCTATCTCAGCATTGTGCAGAGATAGAGGTTGTTGACAACCCTGCCCACCACACTGGTCCTGAGCACAGTGCCGACATTGCTAAACTGTGCAGGGGGTAGTAGTAGTGCTCTGGTGATAACTGCAGCTCCGTGCTGGGGCCAACAGCCTGACACTCCATGAGGCTATGGATAGTGGAGCCCGTGTGAGTGGGTGTTTGTACCCCTGTGCACCGCTGCGTTGGGGTTTGCACATGTTGTTGTTGTGGCTGCATTGTGGGATAAAACTATGGGGTGATGCTCTGCAGGATCCACAAATGGGACTTGAACCTTTTGCTCTTGGACATACTGGCTGAGTGTATTGCACCACACTGTTGCCACAGCAGCATAGAGGTCCCTGGGGCTACTCTTACATTCCCCAGCCAGACCTCTTCTGTTGCACTGCACACCACGTACTGGTACAGGGCATGGGCTAGGTCCACTGCAGGTGGATGCCACTACTCCCTCCAGCACAAACACCCCCCCCCCCCCGCCATGCCGCCATGACAATATGCTGTCGGTGCCGGTGGTATGCAGTCCTAGGCCATCCAGGGGGCAGGTAGGCGGCTGCCTAAGGTGTGGGTTCTGGGGTAGGGGTGCCTACATAGCTGTCCACGCTTCCCCTGGCACTGCCTGTCAATGTTATGTGCCCCTTGGGGTTCCTGCTGGGTAATGTCCCATGGATGGGACACTGTGGGACACAGACTCATGGGCATGTTTGACCCTGGTCTGTTGCTGTCTTGCTGGTGTCCATTTTCCACATTCCTATGTGCCACCTAGGCAACCTCCTAGTCCACCCCGTGCCCCAGTTGCCCCCACTGCATGTCCCGCCTGCACTCCCCCTATGCCCCATTTGCACCATCACCATAGTGGCCCTTCATACATAAGAAATATTAAATAAAATAAATAAATTGTCACTATGCTGTTGCTGCAGATGGAACACTACTATCACCTTTCTCGGGCTCCCTGCCTATGCCCTACATTGCTGACACTGAAATGGTTTCTCTCTCCTGCAAATGTGCATCTAACGGCAGGTTTTCATTCGCGGTAGGATTCGGCCCTTCAGCGCGTTAATGTGCAGGAAGCCTCTCCACGCCCACTCCCTGCATATTGACCCCAGCTCTCTGCCCTCTCTCCTCCCTCTGTGGTGTCTACCGCGCCGCGGAATGCTTCCGCGCGGGTTGTAACGTTACTGCACATTAACGTTATGTTACCGCGCGTTAACATTACCTACCGCACATTAACGTTACCTACCGCACGGTCTGTAACGTTACCGCAGTTTAGTAAACATACCCCTAAATCTTGGGGTAAAAGCAGATAAATCTGTGTATTTTAGAAGTTAGGTCTAAGTACCACCAGTGAACATTGTATTTAAGTCAAAGCAGAGTATAGCTTAGCATAGAACATAAAATCGACTTTGAAATAAATAGAGAGCTTTTCATTTAAATCAGATCAGAGTATAGTTTAATCTAGAAAGTAAAACAGAGTAAATAGTTACTGAAATAAATTTGTACCTAGAGAGGCTTTTTTACTTAAATCAAATCAGAATATAGCTTAGCATACAAGTAGAATAGTCTCTGAGCTGAAAGAAAAATAAACTTGTTTCTAGTGACCTTTTACAAAGAGCCCTTCCAATTAGAAGACAAAAGATTTGTGAAGTTGCCTTAAATAGGTATTAAAGGCAAATGACAATCAAAGAGGCAATTTAAAAGCCCCCATCTATCAAACCAAGGGCTGTGTGAATCACCCAGGAAATAGGTAAGACTTTACCTTAGAACACAGGACAGGGCACTGTGTAGCAGCCAACTTTTAATAAGTCTTCTTTCCCTCCCTCCCTCCCTCCATAACTCCCACCCACCCCTGGGATAATCATAGCTTTATAGGTTCTTAAACCTCTTAAAGAGAAGGAGGTACCCATATTCACTCTCAGGTGCAGCTATTTATCCTCATCAGGCATACATTAAGGACATGAGATTAATTAATCTTGAGGTGAACAAAGTCCATTAAACGTATTACGTATAGTTTTATTAGTATAAGTATCCCCTGCAAACCTAAGTAACTAAACAACTTAAATACCTAAACACAACCTTAAAACTAAGATGTAAACAGCAGTCCAGCAGTGAGATGGGGCTTTCCAGTCTTTTGCATTGAGTGTCACATGTATGATTTTCTCCCAGTTGGCAAGGGGTCTTACGTGTGCACTAACTGCAAGGAGCTCTTTGTTCTCAGGGAATGAGTCTAATCTCTGCAGGATAGAGTAGCAGACTTGGAGAACATAAGGAAGACAGAGAGGTATATAGACGAGTCCTACAGGGATGTAGTACAGAAATCCCACCTCCAGTCTGGCAGCATCCCTGTTGTCATTGAAGAGAGAGATCACATGACAGGAGAGCATCAAACTGGTGTGGCAGGAAGAAATTCTGTAGCTCTTCTAGGTGATGTAAAGCCCTCTTGCACCAAGGAGGTTTCTCCAGGGCCATGTGCACATGAGGGAAGGCTTACGACAGCTATTATAGTTGGTGATTCGATCATTAGGCATGTAGATAACTGGGTGGCTGGTAGACATGAGGATCGCCTGGTAACATACCTGCCTGGTGCAAAGATAGCAGACCTCATGCGCCACCTAGACAAGGTCTTAGAAAGTGCTGGGGAGGAGTCTGCTGTCTTGGTAATTTTTGTACCAATGACATAGGAAAATGTGGTAGGAACGTTCTGGAGGCCAAATTTATGCTCTTAGGTAGGAAATTAAAATCCAGAACGTCCAGGGTAGCATTCTCCGAAATGTTTCCCATTCCACGAGCAGGACCCAAAAGGCAGGCAGAGCTCTGGAGTCTCAATGCGTGGATAAGACGATGGTGCAAGGAAGAGGGATTTGGATTTGTTAGGAACTGGGCAACATTCTGGGGAAAGGAGGGGCTTTTCCGAAGGCATAGGCTCCACCTTAACCGGGATAGAATCAGGCTGCTGGCATTAACCTATAAAAAGGAGATAGAGTAGCTTTTAAACTAGATAATAGGGGAAAGCCGACAGTCTCCCAAAAGTGCATGGTTTCGAACGATGTATCCTTGAAGGATACTAGCAAAGTAAGGGCATATCGACATAGGTTCCAATAAAGAGAAAAGTAACCCAGAACATAAGAACATAAGATATGCCATACTGGGTCAGACCAAGGTCCATCAAGCCCAGTATCCTGTTTCCAACAATGGCTAATCTAGGTCATACGTACCGAGCAGTTTCCCCAAAAGACACAGGTTCTGCAATGCTTGTACTGTGTCAAGCATTGATATCCTGGGTCCCTTCTTAATAATGGTTTATGGACCTTTCCTCCAGGAACTTGTCCAAACCTTTTTTAAACCCAGCTACACTAACAGTTTGATTACACGTTGAGTGAAAAAATATTTTCTTTTATTAGTCTTAAATAGTTTACCCTGTAGCTTGTCACTCGGTTCCCGGTGACACAAAGATTATACGCCACTAGGTAGCGCTATTAAAGAACAAAGAGTCCGAGTGTAGGGTAATAAAGGCTTTTATTCCCCGTTTAAAGCAAGGTTCAACTAAGAGATATTTTTGATAACAGAAACAGTCCTTTGTTTTACAAGGTACCAATATTCACTAGGTAGTTAACTGTTACTTCACAGTTTAAGGCAGGTTTTCTTCATAGTAATATTCAGTATAATAAACATCAAATTATATTTCATTTATTCTTCTGTGGAGCATACATACTTTGGAGCATAGGCAGTGCACCAATCACATTCCATTTCCTCAGGCAAAGGTGAGGGAATAGTGCTGGGAGAATCCACTTCCATCAATTCCTCTCCCCTGTACTGATTCAAAGGGCTTCCACTGTCCCTGTCTATTTCAGCATGGTAATCTACAACTTGGGAGTTTGGCTTCACATAACCAGGGACTCTTAAGGCTGGCGGTAGTTTAGTGAACCAGTCTTGACTCTTGTTTCTCCTAGGAGGAATACTTCTTTTAGCATAACTTTTAGCAGTACAATCATTACAGTTAATCTTCAATGCCTCATACCTTGGCTCACTGAGTAAAAACTTCCGTTGCTTATAAAACTGCTTTTCCCTCTGAATAGGTGAAACTGGGCAGTGATCCTCTGGAGATAAGCTTCTGTCAGAACCTCCCTCTCTGGTTCTTAGCTTTCTTCTCTCTATGTTACAAACAGGCAGAGTATAGGAACTAGGCGTGGCAGAGCCTCTCACCTTGGAGCAACTTCCACCAAACTCCCCTTGCACAACAGGTTCAATTTGGGCTTTCTGGCTTCCCACCTTGTGAGGTCTGTTTCTCCTCCAGCTTCCAGCTTGGCTTCTTCCACAGCAATCAGGCTTATGTCCTTGATAGCCTCCAGGTTCCTCTGCTGTTTCTCCTTCTAGTCCAGCTCCAGTTCCTTCTTCCTCTTTCTCCTCCTTCCTCAGCTCCTGCTGCTTCATATGCTCATTCCACTGCCTCCTCTGCTCTCTCTGCTGTCCAGAAGCATTCTGCTCTGGCTTATAAAGTGAACCGTTACTGCTGACTTCCTGGTTCCCTTTCAGCTGCAGGTGATCAGTGAGCTTAGGTTCATTAAGACCAGTATGTCTGTTCCTGCTCCCTCTAGCTGTGCCTGGAGGTAACTGCACATCTAGTTCTTCTAAAACAGGATTTCTTTTCTTAAAACCAACTTTATTAGTGCCCGCATCATGACAAGCTTCATTGCATGTCTCCTAGTCTTTCTATATTCTGATAACGTAAACAATTGATCTAAACGTTTACCCGTTCCACTCCGTTCATTAATTTATAGACGTCTATCATATCTCCCCTCAGCCGTCTCTTTTCCAGGTTAAAGAGCCCTAACCTTTTTAGCCTTTCTTCATAGGAGTATCCTTCCATCCCCTTTACCATTTTGGTGGCTCTTCTCTGAACCTTTTCTAATAACGCTATATCCTTTTTAAGATACGGCGACCGGAATTGCACACAATATTCAAGGTGCGGTCTCAACATGGAACAATATAGAGGCATTAGAATATCCTTTGTTTTATTTTCCATTCCTTTCCTTATGATACCTAGCATTCTATTTGCTCTCTTGGCCGCCGCTGCACACTGGGCCGAGGGTTTTAACATGTTATCCACAATGACGCCTAAATCCTTTTTCCTGGGTGGTGGTTCCTAACGTGGAACCTTGCATTGTGTAACCATAGTTTGGGTTGTTCTTCCCTAGGTGCATAACTTTGCACTTGTCCACATTAAATTTCATCTGCCATTTTGATGCCCAGTCTTCTAATTTATCAAGATCCTCTTGTAATTTTCCACAATCCTCTTGGGTTTTAACAACTTTAAATAGTTTTGTGTCATCTGCAAATTTGATAACCTCACTTGTTATTCTACTTTCTTGTCTAAAGCCATGTTGGCTCTCTCCCATTAGGCCATGACTATCTACATGCTGAGTAATTTTATTCTTTATGATGGTTTCTACCATTTTTCCCGGTACTGACGTGAGGCTCATCGGTTTGTAGTTTCCCGGATCACCCCTGGAACCCTTTTTAAAAATTGGTGTTACATTGGCGATCCTCCAATCTTCAGGTATTAGAGATGATTTTAATGATAGTTCACAGATTACTAATAGCAGGTCTGCAAACTCATATTTATTTATTTATATTATTTATTTATGCTTTTCTTCTATACCGCCCCTTCCAGAGAATAAGGGCGGTTTACAGGGAACAATTTCAGTTCTTTCAACACCCTTGGATGTATACCATCCGGCCCAGGTGATTTGCTACTCTTCAGATGTATCGATATTTCCTTCAATTCTTCCGCACCTTTAAATACCACTTCATTCCCTACATCTTCCTCAGTATGGTTTATGGTTTATGGTTTATTCATTTGATAAACACTGCCTTTCTATAATAATCAAGGCGGTGTACAATAATAAAATACATAAAATTTGGCCGAAGCCGGGAAGGAGAAAAGAAATTTACAAATTTATAAAACAGGAAAGAAAGAACAAAGTACAAATTTATAAAGCAGGAAAGAAAGAACGAAGAGAACAGAGACAAGACAGGACACAAGAGGCAAACTTACTATACAAGGAAAGGTGAATTCATACAAAAGGAGAGGGGATGTTGAATGCAAGGGAAAATAGGTGAGTCTTGAGGTTGTGTTTAAAAGTGGCATATTGTGATTCCAGGCGAAGAGAGGAAGGGAGAGAGTTCCAGAGAGCAGGACCAGCGAAGTAGAAGGCTGAGAGACGAGTGAGCTGTAAGCGGGCACGAGCAGGGGAAGGGAGGGCAAGGCGATTAAGATGAAAAGAGCAGGGAGTGTACCTAGGAGAGTGAAAAGATAAAAGATCAGCCAAGTAAGGAGGGGTACTAGTGTGGAAAACTTTGTGTAGTAAGATTAATAACTTAAATTGGAAATGGAAAGGAACAGGCAACCAGTGAAGATGGAGAAGTAAAGGAGTGACATGATCACGAAGAGAAGAGTGGGTGACAAGACGTGCAGCAGTATTCTGTATACGTTGAAGCCGGGATACCTGATATTGGGGAAGACCAAGGAACAGGGAATTGGAAAAGTCAACGCGAGACATTACAAGAGATAAGACCAATGTGGTCAGGGCTGAGGGAGAGAGGAAAGGGCGAACTGAGCGAATTTGTCAAAGAAGAAAGAATGAGGTTTTAGTGATATGGGAAATATGTGTACAAAAGGAAAGGTCCGAGTCAAAGTGAACACCCAAATATCGAAAAGTGGAAACTAGTGGGACCGGAGAATCAGAGAAAGAAGGGGCTAATGAGGGGGAAGGGCCACCGTGGGTGAACCATATAGCAAGAGTTTTAGTAAGATTCAAATGAAGACAATTAGATGTGGCCCAGTTGGCGACAGATGTGAGACAAGAGTTAACTCCCCCTCTTAAGAGGGGAAAGATCACGAGAGGAGGGAGATGTGTGGTGAAGTAGAAGAATATCGTCAGCATAGAAGAAAGCCGAAATACCTGACTGCTGTATAAGAAGAGCAAGAGGGGCCAAGAAAAGGTTGAAAAGGAGAGGAGCAAGGACAGAACCCTGAGGAACACCACAGGGAAGGTGCTGTGAGTCCGAGGAAGGGAGAGTAGGTGAAGAAGAGAGAACTGCACAAGAATGGGAAGAAAGAAAAGAGTGGAACCAGTGGTGAACCGTACTGCAGAGACCAGCTTCCCGAAGACGGTGAAGAAGAAGAGAGTGATCTACCAAGTCAAAAGCCGCAGAGAGGTCTAAAGCAACCGCCACCGAGATATCACCGCGATCGTGAGCTGCATGCAGTGCATTAGTGAAAGCTAGAAGAACAGTATCAACACTATGCCCGGGGCGGAACCCAGATTGACGGGGGTGAAGAAAATTAGTAGAATCAAGGTGATGAGAGAGTTGAGCGAAGATAAATTAAAGTAGCAAAGATAAAGACCGAAGCAAAGAATTCATTCAGTCTCTCCGCTATCGCCTTGTCACCTCTTAGTGCCCCTTTAACTCCTCTATCATCTAATGGACCAACTGACTCACTCACAGGTTTTTTGCTACGAATGTACTTGAAAAAAATCTTTATTTCACGTTTTTGCTTCCGCAGCAAGCTTCTTCTCAAATTCTCCCTTTGCCTGCTTTATCAATGCCTTGCATTTGACTTGCCAGTGCTTGTGCTGTTTCCAGGTTTCGTCGTTTGACTCTTTTTTCCATTTCCTGAAAGATGCTTTTTTGACAACAACAGCCTCTCTCACCTCACCTTTAAACCATGCTGGCAGTTTTTTGGACTCCCTTCCACTTTTCTTAAAGCGTGGAATACAGCTGGTCTGGGCTGCAAAGATAGTATTTTTCAACAACAGCCAAGCTTGATGTAAGTCTTTAACCTTTGAAACTGCTCCTTTTAGTTTTTTCTTAACTATTTTCCTCATTTTATCATAGTCTCCCTTTCGAAAGTTAAAAGGTAGTACTGTGGATTTCCTTACTATCCCTCCTCCACTAATTAAATCAAAGGCGACCATGCTATGATCACTATTGCCAAGTGGCCCCAACACCCTTATCTCTTGCACTAGATCTGGTGTTCCACTAGGGACTAGGTCTAATATGGCTTCCCCTCTGGTCGGTTCATGAACCAGCTGCTCCAAGAAGCAGTCATTTATGTCATCTAGGAACTTTATCTCCCTAGGATGTCCTGCCGTGACACTGACCCAGTCGATACCAGGGTAATTGAAATTTATTTCTTTATTTCTAGCTTTTCTATACCGCGCTATTTGACATCAGCGCGGTTTACAGTTAACAATTTTACACAAGGCGGGGAAGTGCCTTATGCTTACATCAAACAGGACATAGTAACTGGGATTCATAACATTGAACTATTTACATCTGAACAATGACAGCTTACTAGTGTCGCTTTTATCACCCATTATTATTACTGCGCTGTAACTTTTGTTAGTTTCCTTGATTTCTTTGAGCATTTCATCATCCATTTGTTCATTCTGGCCAGGCAGTCGATAGTACACCTCCACTGCCATTGCCTTCCCCTTTTTACATGGAATTTCAATCCATAGAGATTCTACAGCAAATTTTGTTTCTTGCAAAACTTTAATCCTTTCTGACTTAATGCCCTCTCTAACATAGAGTGCAACCCCTCCACCAATTTGATCAGCTCTATCATTACGATATAATTTGTACCCAGGTATCACAGTGTCCCACTGGTTGTCCTCCTTCCACCATGTCTCTGATATTCCAATCATATCTAACCTCTCATTTAGTGCTATATATTCTAACTCTCCCATCTTATTTTTTAGACTTCTAGCATTTGTATACAAGCATTTTAGAGACAGTATTTTATTCATATTAATTTGGCTATTGGTAGATATGGGTAATTTGGGATCTTTAAGCTCTGTCTGCTCCATACTCGAGGGCATTTGGGCTACTTTACTCTTTTTTGGAACCTCTCTGCTTTTGGTAGTATCCTTCAAGGATACATTCTTCCGAACCATATGCTCTTGGGCGACTGTCGGCTTTCCCCTATTATCTAGTTTAAAAGCTGCTCTATCTCCTTTTTAAAGGAGCAGCCTGGTTCCATCCCGGTTAAGGTGAAGCCCATCCCTTCGGAAGAGCCCCTCCTTTCCCCAGAATGTTCCCCAGTTCCTAACAAATCCAAAACCCTCATCTCTGCACCATTGTCTCATCCACGCATTGAGACTCCGGAGCTCTGCCTGCCTTTTGGGTCCTGCACGTGGAACGGGAAGCATTTCGGAGAACGGTACCCTGGAAGTTCTGGATTTCAACTTCCTACCTAAAAGCCTAAATTTAGCCTCCAGAACCTCCCTACCACATTTTCCTATGTCATTGGTACCGACATGTACCAAGACAGCAGACTCCTCCCCAGCACTATCTAAGACCTTATCTAGATGGCGCGTGAGGTCCGCTACCTTCGCACCAGGCAGGCATGTTACCAGGCGATCTTCACGTCCACCAGCCACCCAGCTATCTACATGCCTAATGATCGAATCACCAACTATAACGGCTATTCTAACCCTTCCCTCATGGGCACATGGCCAGGAGAAACTTCCTCGGTGCGAGAGGGTTTTACATCACCTGGAGGACAGGTCCTAGTTACAGGATCACTTCCTGCCACACCAGGGTGATGCTCTTCTGTCACGTGACCTCTCTCCTCCATGGCAACAGGGATGCTGCCAGACTGGAGGTGGGACTTCAGGACTATATCCCTGTAGGTCTCGTCTATGTACCTCTCTGTCTGTCTTATGTTTTGCAAGTCTGCTACTCTAGCCTCTAGAGAACAGACTCGTTCCCTGAGAGCAAAGAGCTCCTTGCACCTAATGCACACGTAAGACTTCTCACCAACTGGGAGAAAATCATACATGTGACACTCAATGCAAAAGACTGGAAAGCCCCCATCTCACTGCTGAACTGCTGTCTGCATCTTAATTTTAAGTTTTTGTTTAGATCTTTAAGTTCTTTACTTGCTACGGGTTGCTATGGATATTTATGCCAATAAAACTGTACCTAATAAGTTTAATATTTGCAGATGATACCAAAATCTGCAATAGAGTAGACACCCAGGAAGTAGATAACATGAGGAGGGATCTAGCTAAGCTTGAAGAATGGTCTAGAATTTGGCAGCTGGGATTTAATGTTAAAGAATGTAAGGTCATGCATTTGGGCTGCAGCAATCCAAGGGAGCAATATAGTATAGGGGGTGAAGTACCTTTGTCCACTAAAGAAGAGCGGGACCTAGGCGTGTTTGTGTCTGATGATCTTAAAGTAGCTAAACAGGTAGAAAAGGCGACTGCAAAAGCTAGAAGGATGCTTGGGTGCATACGGAGAGGAATGGCTAGCAGAAAAAAGGAGGTGATAATGCTCTGTATAAGTCTTTGGTGCGACCTCATTTGGAGTATAGTGTGCAATTCTGGAGACCGCACCTTCAAAAGGATGTGAACAGGATGGAGTCGGTGCAGAGGGTGGCTACTAAAATGATTAGTGGTCTTCATTATAAAGCATATGAGGACAGACTGAAGGATCTTAATATGTACACCATAGAGGAAAGGCGGGATAGAGGTGATATGATTGAGATGTTTAAATACCTCCGTGGCATAAATGTTCAGGGAGAGAGCCTCTTTCAATTGAAAGCAAGTTCTGCTATGAGGGGACATGGGATGAGGGTGAAGGGAGATAGATTCAGGAGTGATATGCGGAAATATTTCTTTACGGAAAGAGTAGTGGATCCGTGGAATAGTCTCCCAGTGGAGGTGGTAGAGATGAGGACAGTAACTGAATGGGACAAATACAGAGGATCTCTAAAGGTAAAAAGGGGACTATTGTAGTTGTTGATATGGAAGGACAGACTAGATAGGCCATGTGGGCTTTTTCTGTCGTCATATTTCTATGTTTCTAATATACCTTGTTCACCTGAAGCTTAATTAATCTCAGGTCCTTAGTGTATGACTGATTTTGGTAACGAGCTTCACCTGATAGCACCTCCTGTCTTTTAAAATGTGTAAGTACCTATAAAGCTACGATAATCCCAGGGGTGGGTGGGTGTGGGGAGGGAGGGAGGGAAAGAACACTTATTAAAAGCGGGCTGCTACACAGTACCCTGTCCTGTGCTGCTGAGGTAAGCTATATTCTTATTTGATTTAAATCATAGCTCTTTGCTGCTGCTAGGCTCTAACTTATTATGAAATTTAAACTACAAGCTCTCTTCTGGGTTCTAAATTTAACCAGAAAGCTCTCTTCTGTGTTTTAAATTTAAACTAAAAGTACTTTGCTGAAGCTAGGCCCTGAATAACTATTAAATTTAAACTACAAGCTCCTTGCTGGGTATGAAATTTAACCAGAAAGCTCTCTTCTGTGTTTTAAATGTAAACTTAAACTGCTGCTACTAGGCCCTGACTTAACAAAAAATAGTGGGTTCACAGATTAATTAGCTTTAATAAAAAGAATTCCTTTCAGAAAATTCCCAGAAGTATATACTCACACAATTACAGATCTCTCTCCAGAAGTAACAGTCCCCTTTTCTAGTCCTTCAGTACACAGCAGATAGACTTAAAAAATTCAAATTACCCCTGCCTACAGATAACCAGATTGATATGAATAAAATTCAGCCTCTAAAATGCATATATGCAAATGCTAGAAGTCTAAAACATAAGATGGGAGAATTTATAGTACTAAATGAGAGGTTAGATATGAATGGTATCTCAGAGACATGGTGGAAGCAGGACAACCTGTGGGACACCGTGATACCTGGGTACAAACTATATCGTAATGATAGAGCATATCAAATTGGTGGAAGGGTTGCACTCTATGCTAGAGAGGACATTGAGTCACAAAGAATTCAAGTTTTGTAGGAAACAAAATACACTGTAGAATCTCAATGGATTGAAATTCCATGTGTGAAGGGGAAGGCGATGGCAATGGGGGTGTACTATCGACCATCTGACCAGAATGAACCAATGGATGATAAAATGCTCAAAGATATCAGGGAAGCTAACAAAAGTTAAAGCACAGTAATAATCATGGTGATTTCAATTACCCCGGTATCGACTGAGTTAGTGTCATGGCAGGACATACTAGGGAGATAAAGTTTCTAGATGAAATAAATGACTGCTTCTTGGAGCAACTGATTCATGAACCGAACAGAGGGGAAGCCATTTTGGACCTAGTCCTACGTAGAACTGGTGCAAGAGATAAGGGTGTTGGGGCCACTTGGCTATAGTGGTCATAGCATGATCGTGTTCGATTTAATTAATGGAGGAGGGGTGGTAAGGAAATCCACAGTATTACCTTTTAACTTTTGAAAGCTCTCTTCTTTGTTTTAATTTTAAACTGAAAGCTCTTTGCTGCTACGAGGCCCTGACTGATTTAACAAATACACTGGGTTCACAGATTAATCAGCTTTAATCTAAAGAATTCCTTTTTCCACAAGATTTAGAAAAATTCCCAGAAGTTATGATCACTATTGCCAGGTGACCCCAAGACCATTACCTTTCACACCAGCAGAGCAGGCACTACCCAGTAAGCCGGATAAGCACAGCAGGAAGGTGCCGGTTGCAGGGTGGCACTGATGCTACCGCCCTCCGCCCACCGCTTGAAAAAAGAAAGCAGCCGCGGGAACATTTCTCTGTTCCTGCGGCTCTGCTAACTTTTAAACTGCTGGGTCGCAGAGTTTCTAATGCTTATTCTTGCTATTAGAAACTCCGCGACCCAGCAGTTTAAAAGTTAGCAGAGCCGCAGGAACAGAGAAATGTTCCCGTGGCTGCTTTCTTTTTTTAAAGGACAAATCAGAGCAGACACGGGGTGGGGGGCTGACTGAAAGAGAGGAGATACTGGGGAGCTGGAAGTGAGCAAATATTGGGGGAATACACCATGATCACCAGAAAGGAGCAGTCACGGGTGGCTACAAGAAGCAGACACGGGGGTTGGAGCTGAAAGTGAGCAGATACGGGGGGAGCTAGAAGGGAGCAGACATGGGGGGGAGCTGGAAGGGAGCAGACATGGGATGGAGCTGAAAGGGAGCAGATATGGGGGGCTGAAATGGAGCAGACACACAGGGGGAGCTGAAAGAGAGCAAATACTGGGGAGCTGGAAGTGAGCAAATATTGGGGGAATACACAGGAGCAGAAATGGGGGGGCTACAAGAGAACAGACACAGGGGAGCTGGAAGAGAGCAGACTTACCGCGGCCAGTGACGTTAACGTGCGTTAAGTAACGTTAACGCACGTTAACGTAGCCGCTGCTACGTTACCGCATTTTAGTAAACATACCCCTTTATCTCCTTGGCATGTCCTGATGTGACACTGACTTCATTGGTGTCTTGCTATCTCTACGGCTTCTTTGATCCCCCTGGGCCTCCAGCATTCTTCTTTTTCCAAGATTCTTGTGCCATCAAATCTGACTGTATGGCTAATTTCTATTGGTTGGAGTGCTACAGCAGATCTCTCTTTGTTACTGAGTTTATGATGTCTTTTATGCTCTTGTTGCCTTCTTCTATGGTGTGGCTGGTTTCATAAATATATGATTGGCTGCAGCTGCATGGAATTTCATCGACTCCAGTGATTTGGAGACAGGGAATGTGATCTTTCTTATTCATATTCATAAATGACCTGGAAAGTGGAATAACGAGTGAGGTTATCAAATTTGCAGATGACACAAAACTATTTAAAGTTGTTAAAACCCAAGAGGATTGTGGAAAATTGCAAGAGGATCTTGATAAATTAGAAGACTGGGCATCAAAATGGCAGATGAAATTTAATGTGGACAAGTGCAAGGTTATGCACCTAGGGAAGAACAACCCAAACTATGGTTACACGATGCAAGGTTCCACATTAGGAACCACCACCCAGGAAAAAGATTTAGGCGTCATTGTGGATACCATGTTAAAACCCTCAGCCCAGTGTGTAGCGGCGGCCAAGAGAGCAAATAGAATGCTAGGTATGATAAGGAAAGGAATGGAAAATAAAACAAAGGATATTATAATGCCTCTATATCGTTCCATGGTGAGACCGCACCTTGAATATTGTGTGCAATTCTGGTCGCCGTATCTTAAAAAGGATATAGAGTTATTAGAAAAGGTTCAGAGAAGAGCCACCAAAATGGTAAAGGGGATGGAAGGATACTCCTATGAAGAAAGGCTAAAAAGGTTAGGGCTCTTTAACCTGGAAAAGAGACGGCTGAGGGGAGATATGATAGAAGTCTATAAATTAATGAGCGGAGTGGAACGGGTAAACGTAGATCGATTGTTTACCTTATCAGAATATAGAAAGACTAGGGGACATGCAATGAAACTACAGGGTAAACTATTTAAAACTAATAAAAGAAAATATTTTTTCACTCAACGTGTAATCAAACTCTGGAATTTGTTACCAGAGGATGTAGTAAAGGCTGTTAGTGTAGCTGGGTTTAAAAAAGGTTTGGACAAGTTCCTGGAGGAAAGGTCCATAAGCCATTATTAAGAAGGGACCCAGGATATCAATGCTTGAACCAATACAAGCATTGTGGAACCTGTGTCCCTTGGGGAAACTGCTAGGTACATATGACCTAGATTGGCCACTGTTGGAAACAGAATACTGGGCTTGATGGACCTTGGTCTGACCCAGTATGGCATATCTTATGTTCTTATGTATGTTCTCTCGTGTGAGTGAGGATGCCAGCTTCTGTGGTGCATCAAGATTGACTGAAAGGTCTTAAGACACCTGAAGAGAGCCAACAGAGCACCAAGACCAGCTGGAAGGCCTAAAGCACCTGAAAGTGTCAACATAGCAGCAAGACAAGCTAAAGTCCTCACAAGCCTAAAAAGAACCAACAGAGCAGCAAAATCTGTTTTCTTTATTTTTATCTTTATTGTGGATTTACTGTTTGCCTTTCAGCAATTGTCAAAGCAGTTAACAAATTAAAAATAACCATAGGAAAGGAATGCCTTAATGAGACAGGAAAGGGATGGTAAGAAAGACAAAGAAACAGATATCTGCTAGGTCACTAGGCCATGCCCTGGCCCTCATGCTTGAATGCAGATTGGAAATGATTTAGAGAACAGAATTTTATATAGGAAATTTTGCTGCAAACTGGACCAGGGAGAGAGTTTCATAAGTTGGAAACAGTGCAGAAAAAGTCTGAGGCTCTAATGGATTCAAGTCTTGTAGAAGAAACATAGAAACATAGAAACATGATGACAGAAAAAGACCACAAGGCCCATCTAGTCTGTCCTTCCATAACAACAACTACAACAGTCCACTTTTTACCTTTAGAGATCCTCTGTGTTGGTCCCATGCTTTTTTGAATTCAGTTACTGTCCTCATCTCTACCACCTCCACTGGGAGACTATTCCACGGATCCACTACTCTTTCCGTAAAGAAATATTTCCGCATATCACTACTGAATCTATCTCCCTTCACCCTCATCCCATGTCCCCTCGTCGCAGAACTTGCTTTCAATTGAAAGAGGCTCTCTCCCTGAACATTTATGCCACGGAGGTATTTAAACATCTCAATCATATCACCTCTATCCCGCCTTTCCTCTAAGGTGTACATATTAAGATCCTTAAGTCTGTCCTCATATGCTTTATAATGAAGACCACTAATCATCTTAGTAGCAACCCTCTGCACCGACTCCATCCTGTTCACATCCTTTTGAAGGTGCGGTCTCCAGAATTGCACACCATACTCCAAATGAGGTCGCACCAAAGACTTATACAGAGGCATTATCACCTCCTTTTTTCTGCTAGCCATTCCTCTCCGTATGCACCCAAGCATCCTTCTAGCTTTTGCCGTCGCCTTTTCTACCTGTTTAGCTACTTTAAGATCATCGGACACAACTACGCCTAGGTCCCGCTCTTCTTTAGTGGACAAAAGTACTTCACCTCCTATACTGTATTGCTCCCTTGGGTTGCTGCAGCCCAAATACATGACCTTACATTTTTTAACATTAAATCCCAGTTGCCAAATTCTAGACCATTCTTCAAGCTTAGCTAGATTCCTCCTCATGTTATCTACACCTTCCTGGGTGTCTACTTTATTGCAGATTTTGGTATCGTCCGCAAAGAGTCAAACCTTACCCGACAGCCCTTCCGCTATATCACTAACAAAGATGTTAAAAAGAATCGGACCAAGGACAGATCCCTGGGGCACACCACTGGTAACATCCTTCCCCTCAGAGTGAGCTCCATTTACTTGTACTCTTTGTCGCCTCCCACCCAACCAATTTCTAACCCAAGCAGTAACGTTAGGGTCCAATCCTAGGGCGCTCAGTTTGTTTATAAGTCGCCTGTGAGGAACAGTGTCAAAGGCTTTACTGAAATCTAAATACACCACATCTAGAGCTCTCCCTCGGTCCAACTCCCTGGTCACCCAGTCAAAGAAATCAATCAGATTTGTCTGACAAGACCTGCCTCTGGTGAATCCATGCTGCCTCGGATCCTGTAATCCGCTGGACTCCAGAAACCTCACTATTTTCTCTTTCAACAGCGTTTCCATTAATTTACTCACCACTGAAGTTAAACTAACCGGCCTGTAGTTTTCAACCACATCCTTACTTCCGCTTTTGTGTAAAGGCACCACATGAGCCTCTCTCCAGTCCTTTGGCACCACTCCCGACTCCAACGAGGCATTGAAAAGGTCAGTCAGTGGAGTTGCTAGAACGTCCCCAAGTTCCCTCAGTATTCTAGGGTGTATCCCATCCGGTCCCATCGCTTTGTCTACTTTAAGTTGAGCTAGTTTCTCACGAACACAGTCTTCTGAAAATTGTTCAAGATGTCCCTCGCTTCTGTTCTTATTTGTGGGTGTTTTCTGAGGTCCTGCTCCTGGTTCTTCATCTGTGAACACAGAACAAAAATATTTGTTAAGCAATTCCGCTTTATCCTTATCAGCTTCTACATATTCCCCCCCTGCATCCTTGAGTCTGACAATACCACTTTTGCCCTTCCTCTTCTCACTAATATATCTGAAAAATGTCTTATCCCCCCATTTTATTGCATTGGCTATTTCCTCCTCCTTTTGAATCTTTGCCTTCTTGACTACTTTGCTAGCTTCTCTAAGTTTTTCCAAATACAGATGCCTGTCTTCCTCTCTCTGTGATCTCTTGTATTTCATGAAGGCCTCCCTCTTTTTCTTCACTTTTTCAGCTACTTCCTTCGAAAACCATAGCGGTCTCCTGTTCCTTTTGCCTTTGTTTACCATTTTAACAAAAAGGCTGGTTGCCTTTAAAATACCCCCTTTCAGTTTTGCCCACTGTTGTTCTACATCCCCCAGCTGTTCCCATCCCACTAATGACTTCCTGAGGTATTGGCCCATCTTCGTAAAGTTAGTCTTCCTAAAGTCTAAGATCTTCACCTTGGAATGGATTCTAACAGCCCTAGTCCTAATACTGAACCACACCATCTGGTGATCACTGGATGCAAAATGATCTCCCACTACAACATCAGAAACACTTTCACCATTGGTAAGCACCAAGTCCAGTATGGCCCCTTCACGTGTGGGGTCTGTTACCAATTGCCTGAATAGTTCTCCCTGTAGAGAATCCAGGATCTCCTTACTCCTAGATGATACTGCAGCAGGAATGTGCCAATCAACATCTGGCATATTGAAATCTCCTAGCAGTAGCACTTCCCCTTTCCTAGCAATGCTGTGTATGTCTTCAATTAACTCTCTGTCCACCTCTTCCTCTTGTGAGGGAGGTCTGTATAGCACACCAATGCAAATAGATTTCTCTTTCCCTCTTTCTAGTTTAACCCACAATGCCTCCTCTCTCCCTTTTAAGCTCTGTAATTCCAAAGCTTTAATAGTAGTTTTTACATATAGTGGTAATCCTCCTCCCCTTCTTCCTACCCTGTCCTTTCTGAATAAAGTATAGCCAGGTATAGTTACATCCCAGTCATGGTTTTCTGTGAACCATGTTTCTGTAACTGCCACTAAATCTAAGTCAGCCACTCACACCAAAGCTTCAACTTCAGAGATCTTATTTCCCATGCTACGGGCATTAATACACACTGCTTTCCATATGTTACCCCTGTTACCCATTTCCATAAAGGTATTTAATGTATCACTTACCTGGGGGCTTTCACTTACCTGGGGGCTTTCTTCACCCATCCCCAACGAATCTAGTTTAAAGCCCTCTTCAGTAGATTAGCCAGTCTACTACCAAAGATGTGTTGACCTTTCTTGGACAGATGGATGCCATCTCTGCTCTGCAACCCTTGGAACAGCATCCCATGATCTAGGAAACCAAAACGCTCTCGAAGACACCATCCACGCAGCCATGCATTAATCTCCAGGATGCGAGCCTCTCTGCCTTGGCCTTTACCCTCAACAGGGAGGATTGAAGAGAACACCACCTGTGCACCTACCTGCTTCACCCTCTGTCCCAGAGCCATGAAGTCACTTTTGATACGTTCCGAGGTATACCTGGCAGTATCATTTGTTCCAACATGGATTAGCAACATTGGGTAATAGTCAGTGGGCTTGATGAGTCTCGGCAAACTCTCCGTAACATTTTGGATCTTGGCACCAGGCAGACAGCATACCTCTCTGGACATCAAGTCTGGTCGGCAGATGGACGCCTCAGTACCCCTCAGAAGAGAGTCTCCAACCACCACTACCCTTCGTTTCCTTCTGGTCACTGATTCCGCAACTATGGGGTACTTGAACTCTGGTTCTTCCCTTTCCAGGGATGCTTTCACCTCCTCCACTTCCAGGGCTGCATAATGGTTCTTCAATTCAAGGGCTGGAGAAGTTGGATTGGTGATTTTGCAGGCTCTGGTGACTTTTGTCCAACCATCGACATTCTGTTGGCACCCATCTTCTCCTGTGCTGGAGAGCCTGGTTGCTGCAAGAAGCATCTCATCAATGTACTTCTCACTGTCTTGGAGGAGGAGGAGGAGGAATACAGAAGGAATTTTTGTCATCATTGGTAACAGAGTGACGTCGTCATATTTGCTGGCATGAGCAAGAAGGCATACTTCAGTGGGGTATATTTACTAAGCGGGGGTAATGTTGCATGTGTAACGTTAGTGCGCGTTAACATTACACATGCGACATTACCATGCAATACAGGGCGCGCTAACGTTACACTCGGCGTTAAGCGCACTATGGGTGGAGAAGGGGTCAATGGGTAGGGAGTGGGCAGGAATCAGGCCCTGCTACATTAACACCATCATCTAAACACCAGGAATATTACCGCCATTCAAAACCAGGCGGTAAGGGTACACAGTGAGGACAGAGAGCCTATTTAAACATATGCATTTTGCTGAACAGACAGGTGAGCCCAAAAAAGTGATAGTAGTGCACCTTTTGCAACAATAGCACAGTGTCCAGCTACGAATGTGCACTGTTATAATGGTGCAAATGTGCATAGTAGGGTGCCGGTGGAACATGCAGTGGTTGCTGCAGTGGCACAATGCGTACCAGGCGGCTGTGAAGTAGCACATATCAACAGAAGACCGGCAAATATTTAATACAGCATCTGACCAAGATACAAAATGCCCAGTATCCTGTGACGAGCACTGTATGAATTATGGCACATGTGCCTGCTAGGTACCCCCCCTCCCCAAAAAAAGGAGACAAAATGTCTGCAAAGGGATATTCAGGTCAAAGGTGTGTCCCTCACCAGGGACCCTCCCCAGGAACCTGCCAAAAACATACAGGAAAACCATTGGTGGTTTGTAGTGATCTGTCCCTCACCAACTATGATTCTGTGCCACATGGAAGTTATGCCCAGCTACCCACCTACCTGTATGTTGCAGGGTCTGTGCCCATGCACAACCACACTGATGGCACATGCCCATGTCAGCATCATGTGGGGGGTAGGCGGAAGTGAGTGTCACCTGCGTGCAGCTGACAACAGCTCTGCAAATGTCCATTATGCCGTATGCAATACAATATCTGCCAAGGCTCATCTGATAGAAAGCATAGAATCAGCATGGATGTCTGTACCACTGTGCCAGCACTATGGTGCACCCTGTACAGTTGCTGTATACAGAAGTAGAAGATTGTGGGTTCGTGTCCTGCCAGTTCGTATCACAAACTATTTTGCCACTTCCAGTGCACCATGTGCAAGACAAGATCTGCTGAGGCTCATCTGATGGAAAGCATACAATCAGCATGGATGTCCTCTGTACCACTATGGCAACACTGTGGTGCACCCTGTACAGTCGCTGTGTATATAAGTAAAAGATTGTGGGTTTATGTCCTGGAATTGGATATATACTCATGGTTACATTTTATACCACAGTGCAGGAAGAATATCAGCATGTGTAAACACCAAACGTTTGCCTAATAAGGGTACAGACACTGACACGACCAAGCAGCAGTATGCACATCTACATAGTCACAGTGAGAAGCTGTAAACACCACAGCACAGCACACAACACAACCTGCTCCTACACCCGCAGTGGAACTGCTGCTCTGTGTCTCCCACACCATGGCAACACAGTCTTGTGGCATGGAGCAATCAGGATGGATGAACAAAGCCACATTTGCTGGTGTCCTGCTCACCTCCACATGTAGAGCAGGGCCACGCAGCATCTGGAAATGTGGAATAGGTTGGTTTGCTGTGATGTACCATGTATTTGCAGCATGAATGAGGCACAACAGCCACTATACTATGCACCTCACTCCCAAAGCAGGGTCACACAGTAGAATGTGATGCAAATGAAGGGAAGAGGATGCTAGGAACTACATGAAACAGAATCATTGCCACAGGATGCATATGTGGGAGAGGGAATGTACATGGAATATACGCTTGACCATGTCTGACCCATCAGCTTGACTAGGGTGCAGACACCAAAGAATGTTGACATGACACCATCACCACGAATGTGGTGTGACCCTGCACTAGCTATGCAACAACATTGTGTAATATACTGAATGAAGTGGGAGTGACTATCACAGATAGACTGTATAGCACACGAGTAATCTGTGTGCAACAACAGCCCTGTGGTCTGCACGCAACAAATGTCTCTGGGTCATGGTGATGCATGTAGGCTGTTGACTGCACCTGTCTCTGATAGGTGACAGTCCAAGCTGCAGCAATGACAGCAAAATGAATGTGCAGCACACACCACATGCGCAGTGATGTATGTGTCATCTGCTGCTGTGTGTGGCTGAACCATATCTACTTCATGTGGAGCTGCCACCTCTTGCAGAGCATTCTCTTATGACAAGCCATACCATAATCAGAGACTGCTGCTGGAACAGAGCTGTCCATCCTGTCATATTTACTTTTTCCCAAAAACCTGGGGGAAAAAAGGGGCAAATGGAACAAATGCAATGCATCATGGTGGGGGATGAATGAATAAGTGAAGATAGATCTGCACCAATGGCACAAAGTATGGACGGGAGGACAGGGCCTGTGGCTAGAAACAGAAACATCAGCTAGGATGCTGGGAGATGGCCCCATGGTACATCATGGACGTCTAGGGTGATGAGTGAATGACTACATGCTGCCCAAAGGCTGTCTGAGGGCAAAGAATGAAGATGGACACAGAGGTACTACCTGGCCCAATTTCCTATGTTGTCAATAAAACACACATGTAGTAAACACAAAATATAGTCCAGACACACAGGCCCTACATAAAAGGCAAAGGTGTGTAAAGTGATGCTGTGATTATATCTGAATCCATGATCCTCTGTGTATTAGGTAGCTGCGTTAACCATTGAACCAACCCAGCACACCATATATCAGCTACTGTGTGCACAGGTACACACCCACCCACATCTATACAGATACAGACACATAGGTGTGTGTATAGCTACACAGCTAGCTAAGCAATGGAGTGTGTAGCCCAGTGATTATGGGTAGCAAGCATGCATCCAACACATCATGTGTTCAGTCCCCAATAACAACCAACCTCTCCAGCTCCTGTCCCCTCTGGGGATCTGTGATTCCATCTGCATAGCTGAAGCAGCTAACAGCCATCAGACCTGCTGCCCAATCAGAGCTCCAGCTTGCTTTTTAAATAAGAAGCACCATCAGGCTCTGTGACAGAGACTCTCTCCAGCTCCTGTCCCCTCTGGGGATCTGTGATTCCATCTGCATGGCTGAAGCAGCTAACAGCCATCAGACCTGCTGCCCAATCTCAAATCAAATCCCAAACTCAAATCTTCTTCTGAACCAACACCACTGAGCAAATTTCTGCAACCAGGTTCACTACCTTAAATCAACATTATGTTTAATGTTATCTCCTTTGTCTACCTGTTACTGCCTACTATGTTAGTTTAATTAATAATGCTACCACACTAATGTAATTTTATAATTTGATCCTTTTATCAAAAATGCTATTTACACTGGTGTTCCATTGTTAGTTTGACTACCTATATTTAGTTACCACCATTACTGATACAATTACTGTTCCTTATATTTGCATTACTTTAATTAATGTTGCTACTATACAAATGTGTACAATGTACTTATAGTATATCTTGTAACCCATAGTACATAACCACATTATAGACACCCTATAGTCTCTTCTATTTACTTCACAATAATACAGATCTACTAAGACATTCAGGCCTTTTCTAATTTACTATCCTAAAATCTACCTACCTTGCAATCTCATATGTACCCTTCACTCAAGATACCAAAAATGCACTCAATCTTGAGCTTAACCCTACTCCTCCTTACCTCCTACTACCCCAACCTTCTTCACGCCTTTAACGCTGACACCAGCTTCATCCCAATTCTCCGCTACACGGGAAGAAAATGGTTTGAAACCCCCCGTCACCCTTCATCAAGACCCATCACAACCCACCCCCACCTACTATACATCCCATTGCAAAACCTCAAAAAGGACCATAGCCAGAAAAACAAATCCCAACACCCAATCAGGTGTGCACTTATAAATGCAAGATCTATACGTTCAAAATGGCCAGTGGTCCACGACCTTATATCTCAACACAATCTTGATATCCTAATGATAACCGAAACTTGGCTATCAGACTGCGATAATGCTCTCATCCACCAGATGTCACCACCTGGCTTCACCATCCACACTTGCCACAGATCTAATAAAAAAGGAGGATGTACACTCATCCTCACAAAATCCAATCTTCAGTTCAAAACAAGCAATGCATCCAGCACCACTCACCTTGATATGATTACTATAACAAATGAACTCTGCTCTATCAACCTTTTATATCGAGCTCCAACACCCTCACCAGACGAATTACCAACAATAATCAATCTTGCTTGCAATTCCAGTATCCCAAGCTGGATAATGGGAGATTTTAACCTGCCTTCTCTAACAACTGCACATGCAACAGCCTTCATTGATGCTATGAAAGATCTGGGATACAATCAGATTATTGAATCACCTACCCACATCAAGGGAAGCACACTTGACCTGATCTTCGCCCCACAGATAGCAACAAATATAGCTCACCACTTCGCCACATCAATAACTTCAGTACCCTGGTCTGATCATGATCTTATCACATTTCAGATACCCACCATCCATCAGACTAACAGCACTATCAAGGCACAAGCCCCACCGAGCTCTCTATCTACACGTTTTAAGCCTTTTGTTAAGGATAAAGCCCTTGAGGAAATCTTATCTCACCTTATTATCACACTATCTGACCCAGATAAACTAGTTTCCAACTGGGACCACGCCCTTAAATCAGCTGCCTCCCTTCCAACCACAAGAATAAACATCAAGAAGCGAGAACATGCTCCATGACCTTAGAGCGTCGCTCCTTCACTTATGTAAACTAGAGAGACACTGGCGCCACGCCCGGTCCCCTGAATCTCTATGTACATACTGTCACACTGCCCCCCTAGTGGTGATGGCGTGGCACGACAGAAGGGCATGGACAGGGAGGAGAAAAGTTTGTTTGTGGAGGAGGTTGGTTCTCTTGCAGGGCCCAGGCTTCTACAGGCCTGGTAGCCTTCTGTATAACTAACACTCCCAAGAATTTACAGTCCAAGTATAGGGAAATTGTAAGGCTTTTATTTCCCTCTTTGCAAACAGGTTCTTTAGCCCAGAATACAACAACACATGAAAAGAAATATCCTTGCTTCAGGTTAAAGGAAAACACGTACTTAAACACTGTTAACTTCACAGCACAGGTAAATGAAATACAGCATCCAACTTTTATCCCAAACCACAGCTATGCCTCTGCTAGGGCTCAATCCTTTCTGATAGGCAATAGTTAACGTGCATGGGAATGTCCAAGGGGTCCTCCTGGTATTCAACCTGCATGGGCTCACAGTCTAGAATGTTTGGAGGCTCTCCTTCAGGCTTTCTGCCTAGCGCTTGGATGATGCGCCAATAGTCAGCGTTACAAGGTAAGTCCTGACTTTGTATATTTTTATACTGAGGACAGACTCTCCTGCATACAGTTCCGTCTCTAGTAGGCTTCCTGTTAACTGCAGGTCTGTACTTTGTTTCATGAAGGCCTCTTGAAGGACAGCATGCTCTAGTGCCTGACTCCTTCTGGGTCACAGCATTCATAAAATCATCATTATAAAATTGGCATTTACCTTTTCTTCTAAGGTGGTCTCCGGGAGGTGAAGGCTGAGGCTTGGGCCTGCTGGGTCTTGGATTCTCAGGTGCCCAGGTAGGCCTCTGGTTCCTAGTTCTGCCTTCTGCTGGAGTCAGGGTATACTGGTGCCATGGTTCCTTTCTCCCACGGCTTTGGAAGTGACCCTTCTCAATTCTTCTTTCACCCCTTTCACTGCCATTCACTGTTGCTCCTTCTAACAGTTGCTGGCTTCTATTAAAGTTAGGCCTGGGACTCTCTGTTATAGTCCACCTTCTTTCAGGGTTAGCTTCTTTAGAAAACCTTTCCCTCCTGGAAAGTATATCTTTTCCTCTTTTGTAATGTTTAAAGTAGGTTTCTGTACCTGGCTTGGCTGGGTCTGCTAGGCCGGACCCCTTGATCAGGACTCCTCTCCCTGGATCCTCCAGATATCTGTAAAAATCTGGAACTGGAACTTCCTGCAAGACTCCTTGACAGTCTCCTTGCCCATCTGGAGCTGTCTGCCAATCTCCTTGTCTTTCTCTTTCTCACCAACCTCCTTCTCTGTACCGGTCTCTTTGCCACTCTCCTTGTCTCTCTCTTTCTCTCCAACCGGAGTCTGAATCCGAGTCTTTTTGCCACTCTCCTTGCCTCTCTGACTTCCTCCAGTCATCTGAGCATTTAAGAGGAGTTCTTCCCTTTTTGCATTGGGTGTTGGCTGGAATTACATCATTGGCTCTAAGGCGTGGTTCTTCAGACCTCCAGAGGTCTCTCTGGCTCCCTCTATGTGGCTCCTCATGATGCTGCAGCTCGTTTTTACCTCTTTTTTCTGTGTTTAAAACCTTTCCTTCTGCCTGCAGCTGGTCTGCAGTGCCACATATCCCCCCTCTTAAAATATGACGGGCTGGTGAAGCCTCTGCCACACAGCACGGAATACGCGATCTTGCGCCCGCCTTAAAGTGTAGCTGCTGGGTACTATACTTCTTCCATTTGAGCTCCGTCGATGTCTCTACAGGGTAGAATATTTTGGTCGCTGATGCTAGCAGAGCAGATCGGTCATGCCATGGCCGAAGAGTGTTGAAGTGATAAACTTGTGTGTGCCCTTTGTCATCTTTAACCTCATAGGAAGTCGGTCCCAACGACTTGACTATTGTATGTGGTCCTCGCCATCGAGCCTCAAACTTCGGGGTTGCACCTGCTACCAGGATCATTACTTTTTCTTCTGCTTGTAGCTGCCTGTGCTTTACCCGCTGGTCATAATAATGTTTTTGCTTCTGTTGACTCTTCTTCAAGTTTTCTTCCGCAACCTGGGAAGTTCGCTTTAGGCGAGTTCTGAGGTTCTGCAGAAATAGGGGCACCCCTATTTCGACCTCAACGGGCTCGATCCACTGTTCCTTTAGGACGTCCAGTAAACCTCTCGGGGACCGTCCATAGAGGAGTTCATACGGGGACGTGCCTAGGGAAGTCTGTCTTCGTTCCCTGCAAGCATACAGAACGAATGGTAACATGGTGTCCCATTCTGCCATTTGTCCACCTAGCGCTCGTCGGAGCATTTGTTTTATGCTCTGGTTAAGGCGTTCTACCAGACCGTTACACTGAGGATGGTATGCAGCGGTCTTTTTATGGTGTATGCCAAAAGCATCCCACACCTGCGCGAGGTACTTTGACAGAAAATTGCTGCCCCTGTCTGTCAGTATTTCCTGCGGAAATCCAATTTCACAAAATAGTTTAACCAGTTCACTGGCAATAGGCTTAGCCGAAATACTTCTTAGGGGAATGGCCCATGGGAACCGGGTGGCCTGATCGATGATTACCAGGATGTATTGGTACCCCCTGGGGGTTTTAACCAGGGGTCCTACAATGTCCATGGCTAATCTTCTCACCGGGTCCGAAATCACCGGCATAGGCACCAATGGTACGGCAGGAGGTTTTCGAGCGGTCACTCTTTGGCAGGTTGCGCAGGATTCGCAGAATCGAGTTGTCTCCCGAAATATCCCTGGCCAATAGAATCTGGCCAGAATCTGGTCCAGCGTACCTTGTGCTCCCTTATGACCCCCTACAGGATGGTCATGGGCCAGTCGTAGAATCAATAATTTGAATGTGCTCGGTATCACCAGCTGTTTCCGCAGCACCCCTGTTCGTGGATCTTTACTCTCCCGATATAACAGGTCATCCTCCATACAGAATCGGGGGTAGGAATCCTTTTTGTCTCGGGCCTGCTCAAAGGCATGAGCTAGTACTGGGTCCGCTTTTTGCTCTCTCTTGAAGGAGGGAAACTTCTCCATCAATTCGGCTGGAACCCAGGGCATTCCTTCTCCGGCTTCCAATTCTGCTCGTCCCTGAGAGCGACATCTTCGTTCACGCCTCCATTCAGCCTTCGGCTTTCGCTCTTTCCTCAAGGGATCTCCGATTAGGTCCTCATGTGAAGGGAGGGTTCCTAAAGAATTATCTCTGGAGCAAGAGGGTTGTTCGGCATCCTGTGTATTTATTTATTTATTTATTTAACATGTTTTATATCCCGCCTTATCCTTCAATCAAAGCGGCCACAGTACAATACAATACATTCCAATACATGACACATGTACAACAGAGATTACATTACAAGTTTTGTATCCCACCTTTTCCTTAAATCAAAGCGGTTAATACAGCACAAGTTACACAAAAAGGTAGGGAAACAAGCATCAGATTGTCAGAACATAGACACATACATAGGGAAATACAATACATACCTTACATTATAATTGACTACACAAAGCAAAACAACAAACAGAACCAACATAGATCAACCATTTCCTTGATACCCCACGGACCTACGCCTAAGGGCCACGCCAAAGGGCCCTTTGGCGTGGTCCTTAGGCGCGGGCCCGCAAGGCGCGGGCGCGCCGTTGTAATGGCGGCTTTTAAATCCGTTGCTGCCCCGATGTGATTGGCAGATGAAGGGAGAGCTCGTGGAAACTAGAGCCTTTTTGGGAGGCTCACTCTTCTTTGTACTGTTTGGCTGTACATTGGAGTGATCGGCCGACTTAGGCTGTGACTCCGGATTATCCATATACTCATGCCAACTACAGGTGGAACTTGGGATTTGTTTTTCTGTTGGAGACAAGCCCTCTTTAAGGCTCCTCTGGAACTGTGGCCAGTCGCGACCCAATACTAGTTCTTGGGGCAATTTTGGCACGACTGCTATCAGCATTTCTTTCCTTATTCCCAAACCTTTGACCCATAGCCTGTAGAGAGGATAGCTTGTGGCAGCCCCGTGAATACATTTTATTTTGACACTGCCTTCTGGATATTCAGGTACTGATCCTCCCTGGCCTCTGATCACAGACCACAACTTCTGGGACATCATCGTTTGATCAGCGCCTGAATCCAGAAGCGCACTTACATCCACTCCATGTATTTGCACAGACAATACAAATCCCTCTCGGACTGTCTTTGGGGTTTCCCCCACAAGGGCAGTGCGAGTGTTACAATCATTCCTTAAATGGCCCTTTTTACCACAAGTAAAACAACGCCTACCTTCTTGCTTATCTGGAGGGTAATTGCTTCTCACATTTCCATACCCTGGTCGGGAAGGGTTCCCTACCTTCCGGGCTTCCATACCTAAGGCTGCCTTGGGGTTACCCATCCTATGTTGGGTGACTTTCTCAGCCTCTAGGTACCTCTCTGTAAGGGTTATGGCCTCAGTAGTGGTACAGCAATTTTGCAACATAAGGTAGTTCTGTACCCTACTGGGCACCGCTGTCATGTATTGTTCCAATACCAGGGCGTCCATTAGTGTCTCTACATTTTTTCTTTCGGGCTGTAGCCACTTGTATGCTAAGCTCCTAATTCTGTGTCCCAGGGCTTTTGGCGTCTCACCCGCCCTAAGGGTAGTAGCCCTAAACATTTTATTGTAAGACAATGGGGTAAGTCCTAGGCGATCCCTAATCGCTGATACTACCTCTTCGTAGGTGTTGGCTAAGGCAGGCGGCATTGACCGGTAAGCAGCCAGTGCCTCGCCCGTAAGGGACGCTGCTAGACGTATTGACCATTGTTCTGGGGGCCAATTCACTGAACTAGCTATTCTGGTGAAGGAATCTAGGAAATCGTCCACATTATCCTCAGGACTCAGTTTTCCTACCACCAAATCATGGCAAGTCCATTGTCCAACCGCTTGCTTGTTCAAGCCAGATGCCGTCGACTTCTCTTCATTGAGTTTTGCCATTTCTTCTCTTTGTTGCGCCAACCAGCTTTCCATGGTTTGCAACACGGGTGCCTGCTGTGCCTGCATGGCCTGCAGCGCTTGAGCCTGATTCTTCAGCGCCACCTCTGCCTGTTTGTCAAACTGGTGGGCCATCCACGCGCATAGCTCTCTTGGCTTGTCAGACGGCTGCCTAGGGTGAGAACTTACACAATCTTGACGATGCATATATTCATATGATTCTTGCAAGGTATTGTGGGTATTGTAGTTCATTCACTCCCAAACACAGCTGATGACAATAATTTGAGTTGTGAAACCAAGTGGTAAGATCAATAAAATACTTCTTTTATTGATGGGGTTTAATTTACCCAGCACATGTATGCTTGATAGCACTATAAATGAGGTTACTTGCTTGCAGTGTTTAAAATGGATAACAAAAATCACAAAATAAACCAGAAAACAACCTTCAGCTTGTCAGGCAATTAGCTAATGTTTTCTTAGCAAATAATTACCAAATACAAAGGCACAAAGTAAAGAATAAACTTTGCTGGTTAGGTTAACTTCTGCTTATTTTCCACGCCGATCTCAGCAGTGATTCTCCCTTGCTCACACACACAATCAGGTGCAGTCCTAATTACTATCAATGGACCAGCTGAAAGCCTTTAGCTGGCTGGCTGCTACTGTGTGAGCCCAAATCCTGCTTTAAGAGCTGTTTGCAGTGGAAATAAAGAACAAAGTTAGGTTTCTTTGTGATGGCTGATGTGTTTGCTCATAGAAAACTAGCAATAGCATTTAGATAAAGAACAGTCCATGTAAATAGTTTCATCTGCTGTATTTCCCCCTGCATCAACAATCATAGGGTCAATATCATACATTGGCACAGATGAGTCTTTCATTAAGGCACTATCATGAGAATGCTTATTCCCTTGCTGCCATTCTCTATTATAGATAGGGTCTGGATCAGTGTTCATACCTGAGCCTCTCCTGCTATCATTATTCCTCTCTGTATAGCCTGGCCAATATGTAATCCAATTCTGATGTCCAGCCTTCCAATCTTGATCCCTGGACGCTGGATCTTCTCTCACATACCTTCTGGCCTTGGTCTGAAAGTCCCTTCCACATGCAGTCTTCTCTCTTCCAGGTAGCCACTGGTGATTCCTATCTCTGCCACTCCATTCCTCTGGCTGAATCCAGTCCAATGGACTCTGCTGGCTTTTGGAATACCTCCCAGTATGAGTACTGCCTTGGAATCTCCCAGACCTTCCAATGGCCTTTCTTCTCTTCCTTCCAGAGAGTTTCCTTCTCTCTCTATCTGCTTGGCTTGGCTTCTGTTTCTCCAGGTGATACTGGTGCTTGTAGCCGTTGCTGTCTCTGTATCTCTTCCTCCCTCTGTAGCTGAAACTGTTTCCTGAAGAATAAGCTCTACTCTTATCCTGTTCTAATGTGTGCTGCTCCCTAACCCAGCGCAGCTGTGTTGAATCAGGCCCTGCCCTTTGAGATGAGTGCTTAGGGATTACCTCATAGCTCTCTTGATTGCACACACATTCTCTCACTTCAGCCCCTCTCATGGCTGCTGGAAACCTGGTGCATTCTGGGACTGGTAGTCTTTTATGTGAAAACTCTGTTTTCTTGCTTCTACCAGAACTGACAGGTTGCTTGTTCATAGTCACATCATCTTTTCTATAGCTCCTACCTGAGCTATGATAAGCTTCCTTATCACAGGCTCCATGGTGAATCTGCAAGGAAAGAAAAAGACACAACCAAGTGCGGCTCTCTAACCCTTTTTCCTTTTTTTTTTTTTTAAACTTCCTCCGGTGTCCCACACTAGACAGGCTTATTTACATGTTACCTGATTCTGGTGTGTAATCAGCATTGGGATGGAAGTTGCTGTTGCTCACCACCGCTCTCCGTCTGAGAATTTGGCAACCGGATTTTCTCTGTTCAGGATTTCCTCTCAATCCATTCCGGATCCTCAGCTACTCCGCGCCGGGTTTTCTCTTCCGGTTCAGTTTCTTCAGCTGATCCACTCCGGGTTTTCGGGGGTTTTTGTTTTTTTTTTTTCAGCAGCACAACCAGACTTTTTTTTTCTTTCCTCAGGAATTTTAATCCTTATCCTTTTTAGTGATGTAGTGAATTTCTAGGCAAAATCCAACAACTACGCCATTTTCCCTTTGTCACACTGCCCCCCTAGTGGTGATGGCGTGGCACGACAGAAGGGCGTGGACAGGGAGAAGAAAAGTTTGTTTGTGGAGGAGGTTGGTTCTCTTGCAGGGCCCAGGCTTCTACAGGCCTGGTAGCCTTCTGTATAACTAACACTCCCAAGAATTTACAGTCCGAGTATAGGGAAATTGTAAGGCTTTTATTTCCCTCTTTGCAAACAGGTTCTTTAGCCCAGAATACAACAACACATGAAAAGAAATATCCTTGCTTCAGGTTAAAGGAAAACACGTACTTAAACACTGTTAACTTCACAGCACAGGTAAATGAAATACAGCATCCAACTTTTATCCCAAACCACAGCTATGCCTCTGCTAGGGCCCAATCCTTTCTGATAGGCAATAATTAACGTCCATGGGAATGTCCAAGGGGTCCTCCTGGTATTCTACCTGCATGGGCTCACAGTCTAGAATGTTTGGAGGCTCTCCTTCAGGCTTTCTGCCTAGCGCTTGTATGATGCGCCAATAGTCAGCGTTACAAGGTAAGTCCTGGCTTTGTATATTTTTATACTGAGGACAGACTCTCCTGCATACAGTTCCGTCTCTAGTAGGCTTCCTGTTAACTGCAGGTCTGTACTTTGTTTCATGAATAGGGTTGCCAACTTTTTCACCGAGAAAAACCCGACACCTGTGGCTCGCCATGCTCCACCCATTCTCCTCCCCCAGTCCCGCCCCTGCCCTGCCCCCAGCCCCACCCACAAAAATTACCGAGGATTCACTCACACCCCCCCTCAGTGCTGGTTCACTCACTCGCCCCCCTCCCTGCTGGCTCACTCACTCGCCCCCCCCTCCCTGCTGGTTCACTCACTCACCCCCTCCCCTGCTGGTTCACTCACACCACCCCTCCCCTCCCCTCCCTGCTGGTTCACTTACCCACCCCCGTGTCACTCACTCACACCCCCCCTTGCTGGTTCACTCACACCATCACCCCCCTCCCCTGCTGGTTCACTCACACCAACCCCGCTCCCCTGCTGGTTCACACCAACCCCCCTCCCATGCTGATTCACTCACCCCCCCTCCCATTCTGTTTCACTCACTCCACCCCCCCCCCCCTTCCACTGCTGGTTCACTCACCCACCCCCCTGTCACTCACTCACCCCCTCCTGCTGGGTCACTCACACCAAACCCCCCCCTCCCTCCCTCCTGCTGGTTTAATCATACCATCACCCCCCCCCCTTGCTGGTTCACTCACACCCCTGCCCTGCCCTGCCCAAGCCGCTGCTTCTGCTTTGTACAGAGCAGCGGCTGCAATACACTTACTTTGAAAAGTAAAGAAACTGTGTGAGAAGCCCTCCGGTCATCGCAGAGCCCGAGGAAGTGATGTCATGGGGGCGGGCTCCTCACGGGCTGTCTTTCCTTTTCAAATTAACTTTAGCTGCAATAAAGTTAATTTGAAAGGAAAGACAGCCTGTGAGGAGCCCGCCCCCATGACATCACTTCCTCGGGCTCTGCCATGACCGGAGGGCTCCTCATACAGTTTCTTTACTTTTCAAAGTAAGTGTAGTGCAGCCGCTGCTCTGTACAAAGCAGAAGCAGCGGCTGCACTATTATGGGGAATCGCGTTCGCGTTCGCATTCGCGCCGCGGACTTCGGGAGGAAAGCCGGTTTGACATCTGTGCCGGCAGCCGGCCTGGCCAGGCCGGCTGAAAACCGGCCGGTTGGCAACCCTATTCATGAAGGCCTCTTGAAGGACAGCATGCTCTAGTGCCTGACTCCTTCTGGGTCACAGCATTCATAAAATCATCATTATAAAATTGGCATTTACCTTTTCTTCTAAGGTGGTCTCCGGGAGGTGAAGGCTGAGGCTTGGGCCTGCTGGGTCTTGGATTCTCAGGTGCCCAGGTAGGCCTCTGGTTCCTAGTTCTGCCTTCTGCTGGAGTCAGGGTATACTGGTGCCATGATTCCTTTCTCCCACGGCTTTGGAAGTGACCCTTCTCAATTCTTCTTTCACCCCTTTCACTGCCGTTCACTGTTGCTCCTTCTAACAGTTGCTGGCTTCTATTAAAGATAGGCCTGGGACTCTCTGTTATAGTCCACCTTCTTTCAGGGTTAGCTTCTTTATAAAACCTTTCCCTCCTGGAAAGTATATCTTTTCCTCTTTTGCAATGTTTAAAGTAGGTTTCTGTACCTGGCTTGGCTGGGTCTGCTAGGCCGGATCCCTTGATCAGGACTCCTCTCCCTGGATCCTCCAGATATCTGTAAAAATCTGGAACTGGAACTTCCTGCAAGACTCCTTGACAGTCTCCTTGCCCATCTGGAGCTGTCTGCCAATCTCCTTGTCTTTCTCTTTCTTGCCAACCTCCTTCTCTGTACCGGTCTCTTTGCCACTCTCCTTGTCTCTCTCTTTCTCTCCAACCGGAGTCTGAATCCAAGTCTTTTTGCCACTCTCCTTGCCTCTCTCTTTCTCTCCAACCGGAGTCTGAATCCGAGTCTTTTTGCCACTCTCCTTGCCTCTCTGACTTCCTCCAGTCATCTGAGCATTTAAGAGGAGTTCTTCCCTTTTTGCATTGGGTGTTGGCTGGAATTACATCATTGGCTCTAAGGCGTGGTTCTTCAGACCTCCAGAGGTCTCTCTGGCTCCCTCTATGTGGCTCCTCATGATGCTGCAGCTCGTCTTTACCTCTTTTTTCTGTGTTTAAAACCTTTCCTTCTGCCTGCAGCTGGTCTGCAGTGCCACAATACACCTCTTATCTACAATCTCATCGAGCAATGACGATGGAAAAAAGAAAACAATACCATGCAGATATTCTAAAGCGATCGCTTAACAAACCCCATGATCTGTTCAGCATAGTTAAGTCCCTAACAGGTGACCCAGCTCCCGCCCAAACAACTATGCCTCACCCACAAGATTATGCAAACTACCTACAATCAAAGATAATCCAATCCAACAAGTTATCAACCTGCACAATCTCCTCTACTACATGTAAAACCCCTCTACTCAAATTTTGCGAAGTATCCAACAAAGAAATACAAGATATTATCACATCCATTAATCTTACCACTGCCCCTAGTGACCCATGTCCAGCTAGCTGGATCAAAGAATTACGCCAAGGACTTAGTCCCGCTATAAGCAGAATCACAAACCAATCCTTCTCCATAGGATCTTTCCCACAAAGCCTGAAGTTTACTTCAATCCGCCCATTATTAAAAAACAACAAACTTGATTCCTCCAAAGTTGAATCCTTTCGCCCAATATCAAGCATCCCCCTACTCGCCAAAATCATTGAAAAGGTAGTTCAACGACAAATCCAACAACATATTGACGATGTAGCTCCACTGGATCCATTTCAACATGGCTTCAGAGAAGCTCATGGTGTCGACACCATCCTCACAACTCTCTTCAATGATCTAGTTACAGGACTTGATAACATCCGCCAGGGATTTGTCCTCATTTTCATGGATATTGCTGCAGCCTTTGATTCAGTCAACCATGAAACTCTGATACTCCGTCTTGTGGAGAAAGGAATACAAGGCTCAGCTATAGCATGGTGCAAGTCCTACCTATCTAACAGATGGCAACAAGTCAGAACAGGTCCCATGACTTCTGACCCATTCCCTCTCAATCAAGGTGTACCTCAGGGTTCATCCCTATCTGCATTAATGTTCAACATATATATGCAACCAATTTGTACCCTAATCCGCTCCTTCAACATCCAGTGCCTAGTCTACGCAGACGACGTCCTAATCTACTCACCATTCCTGATTGATCAACCTGACTTTTCACCTATATCAAGCTGCTTCAAAGCTGTATCACAATGGCTTACAACACAAAATTTAAGGATCAACCATAGTAAAACAGATGTCTTATTCCTCACCAAGAACCAGATGTTCTCCCCCCCCCCCCCATTAAAAGTAAACAATATTGAGTTGATAGCAAAATCAACTATCCGCTATCTCGGCATCACGCTTGACCAACGACTAGACATGTTTACACATGTGAAGAACATCACGAAAGCAATTTACCATAAGGTCCGGATACTACGTCACCTGCGCCCCCTATTGGACTTTAATGACTACCGAACTATCTTCCAAGCCTTGGTGCTCCCACATCTAGACTTTGCAAATATTATCCTTCATGGCCTCCCTCAGTCAACACTAGGACCTCTTTGCCTTGCAATGAATGCTGCAGCAAGGGTACTTGCAGGTACATCAAGAGCTAAACATATAACCCCAGTCATGATGGATCTCCACTGGCTTCCACTTCAGGCTAGAATCCAGTATAAGTCCCTAGTACTAACATTCAAAGCCCTAAGGAACCAGATCACCTCACCCATCAGCAAACTCATTCAAAGACGGCCGTTCAACAGGATCAGGAGATCTAATCAAGCAAACACTCTAGAGATCCCCAACATTCTAACTAAGTGCAAAAAGGCTACTGCCAATAGAGCCTTCTCCCTATTTGCACCCATGACCTGGAATGCCCTCCCCACTGAGCTCCGTTCCACCCCAGACCTATTGCCATTTAGAAAAGCCCTCAAACAACACCTTTTCCTCATCCATTACCCAGAATCCAATCCCAGAAACAAACACCCATCCTCACATCCTACACCCTACTCCACCCCACCCAAAATCCAAAGAAAATGACTAGCTCTACCACCATATCCCCTCTCTTATTTATTATTGGTACTGATTACACATCTTATTGATTAAACCTCTTATAAATATGTTACCGTACTTATAAGGCTCTGCCAAGAAATATGGAAGACAACATCATGGCCAACTGACTGGAAAAGATCTGTGTTTATACCAATACTAAAGAAAGGTGATCCAACTGACTGTGGAAATTATCGCACAATCGCTCTGATCCCACATGCCAGCAAGATTCTACTGAAGATTATTCAAAAGAGACTACAGCCATACCTAGAACAAGAACTACCTGAAGTGCAAGCAGGGTTCAGGAAGGGCGAGGAACGAGAGACATCATTGCGGATGTGAGATGGATCCTTGAAAAGACTAAAGAATACCAAAAGGATATCTATTTGTGCTTTATCGACTATAGCAAGGCTTTTGACTGTGTAAACCATGAGAAACTCTGGGCCACATTAAGAAGCATGGGTATACCAGAACACCTGATCGTTCTCTTGCGTAATCTGTACATTGATCAAGAAGCAACACCTTAATAAATACAAAGAAACCCTAGACAGCACAAAGAAAGAATACTACTCTGAAATTCTGTCAAAATCTTACAACAGACCAAGAGAGTTATTCTCCATGGTCAGAAACCTAACCAACCCACAAACTTCAGGCACTGAAATTACAGACATCACAGTACAAACTTTAGCCTGTCATTATCAAAACAAAGCAAAAACACCATCAATGATTATAGACCCCATTAATACATCCCACCAGCCATCAGACGAATGGACAGACTTTCATCCCATAACTAAAGAGACACTAAAAAACATCATCACCAGCCTAAACACTACAACTTCTTACCTAGACCCATGTCCAGTAACATGGATAAAAAACACACTGCCAATTTTATTACCCTACATCCTCTCAATAGTTAACCTCTCACTAACTCAAGGTTATCTCCCATCATCACTCAAACATGCACAAATCCGCCCAATCCTTAAGAACAGCAAACTCGATAAAACATCCCCAACATCATATAGACCAGGGGTCTCAAACACGCGGCCCGCGGGCCGCATGCGGCCCGCGAGAGTCCTTTGTGCGGCCCGCGATGCAAGGGGGAAAAAAAAAAACACCCCGGCTTCTGCTGCTGCTGCCGCCGCTGCCGTGGCCGGCAATAGCAGCAATAACGCAAGTCCCGCGGGCTCCGCTCCGCTCCGCTCCCCCCCCCTCCCTCCCCCTTCTTCCTTCCTGCTTGCCTGCCAGTTCTCCGCTTCGGCTTCGCCTTTCAGAGCCGCGAAGGGAGAGCTTCTCCCTCGCGACTCTGTTCAGCCCGCTGGGGCAGATGGGAAATTTCCCATCTGCCCCAGCGGGCGGAACAGAGTCACGAGGGAGAAGCTCTCCCTTCGCGGCTCTGAAAGCCAAAGCCGACGCGGAGAACTGGCTGACAGGCAAGCCGGCAGGAAGGGGCGGAAGGAAGGGAGGGAGGGGGGGGGGGACGGAGCCCGCGGGACTTGCGATATTGCTGCTATTGCCGGCGGCGGCAGCGGCGGCAGCAGCAGCAGAAGCTGTTTTTTTTTTTTAAGTTTAATTTTCCCGGGGGGGGGGGGGCAGGACTTGATGGGGGGGGGGAGCAGGACGATGTGGGTAGGGGAGCAGGACGATGTGGGGGGGGGAGCAGGACGATGTGGGGGGGGGGGAGCAGGACTTGATTTGGGGCGGGGGGGGTAGTAATGAAAATGGGGTGATGGGGGTTCGGCCTGGCAATGGCCAGATGGGGGTTAGGACTGGAGGTGGTCTGATTGGGGGGCTAAGACTGAAATGGGGTTATGGGGGGGCTAAGAATGAAGATAGGGCGATGGAAGGGTTAGGCCTGGAAGTGGGCTGTTGGGGGGCTTAGGACCGATAATGGGCTAGGGGGGGGCTAGAACTGGTAATGGACTGGGGGGGGGTGCTATGACTGGAAATGGGCCGAGTAGAAGGGGGAGCTTGAACTGCAAATAGCTGATGGGGACAGGGTCTTGGAATGGTAATGGGCTGAGTGGAAGGGGGCTTGGAATGGAAATGGGCTGTGAGGGGAGGGAGCTAGGACTGGAAAGGGGCTGATGATGCGGGGACTAGACGGGAGCGGATGCTGGGTGGGGCAGGAGCTAGAAGGGAGTTGATGTTGGGGGACGATTAGAATGGGATGGGGCTGGGAGAGTGAAATGGAGAGGGGAAATATATTTTGTGTGGGAGGGAAGAAAAATCTACAATTGGCCGGGTATTGGGAGAGTAAGTGGGGATTGAGGATGGAGGGGTAAAATTTGAGTGGATGAAATAGGAATGAGGAAAGAGCAAAAGGAGAATGATTAGTATGTTAAAGCAGATGTAGAGAGAATGGAAAAAAACTAGGAAAGAAGAAAGGACAAATGGACAGCAGACGATGGAGAGTTAGCAGAAGACACAAAGAAACCAGAAGAAAGTGAATGGAACAATTGCAACTGAAAAAAAATGCACAAAAGGTAGAAAAATATCTCTTTATTTTGAATTTATTAACTGAAATATGTCAGCTCTTGGAAATGTGCATCTTTAACGTCTGCACTTTATTTAATACAAGAGGAAATCAATGTATAGTTTTATTTCTACAGTGTTGTACATTCTAAGTTTGGCTTTTGGGGTTCCCAGTTTAATTGTCTTCCTGTTTCTAAATTGTGATTCCTTGTTTGGTGATGGTGTATGTTCTGCATGTGTAACTGAGCTGAGGTATTCTGTTTATGTAATTCCTATTTGACATTGCCACTTGTTCTCTTTCCCGAGTAGGTCATGTATTGTTATTCTCTGAAATGTGTTGATTTAATATTTGCAGTGTTGCCTTTTGATAGTTAGGGTATGGTGCTTTGTGAGTCCTGGTAGTGCTGTTAGGACACGGCAGGTTTGCTATGGGTTCTAAATGAGCAGTGTTTCTAGTAGTTCCTAATGTGCCTGGCGGTTGGCACTGGTTTATAGTAATGTAGAAATCTTTTAGTCTTTCTTTATCCATACACTCATTAAGAGGCATGTTTACTAAAAGTTAGTGTATGGTAACATTATGCAAATATTTATGCAAATGATGCCCTTATGCAAATGAGGCCTGCGTCTTGTGCGGCCCCCGGGTTACTCTACAAGTCCTCATTTGGCCCTCAAAGCAATTTGAGTTTGAGACCCCTGATATAGACCCATATCCAGCATCCCATTTTTAGCTAAAATAATTGAAAAAGTGGTCCAACTTCAGACACAAGATTTCCTAGACTCATCTTACCCGCTTGATGAGCAACAATATGGCTTTCACCCCCGCCACGGAGTAGAATCACTCCTTACAGTTCTATTAGATGCACTCCTAAGAGGCATTGACAACCAAAAGCAGGCTTTCATACTACTTTTCATTGATATATCAGCGGCGTTTGATAGCGTACACCACACAATAATGCTCAACAGCTTGAGACAAATAGGTTTAAACTCCATAGTACACAAATGGTTCTCGTCCTACCTAAACAATAGAACACAAAATGTAAGAATTGGGAATCAAACCTCCACCACATATAAACAAGAAATAGGATTACCACAAGGTTCAGCATTATCAGCTCTACTTTTCAATATTTACATAAAACCCGTTTGCAAAATATTCAAAAAATTTGGAGTACAATATCATCTATATGCAGATGATATCATGATGTACATTCCATTCACGATACCCAATCTACCGCTCCAACTCCTATCGGACTGCTATAATGAAATCACAACTTGGCTTAAAGCTCAAAATCTCCACATAAATCACGCTAAAACAGAAGTCTTAATTGTGACTAAAAACAAATCATATACCCCACCAACACACATAAAACTCCAAAATCAGGAAATTAAAATAAAAAATGAAATAAGATACCTAGGCATTATACTAGACACACATCTCACCATGGAAACTCACATCAGCAATACGATAAAGAAAATTTACTTCAAACTAAAAACGCTCAAACAACTACGTCCTCTTGTATTCTCACAAGATTTCATTAACATAATCCAGGCTACTATAACTCCTCACTTTGATTTTGCCAATATAATACTCATGGGCATATCAAAACAAAGCATCAAACGTATACAATTAGCACAAAATGCAGCTGCAAGAATTATATTGAAAGTTAACTCACTCCAACACATAACACCAATTCTAGCTTCCCTCCATTGGCTTCCAATTCAAAGCAGAATAATTTACAAAATAATAATTACTTCATTCAAAGCCTTATACGATTTAGCTCCAACCACACTATGCAACCTAATACACAAAGAACCACCTAAACCTACACAAAGAAAAGGCCAATTAAACAAACTAAAAACCCCAAAAGATTACACAAGAGCTCACAAATCAACAAACCACAGAGCATTTTCCCACATAGCCCCACCATCTGGAATTCCCTCCCCGAGGAGCTACGAACACTAACTGAGATCACGGAACTCCGCAAGAATTTGAAAACTCATCTGTTCACCAAATACTATAACAACACAGAGACTCTCCCACCTGCTTTAGATAAAGGCTAAACAGGCTTCTGGCTGTTCCAATTAAAATCCTTTCACCCAACACAGCTCTTATAGTTACGCCCCTTGATGACCCCATTTCTTATTCCCTTTTACTCCCATAGGTGTATGTATGTGTATATGTAGGCATGTGTGTATATGTATATGTATGTATATATATATATACATGTATATATATGTATGTATGTGTGTATATGTATATATATTTTTATGTGTGTATACACATCTATATATATATATATATCTGTAAATAGTTTATTCTGTTATGTTCTGTTCACATTGTTAGAATTATATTATGACGTTCCTTGTAAATTTACATTCGGTTAATTATACTAACATTGACGTTCCTTGTAAAACAACTTGTGTTGCCAAGTGTTAAGTTTTGTTCTCTGTAAACCGCAACTGATCTGTGGAAGATGCGGTATATAAATGTGTATAAAATAAATAAAAATAAATAAATAAAACAGTTCGAACGGAACAAGAAGAAACAGAATGGTTTAAAATAAGCAAAGGTGTAAGACAAGGCTGCATACTTTCCCCCTACCTGTTTAATTTATATGCAGAACAAATCATCAGAGAAGCAGGACTGTATGAAGACAACAGAGGTGTGAAGATTGGTGGAAGACTCATCAACAACCTTCGCTATGCTGATGATACCACATTACTGGCTGAAAGTGAAGATGATCTGAAACATTTGCTTCTCACAATCAAAGAACATAGTCTCAAAATGGGCCTGCACCTTAATGTAAAGAAGACAAAGATCATGACAACTGGCATAATCAACAGGTTCATCGTTGAAGGAGAAGAAATTGAAATCGTGAACAACTTTAACCTACTTGGATCAACTATCAATAAAGAAGCAACAAGCAGTCAAGAAATCAGACGACGCATTGCTCTTGGCAGAATGGCTATGAAAGACCTAGATAAGATTCTCAAGAGCAGAGATGTCTCTCTCCATACAAAGATTCGACTTGTTCAAGCCATGGTATTTTCAATAACATCATATGGATGTGAAAGCTGGACAGTGAAAAAGACAGACAGGAAGAAAATTGATGCCTTTGAATTATGGTGCTGGCGGCGAATACTGTGTATACCATGGACTGCCCGAAGAACAAACCAGTCGGTACTAGAAGAGATCAAACCTAAGCTTTCTTTAGAAGCTCAGATGACAAGACTTCGACTTTCATACTTCGGACACATCATGCGAAGAGAGAGATCATTAGAGAAAGACATCATGCTTGGCAAGATAGAAGGTCAACGCAAAAGAGGAAGGCCAGCAATGAGATGGATTGCTACAATAACAGCAGCTACGGGTACCAGTCTGTCAACAATGAGCCGCCTGACTGAAGACCGAACACAATTTAGGATAGCTATCCAGAGGGTCGCCATGAGTCGACTCCGACTCGACGGCACTTAACAACAACAACAAATATGTTGAAACCAAGCTATACTATATGTATAATTTCTCACCATACTATATGTATAATTTCTCACCATACTCCATGAATAATTACTCTGTTACCTCCAGGTTATCTCGTCCATGTTCAATGTAAAAACTCAATTGTCGTGTGACATTGCAGTATGTTTTTTGTTCAGTTGTAAACCGCACTGATTTTAATAGCGTGGTATATAAGAGAAGTAAATAAATAAATAAATAAACTGATGCAAACTACATGAAATTGTGCCCCCTTGTACTCTCAGAAGACGTGTGTAGATAGTCACATCTTTTGAAATGTGTGTGGCGCCACAAAATGCGCCTTGCACGCAACGCGCCGCCAATGCGTAAGGCAGCAGTCAGAGCGTATATGGTATACAGACAACACGGGGTGTACCGTGCATGAGGTGCATTCCGTAGCGTCGCACATGCACTGTGTGCCTTATGTTCCGCATTATGCAGATACATCACACGATGGTGAATAAAACACCGCATCATGTGTGATGTGTCCACAGAAGGTCATCATGTACAGCGCCTAGCATGATTGTTGAGCAGATGAAATGCGGTCCATGCATGGTAATATATGCACCGTGCGTCGTCCCCATGATGTGTGCCATATGAGGCAACGCACGTAAACGCAACACACAAAATGGCGTTATGCGTGTTCTGTCACACGCAGTGCCATGCGCTGCACCTTGGTGGCTGCGCAACGTGCCATTAAGCGAAATACTGCGTGGTGATGATAAATTGCCACAATGCGCGTTATTGCATTTCCACGAGAACACTGCATCATGACGTCCTTCACTAAAAACAACAGACAATATGGTGGCCCGCTCAAGAAAGCCTGCATTCTCACAGGGCAACCTGCAGATGCTGGGCAGGCTCATCTGCTGTAAGCAGAGGTGCCTATTTCCCTCCTCCTCCAAGCGCCAAAACCTCTTTAGGGTCAAGCGTGCATGGCACCGGCTGCAATGTGCTACAACGCAGAGGCAGACTACCCACGAGAGGTAAGTGCATGGGGGCAGGTACCATAAACCAAGGAGGGCAACATAGCAGCTTGTAAGCAATACACATCATCTACCGGTGACACTATGGCCAAATAGTATCCAGTTGTAGGTTTGTGAGGCGAGCATTGGTGTGCAACAGTGTGTTGTGAATGCAGGTGATGGGTAAATGTTACCTATACATGGTATTGCAATAGTAAAGGTGACAGTTTCATGTGTAGTAACACCCACTGCTATGTCACAGGAGGAGCGAGGGTTGCATAGCTTTGTAAGTAGCGTAGATGCATGTTTGACCTTTGTAGGGTCAAATAATAGAATTGTTTATGCATGTGTAAATACAAGTGACACCCATGATACTGATGCGCCAAACACTGATGTGCTGCCACATGCAATTATGATGGTGTATTTATTTATTTAACTGTATTTATATCCCGCTTTTCACCGGGTCAAAGCGGCGCTACATTCAAGGGTGGGGGTAATTAAGTATAAGGGTGGGGCCATCACCAGGTGGGCAACATTGATGATTTCGATATAGGACAGACTTTAGACATGGACAGTATAGTTCAGTTTTCGATCAGAGGTCCATGATGGGTGAGATCAGGGGTTGGTGCACTTTCTGGTGGGGGTTGCTTCGAAGCATTCTTGGAATAGGATAGATTTTAGTTGCTTTCTGAAGGACATTAGATCGTTGTTGTTTCTGAGGTGGCTCGGCAGAGAATTCCATAGGGATGGAGCATAAAGTTCGAAGGCTCGATTGCATGTCCGTTGAGAGCATTTGGTTCTTTTGTGAGGGACGGTGAGGGAGTGTATGTCATGAACATGCCACCACAGAGAGCCTCAGGCTGATTTATTAACACTGACAACTGGCAAACAAACTGTCAATGGCCCTCATAATTGTGCATCACATGGCAGTGTGTTTTATGTGGTGGTTGCTGTGGCCTGTTGCATGTCATCAGAGGTTATGTGCAATGTCATATTGAATTGTGAGGAAATGCATGTATACTAACACTGTACTGATGGAAGGTGAACCACCAGCACACTCCCAAGCCCTGGTCAGGGTGAGGTAGGTTTGTGACATACAGTGCACTCTAGGGGGAGTTGAAGTGTAGCAATCTGATGATTGGGTGGGCAAGTGCATGGACCTCACTGTAAATAGGAGTGACAATGTCAGAGGGATGGTCACCTCTGATTGTGTCACTGTTTCCCACTGCAGTCTGTGAAGGTGCCATACAAGGTGTATTGAGCATGGTAACATTGTCATAGAGCATGTGATGGCACATATGTAGCTGCCTGGTCCATCCAGTGTGCCTGTTATGTTGCCAAATGTAGGCACGCCTGCTGATGTGTGCAGGTCTGCCCTACCCATGTGCGGCTTCAGGCCTATACAGAGGTCTGTGCTACAACATTTGGACCACTGTAGGCATGCCTGCTGATGTGTACAAGTCTACCCTACCTATATGCAGCCTCAGACCTATACACAGAGGTCTGTGGTTCAACATTTGGACCATTGTAGGTGCCCCTGCTGATGTGTGCAGGTTTGCCCTACCCATATGCGGCCTCAGGCCTATACATAGAGGTCTGTGGCTCAACATTTGGACCATTCTAGGCGCCCCTGCTGATGTGTGCAAGTCTGCCCTACCCATGTGCGGCTTCAGGCCTATATACAGAGGTCTGTGTTACAATATTTGGACCACTGTAGGCACCCCTGTTGATGTGTGCAAGTCTGCCCTACCTATGTGCGGCTTCAGGCCTATACACAGAGGTCTGTGTTACAATATTTGGACCACTGTAGGCGCCCCTGTTGATGTGTGCAGGTCTGCCCTAACCATGTGCGGCCTCAGGCCTATACACAGAGGTCTGTGGTTCAACATTTGGACCACTATAGGCGCGTCTACTGATGTGTGCAGGTCTGCCCTACTCAGGCCTATACACAGAGATCTGTGCTACAACATTTGGACCACTGTAGGCGCGCCTGCTGTGTGCAGGTCTGCCCTACCCATGTGCGGCCTCAGGCCTATATACAGAGGTCTGTAGTTCAACATTTGGACCACTGTAGGGGCGTCTGCTGATGTGTTCAGGTCTGCGCTACCTATGTGAGGCCTATACACAGAGGTCTGTGCTACAAAATTTGGACTACTGTAGGTGCCCCTGCTGATGTGTGCAGGTCTACCTTATCCATGTGCGGCTTCAGGCCTATACACAGAGGTCTGTGCTACAACATTTGGACCACTGTAGGGACGCCTGCTGATGTGTGCAGTTCTGCCCTACCCATGTGCAGTCTCAGGCCTATACACAGAGGTCTGTGCTACAACATTTGGACCACTGTTGGGGCACCTGCTGATGTGTGCAGGTCTGCCCTACCCATGTTTGGTCTCAGGCCTATACACAGAGGTCTGTGCTATAACATTTGGACCATTGCCACACCCATTCGTGGCCTTAGGGGTATACCCAACCCATCTTGTGGGTGGCCAAAACAGACCCAGAGAGACAAGATGGTAATGGTATGTTTCCAAACTGTCTGTGTCCAGACACTGGTGCACATCATTGCAGACCTGACCCTGTTGCCTTGTCCAATGATGTACACACACAACATCCATTGTGAGGCCAGTGCAGTCTTTCCACACACAGTTTGTGAGAATGAAGATGCATATGTTGTTTGAAATGTGTTATACCCATGCATCTACATGGCATATGCCACAGATTGAACGGTCACATGTCCTGAGAGTGTGTATGAATGCACATATGTATATATAGGAGATAGATGCCCCCATCAACCCTATCTAGAACACCCTGTAGATGTATTGCATGTCCACAGTCACACTGTCTCATGATGGGATAAACAATCACAGTAGGTACATCATTCCCACTACAGTCAGTCACACATGGACCCACATCATATATCCCCACAGCCATATAAGTTCTAGGGTGGTTAACCCAATGCTTTGGTGCCCTGTCTCATAGGGATATTCCCCCATCCATTCCATAATATCTTGTGTGTCCACTGTGTAAGTTTATGGTAATGCAATATGGTGTGTACCAGATGATGGGCAGACTGACATACAGTAGTCAAGATGTGATGGAACATGCCTTTCCTTAGCATGGCAAGCACTCATGTCTCTCTCCTGGCCATGGTTGCATACTGGGTGTTGGGTTACAACATGTCATCCATGATGACACCGAGATCCTCATCCTGAGTGGTGGCCTCTGATGTGAAACCCTGCATTGTGTAAGCAGATTTTGGGGCTTCCTGTCCTAGGTGGCCAATGTTGCTTGTTGCAGTATCATATCTCACCTGCCATTTGTTTGGCCAGCTCTCGGAGTTTGCAGGATACCTGTCAGCAACAACCATCCTCATGTCCACCAACTCCGTTAATGAGTACTGTGCCATGTGCATATGTGTGAACCTCATATGTTAGCCACAAGTTGTCGTCATGTAGTAATCTGTATCATAGATGTAGATAAATGCACAGATTTGTAAGGTATGCATCCTGGCACCCCTCCCCTTGCCAATACTGCAAACTGATCCCAACCCCATGCATCACAACCTGTAAGAGGTTCATGATCCACATCATCACACTGTCTCACATGCCATGAGGTTAACATTTGAACAGAGGTAGCCCATGATGTATCCTGGCAAGGCCTGCCTGATTCCCCACATACACTATATGAACAGGCACACCTTTGCCTAGCTGTAATTCCACACAATCATACAAACATAGCAGACAGGTGAGATAGGACTGTCAGTGTACAAAGTCATTTTGCTGTTTTCCCATGAAGACATGACTATGTGAACGGCGGTTGGCTTATATCAATATGGTGACCCATACTATCTTTTCTGTCACAGATGTCAAGCTGTATGGTGTGTAGGTACATGCATGACCCCTGTACCACTACTTTCCAGCTGTTGTGTAACAACAGACATCCACCAATCCCAAGGAACCACAGATATTCCCTATCAAAGCACACAGATGAGCAGGAGCAGGCCACAATTGCATCTCTGAGGTGTACATCCATGGCCTTTGAGGTACCCCATATGGTGCCTGCCATTTACAACTACGTAAGCACCATATCTAACAGTTGTAACAACTTGTCTGTGTGACATTGATATGTCCACCACCTCCCCCTCTGTAGCAGCTTTAGAAACAAAATAATTTGTTGCCAACATCACAAAATCTAACTCAGTTAACACACAAACAACAGAGTCATGAGTTACACCCACAATGTGCCTGCCACATGTAATGGACCATCTACCCCCCTGGCATTCCTTATCTGTCATACCACCAATATATCTGTCATACCATCATCCAGTGACACATCACTAGGATCAGTAAGTCAACCTGAGGCACCCATGAGGCTATGTAGCATTGGGCTGGGTGAGCACTGCACAATACCACTGGTCCCATGCAGGGCTATCACAATATGGCAGCAATCATAAGCCAGGTTGGATGTGGGGATCAGCAGAGGACAGATCAGGGGATTAGGATGTGCCTGACAGCCCAATGTATTTATCTCCATGTTACTCAACCACAGACAGTTGCTATGTGCAGATGACTGCTTGCACATGTAGACAGTCACACACAACACATTGCATGAACAATCACCAGGTGTCTCCACAGGCTGCACGTCATCACCTATGATCCCCAGCACAGTCCACAACGGCAACAACATTTGACACATGTAGCTAGCATGCATATCATCTCTGTAATGTGAGCCTGTGTCCACATGCATATGTTGGCAGTACACACATGTACCCACAATTGTTTGCATGTTCAGGCAGAGTGAGACACATTGGTGTGAAACAGCACTGACCAGCCATCTAAGCAATAACAGCACAGCAATAACAGCACAACAATAACAGCACAACAAAACAATCAAAAGTAGTGGGGGTGTAATTCATGCAGTGAAAGAAGTGTTATAATTTGCGTGTGTGGGAAAGTGTATTAGATTAGGTTGAGCTATGTACAGTGTGCGCTATGGTACAGCATGGGCTATAATACAAGGTATAATACAATTAGGGCTTAAGATATATCCAGTGACGTTATACAATTTCTTGTCAGGGTTGTAAGGGGTGAGTACGTGGTTCTTGTTGATTAAGTGACATGTCCATAGTGTTCTATGAACAGTAACAGCTGAAGACAATACTGTTCATAGAACACTATGGACATGTCACTTAATCAACAAGAACCACGTACCCACCCCTTACAACCCTGACAAGAAATTGTATAATGTCACTGGATATATCTTAAGCCCTAATTGTATTATACCCCATGCTGTACCATAGCGCACACTGTACATAGCTCAACCTAATCTAATACACTTTCCCACACATGCAAATTATAACACTTCTTTCACTGCATGAATTACACCCCCACTACTTTTGATTGTTTTGTTGTGACACCGCCTTGATTTTACGATAAGACGGTATAGAAATACTGTTAAATAAATAAATAAATAAATAAACATGGTGAGCACTCACAAACCTCACCTGAACTGAGACACATGGTTGACCCAGGAAGTTGTCAAGGATGTGTGGCACAGAACACGTAAGGGTGTTCTGTGTGAGTTGTGCACCGATGTGTGCACAAACCATTTTAAAGATCGAGGGAGAGATGGTAGAGTTGTCTGTGCACTGTTGTGGGTAATGTAGGTCAATGAAACTCTCCATGAGGCCACTCTGGGATAATCATGCACCATGTGACCGCCCCACAGTACACAGTGACAGTCTTGAAGGACTAAAAAAAGGGACTGTTACTTCTGGAGAGGGATCTGCAACTGTGAGTATATACTTCTGGTAATTTTCTAAAAGGAATTCTTTGTATTAAAGCTAATTAATCTGTGAACCCACTATTTTTTGTTAAATCAGTCAGGGCCTAGTAGCAGCAGTTTAAGTTTAAATTTAAAACACAGAGGAGAACTTTCTGGTTACATTTCATACCCAGCAGAGAGCTTGTAGTTTAAATTTAATAGTCACTCAGGGCCTAGTAACAGCAAAGTACTTTTAGTTTAAATTTAAAACACAGAAGAGAGCTTTCTGGTTACATTTGGAACCCAGCAGAGAGCTTGTAGTTTACATTTAATAGTCACTCAGGGCCTAGCATCAGAAAAATACTTTTAGTTTTAAAACACAGAGGAGAACTTTCTGGTTACATTTCATACCCAGCAGAGAGCTTGTAGTTTAAATTTAATAGTCACTCAGGGCCTAGTAACAGCAAAGTACTTTTAGTTTAAATTTAAAACACAGAAGAGAGCTTTCTGGTTACATTTGGAACCCAGCAGAGAGCTTGTAGTCTAAATTAAATAGTCACTCAGGGCCTAGCATCAGCAAAGTACTTTTAGCTTAAATTTAAAACACAGAAGAGAGCTTTCTGGTTAAATTTAGAACCCAGCAGAGAGCTTATAGTTTAAATTTCATAAGAAGTTAGAGCCTAGCAGCAGCTAAGAGCTATAATTTAAATCAAATCAGAATTTAGCTTAGCACAAAAGCCAGAACAGGGTCTGTACTCTTTGAGCAACAAATAAAGTCTTCTAGAGACCTTTACAAAGAGGCCTTCTACCTAGGGGGCAAGAGACCTGTGAAACGTTTTCAATAGGTGTTAACACCAGGTGGCAGATCAAAAGGCCATTTTGAAAGACTCCTCCTATCCAAGCAAGGACTGTTAATTACCCAGGAAGTTGGTCACAGCTTACCTCAGCAGCACAGGCATAAATAGCTCAACCAGAGCTCTGTGATCCTCTGTCTTGAAGGACTAGAAAAAGGGACTGTTACTTCTGGAGAGGGATCTGCAACTTTGAGTATATACTTCTGGTAATTTTCTAAAGGGAATTCTTTGTATTAAAGCTAATTAATCTGTGAACCCACTATTTTTTGTTAAATCAGTCAGGGCCTAGTAGCAGCAGTCTAAGTTTAAATTTAAAAAACAGAGGAGAACTTTCTGGTTACATTTCATACCCAGCAGAGAGCTTGTAGTTTAAATTTAATAGTCACTCAGGGCCTAGAAACAGCAAAGTACTTTTAGCTTAAATTTAAAACACAGAAGAGAGCTTTCTGGTTAAATTTAGAACCCAGCAGAGAGCTTGTAGTTTAAATTTCATAAGAAGTTAGAGCCTAGCAGCAGCTAAGAGCTATAATTTAAATCAAATCAGAATATAGCTTACCTCAGCAGCACAAGACAGGGTACTGTGTAGCAGCCCTCTTTTAATAAGTGTTATTTCCCTCCCTCCCTCCCCACACCCACCCACCCCTGGGATAATCGTAGCTTTATAGGTACTTACACATCTTAAAAGACAGGAGGTGCTCTCAGGTGAAGCTCATTACCCAAATCAGTCATACACTAAGGACCTGAGATTAATTAAGTTTCAGGTGAACAAGGTATATTAAATGTATTAGGTACAGTTTTATTGGTATAAATACCCATAGCAATCCCTAGTAAGTAAGAACTTAAAGATCTAGACACAAACTTAAAACTAAGATGCAGACAGCAGTCCAGCAGCGGGATGGGGGCTTTCCAGTCTTTTGCATTGAGTGTCACATGTATGATTTTCTCCCAGTTGGTGAGAGGTCTTACGTGTGCACTAGGTGCAAGGAGCTCTTTGCTCTCAGGGAACAAGTCCGTTCTCTAGAGGCTAAAGTAGCAGACTTTAGTCACAGACGGTTTATTATCCTCCCGATATCCCAAAATATCAATCAAGTATTTATCCAACAGTATCTGGGGTGATAAGAACCGTGTGCGAGGAAAATTTATACAACGTAAATTCAAAGCATGCATACTATTCTCCAACAGCTCATATTGAGCATGAAGAATAAGACTATCTCTCATAAAAGACAATGAAGAACTTTGTAACACTTTACACTGGGTTTCCAACTTTTGGCATCGCTCCCCTAACTCTTCAATCTGAGAATTATGTTGAATGAAATTAGCTACAGAGTCTTTAGTGAAGTCCGACATTTGACCAACAACGGAACTCAGAGAAGACTCTATCCGAGAAAGCACAAGCCAAATATCTGAGAGAGAAACGTCCTTGGGGTCCCCTGACAAGGAAACACCGTCCCGTCGCTCCAATGCAGGACACTCGGGAACTGATAAGATCCGGGGCAGAGCTACCCTCCCGGTATTCAATTCAGCCAATTCACCTCTATTATAGCTCCTTCCTGAACTATGATAAGCTTCCTTATCACATACCCCCCTGCTTAAGTTATTACGGACTGGTGCAACTGGTGAAACTTCCTCTTTACAGTCCGTAATACGGGAAAGGGCATCCGCATTTTTGTGTAACTTCCCAGCACGATGTTCCACTTGAAAATCAAATGCCTGTAAGGCCATGTACCAGCGTGTCAACCTGGCATTGTGGTTCTTCATTTGTTGCAACCACTTAAGTGGGGCATGGTCTGTGACCAATTGGAACTTCCTCCCTGTAAGGTAAAACCTTAATGCCTCCACTGACCACTTTATAGCTAAACATTCTTTTTCTATTGTGGAATACTTTTGTTCAGCCGGTGACAATTTCCTGCTCAGGTACATCACAGGATGCTCCTCTCCTTCATGACATTGGGATAAAACAGCTCCTAGCCCTACATCCGATGCATCTGTTTGAACCAGGAAGGGTTTCCTGAAATCCACCCCTTTCAGTACTGGTCCTGTACACAACTTCCCTTTTAGGACTGAAAATGCTTTTTCAGCTTCAGGAGTCCATTTTAGCTGGTTTGGGCAATTCCTCCGCAGCATATCAGTGAAAATTGCACTTTTCTCTGCAAATTGTGGTATAAATCTGCGGTAGTATCCAATAAGTCCCAAGAAACTTCTCAGTTGTTTCTTTGTTGTTGGAGGGGGAAAATTCCTGATGCTATCCACCTTGCTCATTAGAGGTTTAATTTTCCCTCTTCCCACCAGGTGGCCTAGGTATTTTACCTCCCTATTAGCAAAGGCACACTTCTTTGGGTTCAAAGTGATTCCCGCTTGCTTCATGGAGCATAAGACTGCCCTGATCCTCTTTAGATGTTCCGCCCACGTGTTACTATGGATTATGGCATCATCCATATAGGCAAAGGCATAATTTTGGTGGGGTCGAAGTACCTGATCCACTAACCTTTGGCAGGTAGCTGCCGCTCCATGCAGTCCGAAAGGCATCCTTTTGAACTGGAAAAGGCCAACGGGGGTGCTGAACGCAGTCTTCGGCTTCGACTCCCTGGTTAGAGGGATTTGCCAATAGCCTTTTGTCATATCAAGGGTGGTTAAATATTGAGCTTGTCCAAGCTGGTCCAACAGCTCTTCAATTCTTGGCATTGGATATGCATCAAAAACTGATATTGCGTTTACCTGCCGGAAGTCAATACAAAATCTTAAAGAGCCATCAGGCTTTGGCACCAGGACTATGGGGCTATTCCAGGGACTCTTCGACTCCTCTATTACTCCCATGTCCAACATTTCCTGGACTTGTGCCACTACTTCCTGTTTCTTTGCTTCAGGCAAGCGGTATGGCCTTTGACGAATTAATTTCCCAGGTGGAGTTATTATCTCATGGGCAACCAAATGTGTCTCCCCAGGTATGGGAGTCAACACATCTGGGAATTCTTTAAGCAATTTCCTTATTTCTTCCTGTTGTACCACTGTCAGGTCCTCACCTATTTGGGGCTCTGACTTTTCTTTACAATCAGATACCTGGGGTCCCAAATCCTCCTCTTCATTCACCTCCCTTTCTCGGGCACAGGTGGCAGCTAGGCTTTTAACCCCTTTGTCTTCAGTAGAACCAAAGCCTTTGGTTCCACGCTCAGAATTTGACAGGGATGTGACCTCCTCCACAGGTGGGAAACCCAGTCTCTCACATATCAATTGAGCGATTCTGTCTCCCATCTTCACATGGTAATCGTTCTGTCCAAAATTAAATAACAGAACTTTAAGATTGCCCCTGTAATCACTCCCGCTCCCACATCGATCAAATGCTTAAGGGCTAATCCGGACCTTGGGGCTACTCTCCCATAGCATCCAATGGGTATTTCAACTTGGAGTCCAGTGTCAACCAGGGCTCTCCCTTGGCTAGGTACAGTCACATTTTCTATACTGCACAGGTCAAACCCAGCAACTTGAGGGGTTGCCCGCTTAGGAGCTTGAGCCTTCTCTGTGACCCTATGGTACTTCAAGACAAATGCCTGCTTCTGGGTAGTTTGGTCTTCTGGACGCTTGACCATCTTTTTAGCTGGGGTCTGAGGACTTCCAAACAAAGGCCCGGGAGCTATTACCATCATTCCTTCTCCCTCCTTCTTTCCTAGTCCTTTCACTAGACCCTGCTTAAATCTTGGCCAGTCTCTTCCTAGAACCAAATCAAATGGAAGCCTAGGCACCACTGCTAAAAGAACTTCCTCTTGTTCCCCCAGGCACTTAACCATTAGCCTATAGGTGGGATATGATGTTGCAGCACCATGAATGCATCTGATGTGAACTTGGCTTTCAGGGGTTCTAGGCACAAATCCTTCTTGGGCCTCTATCATCTTCCAAAGCCTCTTTGACAGCATACTCTGGTCTGCCCCAGAGTCTAACAGAGCATTTGTGGTAATTCCCTGCACATCAACCATCAAAAGGAATCCTTCTTTGGGCTGTTTTAAATCAACACCCATCAATGTACATAGTTTTCTCCCTGTTCATCCAAGTTTGTATCCCTTGTTTATTGTAAACTCAATGTAACCGGTTACATTGTTGTATATGTTGTTCAAATGTAAACCGCACTGATTGAAATAGCGCGGTATATAAGAAATGCAAATAAAATAAAATAAATAAATAAATATCAAGCTAGTGTGTATCTGGCATCCCCTTTCCAAATGTCCCCATTTTCCACATTTGAAACATTTCTTTTTACTCCACTGTGTAATCTGGGTTGGCACAGTACAATTATTCACAGAAACATTTTTACCCATTTTCTTTTCTGATACAGCACAGCTTGCCTCAGCACCAATCTTCAGAGGGCCACCCATTCTATGGCAAGCCTGTGTGGCTTCCAAGAATCTTTCTGCTAGCATGGTTGCCTCTCCAAGATTCTGGCAATTTTGCTGTATAAGGAAAGTGTGCAAATCTTTAGGCACAGCAGACATAAATTGTTCAAGCATAATAATGTCTAATAACATTTCCACAGTCTTTCCCTCAGGCTCCAACCATTTTACAGCCAATCCTCTGATTCTCTGACTCAGAGCCCTGGGTGTTTCACCCACTCTTAATGCAGTAGCTCTAAACATTCGCCTATACTCTGAAATAGACAACCCTAGGCGATCTCTAATAGCAGCCTTTACATCTTTATAATTCAAAGCTTGAGCTGCTGGCATTGCTCTATAAGCTGCAAGCGCCTCCCCAGTTAATGAGGCTGCCAGCCTTACTGCCCACTGGGTCTCTGGCCATGCTAATGGTTGTGCCACTCTCTCACAAGATTCAAGGAAATCATCAACATTATCATCTGGAGTTAGCTTCCCAAAACTAAATGCCCCAATTCCCTGATTGAGTCCCACACTGTCCACATGTGGTATACCAGTAGTTACTGCTGGTCTTGCATCCGGTCCACTTTGTTTATGCAGAGCAACTAAGGCTTCCACCAGATCAAGCACTGGCTTCTGCTGGTCCATTAATGCTTTCATAGCAGTGTCCTGAGCCTGCTGCGCTAGCTCCTGTTGCCTGCTAAACTGGGCTGCCATCCAGCTGGCCATTTCCCTCGGATCCATCTTGATGCCTGCAAGAAAACAAAAGAAAAAAAAACACAGAGCAGCACCCTCTACACAGGTGTTTTTCTCCTATTTTTTTTTCCAATTACCCCTGTGCCTTACTCCCATCCACCACTAGACATGCCCAGGTACTTATTACCTTATGCCAGTGATGAATCCAACTCACACAGGGTCTTTTCCTCCTGGGACAGCTACCTGGATCAGCCACCTCTTTTCTCCAAAGTGTTGTTAAGTGTGTTTTTTCCAGCTTTTAACTTGAACTTTCTTTTTTTCTTCAGACTTCAGTTGTAATCCTTATCATGTAAATCCTTTGCGCAAAAGCAATCCGAAAAACTAGGCCAACTGTAAACGGGGGCGCTGGGTGAGAATGTCCACAGTCTTGGCAAAGGCAAATATTAGTATGACTTGCAAAGGATTGTGGGAAATGTAGTCTATTCATACCAGAATCAGCCGTTCACAAATAAATGAGTTGTGCTTGCTCGAGTGTAAGCAAAGAAAATATATTTTATTTATGGGGTTATTTCTCCCACACAGATTTACTTGTTAGCACAAAAGGATACTTGCTTTCAGTATTATACTTAGCAAAAACAAATCAGGAACAACTGAACTTCTTAAGCAATCAATCAAACAATAAAGACCTTGATGGGAACAGAAAGGTCTTTCTGTGGGCTCCTGCTAATACCTTTTAGCAGTGCTCCAAAAACAAAACAAAACCCAAAAAGTAATCAAAAACTGTTCTTTTTCAAGGATAACTTTTTGTATTTTCACACACACCCAGAAGTGTCCTTTCAGAGCTCACATGCAATTATGCAAGGCTTAATTGCTAACAATTAACCAGCTGCAAACCTCTTGGCTGGTTTACTTTCTATACGTGGCTCAAATCCTACCCTAAAGCTTTCTTGTAAATTTTTCTGGGTAGATAAAAGAACAAGATATATTTCTTTTTGATGGTTGTTGTATTTCTGAAAGTATATTACTACAGCAGCCTAGATAGAGAGCAATCCATGTATTCACTCTGATCATTTAAAATATCTCCTTCTTCTTCAACTATCATAGAATCAATATCATGGACTGGCACAGGGGAATTCCTTAATGGAGCACTCTCAGGACAATACTTGTTTCCCTGCTGTCTTCCAAGTGAAGAGCTAGGGCATAGATTAGTGTTCATACCTGAGCTTCCATTGCTGTTAGGGTTCCTCTCCAGATATCCTGGCCAGTATGTAGTCCAGTTTTTATGTCCAGCCTTCCAATCAAGATCCCTGGACACTGGGTCTCTCTTCACATACCTTCTTGCACTGGTCTTAGGGCCCCTTCCAAATGCAGCCGTCTCCCTCACAGGTGCCGTCCGGGGATTCCTGGCTCTGTAACCCCACTCCTCTGGCTTCCCCCAGTCCAATGGAGTATGCTTGCCTCTGGAATGACTCCCAGCACACGTACTGCTATGGACTCCTTTAGACCTCCAAGATGCTTTTCTCTTCTTTCTTCCACGCTGCTTCTTGCTCTCTCTGTCCTTGAGCTCTGGGTTCCTCATCAACTCCAACTCCAACTCTTTCTGCTGCCACTGCTGATGATTCTGTGTAGAATAGGTTTTTCTTTTAACTTGTTTAGAGGGATACTCCACCCTAGCACAGCTCAGCTGTGCTGAATCAAGCCCTGCCCTTGGAGATGAGTGATTGGGGATTACCTCATAGTTCTCCTGATTGAACACAGGTTTCCCCACTTCAGCTCTTCTATAGGGTGTTTGAAACCTGGTGCATTCTGGGACTGGTAGTCTTTTATGAAAACATTCTGTTTTATTATTTCTACCAGCAAAGACAGGTTGCTTGTTCAGAGCCAATTCACCTCTAGTATAGCTCCTTCCTGAACTATGATAAGCTTCCTTATCACAGCCTGCTAGGTCAAGAGGTCACTATGCTTCTTGCCCAAAGGGGCAATAGAGGAAGTACACATTCATCAACAGGGTACAGGGTTTTACTCCCCCTATTTCCTTATCCCAAAGAAAACAGGGGAATACAAACCTATTTTGGACCTCAGAGAATTGAACAAATTCCTGTTCAAAGAGAAATTCAAGATGATTTCTCTAGGAACTCTGCTGCCATACCTTCAGAGTCAGGATTGTCTTTGTTCTCTAGATCTCAAGGATGCGTACGCCCATGTTCTCATCCATCCAACTCACAGAAAGTTCCTTCGGTTTCTTTTTCAAGGAAAGCACTACCAATACAGGGTGCTTCCGTTTGACCTGGCCTCAGCAACAAGAGTGTTCACGAAATGCATGGCTGTGGTAGCAGCATTTCTCCGCACTCTAGGGATATTCGTCTTCCCCTACTTAGACGACTGGCTCATTCGAGCCCCATCAGAGTCAGAGGCCAGGACTTCTCTATCTTGCACAATGCGTATTCTTCAGTATTTGGGTCTGGTCATAAACATCCCAAAATCCAGTCTAACTCCCACTCAGTCTCTAGAAACATAGCAACATAGAAACATGTTGACAGAAAAAGACCACATGGCCTATCTAGTCTGTCCTTTGATATCAACAACTACAACAGTCCACTTTTTACCTTTAGAGATCCTCTGTGTTGGTCCCATGCTTTTTTGAATTCAGTTACTGTCCTCATCTCTACCACCTCCACTGGGAGACTATTCCATGGATCCACTACTCTTTCCGTAGAGAAATATTTCCGCATATCACTCCTGAATCTATCTCCCTTCACCCTCATCCCATGTCCCCTTGTAGTAGAACGTGCTTTCAATTGAAAGAAGCTCTCTCCCTGAACATTTATGCGGAGGTATTTAAACATCTCAATCATATCACCTCTATCCCGCCTTTCTTCTAAGGTGTACATATTAAGATCCTTAAGTCTGTCCTCATATGCTTTATAATGAAGCCCACTAATCATTTTAGTAGCCACCCTCTGCACCAACTCCATCCTGTTCACATCCTTTTGAAGGTGCGGTCTCCAGAATTGCACAATATACTCCAAATGAGGTCGCACCAAAGACTTATGCAGAGGCATTATCACCTCCTTTTTTCTGCTAGCCATTCCTCTCCGTATGCACCCAAGCATCCTTCTAGCTTTTGCTGTCGCCTTTTCTACCTGTTTAGCTACTTTAAGATCATCAGACACAACCACGCCTAGGTCCCGCTCTTCTTTAGTAGACAAAAGTACTTCACCTCCTATACTGTATTGCTCCCTTGGATTGCTGAAGCCCAAATGCATGACCTTACATTTTTTAACATTAAATCCCAGCTGCCAAATTCTAGACCATTCTTCAAGCTTAGCTAGATTCCTCCTCATGTTATCTACACCTTCCTGGGTGTCTACTCTATTGCAGATTTTGGTATCATCTGCAAAGAGGCAAACCTTACCCGAGCCCTTCCGCTATATCACTAACAAAGATGTTAAAAAGAATCGGACCAAGGACAGATCCCTGGGGCACACCACTGGTAACAATACTTCTCCTCAGAGTGAGCTCCATTTACTTGTACTCTTTGTCGCCTCCCACCCAACCAATTTCTAACCCAAGCAGTAACTTTAGGGTCCATCCCTAGGGTGCTCAGTTTGTTTATAAGTCACCTGTGAGGAACAGTGTCAAAGGCTTTACTGAAATCTAAATACACCACATCTAGAGCTCTCCCTCGGTCCAACTCCCTGGTCACCCAGTCAAAGAAATCAATCAGATTTGTCTGACAAGACCTGCCTCTGGTGAATCCATGCTGCCTCGGATCCTGTAATCCGCTGGACTCCTGAAACCTCACTATTTTCTCTTTCAGCAGCGTTTCCAATAATTTACTCACCACCGAAGTTAAGCTAACCGGCCTGTAGTTTTCAACCACATCCTTACTTCCGCTTTTGTGTAAAGGCGCCACATGAGCCTCTCTCCAGTCCTTTGGCACCACTCCCAACTCCAACGAGGCATTGAAAAGGTCAGTCAGTGGAGTTGCTAGAACGTCCCCAAGTTCCCTCAGTATTCTAGGGTGTATCCCATACAGTCCCATCGCTTTGTCTACTTTAAGTTGAGCTAGTTTCTCACGAACACAGTCTTCTGAAAATTGTTCAATATGTCCCTCGCTTCTGTTCCTATTTGTGGGTGTTTTCTGAGGTCCTGCTCCTGGTTCTTCATCTGTGAACACAGAACATAAATATTTGTTAAGCAATTCCGCTTTATGCTTATCAGCTTCTACATATTCCCCCCCTGCACCCTTGAGTCTGACAATACCACTTTTGCCTTTCCTCTTCTCACTAATATATCTGAAAAATGTCTTATCCCCCCATTTTATTGCATTGGCTATTTCCTCCTCCTTTTGAATCTTTGCCTTCTTGACTACTTTGCTAGCTTCTCTAAGTTTTTCCAAATACAGATGCCTGTCTTCCTCTCTCTGTGATCTCTTGTATTTCATGAAGGCCTCCCTCTTTTTCTTCACTTTTTCGGCTACTTCCTTCGAAAACCATAGCGGTCTCCTTTCCTTTTGCCTTTATTTACCATTTTAACAAAAAGGTTGGTTGCCCTTAAAATATACCCTTTCAGTTTTGCCCACTGTTTTTCTACATCCCCCAGCTGTTCCCATCCCACTAACGACTCCCTGAGGTATTGGCCCATCTTCGCAAAGTTAGTCTTCCTAAAGTCTAAGATCCTCATATTGGAATGGATTCTAACAGCCCTAGTCCTAATACTGAACCACACCATCTGGTGATCACTGGATGCAAAATGATCTCCCACTACAACATCAGAAACACTTTCACTATTGGTAAGCACCAAGTCCAGTATGGCCCCTTCACGTGCGGGGTCTGTTACCAATTGCCTGAATAGTTCTTCCTGTAGAGAATCCAGGATCACCTTACTTCTAGATGATACTGCAGCAGGAATGTGCCAATCAACATCTGGCATATTGAAATCTCCTATCAGTAGCACTTCCCCTTTCCTACCAATGCTGCATATGTCTTCAATTAACTCTCTGTCCACCTCTTCCTCTTGTGAGGGAGGTCTGTATATCACACCAATGCAAATAGATTTCTCTTTCCCTTTATCTAGTTTAACCCACAATGCCTCCTCTCTCCCTTTTAAGCTCTGTAATTCCAATGCTTTAATAGTAGTTTTTACATATAGTGCCACTCCTCCTCTTCTTCTTCTTACCCTGTCCTTTCTGAATAAAGTATAGCCAGGTATAGTTACATCCCATTCATGGTTTTCTGTGAACCATGTTTCTGTAACTGCCACTAAATCCAAGTCAGCCACACCCACCAAAGCTTCAACATCAGGGATCTTATTTCCCATGCTACGGAGATTTATACACACTGCTTTCCATATGTAACCCCTGTTACCCATTTCCATAAAGGTATTTAATGTATCACGTACCTGGGGGCTTTCATCTACCTGAGGGCTTTCTTCACCCATCCCCAACGAATCTAGTTTAAAGCCCTCTTCAGTAGATTAGCTAGTCTACTACCGAAGACGCGTTGAACTTTCTTGGACAGATGGATGCCATCTCTGCTCTGCAACCCTTGGAACAGCATCCCATGGTCTAGGAAACCAAAACGCTCTCGATGACACCATCCACGCAGCCATGCATTCATCTCCAGGATGCGAGCCTCTCTGCCTTGGCCTTTACCCTCAACAGGGAGGATTGAAGAGAACACCACCTGTGCACCTATCTGCTTCACCCTCTATCCCAGAGCCATGAAGTCACTTTTGTTACGTTCCGAGGTATACCTGGCAGTATTATTTGTTCCAACATGGATTAGCAACATTGGGTAATAGTCAGTGGGCTTGATGAGTCTCGGCAAACTCTCCGTAACATCTTGGATTTTGGCACCAGGCAGACAGCATACCTCTCTGGACATCAAGTCTGGTCAGCAGATGGATGCCTCAGTACCCCTCAGAAGAGAGTCTCCAACCACCACTACCCTTCGTTTCCTTCTGGTCACTGATTATGCAACTTTGGGGTACTTGAACTCTGGTTCTTCCCTTTCCAGGGATGCTTTCACCTCCTCCACTTCCAGGGCTGCATAATGGTTCTTCAATTCAAGGGCTGGAGAAGTTGGATTGGTGATTTTGCAGGCCCTGGTGACTTGTGTCCAACCATCGACATTCTGTTGGCACCCATCTTCTCCTGTGCTGGAGAGCCTGGTTGCTGCAAGAAGCATCTCATCAATGTACTTCTCACTGTCTTGAATGCTCCTCAGCCTCGCCACCTCCTCTCTGAGCTCCTCCACTTGTTTCCTCAGAGCTTCAGCATGCAGGCACCCTGCACATGGAACTGGTCCTTCAACTGGCATTAGGACCTCTGTCTGGACCGAGGCAGAAGCTGTAACGGGGGAAACAGCTTTAGCAATACGATTTTTCCCAGCCATTGTTCTGTTCGTGGAGCTTAGGTATCTGTTAAAGCAAAAGAGAGAGATCTACCAAGTACCAGCCGATTTCCCAGCTGTCCTTTCAGGGAAAAAGCAGTTAAATCTCTTAAATTATATTCAAAATGTGCTGGTCCAATTCTCTGTGATGTGTTAAAGGGGGAGGTGCCCTATAAAGCAAGACTGCTCACTAGGGAGGGGTGGGAGTCGGTGTGGGTAGGGAGGGAACTAACACCTGATTAGGTGTTAGCAATTTCCAAATCTGAGTAGGTTACTAGAGTTCAGCAACCTACTGTGCTCAAGGAAAGTTCCACTAAAGCACCAAAAAGAAAGTAACCTTGCTTTAAAAAATATACAAAAACCCCTTTTTAGAGCTCCCAGTCAGAGAGCTAGCAATGTAATATAATAAAAACAAACAAACAAACCCTCAAATCCTTACTGTTTGTTGATCTGTAGAGCCCTGGTTAGGAAAGCCTCAACAGGGCAGGGCACTGGAGCCTTTTATGCAGGCCTCAGCTGCAGTCAGGAAATCAGGCCCACTAACTCCTGATTAGGTGTTAGCAGTTTCTAAACCTGAGGAGGTTACTAGAGTTCAGCAACCTACTGTGCTCAAGGAAAGTTCCACTAAAGCACCAAAAAGAAAGTAACTTTGCTTTAAAAAATATACAAAAAACCCTTTTAAGAGCTCCCAGTCAGAGAGCTAGCAATGTAATATAATAAAAACAAACAAACAAACAAACCAACCCTCAAATCCTTACTGTTTGTTGATCTGTAGAGCCCTGGTTAGGGTTCATAGGAGCTTTGCTGGATACCAGAAAAGCAAGGGCCTATCTTCCCCAGGCCCGTTGCCTTCGCATGGTGCAGTTAGCTTCTCAGGCAGTGCTAAAAACTCATCTCACAGCCCGAGAAATGCTACAATTGCTAGGCCACATGGCATCTACTGTGCATGTGGTTCCTTATGCTCGCCTCCATATGAGAGCAGCCCAGTGGATTTTATCCACTCAGTGGACCCAGGCATCAGGGTGCCTGTCAGACAAAATAGCAAACACAAATTGCCTTATTTTGTCCCTCCAATGGTGGCAGTCCACTCAGAACCTGTTGCTGGGGTCCCCATTTCAACAACCCTTACCCCAGGCATCTCTCACAACAGATGTTTCACCAATGGGTTGGGGAGCTCATCTGCAAGACCTCTCCACCCAGGGCACCTGGACTCCACAGGAGACTCATCTACATATCAATCTCTTGGAGCTCAGAGCAATCTTCCTTGTTCTTCGAGTGTTCCACACCCTGCTCAGCTATAAGACAGTCCTCATTCACACGGACAATCAAATAGCCATATTCTACGTGAACAAACAGGGGGGAACAGGCTCTCTGTCGCTTTGCAACGAAGCTTTGCGACTATGGGCCCTTGCCAGAGAGCATCAGATTCATCTCCTGGCAGTGTATCTTCCAGGCATACAAAACTCTTGGGCAGACAGACTCAGTCGAGTTCTGCTTCCACACGAATGGTCTCTACATGCAGACCAGGTGGCCAAGATTTTTCAAATTTGGGGAACCCCAGACATAGACCTCTTTGCAAGTCCATTGAATGCCAAACTTCCCAGGTTCTGTTCCAGAATTCCGGCTCAGGGCTCTCAGGCCAGGAATGCTTTCCTCTTTCACTGGGGTCAAGACTTCCTTTATGCCTTTCCACCCATTCCCCTAATTCCCAAAACCCTGTTCAAGCTTCAGAGGCCATATGATTCTCATAGCTCCACATGATTACCCTCTGATACCCTCTGATTCTACATCTCTCTCAAGCTCCCTCCCTGGAGTTAGGATCTGCTCCAGATCTCCTGTCACAGGAGGACGGAATGTTATGGCATCCCAATCCCCAGTCTCTGCACCTCAGAGCTTGGTTGCTGAAGGCCTAAATCTTCATGATCTTAACCTTTCTCAGCAAGTAAAGGAAGCCTTCCACAAGATGCTCTTATGTATTTAAGTGGAAAAGATTTACCATATGGTGCTCGCAGAAGGGTCTTAACCCCCTTGCGATACCTCTGGAATCATTACTGGAGTATCTCCTTCATTTATCCAATGCAGAACTTAAGACTAACTCAGTAAGAACCATTTGAATGCCATTGCAGCTTCTTTCAAGCCTCTAAATGGACAACCTATTTCCTCCCATCCTCTTATAGCAAGATTTATGAGAGGTCTTCTTCTTACTAAGCCTCCCATTAGGCCACCACCGGTGGCATGGGACTTAAACCTGGTTCTTGGTCAGCTCATGAAGCCACCTTTCGAACCCTTAGCTACTACCTCATTGAAATTCCTTTCTTGGAAAGTAATCTTTCTCATTGTAATCACATCAGCACGTTGCATCAGTGACTTGCAGGCACTAGTGGCTGATCCACCTTATACAAGGTTCCATCATGAAAAGGTAGTCCTTAGAACTCATCCACACTTTATGCCAAAGGTGGTCTCGCCTTTTCATCTTAACCAAGCGGTCTACCTGCCTGTGTTCTTTCGAGTGCCTCATGCATCAAATGCAGAAAGGAATCTTCATACTTCGGACTGTAAAAGAGCTTTAGCCTTTTACTTGCAAAGAACACATCAACATAGAAAGTCCTCTCAGCTCTTTGTTGCTTTTGATCCTTCTCATTTGGGACTTTCAGTCTCCAAGAGAACACTGCCAGCTGGATTGCACAGTGTATTTCCTTTGCTTATCAGAGTAAGAATCTTCCTCTGGAGGGCCATGCCACAGCTCACAATGTGAGAGCCATGGCAGCTTCAATTGCTCATCTGCACTCTGTGTCTGTCGACGACATCTGTCAAGCAGCCACCTGGGCCTCGGTTCATACCTTCACAGCCCATTACTGCTTGGACAAGGACTCCCGCCGGGATGCCTTGTTTGGTCAGGCTGTTCTCCAACACCTGTTCCATACCTAATCAACTCCTACCCACCATCCCTGGTAGGATGCCAGAGATCCATGGGGGGGAAGTGGAGCCCTGTTCAGAGACACAACCTCTGGGGTCTCTCCCTGGCATCTAAAGCTAGGGAGTCCCCATATGTGAAGACTACATTCCTGCTTGTTCCTGGAGATAGCATAGTTAATCACCTGTAACAGGTGATCTCCGGGAACAGCAGGAATTTAGTTTTCACAACCAACCTACCTCCCCTAGGAGTTGTATCTCTCTATCTATCTCTTTCTCTTTCCCTCTCTCTCTCTTTGTCTTAGCTTTATACTAAACTGGAGAGAGGCAATTGGGAAAAGCGGGAAGGCAGCACACAGGTGCTGTGGGATGCTCCCAAAAGCTTCCTAATTAGATGCTGGGGAGCATTCCCGCGCAGGCTCCGTCGGTACCGACGATACCCGTATGTGAAGACTAAATTCCTGCTGTTCCCGGAGATCACCTGTTACAGGTGAGTAACTATGCTTTATCACAGGTAAGCAGAATATAATCCTTTTGGGGTTCATAGCCCTGCAGAGAGTATCAGTTCTAGTGAGTGGGAAAAGGAAGGTGCCTGGCTCCATAAGGGGGGGCAAGCGGGCCTAAAATGCTCTAACCAAAATTAGGATAGTGTACGGGCATTAGTGTAGGAAGGATATGTATGTATGTATGTATGTATAATACATATGTGTATGTATAATACATATACATACATACATATTGTGATGATGTGAAGGCTGCAGAGCCCTTTAAAAGTAGAAAAAACTCTGAGATTTGTTCCCACAAGCGGGGGATGGGATCACAGAAGCACATTTCCCACAGAGAGAATGAAACCAAGGCACATAGAAGCAGGGTTAGCTTGAAGCCACACCCAACCTCTAGGACAGCTGCAAGCAGAGAGAGGGTGGGGTCAGAGAAGCAAACAGTTCACAGAACATATAAGCTGCGTCACACAGGAAGTAGGAGAGAGAGGAACGGGAGCTGGAGAATCAGCTGAGAGTTGATTCCAGAGCTTCACACACTCGAGGACTAGGCACAGGATGGTGCAAAGGAAATTGCAATGCTAAAGGGAAACTAGCAAAACCCCGAGGACAAAGTTTCTTTGAAGAATCAGCTGAGTGGGAGGAGGAATCAGGTACTGATCAAACGGTATGTGCTCAAACACCAGAAAGACTGCAAAGAAGGTCTGTTCAAAGGCAGGACCGGTTGCAGGCTAGGAGCCAAAGGAAAAGGCCAGTAAACCAGGGAAGAAAACAGGATTTCAAAGCTGTTAATTCTGCTAAGCCCAGAAGGACTGACCACTACTTACAAGGCAAGTGCAAAGGGTGTGGGCATAGAAAGAACCGGCAGAGAAGCCTGGATTTTACCTCTGAATCAGAATATAGCAGTTCTAGTCTTGAACCTCCACACAGATATTATAGAAAGCCTGTTAGGAGGAGAGTTACTGCTAGTCAAGAAGCTTTTGCATTTCCTGATGAGAAACTATTAAGGGGGAGAAAAGCAAAAGGTTCCAAACCCAGTTACAGAGGGGAACCGTGAGCTAAAGTGGAGAAACCTTTGTAAGCTTCTGAAGAACATACAACAGGTTAAACCAGAGATTACCCCAAGCTCAGAGCCATACAATTCCCCAACAGAAATGGACGTAGACTGTCTCTCGGATAAATCAATGTCCTCTGCTGAATCGATGGATTGCAGTCTCTGTGTGTCTAATGTATAAAGCTTTTCCTTTATGCTGTGTGAAACAAGTAAGAAGACGTCAGGAGTTCAGATATCATTGTATGCTTGGAAAGCAGACAAGTGGATAAGAAAAACCTCATGTGAAAGCCTAGCTAGTTTTATTGCTGCTGTAACGTCAGTTGAAAAAGCTAGTGGTTTAAAAGCTAAGAGGTAATGTTTTAAACTTGAAGTCAGCAAGGAAAGTAAAGCTTTTCATATTGCCAAAGTTTGTGAGTAATGCACAAAGATATTTCTACTGCATTTGTAAATACTAGAAAATACTGCTATCAAGGTTAAGAAGTTTATGGAAGAAATTCACCTTGCACATTTTGGAGAAGAATCCTATACCTTTGGTTGAATGTGTTTTACCTTTCTGGAATTTTGCCACAAATGATTTCCTTACAGAAAATCAAAATAAAAGCAATTTATGTTATAAATTGTCCTGTGCTCCTTCTATTCGGACTGCTAATAAAAGCAAACCACAACTACAATTAAGGAGGTGATCCACCGTCTCTCATCAGGCAGGTGTCTATACCAAATAGCACTATAAGTGTCCAAACAGAGACAATCTGCCGGGCCACCCCTAGGGGCAGTGCGGTGAGGGCGTTGGAAGGCGTCACAGGTGGCGTAGTGTGTTGGATTTTTTTGTTTGGAGTCACGTGACAACGGAGAGGTCATCTACAAACACAGGAAAGAGAAACAACCCCAGAGAGCAGCTGTATCAACTTCCAAGGTCTGCGGAGCGGAAGGAAAGCCGGAGTGACCACTGGAACCCGAGTCCAGCGCAACGGAGTTGATGAAGTGAGACTCTGCACCAGTATAAGGTAACCCGTAGGCTGGAGGGTTGGACCGGATAAGCACTGGTGTAAGAGGGTGGCTGTTGGGATAATCACCAAGACAAGGGTGAAGTGAAAGGTTCCGCACTTGGTGCTTTGTTTCTGTTTTTTTTTACAGGAAAAAAGATGGAGTCTCGAGACATCTTGGACTGGGCGGCTGGTCAGATAGCCCAACATCAAGAGTTGTCCACGAGGAGCCTGGAACAGGCGAAGGCGCTGTTCCAATCACAACAAGCACGTTATACAAGCAATGTCCAGTTGGCTTGAGGCCCAAGGAAAAAAGGACGATGCTGCCAGGACTATGCCAGGTGCAAGGGCAGATTGTCGGGGCTGGGACTGGTCAGGGACTGGGATTTTTGCAGGAGGTCGTCTAACAAAGGATGACGATGTAGACGACTACATTGAGTCTTTTGAGCGTATAGCTATTCTAGCAAAATGGCCTAAAGAACAGTGGGCGCTAAGATTTGCTGCCTCGCTTACAGGCGAAGCCTTAGCAGCTTACCGTGCCATGCCTGCTAGTTTAGTTACAAGCTATGAAGATGTAAAACAAGCGGTAAAGGATCGTTTGGGTCTAAATCCAGCGGTCTACCGTAGGCAGCTACGGTCATGTAAATTGAGGTCAGAGGAAACACCTCAGGCATTATATTACCGCGTAAAGAATTTGGCTTATAAATGGTTGATGCCTGAAGGTAAAGATATAGAGTCTATCTTAGACACAATAATTCTTGAACAGTTCATGGAAGCAGTACCGAGCAGCGTGCATACCTTTCTAGTACTCCAAAGCTGTAAGAACACGCAAGAAGCAATTGCTTTAACAGACCGCTTTCTGGAGGCCAATAAGTTGAGCCTGGAGAAAGAAGGCATCTTTAAAAACAAAATGGAGTTACTAGAGAGGAAAGCTAAGCTGGATGAATTTACAGATAGTAATGTGAAACTGTATAAGAGAAATGTGTTAAGAAAGTGTTTTTCGTGTGGAGAAGTGGGGCACGTGAAAAGGGACTGTAAGGCCAGGAAGGCTCTAATCACTACCCAGCACCGAGATACAGGGGAGGGATTCCTACTGAGGGTGGAGGTAGAAGGAATACCAACTGAGGCACTCTTAGATTCAGGAGCAAATCAGTCTATGATCTCCCGGAAGCTCTGGCAACAGATAGAGGCAAAAGAAAAACCCTCGCTGCCAAGCTCTGGGGATCATATTCGGATCCGGTGCGTCCATGGCGCAGCCTCTACCTACCCTATACACCCGGTGGTTATAGAGGGAGTGGGTCTCAAGAAACAAGTGCAAGTGGCCATTGTACCAAGGCTTCCACACGAAGTAGTCTTAGGCCGAGATTGGCCACAATTTCGGAAAGGTCTGGCTAAGGAGTTGCAGGTGGAAAACTACCCACTCGCTACCTTTCCGCGAGTTGATTTAGCTGAGGAGAAGACCCTGCCCAAGGTAGGCAAGGTAGCTGACCCCATGCTAGCTAAGAATGGCGCTATTATGAATACCACAGTCAGGGAGAAGACCTTACCCGAGGTAGGCAAGGTAGTTGACCCCAGACTAGCCGAAAGAATGGGTATGATCACTACCCGTACAGGGGATAAGCCCCTAGGAGAAGAAATTGGTTCACAAGTAGACCCAGTGCCAGGAACATCCTTCCAGGAAGACCTGCTTACTCAGGCCAAAGACACTCCTAGGAAAGGGAAACCTGAAAGGAGAAGGGAGAGGAGGACCCGGGCACAAAATAGGGTTAAAATAATGACAGGACAGGAATTACCCTGGGTTCCTGCCGAATTAAAGGAAAAATTTCCCTCATTCCCTGCGGAACAGAGGGCCGATCCTACGCTCCGTCGAGCGTATGAGTACGCTATGAAGGGATCGGAGACCCTACCAAGATTTCTATTAGAGGACAATATCTTGTACAGGGAAAGTACAGATACCCGCCTAGGGGGCACAAAGAAACAATTAGTGATACCTCAAGCTTTTAGGGGTGTAGTGTTGAGACTAGCACACGATCACCCATTGGGAGGACATAAAGGGGCACAGGGCACTTTGGAGCAAGTGTTGGCTAGGTTCTATTGGCCCGGGGTCTTTGGGGAGACAGCAAGATTCTGTGCGTCATGCCCGGCCTGTCAGAGGGTCACGACGGCTTATCCACCGGAGGCTCCTTTAATTCCGATGCCAGTCATAGCCAGACCAGTACATAGACTAGCGGTAGATATAGTTGGGCCGTTGGTAAAAACGCCCAGAGGCTACCAGTACATACTGGTCGTCATCGATCATGCCACTAGGTTCCCTTGGGCCGCCCCCTTACGGAATACGTCCGCTCGCCTCATAGCGTTGGAATTGGTGAAAATTTTTTGTGAGGTTGGGTTCCCACGGGAGGTATTATCTGACAGAGGGAGTAACTTTATGTCCCGATACCTTGCACAGTTATGGGAGGCCTTTGGAATCCAGCATATCCATACTGCAGCATACCATCCACAGACTAACGGCCTGATGGAAAGGTTTAATCAGACCTTGAAAAATATGCTGCGGAGGTCCCTTGAGGGTAACATGGCCGAATGGGACACCATGTTGCCATTAGTGTTATATGCTTGTAGGGAGAGGAAGCAAGCATCCACAGGCGCTTCTCCCTACGAACTTATGTATGGGCGGACGCCGAGAGGAGTGCTGGACATACTGGGGGAGCAATGGATAGCACCCATAGAGGGCGGGCAGGAGGTGCCCCAATTTTTGATAGACTTAAAAGGCCGCTTACGCCGTATGGCGGAAGTGGTAGAAGGAAATTTACAGACGAGCAAGGCTCGTCAGAAGGCTTATCACGACAGGCGAGCCCGACCGCGGGTCCTACAAGTGGGGGATAAGGTACTAGTTATGGTGGCCGCTGCCGCCTCCAAGTTTGAAAATACCTGGAAGGGGCCCTATAAGGTATTAAAACAGGTGGGTCTGGTGACGTATTCCTTAGAGACAGGGAAGGGCAGGCGACAGGTGTACCACATCAACGTATTGCGCCCATGGCAGGAGCGGGTCGATAAAGTAGCTGCAAGACCAGACAATAACCCAAGAGCATTAGTTGGGATTTCCAGCTGTGCGCGCGCGTGGGTGCGCCAGCTGGCAATTGCTTAAGGTGGGGGATATGTGATGATGTGAAGGCTGCAGAGCCCTTTAAAAGTAGAAAAAACTCTGAGATTTGTTCCCACAAGCGGGGGATGGGATCACAGAAGCACATTTCCCACAGAGAGAATGAAACCAAGGCACATAGAAGCAGGGTTAGCTTGAAGCCACACCCAACCTCTAGGACAGCTGCAAGCAGAGAGAGGGTGGGGTCAGAGAAGCAAACAGTTCACAGAACATATAAGCTGCGTCACACAGGAAGTAGGAGAGAGAGGAACGGGAGCTGGAGAATCAGCTGAGAGTTGATTCCAGAGCTTCACACACTCGAGGACTAGGCACAGGATGGTGCAAAGGAAATTGCAATGCTAAAGGGAAACTAGCAAAACCCCGAGGACAAAGTTTCTTTGAAGAATCAGCTGAGTGGGAGGAGGAATCAGGTACTGATCAAACGGTATGTGCTCAAACACCAGAAAGACTGCAAAGAAGGTCTGTTCAAAGGCAGGACCGGTTGCAGGCTAGGAGCCAAAGGAAAAGGCCAGTAAACCAGGGAAGAAAACAGGATTTCAAAGCTGTTAATTCTGCTAAGCCCAGAAGGACTGACCACTACTTACAAGGCAAGTGCAAAGGGTGTGGGCATAGAAAGAACCAGCAGAGAAGCCTGGATTTTACCTCTGAATCAGAATATAGCAGTTCTAGTCTTGAACTTCCACACAGATATTATAGAAAGCCTGTTAGGAGGAGAGTTACTGCTAGTCAAGAAGCTTTTGCATTTCCTGATGAGAAACTATTAAGGGGGAGAAAAGCAAAAGGTTCCAACCCAGTTACAGAGGGGAACCGTGAGCTAAAGTGGAGAAACCTTTGTAAGCTTCTGAAGAACATACAACAGGTTAAACCAGAGATTACCCCAAGCTCAGAGCCATACAATTCCCCAACAGAAATGGACGTAGACTGTCTCTCGGATAAATCAATGTCCTCTGCTGAATCGATGGATTGCAGTCTCTGTGTGTCTAATGTATAAAGCTTTTCCTTTATGCTGTGTGAAACAAGTAAGAAGACGTCAGGAGTTCAGATATCATTGTATGCTTGGAAAGCAGACAAGTGGATAAGAAAAACCTCATGTGAAAGCCTAGCTAGTTTTATTGCTGCTGTAACGTCAGTTGAAAAAGCTAGTGGTTTAAAAGCTAAGAGGTAGCACTCTGAGTAATGTTTTAAACTTGAAGTCAGCAAGGAAAGTAAAGCTTTTCATATTGCCAAAGTTTGTGAGTAATGCACAAAGATATTTCTACTGCATTTGTAAATACTAGAAAATACTGCTATCAAGGTTAAGAAGTTTATGGAAGAAATTCACCTTGCACATTTTGGAGAAGAATCCTATACCTTTGGTTGAATGTGTTTTTACCTTTCTGGAATTTTGCCACAAATGATTTCCTTACAGAAAATCAAAATAAAAGCAATTTATGTTATAAATTGTCCTGTGCTCCTTCTATTCGGACTGCTAATAAAAGCAAACCACAACTACAATTAAGGAGGTGATCCACCGTCTCTCATCAGGCAGGTGTCTATACCAAATAGCACTATAAGTGTCCAAACAGAGACAATCTGCCGGGCCACCCCTAGGGGCAGTGCGGTGAGGGCGTTGGAAGGCGTCACAATATATATATATATTGTGATGGTGAAAGCCCTATGAAAAGCCTGAAAGGGGATGAAAATCCTGAAGTCCCCACTGAAGGCAATGACAATGCACAGCTACAAGGAAAACTCAGCCTACGTCAGAGAAAGAGGCAGTTCCCTGTAGGAAGCAAACGACGCCCTAGTGCAGGGGTGGAGGCTAACCCCCTTTCTGATTAGTCACAAGGAAGTAGGAAGCCAGGGTTAAAAACCACGTGCAGAGGAAAGGAAAGGGGTACGGGGGAGAGACTGGAAGACAGACTCAAAGAGAGACCCGAGGACAGACCTGGATGGAGAACTGATTGGAGAACCAACAAGGAAGCTGATCAGGAAAATATCCAGAGAACCAGTTGGAAGGCAAGTGAAAGCCAAGACCAGAGTCTGAGACCAGAGAGTCCAGGCAGAACAGCCTGTGTGAAAGGGAAAGGCACGCACTCAGACAAAGCCAGCATTCAAAGGTAAAAGCACAGACAATTGGAGAAGACATGCAGGCCAGTCAAACAGTTGCTACAGCTGGGAGGCTTGGAGAGGTGGAAAGAGCACCAGTGCTGACACAGAGAAACCGCCTCAAGGTAAAACTGACCATTTTATATCTGATAACTTGGCAAAAGAGATAAAGGCTAGTTTTAATGAGCAGGAGCTGGAACCCTCCCCCTCTACTGTGAAACGTTGGATTGAAAGTCTAATACCTGCTGCAAACTCCAGACCAGATAATTCTGACGTTTGTGAAGCTTCTAACTTAGGGGCACTGCAGAGACTATTCTCTAGTGAGAGGATTGAAACCCCTAGTACCAAAACACCTGAAAAGGCTGACTTGCTGTGGGATCACTTCCACCTGTTTCTAAAGAGAGAGAAGCTAAAAGAAGTCCCCACATATGAGAAAGACTTTGGTAATTCTAATGGCATTGAGGAAATGCAGATAGAAACCACTGTACCTGAATGTGATGATTTTCCTATACCAATGGACTGTTGTTTAACTCACAAGAATACCACAGTAAGAAAGTGAAACAGGAGAGAGTTTTAAAAGCCTTTTAATAAGGTAGCTTTTACCTTTGACTCAGAAGAAAGCAGTGCTGTGTTGTATTCATTGTTGAGAGTAACGGAGTTTGGGAAGACGTTGTTTGGTGAAAGTGAAACCAGCTGTGTTTAGTTCTGCTGCAGTATAGTGTGTGACCACACGGGGCAGTGCAGAGAACAGCAGAGAAGAAAAGTTTTGTTTTTCATTTCTCCTGGTTTTTCCTGTGTTCATCTTTTCATTTGGAGAAGTTATCCTAGTGCATTTGTTGTGTTTTGAACCTCCGCGTGCCTTTAAAAATCCCCATTGTATAAATAATAAAAATCTTGCAAAGCCTTACCACCTGCCTCAACTACAATTCATTCCTACAGAGTAAAGAACTTTTATTCTAAAGGACAGTAAGGCCGCCTATCAGCTGTCAGCCTCTTGGCCCAGCCGGTGGGTGTGGCAATATATATATATATATATATATATATATATACACACACACCGGCATCTTGCTTAGTTCAGTTTAGTTAAAATTGTTTGGTTAATACTTTTACTTAATTGTTGCTCCGGTGAGTGTGCTTTGTCAATAGGTTACTGGAGTGAGGAGGCGGTTCCTCTGTATTTATACCAGTGACATCAGGGAAAAATGATGTTTCTCAGTCTCCAAGCTGCTGGAAGAGGAGCACAACCCAAAGGTTTCAGGGCTAGACTGGAGTTCCTAAAGGAACAAGAATTAGCAGGTAAGTCTAATTTCACATTAGATATGATTGGAATATCAGAGACATGGTGGAAGGAGGACAACCAGTGGGACACTAAGATACCCTGGTACAAACTATATCGTAATGATAGAGCTTATCAAATTGGTGGAGGGGTTGCGCTCTATGTTAGAGAGGGCATTGAGTCAGAAAGGATTAAAGTTTTGCAGGAAACAAAATTTGCTATAGAATCTCTATGGATTGAAATTCCATGTAAAAAGGGGAAGGCGATGGCATTGGGGGTATACTATTGACCGCCTGGCCAGAATGAACAGATGGATGATGAAATGCTCAAAGAAATCAAGGAAGCTAACAAATGTTACAGCACAGTAATAATAATGCGTGATTTCAATTAAATAAATGACTGCTTCTTGGAGCAGCTGGTTCATGAACCGACCAGAGGGGAAGCCATATTAGACCTAGTCCTTAGTGGAACACCAGATCTAGTGCAAGAGATAAGGGTGTTGGGGCCACTTGACAATAGTGATCATAGCATGATCAAGTTTGATTTAATTAGTGGAGGAGGGATGGTAAGGAAATCCACAGTACTACCTTTTAACTTTCAAAAGGGAGACTATGATAAAATGAGGAAAATAATTAAGAAAAAAATAAAAGGAGCAGTTGCAAAGGTTAAAGACTTACATCAAGGTTGGGTATTGTTGAAAATACTATCTTGGAAGCCCGGACCAGCTGTATTCCACACATTAAGAAAAGTGGAAGGAAGTCCAAAAAACTGCCAGCATGGTTTAAAGGTGAGGTCAGAGAGGCTGTTTCCAAAAAAGCATCTTTCAGGAAATGGAAAAAAGAGCCAAACGACGAAAACTGGAAACAGCACAAGCACTGGCAAGTTAAATGCAAAGCATTGATAAGGCAGGCAAAGCGAGAATTTGAGAAGGAACTTGCTACGGAAGCAAAAACATGAAATAAAGACTTTTTCAAGTACATTCGTAGGAAAAAATCTGTGAGAGAGTCATTTAGATGATAGAGGGGTTAAAGGGACACTAAGAGGTGACAAGGCGATGGTGGAAAGACTGAATGAATTCTTTGCTTTGGTCTTTACTGAGGAAGATGTAGGGATGTTACCCATGACTGAAGTGGCATTTAAAGATGCGGAGGAATTGAAGGAAATATCAATACATTGGGAAGATGTATTACAACTATTTGATAAACTGAAGAGTAGCAAATCACCTGGACCAAGGATGTTGAAAGAACTGAAATATCAGATTGCAGACCTGCTATTAGTAATCTGTGAACTATCAGTAAAATCATCTGTAATACCTGAAGATTGGAGGGTGGCGAACATAACACCAATTTTTAAAAAGGGTTCCAGGGGTGATCCGGGAAACTACAGACTGATGAGCCTGACATCACTACCAGGAAAAATGGTAGAAATCATCATAAAGAACAAAATTACTGAACATGTAGATAGTGTCACAGCCCCTACTAGTGGCAGCACGCAGAAAGGAGAGGGCGGACACTTATTGTTGGTTGAAGAAGGAAAAACTTTTCTAGACCAGGTGCATCATGGTCTTTGTAGTCCCACTTCATAAAGAAATAGTTGTGAGCCTTGTGCAGGGTTAAACTTAAATGGTTTTTTTATTCCCTTTGTTGCGCAAAGGTTTTCCAGGAAGACAAAAACAGAATGTACCTTACTTCAGGGTTTATAACAAAATATTTACAAAGTCAGTAACTGTTACAGGCGCTTCACAGTTCTTTGCATTAAATAACTGTTATGGCTTTTTAGTATGCCTCTCTGTAAAGGTTTCACAAACCTTTCCCAGCTTTGTTTCCTATCAGTACGGTTCTCTGGGTTATAAGCTTTTCTAGGAGCTGGCTCACATCTTGGAAAGGAAATATAACTGTACCTTGGATCTTTGAGACGTGCTCTGCTGGTATTTGCTCTACCCGGCAGTCTCCTTCTATCACCGTCTTTCCTGAAGACTGGCTCCTGGAGCTTTCTGGAATGGGCTTGTCCTCCCTGGAGCTTAGCTCTTCCTTGTAAGTACTCCAAGTTTCTCTGCCTTTCAGTATGTGAGGTTCCTCTCTCAGGTCCCCTCTCAGTTCCTCTCTGAACTTGTGTTTCTCTCCAAACTTGTGGTCCTCTCTGAGCTTGAGGTCCTCTCTCAGCTCCTCTCTCAGCTCGTAGTCCTCTCTCAGTTCCTCTCTGAACTTGTGTTCCTTTCCCAGTTCCTCTCTCAGCTCGAGATCCTCTCTGCTTTCTTCCTTCTGAGCACTGTTTATAAAGCCGTTTCGCCACTGAGCTTGCTGGCTCTCTACTCAGGTGTACCTGATTAGCTCCTGCATTCTCAAAACCTGGGTGTGTCAGCTTAGCTCCTGCAGCCTCGTGCCTGCTCCCTCTAGCTGCACTTTAGGTAACTGCACCCTCTGTGAGTCAGTTGCTTTATAATAAACAGTGTTTTTCCTAAGTCTATAGCTTCAATGGCTTCAGCTTCATCACAATAGTTATGGCTTAATGGGAGACAGCCAACATGACTTTAGACAAGGAAGATCTTGTCTTACTAATCTGTTATATTTTTTTGAAGGTTTGAATAAACAGGTAGACAAAGGTGAGTCAGTTGATATAGTGTATTTGGACTTTCAGAAAGCCTTTGACAAGGTCCCTCATCAGAGACGTTTGGGAAAACTAAAGAGTCATGGGATAGGAGGCAGTGTACTATTGTGGATCAGGAACTGGTTAAAAGATAGAAAGCAGAGGGTAGGGCTAAATAGCCAATTTTCCCAATGGAGAAAGGTGAATAGTGGTATACCCCAGGGATCTGTGCTGGATCTGCTGCTTTTTGACATATTCATAAATGACCTGGAAAGTGGAATAACAAGTGAGGTTATCAAATTTGCAGATGACACAAAACTATTTAAAGTTGTTAAAACCAATGAGTATTGTGGAAAATTGCAAGAGGATCTTAATAAATTGGAAGACTGGGCATCAAAATGGCAGATGAAATTTAATGTGGACAAGTGCCAAGTTATGCACCTAGGGAAGAACAACCCAAACTATGGTTACACAATGCAAGGTTCCACATCCTAATGTGGAATCAGCACCCAGGAAAAAGATTTAGGTGTCATTGTAGATAACATGTTAAAACCCTCTGCCCAGTGTGCAGCGGCGGCCAAGAGAGCAAATAGAATGCTAGGTATCATAAGGAAAGGAATGGAAAATAAAACAAAGGATATTATAATGTCTCTGTATCGTTCCATGGTACGACCGCACCTTGAATATTGTGTGCAATTCTAGTCGCCGTATCTTAAAAAGGATCTAGCATTATTAGAAAAGGTTCAGAGAAGAGACACCAAAATGGTAAAGGGGATGGAAGAATACCCCTATGAAGAAAGGCTAAAAAGGTTAGGGCTCTTTAACCTGGAAAAGAGACAGCTGAGGGGAGATATGATAGAGGTCTATAAATTAATGAACGGAGTGGAACGGGTAAACGTACATCGATTGTTTACGTTATCGGAATATAGAAAGACTAGGGGACATGCAATGAAGCTACAGGGTAAACTATTTAAGACTAATAAGAGAAAATATTTTTTTACTCAACGTGTAATCAAACTCTGGAATTTGTTACTGGAGGATGTAGTAAAGGCTGTTAGTGTAGCTGGGCTTAAAAAAGGTTTGGACAAGTTCCTGGAGGAAAGGTCCATAAACCATTATTAAAAAGGGACCAATGATTTTATTTATTTCTTTATTATTTATTTACAGTCTCTTTTATACCGCGCTATTCAACATCAGTGCGGTTTACATAAAACAGAATGACTAGCACAGTGCAGCAAGCTGATCTGTGTTTACAAAGAACAGGTACTACAACTTGGATAAAACTGGGGTAACTATTTACATCTAGGCGACACGTTATGTCTTGTCAAAAGTAATTGTAGTCATGGATGGCTTGCGGGATAAAACTGGGGTAATACAAGCATTGTGGAAAACTGGGGTAATACAAGCATTGTGGAACCTGTGTTTTTTGGGAAAACTGCTAGGTACGTATGACCTAGATTGGCCACTGTTGGAAACAGGATACTGGGCTTGATGGACTTTGGTCTGACTCAGTATGGCATATTTTATGTTCTTATGTTCTTGAATATTGTATGCAATTCTGGTTGCCGTATCTTAAAAAAGGTATAGCATTATTAGAAAAGATACAGAGAAGAGCCACCAAAATGGTAAAGGGGATGGAAGGATACTCCTGTGAAGATAGTGTTTAGATATTTAAGTTCTTTACTTACTAACGGTTGCTGGGGATACTTATACTAATAAAACTGTATCTAATACATTTAATGTACTTTGTTCACCTTAAGTTTAATTAATCTCAGGTCCTTAATGTATGTCTGATGAGGATAAACAGATGCACCTGAGAGTGAATATGGCATCTCCTTTCCCTTAAGAGGTTTAAGCACCTATAAAGCTATGATTATCCCGTAGCTATGAAAAGCTGGCTGCTAAACAGTACCCTGTCCTGTGCTTCTAAATTCCAGGGGGAAGTCCCACAGCCCTTGCTTGGATACAGGGAGTCTTGGGTTCTAAATTTAACCAGAAGTAGCAGTCCCCTTTAGTAGTCCTTTTAGACTGAGAATCACAGAACTCTGGTTGAACTATTTATGCCTGTGCTTCTGAGGTAAGCTGTGACCAATTTCCTGGGTGATTAACACAGTCCTTGCTTGGATAGAAGGAGTTTTTCACAATGGCCCTGGCTTTAACACCTATTTAAAAAAATTTCACAGGTCTCTTGCCCCCTATGTAGAAGGTCTCTTTGTAAAGGTCTCTTGAAATAATTTATTGCTCAAAGAATACTGACCCTGTTTTGCCCTTTATGCTAAGTTATATTCTGCTTTGATTTAAATTAAAGCTCTTTGCTGCTACTAGGCCCTGACTATTACATTTAAACTAGCAGCTCTCTTTTGGGTTCTAAATTTAACCAGAAAGCTCTCTTCGGTGTTTTAAATTTAAACTGAAATCTCTTTGCTGCTACTAGGTCAATACTGATTTAACAAATACACTGAGTTCACAGATTAATCAGCTTTAATCTAAAGAATTCCTTTTTCCCCAAGATTTAGAAAAATTCCCAGAAGTAAATACTTACAATTGCAGATCTCTCTCCAGAAGTAGCAGTCCCCTTTTGTAGTCCTTCATGACTCTCTCATTCCTGCTAATTTCAACCCCTGCTTCTGCCTCCATCACACTCCTTTCCCTCCTTTGAAGTCCACTCCAGCCACCTTTTTACTGCACTATCTCTCCAGATAGGTGTCATTTATCGACCCCCTGACAAGTCCACCTCTATCTTTCTCACTGACTTTGACTCATGGTTTTCCTTCTTTCTGGAGATATCTTCCCCCTCCCTTATTCTTGGGGATTTTAACATTCATGTTGCTAATCCCTCTAACCCTTATGCTTTAAAGCTACTTGCCCTGTCTCCTCATTCAACCTCTAGCTGTGCTCTCTTGCCCTATTCACCAGCATGGCCACTGCCTTCACCTCATCTTCTTTTGTAACTACTTACTCTCAAAATTCTGTACCTCAAGCTCTTCCTTTATTTGACCATCACCTGCTATGCTTCACTCTTCATCACCTCATTCTCACCCAATCTTCACCAAATCTCTTTAGGAATCTTCATGTTATTGACCCAACGACTCCACTACTATCTCTTCACCTCTTTCTTCCACAGTGTTATCTGAGTCTGAGTCTGCTGATGAGGCAGTATCTTCCTATAAAACTGCACTCTCCTCTGCTTTGGATGCTTATATTCCTTCTCTGAGTCATACTCTACATCAGCCCTGGCTGTCCTTGACAACCCATTACCTACATTCCTGTGCCAGCTCAGCTGAGTGCATTTGTCTCAAATCTCACACTCTTGTGGACTTTCTACAGTTCAGATTCATGCTAGCCTCTTTCCAGTCAGCCATAGCACTCACCAAACAAGACTATTATATCCACCTAACTCGCTTGTCTCTGATCATCGCCAACTCTTTACAACTCTCAACTCTCTCCTCAAGGTACCTCCACCTCTGGCCCCTCCTTCCCTTTGGCTGACTATTTCCATGACAAAGTCCACAAGATTACACTCAAATTCCCCACTAGGTATTTTCATCCCTCTTCATTCCCTACTCCACCTCCTCCCCTCAGTCTCTGCCACCCTTTCTTCCTTTTCTAAGATCTCTGAGGAGGAAACCACATATTTTCTTTCATCCTCCAAACTCATTATCTGCTCCTGTGACTCTATTCCCATCCATCTCCTAAGCTCCATCTCTTTTGCTGTCATTCCTTCCATCTGTCTTATACTCAACCTATCTCTTCCCACTGCAACTGTTCTGTAGTCTTCAAGCATGCTTACATCTCTCATCTCTCCTCAAAATCCCTTAGTAGACCCTACCTGTCCTTCTAGTTATTGACACATCTACATCCTCCCCTTTATTTCTAAACTACTTGAATGTGCAGTTCACTGTCATTGTCTTGACTTTCTCTCTTCTCAAGCCCTTCTGGATCCATTACAATCTAGCTGTCATCATTTACATTCTACTAAAACTGCTCTTGCCAACATAACTGGTGACTTGTTCCTGGCCAAATCCAAGGGCCTTTACTCAATCCTCATCCTTTTTGACCTTTCTGCTGCTTTTGACACTGTTGACCACCGCCTTCTCCTTGATACCTTGTCCTTACTTGGTTTTAAGGACTTTGTTCTATCCTAGTTCTCTTCCTATCTCTCTCACCACACTTTTAGTGTTCATTCTGGTGGATCCTCCTCTACTGCTATCCTACTTTTAGTTGGTGTACCCCAAGATTCTGTCTTTGGACCACTCCTTTTCTTTCTATATATGTAGTCCCTTGCTGCGTTCATCTACTCCCATGGCTGCAACCTCCTGCTTGCTGGTCTCCCTCTGAATTATCTCTCTCCCCTTCAATCTGTTCAAAACTCAGCTGAGTTGCTAATCTTCTACCAGTCTTGCTATGCTCACATAACCCCTCTTCTCAAATTGCTTATTTTGCTCCCTATTCATTTCCATATCCAGATCCTACTGACCTACAGAGCTTAAAAGGGAGAGAGAATTGTTGCTGCAAGATGCGAAATAGCCTCACGTTGCAACAGCACCAATATGCCACCTATTGAGAATTATGACAGGCGTCTGGCAGATTTGGACCTGATGCATAGGTTAACGGGTTTAAAAAAGGAAGAGGGGAGAAGGTGGAGCGACGAGGGGGTTTGGAGATGGCTTAGAAATAGAGGGAAGATGGTTGAGATATGAGTAACAAAATGTTGGGTGGTGGGGGAAGTAGGGGTCAGGCCAGATAATATTAAGAAAAAGGGTGTTTATTGCCTTGGTTTGTGTCCTCACCTGGAAAGGTTTAAAAGGCGGGAAGGTGGGAGGGAAGAAGGGGAGAGAAGGGATGAGGGGTAGAAGGGGAGAAAAGAAATAGTGATGTGTAGCTGTTGTGTGGCAAGCTTAAGCTTGTTTTGTTGTTATGTTTATGAAATATATAATGAGGAAAGCATACGAAAAGGCTAGAGGGGAAGAGGGGAGGTGGGAGGGTTTGCAGAGAGGTGAGGAGGGCTGGGTAATGCGGAATGGCAGTGAGAGAGATGGAATTGTTGTAAGCTTATAGGGAAATAAATGTAAATTTGCTGTAGTATTTTGTTTATGAGCTTATCTGATGTAAAACTAATAAAGATTAAAAATTAAAAAAAAAAGGTAGAGAGAAGGCACTGTGGGTTAAACTACAAAGAGGGAAAGAGAAATCTATTTGCATTGGCATGATATACAGACCACCCTTACAGGAGAAAGAGATGGACGGAGAGTTAATTGAAGACATACGCAGCATTGCCAGGAAAGGGGAAGTGCTACTGATAGGAGATTTCAATATGCCAGAAGTTGATTGGCACATTGCTGCTGCAGTATCATCTAGAAGTAAGAAGATCCTGGACTCTTTACAGGTAGAACTATTCAGGCAACCAGTAACAAAACCCACACGTGAAGGTGCCATATTGGACTTGGTGCTTATCAATGGTGAAAATGTTTCTGATGTTATAGTGGGAGATCATTTTGCATCCAGTGATCACCAGATGGTGTGGTTCAGTATTAGGACTAGAGCTGTTAAAATCCATTCAAAAGCGAGGGTCTTGAACTTTAGGAAAACTAACTTTGCCAAGATGGGCCAATACCTCAGGGAGTTGTTAGCGGGATGAGAACAGCTGGGGGATGTAGAAAAACAGTGGGCAAAACTGAAAGGGGATACTTTAAGGGCAATCAACCTTTTTGTTAAAATGGTAAATAAAGGTAAAAGGAAAAGGAGACCACTGTGGTTTTTGAAAGAAGTACCTGAAAAGTTGAAGAATAACAGGGAGGCCTTCATGAAATACAAAAGATCACAGAGAGAGGAAGACAGGCATCTATATTTGGAAAAACATAAGAGAAGCTAGCAAAGTCATCAAGAAAGCAAAGATTCAAAAAGAAGAGGAAATAGCAAATGCAATCAAATGGGGGGATAAGATGTTTTTCACATATGTTAGTGAGAAGAGGAAGGACAAAAGTGATAGTCTCAAACTTAAGGGTGAAGGGAAGGAATATGTAGAAGCTGATGAGGATTGTGACATAGTGGGTCCTTCCAGCCCGTTAGATGAGGCTAAAAAGCCAGGAACAGGAGTAGGGCTGAGTTGTAAACAAAAGCACATGGCTCCTGGTTACCTTAGAAACCAAGCACAGAGGCAAGAGAAACACACGAGCTAATGCAGGACATCTGCTAGGGGGTGGAGTTGAGCACTGCCCTAGAATTCACCCTGATAAAGAGAGTTCAGTTGAGCTTATGGAGTTAGAAGAAGGGTTTGGAGAAGAAGAAGGAGAAGGAGTAGGAGCTGAGGCATGTGTGCTGGATAAGGAAGCTAATGAGAGCTACGGTGAAGACAGTAGTGCCAGGAAAAAGCCAGAGTCTCTGTGGAAGGGTGAGACAGAGTCTTTCTTCAGGAAAAGAAAAGAAACCCCAAGGGAAAGATATAATAAGGGCAGAGTGGATTACCTGCAGTATCCAGGGGAACACAGAAGTGAAAGGAAGCCAAGAAGACAAGTGAAATCTTCTGTGCAAGGCTTAGGTTGGGAACCTACAGCCAGTCCAAAGCCACAAAGAAAACCTCCACCAGCTAGGCTAAAAGGTAAGCCAAAAGGCTGGTATAAAAATAGTTTCAGTGACTGTATTTACCCAGAGGGTTGGAGCTGGGAAGAGAATACCTGTGCTGATAACGTTTGTGAAAGCCAGTATTTAACTCAGGAATATCAGGTGAATCCTGAAGCAGTTAGAAAGGGCGTGGCATCAGGAGTGCCGTTACAAACATTTCCTTCTAGCCAGGAAGAGTTAATGGACTTTGAACCTGAGTGTGTGAATATTGATGAAGATATCATGGACTGTACGATATCGCTTGCTAGTGAAATAATCTCATTACGCTGAAGGCATGTTTTGAAAGAGAAAGTACAGCACTACTAGCATTGGGAAGCAGAGAGCTGTGAAGAAACAGCATTGTTATGTTGGAATGCTAGATATCAACCTGTTTATTGCTGAAGTAAGCCTTTTCTGTTAAAGAACCTTTGATTTGTCCTTATGCCAGTAAATACCTGGTTTGTGTTACTTTGTTCATGGTGAAATCCACCCCGGGAGGGGAAATAAAATCCTTTGGTTGCTTAAACCACTTTTCCACAACTGCTCCTCATTGATTCGGTGAAGAGACTACATTTCCACAAAAGCCCAGCTTCAGGATTTGTAAAGTAGCTGCTTCAGTGGGCAAAAACCACTCACTTAACCTCTACCCACTTATACACGGGGGTTTAAGGAGAGCTGGTGACAGGATAAAGCGGAATCGCTTAACAAATATTTCTGTTCTGTGTTCACAGATGAAGAACCAGGAGCAAGATGTCCGAAAACACTCACAAACAAGAACAGAAGCGAGGAGCATCTTGAACAATTTTCAGAAGACTGTGTTCATGAGAAACTAGCTAAACTTAAAGTATACAAAGCGATGGGACTGGATGGGATACACCCTAGAATACTGAGGGAACATGGCAGCTCCACTGACTAACCTTTTCAATATCTCGTTGAAGTCGGGAGTGGTGCCAAAGGACTGGAGAGAGGCACATAAGAACATAAGATTTGCCATACTGGGTCAGACCAAGGTCCATCTAGCCCAGTATCCTCTTTCCAACAGTGTCCAATCTAGGTCACAAGTACCTAGCAGTTTCCCCAAAAGACACAGGTTCCACAATGCTGGTAATGGAGCAAGCAGTGGATACAAGGCCGCATGTAGTTAAGCAAGCAGTGGATATTCTGGGTCCACTTTAATAATAATTTCTGGACCTTTCATCCAGGAACTTGTCCAAACCTTTTTTAAACCCGGCTACACTAACAGCTTTTACTACATCCTCCGATAACAAATTCCAGAGTTTGATTACACGTTCATTGGAAAGCATAGTTACTCACCTGTAACAGGTGATCTCCGGGAACAGCAGGAATTTAGTCTTCATAAATGACCTGGAAAGTGGAATAACGAGTGAGGTTATCAAATTTGCAGATGACACAAAACTATTTAAAGTTGTTAAAACCCAAGAGGATTGTGAAAAATTGCAAGAGGATCTTGATAAATTGGAAGACTGGGCATCAAAATGGCAGATGAAATTTAATGTGGACAAGTGCAAGGTTATGCACCTAGGGAAGAACAACCCAAACTATGGTTACACGATGCAAGGTTCCACATTAGGAACCACCACCCAGGAAAAAGATTTAGGCATCATTGTGGATACCATGTTAAAACCCTCGTCCCAGTGTGCAGCGGCGGCCCAGAGAGCAAATAGAATGCTAGGTATGATAAGGAAAGGAATGGAAAATAAAACAAAAGATATTATAATGCCTCTATATCGTTCCATGGTGAGACCGCACCTTGAATATTGTGTGCAATTCTGGTCACCGTATCTTAAAAAGGATATAGAGATTTTAGAAAAGGTTCAGAGAAGAGCCACCAAAATGGTAAAGGGGATGGAAGGATACTCCTATGAAGAAAGGCTAAGAAGGTTAGGGCTCTTTAACCTGGAAAAGAGACGGCTGAGGGGAGATATGATAGAAGTCTATAAATTAATGAACGGAGTGGAACGGGTAAACGTAGATCGATTGTTTACCTTATCAGAATATAGAAAGACTAGGGGACATGCAATGAAGCTACAGGGTAAACTATTTAAGACTAATAAAAGAAAATATTTTTTCACTCAACGTATAATCAAACTCTGGAGTTTGTTACCAGAGGATGTAGTAAAGGCTGTTAGTGTAGCTGGGTTTAAAAAAGGTTTGGACAAGTTCCTGGAGGAAAGATCCATAAACCATTATTAAGAAGTGACCGAAGATATCAATGCTTGACCCAGTACAAGCATTGTGGAACTTGTGTCTCTTGGGGAAACTGCTAGGTACATATGACCTAGATTGGCCACTGTTGGAAACAGAATACTGGGCTTGATGGACCTTGGTCTGACCCAGTATGGCATATCTTATGGGTATCGTCGGTACCGACGGAGCCTGCAAAGGAATGCTCCCCAGCGTCCAATAGGAAAGCTTTTGGGAGCATCCCACAGCGCCTTCATGCTGCCTTCCCGCCTTTCCCAACTGTCCCTCTCCAGTTGAGTTTAAAGCTGAGAGAAAAGAGAGAGGGAAAGAGAGAAAGAGAGAGAGAGAGAAAGATACAACTCCTAGGGGAGGTGGGTGGGTTATGAAGACTAAATTCCTGATGTTCCCGAAGATCACCTGTTACAGGTGAGCAAATATGCTATCTCCAGGAACAAGCAGGAATGTAGTCTTCACATATGGGGACTCCATAGCTGCAGATGCCAGGGAGATGGCCCCAGAAAGTTGTGTGCCCTTGTGAAAGGGCTCCACTTCCCCCCACGGATCTCAGGCATCCTACCAGGGATGGTGGGTAGGAGTTGATTAAGTCTGGAACAGGTGTTGAAGAACAGCCTGACCAAACAAGGCATCCCGGCGGAAGTCCTTGTCTAAGCAGTAATGGGCTGTGAAGGTACGTACCGAAGCCCAAGTAGCTGCTCGACAGATGTCATCGATAGACACAGAGTGAAGATGAGCCATTGAGACTGCCATGGCTCTCGCATTGTGAGCTGTGACATGGCCTTCAAGAGGAAGGTTCTTACTCTCATAGGCAAAAGATATACACTGTGCAATCCAGCTGGACAGTGTCCTTTTGGAGACTGGAAGTTCCAAATGACTAGGATCAAAAGCAACAAAGAGTTGAGAGGGTTTTCTATGTTGCTGTGTCCTTTGCAAGTAAAAGGCCAAAGCTCTTTTATAGTCCATAGTATGAAGGTTCCTTTCTGCATTTGAGGCGTGAGGCCTTGGAAAGAATACAGTAAGGTAAACCACTTGGTTTAAATGAAAGGGCGAAACCACCTTTGGCATAAAGTGTGGATGAGTCCTAAGGACTACCTTATCATGATGGAACCTTGTATAAGGAGGATCAGCCACCAACGCTTGCAATTCACTGATGCGACGTACTGATGTGATTGCAATGAGAAAGATAACCCTCCAGGAAAGGAATTTCAAAGAGGTAGTGGCTAATGGTTCAAAGGGCAGTTTCATGAGCTGCCCAGGTACCAGATTTAAGTCCCAAGCCACCGGTGGTGGCTTAATGGGAGGCTTCGTTAAAAGAAGGCCTCTCATAAATCTTGCTATGAGAGGATGAGAGGAAATAGGCTGTCCATTTAGAGGCTTGAAAAAAGCTGCACTAGCACTCAAATGGACTATCACTGAATTGGTCTCAAGCTCTGCATTTGATAAATGAAGGAGGTACTCCAGTAATGATTCCAGAGGTATCGCAAGAGGGTTAAGACCCTTCTGTGAGCACCATATGGTAAACCTTTTCCACTTAAATGCATAAGAACGTCTTGTGGAAGGCTTCCTGGAAGCATGAAGGATATCCTTTACCTGCTGGAAAAGGTTAAGTCCGTGAAATTCTAGGCTTTCAGCAACCAGGCCCTGAGATGCAGAGACTGGGATGCCACAGCATCCTGTCCTCTTGAGAAAGAAGATCTGGAGCAGATCCTAACTCCAGAGGCGGAGCTTGAGAGAGATGTAGGAGCAGAGGGTACCACGGTTGCCGTGGCCAACGTGGAGCTATGAGATTCATATGACCTCTGTCTCTCTGAAGCTTGTACAGGGTTTTGGTAATTAGGGGAATGGGTGGAAAGGCATACAGGAAGTCCTGACCCCAAGGAAGGAGGAAAGCATCCCTGGCCTGACAACCTCAAGCCGGAATTCTGGAACAGAACCAGGGAAGTTTGGCATTCAGCGGACTTACAAAGAGGTCTATGTCCAGGGTTCCCCAAATTTGAAAAATTTGGGCCACCTGGTCTGCATGGAGAGACCATTCATGTGGAAGCAGAACTCAACTAAGTTTGTCTGTCCAAGAGTTTTGAATGCCTGGAAGATACACCGCAAGGAGATGAATCTGATGCTCTCTGGCGAGGGTCCATAGTCGCAAAGCTTCATTGCACAGTGACAGAGAGCCTGTTCTGCCCTGCTTGTTCGCATAGAACATGGCTACATGATTGTCCGTTTGAACTAGGACTGTCTTGTAGCTGAGCTGGGTTTCAAATACTCAAAGAGCAAGGAAAATTGCTCTGAGTTCCAGGAGGTTGATATGGAGATAGGCCTCCTGTGGAGTCCAGGTACCCTGGGTAGAGAGGCCATGCAGGTGGGCTCCCCAACCCACCTGTGAAGCATCTGCTGTTAGAGTGGCTTGCGGTGGGGGTTGCTGAAAAGGAGACCCCACCAAAAGGTTTTTGGGTGACTGCCACTATTGGAGGGACAAAATAAGGCGATCTGAGTTTGCTATTTTGTCTAACAGGCAACCTGACGCCTGAGTCCACTGATTGGATAAGGTCCACTGCGCTGCCCTCATATGGAGGCGAGCATAAGGAACCACATGCATGGTGGATGCCATGTGGCCTAGCAACTGTAACATTTCCCGAGCAGTGAGGTGAGATTTTAGCACTGCTTGGGAAGCTAACTGCACAATGCGAAGGCAGCGGGGCTGTGGAAGGAACGCCCTTGTCTGTCTGGTATCCAGAAGAGCCCCTATTCTAGGGATTGAGTGTGAGCAAGGTTGGACTTTGGGACGTTTATGACAAGTCCCAAATACTGAAGGATGCGCATTGTGCGAGACAGAGCAATCCTGGCCTCTGGCTCTGAAGGGGCTCAATGAGCCAGTCGTCTAAGTAAGGGAAGACGAATATTCCCAGGGTGCGGAGAAATGCTGCTACCTCAGCCATGCATTTTGTGAACACCCTTGGTGCAGAGGTCAGGCCAAAAGGAAGAAGCCTGTATTGGTAGTGCTTCCCTTGAAACAGGAATCAAAGGAACCTTCGGTGAGTTGGATGGATGAGAACATGAGTTATGCATCCTTGAGATCTAGAGAACAAAACCAATCCTGACTCTGAAGGTATGGCAGCAGAGTTCCTAGAGAAATCATTTTGAACTTCTCTCTGAACAGGAATTTGTTCAATTCTCTGAGGTCTAGAATGGGTCTGTGTCCTCCTGTTTTCTTTGGAATAAGGAAATAGGGTGAGTAAAACCCTGTACCCCGTTGGGGAATGGGCACCTCTTCTATTGCTCCTTGAGCAAGGAGCATTGTGACTTCTTGACCTAACCCGTCGTTGGGAGAGATCTGAGAATTGAACTGTCTTACTATTGTAGGAGGGGGCATGCTGAGGAAATGAAGCTTGTACCCCTCTCATACAATAGACAGAGTCCAATTTTCTGCTGTTATCTGACACCATCTTGGGGCAAAATGATATAACCTTCCTGGGATGATGGAGAGTTCTGGGCCGTTCAGGGCCAGGAAGGCAAAGTTCTCTAGGTAGGAGTCAAAGCCCCTGTGGAGGCTGAGTCTGCTGAGCCGGTTGAGGCTTAGCTGCTTTTGGCTTCCTTTGTTGCCTAAGTTGTTGCTGCTGTCCCTTTTGGGCAGACTGACCTGAACGATGTCCCTGCTGGGTACAGGAGGGATAAAACTTCTTCTTCTTACTGAAGAATGGTTTCTTAGAGGATCTTTTTCTCGCAGGATCAGCTGTAGATTTGGACAATCTATCCAAAGTGATATTGTCAGCATCTATCTCATTAGCTTTTTCCTGCCAATTCTTGCCAAAGAGATTCTCTCCTGTGCAAGGTATATTCCCCAGTTTGTTCTGTACCCAGATTTCTAAGTCAGATGCCTGGAGCCAGGCAATTCTATGTGCACCTATGGCAATAGCAGCGTTTCTGCTTATGCATTCAAAGCAGTCAAAGTCTGCACGATTCACAAACTTAGAAACATCCTGAGCATGTTTAACAAGAGTAAGATAATCTTGCCTTTTATCTTCAGGAAGGCGAGAGTTCATAAGCTCTAAGTCTCCTGTGACTTCCTTAAGGAACATTCCCATATACAAGATATAGGAACTGATCCTAGCAGAAAGCATGGAAGCCTGGAAGGAGTGACGTCCAAAGGCATCAAGAGTCCTACACTCACGTCCTGGAGGATTAGATGCATGCCTTTTTGTACTCTTCATCCGTCTCATGGCTGATTCCACCACCATGGAATGGTGTGGTAATTGAGTCTTCTGAAACCCAGGACAAGGAGGAACTCGATACATGGTGTCGAGTCTTCGAGAATGAGAAGATGTGGTTAGAGGTGTTTCCCACATCCTTAACATAAGATCATGCAAGATCTCATGAATAGGTAAGGTAGCTGCCTCCTTGGGAGCTTTAGGGTATTGTAGGATTTCTAATTCCTTTGCCCTAGGCTCTTTTTCAGAAGCCACTGTGATGGAAAGACCTCGGGCCACATCTCAGATAAAATCTTGAAAGGACATATCCTCTGGTGGAGACAGCCTATGCTGAGGAGAAGAGAAATCCTCGGGAAGAAGTACTCTAATATTGGCAGAGTCTTCGGAGTCTTCAGACTCATCCGAGGATTTGAAGTATCTCCGATCCGGGTGATCGTGCAATGCACGGTACCGGTACCGATCGAAGTCGGCATCGGAGTGGTCCGGTACCGACTTGTCGATGCCGGATAGAGACGCATGACTCGGTCCCAGTAGAATACCTGCTGATGTCGATGCAGTCGGTGCCGGTACCGCAGTCAGTGCCGGTACCGGTTGAATTGTCTGAAGCAGTTTCAGGGGCATCGAGGCCGTGAGAAGAGCCGCCAGACTGCATTCAGTAGCCAAGAATCTCTGGTCTATCGACACTACCGATGCTTGGGTATCGGTGCCGGTTAAAACGGCCAGAACCCCAGAGCATGGCACCAGTAGTTCTGCCGAGGTTGAAGCCTCGAGAACATCCTGGAGCCCCGTTAGTGCTTTGGAAGCCGAAGCCTCCTGCTGGGGCAATTTTGCCGGTTTAAGTCCCTCAAGGGCAACGCCAGAGGCATCTCAATGTTTAGAAGGAGTTCTACCCTTTGAGGACCGGCTAGATTTATGTTTAGTTACCTGAGATCCATGGGAGGAGGATGAAGCCCTAGAGGACGTCGATGCCACGGAGGCTGCATCGGAGGGAAAAAGGGTGCTGAGCTTAGCAGCTCGGTTTTGCTGGCCCCTTTTTGACATCATTCCACAGGCAACACACTCTGAAATAGAGAGGTCAGGACCTAAACATTTGAGGCACCACTCATGGGTGTCAGTGACGGAGATGGTACCGCCACACTTAGAACACTTTTTAAAACCCGAAGCGGGTTTTTCCATTTTGAGGGAAAAAGTTGGGCCTAAATCTATCGACCACTACTTGACCCTTCTGATTTCCGCTCCATATTCCAAGCACTGGTAACCCCCCACCTTGACTTTGCCAACATTATCCTCCTTGGGCTCCCACAAGCAACATTGAACCCGCTTAGGCTAACCATGAATTCTGCAGCAAGAATACTCACCGGAACATCTAGATCGGACCACATAACTCCAGTACTGATGAGCCTACACTGGCTGCCTCTACACACTAGAATCATATACAAAGCCCTCGTTCTAACTTTCAAGGCCTCAAAAAATCAGCCCCCCACCCCGCTCACCAAGCTCATCCAACCTATGCCACCCAACAGAAGCAGACGCTCGTCATGTTTGAACAAACTAGAAATGCCTAAAACACTCATGAAATGTTCAAAGACAACATCCAATAGAGCCTTCTCACTATTTGTACCAGGAGCATGGAACTCTCTCCCCCCAGAAATTCGTTCCATCACTAATATCATTTCATTCAGAAAGGCTATCAAACATCATCTGTTCCTAAAATACTATTCCAATCTCATTCCCCCCAGTCAATCCTTAACACAACCCCAACTAGAAAATTTGTTAGCCTGACACTCCTCCTGTTACTTATCCATTTTTCACATTACAATACCAAACCATGCCCTTCATATGATGTTTAAACCTCTACTTACATAACACTGTACATAGCTTTTCTCCCCTGTTCATCCAAGTTTGTATCCCCTGTTTATTGTAAACTCAGTGTAACATGTTACATTGTTGTATATTTTGTTCAAATGTAAACCGCACTGATTGTAATAGTGCGGTATATAAGAAATGCAAATAAATAAATAAATAAATAAAATAAATAGTGCCCAAAATGGCACGTGGCACCCGAGAAGAAAATTACTGGAGAAAGACTCCAGAAACAGAGTTGGGGGGTTTTTTTTAGAAAAAAGAAAAGAAGAACCAGCGGTACCGTTATAGCGTCGAGGGAAGGCAGACGCGACCACAAAAAAGAAGTATAAGAAGGGAATTTTTCTGTGGTGACAGGATGTGCGACCTGTCGGCTCCGCGGAAAACGAAGAACTGGAGAGGGACAGTTGGGAAAGGCAGGAAGGCAGCATGCAGGCGCTGTGGGATGCTCCCAAAAGCTCTCCTATTGGACACTGGGGAGCGTTCCCACGCAGGCTCCGTAGGTACCGACGATACCAATATGTGACGACTACATTCCTGCTTGTTCCTGGAGATAAATATTTTCTCTTATTAGTCTTAAATAGGTTACCATGTAGCTTCATTGCATGCCCCAAGTCTTTCTATATTTTGATGGCATAAACAATCGATCTATGTTTACCTGTTCCACTCCATTCATTAATTTATAGACCTGTATTATATCTCCCCTTAGCAGTCTCTTTTCCAGATTGAAAAGCCCTAACCTTTTTAGCCCCTCTTCATAGGGGTATTCTTTAATCCCCTTTACCATTTTGATGTTAGGTTTTGTCTTTGTTGATGTTATAGAACTTTTCCATCGTTGACTTCCACAGATGTAGTCAATTTGATTTTTATACAATCCATTGGGTGAAGTCCATGTGTACAGTCGCCGCTTGTGTTGATGGAAGAAGGTGTTTGAGATGAATAGATCGTTGGTCTTGCAGAATTCTATCAATCTTTCTCCAGCTTTATTTCTGTTGCCAAGTCCATATTTTCCAACTACTTTGCCTTCTTCTTTGTTGCCAACTTTTGCGTTCCAGTCACCCATGACTATCAGGCCAGCAATGAGATGGATCGATACAATAACAGCAGCTACGGGTACCAGTCTGTCAACAATGAGCCGCCTGACTCAAGACCGAACACAATTTAGGATAGCTATCCAGAGGGTTACCATGAGTCGACTCCGACTCGATGGCACTTAACAACAACACCACCATTTTGATGGCTCTTCTCTGTACCTTTTCTAATAACGCTATATCATTTTTAAGATACGGCAACCAGAACTGCACACAGTATTCAAGGAGTGATCGCACCATGGAGCGATACAGAAGCATTATAATATCCTTTGTTTTATTCTCCATGCCTTTCCTTATGATACCTAGCATTCTATTTGCTCTCTTGGCTGCTGCTGCACATTGGGCGGAGGGTTTTAACATGTTATCCACGATGACGCCTAAATCTTTTTCCTGGGTGGTGGTTCCTAATGTGGGACCTTGCCTCGTGTAAGCATAGTTTGTGTTTTTCTTTCCTAGGTGTAAAACTTTGCACTTGTCCATATTAAATTTCATCTGCCATTTGGATGCCCAGTCTTCCAAATTATCAAGATCCTCTTGCAATTTTCCACAATCTTCATGGGTTTTAACAACTTTGAATAGCTTTGTGTTATCTGCAAATTTGATAACCTCACTCATTATTCACATTTCCAGGTCATTTATGAATATGTTAAAAATCAGCAGACCCAGTACAGTTCCCTAGGGTACTCCACTATTCACCTTTCTCCACTGGGAAAATTGGCCATTTAGCCCTACCCTCTGCTTTCTATCTGTTAACAAGTTCCTGATCCACAATAGTACACTGCCTCCTATCCCATGATTTTTTAATGTTGCCAAAAGTCTTACATGAGGGAACTTGTCAAAGGCTTTCTGAATGTCCAGATACATTATATCAACTGACTCACCTTGGTCTACCTGTTTATTCACACCTTCAAAAAACAATGGAGATTAGTAAGACAAGACTTCCTTGGCTAAAGCCATGTTGGCTATCTCCCATTAAACAATGTTCAGTAATTTTGATCTTTATGATGGTTTCCACCATTTTTCCCGGTACTGACATTAGGCTCACCGGTCTGTAGTTTCCCGGATCACCCCTGAGACCCTTTTTAAAAATTGGCGTTACATTGGCCATCCTCCAATCTTCAGGTATTACAGATGATTTTAATGATAGTTCACAGGTTGCTAATAGTAGGTCTGCAATCTCATATTTCAGTTCTTTCAACACCCTTGAACATAAGAACATAAGATATGCCATACTGGGTCAGACCAAGGTCCATCAAGCCCAGTATCCTCTTTCCAGCTGTGACCAATCTAGGTCATAAGTACCTAGCAGTTTCCCCAAAAGACACAGGTTCCTCAATGCTTGTATTGGGTCAAGCAGTGATATCACGTGTCCCTTTTAATAATGGTTTATGGACCTTTCCTCCAGGAACTTGTCCAAACCTTTTTTAAACCCAGCTACACTAACAGCTTTTACTACATCCTCTGGTAACAAATTCCAGAGTTTGATTACACGTTGAGTGAAGAAATATTTTCTCTTCTTAGTCTTAAATAGATTACCCTGTAGCTTCATTGCATGCCCCCTAGTCTTTCTATAGTCTGATTACATAAACAATCGATCTATGTTTACCCATTCCACTCCATTCATTAATTTATAGACCCCTATCATACCTCCCCTCAGCCATCTCTTTTCCAGGTTGAAGAGCCCTAACCTTTGTAGCCTCTCTTCATAGGAGTAGCCTTCCATCCCCTTTACCATTTTGGTGGCTCTTCTCTGTACCTGTTCTAATAATGCTATATCCTTTTTAATTTACGGTGACCAGAATTGCACACAATATTCAAGGTTCGGTCACACCATGGAACGATGCAGAAGCATTATAATATCCTCTGTTTTATTTTCCATTCCTTTCCTTATGATACCTAGTGTTTTATTTGCTCTTTTGGCCGCCGTTGCACACTGGGTGGAGGGTTTTAACATGTTATCCATGATGACACCTAAATCTTTTTCCTGGGTGGTGGTTCCCAATGTGGAACCTTGCATCCTGTAACCATAGTTAGGGTTGTTCTTTCCTAGGTGCATAACTTTGCACTTGTCCACATTAAATTTCATCCGCCATTTGGATGCTCAATCTTCCAATTTATCAAGATCCCCTTGCAATTTTCCACAATTGGCATGAGTTTTAACAACTTTAAAAAGTTTTGTGTCATCATCAAATTCGTTATTCCCTTTTCCAGGTCATTTATGAATATGTCAAAAAGCAGCGGACCCAGCACAGATCCACTATTCACCTTTCTCCATTGGGAAAATTGGCCATTTAGCCCTACCCTCTGCTTTCTATCTTTTAACCAATTCCCGATCCACAATAGTACACTGCCTCCTATCCCATGACTTTTTAGTTTTGCCAAAAGTCTCTGATGAGGGACCTTCTCAAAGCCTTTCTGAAAGTCCAGACACACTATATCAACTGACTCACCTTGTCTACCTGTTTATTCACACCTTCATAAAAAGATAAGAGATTAGTAAGACAAGATCTTCCTTGTCTAAAGCCCTGTTGGCTGTCTCCCATTAAGCCATGACTATCTACATGTTCAGTAATTTTTTTTTTTTTTTTTTATTTTTGTTTTTTTAAATTGAAATTTCAACCAACTTACAAAGCAAGCATAAAGAAACAACAGATGCATTCATAAAGGCAAAATCAAACAAACATTAAGCAATAAACACAAACAATAGCAATACATCATCACAGCCCACAATCCGGGGAGATACTTCAAAAGAAAACAAATCAGCACAAAGAACAAATAGAGCAAAACTCTAAATTATCAGACAGCATTACTAACTTAACCCACCCACCTCCAGTTACGGATTACCCTGTCGTTCCTTGTCAGCAAGAAATACCTCAAGCTGAGAAGGATCAAGAAAAACAAACTTTGAACCTTGATACAAAACCAAACATTTTCAAGTATATCTAAGAAAGAAAGTAGCAGAGATAGCGAGCAGTCTAGGTTTAAGGGCCAAAAAGGCCTGTCTCCTAGTCTGGGTCGCTCTACTAATATCTGGGAACATTTGAACCCTGGCACCACAGAACAGAGCTGACATATTTTTAAAATAACTACGAAAAACAAGCATTCTATCCTGGTCTGAAAGAAAAATACCACCAAAGTGGCTCTAGAGGAAATATTATCCCTTGAGTCCTCTAGGAACTTGGTAAGGTTCAGGGCCTCCATGCCCTTAACCTCATCAAACCCAACCAGAGAGCCCGTAACCAGAGAGCAATGGAGTCAGCCGAAGCCAGCCCCAAAACCTCTTTGAAATACTTTCTCAGCAAAATTTCAGCAGAAAGCAAATGAGAAAAAGGGAAATTCAACAATCTAACATTTTTTGCACGCAACATATTGTCATACTGTTCCATCTTATTGTGCACATACAAACTTTCCTTTATATGAGAAGAATTAACAGCTGCAAGGGCCTGGTACTGGGTTTCACACTTAGCAACCTGTACAGAAATGGTCTCACCCTTATTATCCACTTCAGACAGCCTAGTGGTAATCTCAGAAGAGAAGCCACAAAGCTGTATTACAGTGGGCACCAAGGTGTTTTCAATACGGGTTACCACTTTCCAAATATCTGCCAGGGTGACCTGATCATCCGGGACCACCCTGGCTTTAATTTTGATTTTTATGATGGTTTCTACCATTTTTCCCGGTACTGACGTCAGGCTCACAGGTCTGTAGTTTCCCGGATCACCCTTGGAAACCTTTATAAAAATTGGCGTTAACGTTGGCGATCCTCCAGTCTCCAGGTATTACAGATGAGTTTAATGATAGTTCACAGATTACTAATAGCAGGTCTGCAATCTCATATTTCAGTTCTTTCAACACAAGTCCAGCTGGTTTGCTACGCTTCAGTTTATCAAATAGTTGTAATACATCTTCCCGATGTATCGCTATTTCCTTCAGTTCTTCTGCAGTATCACCTTTAAATACCACTTCAGTCATGGTTAACATCCCTACATCTTCCTCAGTAAAGACCAAAGCAAATAATTCATTCAGTCTCTCCGCTATGGCTTTGTCCCCAATAAGTGCCTCTTTTACCCCTCTATCATCTAATTGTCCAAATGACTCTCTCACAGGTTTTTTGCTATGAATGTACTTGAAAAAGTCTTTATTATGCATTTTTGCTTCTGCAGCAAGCTTCTTCTCAAGTTCTCTCTTTGCCTGTCTTATCAATGCCTTGCATTTAACTTGCCAGTACTTGTGCTGTTTCCAGGTTTCGTCATTTGGCTCTTTTTTCTATTTCCTGAAAAATGCTTTTTTGGGAACAACAGCCTCTCTGACCTCACCTTTAAACCATGCTGGCAGTTTTTTGGAATTCCTTCTACTTTTCTTGAAGCATGGAATACAGCTGGTCTGGGCTTCCAAGATAGTATTTTTAAACAACACCCAAGCTTGATGTAAGTCTTTAACCTTTGCAACTGTTCCTTTTAATTTTTTCTTAACTATTTTCCTCATTTTATCATAGTTTCCTTTTTTGAAAGTTAAAAGGTAGTACTATGGATTTCCTTACCATCCCTCCTCCACTTATTAAATCAAAGACGATCATGCTATAATCACTATTGCCAAGTGGTCCTAACACCCTTATCTCTTGCATCTGATCTGGTGTTCCACGAAGGACTAGGTCCAAAATGGCTTCCCCTCTGGTCGGTTCATAAACCAGCTGCTCCAAGAAGCAGTCATTTATTTCATCTAGGAACTTTATCTCCCTAGCATATCCTGTCATGACATTTACCTAGTCAATACCAGGGTAATTGAAATCACCCAATATTGCTGTGCTGTAACTTTTGTTAGCTTCCCTGAATGCTTTGAGCATTTCATCATCCATTTGCTCATTCTGGCCAGGCGGTTGATAGTACACCCCCACTGCCTTCCCCTTTTTACATGGAATTCAGTCCATAGAGATTCTACAGAAAACTTTGTTTCCTGCAAAACGTTAATCCTTTTTGACTCAATGCCCTCTCTAACATAGAGCGCAACCCCTCCACCAATTTGATTAAAGAATAAAGTGTGGTTGCATTTAGGTGTGGGATATGCTACCTGTGTAGTATCTGTTCTGTAGTGGGACAATGTGTGCGAGAGAACCTTGTATTAATACTGCCAAGGCTGTTTGTGCATCTTTCCTGTATCATAGGCTTTGGAGTAATATCAAAAACACTTCTAGTCAGGATGAGGGCCTTAGGTTGTGGAGAGAGATGTCAGATTCATGGAAGTTATTGTTAGATGAGCATAGAAGACTTGTAGCTCTTTATTTTCAACTTATTTTCATGAGACATAAAAAATAAATTTGATAGTTTCATAGCATCGAATTACAATAATACACAGGGCCATGTTGACCGAACAGCACATGTTATCTGCTGCCGCACTCATGATATTCCTGTGGGTACAGTGGCAGATATTTGACCAAACAGCTTGCGCTGCCACTGTGCCCATAGGAATAACATGAGTGCCGCAGCAGATAGACTATTTATGCAAGCAGAAACAATGTCCGATTTCACACTAAACTGATTAGCTCATGAGGGACTATAGTTCAATAGTGCTGTAATAAAATTTATTTTGTTTGACTTGTGATAGTGCTGCTCTGGCCAGCGACCTTTTTTAAAAATTGCCTATGTGGCCCTGCATGCTAAAAGGTTGGACACCCCTGTTTTAGAACAACCCCAGAACATCTAGACTTATGTGGCCCGGAATGTTTTAAACATTTCTGACTTTTGTCTTTCAGACATGCATAATCCAGTTGATCTATTGACTACATGCTTAATTGCAATACTTGCACCAGCTCAGATCTTGTTGTACTATTTTAAAGCTACACAAAATGACAGTTTTGCAAATGAAGATGTAAGGACACACCTTATGTTATAAAATGACATGTAATTCTGATGAAATATCAACATGTCAGCAATTAAAGATGCAAAGGGGAACTGCTAATGACATTGGTACAATACTTTTTTTTTCTCCATTCACATTTATTTGGAGCTTATTTTTAATGTATGGAACACTGGAATTTAATTATCTATATTCTGTTCAAGCTGCTTGTTTGACAGTTACTCATTCAAACCTCTTATATTCTGCTGAACGTGGAGCTTACATCCCTCAATGATGTGCTGTTCTTTCTGCAAAGCATTTTGGAAACCTTCTTCTGAGGTAAGTCCAATCCAGCAATAACCCCAGTGAAAACCAGTCTCTCGGTCAAATGGCAGAAGACATTTTTTTATTGTCCCAGACTGAGAAAAATATTCTCTGATTTCACTGTTCAACAGCCAAAATGCTTCGGACACAAAAACAGCTGTTCTAAACTAATTTAAGGCTGCTGAACACAGAAATCATAGTGAAAATGGCTGATTAAGTCTAGTTGCTAAGATATATGCTATTAATTAGTCATTATGGGCCATTAACTGTGTATTATGCAACATTTGCGTGAGATTTCATAATCTCTACTTGCAACCAATAGAAATATCTGTCCAAAACCAGATGATGCAATCAGTATTTAAATTTGCATCACTTGACAGAATAAATCTTAAGGTGTATTAGTCACAGAAAAATTAAAAATTAATTATTTTGCATTATTTTATGCCGATAGGTCAATCACAGCGTATTCGGTGATGCATCGTACTTGTGTTAATAATGCAGATAATTTCTGCTATATTTGTGGTGAAGTGAGTTTTACATCACAAAAACGGAATATGACTGTGGCGGTTAAGAAAGCTTATAATTTGGCTGCTGAATAGGAGATCAGGATAAGAGCTGAGGGAAAAGGCAATCAACGCCTTTTGCAGTTCCAATGATCTGGAGAGAGCCCACGGATCATGTCAGCAATTGCTACTTCTGCATGGTTCCTCCAATTCAGAAAGGCATATCCAGAAAGAGTAAGTGGACCGTGCAATATCCAAACAGTCCATCTGCAAAATGCCCAGTGCCTCATGGAGAAGGGTTGCCGGTTCCCAAAATGTCAGAATCATTATCATTAGAATCAAGTGAGGAAGAGGAAGAAGTTTGTAGTCATCAACCGTCAACCTCACGTGACCCAGAGTTTCTTCTGGCCACTGCTAATGAGCCACACCTCATAACGCAAGGTGAATTGAACAACCTTGTCAGGGATTTGGATCTCCTGAAAAATAAAGCTGAGCTTTTGGGTTCCAGACTACAGCAGTGACATTCTAATTTCTTTTTTTCTGGGACCGTCAGAAAGACTTGGTGTCATTCTTTTTCAAAGAAGATGATCTTGCTGCATGCAACAACATAAAAGGTTTAATGGCAGCTCTCAATATCAATTACAATGTAGATCATTGGAGGCTTTTCATTGATTCATCCAAAGCAAGTCTTAAAGCTGTATTGCTGCATAATGGCAGCTTGCTACCATCAATTCCTATTGGCCATGCAGCTTTTATGAAAGAGACTTATGACAATATGAAACAACTTTTGAAATGTATAAACTATGATCAACATCTATGGTCAATCTGTGGTGATTTCAAAGTGGTCGCCCTCTTGCTTGGTCTTCAGGGTGGATACACAAAGTACTGCTGCTTCCTGTGTGAATGGAATAGTCGTGCTAGAGATTGTAATTTCGTCAAAAGGGACTGGCCACTCCGTCAGTCACTGGATCCTGGAAGCAAAAATGTTCTGTTTCCAGACTGCAACAGGATTTTGATGCCTTCCTTGCACATCAAGTTAGGACTAATGAAAAACTTTGTCAAGGCGATGGATAAAACTAAACCTGCTTTCAGGTATCTTAGTGGTAAATTTCCTAGACTGAGTGATGCCAAATTTAAGGAAGGAGTTTTTGTTGGCCCTCAGATTCGTGCACTTCAAGATGATGAATTTCTTTGTTTATTGTGTGGAAAGGAAAAGGCTGCACGGATAGCATTTGAATCAGTGACACAAAATTTTATTGGAAACAAAGCAAATAATTGCCAAGAGATTGTTCAAGATCTTCTCAAGGTATACAAAAACCTTGGTTGCAACATGTCCTTAAAGATTCATTTTCTACACTCTCATTTAGATTTTTTCCCACAAAATTGCAGAGCAGTAAATAATGAACATGGAGAATGATTTCACCAAGACATTGCAGCCATGGAAAAGAGGTATCAGGGTAAATGGAGTCTATCAATGCTTGCAGACTTCTGCTGGACAGTTGCAAGGGATATTCCATCTTCAGTACAAGAAACAGATCAGGAAGAGTCATAAAGCCACTGACAGAACAAAAATTGCTAGAATGTACTTACAAATGTTCTTAATGAAAGTTAAATTGCAGACATAATTACTCCTCTGTTTCTTCTAAGTACGTTTATGAACTTTATTTTATAAAAACATGCTTGTTATTGTGCAAAGTTTCATTTGTAATAAGATTTTGATTTACATCTAAGGATTTAGGCTCGATTTTCACCATAAATAGTGGTAAAATGTACATTCTTCAACATATCACGCAAATGTACATCACAACGAGCAATTTCTTTGGCTGCCCCTTTGATTTGGAACTCTCTCCCTCCTGATTTACGTGCAATTGATGTTTTAAGTGACTTTCGTAAGCAATTAAAAACTTTACTTTTTACTGAGCACTATGGATCAACAAATTTATTTATTTTTTATTTATTTATTTATCTATATTTTTCTATACCGCCCCTTCCAGCGATCAAGGGCGGTTTACAAGGAACATTTTAACAATTGTACACAGATGTATACATTTACATTGAACAATCAGATTCAACTATTTACAATGAACGGTTAAGTTTAACTATTTACATTGAACAAAACTTCAACTTCAAGATGTATTAGTAATACAAACAACCATTAAATTATTTACATTGGATATTTACAGTGGTTGTGTGTTGTGTATATTTTGGAATTTATTTCCTTTTATGACGTAAATCGGGGGTGTGTATGGGGTTTCAGACAGGGGGGGGTGAGTTATTTAGTTTTGAGTAAGGGGGTTCGTGTGTGTAATACCATGGTTATGGAGGTGTTTTGGGGGAATATGGGATTTCAAAGTGTTCAGTAAAGAGGTAAGTTTTTAGCTCTTTCCTGAACTGATAGAGGTCATTTATGACGCGAAGGTCTATTGGGAGGTCATTCCAGAGCGTAGGGGCAGTGAATGTGAATGCTCTGGAGCTAGTGGTTTTCTTTGTCTTCCTGAAGGCTTTTGGTGTGATAAGGGAGTGGGCTTCGTTTTGTCTGTGTGATCTAGTTTTGTTTGGTGATTGCAGTAGTGTGGATAGGTGTGAGGGGGCTATGTCTTTTATGAGTTTAAAGGTTGTTAGGATAGTTTTGTATCTGATTCAGCTATTGATTGGGAGCCAGTGTAGTTTTAGCAGTATTGGGGTTACGTGGTCTGTTAGACGTGCTTTAGCTATTACTTTTGCACAGATGTTCTGAGCTCTTTGAAGAAGGTATGTGCTTTTTTGAGGGAGGCCTATTAATAGACTATTGCAGTAGTCAAAGTGGGGGGTGATTAGTGTATTTACTACAGATCTAAAATCTTGAGTTTCTAGGAGTGGCCTTAGGTGCTGAATAGTTTTTAGTTTGTAGTAGATGGTTTTTACGGTTTGTTTTATGTGTGGTAGCATGGTGAGTGTGTGATCTATTATCACACCTAAATATTTTACTTCTTTTCTAACAGGTATGGATTTTCTGTTAATTGTGATTGTTTCTGGGAAGGTGTTCTCTGTGGTTGATGACCTTGTTACGAACATTGCTTCCGTTTTTTTGAGGTTGATGCTGAGGTAGCTAGATTCTAACCAGGAGGAGGTCTCAGTCATACATTCTGATAGTGTGTCATATGAGGGGTTTTTAGCGGTTATAGGGATAGCGAGCATGATGTCGTCGGCGTATATAAAGTGGTTAATCCTGTGTTTTTTAAATATGTTTGTTATTGGTTGTAGATACAGGTTAAATAGGAGGGCGGAGAGGGCTGATCCTTGGGGTATTCCTTGGCCTTGGGGGAATGGTTCTGATGCTTCTTGGTCAATTTGTACGCGTATTAGTCTGTTTGATATGTAGGACTTGAACCAATCAAGGACAGTCCCGCCTATTCCTAAGCTTTGTAGTCTGTTGATCAGTGTGGAGTGGTTAATGTTGTCAAAGGGCGGCGGCAGAAATATCTATGAATAGAAGTAGGAAGCCTTGGTTGTTGTCATCTGTACCTCTGATGAGGAAATCCATTAGGGTGATTAATAGAGTTTCTACTCCATGGAATGGGCGGAACCCAAATTGGTGTGAGTCAAGTGGTTTATGTTCATCAATGTGTTCTTGTAACTGTATTTGAATTGTTTTTTTCTATTATTTTAGCTATAAATGGGATGCTGGCTATGGGTCTGTATGAGTTCGGGTCTTTTGGGTCAAGCTTGTTGTTCTTTATTATTGGTCTAAGTGTTGTGAGTTTTAAGGCATCAGGCATTATGCCTTGTGAGAGGGATTGGTTCACTATGTGTTGTAGATTTTCCGCCAGTTCCTCCTTTGCACATTTAATCCATGATACAGGGCATGGGTCTAGTGGGGAGGTTGTTGTGTTGATCATTGTTACGATTTTAAGGAGTTGTTTTTGGTCTATTATGTAGAAGTTTGTCCATTCGTTTATGAGTTTAGTGCTTGTAAATATTGGTGTCAGAGTAGTGGTTTTGTTTTTTAGTTTCGCTGCAAAGTGTGTTGCTAGTGTTTGTACATTTATTGCTGGTTGTTTAGGCTCGGTGTTATTAGTTTTAGTTAGTGTTTTTACTATCGCAAATAGTTCTCTCGGGCGGTTGATGGCTGAGTTTAGTACTTTAGAGTGGTAGTCTCTTTTTGATTTGTTGATTGCATTTTTGTATCCAGTAAGTATTAACATGTATTGGGATTTGTTTTCATCCGATTTTGTTTTCCTCCATCTCTTTTCTTGTTTCCTTAGTTGCTTTTTTAGTTTTGCTAGCTCTTTCGTGAACCACTTTTCGGTCTTTTTTGTTTGTCTATGTAGGACTTGTGTGGGGACAGCTGCATTTTGAATGGTTGAATTCCAATGTGTTATGGTTGAATTGATGTCTGATGAGTTTGTGTTGAGTTTGGGTAATACTTCGTTGAGGAATGTATTCTTGTTAAAGTGTGCGAATCGTGATGTATGTGGAGGTGTGCTTGTGGTGTTTTTTGGAGCTTGTATTGGTAGGTAAGTTGTAATAAGGTGGTGGTCGGACCATGGTACTTCGGTTATGGTTGGAGTGGTGTGTGGCTGGTGACTGTAGAGCATAGAGGGAAGGAAGATTAGGTCAAGTATGTTACCTTTATTGTGTGTGGGAGCTTGTATTATCTGTGTATATCCCATTTGTGTCATAGCTTCTATGAAGTTATTCGATTGTGAGTTGGTCAGCGATGGAAGGTTCAGGTCACCAAGGAGTATGAGTGGTTTGCTTTGAGATGCTGTGCAAGCAAGTTCTAGGATAGGGGTGAGGTTATTTTGATCGGATGATGGGGGTCGGTAGATGAGGGCGAGGGCAAGGGTTCTATTTTCTATATTGACAATGTCTATTCTGTCTATATTGTCTAAGTTTGTTAGGGTGAATTTTAGGTCTTTTTTGGTGAGTATTAAAGCGCCTCCTCCTCTTTTTATATTCCGATGACAGTTGAATATGTCATATTGATGTGTGGCTAACTGGTTTAGTAGTATGGTGTCTGTGGGTGAGAGCCATGTTTCAGTGATGCAGATAATATCTGGGGTTGTGTCCTTTATTATGTCATTGATTATTGGTATTTTATTTCGTATAGAACGGATGTTTATTAAGATGATTTGTAGGTTAGAGTTTGTGTTATTAGCTTGTTCGTTTATTGTACTATAGGGTTGGGGTTTTATTTGTATGAGTCTGTGAAGGGGTTTGTCTGAGTCGTTGCGCGAATGATGATAGTGGGGGTTTGAGTATGTATTGCTGTGTGTTGGGTTCTGATACTGGTTATGGGTGGTTGGGATGTTATTGTAAGGATTCCGGTAGTGATTGTGGATGATGGGGATGTTATTGTAAGGGCTTTGGTTGGTATTGTATGTATATATGTGTTGGGTTAGGAGAGTTATCAGCAGGAGAGTGAGAGGGAGGTTTGCAGATTTAGTGGGATACATTGTGTGTAGGGGGTTGTGTGAGAGGGAGTTCTGCAGGGATTAGAGGCCTCTGGTGATAGTGTATGTGTCTACAGGCAACAGTATATATAATTTTGGCAGCAGTAAAATTAGTTACTATCAACAGTGTATTCATGTACTGACCACAGTATAATTTGTTACTGTCAATATTATAGTACTATTGGCAACAGTAAAATTAGTTACTTTCAACAGTATATTTACCTATTGGCAACAGTGAAATTTGTTACTTTCAATAGTATGTTCATCTACTGACAACAGTACAGTTAGTTATTTTCAACAGTATATTCATCTACTGTCAACAGTATGAATGCTTGATGATCATTACATATAGTACTGGAGGTGTTAGTTGAGTAGTGATTAATCTGTGTGCATGATAGATGAGCAGTGTGTATTGTTAGTGATAGTAGTACAAGGGGTTGAATGATTACTGGTAACAGTGTAGATAGATGCCTGCAACTGTGTATCTGTTTGGAGGTTACTGGTAATTCTGATTGAGATTAATAATATACTGGCAACAGTATATTATATGGCTACTATATAACAGTATACTATATGGCTACTAGTGATAGTACATGAGTGTTGAGTGGAGATAATACAGGTTACTGACGACAGTAAATGTAAGTGGAGATAATACAGGTTACTGGCGACAGTAAATGTGAGTGGAGATAATACAGGTTACTGATGACAGCAAATGTAAGTGGAGATAATACAGGTTACTGACGATAGTAAATGTAAGAGCAATATATATAAAAGGTGGTAACAGTGTATACTGGCAAAAGCATATACAAGTGTAGGTATTAGTCCATGAGGTATAGTTGGTAGTATACTAATATTTATCCACAGAATGTAGAGGTCAAGAGCGAGTCGTGGTATACTTGCTGTGTATGGTCCGGTAGCAGGTCGATCTGGTCTGCCCCGATTGGGCTGGTGAGGTGGCTGGAGGTGGAGCACAAGAACGCTGCAGCTCAATCCCTCCTGGGAGAGCTGTGCCGCTGAAGAGAGAGAGAGGCAATTTTGGTTGGGTATACTTGCAGTGACTTGTTGGTGTGTGATGGCGGTGGTTCTACGTGGGCTCAACCCTGGAGGAGCTCAGCAGCACTATGAGGAGGCTGTTTGTCTCTGCGATGTAGTTCTTTTGTGTTATTCGTGCAGGTTTGAGGATCGTGAAGCGCCTTTGCCTGAATGAGATGGACTATTGTAGATACAATCAATCATTTAGTTGCTTTGTTGGAGATCTGGAAGAGGTATGTCAACGAACAGTTTTTCAATCTGTTGTTGAGTTTGTTCTGTAGAGCTCAGCGTTGTTATGAGTTGGTTTCTATAGCTCTTAGCGATATTGACGTCTGTGTTCTTCCTTTTTTGTAAAGATTTACCGTGTCAGCCTTGAAGCTTTTCTTTTCGGTCCTCGCCTAAGGGCCACGCCAAAGGGCCCTCTGGCTAGGCCCTCAGGCACGGGCCCGCCTGGCGTGGTCACGCCTGTAGCGTGCTCTTTTTTTTTTTTTATAAAATCATTTTTATTGAAACAAGGTATCCAGCAAACAAGGAACAGTCTATAAAGCCCATCATATACATGGAACACAGAGCATGTGTGGTTACCCGGGCAGGGTTGTGTCTTATCCTCCGCCCGGGAGAGACAGCCAGAATATAACATATCCATCAACACTACTGTCATTTTTCCCCAATATAGACTCCCCCCCCACCCCCCCCCAACCCTCCCCCACCCCCCTTGGCAGCCCTGCCCCTGTACCTCACCTAATCCCCTTATCTCAATGCCCTCCATTCCCACCTGTTTAGGTCAATTATACTCCTATCTAATAGTGCGCTTGGAGCACTGCATTGCGAGTAATAGGCTGTAAGGTCTGGATATAAGGTTCCCAAGTCAGCAAGAAAGATGTCCAGCGTTTAACCCTTCCTCTCGCCCCCTGCCTCTCGAACAGCATCAACTGATGAAAACTGTTACGCCATTCCCAGTAGGAGGGGGGTGTAGGCTCCCGCCAACTACGAAGTAGAGGGCCCTTCCCCACCAAGCAGGCTTTCCTAAGTAAGAGACGCTCCCATCTACCTTTCGGGTGGAGTGGTCCAAGTTGATCTAGCACCACAGCAGACCCCGTCCAGTTCACCCGCTGATGGAGCACTCCGCTCATGTAATTCCGAATCTGCATCCAGTATCTGCGTATTTTCGCACAACCCCACCACATATGGCCCAGGTCAGCCAGTTCGGCATGACATTTCGGGCAGCTCCCATCCAGCGTGAGATGACTGCGCAGAGCTCGTCTCGGGGAAAAATGGGCACGTAATATACATTTAATCTGGATCTCTCTCCAATGGGCCCCCTCTACCAACTCCCCAACATGGCTCAATGCCTCATAGATAGCACCGGGTACCACCTCTACCCCCAACTCTCTGGCCCACGCTCTCTCCTCCCCGGTATAGTCTATCGGCGGCGTCCACCTCTCAATACGTCGCTTCAACCCCGCTATGGACGGCCCAGAGTCCGCCCCAAGGTCGAAAAACTCGAGTATCTGTGCTGCCCGTTCAACCACCAGCCCAGTCCGGGGGAGCGATGCAACATAATGGGAGACCTGGGCATAGGCGAAAGAGTGTCGGGGGCTTAGTTCGTACTCTCTACATAGGGCCGGAAAGGGTTTACACCTCCCCTCTTGATCCACAACATGTCCTAAATTCCGAATCCCCTTCTATACCCAAACCCGAAGGGAGGGCGTGTCCGTTCCTGGGGTAAAATGAACGTTCCCCTGTAGCGGTAACCAACTGGAAACCTGCGAAGACTTCCCCCACCATTTGTTTAGTTGTTGCCAGGCACCCCGCGCTGGCCGTATCAACACACTCTGATTTACCCATCCTGGTAAGTCGGAACTCGCCATGTGTAGAACTGCCAATAAGGCCTGTGGGGCCACCAAGGCCTCCTCTAACGCCCGTGGGGTATAGTCGTCTGTCTCTCCCAGCCAATCCCGAAGATGCCGTGCCTGACAGGCCAGGGCATAGAGCTGTAAATCAGGGATGCCGATTCCCCCGTCCCTCCACCTCCTCCGTAAGCGACAGAGGGGGATACGAGCCCGCGCCCCTTTCCACAAAAAGCCCCGAAAGAGACGTTCGAGCTCTAGTAGATCGCGTTTCTGCGGCCACACGGGAAGCGTTTGTAACCAATAAAGGATACGTGGAAATATTACCATATGCAGGGCCGCCGCTCTACCTAGCAAGGACAAGGGAAGAGGGGCCCACGCCTGCAATTGTACTCGGGTCTTAGACACGATGCGAGTCACGTTCGCCCGATATAATTGCTTAGGGTCTTTAGTCAAAAAGATACCCAGGTAAGTGAAAGAGTTCCCTGCCCACCGAAGGGGAAAGGAGTCTCCCCAAGCCACACGGAGCGTACCCCCCACGTCAAGCGCCTCAGACTTGCCCATATTAATGCGGAGGCCCGCAAAACTTCCAAAACAAGAGAACTCCTCCAAGAGCCTCGGAAGGGAGGTCTGCGGGGTCGCCAAATGAACCAACATATCATCGGCAAAGGCCGCTATTTTGAACCCATAGGGTCCCACGTGTACCCCTGCGATCCCAGTCGATACCTCAATCTTCCGTACCAGGGGATCTAAAGACAGGACAAAAAGTAAAGGAGAGAGTGGGCATCCCTGCCGGGTGCCCCTTTCCAAACCGAAGGCCTCTGACAGGAACCCATTACAATAGACACTCGCCGTAGGCCGAGCATAGAGCAGCTCCACCATCCCGCAAAAGGACTCCCCAAGTCCATATTTCGGTAAAAGAGACTTCAAATACTGCCAACCCACCCGGTCAAAGGCTTTCTCAGCATCGAAGCTGACCAAAAGCGAGGGAATACCATGTCGATGGACCCACTCCAGGGATGCCAAAATTCTCCGTAGGTTCCGCACCGCAAACCGGCCTTTCACAAAGCCCACTTGGGACTCATGCACTAAGTCTCCCAGAACCCCAGCTAATCGCGACGCTAGAACTTTGGCGAAGATCTTCAGATCAAAGTTAAGCAGTGAGATAGGTCGGTAGGACTCTGCATACGTACTATCTTTGCCGGGTTTGGGGAACAAAATAATATGTGCATGGTTCCCCCCCCCACGTAAACGTCCCCTGTGCCACCCGTTGGTGATAAACCTCCACCAGCAGTGGCGGTACCCAATCCCTTAGCAGCTTATAAAACTCGGCCCCTAGCCCATCTGGCCCTGGTGCCCGATAGCAGCTCGCCTGCTGAACCACCAGCGAGACTTCCTCCGCCGTAACCGGTGCTTCCAAACACGCTCGCTGTTCGTCATCGAGGCGTGGCAGCTGCACTTCTCTCAAATACTCTTCCATAGCGGTAGCCGGGTCAGCCTCCCGCGAATACAGCTTCTGATAAAAACTGGCGAAAGATTTGGGTGATTTCTCGGGTCCCTGACTGCAAGCTACCCTGCACGTCGCGCAGGGCCACCACAGTTCGAGCCCCCCCCCTACCCCGTAGACACCTCGCCAGTAGTTTCCCAGATTTGTCCCGAAGCGGTAGAATTGATACTTATAATACATAAAGGTTTTCTTGGCCCGTTGGTGAAGTAGTTCGTTAAGAGCTGATTGGGATTCCCATAGCGCCTTCTTATTTACCGCCGATGGGTTACCAGCCTGTCGACGCCGATCGCGGAAGACCTGTGCTTCAAGGCGAATAATCTGTTTTGCTATTATCTTTCGTTTACGGGCCATATAGCCTATTATGTCGTCCCGTAAAACCGCTTTGGCCGTTTCCCAGAATAGCTCCGGGTTCCTACGATGTTGTTCATTGTGAACGGCAAATTCCTGCCATTTCTGTCTAAGGAATGAAGAGAAATCCGCATCACGGTAGAGCTCGACCGGGAACCGCCAGATACGAGACGGCGGGGTAGCATCACTCCACCCTAAATCCACCCATATTATAGCATGGTCAGAAATTTCAAAGGCTCCAATCTGCGCATCCTTTACATAAGCAAAAAGTTTTTCGGAAAAGCAACACGTAATCAATACGGGCACTTGTGCCATGCGCTCTGGATTGGTGGGTAAAATCCCGCTCCCCCGGGTTGTAGGAGTCGCCAGGGATCCGTCAATTGTAACCGCCGCCGTAGGTGTTGCAAGGCCTTAGTGCCCTGCCTACGCGTCCTCTGATCCCCGTCCCCGGATACATCCAAGGCAGGATCCAAGACACCATTGAGGTCACCGGCCAAAATCAATGGGGCATCTGGCATCTGCTCCACCCGCGAACCTAAACGGGCATAGAGAGCTCTATCGACCACATTGGGGCTTGTGATAAGGAAGCTTATCATAGCTCAGGTAGGAGCTATAGAAAAGATGATGTGACTCTGAACAAGCAACCTGTCAGTTCTGGTAGAAGCAAGAAAACAGAGTTTTCACATAAAAGACTACCAGTCCCAGAATGCACCAGGTTTCCAGCAGCCATGAGAGGGGCTGAAGTGAGAGAATGTGTGTGCAATCAAGAGAGCTATGAGGTAATCCCTAAGCACTCATCTCAAAGGGCAGGGCCTGATTCAACACAGCTGCGCTGTGTTAGGGAGCAGCACACATTAGAACAGGATAAGAATAGAGCTTTTTCTTCAGATAACAGTTTCAAGAACAGCTTCAGGAAGAGATACAGAGGGGAGAGCTTCAGCAACGGCTACAAGCACCATCCTGGAGAAACAGAAGCCAAGCCAAGCAAGAGAGAGAAGGAAACTCTCTGGAAGGAAGAGAAGAAAGGCCATTGGAAGGTCTGGGAGATTCCAAGGCAGTACTCATACTGGGAGGTATTCCAAAAGCCAGCAGAGTCCATTGGACTGGATTCAGCCAGAGGAATGGAGTAGTGGCAGAGATAGGAATCACCAGTGGCTACCTGGAAGAGAGAAGACTGCATGTGGAAGGGACTTTCAGACCAAGGCCAGAAGGTATGTGAGAGGAGATCCAGTGTCCAGGGATCAAGATTGGAAGGCTGGACATCAGAATTGGATTACATATTGGCCAGGCTATACAGAGAGGAATTATGATAGCAGGAGAGGCTCAGGTATGAACACTGATCCAGACCCTATCTATAATAGAGAATGGCAGCAAGGGAATAAGCATTCTCATGATAGTGCCTTAATGAAAGACTCATCTGTGCCAATGTATGATATTGACCCTATGATTGTTGATGAAGGGGGAGATACAGCAGATGAAAGTACAATTTATATGGACTGTTCTCTATCTAAATGCTATTGCTAGTTTTTCTGTGAGCAAACACATCAGCCATCACAAAGAAACCTAACTTTGTTCTTTATTTCCACTGCAAACAGCTCTTAAAGCAGGATTTGGGCTCACACAGTAGCAGCCAGCCAGCTAAAGGCTTTCAGCTGGTCCATTGATAGTAATTAGGGCTGCACCTGATTGTGTGTGTGAGCAAGGGAGAATCACTGCTGAGATCGGCGTGGAAAAATAAGCAGAAGTTAACCTAACCAGCAAAGTTTATTCTTTACTTTGTGCCTTTGTATTTGGTAATTATTTGCTAAGAAAACATTAGCTAATTGCCTGACAAGCTGAAGGTTGTTTTCTGGTTTACTTTGTGACTTTTTGTTATCCATTTTAAACACTGCAAGCAAGTAACCTCATTTATAGTGCTATCAAGCATACCTGTGCTGGGTGAATTAAACCCCATCAATAAAAGAAGTATTTTATTGATCTTACCACTTGGTTTCACAACTCAAATTATTGTCATCAGCTGTGTTTGGGAGTGAATGAACTACAATACCCACAATACCTTGCAAGAATCATATGAATATATGCATCGTCAAGATTGTGTAAGTTCTCACCCTAGGCAGCCGTCTGACAAATGGCGTAGTTTTTTGGATTGCTCTTGCACCAAGAGGATTTACTTGTTGTGGATTACAAATAAAAGTCAAGTTTAAAGCTGTAAGAAGATTTTTTCCCTCGTCTGCACTTTGGAAGAAAAGTGGTTGTTCCAGGAAGCTGTCCCAGATGAAAAGACCCTGTGAAAAGCTGGATTCATCACTGAGACAAGGTAATATGTACCTGGGCATGTCTAGTGGTGGATGTGTGTAAGCACAGGGGGTAATTTAAAAAAAAAAAAAAAAAAAAAAAGTTGAAAAAAAACAAACCCCCACACCTGGTTGGAAGGTGCTGCTCTTTGTTTTTTTTTTTTCTCTTTTCTTGCAGGGGTCAAGATGGATCCGAGGGAGATGGCTCAGTGGATGGCAGCCCAATTTTGCAAGCAGCAGGTGCTATCACAGCAGGACCAGGACACTGCTATGAAGGCCTTAATAGAACAGCAGAAACCAGTGCTTGATCTGGTGCAAGCTCTAGTTCAGCTGCAGAGCCAAAGTGGAACAGATGCAAGACCAGCAGTTAGTACTGGTACACCACATGTGGACAGTGTGGGACTCAATCAAGGGATTGGGGCATTTAATTTTGGGAAATTAACTCCAGAAGATAATGTTGATGATTTTCTAGAGTCTTTTGAAAGAGTGGCACAGGCTTTAGCATGGCCAGAGACCCAGTGGGCAGTAAGGCTGGCAGCCTCATTAACTGGTGAGGCACTAGCAGCTTACAGAGCAATGCCAGCAGCCCAGGCTTTGATTTATAAGGATGTAAAGGCAGCTATTAGAGATCGCCTAGGGTTGTCTATTTCAGAGTATAGGCGAATGTTTAGAGCTGTTACATTGAAAGTGGGTGAGACACCCAGGGCTCTGAGTCAGAGAATCAGAAGTTTAGCTGTAAAATGGTTGGAGCCTGAGCAAAAGACAGTAGAAATGTTATTAGATATTATAATGCTGGAACAATTTATGCTTGGGGTACCTAAAGATTTGAATGTTTTTCTTATACAGCAAAATTGCCAAAATCTTGGAGAGGCAACCATGCTAGCAGAGAGATTCTTGGAAGCCACGCAGGCTTGCCATAGAATGGGTGGCCCTCTAAAGATGGATGCTGAGGCTAGATGTGCTGTATCAGAAAAAGGAATAATTAAGAATGTTTCTGAAAATGAATGTACTGTATCAAACCAGATGACACAGTGGAATAGAAAGAAATGTTTCAAGTGTGGAAAAGTGGGACACTTAGAGAAGAGATGCCAGACACACACTAGTTTAATGGGTCTGGATTTAAAACAGCCCAAGGAAGGATTTCTTTTGATGGTTGATGTGCAAGGAATTACCACAAATGCATTATTAGACTCTGGGGCAGACCAGAGTATGATGTCAAAAAGGCTTTGGAAGAGGATAGAGGCCCAAGAAAGATTTGTGCCTAGAACCCCTGAAAGCCAAGTTCACATCAGATGCATTCATGGTGCTGCAACATCATATCCCACCTATAGGTTTAAGGTTAAGTGCCTGGGGGAACAAGAGGAAGTCCTATTAGCAGTGGTGCCTACGCTACCCTTTGATTTGGTCCTAGGAAAGGACTGGCCAAGATTTAAGCAGGAACTAGTGAAAGGGCTAGGAAAGAAGGAGGGAGAAGGTTTAATAATGGAAATAGCTCCCGGGCCTTTCTTTGGAAGTCCTCAGTCCCTAGCTAAAAAGATGGTTAAGCTTCCAGAAGGCCAAACTATGGGTAATAAGAGGGGCCTTGTATCCACCCGCTCGCAGGCTAAGTTAGAGAGCCAGCAGAAGGAGGAGGGGGAGCAGGCAGAGTTATTAGGAGATTTACCCTCTCATGATGATTTAATAACCCCATCTTCTGGTAAAGTAAGAAAGTTGAAAGCACAAAAGAGGCGTGAGAGACTTTGCAGAGCACAGGGTAGGGCTGAGATGTTAGCTGGTCAAAGTTTACCCTGGGTGCCAGCTGAGTTGGTGGCAAAGTTTCCTAACTTTCCACAAGAGCAGCGAGCTGATCAAGCTCTCACCCGAGCTTTTAAGTATGCTCAGGAGGTCAGGGAGGAGTTGCCCAGATTCAGACTAGATAATGACATATTATATAGAGAGAGTCAGGACCCCAGAAATGGTGCCATTCGTAAACAATTGGTGGTACCCACAACTTTCAAAGGGCTAGTACTTAGACTAGCACATGATCATCCAGTGGGAGGTCATAAAGGTATGCAAGGAACACTGGATCAAATTCTTGTGCGTTTTTACTGGCCAGGTATATTCAAAGAAACTGCCCAGTTTTGTGCTGCATGTCCAGCATGTCAGCGAGTTACAGCGGCTCACTCACCGGTGGTGCCATTGATCCCCATGCCAATCATCACAGACCCAATTGGTCGCATTGCCATGGATATTGTAGGCCCATTAGTTAAAACGCCCCGAGGTTTCCAATACATCCTAGTTATGGTAGATCAGGCAACAAGGTTTCCCTGGGCCATACCATTGAGGAATGTTTCTGCAAAAACAATAGCTTTAGAGCTAGTAAAATTGTTTTGTGAAGTGGGATTCCCAAGAGAGGTGTTGACTGACCGAGGGTCCAATTTTGTATCCAAATATTTGGCCCAGGTCTGGGATGCCTTTGGCATTCATCACGTGAAAACCTCAGCCTACCATCCACAATCAAATGGTTTGGTGGAGAGATTCAACCAAACTCTCAAACAAATGTTGAGAAGGGGGTTAGCAGGAGAGGTAAAAGAATGGGATATGTTATTACCCTTTGCCTTATATGCCTGCAGGGAAAGAATTCAAGTGTCCCTAGGTGTAACTCCGTATGAGTTGATGTATGGTAGGGCTCCCCGGGGTTTGTTGGATATTTTGAGGGAACAATGGATTGATCCTGAACCAGGAAGTCAGGAGGTGCCACTGTTTCTACGTGACTTGAGAGCACGTTTGAAAAGGACGTCGCAGGTTGCTGAGAGGAACCTGCAGGACAGTCAAGTTCGCCAGAAAGGGTGGTATGATAAAAAGGCCAAAAGCCGCCAATTAAGCATTGGTGAAAAGGTTTTGGTTCAAGTAGCAGGAACTGCTCCAAAATTTGAGGTACAGTGGAAAGGGCCATGGGAGGTTGTTAAACAAGTAAGCCCAGTGTCTTATATGGTAGAAAATGCCAAAGGGCGTAGGCAGACCTACCATATTAATGTACTTAAGTCTTGGAAGGAGAGGCCTGTAGATAATGACCTTGAACCCAGTCAGGAAGTAAGTGAGCTTCAAGAAGATAACACTCTCGTAGGTATTACGGACTGTAGAGAAGCAGTTTCACCAGTAAAACCAGTCCGTAATAACTTAAGCAGGGGGGTATGTGATAAGGAAGCTTATCATAGCTCAGGTAGGAGCTATAGAAAAGATGATGTGACTCTGAACAAGCAACCTGTCAGTTCTGGTAGAAGCAAGAAAACAGAGTTTTCACATAAAAGACTACCAGTCCCAGAATGCACCAGGTTTCCAGCAGCCATGAGAGGGGCTGAAGTGAGAGAATGTGTGTGCAATCAAGAGAGCTATGAGGTAATCCCTAAGCACTCATCTCAAAGGGCAGGGCCTGATTCAACACAGCTGCGCTGTGTTAGGGAGCAGCACACATTAGAACAGGATAAGAATAGAGCTTTTTCTTCAGATAACAGTTTCAAGAACAGCTTCAGGAAGAGATACAGAGGGGAGAGCTTCAGCAACGGCTACAAGCACCAGTATCACCTGGAGAAACAGAAGCCAAGCCAAGCAGATAGAGAGAGAAGGAAACTCTCTGGAAGGAAGAGAAGAAAGGCCATTGGAAGGTCTGGGAGATTCCAAGGCAGTACTCATACTGGGAGGTATTCCAAAAGCCAGCAGAGTCCATTGGACTGGATTCAGCCAGAGGAATGGAGTGGCAGAGATAGGAATCACCAGTGGCTACCTGGAAGAGAGAAGACTGCATGTGGAAGGGACTTTCAGACCAAGGCCAGAAGGTATGTGAGAGGAGATCCAGTGTCCAGGGATCAAGATTGGAAGGCTGGACATCAGAATTGGATTACATATTGGCCAGGCTATACAGAGAGGAATTATGATAGCAGGAGAGGCTCAGGTATGAACACTGATCCAGACCCTATCTATAATAGAGAATGGCAGCAAGGGAATAAGCATTCTCATGATAGTGCCTTAATGAAAGACTCATCTGTGCCAATGTATGATATTGACCCTATGATTGTTGATGAAGGGGGAGATACAGCAGATGAAAGTACAATTTATATGGACTGTTCTCTATCTAAATGCTATTGCTAGTTTTTCTGTGAGCAAACACATCAGCCATCACAAAGAAACCTAACTTTGTTCTTTATTTCCACTGCAAACAGCTCTTAAAGCAGGATTTGGGCTCACACAGTAGCAGCCAGCCAGCTAAAGGCTTTCAGCTGGTCCATTGATAGTAATTAGGGCTGCACCTGATTGTGTGTGTGAGCAAGGGAGAATCACTGCTGAGATCGGCGTGGAAAATAAGCAGAAGTTAACCTAACCAGCAAAGTTTATTCTTTACTTTGTGCCTTTGTATTTGGTAATTATCTGCTAAGAAAACATTAGCTAATTGCCTGACAAGCTGAAGGTTGTTTTCTGGTTTACTTTGTGACTTTTTGTTATCCATTTTAAACACTGCAAGCAAGTAACCTCATTTATAGTGCTATCAAGCATACATGTGCTGGGTGAATTAAACCCCATCAATAAAAGAAGTATTTTATTGATCTTACCACTTGGTTTCACAACTCAAATTATTGTCATCAGCTGTGTTTGGGAGTGAATGAACTACAATACCCACAATACCTTGCAAGAATCATATGAATATATGCATCGTCAAGATTGTGTAAGTTCTCACCCTAGGCAGCCGTCTGACAGGCTGTATAGGTTACCTAATATAACGGGTTTCCCTTCGAGAATCCCGTACAGCAGTATATATCGCCCATCTGAATCAATATATAGCTCCTCCTTGGTAAACCGGAGTCTCTTATGTATCAAAATGACCACTCCACCCTTCCTACCCTGCGCAGGGGCCCCCCATTCTTGTCCCACCCAATCCCTTTTAAGTTTAGCATGTTCCTCTATACTCTGGTGGGTCTCTTGTAACATGGCTATATCACAGTGGTGTCTCGCTAAAGCCTGCAGCACCTTATATCGCTTGATAGGGCTACCTATACCACAGACATTCCAGGATATGATCTTCACGTCGGTAGGTAGTAGGAGTTAATTGACCCGTCGCTAACAGCATACTCGGGGTGGATCTCCCCAGCCTGAGATCCTCCCTTCCTTCCCCTAGGGGAATTCTTCCCTTCTTCCTTTAGCATTTTCCAGGGCTGCCTCCCCACCCCTCCCCACCCCTCCCCGTACTACCCTAGCCCTCCCCACCCCCTGCCCCCCACAATCTCCCCCCCCTCCCCCTGTGCCACGCACCATCCCCAAATTCCTCCTCACTCCCATACTAATCACTAGCGATGTGAGCAGGCCCCTCTCCCTCCCTTTTGATCTGTCCATCCACCCCCCCCCTATCATAATAGCCTTCCAACTATCCCATCTGGAGGGGAACACACTCCTCCCTCTAAGAACCCAACCACCCAATTCCCATCTATATGCCCTCTACCCTCCCATCCCCTACCCCCCCCTCATATACAATTCGTTACTCACCAGGTAGAACAAAACATTGGGGGATTAACAGTCTAACCATCAACATAATAACGTAACAACATAATAAAGCTCCCACTGAATGTTGCCGCCCATCTCGCGGCTAAGCCAGTCCCGATTCAGGCCGTAGAGCATTGAAACATTGTCCTCAAGGCCCCGAGGCAACTGTAAAAGCCCCCTCTCGGCACAGGGCTCTTGCAGATTCGCGACTTCCCAGTAGTACTTTGTAGCTTCGCAGGTTCCAACCGTGTGCTCTAGTAGCGAGGGCCGCCAGACAACACCCCCGAAGCCTCTGGGATAGCGCGAGCCAAACAGGCCCCAAAGCGCCGGTAGACCCGCCCGTCAGCTGTGTTAGAGCAGCCTAGTCCCCTGAGAGGTCTGAGAGTCCAGCAGCTGCTATCTGCCCACCGGAATCCACTTGTGTGGGCAGGGTACCCTCCCGCAGCTCTATAGGCAAGCCAGTTCGAGGGTTAGATCTCAGTTCGTAAGACAGTCCGCTCTTGCGCCCAACTAAAGGCAGTGTTTCCATTCTCACACAGGAGGTTCTTATAGCAGTCACTCCCACGCCGCCGCTATGGCGTCCGTTCTCGGTTGTTGGCCGTCAGTGTTGCCATCAACTGTTCCACATACGAGCTTGCCTCCGCAGCTGTATCAAAGACACGGTGGGATCCCTGGTGGAGCACATGTAACTTGGCGGGGTATTGCACGTGAAACTGCACATTTGCCTCTATCAAGCGCTGACATATTGGGGCATACGCTTTGCGGCGCTGGCTCAGCGCGGCCGAATAATCTGGCGTGATGCGGATCGCCATGTTCCCCCGCTCCACAGTGCCTTGCTGTCGCGCAGCTTTCAGTATGGCTTCCTTCTGCGTGTAATACAGGTATCGGGCCAATACCACTCTGGGTCGTGCACTTAATGTTTGCGGTTTCGGCCCTACTCTGTGGGCCCTGTCCACGACTATGGGGGTATTCCCCTCTTCCCCTTCCATCAGCGAGGTGGACAAACTTTCCACATAGGTTCTAAGATCTTTATCCAGCACTGATTCAGCTATGCCCAGCAGACGCAAATTGTTACGTCTGGATCTGTTTTCCAGATCGTCGAGTTTCAGTGCATGGGCTTTAGCTTCATTTTGTAGCACACTCAGCTCACGCTTCAGAGTCTCCACCTCCTCTTCGGCCTGCGCTATCCGGCCCTCAGCCTCCTGCACCCTAGTACCCAGGGCGGTTAATAAACCTTGGATTGTGTCCATTTTGGTATGCAGGGTTTCAAACTGTACTGCGAGTGCCGCTGTGACCGCCGCCGTAATTTCCTCGGTCATTGTAGGGGAGGTCGCTGTACCCGCTTTCGTCGGGGATTCCGCCATTTTCGGCTGCCCTACGATCCGCTCTTTCTCGCGCCTCCCCGCCTTTGCTGAGGCTGCCATCTCACAGTTCTTCCACAGAGCACTTCAGAACTCCTTCACCAATCCTTCGGAGCTGGTAGCTGGGACTTTTCTCCACTATTCACGGCTATATAACAACGGTAGGTGGAGGGGGGCCCGGAGCTAAGGTGACTCACGTCTTCCCCAGCTCACCACACCACGTGATCTCGCGTGCTCTTTTTAAAGCCGGGGTGCTGGGTCCCGATTGGCTGCACGTAGGGCAGTCGGAGAGATGCTGATCTGCCGCAGGAGTCCCGATGATTGTGCAGGGGTCCGGAACAAAGAGAGCTTCCTTCTCACAGCATGCTCTTTTAAAGTCGGGGAGCTGGGTCCCGATTGGATGCACGTAGGGCAGTCGGAGAGATGCTGATCTGCCGCGGGAGTCCCGATGATTGTGCAGGGATCCGGAACAAAGAGAGCTTCCTTCTCACAGCGTGCTCTTTTAAAGTCGGGGAGCTGGGTCCCGATTGGCTGCACGTAGGGCAGTCGGAGAGATGCTGATCTGCCGCGGGAGTCCCGATGATTGTGCAGGGGTCCGGAACAAAGAGCACAACAAATGACTAAGATATCATCTATCGTATATTTTTTATAAATAATCCACTATATTGTTAACCCTTGTTATTTTTCCTACATTACCATATGTTGTCATATCTATACTGTTTATGTTTCCCTTGTTTATACCTTGTATTTCTTGTGACCACTTTGATTGAAGGAAAAGGCGGTATAAAAAACTTGTTACATAAATAAATAAATAAATATCATAGAAACAGGAGCTAATTGACCAATTTCACTATCATATTTGAATTCAGCATATAAAATTCATTAAGAAATAGCACATTTAATTTCTGAAGCAAACAATTTTTGAAAATTTGTAGAACAGTGTTTCCTTTCCCGCTACAGTCCAAGGTACTCGTGACACAAACAGCTTGAACGCCCTGCGGGCCTGCACCGCCAACACCATCCAATTCCCAAGTAATCTCCACGCCGCTTGCCTTCACCGGCACCACAACTCCATGGTTCAGAAGCTCAAAATTCTGGTAGATGACCTTTACTTTATGAGAAAAAGCACAGTTGCTATGTGAAGAAGTTTCATCACTATCTAAAATCGCCAGGAAGAGCTGAATCAACGAGCCGGACCGAAGCCTGCATTGGAGAAGGGGTATACAGCCTCTGCCTACCTCGGAGAAGAGCCTACAGCCTGCCTGCCTGCCTCGGGAAGGAGCCCACCGCCTGCCTATACGAGCAAGCAGAGCTGATTCACAAAAGAGCCATCGGAGAGAGATCTGCACGCTGCTTCCTGACTCCACCTCTCTACACAGCGTCACACAGCTGCACTGTCCAATCGGGACTGCACTCACAGCCTTAAATAGAGAGCGCGCCTGGAGAGTGTCCTCTATCTGCTGTGCCCCAGGAAGAGCTGAATCAACGAGCCGGACCGAAGCCTGCATTGGAGAAGGGGTATACAGCCTCTGCCTACCTCGGAGAAGAGCCTACAGCCTGCCTGCCTGCCTCGGGAAGGAGCCCACCGCCTGCCTATACGAGCAAGCAGAGCTGATTCACAAAAGAGCCATCGGAGAGAGATCTGCACGCTGCTTCCTGACTCCACCTCTCTACACAGCGTCACACAGCTGCACTGTCCAATCGGGACTGCACTCACAGCCTTAAATAGAGAGAGCGCGCCTGGAGAGTGTCCTCTATCTGCTGTGCCCCAGGAAGAGCTGAATCAACGAGCCGGACCGAAGCCTGCATTGGAGAAGGGGTATACAGCCTCTGCCTACCTCGGAGAAGAGCCTACAGCCTGCCTGCCTGCCTCGGGAAGGAGCCCACCGCCTGCCTATACGAGCAAGCAGAGCTGATTCACAAAAGAGCCATCGGAGAGAGATCTGCACGCTGCTTCCTGACTCCACCTCTCTACACAGCGTCACACAGCTGCATTGTCCAATCGGGACTGCACTCACAGCCTTAAATAGAGAGCGCGCCTGGAGAGTGTCCTCTATCTGCTGTGCCCCAGGAAGAGCTGAATCAACGAGCCGGACCGAAGCCTGCATTGGAGAAGGGGTATACAGCCTCTGCCTACCTCGGAGAAGAGCCTACAGCCTGCCTGCCTGCCTCGGGAAGGAGCCCACCGCCTGCCTATACGAGCAAGCAGAGCTGATTCACAAAAGAGCCATCGGAGAGAGATCTGCACACTGCTTCCTGACTCCACCTCTCTACACAGCGTCACACAGCTGCACTGTCCAATCGGGACTGCACTCACAGCCTTAAATAGAGAGCGTGCCGAGCGCGCCCGCGCTTGCGGGCCCGTGCCGGAGGGCCGCGCAAGAGGGCCCTTTGGCACGGCCCTTAAGCAAAGGACCGTCAAACCGTCACGAAAACAAGGAGGAACTTCTTCGCAGAGTCCAACAACCCCCTCAACACACTGCTGAGCTCCCTCAGGGTTTGAGCTAGCGTGAACCCGCAGTTCTGTCAAGTCAGAAAATCGCAGAAACAGCCCCTAAGGAGCACGAAACGAACACGGAAACCAAGCTGAAAAGACAAATCGAAACCAGCAACAGCAACAAGGAATAGCAGAGCTCCATTAAGATTGAGTTAACGTACATCGCCTATACAGCAGACCTTCAAATCGCAGCAAGTATAAACCAATACACGCAAAAACTTCCACTTTTTCTGGTATAATATTACAAAATACTCTGAGATATCATAACAAAATTTCCTATTAATATGTTCATTATCTCATCTGTACCTGCATTGAAATTGAAAACTTAACCGATAATATTAATTCTGAAAATGTACCTGCAAATAGCATTCCTAGTAATATAGTACTGTTGTCAGTATTCCAAGCTATAACTGCATATAACATTGCTAGTAATATAGTACTGTTGTCAGTATTCCAAGCTATAATTGCATATAACATTGTTAGTAATATAGTACTGTCGTCAGTAGTCCAAGCTATAACTGCATATAACATTGCTAGTAATATAGTACTGTTGTCAGTAGTCCAAGCTATAACTGCATATAACATTGTTAGTAATATAGTACTGTCGTCAGTAGTCCAAGCTATAACTGCATATAACATTGCTAGTAATATAGTACTGTCGTCAGTAGTCCAAGCTATAACTGCATATAACATTGCTAGTAATATAGTACTGTTGTCAATAGTCCAAGCTATAACTGCATATAACATTGCTAGTAATATAGTACTGTCGTCAGTAGTCCAAGCTATAACTGCATATAACATTGTTAGTAATATAGTACTGTTGTCAGTAGTCCAAGCTATAACTGCATATAACATTGCTAGTAATATAGTACTGTTGTCAGTATTCCAAGCTATAATTGCATATAACATTGCTAGTAATATAGTACTGTTGTCAGTATTCCAAGCTATAATTGCATATAACATTGCTAGTAATATAGTACTGTTGTCAGTATTTCAAGCTATAACTGCATATAACATTGCTAGTAATATAGTACCCTTGTCAGTAGTCCAAAACTGCACATACACTCACATTAAGCCGAGCCAAAAAACCGAAAATGCTTCACCCTAACAACATGCTTATACGAGTATCATACACCTGTATATTACTAACAATAATAATAATTGACCTATCCCTATGTTTAAACCACAAAAATCATATGACTGTACCTATAATACATAAACACAATCGAAATGACTGCTATATGGGGCACACTCATCAAAACTATCCAAAAATCAATTTTCACAGACTAATTCACATACAACAAACAAATACACAACAAATAGATAAGAAAATCTGTTCTAACTACTCTTCCTCCCTATCATGTATCCTCATTAACGCACGATCAATGAAGAATAAATTACCTATATTTAACGACATGATAACTGACTTAAAACCGGACATTTTATGTGTCACAGAGACATGGCTCACCGAAACAGATACAGTCTATCTGAATCAACTTAATAAAGAGAACTATGATACATTCTACAAACACAGACCCAACAAAAAAGGTGGTGGAGTTCTAATGATGACAAAAAAATCACTAAACGCCAAGCCAATCCAATCAAATATCAATAATAACATAGACACATTATTAATAAGAATCAGCCACATAAAAATTTGCTTAATATATAGACCCCCAGACAAAAAACCAGATGGCCTGGATTCTCTTATTGAACTCCTCAGTTCATCTACTGACCAAAATCCTGTGATCATGCTAGGCGATTTTAACCTTCCGTCACTTCCAACACTAGACTCTAAACTATTCCTAGACTCCATAGCAGACATAGAGTACCATCAAATAATTAAAACTGCAACACATATCAAAGGAAGAACACTAGATTTGGTTCTGCTCCCCGAAATACTCTTCAAGCTAGTTGACTCAAATTCCATTGAATGCACAGAGACACCTTGGTCTGATCATTCTATCATCAAGATAAATATCCCACATCCCATCCCTAGCATCAATAATTACATAAGGAGTACCACCACTTCAAAATTCAAAAAGTTTAACGAAACAGACTTCCTTGATTCAACAATCCCCTACCTCTTATCAACAACTAATTTGGAAGATGCTGTTAACAACTGGAATGATACTATCAATAATGCAGCTAAAAATAATCAACCAAATAAAAAGACAATATACACCAAAACAAATAGTTCACCATGGTTTAATAGCACTCTAAGACAAATGAAAAAAGAACTGAGAAAACTTGAAACGAAATGGAGAAAATCCAAGCTGACTGTACACAAGGAAATATACAACAACTATCTAACAAAATATAAGGAAACAATTGACAGCACAAAGAAAAACTATTATGCAGCAATCTTAACAAAATCATACAATAGACCTAGAGAGTTATTTTCTATAGTCAGAAAATTAACTAATAACGAGCAAACTTCTAGCAACGAAATCACAGACATCTCAGTCCAAACCCTAGCTGACCATTATCAAAACAAATCTAAGAAACCTACCATGCACACAGATAATATCAACATCACTTATCAACCTGTAGATGAATGGTCAGAATTTTACCCCATTTCAAAAGCATCATTAAAAACAATCATCTCCAATCTAAATACCACAACCTCGTACTTAGATCCATGCCCAGTATCATGGATAAAAAACACACTACAAACTCTAATATCCTATATTCTCCCAATAGTAAACCTCTCACTCACCAAGGATACCTTCCACCCCCGCTCAAACATGCACAAATACGCCCAGTTTTAAAGAACTGCAAACTAGATAAAACATCGCCAACATCATATAGGCCCATCTCTAGCATACCATTCTTGGCCAAAGTAATTGAAAAGGTAGTGCAACTACAGACACAGGAATTTATAGACTTATCTTACCCACTCGATGAACAACAATATGGTTTCCGGCCTCGCCATGGAGTAGAAACACTCCTAGCAGTATTAATAGACACACTCCTAAAAGGAATTGACAATCACAAACAGGCGTTCATTCTCCTTTTCATTGACATATCAGCAGCTTTTGATAGCGTGCATCACTCAATATTACTCAACAACCTAAGACAGTTAGGCATAAACTCCACCGTACATAAATGGTTCACCTTATATTTACATAACAGAACACAAAATGTAAGAACAGGTAATCAAACATCCAACACATACAAACAAGAAATAGGTTTACCACAAGGCTCAGCACTGTCAGCCCTACTTTTTAATATCTATATAAAACCGGTCTGCAATATCTTTAAAAAATTTGGAGTACAATATCACCTTTATGCGGATGATATCATGATGTACATACCTTTTACGATTCCTAACCTACCGATTCAACTTCTATCTGACTGCTACAATGAAATTACATACTGGCTAAAAACCCAAAACCTCCATATAAACCATGCAAAAACTGAGGTCTTAATCGTAACAAAAAACCCAAACATTCACTCCGCCAACCCACATAACACTACAAAACCAAGAAATTAAAATAAAAAATGAAATAAGATATCTAGGTGTCATTTTAGATACACACCTTACTATGGAAACGCACATCAGAAATACCTTAAAGAAAATCTACTTCAAACTTAAAATCCTCAAACAATTACGCCCCCTTGTATTTATACAAGATTTTATCAATATAACACAGGCTACCATAACTCCACACTTCGATTTCGCCAACTTAATACTTATAGGCATTTCAAAACAAAATATCAAAAGGATCCAACTTGCGCAAAATGCTACAGCTAGAATTATATTAAAGATAAATTCACTCCAACACATTACTCCGATACTAGCATCCCTTCACTGGTTACCAATACAAAGCAGGATAACATACAAAACAATAATAACTACATTCAAAGCCTTAAATGACATGGCCCCGAAGACGCTCTGTAATCTAATAAGCAAAGAACCATCTAAGCCCACACATAGAAAAGGTCAATCAAATAAACTTAAGATGCCAAAAGAATATATAAGAACTCACAAATTAACAAATAATAGAGCCTTTTCCCACATAGCCCCAACAGTCTGGAACTCTTTACCAGAGGACTTACGATCACTAACAGAGATAACAGAATTCAGAAAAAAATTGAAAACCTATCTATTCACTAAACACTATAATACTATAGAAAACCCTCCACTCAACTTAGATAAAGGCTAAACATGAACCTGCCTAAAATCAAGATTATACCCCCTACTACAATCAATACGTACAAACTCAAATGAATAATCAAATGAATATTAGAGACCTTACACAATTTAGAAGAACCCTCAAACATCACCTTTTTATCTTACATTACACCCACCCTGATACCCCATTATCTCCCCCACCCCCACTATATCATACAGCCACCACCTGACGTAAAACACTGCAATCATACCTAATATGTAATACAACCAATTTGTACATAGTTTCCTAAGTTTGCTACAAGCTTGAACGTAAATAGTTCCCCAAGTTCTCCTCCATGTTAACTCCCCGTTTCATGTAAACGACGGCCAATCTCTGGTCAAGTGTTCTATTGTTTTGATGTAAACCGCGCTGATGACAAATAGCGCGGTATATAAGAAATGTTAAATAAAATAAAAATAAAATAAATTCCTTTCCTATGCATTGATACCCCCACTTGTATATAGTTACAACTGTTTTAGAGACAGTACTCCTGTTTAAATTGTTACTTAATCTGTGTTAGTTGATTTATTGAATTAATCCGCACAGTTTATATATACACTTTGTTGATCAAGTTAAGATGTTCTATGTAAAAAGTTATAATTGTTCTATGTAAAACAAGCTCTGCATTGTTAATTGTTGTTAATTGTACACCGCAACTGATCGCTGGAAGATGCGGTATATAAATAAGTGTTAAATAAAATAAATAAATAAATAAAATCTACATCCTTGCATCAGGACTCCCTCTCTTAAGTTTCACATGATGTAGTTATGCAAGATGTTTCTCACAAAATTGCACAAGCATTTCTTTCCTACAAAACTGAGGTTTCATTAATTAATTTATTTTATTTAGACAGTTTTGTATACCACCTTATCCTTCAATCAAAGTGGTCACAACACAATTGGGGGATACATTTAGCACGTGGGGATATGAGACACATACACTAATACTAACAGGGAACATGGGCAGTGGAGGGTTAAGTGGCTTGCCCAAGACCACAAGGAGCATCTGTGGGACTAGAAAACCCAGTCCTTCCGGCCCAAGGTTGCTATCCTCTAGTGGGATTTGAACCTCCGACCTTCTGACCTGAAGTACCTTACCCCAACCACTAGGCTACTCCTCCCTCTGACTTACTGCTGATGGATAATCAGTAATCAACTTTAATTCACTTTCACCACATCTGCATAGTCTCTTGTTCTCCAACTATGTGTTTTTTTACCATTCCTCTTGACATATCCTGGTTCCCAGCTTCTCTGTCTGTCTTGACTAGATTGTAAGCTCTAAAGAACAGGGATCATCTCTTACCTGTCTCTGTACAGTGCTGTGTATTCAAAAGATCAGTAATAGTAGTAGCAATGGAGTGCTTTTGTGATTCACTTACATATTCTGGTATTGTCATCTGTTGCTCATATTGTCCTGAACTGAAGTAGTATGTTTTAACCTTTGAAAGCTAATCCAAACATGTATTAAAGTTAGTCCAATAAAGAGTAGTTACTCACCTGTAACAGGTGTTCTTCAGGAGCAGCAGGAATCAGTCCTCACATATGGGTGTCATCAGTGCCGATGAAGCCCCAGCGGAGCATTTCCCCAGCTTTCTATGAAAGCCTTTGGGAATGCAGGCACGCATGCGCGGTTCCCTTCCCGCCTAAAGGTGCCATCTTACCTCAGTCAAATGACATAGCTAAGAACAGCACACAAAAATGAAAAATAAACTATGTACAACTGCAACTCCAAGGGGAGGAGGGAGGGTTGTGAGGACTGATTCCTGCTGCTCCTGGAGAACACCTGTTACAGGTGAGTAACTACTCTTTCTCCAGGACCAAGCAGGAAGTCAGTCCTCACATATGGGTGACTCCCAAGCTCTGGGCTACCGAGGAACCCAGGCTGAACAAGAGAACTCCCTCTAGTCCCAGCAGCAAAGAAAGGCTTTTCAAGGACACAACCTCCACCGGTAGCCCAACAAAGGGCAGAAGGGCAGGAGTTGCCTAAACCTCAAAGAGATTCCAGAGTACTGCTTGGCCAAAAGCACTGTCCCTACGGGACTCCCTCTCCAGGCAGTAATGGGCCGCAAACGTCTGGCTTGAAGACCAAGTTGCAGCCCTGCAGATGTCTACCAAGGGCACAGAGCAGAGATGAGCTACTGAGGCAGCCATTGCCCTGACACGGTGGGCCGTAACCTGACCCTGCAAAGGAAGGTCAGCCGCCTTATAAGCCCAGGTGATACAGTCAGCTACCCAGATGGACAAGGTATGCTTGGACACAGCCAACCCCAACTTATTGGGGTCAAAGGAGATGAAGAGCTGGTTAGCCCTTTTATGCCCCTGCGTACGGTCAAGGTAGAAGGATAAGGCCCTCCTACAGTCCAGGGTATGCAGGACTGCTTCAGCCTGGCTTGCATGAGGCCTAGGGAAGAATGTTGGAAGAACCACCTCCTGGTTGAGGTGGAAAGAGGAGACAACCTTAGGGAGGAACTTTGGATGAGTCCTAAGGACTAACCTGTTCCTATAAATCCTGGTGTAAGGCCTATTACAGACCAGGGCTTGAAGCTCACTTACTCGCCTAGCTGAGGTAAGGGCTATCAGGAAGAGTGTCTTCCAGGAGAGGAAGCGTAGTGGACAAGTAGCCATCGGCTCAAAAGATGGGCGAGTCAGTTGCTGCAAGACCACATTCAGCTCCCACTCAGGGGCAGGAGGACGGATGGGAGGCTTGAGCAAAAGCAAGCCCCTAAGAAAGCAGGACACCAAGGGGTGACCAGACAGAGAATGTCCCTCCACCAGAGAGTGGTGAGCTGCTAGAGCTGAGAGGTGGACCCGAACAGAATTGGATTTAAGACATTGATTTGACAAGTTCAGTAAGTACTGAAGGACTACTGGCACAGTACAGGAGAAAGGATCCTCTGTACGTAGCTGACACCACACAGAAAACCTTTTCCATTTGAGAGCATAGGTTTTCCTAGTGGACTGTTTCCTAGAGGCTAGGACAACCTCCTCAACTTCCTGAGGCAGGCCCCAGGGAGCCAAAACTACCCTTGCAGCCTCCAGGCCATCAAATTGAGAGCTTTGAGATTGGGGTGCAGAAGGGAACCCTGCTCCTGTGAGAGAAGGTCGGGTTGCAACCCCAGAGGTAGTGGAGGATCCACCGCCAGCTGAAGCAGAAGAGGAAACCAAGGCTGTCTCGGCCACCTGGGAGCCACCAGCAGGACCGAGGCCTTGTCCTGAAGAATCTTGAAGAGAGTTCGGGTCACCAAGGGCGTGGGAGGAAACGCATAGAGGAGGCCCTGAGACCAGGATATCAGAAAAGCATCCGCTGCTATCCGCAGAGGATGCGGTTGCCTGGAGCAGAACTTTGGCAGTTGCTTGTTCATTGGGCTGGCAAAGAGATCTATCAAAGGGAGACCCCATTTCAGGAAGATCTTCTGAACTACTGAAGGATGCAGCTGCCACTCGTGGGGCTGCAGTATTCTGCTTAACCTGTCTGCCAGGTAGTTGTCCTGGCCTGGAAGGTACGCAGCCTTGAGGAGCATGTTTTGCTTGAGGGCAAAAGAACAAAGGTCCTGAGCCTCCCGACAAAGGATCCTGGACCCAGTTCCGCCCTGTTTGTTCACATAAAACATGGCAACTTGGTTGTCTGTCTGAATCAGGACAGACTGGTGAGCCAGGGTAGGAGTGAAATCTTTGAGTGCTAATCGAATAGCTCTGAGTTCGAGGAGATTGATCTGCTGTGCAGCTTCCCAGGGAGACCACAGGCCCTGGGTGCACTTGCCCAGACAATGAGCTCCCCAGCCTTGCAGGGAGGCGTCTGTGGTCATCACTACTGTGTACCCTGAAATCTGAAAAGGCACCCCCTTCAGTAGATTGGGTGGGTGCAGCCACCAGTTGAGAGAGAGCAGAAAATGTCTGGACACCCTTATCCTGTCTCTGAGGCTGCCTGTGGCCTGTGACCACTGAGCCCGAAGGCACCACTGTGCAGGCCTCATATGGAGCCTGGCATTGGGGGTCACATGTACTGTCGAAGCCATGTGACCTAGAAGCCTCAAGCAGAGTATGGCGGAGACCAGGGACCTGCTGAGAAACTGATTCGCCAAGGCCATCAACCTTTGGGCCCTGTCTGCTGGCAAGAAAGCCTTTGCCAGCAGAGAGTCCAGCCTTGCTCCTATGAACTCCAAGTTCTGGGAGGGGAGCAAAGTGGACTTGTGATAAGGAAGCTTATCATAGCTCAGGAAGGAGCTATAGAAAAGGTGAAGTGACTCTGAACAAGCAACCTGTCAGTTCTGGTAGAAATAAGAAAACAGAATTTTCCCATAAAAGACTACCAGTCCCAGAATGCACCAGGTTTCCAACAGCCATTAGAGGAGCTGAAGTGGGGAAACGTGTGCTCAATCAGGAGGGCTATGAGGTAATCCCTAAGCACTCATCTCAAAGGGCAGGGCCTGATTCAGCACAGCTGCGCTGTGTTAGGGAGGAGCACTCATCCAAGCAGAATAAACGTAGAGTTTATTCTACAGAGAATTATCCTCAGTATCCTGAGAATCAGTTTGAGCTTGATCAGTTTCATCTGAAGGATCATCAGAAGCAGAAGCCAAACCGGACGGACAGGGAGGGAAAGAAACCCTTTGGAAGAAGGAAGAGAAAAGCCTTTGAGAGGTCTAGAAGAGTCCAGAGCAGTACGTATACTGGGAGGCATTCCAAGGGCCAGCATACACATGGGTAACAGGGGTAACATATGGAAAGCAGTGTGTATTAATGCCCGTAGCATGGGAAATAAGATCTCTGAAGTTGAAGCTTTGGTGGGAGTGGCTGACTTAGATTTAGTGGCAGTTACAGAAACATGGTTCACAGAAAACCATGACTGGGATGTAACTATACCTGGCTATACTTTATTCAGAAAGGACAGGGTAGGAAGAAGGGGAGGAGGAGTAGCACTATATGTAAAAACTACTATTAAAGCTTTGGAATTACAGAGCTTAAAAGGGAGAGAGGAGGCATTGTGGGTTAAACTAGAAAGAGGGAAAGAGAAATCTATTTGCATTGGTGTGATATACAGACCTCCCTCACAAGAGGAAGAGGTGGACAGAGAGTTAATTGAAGACATACGCAGCATTGCTAGGAAAGGGGAAGTGCTACTGCTAGGAGATTTCAATATGCCAGATGTTGATTGGCACTTTCCTGCTGCAGTATCATCTAGGAGTAAGGAGATCCTGGATTCTCTACAGGGAGAACTATTCAGGCAATTGGTAACAGACCCCACACGTGAAGGGGCCATACTGGACTTGGTGCTTACCAATGGTGAAAGTGTTTCTGATGTTGTAGTGGGAGATCATTTTGCATCCAGTGATCACCAGATGGTGTGGTTCAGTATTAGGACTAGGGCTGTTAGAATCCATTCCAAGGTGAAGATCTTAGACTTTAGGAAGACTAACTTTCCGAAGATGGGCCAATACCTCAGGGAGTCGTTAGTGGGATGGGAACAGCTGGGGGATATAGAACAACAGTGGGCAAAACTGAAAGGGGGTATTTTAAAGGCAACCAACCTTTTTGTTAAAATGGTAAATAAAGGCAAAAGGAACAGGAGACCGCTATGGTTTTCGAAGGAAGTAGCTGAAAAAGTGAAGAAAAAGAGGGAGGCCTTCATGAAATACAAGAAATCACAGAGAAAGGAAGACAGGCATCTGTATTTGGAACAACTTAGAGAAGCTAGCAAAGTAGTCAAGAAGGCAAAGATTCAAAAGGAGGAGGAAATAGCCAATGCAATAAAATGGGGAGATAAGACATTTTTCAGATATATTAGTGAGAAGAGGAAGGGCAAAAGTGGTATTGTCAGACTCAAGGGTACAGGGGGGGAATATGTAGAAGCTGATAAGGATAAAGCGGAATTGCTTAACAAATATTTTTGTTCTGTGTTCACAGATGAAGAACCAGGAGCAGGACCTCAGAAAACACCCACAAATAAGAACAGAAGCGAGGGACATCTTGAACAATTTTCAGAAGACTGTGTTCGTGAGAAACTAGCTCAACTTAAAGTAGACAAAGCGATGGGACCGGATGGGATACACCCTAGAATACTGAGGGAACTTGGGGACGTTCTAGCAACTCCACTGACTGACCTTTTCAATGCCTCGTTGGAGTCGGGAGTGGTGCCAAAGGACTGGAGAGAGGCTCATGTGGTGCCTTTACACAAAAGCGGAAGTAAGGATGTGGTTGAAAACTACAGGCCGGTTAGTTTAACTTCGGTGGTGAGTAAATTAATGGAAACGCTGTTGAAAGAGAAAATAGTGAGGTTTCTGGAGTCCAGCGGATTACAGGATCCGAGGCAGCATGGATTCACCAGAGGCAGGTCTTGTCAGACAAATCTGATTGATTTCTTTGACTGGGTGACCAGGGAGTTGGACTGAGGGAGAGCTCTAGATGTGGTGTATTTAGATTTCAGTAAAGCCTTTGACACTGTTCCTCACAGGCGACTTATAAACAAACTGAGCACCCTAGGGATGGACCCTAAAGTTACTGCTTGGGTTAGAAATTGGTTGGGTGGGAGGCGACAAAGAGTACAAGTAAATGGAGCTCACTCTGAGGAGAAGGATGTTACCAGTGGTGTGCCCCAGGGATCTGTCCTTGGTCCGATTCTTTTTAACATCTTTGTTAGTGATATAGCGGAAGAGCTGTCTGGTAAGGTTTGCCTCTTTGCGGATGATACCAAAATCTGCAATAAAGTAGACACCCAGGAAGGTGTAGATAACATGAGGAGGGATCTAGCTAAGCTTGAAGAATGGTCTAGAATTTGGCAGCTGGGATTTAATGTTAAAAAATGTAAGGTCATGCATTTGGGCTGCAGCAATCCAAGGGAGCAATACAGCATAGGAGGTGAAGTACTTTTGTCCACTAAAGAAGAGCGGGACCTAGGCGTAGTTGTGTCCGATGATCTTAAAGTAGCTAAACAGGTAGAAAAGGCGACGGCAAAAGCTAGAAGGATGCTTGGGTGCATACGGAGAGGAATGGCTGGCAGAAAAAAGGAGGTGATAATGCCTCTGTATAAGTCTTTGGTGCGACCTCATTTGGAGTATGGTGTGCAATTCTGGAGACCGCACCTTCAAAAGGATGTGAACAGGATGGAGTCGGTGCAGAGGGTTGCTACTAAGATGATTAGTAGTCTTCATTATAAAGCATATGAGGACAGACTTAAGGATCTTAATATGTACACCTTAGAGGAAAGGCGGGATAGAGGTGATATGATTGAGATGTTTAAATACCTCCGTGGCATAAATGTTCAGGGAGAGAGCCTCTTTCAATTGAAAGCAAGTTCTGCGACGAGGGGACATGGGATGAGGGTGAAGGGAGATAGATTCAGGAGTGATATGCGGAAATATTTCTTTACGGAAAGAGTAGTGGATCCGTGGAATAGTCTCCCAGTGGAGGTGGTAGAGAGAGATGAGGAGGACAGTAACTGAATTCAAAAAAGCATGGGACCAACACAGAGGATCTCTAAAGGTAAAAAGTGGACTGTTGTAGTTGTTGTTATGGAAGGACAGACTAGATGGGCCTTGTGGTCTTTTTCTGTCATCATGTTTCTATGTTTCTATGTTTCTATACACCATTGGACTGGGGAAAGCCAGAGGAATGGTGCTGCAGAGCTAGGAATCTCCAGACGGTACCTGTGAGAGAGACGGCTGCACGTGGAAGGGACCCTAAGATCCGTGCCAGAAGGTATGTGAAGAGAGATCCAGTGTCCAGGGATCTGGATTGGAAGGCTGGACATAAGAACTGGACTACATACTGGCCAGGCTATATAGAGAGGAACTCTAACAGCAATGGAAGCTCAGGTATGAACACTGATCTATGCCCTAGCTATAACCTTGAAAGACAGCAGGGAAACAAGTATTCTCCTGAAAGTGCTCCATTGAGAGATTCATCTGTGCCAATCCATGATATTGAACCCATGCTTGTTGAAGAAGGGGGAATGATTGCAGATGAAGAATGTGTTTATATGGACTGCTCTCTGTCCAAACTCCTTTGGTGATTTTCTGTTATAAAGTACAGCAACCATCACAAAGAAATACAAGCTTGTTCTTTAATCTACTCAGAAAAGCTCCTGAAGCAGGATTTGACCCACACAGTAGAAAGCAAGCCAGCTAAGGGGTTTCAGCTGGATAACTGCTAGCAATTGAGCCTTACCTAATTGCTTGTGAGCTAGGAGAGAATCACTTCTGAATCTATGTGGGAAGATATAAGAAGTTAACCTGAAAAGAACAGTTTTTTTTCTCTTTGTAGCTTTTGGTTTGTTGTTTGATATATGCTAAGAAAACATTAGCTAATGCCTGACAAGTTTGAATGTTGTTTTCCTGATTTTGATTTTGTTTTTCCAAGTTAAACACTGGAAGCAAGTAACCTGATTTATGTGCTACCAAGCATATCTGTGTTGGGAGAAATAACCCCATAAATAAATTTCTTATTGGCTTTAACACTTGAGCACAACTAAATTATTGTCAGCAGCTGTGTCTGGTGTGAATGAACTGCATTGCCCACAATCCCTTGCAAATCATATAGATATATGCACTTGCCAAGACTGTGAAGATTCTCACCCAGGCAGCCGTCTGACAGACTCTGCGAAGTTTATGACAAACCCCAGCCTTTGGAGAAGAGCAATAGTGCTGAGGGTGGCTTGTTTGGCCTCCTGGCACGTCTGACCCCTGATGAGCCAGTCGTCCAGATAGGGAAAGACAAAGATGCCCTGGTTTCTCAGGTAGGCCGCCACCACTGCTAGGCACTTTGTGAAGACTCTGGGGGCGGAGGTGAGGCCGAAAGGCAGCACTCTGTACTGATAATAGTTTCCTCCCACAATGAACCTGAGGTACTTTCTGTGGTCTGGATGAATGAGGATGTGAGTGTACGCATCCTTTAGATCTAAAGAGCATAGCCAATCTCCCTGCTGGAGGTAGGGCAGAAGTGTCCCAAGAGTAAGCATCTTGAACTTCTCCTTCACTAGGAACTTGTTGAGGTTCCTGAGGTCCAGAATGGGTCGAAGGCCACCGGTTCTTTTGGACACCAGGAAATACCTGGAGTAGAAACCGTGACCTTGTAAGTGGGGAGGCACAGGCTCCACGGCCCTGTCCACCAACAGACCATGAAGCTCTTGTAGAAGAAGGTCTGTGTGCAGGGGAGGCCTTGGAGGCTCCCCTGGAAAATATGGAGGCGGCAGTTGGTGAAAATGGAGGGCATAGCCCTTGTGGACTATCTCCAGCTCCCAACTGTCCTCAGTGATAAGGGGCCACTGGTGGGCAAAGAGGGCGAGGCGACCTCCTGTGCAGGGTTGGGAGAGCAGTGGAGGAGAGGCTACGCTCAAGGAGTCAAAAACCCCCACCCTGCTGAGTGGTAGCAGGAGCCGGAGGCTTGGGGGTCCTCTGCCTACGGGGCCCATTACCCTGACCCTTGGCTTGCTGACCCTGTGGGGCAGCTTGGGCAGCCTGATATTGTGGGTACTGTTTGTAGGCAGTGCCCTTCCTCGGGTAAAAGGGCTTTTTACCCGAGTCCTTCTTTTTATGAGAAGGGGCAGAGGTCTTCCTCGACAGCCTTGTCCGTGTGAGGTGCTCAGTTTCGAGCTGAGCTTTCTCGGTCATGGGCTTGCCAAAAAGGTTTTCACCTCGGCAAGGGACATCGACCAACTTGTCCTGAACCCATGGCTCAAAGTCCGATGACTGCAGCCATGCCTGGCGTCGAGCCGCGATGCCGGCTGCCGCAACTCGGGCCGAAGCCTCGAAGCCATTGTAGGCGGCATGGGACATGAACTTCGAGCAGCCCCGAATCCCCGAGGACAAGGACTTAAATCTCTGCAAGGGTTCCCCGGAGAGACCAGCAGAGAACTCGGCCAACTCCTTGGCCAGATCCCGCAATTACATGCCCATGTACAGCTGGTAGGACTGGACACGGCAAGCAAGCATCGAGCCCTGGAAGCACTTTCTACCGACACCATCGAGGTTCCGGGCCTCCCTGCCAGGGGGCACCGCGGAGTGCATCTTCTGGCTCTTCAGACGATGCATGACCGATTCCACAACCATAGAATGGTGTGGTAGCTGTGCCTTCTGAAAACCAGGGCTCTTTCAGAGTCGATAGATCGAGTCGACTCGCTTGCTGAGAACCGGCGCCGAGGCCAGTGCCTCCCACATATGGAAGAGGAGCCGTTCCAGCATCGGAGGAACCGGAACAGTAAAGGCCTCCTTCGGAGGAGAGTTATACTGTAGGGCCTCGAGCTCTTCAGCTCGAGGCTCCTCCTCAGGGTCTGCCGGAATAGCCAAGGCAGCGGCCATATCCCGGACGAACTCCGAGAACTGAGTATCCTCCGGGGGGGACCTACTCCGGGGCTCAGACTGCGGTGAGTCCGACGGGACGCACCGAGTCTTGAAGGTATCAGGAGACTCCTCGTCCTCCGTCTCCCAAGCTGACTCGTCCGAGGAGGAGTCAGGGTCCGACCCTGTGGGGCCCTGGAGCACCCGCCCCGATGCCGGAGGCACTGGCATCGACGCCCTCGGTCCCGAATGAGAGGTCGAGGGAGACCACGACTAGGTCGACTCCGAGCAACGATGGACTCGAGTATCGGCTCGGTCTCCGGGGTCGACTTCGATGTCGATGTCCCGGTGGTCGGGGCAGATGCGCCAGACAGGCTGGCCATCAGTGCCCGCTGCTGCTCTATGAAGGCAGACAATCTGCTCTCCAAGGTTGTCATCCTGAGACTCAGCTCGGGAGATGCAGCAGCCACCGACTCGGGCCCCGGTGGCACCGGGCCCGATGTCGGCTCCCTGGGAGGAGAGTCCTCGAGGACTACGGGGCTTACGTGTCCAGCAGACTCCAGCTCCACGCGAGGAACTTTTGCAGGCTTCTCGTGTTCCACGGGCCTGGGGCGACGGTCGGGGGTCTTAGACCTGGCCCTCGAGGAGCCAGGGACCTCCTCCGACAACGCCCTCGTAAGCCGCTTCTTCCTCTTGCGTTCCCGGTCGGGGAACCCCCTGTCTGAGGAGGTTCGACGGCGCTCGGGATCGGAATCCCGAGATGTCGAGGCCTCAGATGAGGTTCGGGCCCGGCCGGAGGCTGAGTCTGAGAAAAGCCTTTTTTGCTGCTGTCGACTTCGGACTTTGGAAGACATCTTTCCACATGGCCCGCACGACTTAGGGTCGTGGTCGGGGCCGAGGCACTGAAGGCAGCAGTCGTGTGTGTCGGTGAGAGATATTAATTTCTTACACCGATCACACTTTTTAAAACCGCTGGAAGCAATTGGGGAAAAAAGAGTCCCCGCGAGGTCAAAGGACCAGCCTTCCAGGGAAAAATGGAAAAAAAGGGCGCGAACGCCAGCTACGAAGGGCAAAAACCAAAAAAGAACTTCCGGTTGTGGCAATGAGCTGATCGGACGTGCGGTGGTCAGCTCTGGGCATTCTACCCCACAATTCAGCAAATATCTCCTGCAATAGTGGGTGTCTACCACTTATTTTTACAGCGACTGTGTGAAGGGAAGAAATAGGAGACGACAGGAGTTGTCGGAGAGCTAGCAGCATCTCGATGACCGCAAAGCCACCGAGACGGGAGAAGGCCCGGGTTCCGGAAGGGGCGCCTAGGAGCCCGGGATCTGACACCAATCAAATGTTGGTTGCAGAGGTCAGTGCCGCCGTAGATGATCGCTTTCGCGAGCTGGCGGAGCAAATGCAAGCGGTTAGTCAAAACATTACTGAATTCGCCGCTAGAGTGGAGCAAGCGGAAACCCGAATTTCGGACATCAAAGATACCCAAAACTCCTTGGCAGGCAGAGTGAAGGCCATGGAAGACCTAGTGAAGCGTCAGGGTGACAAACTCGACGACCTCGAGAATCGGGGTCGTCGTAAAAACCTCCGCTTCATAGGGATCGACGAGAGTGTTGCGGATGGGGCACTCCGCGGCTTTTTGATAGCCTGGATTGAAAAGATCTCTGCTGGAAAAGTGGCCGGCCCTATCAAGATTGAGCGTGTACACAGGCTGGGCCCCAAGTGTGACCAGGAGCGTCGGCCCCGTGCAGTAATCGCACGTTTCCTAGACTTCCATCAGAAAGAGGAAGTGCTGAAAGTTGCCCAGAATCATAAAAGATCAGCGTAGGACCCGACACAGATCCTGATATTCCAGGATTATTCCTTGTTGGTTAGCCAGCGACGCCGGGCCTTTTCAGCAGTGTGTACTCAGTTGGTCAATAAGGGGGTGCATCTCTCCTTGCTATATCCGGCCAAGCAGCGAGTGGAGCATCAGGGGCGGACACGATATCTGCAGTCCCCCACAGAGGCCCAGACCTTCCTAGAATCCCTGACTGCTTCTACAGACTCGGCCTCGTGACTGCAGTGCGAAAGCCTGGGAACGCTAAAATTGTGCAGCATTATAGTACAGAGTGGTCTGGAGAGACGTGCTGATTACAGCCTGGTGAGACCACAGTATGGGGAGCCCCCCACAATCGAGACTGGACCATCTCTCTGATGTTCTGTTGTAGCTCAGAGTGTGACTAAAACTATACGGTTCTTGGTTGAGTGCCATGAGTGTGTGTGGCTATGTGGATATGTATTGTGTGCTTTGGTTTATGTATTCTTTAATACTGTTTGCTGAAGGTACCGACCCCCCCTTTTGTTTTATGGAACAATAGAGGCGTTGACTCAAGGGGGTTCCTATTGGAGTTCTGAGTAGCGGGTTTACTTCCAGGGGAGGGTTTGCCCGATTTGTTCCTATGGTAGTGGGCACGAGGGCCCATGGTGTTCCCCTGGGTCCCTCGCTGGGGAGTGTGTTTTTGGTTCCTTAGTCCCTGTGTCAGTGATTTACGAGCGGGAGGTGGCACGGTGGTGTTCCTCAGGGGTTTCCTGTTGTTTATTAGAGCTTTAGGCCTGGCATAAGGAGGGGGAACGGGGGATGGGATTAATATTGGTACCCCGAGCGTGGGCCTCTCCTGAGGTGGGCGCTGGGCGGCGACGAGCCCAGTCTATGGCTGGGCCCGGGTCGTGTGGGCGTGCCGACTGTGAGGCCCTGGGGTCTGATTGCTTTTCGAGCTATGGGTCTGCTCCCGCCCATCTGTATCTCACGAGGGCTTGGAGGCTTGCTAGGTTCCCGAGGCTCTATATATGTGCTAGGAGGGCTGACCCAGGATAATACTATTATTTCTTTGGGTAAAATTACTATTTCCTTCTTAGTGGCCGCTATGTTTAGTTACTTGTTTGGTGGGGGTGGTGGGGACCTTTGTTTTTGTAAAGTGTTGTTTCTTGCGTCCGGTCATGGACAACATGCCTTTTGAATGACTGTCTATAAGGGGGGAACAGCTTGGGGAAATCCGAGGGGCAACTGCAAATTGGAGGATAGAGAGTGTGACCTGGGACCCTGTGGCTCTGAGTAGAGTTGGAGGTTGCCTGTTGCTATTGGGCCTCAACCTCTTGGTTGTGGCTCATCTTGGCCCCGTGGGGTGTCTTAATTCGGACCCAGGATGAAGGGTTTGGGGGGAACCTAGGTTTAAGGGGTCTGAGCTGGCGGTAGGCCCAATAGAAGGGGGTGGTGGTGGTAATCGGGGAGACCATAAGCTCAATATGGGGAGGGAGGTATGGGTTTACGAGGGTTACTATGAAGGGATTTTAACATGGGGGTAGGCCCAAATGCCACAGGAAGGGTGTTTAGCCTTATGGCTAGGTTAGGCACTGTTGGAAAGGGAAGGAGGGAAGAGGTGCTTTGGGGAGTGGGGAGGGTGGGGGAGATTGGGGGGGATAGCGAGAGGGATGGGGGGTTGGGGGGAGAATGTCGCCATCTTCAGCATTTACAGCAATTTAACTTTGTGTATCAGGAGGAATATGAGGGGAGACTCCAGGCTGGGGGGGGGGGGGTTTCCTCAGAAACAGCACAATTAGCAGGCAAAATGGTTCGGAACTACCCTTAGTGTTGTGAAGATCATATCTTGGAACGTTTGTGGTCTAGGAAGTCCCATCAAGAGATATAAAATACTTAAAGCGCTGGCCAGACAGCAATGTGATATTGCGCTATGGCAGGAAACTCATCAAACAGCGGAGGAGCATGCTAAACTTGCTCGAGATTGGGTGGGTCAGGTTTGGGGATGCTCCAGCAATAGGAAAAAAAGGGGGGAGTGGCCATTTTGGTTCATAAGAAGGTGCGATTCACGTTATTACGACATGTGATGGACTCTCAAGGGCGATTTTTGTTTTTACATGGCACACTAGAAGATCGGGAGGTAATTTTGGGTGATCTATATGGTCCTAATACACCGGATCAGGAATTCTTTAACCGTTTAGCGGCGAAGGTGGAACAACTACCAGAAGTACCATTGGTCCTGGGTGGCGATTTTAATGGGGTTTTTGAGGTAGGTTTAGATACCTCGAGGGACATTGGGACCCGAGAAAGACAGAGTCTATCCCAGACGTTGCAAAGGTTCCGGGCTAGATTGGGCCTGGTGGATCCATGGCGACTATTGCACCCCTCAGAAAAGGACTTCACCCATGTATCACGGGCACATGGTACCAGTGCCCGCCTTGATTACCTGTTGATTTTGGCGAATCAATTTGCGTGCATCGAGGATGCACAGATCGGCCCATTAGAGATTTCAGACCATGCCATGGTTTGGATAGACTGGTATGGGGGTGGTGGACCTGGATTGACCCGCTTATGGCGGTTCCCTATAGAACTGTATAAAGATGCCCACTTTCGGCAGGAATTTGAGGTGAATCATCAAGGTCATAAAGATGACCCGGAATTGATTTGGGAGACGGCTAAAGTGGTCCTACGGGGGGACATAATCGGCTATGTGGCGTGGAAGCGGAGATTATTGGCTGAGCAGATTGTTCGAGCGATTAGTGCAATCTTTAAAGGTTTCTTTCAAAACCTATATACAGCAGAGGAGATTGTCCCCACTTGTATGGAAAACTATTTACAAAAAATAGACCTGACGCAGGTGACGGAGGAGCAGCGTGCTACTCTAGGGCAACCCATAACTTTGCAGGAGGTACAGCAGGTGATATCAGCCGCGAGTTGTTATAAAGCTCCGGGCCCAGATGGATATGGGGTCAAATTTTATAAGATACTTTCCGCTGGGGTGGGCCCCCTTCTAGTGGAGACCTATCAGCAACGGACGGAGAGGGGGGTTATGCGGTGGGGGGATAATCAGGCGTATATCACTCTGATTCCTAAACCAGGAAAAGATCCGCTACAGGCATCTTCCTATCGACCGATTTCTTTATTGAATTTTGATATGAAGTTGTTGGCAAAAATTTTGGCGGATAGGTTGGCGGCCATTTTAGGGGACCTGGTGCATGAGTCGCAGGTTGGGTTCATTCGGGGGCGATTTGCGTTGCGTAATCTACGTAAAATCTTAACGTCATTGGAGTGGGTGCCTCAGTACCGACTACCTTCTCTCTTGGTGAGTTTTGATGCTGAAAAAGCGTTTGATAGAGTCAATTGGCAGTATCTCCAATATTTGTTACCTCTTTATGGCTTGGGGACCCCCTTCTGTGAGATGGTAAAGAGCCTCTATGTGCAACCAATGGCCCGAGTGCTCTGTAATGGGGTCTTATCGGATTCGTTTTCTCTACATCGAGGAACCCGACAGGGGTGCCCTCTGTCTCCCTTATTATTTGTTTTGACCTTGGATCCTTTAATTCGTAGCATAGAAGCAGATAGGGAGATAAGGGGGGTGGTGGTGGGGCATCACGAGTTTAAGGTATCTGCCTTCGCGGACGACATGCTGGTACATTTGCTTACGCCCAGGGAGTCTCTTGCAAGATTAATGGTGGAGTTCGCGACATATGGCCGATTTGCGGGCCTTCGTATAAATGAAGATAAATCGGAGGCTATAGATGTGTCGGGTCAGATGTGAGGAAGTTGGCCCGGGGAATTCCCCTTGAAATGGGCGGATCAGAAATTTGTGTATTTAGGTATCGTTTTGACAAGGTTGCCACAAGATTTATATTGTACCAACTTTGAGAAAAATTTGACTGGAATGAGAAACCAGATGCGACCTTGGAATCCCCTGCCATTGTCTCTATTGGGGAGAGTGGCCGCAGTCAAGATGGTGATTCTCCCACAAATCCTGTACTGGCTGCAGACCTTGCCAGTTTGGTTGTGGCGTCGCGATCTTCATCGGTTGGAAACTGAGATCCAGAGATTTCTGTGGAAGGGAGCTAAGGCTCGTATCCTGATGAATCGTATGATTGGACCCTGGCGTGGTGGAGGTATCGGTCTACCGGATTTGTGGTTGTACACCTTGGCATGTCAGGCGCGTCATGTGGGTGATTGGCTGGGCGAGACTGATGTTTATACACCTAGACACCTGGAGATGGCAGCGGTGGCCCCTTTTTCCTTGTTGGGTGTTCTACATGCGGAGAGCGCCCAGCTGCCTAATAGAATTAAACGCAGAACGATGATGAATTCTGCGCGACGCACTTGGCGACAGTTGAATTGTTATTGGAATTGAAACTGGAAGATTTCGAGTTGGCTGCCCATAAGGGGTAATGTGAATTTTATGCCAGGCTCCAAGTCCCGTGGGTTCCAGTCCTGGAGGGAAAAGGGAGTACGAACTTTAGGCCATGTCGTAGGATTGACAGGTGCGTGTAAATCGTTCCTGGAACTGTGTGCAGAATATGAGTTGCAGCCTCACCAGTATTTTGCATATTTACAACTCTCTCATTATGTGGCTTCTTTGTCCAGGGAAGAACTCAAGGCAGATCGGTTGGCACAGATCATTGAATTCTTTGACCTCGGGAGAAACTCTCCCCCTTCGATAGCAGGATTGAAGGCCCGGCTCGATTGCTTCCGGGTGTTGCTGGATTACGGCGGAGTTGAGCAGGCATGGGCAAGGGAATTGGGACTGGAGATCCCTGTTGGAACAATCAAGAAGGCCTTGGGGCGGATTGCTCTGTTGACGGAAGGGGCACGTTGGAGGGAAATCCAGTATAAAGCGTTAACCCGTGTACATTTCTTGCCCCGGCGGGCCTTGCGGAGCCATATTACTCAAGACGGGTCTTGCCCTAGATGCTCAGAGTCATTGGCGGACCTAGCCCACATGTGGTGGACATGTAAGCGTATTCGCCCTTACTGGACACGTATCAGTAATTGTATAGTTGGGCTGCTACAGCAGCGTTTCCCTTGGACTGGATCCTTGGTAGTGTTGGACCAGCTGAACCAGTCTTGTCCTAGCGGGAGGGGGGCACGGCTCTTGGTGCGTAAGGCGTGTATGGTGGGGAAAGGCCCAATCCTACACAGATGGCGTGAGCAGCTCCCACCGACTTTCCTAGTTTTCATCAATTGATGTTGGTGGAGCGCTGGAGAGCTAGGAGTCATGTCAAGCGTTGGGCCACTTTTATGCTGATTTGGGAACCTTATATTCAGAATTTGGGGCCCTACTCTCGAAATGAAATAGTTAATGTGGGTCCCTAGAGTGTTAGGGAAGAGTCGAGGGCGCTCATAGGGGTGGAGCTGGCGAATATTCCTCCTGCAGACAAAATCATCTGGTTATGCTGAGGATGGAGATTGCGATAGGGTGGGGGGGGGGGGAGGGTTTCTTTACACTGTGTACAGTGGGATAAAATTAAAAAACTGGTTAACTCATAAGGCAATGTTTGTATGATGTTTATGATGATTATATATGCGATTTACCCTACGGCAGGGATAAGAGTACACCCGGCCGGGGGCCTGTTGCCTGATATTGTATTGATTGTTATTTGTTGTTGATCCATAAAGTTAAAAAAAAAAGAAAAAGAAAAAGAAGAATCGGGCTCGATACCGGTGTCAAACCTGGAGAAAAAATAGCGAAAATCGCCGAAAAAAATCTAATTTTAACCGGGAGAACAGGACACACGTCCGGTGGGCTTCATGGAAAAAGAGACTGAGGTAAGATGGCACCTTTAGGCGGGAAGGGAACCACGCATGCGTGCCTGCATTCCCAAAGGCTTTCATAGAAAGCTGGGGAAATGCTCCGCTGGGGCTTTATCGGCGCCGATGACACCCATATGTGAAGACTGACTTCCTGCTTGGTCCTGGAGAAAAAGGTATCACCTTATTTTCCTTTTTTGTTTCTGTTTTTATTTAAGTACCATGAAGTGGGCTAACATGGCAAACACAGTACTTTGCCCAGCTGTAAAAGTTAAGAGTTCGTAAGACCTGACTTTCACACAGGAAGGAAGCAAAACAGAAGCTTCAAATTGCCAATCAATATTTTGGGAGAACTTGACCCCACAGTACTGCAGCACTTATAACAGAAGTACCTCTGCCTAAGATAAGCTCTGGTACAAAGGTACTGGGCACTCTAGGTGAATCTATAGCATTACATGCCTCCTCCTTGAATTAGCTTTCATGCCTTTATTTCTGCCCCTACCCCCCCAAAAAAAAACCCTTTGATAATTAAAAACTCTCCTACAACAATCCTGTAAAGATGCATAATCGAACATCATACTTTCAGATATTAAACTTTTCTTTGTGTGTGAGAACAAGAGCAATTTCCAGAAGTCATTTACCCATGTGAATGTGCTATTGGAAAAATGTCGCTCTCCCTACACCAAAAGGAATGTGCTGGTTTTTTTTGTTAGTATGGCTGTCAAGATCTCTTGTTTTGCTTTGACTTCTATGCTCTTTGTCCTTTCAGAAGCTGCCAATTAGGCAACCGCCTAATCTTTCCTAATGACTGTATGTGAGTCAAACTTGCCTTGAAATACTACTGAAAAGTTATGAGCTGAATCCAAAATTCTGATTCAAATGGTTAAACCAGCCCAGGACAATAACCTTTGCACTGCTTTCCACCAGTGTAACTGAGACCTCGATGCATCAAGCGAGGTGTTAGAATCCTGCACTAAGTTCCAGCACACAGCTAAAACAAACTTTTACTCCTGGTACAGCAAATTACTGGCACACTAACTACTGCTATGTTAACAAGTGTGTGCTATTGGGGAAAAAAACCAGCACCACTGCAGTGTTTGTTTCGTTTGTAGCTGACAGGAAAGGATTAAAAAAAAAATAAAGGCCAAACTCCAGACTCCTGTCTAGATCTCCTCACTCCCAACACCACACATAATGGCCCTAGTGCCCCAGTCATCCCCATCAATAACCAAGTACCTCTAAGATGGGAAGCAGAAGTGATGCCTACCTCCACCCATCCATCTTGAAAAATGGCAATGGAACACACTAATCTTTCTTTCTGCATCTGATTAGCGTGGAAAATCAAAAGATAATCACTGCTTTAACAGGTAGTGTAGCAGCTGATAAGCATGCAATAAATAATACCAGGAGTCAATGGCAGGGTACAAGCCATTTAATGTGCACAGGCTCAGAACAGACTAAAAGGGACTGAGCAATGAAAAACTACAGCAGATTCATTATATACAATTTCACATTTTGATACAAGCAGACTTTCTATTGGTCCCAACGCCCCCTGCACCTGTCCAATCGGGGACCCTCTCAGGGCCTGGCTTCTTGTTCCCCCTTTCTGGCTTATTCTAACAAAGGCATAGTCTTAGACATAGATACATTTCTACTTCAAGGACATTTCTAGCTCAGAGAATGCAAGGAAAGGACAAACCAAGCATAAAGAACTTATACAAACTTCATGGGGGAAGGAAAGGGACTTTCAAAAAGCAGTTTAAAGCAGATTTCTAAACTTTGGTTCTTTTCAATACTACTCTCAGGTGGGGGTTAGGATCTAGGCCTAGTTTACAGGCCATAGCCTACCACATTCCCCCCTTTGATTATTCTCACCCGCTAGTGAGAAAGGGTGAGAATTAAATCACATATTAAACTTGCGTAACAGCATCATCTTGGGATATTGGGGAGTATTGCCACATAGCCAATATTTTCGTAGCTGCCTTCCGTTCTACAGTGTTATCAATAACTGAGGTTATCATGCGTAAGCAAAGGGGTAGGAGACATGGGAGAAACAAGCATACAGCTAATATGAGTAATACAATAAACACGAGGGTCTTCATACCACCTAACCATGAAAATGCTGATCCAAACCACCATCAAGCTTCAGGCCATGCCAGGTCTGAACAGGCACATATGCTTGTGTGCACATTTGAGTAGCTATATCTTCAACAACATGTCCATTATTATCAATCTGCAAACAACAGTTACTTAAATTCAACTTTCCACACACTCCACCTTCAGCTGCTAACAAATAATCTAGAGCTAAACGATTCTGATAAATAGCTGTACGCATTTGTGTACTCTGCTTAGCTAAAAGAGTTAGTGTTTACTGGTTTCATTGGTTATTATTTCAACAACAGCTTGTAAGCGTATAATACGATTTATCATATACACAGGAGTACGATATCCCCATGTACCATCTTGCTCCCAAGTAGCAGGTCCATAGTATGAAATGATTCTCTCAGGTGGCCACTCCTCATCCTTCCATTTGTCCCATTGGCCTATTTTCAAGACTTCTCATTTCTGTCGACTCCTGTACACGGGAAAACCTAGTTGTTCTCCATGGGACGTAGGCAACAGGAAGAAGGAAGGTCGTATGGTTCCCAAGGCACATGCTCCTCCCCAGTGGTGAGGAAGCCTAGCATATGCTCGGGTTCCACAAATCCAGTACAGTCCAGGTGGTGCTTGCCAGGCATTATAAGATGCTAGTTTAGTCCAGATGCTGGCAAGATTAGGGAAACGAACTAAGGGGTTGGAAGGCTCTGAAGCGTTGATTCCTGACCACCAGGACGTCTTCTTAGTGGTACTGTTATAGAACTTCTGATTGAGACAGACCAGCTGTCCAACTTCCATGTTAAACTGTGGTCCAGAGCGAGCCAAACACAAGTTACCAACAATGGGGTGGGCCAGTACCCACTCACTAGTAGTCTGATGTAAATCAGTCTGATTATAAGGCATAGAATAGTTCACTTCTTGTGCCTCCCAGGGCCATTGGTCTCCCATCTTAGTCCCTCCACAGAAGAGGCAGTCCGAAATGTGGAGACTAGATGCTACTGCCCCAGCGAGCTCAATGAACAAGTTTTGGGAGGCATGAGGAATCTCAAATTCCGCTTTCATGGCTTCATAGAAAGAGTGATGTATTCAATAAGGTGCAGATGCATGAGTCTTAGTATTCAGCTGTATATGTATAAAAGTTCCAGGATCTACGCCTCCTCCTGCTATCCGTAACCAAAATCTGTACCCCTGCTTCCACTGGCTAGGGTTAAATATGATGAGTCGCACTGGATTACAGGCACCTTTCTTACATTTCTTAGGTTCTGGTAATGACAATTTTTCCAAGATGGCCACTCGATTATCTCCATCTCGTCCCATAGGCGCACCAGTCCAAGTAGCATAATAAACGCATTCCCACCTGGGACAGTAGTAAGCATCTTTGGATGATGTACTGTAGACGGTTGGGGAAGATTTCCCAGTACACTTTCCCCATCCGTATGCTCCTTCAGGACACATATATTTATCATCATAGTAGTAGGCATGCTCCCAATATCCACACTTGTGATAGACATTTCTGTTGATCACCTCACAAGCATCAAAACTCAGGGTAACATGCTTCGTGGGATCAAGAAGCTGTCGTGTGGCATTTATGAGGGCTCCATCCTCATTATTCCATCGTATCTCAAGTACATAATAAGAGGGGTTCTGCCAGGGGTTGTAACAAGTCTTACTCTTCCCCTTCGTACAGATATTCAACTCTGTACCATTATATATACACCGGCTAACTATATCAGTGCAAGTATAGTAGGAATGATAAAGTAAAGGCTGAGTGACCTTTAGTCCAGTTCGGGTGGTAGTTATACAGGCTGCACAAGGGGGTAAGGCAAAAGTCTTTTCCAGGAATCCCAGGACCACTACTCCCACAAGAAAATAGTGGAAGAACATTGTGATTACAGTCTTTGGAGGTCAACTGGAATATTGGGTATGTTGAGCTTGTAGAGTCTTCTTCTTTTCTGCTTCGGCTGCTACCCTTGCGTGACAGGGGTAGGATGATAGAATATAAGGACTCTTACAATGCTGGTTGTCTCCGCAATGTGAGTCGCAATGGAGTCTCAGGATCATTTACTGAAGTCCATTGACCAGGTTCAGGAGCAGCTGCCGGCTTCACTCGACTGTGATGGATCCAGGGTTCGAGTTCTGCGACTTTTACTGCAGTTGGGGTTGACAAGATGACAATATAAGGTCCCTTCCAATGTGGCGCCAGCGGGGTCTTTTTCCACTCTTTGATCCACACTGACACTCCTGGCTTGAAGGGATGCAGAGGCTCTGTTAGGTTGATGGGCAATCAATCATGCACCCAGGTATGAAGACTCTGCAAAACAGAACCTAAAGCCAATAGTTCTTGTCTAGTTATTTCAGATCCTATTTGTTTCATATCTCCTTTAATTCCCTGTACAATGGGCGAAGGTCGCCCATGCAAAATTTCAAAAGGGGAAACTCCCAAAGACTTGGTTGGAGCAGAACGTATCCTAAGAAGGGCTATAGGGAGAACCTGGAGCCACTTTAGGTGTGTTTCTTGACAAAGCTTGGTCAACTGAGATTTCAGGGTTCTATTCATGCGTTCTACCTTCCCTGAACTCTGGGCTCTATAGGCAGTGTGCAGCTTCCATTGTATCTGTAGAGCTCGAGCTAACTGTTGAGTCACTTGGGACACAAATGAGGGTCCATTGTCTGATCCTATAGTCAATGGTATTCCAAATCGAGGAATAATCTCTTGGAGCAGTATTTTAGTGACTTCGAGCTTTCTCAGTTCGGGTGGGACGGGCTTCTACCCACCTAGAAAATGTGCAAACTAGAACTAACAGGTAGTGATATCCGTTTGCTCGTGGCATTTCAGTAAAATCCACCTGAATATCACTCATAGGGGCCACCCCTACTGACTGAACTCTTGGGGGTGGAACGGAACCTTGCCTAGCATTGTTCTTGGCACACATCAAACATTGCTGTGCCACTGAAGTAGACAGGGGTCCTAGTAGCGAGATGCAAAAATGGGATCTTAGGACTCTTTCCATGGCCATTTTCCCATAATGTGTGGCCTGATGAAAAGCATGAAGAAAGGCTGGCCATAATGCTTCAGGAATGACTGTAGGACGTGGAGGTGAGCTACCCTCTGGAGGTGGCAGCACTATCCAACCTTTTTCTTAGGACCCCTCCCTCCTTTTCACAGAAATAATCCAACTCTTTTGTAGTGTATCGGGAAGCCCATGAGCTAAGGGGCACGGGGAATAAGGCTGCTTGCACTGAAGTGTCTTGGGTCACAACTCGTCCAGTTGTGGCTGCTTTTCGGGAAGTGGCATCAGCAAACCTATTTCCTCGGGTAACTTCTCCTGTTCCTGCCTGATGTCCTCGACAATGCATGACTGCAACTTGCTTACAGCATCTAATAATATCAATATCTCGGGCCCATACCTAATGGACTTCCCTCCTGAGGTGATCAACCCTCGTTCTTTGTACAAGGCTCCATGTGCATGCAAAGTGGTAAAGGCATACTTGGAATCTGTGTACACATTTAAATGGAGTCCTTCTCCTAATGTCAGTGCTCTAATGAGAGCTATCAGTTCCGCCTTCTGCGCTGAAGTTCCTGGGGCCAAAGCTGAGGACTGTGCAGCTTTTGAAGGAAGGTTAAATTTTTGTGTGCCACATAACGACACTCGGAGTTATATACTTTAAAATTTGACTACACGTCAGAATACAATATGTACACCACATTAATTTTAATCAAATTAAATGAAATAGACGATTACTAAATGAAGCTGAAAATTTCTAGTAATTACAATCACAACTTTTACATTTTAAGACGTCTGTGTTGTTTTCTATCAGAATCAGAACCGTAATTTTTGTGCGCTCTGTTGTACAGTATGTGCGTTCGCTCGACGAGGTGTGTGCGCGCGCGCACACACACGCGCACAGCTTAGAGGGAACAGTGGACTCAACTACCAGATCAAGGGTCACCACTGCATATCCAGCACAACGATGTCCATTGATGATAAGACTGCTTCCATCTACAAAGAAAGTCCGTTCAGGATCCTCCAGAGGAACATCAGTTAAATCTGGGCGACTTGAAAATACAGTGTCCATTTATTTATCTATTTTATTTAGCAAGCATTTGTAGCCCGCTCCTTCCAGCGATCAGAAGCGGGTAGGATTACTATTGTGAAACTGCCGAATCAAGGCAGGTACAAATTTTGTTTACATACAGATTGTCAGAAAAGCACATCATACAGAGTTAACACTTCTTAGCTATGGGGGAGTTCATTTACATATATACATAAATACATATATACAGGATAATCTTCTTGGACACAGTGGTCAGGGGCTGCTCCATCTGTGGGTTTAGTTCAGGTTGAAATGTGATTGGAAAATGTGCGTTTTGAGTTTCTTTCTGAAGTCTAGAAGGTCATTGCTAGCTCGTAGTTCTGGTGGGAGTTGGTTCCACAGTGTTGGCGCCGCATATGAGAAAGCCCTGTGGCTGGTGTTAGCTTTGGCAGATCTTATATCTGTTGGAGTGTGAAGGATGTTGGAATTGTGGGTTCTTCTGTTTCGGGTAGGAGGTTGCAATCTTACTAGGTTGTTGAGGAAGGAAGGTGCTAAGTTGTGGATGAGTTTGAAGGTGGTTGTTAGTATTTTGTATTTTGTGCGAGCTGTTATGGGTAGCCAGTGTAATTGAATTAGTACTGGTGTGATGTGGTCACTTAGATTTTTCTTCATTATGACCCTGGCAGCTACATTTTGTGCCATTTGTAATATGTTTAGGGTTTTTTTAGGTAAACCTTGTAGGATGGCGTTGCAGTAGTCAAAATGTGGCATGATGAGTGCTTGGGCCACTGTTCTGAAGTCTTGGGGATCAATAATATTCCGAATGGGTTGGAGCACTCTAAGCTTGTGGAAAACTGCTCTGTTGGTCTTTCGGAGGTGTTTTTCCATCTTTAGGTCACAGTCAAATGTGACTCCTAGATACTTTATTTCTTTTTTTGTTTGGTAAGTGTTGTTACATAGTGTTATTGATGTGGGAGGGTCAAAATTCGGTTCTTTGGAGATATACATTACTTCGGTTTTTTTGTGATTAATTGACATACTACTTTGTTGTAACCAGTCTTGCATCTCTCCGATACATGTCTCCAGTGGGTTGTAGTCTGGGTTTTTAGTGTCTAGTTGTGTGTATAGCATGATATCATCGGCATAGATGTGGTAATTAATTTCGTGCCGTGAGAAAATTTTGCATAGTGGCTGCATATATATGTTAAACAGAAGTGCTGAGAGAGCAGAGCCTTGGGGGATTCCCTGTGTTTGTGAGAAAGATTCTGCTTTTTCTCCGTTGAATTGAACCTGTTGTGTTCGATTTGAGATGTAGGATGAGAACCATTTTAGTGGGGTTCCTGTTATTCCTATTGATTTTATCCTATTTATGAGGGTCCCATGATTAACTGTATCAAAGGCAGCTGAGATGTCAATGAATACAAGAATGTACATTTTCTTTTTGTTTTCAAGGCCCTTTAGGAGGTTGTTAAGTAGAACTAGTAACAGGGTTTCAACTCCATGATGTTGCCTGAAGCCATATTGCTGGTCATCAAGAGGAGCACTGTCAGTCAGATGGTCTTGGAGTTGTAGAAGGACTGTTTTTTCTATGATCTTTGCCAGGAATGAGATACTTGATATGGGACGGTAGGAGGCTGGGTCTTCTCCGTTGAGTGTAGTGTTTTTTAGGATCGGTCTAATGACTGATTTCTTTAGTTCTGAGGGCATGATTCCTTGTTGTAGGGATAGGTTAACTATGTGTGCTATGTGAGGTGCTATGTCTTGTTTCACTGCCTTGATCCAGGATGCAGGACAGGGATCTAGTGGGGAGGTGGTGCTTTTCAGGCTTGTGACAATGGCTGTGATTTGCTTGGTTCCTATTTTGTGGAAGTGCTCCCATAACTGGTTTTGCGTTGTGTTGTTCTCACTTCTGATTTGTGGTGTTGGTGGGGGGGGGGGGGGTGGAGGACCAGGGGCCGTCAGTTTGGTCGCGTAGTGGTTTGCCAGTGTTTGGACCTTGATGGATTTGTTGAGGTTGGCATTTTGGTCGGTTTTGGTTAGTGATTTGACTAGTTCAAATAACTCTCGTGGGCGGAAGGTGGAATACACAGGCGGCGTCCTCTCCTCAACCTTCCGGGTCCCCCTAGTGGTTGTTCATAGTTTCTAAACAGTCATGATCAGGGGGCCAAGGACCAATCGGGAACAATGTAGCAGGATTCAGAGCTTGACTGACTTTTAACTGTATTTGGGGGTTTTCGCACAGCATACTCTGATATTTCAACATTCATGAATTTGTTAGCCAGAAACTTCCTTTGTGTTCCATGAGGGTCAGGACAGAATGCGGCACAATGACTTGAAGATTCTGTCCCAGAGTGAGCTTGTCTGCTTCGCTCACTAAAAGGGCTGTTGCTGCAACAGCTCTCAAACAAAGGGGTCAACCTCTTGCTACCACATCCAACTGTTTTGACAAGTAGGCTACTGGCCGTTGCCAAGATCCAAGAGATTGAGTCAGCACCCCCAACACATTTCCTTGTGACTCATGGACGTAGAGATGGAAAGGCTTCTGGACATCTGGGAGACCCAGAGCTGGCGATGACATCAGAGCGCTTTTCAGAGATCGGAATGCTGCATCCTGTTCAGGTCCCCACTCCAGTGGAGACTTTTCCATTCCTTTGGTAACTTGATACAATGGCTTTGCTAGCAGCGCAAAATTTGGGATCCATATGCAACAGTATCCTGCGGCCCCCAGGAAGGCTCTTACTTGCCTCCTGGTGGTTGGAGTAGGAATACTGAATACAGCTTCTTTGCGTTCTGGTCCCAGGCGTCGAATTCCGCTGGACAACTGGAATCCCAGGTATTTAACTTCAGTTTGACATAGTTGCGCCTTAGCTCATGAGACTTTGTATCCAGCCTCGTTCAAAAGGTACAGAGGTTCACTGGTGGCTTGTAGACATTCACTTTCTGAATTGGTGGCTATAAGCAGGTCATCCACATACTACAGGAGAACCCTTTGTCCTGGGTTCACTGTGTAACTTGAAAGATCTTGATTCAGGGCAGCACTGAAGAGAGTGGGTGAATTCTTGAATCCTTGAGGTAATCGAGTCCAAGTGAGTTGGCCCCGCCTTCCTGTTGTGGGGTCTTGCCATTCAAAAGCGAACAAAAGTTGACTGGTGGGGGCTAGGCGTATACAGAAAAAGGCATCTTTCAGGTCCAGGATGGTGAAATGAGTAGCCTCAGTGGGGATCAGTCCCAAGAGAGTATAAGGATTTGGTACTACTGGGTGTATAGTTTCAACTGCATCATTTACCCGCCTCAGATCTTGTACTGGGCGGTAATCCCCTGTCCCAGGTTTCTTGACTGGGAGAAGAGGGGTGTTCCAAGGTGACTGGCATTCCTTGAGAAGTCCATACTCCAACAGTTTCATCAGATGGCAGTGGATTCCTTCAATGGCTGGTCGGGGAAGAGGATACTGCTTCACATGCACTGGTTCCACTCCTGGCTTGAGGGTGACAAGGACTGGGGCTATGTTCTTCGCTAGGCCAGGTGGATTATCTACTGCCCATACTTCAGGCGGGGTTATAAGGTTGGTGGGTATACAGGAACTGGTTGACTTAATTGGAGGTGTACTATACAACCGCCACTCTTCTTCTCGGGGAACAGTTAGCACCATCAATCCAGCAGGCTTTGGGTTCACAGTCATTTGCATTTCTCCCCCTTCAGCAAAGGATATTTGTGCCTGAAGCTTTGCAAGCATATCTCGGCCCAGAAGTGGAATAGGGCACTCAGGCATATATAAGAACTGGTGTGTTATCTTCTGTCCCCCTAGTTCACACATACGGTTCTGCAGGAATGGCTTGGTGGCCCTGTTCCCAGTGGCCCCAACAATGGTGACAGATCGAGAGGAAAGAGGAGCTACGGGCTTTGTCACCACTGAATGTTGTGCTCCTGTATCTACCATAAAGTCCATATATTGGTCCCCTATTTTCAAACTGACCATAGGCTCCTGGGGACCCAGGGTGAACTTGGAGCCCGGTCTGGCCTAGTGTTCATTCACTTCATCCATGTCATAGCCCGTTGCTACTGCCACTCCCTCAATGGCTTCTCTCTCTCGCTGGAACTGTGCTCGGTTCATTCCTCCACGATTCTGAAATCGGTCTCCTGTTCTCCAGGGACGCCCTCCTCCCCTCCTGGGGGTGGAGTCAATATGCGGGCATTCATTTCTCCAATGTCCTTCTTCTCTACAATGGGTGCACTGATTCGCACCTAATGGAGGCCTGCTATTTCCGCGGCCTCTTCCACGTTCTCTGGTCCTTTGGTTAGGAAAACCTCCTCCACGTCGTTCAACTAAAGCGGCAGCAAGAAGATCTGCTTTCTTCTTCATCTTTTGTTCACTTTCTCTGTCACGTTCATTTTCACGATTCACAAATACTTTGAGCGACTTCCATTAACTGTGCTGTATTCATACCCGCAAATCCATCCAGTTTCTGCAATTTTCGTTTTATGTCTCTCTGGGACTGACTAACAAAGGCTGCATTTACCATGCGCAAATTCTCCTGGGCGCGGGGTCATATGGGGTATACAATCTATAGGCTTCAGACAACCACTCATAAAAGGCCGCTGGGCTCTCATCTGGACCCTGGATAACTTCAGATACCTTCTCGATATTCATGGCCCTCTGGCCTCCCTTCCTCAGGCCCTGCAGCAGGGCCTGGTGAAATCGCGTTAGGGCCGCTGCCCCCCTGTCATCATTCGGGTCCCATCTAGGATCTTCATTTGGGAAAACTGCGGCGGCTGCTTGTGGGAGATTCAGATCCCCCCCCCCTCTACGGGATTCTCTTCTAACCAGCGGATGGCTGCTTGCAGAATCCACGCTCGCTCCTCAGTAGTAAAGAGAGTGGACAGGAGCTGGCGACAGTCGGCCCAGGTAGGCTGATGAGTTTGCATTATACTAGACATTAACTCTGTCAATTCCTGGGGTTTTGCTGTATAGGATGCATAACGCGTTTTCCAGTTTAATAAATCAGTAGTGGAAAAAGGTACGTAGACTAGACTGGTTGGTCCTGGTGCCATCTGGCCCTGTTCATTTAGGATAGGTACACCAGGCACTTAGGCGCAATGGCATTAGGCGCCCTGCTTTCTCCTTCTTCTTCAGGTTATACTTCTTAAATCATACGGCTCCCGGGTATAAGCTTCCTTGGTGGGTGACCCTGAACTGGCAGGAGAGCCTCCACTTTCTGTATCGTCGGAGGACCCTGGCCCCCCGACGTACTTGGGCCAGACTCGGGGCTATCACTCAGGGAAGTGGGCTTCTTTTGCTGCTGCAGCGGTAATTGCTGAGGTACCTCATCAGGTTCCGCTTCACGTAGCGGAGCTGGGGGAACTAACCTATGGGGGTACTGGGGTAAACGGGCCAGGATTTCTGGGGACTCTGAGGTGGAATACACAGGCGGCGTCCTCTCCTCAACCTTCCGGGTCCCCCTAGTGGTTGTTTATTTATTTATTTTATTTATTTAACATTTCTATTATACCGCGCTATTTTCCATCAGTGCGGTTTACAGAGAACAAAGTGACTCAATGACAGCGAAGGCAATCAGAGTTTACATAAAACAGGGGAAAACAACATGGAGTGAACTGTGGGAAACTATGTACGATTTAGATATGAAAATTTACATATGAAACTATGTACAATTTACAAGTTACCACGTTAATCTTTCCATTGTTCCTAGCGTTATTCAGTTGCTACTAATATTCTACACTGTTCCTTATAGCAGCGCTTTACCCAAGAGGGCTGCCTTTCGCAAACACCCAACCAGGAATCTAGATAGGGGAACTGGTCAGGGTGCCCTTTTTGTACAAGCTGATGAATACGAGAAACTATTTCTACATCAAAGGTGCCCCCACGGGGCCATGAAGTAGATAACACAGGCCACTCTCTATCACATAACATTCTTAATCTAGACGGAGACATTCTTATGCCATAGTCTCCTGAAAATCCTTTACAGAAATTCTTGATCATACATTCAAGTGGAGTTTGCGTGGACTCCGTCCCTCCCATAATCGTAATGACGTACAAGATGACAAACAGTAAGGGTAGGTAGTATGGCTGTAGGTAAGGGGTCCGTACAGCCCACAAAACACTGAGGGGAAGAAACACCAGACGCTTCCTCCTTTTCGCGACCTCGGCATGGTCACCCGGCCAGGAACTGCGCTACTCAGGAGTCCGCTCTCGCTTGGTCTGTGTCTCAAGACCTCTCAATCACACAGACAATCATACCATCACAAGAAAATATTTTTCAAAATGCCCAAGGTTTTCTGAGTAACTGACTATTCCCAACCAAAGGGTCGGTGGCTTCGGCTTCTGCTAACCCTTATGCGGAGCGTACTAGGACCGCCCTTATGAGAGGTGATCAGACTCTCTTGTCTCACGCACTCATGCGAGATTTTCCCAGTTAGTCTATACCAAATCAGTCTTGCGCACACATGCAAGACTTTTCCCCAGGCTTCACTGACTTTTAAACAAGAAAATGTCTACTCACCGGATCCGGTTCCCGATACCAAACCAGTTCTTGGGTTGGATCCTGGACTCCCCTCGGGTTCGGAGGTGTTGGCCGGCTGGACCCAGTGGCCCGCCGAGGCAAGGCGGAACCCTCTCTGATACAAAGGGACCGGCGGCGCCTGAGGTTTCCCTTGCGGTCGGACAGACACGGTTCCGACCAGGCCAAACATGAAGTCGAATTGCATGGAATATTCGCTTGACTACCATTCACTATCCGCACATTCCCGACCAACGCACCAAAAATATGTAGCAGCGAAGTGCAGACAATGAATAAATCCAGGAGTCAATTTACAGGGTCCAAGCCAATTTATTGTGCACAAGGCTCAGATAGTCAAAGCTTCAAAAAGGACTGAGCAAAGTTCTTACAGAAACATATTCATTTATACATTTCTTTTCAGTTTGATACATGCAAACTTTCTATTGGCCCCAACGCCCCCTGCGTTTGTCCAATCAGAGATCCCTCCTGGGCCTAGCACCCAGCTCCCTCCTCTAGGACTGTTCTAACAATGGTGCTGTTTCTAGGTTTGGATACTTCTCTACTGCAAGGTCGTTTCTGGCTCTAGAAATGCAAGTATTGAAACATTTCTATTTTCACAGCACAAGAGAATAATGAAAGATTTATGCATTCATGAAAACTTCTTATTAAGCAATTTAAAACAGTTTTCTCAAGCTTTTACAGACTTTGGTTCTTTACTGAGATGGGGGATGGAATCAGGGCCTAACTTATAGGCCTTTCATATTTGCAGACTATTATAGGCCATAGCCTGCCACACAAACACATAGCTAGCACTTAAATTCTTTTTTTCCACAGCTTCCACCGTATGTAGACCTGTCATCTTCCGGTGGGTGACAGGAGTAGGGCTGTAGGTTCCTCAAGCTTCTGCCGTACGTGGACCTGCCAGCTTCCAGTGGTGGCAGGAGTAGGTCTGTAGATTCTACATTAGTACCCAAACGTGGAGACTCTGTAAGACAGAACCTAAAGCCAACAGCTCTTGTCTAGTGATTTCAGATCCATCTGATTCATATCCCCTAGCAGCGGGATATAGAAATGGGGCCTAAAAGTTTTTTCCATAGCTGTTTTTCCTATAATGTGTGGCTTGGTGAAAAGCATGGACAAAGGCTCTGCCCAATGATTCAGGGATTACAGTTGGACCTGGGGGCTGGAGACTGTGTACACATTCAAGCGGAGCCCTGTCCCTATTATCAGTGCCCTAGTGAGGACTATCAGTTCAGCCTCCTGTGCTGAGGTTCCTGGGGGCAAAGCTGAAGATTCAACTACCATGTCCAGGGTCACTACTGCATAGCCAGCACGTCTTCCGTTGATGACGAGACTGCTTCCATCTACAAAGAAAGTCTGTTCAGGGTTGTTCAGTGGAAGATCGGTTAAATCAGGGCAACTGGAGAACACAGTATCTATTACTTCCAAGCAATCATGGTCGGGTGGACCTGGACCAACTGGTAATAGTGTAGCAGGGTTCAGAGCTTGACTGACGATCAAGTGTAATCGAGGGTTTTCACACAGCATGCTTTGGTACTTTAGCATGCGGGAATTCGTGAACCAGTAATTTATTTTATGTTCCATGAGGGTTAGGACAGAGTGTGGCACTGTAACCTGGAGACTCTGACCTAAGGTGAGCTTGTCGGCTTCAATGGCTTCTGTACATCTGGTAGGCCCAAGGCTGGTGATGACATCAAAACTGCTTTCAACGATTTGAACGCTTTATCCTGTTCTGGGCCCCATTCCATGGGAGATTGTTCCACTCCTTTGGTGGCTTGGTACAATGGCTTTGCCAAGAGCGCGAAGTTGGGTATCCATATTCGGCAGTAGCCGGCAGCTCCCAAGAAGGCCCTCACCTGCTTTCTGGTGGTGGGGGTAGGGATGCGGCATACTGCTTCCTTTCGCTTGGGTCCCAATATCCGGACCCCTCTGGACAGATGGAATCCCAGGTATTTTAATTCTGTTTGGCACAACTGCGCCTTGGCTCTGGAGGCCTTGTTTCCAGCTTCATTCAGGAGGTGCAAGAGATCACGGGTGGCTTGCACACATTCAGTTTTGGAGTTGGTGGCTACAAGCAGGTCATCCACATACTGGAGCAGGACTCTTTTTCCTGGAGTCACAGAGTAACTTGATAGATCTTGATTAAGAGCAGCACTGAAGATGGTGGGTGAGTTCTTGAATCCTTGAGGTAATCGAGTCCAGGTGAGTTGGCCTCACCTTCCGGTGGTCGGGTTCTCCCATTCAAATGTAAACAGGAGTTGACTGGTGGATGCCAGGCATATGCAAAAGAAGGCATTCTTTAAATCTAAAACAGTGAAGTGAGTAGCTTCAGCAGGAATCAGTCCCAGGAGAGTGTAGGGGTTTGGTACTACTGGATGTATGGTTTCAACTGCATTATTTGCTCGTCTCAAATCCTGCACTGGGCGGTAGTCACCTGTACCAGGCTTCTTAACTGGGAGGAGGGGGTATTCCAGAGCGATTGGCATTCTCTAAGGAGTCCATGACGATGAATGCCTTCGATTGCTGGTTGTGGGAAAGGATATTGTCTCACATGCACTGGTTCCGCTCCTGATTTGAGGGTGACAACCACAGGGCTATATTCTTCGCTAGGCCAGGAGGATTATCCTCTGCCCATACTCCGGGCAGAGCTGAGATGTTGGTAGGTATACGGGGGCTGGCTGCTTTGGATAAAAGTGGACCATAGAACCGCCATTCTTCTTCTCGGGGGACAGTCAGCACCATCAGGCCAGCAGATTTTGAGTTCACAGTCATTTCCATTTTTCCCCCTTCAACAAAGGATATCTGCGCTTGGAGCTTAGCAAGCATGTCTCGGCCCAAGAGGGGGATTGGGCATTCAGGTATGTACAGGAACTGGTGTGTTATCTTCTGTCCCCCTAATTCACAAGTGCGGTTCTGCAAGAGGGATTTGATGGCTCGAGTACCAGTGGCCCCAACAATAGTGATAGATCAGGACGACAACGGAGCCACAGGTCTGGCCACCACTGAGTGTTCGGCCCCCATATCCACCATAAAGTCCATATATTGGTCCCCAATCTTCAAACTGACCATAGGCTCCTGGGGACCCAGAGAGAACTTGGAGCCCGGTCTGGCCTAGTCTTCATCCGTGTAGTAGCCCTCAACGGTTGCCACTCCCTCTACAGCGTCTTCTCCCTGCTGGAACTGTGTGCGATGCATTCCTCCCCGATGCCGGAATCACCACCTGCTCTCCAAGTGCTCCCTCCTCCCCTCCGGGAGGCGGAGTCAAAATTCGGGCATTCATTCTTCCAATGTCCTTCTTCCTTACAGTGGGCACACTGATTTGCACCCAATGGAGGCCGACCATCTCCTTGGCCCCTTCCACGTCCTCGAGTCCTTCTGTTAGAGAAACTTCCTCCGCGTCTTTCAACTAAAGCTGCAGCAAGAAAATCAGCTTTCTTCTTCATTCTATGTTCACTTTCCCTCTGACATTCTTGATCACGATTCACAAACACTTTCTGAGCAACTTCCATAAACTGGGCTGTATTCATGCCCGCAAATCCTTCCAACTTTTGCAGTTTTCACTTTATGTCTCCCCCGGGACTGACTTACGAATGCAGCATTTACCATGCGCAAATTTTCCTGGGCCGCTGGATCATATGGGGTATATAGTCTGTAGGCTTCAGATACATTCATAGAAGGCTGCTGGAAAACTTCAGATATTTTTCCAATATTCATGGCTTTCTGGCCTCCCTTCTTCAGGCTTTGCATGAGGGCTTGGCGGAACCGATTGAGGGCTGTCTGCACTATTTGGATCCCACTTGGGGCCATCATTTGGGAAATCCGCGGCGGCTGCTTGCCGAGCGTCCAGGCCTGCATATCTCCTACAGAATTTTCTTCTAACCATCTAATGGAGGCCTGCACAATTCGCGCTCGCTCTTCAGTGCTGAAAAGGGTGGACAGGAGCTGGCGGCAATCAGACCAGGTAGGCTGATGGGTCTGCATAATACTGTTCATTAGTTCAATCAAATCCTGAGGCTTCTCAGTGCAGGAGGCATAATGCGTCTTCCAGTTCAGTAAATCAGTGGTGGAAAAAGGCACATAAACAAGGCTGGTCAGCCCTACCACGACCTGGCCTTCGGTATTAAGGGTGGGTAGGCCCTGGACCTGGCGCAATGGTATAACGTGACCATCCCTTTCACTGGTAGTTGTACTTCTGAAGGCATACGGCAATCAGGACTGTCAGGGTTCCACTTCATGTTCTTGGGCGCTGGCTGTGAGTGACCCTGAACTGGCGAATGAATCCCTGCTTGTAGTGTCATCGGTGGACTGTGGCCCACTCGGAGTACTTTGAACTGAGCCGGGGCTTCCGGCCGGGGAGGGGAGTGCCTCCTCCAGCCGCAGGGGCCGTTGGGAGGACACCCGGGGTAAAACTGCAGGAATGGGTTCCTCCTGGACAGGCTCTGCCTGGGATAGTGGCGGAGCCGAGGGGACTGGCCTATAGAGGAACTGGGGCGGAAGGGACGGAATATCTGGGGACTCTGGGGCTGAATAGACAGGCAGTTTCTTTTCCCCAGGCTTCTGGGCCCCTTGGGTAGTTGCTACAAATATCCTACACTGTTCCTCATAACAACGTTTCATCCAGGAGGGCTCTTTTTCACAAACATTTAACCAGAAGTCTATATAAGGGAACTGGTCAGGATGTTTTTTTTGTGCAATCTGGTGAACTAAGGATATGATACTAACATCAAAGGTACCACCAGGGGGCCATGATGAGACCAGTACCGGCCACTCCCTATCACAAAGCATTTCTAATCGGGACGGAGACATTTCTATTCCATAGTCTCCAGCAAATCCTTTGCTAAAATTCCTAGTCATACATTTCAATGGAGTTTGCGTGGACTCCGACCCCCCCATGATGATGTACTTGACAACAGACAGAGGGGGCGGGCAGTCAGGCTGCATTTTCCTGTGGACTACGAGTCAGAACTATGCAACAATGTTCCTCTGGGTGCACTTATTAAAAAACTTATTATTAAAAACTTATTATTGCTGTAAACAAAGGGTAGGCAGAAAACATAAGCTTAGATTAGTTGCAATAAGCATAATGGATGTATGTGCTCATTCTAAATAGGAACAATTTAGATAAAGTTCTTAAAATATAAAACTATTATTTTGCAACATGTTATAACATCAATCCCAACAGAAAGAAATATGGCTCCTAACATGACGGCCATGTGTTACGTATGACTAGAGTCTATCGTATACACTGTGTCACCCTCACAGTGGCCAGCCCAACGCCTAGGGTGCTGAGACTTGGTCTGCCTGTGGTGTTCCTGCCTCAGAGAGCGTGGGCTTGCTTTAACCCTGCAAGGCCTTCTGGGAAAGTAGGTCTCTTTACCCTTTGAGCACAGATGAGTTGCAGTCGAGTGGTTTCAGGCAATGACAAGAATTTGTTTTCCCCTTCCCGGCGGATTAAATGCAAGTGAATAACTCAGGACAAAACATGCCATACGGCTTGAGGAAATTATACATGAACTCAGGTAAGTTAGCCTTGTCAGCTTCAGGCTTTAAACGTGCGGTCCTTGATACAAAACAAATCACAACAGCTTCAATTAGCAAAGAAAATGTTCCCTTTTCTTCTGCTGCTTTTACCGTCTCTCACAGATACTATTCAGCATAGGGAATTCACATGGTCAGCCAAAGATAATGTACAGTCCATCCGATCATCCACTATTTCATTATGGACAGAGTCTATCTGCATTTCTTCAGTATCAGGAATAGCAGGGTGTGTCAGTAAACTGCTATCCTGATCTTTGAAACAAACGGTTTCTCTGACCTCACGTGGTTTCTCTCTGTAACACTCTCCTGAGCAGGGTTGTAAACTACCATATATGCTGTAGTTTTTGTCCAGGGACTTTCTGATAACTATAGGGAACTGCTTTATAGCTAGGTTCAAACTTGTATGAATTATTAAGCCTACCTTTTGGCTTTGAAAGGGAAGGAACTCTCCACTCTGCAGGGTTAGAATGGTTCTCAAACACAGCTGGTGTTTGCTTGCCTCTCAGCCTATTAACTTTCCCCTCAGACATACCGGCATTCTCCAACCAGCCTGTCTCTCTCCTTGGAGCTTTGCCAAGCCTGCCTCTCAGGAAGATTCTTCTCTCTCCTGCCTTTACCAGACAACCCCTGTCCTGGGTTGCTTCCTTCTGGCCTCAGGAATATGGCTCCCTTGGTTCTCACTCCTCTTTGACTCCTTCTAGTCAGTGTGCTCCTTTGCTGGCTTCCTTTGTCGTCCTCCCTCCGGTTCTGCTTGGTCCAAGCTAATGACCAGTTTTTATCATTGTAACTCTCAGGGCTTAGCTGTGCCCTGCCCTGAAACAGGTGAACCTCATTACCTCCTGAGCTAGGGAATACGTCACTGCAGGGGCATGTCTCTCCAGCTCGTGACTCTCTTTGTTTACTTCTTCTTTGCAAACACTGAGCCATGTGCTCAGACTGCCTGTCAGTTTCTGAAAGCAAATCCTCATCTTGCCCTACCTCCATAGGCTCAGAAGGGTCTTCTTCATGACAACTGTTCTCAGTGAGAATGCTGTAGGAAACTTAAAAATACTTGGCATGAAACTAACTGCCAGCAGTCATCAGCACTAAGCTGAACAATGCAAAGAAATTACTTTAAATCTTACAGTTCAGAAAGCAGATATTCAAAGGACATGAAACGGATACTTTTTCATAAAGTTGGTGGATATCTGGAATGCAAGCACTCCCCTTTTTAAGTTAGTTGAAAGCAAATTACTGAGAGCTTCAGCCAACCTTGATGGTATCTTAACAAAATAAACAATAGGTTTCTTTTCTGACTTTCAACTAATTACCATGCAACTGAGTTACAGCTTTCTTTTTTTTTTCCTGTAATTTATGAACAATAAGTATGTCCACTATGAGGTGCTTGCCACAGTATATAAAATCCCATTTTACTTTTAATTTTCCATGTTCCCTGTAAAATAGTTATCTCCAAGTTATAATGCCCTGTTCAATGTAATTTCAGTTTGTTCAATGTAAACCGCACTGATGCAGAAGAGCACGGTATATAAGAGAATGTAAATAAATAAATAAATAATTTTGCTCGATAGCATACGCAGTATATATATATATATATATATATATATTTAAAATTCAAGCACGATTAACTCCTCATTCACTCAGGATTTAAATCATTTTCAAGTCGCAATCTGGTAACTACTGGCTCGGGATGCTTCATTGTCCTGTCAGGGCTCGTAACCTCTACTTTGAAGGTCAAAGGAAAAACAGAAGCAGTTTTCTTAATTTTTCTCATTTCTGTTTGTTTCATTTAGCTAAAGAACTTTAATCAGTTCAGCTCCAGAGACCATAAAATCTACAGGAGTAGCCATCAATGAAAGAAGGACAGTGTTTGCTTTAGACTAAAACATAAGTACACAAGACAAAGCTAAGCCCACAAATGCATTATACCTAACAGCCTGTCTGATCAGAATAAGGTATTTCTTTTAAGGAATCTCACCCTGCACACTAAAACTAGACCCTCCCCCCCTGGATAGTTCTGAAAGGTAACATGTTGTAACAAGTAATACTAGCTCTACAGAATCCTCCTCACTCGGTCCGTACTCGGACCTCTAACAGTTGACATAGAAATACAGGTAGGGCTGAGATATAACAAGAACAGTTGAGGAGTTCCGAAGGTTAATGAGAACTTAGGCTGTGTGAAAGACACACCCCTTCATCCTCTGCTTACTCTCACGCTGTGCTAAAAAAAAATAAAATCACTGAAACAGCTTGTGCTGTGCGGTGCTTAGATTCGATTCCTTAAAGTAACTCCGGGGGTTTTTTTTCTCTTTTTTCTTTCTCAGTAAACTGTTTATATTACACCAGAAGGGAAACCAGCGGTTTCAACAAATAACAAAACCAGATACAAACAACAGACAGAGGGTACGGGTAATCGGACTGTCGGTAAGGGGTCCGTACAGCCCTAGAAACAGTGAGGGACACAAACACCAGACGCTTCCTCCTTTTTGCGACCTGGGCACAGTCGCCTGGCCAGGAACTGCGCTACTCAGGAGTCCGCACTTGCTTGGTCTGTATTTCAAGACCTCTCATCCACACACACACAGACAAACATGCTAGCAACGTTTTTCACAAATTCCCAAGGCCTTACTGACAAACCATACCATAGGGTCGGTGGCTTCTGCGTCGCTAACACCTATGCGAGGCTTACTAGGAACGCCCTGGAGAGGTGATCAGGCTCTCTTTTTACCATACCATATTCCCAAAACTGACTGAGTAGTAAAGAAAACTTCTACTCACCGGATCCGGTACCAAGTGCCAAGTTCAGGTCATGAGTTGAATCCCAGACTCCCCTTGGGTTCGGAGGTGTTGGCCAGCCGGAACCAGCAACCTGCGGAGGCAAGGAGGAGTCCTCTCCAATACAAGAGGACCGGTGGTGCCAGAGGCTCCCCTGCGATCAGTCAGGTGCAGCTCCAGCCGGACCAAACTGTTGAGGCGGGAAGTCGTGGTATATTTACTTGAATACCATCACACTACTCACACTTCCCGGCCCAACGCACCAAGAATATGTAGCAGCTGATAAGCATGCAATAAATAATACCAGGAGTCAATGGCAGGATCCAAGCCATTTAATGTGCACAGGCTCAGAACAGACTAAAAGGGACTGAGCAATGAAAAACTACAGCAGATTCATTATATACAATTTCACAGTTTGATACAAGCAGACTTTCTATTGGTCCCAACGCCCCCTGCACCTGTCCAATCGGGGACCCTCTCTGGGCCTGGCTCCTTGTTCCCCCTTTCTGGCTTATTCTAACAAAGGCATAGTCTTAGACATAGATACATTTCTACTTCAAGGACATTTCTAGCTCAGAGAATGTAAGGAGAGAACAAACCAAGCATAAAAAACGTATACAAACTTCATGGGGGAAGGAAAGGGACTTTCAAAAAGCAGTTTAAAGCAGATTTCTAAACTTTGGTTCTTTTCAATACTACTCTCAGGTGGGGGTTAGGATCTAGGCCTAGTTTACAGGCCATAGCCTACCACAGTAGCACAGCTTAGTATATTGGGAAAGGCAGGCAGGGTGCTTACTCTGAGGAGGCTGGAATAGGCACCTAACACCTGCAACAGGAGCCTGTGGCTACAGAGGGTGCATGCTGCCCCAGACGCCATTTTTGATACCCACAACAAAAAAAGAGACATAATTAGAGCCAGTGTTAGACAAACAGGGGCCTAGAGCAGAAACTGGTGATAGAGTCCCAATACGGACCTGCAGGTTGTGCCTCCTTCAGCTTAAAGTAGGCTTGGGATCCCCTGTAGCACGGAGCTCAGGGCAATTGCCCTGTTTGACAACAGCGGCCCTGCCAAATATTATTGCAGATCTATCTGATCTAAATGTTCTGGACCTGTTGCATGCACTTATCATTTGTGAATTCCCCACCATAGTAAAAGCAGCAACTGTGGTAGGCAAAGGCCTATGCTCCATGCTAATTGAACTAAACAGACAGGCCTAAGCAGCTTGACCTGTAAATGAAGCCTGTAGTTAGGCCCAGAGGAATGAAAACCCCCCTGAATGATGACACCGTAGAATTGAAACAACTGAACACAATTTAGTATAGCTAAGCAGAATCGAAACTTAGAAAATATAGAAAAACAAGTCTAATTGGTACTGATAAGAGAGCACAGCTTCTATGGAATTAATTAACTCTGCAGAAAGCAAGGTTACAGTGCCCCGCTCTCACTCATATTCTAGCAAGCCAGTGACCTTGGAGGAGAGAAGTATCAAAAGTCTAAGAACTGTCCATTGTAATGAGGACTGAAAGGGGGGCAACCAGGTGCTGAGCCCAGATCAAGGTCCTCATTGGATAGCTACGTAGTGGTACCGGGACCAATAGATGGGTGAGAGGGGTTACTGGGACCAATGAAATGTTTGCCTATGTCTAGAATGGAGAACGGTATAAAAGTTGTTGTTTTGCTAGAAACCATTGCTCAGCCATTTTGAATTTGATTCTGCTTGAGTCTTGTGCACAAATAAATGATTTGGACCTTCTGAACTGACTCCTGGTATTATTGGGTTGTTTGTGCTCTGCTGCTACATATTCTTGGTGCATTGGCCGGGAACGTGTGGTGAGTAGAGGGTATACGAGCTGATATACCACGACGTTCCGCCTCTATAGGTTTGGTCCTGCTGGGCTCGTGCCCTCCCGACGTGGGCTCGGCTCCCAGGCACCACCGGTCCAGTTGCATCGGAGGGAGCTGGGCCAGGCCTCGGCGGGTGCTGGACCCAGTCGGAGCCAACACCTCGAACCCGTGAGGGGAGTCCGAGGTCCAACTCATGCGCTTGCTTGGGAACAGGGACCGGATCCGGTGAGTATAGATTTTGGTATGTCTAGACAGATGAGTCAGAGCAGTACTGCTGTTTGAAACTTGGATTTTGTAACTTTGGAATTTGGAATTTTGGTAAGAGAGCATGATCACCTCTCAAAGGCGGTCCAATTAACCTTGCATGAGTATGCGCGAGGTGAACCCACTGCCTTTTTGGAATTTGAATTTGCATTTGGTAAGAGAGCTCTCAAGACGGTCCGATTAACCCTGCATGAGTATGCATGGGGTGAAACTATCGTCTTTTTGATTTTGACTTCAAATTCGAAATTTGATATAGCCTAGTCAGAAGAGACAGGATTGGGCTGTGTCTTTCTTGGGATACGTTGCTAGCATGTGTGTCGTTTGTCTATGTGTCTTTGTTTAATGTAAGATTATATTCTGTTGGGTAATGTATGATAATTTACCGCTTGACTCACTGAAAAATCAAGAACATGTCTCACTCAGTCAGAGCTTTTCCTACAGTACAGTGTGAGGCTGACAAGGGGCGTGTCTGTGCAGAGGTGCCTTTTAACCCTATGAAGGCATGTTTTTAGCGTTCTGCTGCTGGGCTAATTGGAGCTTATTTTAGGGCAATTATTCACTGTGTTTTAATGGTGATGTTCCTTCTACTATGGTCAGGTATTATACACCATTCGATAGGAATATTTAGTCAGAATTTTAGTTTTGAAGGTCGAATTAACCTCATCGGAGCTCCGTAAACTGCTTTTAGTTATATTCTCTGCTCTGTCTGTATTTTTTACTTCAACTGCTCCTGTTATATTATTGTTACCTTTCAGAAATGATAGAGAAACTAAGCAAACTGTTTTTAGGTTTTTTTTTACTTTGACCTACAAAGTAATTATTAGATCACGACTTGACACTGATTTAAATGATTCTTGCTAGCATGCCTCTGTGCGTCTGTGAAACTAAGTTGTTTCAATTCATTTCCAGTGAGCAAAGGGGTGTGGCTCTCACACAGCTTGCTAGAAGGAAAAAAAAATGACTCCCGATTGAAAAGTCTCTTGCTTGTTTAAAATAAAGGATTCATTCAATCAAAGTGTGATAGGAGATGAATTTATAATTAGTTTTCTAGTTATTACTTTGCAGCTGTGATAACTACAGTGACTCAGGAGTTCTTTTGTTTTTTGAAGTATATCTGTCGTTCCAAAAAACTAACTGACACGGACAAGAGAGAGCAAATAAAGTGTTTTTCCTTTGACCCTCAAAAATAGAGGTTAAGAACCTTGGGGGATGGTGCGGCATTCTGGGTTGGAAGTGTACCATATTGCAACCTGAGAATGAATGGTTTAAATTCTGAGTGAATAAGAAAATTGGGTTAGGATTTTATCTTTGAAATCTGTACTAGTGACTAATGACGACCTTTACAATTCAGGATAAATTCATCTGTTTTTCTGTATTTGAACTTTGTGTGTCTGTGTCCAGAGGAAAAGGGGGTACTTTGTTTTTTTAGAGTCTTTTAAAAATTTCAAGACGTTATTTCCTGATTTACTGTGGCAAGCACCTGATAGAAGACATATTTATTGTTAAAAAAAAAAAAAGGGTGTATATGCATTCTAGATATCCACCAACGCTATGGAAAAGTATCTATTTCATGTCTCTTGAATATCTGCTTTTTGAACTGTAAGATTTAATGAAAATAAAAAAAAATAAAAATAATATTTTCTTTTGCAGAGACATGCAGACTACGGCTGGCAGTTAGTTTCCATGCTAAGTAATTTCATTCCAGTCATACGTAACAGATAGCTATAGTTCTCTCTATAAGAATAGATGTTATAACATGTTGCAAAATAATAGTTTTATATTTTAAGAACTGTATCTAAATTATATGTCTGTGCTTAATCTAAGCTTATGTTTTCTGCCTGCCCTATGTTTGCGGTAATAAGGGTTTTTTAATAAGTTTCTTTTCAAGTATGATCAAGAATTTTAGTAAGGGATTTACTGAAGACTATGGTAATAAAATGTCTCTGTCCCAATTAGGAATGCTATGTGAAAGGCTTCTGCTAGTTGCTCCATATTTCCTGTTTCACCATATTTTGCCCCAGAATCTCTAGATATCTCGTCCCGTCAGTTTCTCTCTCTGTAAGTAGCTCCCCAAGAAGCCCCGGCTCCGTTCAGAGTGCTTAAGGGGGGGATGGGGCCCAGTCCACCGATGATGTCACCCCCGGTAGGCGTGAACTAATGTGCCCACAGAAAAAAAAAAACAAAAACCTCCCGGATAGAGCGTTGCTAGGAGAAACAGTGTGGGCCTAGGGCAGGGGGGGGGGACGGGACTCCACCCTATAGATTCCCAAGTAGTTTGCCAGCCAGTCAGCTGACCAGACTTGTTTAGGTGCCTTTCCCTCTGCCACTGATTTATTGAACTGAAAGCTTTAGGATTTAATTGAACAAATGAATAGTGTTATTCAGACAGTATTATTCAGCCTCACTATATACCCCATGCAATCCAGCAGCCCAGGAGAATTTGCATTTTTGTCAGTCAGTCCCAGATTTGCGGGCATGATAGTTACTGGAAGTTGAACAGAAAGTATGTGAATTGTTGAATGTGATAGAGAAAGTAAATGTAAAGATGGAGAAGAGAACAGATATTTTTGCTGATGCTTTAGTTGAATGATGTGGAGGAGGTTATCCTGATCGAAGGAGCAGAGGAAGTAAAAACTGGGTGCGAGTCAGTGCGCCCATTGCAGAAGAGAAGGACATTAGAGAAGTGAATGCCCGCATCTTATCTCCACCCCAGGGGGGAGGAGGGAGTACTTGATTTAAAAAAAAAAAAGCCAGCCGGAGAAGGCTACAGCATGAATGAAGACTAGGCCAGACCGGACTCCAAGTTTCCCTGGGTCCCCAGGAGTCAGTCTGAAAATAGGGGACCAATATATGGACTTTATGGGGGGTACAGGAGCAGAATACTAAAGCCAGTAGCCCCTGGTTTTTCTCGATGCATCACCATTATCAGAGCTACTGGGGCTAAGGCCACAAAGCCTTTTCTGCAGAACCGCATGTGTGAACAAGGGGGACAGAAAATAATGCACCAGTTCCTTTATATGCCTGAGTGCCCTATTCCACTTTTTGGAGCCGAGATCTGCTTGCAAAGCTTCAGGCACAGATATCCTTTGCTGGAGAGAGAGAAATGCAAATGACTGTGAACCCAGAGCCTGCTGGATTGATGGTGCTGACTGTTCCCCGAGAAGAGAAGTAGCGGTTCTATAACAGACCTCCAGTCAAGTCAACAAGTTCCTGTATACCCGCCAACCCTATAGCCCCACCTGGAGTATGGGCAGAAGATAATGCACCTGGCCTAGCGAAGAACATAGCCCCTGTCATCGTCATCCTCAAGCCAGAAGCGGAACCAGTGCATGTGAAGCAGTATCCTCTTCCCTGACCAGCCATTGCAGGAATCCACTGCCATTTAATGAAACTGCTGAAGTATGGACTTTTCAAAGGAATGTCAGTCACCTTGGAACACTCCCCTTCTTCCTGTTAAGAAGCCTGGGACAGGTGATTACCGCCCAGTGCAGGATCTAAGAAAGAATGCATGATGCAGCTGGAACTATACATCCAGTTGTGCCAAATCCTTACACACTCTTAGGACTGATCTCTGCTGAAGCTACACACATTTCACCATTCTGGATTTAAAAGATGTTTTTCTGCATACGCTTAGCCCATGACCCCACTACAGGAAGGCGGGGCCAACGCACCTGGACAAGATTACCTCAAGGATTCAAGAACTCGCCTCACTCAGCAAAAGATTTGACAAGTTATCCAGTAATTTCAGGAGAAAGAATTCTACTTCAATATGTGGACAACTTGCTTATAACCACCAACTCAGAAAGTGAATGTCTACAAGCCACCAGTGAACTCTTGCACCTTTTTAATGAGGCTGGATACAAAGTCTCAAGAGCTAAGGTGCAATTATGTCAAACAAGTTAAATACCTAGGATTCCAGTTGTCCAGCGGAACTCGACGCCTGGGACCCTTACCAGAACGCAAAGCAGCTGTATGCAGTATTCCTACTCCAACCACCAGGAGGCAAGTGAGAGCCTTCTTGGGTGCCACAAAGTATGTTGTATATGGATCCCCAATTTTGCGCTGCTAGCAAAACCGTTGTATCAAGCTATCAAAGGAATGGAAAAGTCTCCATTGGAATGGGGACTTGAACAGGATGCAGCCTTTTGATCTTTGAAAAAAAACCCACTCTGATGTTGTCACCAATTCTGGGCCTACCAGATGTCCAGAAAGCCTTTCAGTCTCTATATTCATGAGTCACAAGGAAATGTTCTAGGAGTGTTGACTCAATCTCTTGGACCTTATTTGAGAAGCTGTTACAGCTACAGCCTTCCTAGTGAGCAAAAACTAACAAAAAAAATCCCTTTGAGACAGAATCTTCAAGTTACTGTACCACACTCTGTTCTAACCAATATGAAATACAAAGGAAACTACTAGCTAACAAATCTATGAATGTTGAAGTATCAGAGTATGTTGCGTGGAAACCCTCAGATATAACTGAAGGTCAGTCAAGCTTTCAATCCTGCTATGTTGTTATCAGTTGGTCTTGATCCCCTGATCATGACTGTTTAGAAATTATGGACACTGTATTCTCAAGCCGCCTGGATTTGACTGATGTTCCTCTGGAGAACCCTGAACAGACTTTCTTTGTGGCTGAAGGCAGTTTCATCATCAATGGACATTGTTGTGCTAGATATGCAGTGGTGACCCCTGATTTGGTAGTTGAGTCCTCAGCCCTGGCCCCAGAAACTTCACCACAGAAAGCTAAACTGATAGTCCTCACTAGAGCACTAACAATAGGAAAAGGGCTCTGTCTAAATGTGTACCCAGATTTCAAGTATGCCCTTACAACCTTTCATGCACATGGGACCCAGTACACAGAATGAGGGTGGATAACCTTAGGAAGCAAGTCCATTAAGTATAGCCCCCAAGATATTGATATTAACAGATACATACTGCCTATAGATCTCAGAATTTAGGAAAAGTAGAATGTGTTCCATGAGAGTCAGGACGGAATGCGGTACCGTAACTTGGAGATTCTGACCCAAAGTGAGCTTGTCGGCCTCGCCTACCAGGAGGGCTGTAGTTGCGACGGCTCTCAAGCAAGGCGGCCATCCCTTTGTGACAGTGTCCAGTTGTTTTGATAAATAAGCTACAGGTCACTGCCAAGATCCAAGAGGTTGAGTCAATTCACCCAGAGCATTTCCACTTGACTCATGGACATATAGGCGAAATGGTTTCTGTACATCTGGCAGACCCAAAGCTGGTGAGGACATTAATGCTGCTTTCAAGGATCAGAAAGCTACGTCCTGTTCAGGTCCCCATTCCAAGGGAGATCGCTACATTCCTTTGGTGGCCTGATACAATGGCTTTGCCAACAGCGCAAAGTTGGGTATCCATATTCGGCAATAGCCTGCAGCTCCCAGGAAAGCCCTCACCTGCTTTCTGGTGGTTGGGGTAGGGATGCGACACACAGAAACATAGAAATATGATGACAGAAAAAGACCACATGGCCTATCTAGTCTGTCCTTCCATATCAACAACTACAACAGTCCCCTTTTTACCTTTACCACAGCTTCCTTATGCTCTGGTCCTAGCCGCCGAATCCCACTAGACAGATGGAATCCCAGATATCTAACCTCAGTTTGGCACAACTGAGCCTTGGCCCTTGAGACCTTGTATCCGGCTTCATTCAGGAGGTGCAAGAGATCACTGGTGGCTTGCACGCATTCACTTCTGGAGATGGTGGCTATCAGCAGGTCATCCACATACTGGAGAAAGACTCTTTTTCCTGGAGTAACAGAGTAACTTGAAAGGTCCTGATTGAGGGCAGCACTGAAGAAGGTAGGCGAGTTCTTGAATCCTTGGGGTAGCCGAGTCCAGGTGAGTTGGCCTCGCCTTCCTGTAGTAGGGTCTTCCCACTCAAAGGCAAACAGAAGTTGGCTGGCTGGTGCTAAGCGTACACAGAAGAAAGCATCCTTCAAATCCAGGACGGTGAAGTGAGTACATAAGAACATAAGACATGCCATACTGGGTCAGACCGAGGTCCATCAAGCCCAGTATCCTATTTCCAACAGTGGCCAATCTAGGTCATATGTACCTAGCAATATCCCCAAAAGACACAGGTTCCACAATGCTTGTACTGGGTCAAGCATTGATATCCTGGGTCCCTTTTTAATAGTGGTTTATGGACCTTTCCTCCAGGAACTTGTCCAAACCTTTTTTAAACCCAGCTATACTAACAGCCTTTACTACATCCTCCGGTAACAGATTCCAGAGTTTGATTACACGTTGAGTGCAAAAATATTTTCTCTTATTTGTCTTAAATAGTTTACCCTGTAGCTTCATTACATGTCCCCTAGTCTTTCTATACTCTGATAGCGTAAACAATTGATCCACGTTTATCCGTTCCACTCCATTCATTAATTTATAGACCTCTATCATATCTCCCCTCAGCCGTCTCTTCTCCAGGCTAAAGAGCCCTAACCTTCTTAGCCTCTCTTCATAGGAGTAGACTTCCATCCCCTTCACCAATTTGGTGGCTCTTCTCTGTACTTTTTCTAATAACGCTATGTCCTTTTTAAGATACGGTGACCAGAATTGCACACAATATTCAAGGTGCGGTCGTACCATGGAGCGATACAGAGGCATTATAACATCCTTTGTTTTATTCTCCATCCCTTTCCTTATGATACCTAGCATTCTATTTGCTTTCTTGGCCGCCGCTGCACACTGGGCGAAGGGTTTTAACATGTTATCCACGATGACTCCTAAATCTTTTTCCTGGTGGTGGTTTCTAATGTGGAGCCTTGCATCGTGTAACTATAGTGTGGGTTGTTCTTTCCTAGGTGCATAACTTTGCACTTGTCCACATTAAATTTCATCTGCCATTTGGATGCCCAGTCTTCCAATTTATCCAGATCCTCCTGCAGTTTTCCACAATCCTCTTGGGTTTTAACAACTTTAAACAATTTTGTGTCATCTGCAAATTTGATAACCTCACTAGTTATTCCCTTTTCCAGGTCATTTATGAATATGAGTAGCCTCAGTGGGGATCAGTCCCAGGAGAGTGTAGGGGTTTGGTATCACCGGATGTATGGTTACAACTGCATCATTCAGGTGATTACCACCCAGTATGGTTACAACTGCATCATACAGGATTACCGTCCAGTCTCAAATCCTGCACTGGGCGGTAATCACCTGTCCCAGGCTTTTTGACTGGGAGGAGGGGGGTATTCCAGGGTGATTGACACTTCCTTAGAAGTCCTTACTTCAATAATTTCATTAGATGACGATGAATGCCTTCAATCGCTGGTCGCGGAAGAGGGTATTGTCTCACATGCACTGGTTCCGCTCCTGACCCTAATTCACAGGTGCGGTTCTGCAAGAAAGGTTTAGTGGCCCGAGTACCGGTGGCTCCGACAATAGTAATAGATCGGGAAGACAGAGGGGCCACCGGTTTTGCCACCACCAAGTGTTCGGCCCCCATATCCACCATAAAGTCCATATATTGGTCCCCAATTTTCAGACTGACCATAGGCTCCTGGGGACCCAGAGGAAACTTGGAGCCCAGTCTGGCCTAGTACTCATCTGAATTGTAGCCCCCTTCGGTTGTCACTCCCTCTATAGCTACTTCTTCTCGTTGGAACGTGTACGACGCGTTGCTCCATGACTCTGGAATTGTCCCCCCCCCCGCTCTCCCAGTGCTCCCACCTCCCCTCCGGGAGGCGGGGTCGCGGTGCGGGCATTCGTTTCTCCAATGTCCTTCTTCCTTGCAGTAGGCACACTGATTCATGCCTACCAGGGGCCGACCATTCCCTTGGCCCCTTCCATGTCCTCGGGTCCTTCTATTAGGAAGACCTCCTCGTCGTTCAACTAAAGCTGCAGCAAGGAAATCAGCTTTCTTCCTCATCTTACGTTCACTTTCCTTCTGATGCTCTTGGTCACAATTCACAAACACTTTCTGTGCAACTTCCATTAACTGGGCCGCATTCATGCCCGCAAATCCTTCTAGCTTCTGCAGTTTCCGTTTGATGTCTCCCTAGGACTGACCCACAAAGGCCGCATTCACCATGCGTAAATTTTCCGGGGCTGCTGGATCATATGGGGTGTATAGTCTATAGGCTTCAGATAATTGTTCATAGAAGGCCGCTGGGCTCTCATCCGGACGCTGGATGACTTCTGATACTTTTCCAATATTCATGGCTTTCTGGCCTCCTTTCTTCAGGCCCTGCAGGAGGGCTTGGCGGAACCGATTGAGGGCCACCGCCCCGTCTACACTGTTTGGATCCCACTTGGGATCATCATTTGGAAAATCCGTGGTGGCTGCTTGCCGGGGAGCTAGGCCTGCTTCTCCTACAGGATTTTCTTCTAACCATCAGGTGGACGCTTGCACAATTCGCGCTCACTCTTCGGTACTGAAGAGAGTGGACAGGAGCTGGCGACAATCAGACCAGGTAGGCTGATGGGTCTGATAATATTAGACATTAATTCAATCAGATCCTGGGGCTTCTCAGTATAGGAGGCATAATTCGTCTTCCAGTTCAGTAAATCAGTGGTGGAAAAGGGCACATAAATGAGACTAGTTGGTCCCACCACAACCTGTCCCTAGTCATCAAGAGTAGGTAGACCTTGGACCTGGCGCAACGGCATAACGTGACCATCCCTCTGGCTTGCAGTTGTACTTCTGAAAGCATAAGGTAGTCGGGACTGTCGGGGTTCTGTTCCATGATATTGGGTGAAGGCAGTGAGTGACCCTGAACTGGCAAATGAATCCCTGCTTGCAGAGTCATCGGTGGACTGTGGTCCCCCGAAGCACTCCGAACGGAGCTGGGGCTTCCAGTTGGGAGGGAGTGTGCGTCCTCCAGCTGCGGAGGCAGTTGGGGGGCTGCTTGGGGTAAAACTGCAGGGATGGGTCCCTCTGGGACAAACTCTGCCTGGGATGGTGGTGGAGCCGAGGGGATTGGCCTATAGAGGAACTGGGGCAGACGGGACGGGACGGAATGTCTGGAGATTCTGGGGTAGAATAGACAGGCAGTTTCTTTTCCCCAGGCTTCCGGGCCCCCCGTGTGGTTGCTACAAATATCCTGCACTGTTCCTCATAACAACGCTTCATCCAGGAGGGCTCTTTTTCACAAATACTTTAACCAGGAATCTATATGGGGAACTGGTCAGGGTGTTCTTTTCATACAATCTGGTGAACTAAGGATATGATACTAACATCAAAAGGTACCCCCAGGGGGCCACGAGGTGACCAGTACTGGCCACTCCCTATCACAGAGCATCTCTAATTGGGACGGAGACATTTTTATTCCATAGTCTCCGGCAAATCCCTTACTAAAATTCTTGATCATATATTTCAACGGAGTTTGAGTGGACTCCGACCCTCCCATAATGACGTACATGACAACAGACAGTAGGGGCGGGTAGTCGGGCTGCAGGTAAGGGGTCCGTACAGCCCTAGAAACAAATAGGTAGACAAACACCAAACACTTCCTCCTTTTCGCGACCTGGGCGCGGTCACCCGGCCTGGAACTGCGCTAGTAAGGAGTCCGCACTCGCTTGGTCTGTGTTTCAAGACCTCTCATTCACACACACACAAACAGACATGCCAGCAAAATCCAAAATTCCCAGCGTGACAGAACTATGTGGCAGTGTTCCTCTGGGTGCACTCTATAAAGACAGGGGGGGGGCCATTCCCGTTCACATAAAACTTCCCATCGACCTGGGGGTCATTACAATTACATAATCACCAGAGAAACTCCTCTTAAAGTTCTTAAGGAGACACTGCAGAAGGCTCAGTATAGATACACCCCCTCCCATGCTGTTGAAAAATGCTGTTCAAAACCTGTGTCTCTCTCTCACTCATTCAGGTTTCTCTCTCTCAAATCCCACAGAAATCACGCTCTCACTCTCCAGCAACTGTAAAATAAACACTTTCCTCCCCCCTTGGTCCGTACTCGAACCTCTAAGCCGTTCAGGTTTCCCCCATAAATCAGAGAATAAATAAATAAAAATAATAATAACATAACAGAAACAGTTGACATAGAAATACAGGCAGGGCTGAGATATAACCAGCAAACTAATATAACAGGTACAGGTGAAGTAACAATACAGGCAGGGCAGAGATATAACTAAAACAGTTGAGGAGATCCGAAGGGGTTAATAAGAACAAAGGATACTGAAACTTTCCAGGATACTGAGACATTCCTTTCTGCAGGCTGTGTGAAAGACACACCCCTTCTCCCTCTGCTTGCTAGAGATACTGTCTCTCATGCTGTGCTGAAAAATAAAATCACTGAAACAGCTCGTCCCTGTGCTGTGCTTAGACTCGATTCCTTAAAGTGACTCCTGAGTTTTTTTTTTCTTTTCTCAGTACTGTTCCTTAATTAATAATCTTACATTATTACGTGCTAGTGCTAACTATACCATCATTTACTGCAATAACTACGCCTCATATTGCTCCTAATATAGTTACCAGGAGTTATAACAGAGCTGGCAGGCTAAACTGCACTGAAAAAATTTACAATACATAGCTATAAAAATGAAAGCTCTGCGCTTATACATTGGGATATGCCTGCTCACGCTAATCCATGCATACACATTCAGTCCAAACCTATACCAATCACACCTATGCACAACACTCTACCTCCTCTACACCTTGCAAATGCCGCAACCTCTCCTACTCACACCATACATCTGCAACAGAGACATAGTAACACTTACAGGGAATCACAAGACCTACACTAACAGTCACACAAGAAATCGGAGGCGCCACAGGCCTAAAGCAACATTGGCCCACACACACAACCAACCACCGACACAAGCCACTAACAATCTGGCGACACAAGCGCTACACACATCATGTAATATCACCCTCATCAACGCTCGCTCCATCAGGAACAAGACCCACATAATCCATGACATCATCACAGACGAGAAACCAGACATCCTATGTATAACTGAAACATGGGTCACCGACACCGATGCAGCCATATTAAATCAAATCAGTAAACCTGGATACAACCTTTACAACTGTCCCCGAGCCCACAAGAAGGGAGGAGGGATCCTCATAATAGCCAAAGACAACCTGCAATTCATAAGCACATATCAGTCCTCAAACGCAAACATAGACCTCCTAAAGGTAGAAAACACTGCGGTATCCATCTGCTTGATATACAGACCCCCCTCACTGCAACATGAGATTCTTGCCTCAGCATTAGAAAACATATCCTCAACGCAACCAAAAAAATTCCAGATCATACTAGGGGACCTTAACCTTACATCAACAACAACCACACATGCAAACACCTTCATGGAGGCTATGACCCAGCTAGGGTATCAACAGCTAATAACAGAGCCCACCCATGAAAAAGGAAACACACTAGACATGGTTTCACACCTACAGGAGAGCACAACAACGTTGAAAAGCCCCTGATTGAGATCATCCCATTACCCTGGTCAGACCACCACCAAATCAATATGCGGATAAAGCTTCCTACCGTGGCTAAAGACACAAAGGCAAGAAGAATAGCAACCCAACAAAGAAGATTTAACAAACCAAATATGGAATGTCTCATCAAGGCCATCAAATCCCACGTAGACTTGGGAAAAACAGACCTCAATGAATTAACGCATAGCTGGGATTCCGGAATTCAAGCCATGGCGATCCCTAAAGAGAAACTCAAAACAAACGCAAACAAACACAAATCAGAACCTTGGTACAACATAACGCTGACCAAAATGAAAAGAGACCTTAGAAAACACGAAAGGAAGTGGAGACTTACCAAAACCAACGACCTCAAATCTGTGTACCTCAACCTCCTCGCAAAATACAAGGAAGAGGTAAACAAAGCCAAGAGGATGCACCATACCAACATCCTAAGCAAAGCCATCAACAAACCACGTGAACTCTTTGAACTAGTTAAATCATTAACGAAAACAGCCCAACCCGAACATCAAGGTAGCCCCATACATCCACAAACGCTTGCAAACCACTACGAAAGCAAGCTCACCACCAAAAGCTCCACCCTCTATCTACACACACCATGCCAACGAACAGAAGATGCGCCCAAACAGGCATGGAGTACATTCCACACCATCGATATGCAACAATCCATAAACATACTAACCTCAATAAATACCACCACCTCCCCACTCGACCCCTGTCCAACGGCATGGATAAAAGCAGCAAAAAAAGAAATAAACCAGCAAATATCCCACATCATAAACCAGTCACTAAGTCAAGGAATAATGCCTGCCCAACTGAAGCAATCGATAATAAGACCAATACTAAAGAACAACTCGCTCAATAAGGAAGATCCGACATCATACCGCCCCATCTCCAGCATTTCATTCCTCGCAAAGATCATTGAAAAAGCAGTACTCATACAACTTCAAGAACATCTTGTCGACTGTGATACCCTAGATGCGCAGCAATACGGGTTCAGAAGAAATCATGGAGTTGAGACTCTTTTGATAGCGCTAATGAACAATCTCCTCAAAGGCCTAGAAGACAAAAAGAAAATGTTTATACTCATTTTCATTGACATCTCTGCCGCCTTTGACACTGTACACCATGAGATCCTCCTCAATAAATTGGAATCTATAGGAGTAATGGGAACCCCCCTCAAATGGTTCTCCTCTTACATAACGAACAGAACGCCGCAGGTACAATTCAACGGGGAGAAAGCTGAACCGTTCTCTCAAACGCAGGGCATACCCCAGGGTTCAGCCCTATCGGCATTACTGTTCAACGTTTACATGCAACCCCTCTGTGACATCTTCAAAAAGCATAATATTAAATACCACATCTATGCAGATGATATTATGCTGTACACGCAACTAGATACCGAGGACCCTCATTATACTCCGCTCGAAAATTGTCTGGAGGAGATGTTAAGATGGCTACAAAACAACAACATGGCAATTAACCATAAGAAAACAGAAGTCATGTATATATCCAGCAAACCAAACTTCAACCCCCCTCCCACAATCACCCTCTGCAACAACACGTATAGCACGAAGAAGGAAATCAAATATCTCGGAGTAACACTCGACTGCAACCTGAAAATGGAGACACACCTACGCAAAACAAATAAAGCCATCTTCCATAAACTTAGAGTGATACAACCACTACGGAAAATACTTGAGCCCAGTGATTTTCGGTCAGTAGCACAAGCCCTCATAATGCCACACCTAGACTACTGTAATGCCATCCTTCAAGGTCTGCCTAAAAAATCACTAAATATACTTCAGATGGCCCAAAACGTGGCGGCCAGGATCATAATGGGAACAGGCATTACTGAACACATTACCCCCATCCTGATAGAGCTACATTGGCTCCCAATTGCAGCTAGGATACAATACAAGATGTTGGTGACCACCTTCAAACTAATAAACAACATATCCCCATCATTCCTATCATCACTAATCAGCACGCAACCTACAAATAGGGACAGAAGAACTATCAACTCAGGCAACCTACAAGTCCCCACCAACTTCAGAACAGTGAAAACAAGTACGAGTCGTAGAGCGTTCTCATTCTCTGCACCAACTCTCTGGAATCACCTCCCGTGTGAGCTGCGTTTAATCAAGGACATCACCAAATTCAGGAAGGAGCTAAAAACTCACCTATTTCGATGTCATTACAATCAGCTATGACCATCAACTGAGAGAGTATTCAAAACTGCTATATGTATAATTATGTAAATATGTATATATAGATGTAAGAATGTATAAGTCACCCCCTAAGACGCTAACCATGTGTGCTGTGACCCCAGTTATTTGTACATACCACCCCCCCAGTCTTGATTGACAATCCCAGAACATGAATCAAACCGCTGCTGATCGCTGGAAGTAGCGGTATATAAATGTGCAGTAAATAAATAAATAAAATAAATAAATTATACCAGAAGGTTAGACAACAGACAGAGGGTGCGGGTCATCGGACTGTCGGTAAGGGGACCGAGCAGCCCTAGAAACAGAGGGAGACACAAACACCAGACGCTTTTTCAAGACCTCTCACTCAAACACAGACGGGTATGCCGGCAACATTCCAGAATTCCCAGGCCTGACTGACTGACTGAGGGGCAGTAGCTTCGGTTTCACGCATACTCATGCAAGACGTACTAGGACCGCCCGGAGAGGTGATCAAGCTCTCATTCCAAAATTCCAGACTAACTGACTGAGTAGCAAAGAAATTTCTACTCACCAGATCCGGTACCAGGTACAGAAACAGGTCATGGGTTGAATCCCAGACTCCCCTCGGGTTCGGAGGTGTTGGCCGGCCGGATCCAGTAATCCGCCGAGGCAAGGAGGCATCCTCTCCGATGCAAGAGGACCGGTGGCGCCTGAGGTTTCCCCTGCGGTCGGCCAGACACGGTTCCAGCTGGACCAAACCTTGAGGCGGTAAAACGTGGTATATTCACTTGAATACCATCCACTACTCGCACTTCCCGGCCCAACGCACCAGGAAATGTAGCAGCGAAGTGCATGCAATAAATAATACCAGGAGTCAGTTGCAGGGTCCAAGCCAATTTATTGTGCACAGGCTCAGACAGGAGCGTGTCCAAAAGGGACTGAGCAACGAAGTACAGGAGCAAATTCCTTATATACAATTTGATAGAGGCAAACTTTCTATTGGTCCCAACGCCCCTCACACCTATCCAATCGGTGACCCTCTCTGGGCCCCATTCCCCGTTCCCCCTTCTCAAACTGTTCTAGCAAAGGCATAGTAGACATGGTTACATTTCTACTTCAAGGACATTTCTAGCTCAGAGAATGCAAGGACAATTCAAGCATAATGAACTTGTACAAACTTCATAGGGGGGAGAAAGGGGACTTTCAAAAGCAGTTTAAAGCAGATTCTTAAACTCTGGTTCTTTTCAGCACTAATCCCAGGTGGGGGTTGAAATCCAGGCCTAGGTTGAGGCTATAGCCTACCACAGTTCTTCATGCTAACTTGAACCTTGGGAAATTGAAATTATGCAGAAAAAGTAACTTTAGAACCCCAGCTGCAAAGAACAAACTAACCATTGTTATTCTGCCAAACGTTCAGAGAAAACTGTATAAAAAACAGACTGGGACAGCAGAGAAATGGGGGAGTTTATTGAGCTCTGCCACAGAGGTGACAGTGCTGAACTGCCCCATTAACCTTTCTCTTCTGTCTATCCCTATACAGTAACTACGATGTACCTGTAAGTGATTGTGTTAGAGAATTTGTGTATGAAGAATTTATGCTGAGAAAAGGATCCTGTACAATAAAGATTTTGTGAGTATTGTTGAGAAATTGGTCTCTGTGTACTTAAGAATATAAGATATGCCATACTGGGTCAGACTAAGGTCCATCAAGTCCAGTATCCTGTTTCCAACAGTGGCCAATCTAGGTCATACATACCTAGCAGTATCCCCAAAAGACACAGGTTCCACAATGCTTGTATTGGGTCAAGCATTGATATCCTGGGTCCCTTTTTAATAATGGTTTATGGACCTTTCCTCTAGGATCTTGTCCAAACCCCTTTTAAACCCAGCTACACTAACAGTCTACTCCATCCTCCGGTAACAAATTCCAGAGTTTGATTACACGTTGAGTGAAAAAATATTTTCTCTTATTTGTCTTAAATAGTTTACCCTGTAGCTTCAATACATGTCCCCTAGTCTTTCTATATTCTGATAGCGTAAACAATCGATCTACGTTTACCCGTTCCATTCCATTCATTAATTTATAGACCTCTATCATATCTCCCCTCAGCCGTCTCTTTTCCAGGTTGAAGAGCCCTAACCTTTGTAGCCTCTCTTCATAGGAGTAGCCTTCCATCCCCTTTACCATTTTGGTGGCTCTTCTCTGTACCTTTTCTAATAATGCTATATCCTTTTTAAGATACGGCGACCAGAATTGCACCCAATATTCAAGGTGCGGTCGTACCATGGAACGATACAGAGGCATTATAATATACTTTGTTTTATTTTCCATTCCTTTCCTTATGATACCTAGCATTCTATTTGCTTTCTTGGCCGCCGCTGCACACTGGGCGGAGGGTTTTAACATGTTATCTACGATGACTCCTAAATCTTTTTCCTGGGTGGTGGTTCCCAATGTGGAACCTTGCTTTGTGTAACCATAGTGTGGGTTGTTCTTTCCTAGGTGCATAACTTTGCACTTGTCCACATTAAGTTTCATCTGCCATTTGGATGCCCAGTCTTCCAATTTATCCAGAGCATCCTGCAGTTCTCCACAGTCCTCTTGGGTTTTAACAACTTTAAACAGTTTTGTGTCATCTGCAAATTTGATAACCTCACTAGTTATTCCCTTTTCCAGGTCATTTATGAATATGTCAAAAAGTAGCGGACCCAGTACAGATCCCTGTGGTGCTCCACTATTCACCTTTTTCCATTGGGAAAATTGGCCATTTAGCCCTACCCTCTGCTTTCTATCTTTTTTTTTTCCATTTATTATTTATTAAAGATCCACAGTGTAAACACCATAACAATAACACACCACTTCTTATACATCACTAGCGTACAGTAATAAAGCTCAAAATACACACCACAGAGACACAGTGATCCATACCCATAATAAACCAGCCCTTTACACCCTTAATCCCCCCTCCTCCCCCCTTCCCCCCCTCAAGGATGGCTGCCATACTATCATAATTAAGTATACGCTTAAGAGGATTAAGTCTATCAATGAAACACAATTAACATTCAACAACTGAACAAGCAAATTAATAATCAAAATTACAGAGTCTGAAACATCCTATCACAGCAACATACTAAGCTCCCATTGGCCCTCTGCTGCATTCTTCGGTATGGTGAAACCCCTACCAAGGGGATCCATCGGAAAGCACACTACATTGTGGGACCACTAGTAGATGGGTTCTCCCCACCCCCTGCTCCCCCAGGCTCAATAGTGACTCCCCCCCTTCAGCCCAACAAAAATAGGGGCCCCAGATTTTCTGAAACTGCACCAGCCGCTGCTGGCGGAGGGCAGTGAGGCAGTACATCAAGGAAAGATGTGCCACTCTCTGTTTGACTTCTTCTATAGTGGGCGGTGCTACTACCCTCCATTTCCTCGCAATCAGGTGCCGCATTGCCCCACACACCACCTTGCACCACTTCGACCCTTCCCCCACATTCAACAAGGCCAAACAAGGACCAAGATCTATACATGTACCTAAGACCCCACCCATCCACTCCGCCACCTCACTCCACCTGGGCTGGAGTTTAGGGCACTTCCACCAAATGTGCATAACGGATCCCGGCTCCCCACAGTCTCTCCAGCATAGGCCCAACCCTCCACACCATTTCTGTATCCGCTGGGGTGTCAAGTGCCAACGATAAAGCACCTTATAATTTTGCTCCAAAATAGAGCTAGACAAATCTCCCCTAAACAGCCCCTTATAGACTACTTCCCAATGGTCATCATCCCAACACATGTGGAGGTCTCGTTCTCACGCTTTCTTATGGGCCCACTCCCCCCTATCCATCGTCTCCATTAACCCATACAACCGTGAGATCAGGCCTTTGACCACCCCACCCTCCACTAACCCATCCACAACTGTTCCTTGCCCCCCCCACCCCCCTAAACGTTTACAAAAATGATGTGCTTGCACATATTGGTACCTGTCCCCCTCCATCACCGGAAATTCTTTCTGTAAGTCTTCAAAGGCCACCCAAGCCTCCCCTTCTTTAAACTGCCCGACATGGCATAGCCCCTGTCTTGCCCACCGCTGAAACGTAGGGTCTGTGATAAGGAAGCTTATCATAGCTCAGGAAGGAGCTATAGAAAAGGTGAAGTGACTCTGAGCAAGCAACCTGTCAGTTCTGGTAGAAATAAGAAAACAGAATTTAGGACTTCCGGTCTGGGCAATGAGCTGATCGGCCGGCTCCCGATCAGCTCCGGGCGATCGCCCCCACAAAACAGCTATAAATCCTGCTAAAAACTCCCTCACTATCACCGCTGCTGCTTCTCCCCTGACGGGGCTTCAACCCTCGGCCGCTGAGGCGATTCGCGGCCATCCTTGCCTGGCTGGAGAGGAGAGTTCAGCGAAACGGGGTATGTGCACGGGTCACTCGGGCACTTCCCCCACCGCCATTGGAGGTTCTCTTTGTGCGGGATCTGGTGTCTGAGGGCACGAAAAGACCGGCAATCTCCCATACCGGAACGGGGACGAACGTGGGTTTCTCATTAAGTCAGCCGGAGGCACGATCGAGCATCCCGGCCCCTGCCAGCCTTTGTTCCAGTCAACACGTGGTGGCCTAGCTCCGGCGGGAGCAGGCCGGCGGCATCCTCCAGCGGCCCGGGCAGGCGACCTCTTCTGTTGAAAAGCGGGACGTGGAGCGCTCGGATAGTTCCCCGCCACAATTGGCAACGCCACGCTTACGGAGGGCTGAACTCACAGGAGAGGTGAGACTAATAACTGCTCGGTTTCAACAGGACTGGGGGGAAGAGCACCAGATACACTTGAGCGCCCCAATCCTTTCCCCCGCTCCCGCGGTTGGTTGTTTCTTCAGGGGGCACTGTGTTTCCAGCGGAGTGGAGGCCTGGGATTGCTTCGGATCACTGCCGCAAGCAAAGGAGATCCGACACCTCTTTCGTTGGGACACAGCGCTCCCCATCCTCTTTGCAGGGCCTTGAGCGGCGAGGAGACCGGCGGCCCCCCTGCCTGATAACAGCGAGCACTGGTGTCTAGGAGAAGGAGCGCCAAAGTGTGGTAGGACTTTCCTTTACTGCCCTATCTACTAGATTCCTCCTGGGGTACTGGGTCTACAGTCCCGCGGCTGTCCCTGCCTGGTCTGGGCAGACACCTCCACTACAGCGAGTTAACTCTCTTACAGCGGGGATTGGTAACTGCACAGCCATACCTCTGCTGTTCCACGGGAGAGGTGCCCTACGTGGGACGAAGTGCATATAACATAGCTGACCCGATGGCATCTAAGGCTCCGCGAAAAGAGAGACCCCGCCCTGCGGAGGGAAAATCGGCAGAAGGCTCACCATCTAGCCCGAAACCGGGTACCCCGCCAGACCTGGTGGCCGAGGTTAGTGCCGCTGTGGTGCAGGCGCTCAGCACACGCTTCCAGGATTTGGTGGAGCAAATTCAATCGCTTGGACAACGCTTCACGATGGTGGAAGAGCGTCTGGAGCAAGTGGAGACAAGGGTGTCCGATGTGGAAGATACGCAACACTCGATGGTGGCCAAAGTGGCTGCTCTAGAGACTTTGGTGAAGCAGCAAGGGGATAAACTCGATGAACTGGAGAACCGAGGTAGGAGAAAAAACCTGCGATTCATCGGTGTTCCTGAAAGTGTCGCGGACAGTGCCCTACTTGAATATTTACAATCATGGATTGGGAGCCTCCTGCCAAGTCTGGGAGGAGAATCACTCAAAATAGAGAGGGTACACCGGCTGGGCCAGCGAAGAGAGCAGGCCAGGAAACCACGTGCAGTCATTGCCCGCTTTCTCGACTACAGACAGAAAGAGGAGGTGCTCAAAGCGGCAAGGGGCTGACGGCGGAATCAACAGGATACCGAGCCGATCGTAGTATTTCAGGACTACTCGATCCTCGTCAGTCAACAGCGCAGGGCTTTTTCGGGGATCTGTACCCAGCTGTTTAACCGCGGCATTCGCTTCTCACTCTTCTACCCAGCTCGGCTGCGGGTCGATCACCAAGGCCACACTCGCATTCTAGCGACCTTGGAAGAGGCGGCTACCTTCCTGGACTCTCTGCCAGATCAAACGACTTCCTAACTGCTACATGACTGTCTGGAAGTGGGGTGTACCCCCCCAAGTGTAGCAGGGAGAACTGGAGCCCCCGAGGGCTGACTGGCCCTGGACGGCCTCCCCGCAGCTTCCACTACCATGAGAGAACTCTTGGCTTTGCCTTTCATGTAGTGTGCTAGACTGGGATACAGCGTTTCATTACCTTGGTAACATTTCTCATGCTAGGGGAGACATTGTATCCTTGTTATTTTGTTGCAATGGTTACTTTGTTATAATTGCTGCTGCCTTGTTGGCTCCCTGGTTATTTCCTTTATTGCAATGTCTCTGGCCCTATGTTCCTGCTTGACCCTCCCCCCCCTCCCTCCCCTTCTTTATCTTTACAGGGGGGGTTACGACTTGAGGTAAGGGGGGCAGTCGGGGGAGTAGAGAGGATTGGACTCGATAAAGCCGAGATACAGGTGTCGACGAGGGGGGAGGGCGGGGGAGATGGGAGGTCACCTGGGGGGGGGGGGGGTGTGCAGAGACCTATGAGAGCGGACGAGTGGAGGGCGATAGCGCCGGGTGTGGGAGCCCCAATACAGGGGTTTGCAGTAGAGACTTTATGTCTCTCTTTACTCTTTAACTTTCTTGTTGGGAGGGAGAAGTGTTGGAGGGGCGAGCCCGCTTGCCACAGGAAGTAGTCCAGGCTATGGCTGGACGGGGGACCTGGGAGGAGAGGGGGGATGGGGGGGTGGGGGGGGGAGGGATGGGAGGGGGGTGGAGGAGGGAGGGGCAGGGGGAGGGGTGGGGACACGCTCCATTGAATGTTATTAGTTGGGATGATTGCCTACCCATAGACGGGGAGGGATACCAGGCTGGGGGTATTCCTCTGCAGTACTTGGTAGTGATTCTGTGGTGGCACCTTGGCACTGCCCCGGCGCTTTGAAAATAATCACGTGGAATGTATGTGGGCTGGGAAACCCTATCAAGAGGCATAAGGTATTGCAAGCACTTGCCCGGCATAAGTGTGACATTGCGCTCCTTCAAGAGACCCACCAGACGGCTGTTGAACATAGCAAACTCTGTCGGAACTGGGTGGGCCAAGTGTGGGGGTCCCCTGCCCAGGGGCATAAAGGAGGAGTAGCGATTTTAATTCATAAACGCATACGATTCGTAGAGGAGACTACTATACGGCGGCGATGTGCCCACACGCCAACGTTGTCCAATAAGAAGTTGCTATGGGAAGTCCAGACCGAGCTTAACGAGCTTTTACATCAACGAGCAAAGAAATCGGTTTTGTTTTATCGGTTTCGTTTGCACTGCTATGGTGACAAACCTGGCAAGTTGCTAGCACGATGTCTACGGGCCCGACGGAGTCATGCCCACGTAGCGGCATTGAAAGACGGCCAGGGACGTGTGCATAAAGAGAATAAAGAAATCGCAGAGATTTTTCGTACCTTCTTTCAAAGCTTATATACATCCGCGGCTGGTTCTCCGGAGGGGCTGCAGGACTATCTTGAGGGTCTGGAATTGCCTCAACTCACTTCAGCCCAGAGGGAGGTTTTAGATTCACCTATTACTGTGCCGGAAATACAATCCGCAATATCGGCAGCCCAGTGCTATAAATCGCCGGGGCCAGATGGATTCGGGGCTGAAGTCTATAAGATCCTAGGGGACGGGGTAAGCCCACTCCTGCGAGAGGTCTTTATCACCAGGGCAGCGCAAGGGGCGTTTGGCTGGGGGCGTAATCACGCATATATCACCCTGATCCCGAAGCCGGGTAAGGACCCGATGCAGGCAGCTTCATATCGACCCATCTCCCTACTAAACTTCGATCTTAAACTTTTGGCGAAAGTTCTAGCTGACCGCCTGGCAGGGGTATTAGGCTATTTAATTCATGACGCACAAGTGGGCTTTGTGAAAGGCCGTCATGCCGTACGAAACCTTCGGAAGATTCTGGCCTCCTTGGAGTGGGTCCATGCTCATAATATTTCGTCGTTGTTGATTAGCTTCGATGCAGAGAAGGCCTTTGATAGAGTGGACTGGAGTTACCTATGGAGGCTGCTACCGCGCTACGGCATTGGGGAAGATTTTCGTAACATGGTGCAAAGTCTGTACATTTCACCGACCGCGGGCATACTGTGCAATGGCCTCATCTCGGACGACTTCACGTTGGGTAGAGGTACAAGACAGGGCTGTCCTCTATCACCCTTGCTATTTGTTCTTTCCTTGGACCCGCTGATTCGCACCGTCGTAACTTCGGAAGGGATACAGGGAGTGGGACTACGGTCGCAAACTTTCCTTATCTCGGCTTTCGCCGACGACTTGTTAGTCCATTTGACGTCTCCAACCACTTCCTTACCTTCACTCTTAGACGAGTTCCAGCGGTTCGGAGCAATTGCAGGCTTGCGCATTAATCAAGATAAGTCTGAAGCAGTAGATGTCTCGGGGCATTTTCGCAGTTCTTGGAGGGGACCCTTCCCGTTGCGGTGGGCAGACAAAGAATTTATCTATCTGGGCATAATATTGACTGGGAATCCCCAGGATTTATACCGACGTAACCTAGACCGGATACTGCGGCAGTTGGCGGTGCAGCTAAGTGCATGGGGACCTCTCCCGTTGTCTCTGGCTGGGAGGATAGCGGCAGTACAAATGATAGTTCTACCCCAGAATCTTGTACTGGTTGCAGACCCTACCGGTCTGGTTGCGTCGACGGGACTTGTGTAAAATGGAGGCATTGCTTAAGCGTTTTCTTTGGCGGGGGCAGCGGGCGCGGGTCGCATGGAATCGCCTGCTTGGAAAATGGCGAGAGGGCGGTATGGGCCTCCCCGATCTGAAGACTTATGCATTGGCTTGTCAAGCCAGACATCTGGGGGATTGGCTCGGGGGACGGAAGTATACACGCCTAGGTCTTTAGAGGAATGTTTGGTGGCCCCTGCGACTCTCCTAGCATTTTTGCATGGCACATCCACGGATTTCACGGCTACTAGTCGGCAGAGTCCGTTAGTGGACTCGGCCCGACGCACATGGCAACTACTTAACAAATATTGGCAGGAAACGTGGAAGGTGTCTTGTTGGTTGCCGCTACAGGGCAATGCCCACTTCACTCCAGGGTCCGAGACCGCGGTGTTTCGGGACTGGTGGATGCGTGGCATCCGGTTGATAGGGCATTTGGTGGACCAAGCGGGAAACTGTAAATCATTCCGAACGCTCAGTCGGGAATACGATCTTCCCGATACGCATTGTTTTGCCTACATACAACTCTCCCACTATGTGGCTGCACTGCCGCGCGTAGCGCTGCAGGCTGACCGCTCAGCCCATATTTTGGAATTTTTTCGGTTGGGAGAGGAGCGCCCGCCGTCGATCTCCACCTTGAAACGTAGTTTAGAGCGTTATCGCTCCCTCCCTGATTATAGTGGAGTCGAGAGAGCATGGGCGACTGAATTGGGTGTAGACGTACAACCGGGATTGGTACTGACGGCATTGAAACGGATTAGCCGACTAGTACAAGGAGCGCGCTGGCGTGAGATCCAATTTAAGTGCGCGACTAGGGCTCATTTTTCACCAAGGCGGGCACTGCGCAGTCGGCTGGACACGGATGGCTCCTGCCCACGCTGTTCGGAGCCCTTGGCTACTCTCCTACACATGTGGTGGGGTTGTCGGGGAATACGGGCATATTGGGCTAGGATATGCAGATTCCTTGGCATGCTGCTTCAGCGAAGGCTTCATTGGACGGGCATATTTGTAGCACTCGATCAGTTTGCCGACCCCTGGACCTGTGAAAGCTGGCGAGAGTTTGCTTGTGCGGAAGGCCTGTCTGGTGGGTAAAGGGCCGATTCTTCGGTTGTGGCGGGAACGCCAACTGCCCACTTTTAGTGAATGGCGGAATAACTTCCATCAATTAATGCTAATGGAGCGCTGGTTGGCGCGGGGCAGTGCCAAACGTTGGACAGTTTTTCTGTCGGTGTGGGAACCATATATCCAGCAGCTAGGGCCCCACAGCCGTAATGCCACCCTTCAAGGGGGGAGTTGAATGAGGGAGGACCTAAGAAGTGGGTAGGCGGTAGCTGCTTTACAGTGCTTGATGATAATTGGATTTGAAGTTGGTAATGGAGTGAGGGTGGGTTGGTGGGTGAGGGGTGGGGGATGGGAGGAGGGGGGTTGGGATATAATGTAAAATGCCCACCTATTGTATTATCTGTCTGTTGGCTCCCGGGGGGGTGAAGAGTAAACCCTCCCCGTGGTGCCGTCTGTTGATATGTGTCTGGATTTTATGGTGGTCTTAAATAAAGTATTAAAAAAAAAGAAAACAGAATTTTCCCATAAAAGACTACCAGTCCCAGAATGCACCAGGTTTCCAACAGCCATTAGAGGAGCTGAAGTGGGGAAACGTGTGTTCAATCAGGAGGGCTATGAGGTAATCCCCAAGCACTCATCTCAAAGGGCAGGGCCTGATTCAGCACAGCTGCGCTGTGCTAGGGTGGAGCACTCATCAAAGCAGAATAAAGGTAGAGTTTATTCTGCAGAGAATTATCCTCATCCTCAGGATCAGCTTGGAGATCCTCATCTTGGACAGCTTCATCATCTGGAGGATCATCAGAAGCAGAAGCCAGAGCGGACGGACAGAGAGGGCAAGAAACCCTTTGGAAGAAAGAAGAGAAAAGCATTTGGGAGGTCTAAAGTAGTCCATAGCAGTACATATACTGGAAGGCATTCAAAAGGCAAGCATACACCATTGGACTGGGGAAAGCCAGAGGAATGGTGCTGCAGGGCTAGGAATCTCCAGACGGTACCTGTGAGGGAGACGGCTGCACGTGGAAGGGACCCTAAGACCCGTGCCAGAAGGTATGTGAAGAGAGATCCAGTGTCCAGGGATCTGGATTGGAAGGCTGGACATAAGAACTGGACTACATACTGGCCAGGCTATTTAGAGAGGAAGTCTAACAGCAATGGAAGCTCAGGTATGAACACTGATCTATGCCCTAGCTATAACCTTGAAAGACAGCAGGGAAACAAGTATTCTCCTGAGAGTGCTACATTGAGAAATTCCTCTGTGCCAATCCATGATATTGAACCCATGATTGTTGAAGAAGCGGGAGCGGTCTTAGATACAGGCTGTGAATATATGGATTGCTCTCTGTCTAAACTCCTTTGGTAATTTACTGTTACAAAGTACAAGAACCATCACAAAGAAATACAAACTTGTTCTTTAATCTACTCAGAAAAGCTCCTGTGTAGGATTTTTAGCCACGCAGTAGAAAGCAAGCCAGCTAAGGGGTTTCAGCTGGGTAACTGCTAGCAATTGAGCCTTACCTAATTGCTTGTGAGCTCTGAGGGAATCACTTCTGAATCTATGTGTGAAGATATAAGAAGTTAACCTGAAAAGAACAGTTTTTCCCTTCTTTGTGGGTTTTGCTTGTTGTTTGAAACACTGCTAAGAAAATATTAGCTAAAGCCTACAGAAAAGACCAGTTTGTTACCAACCAGGTCTCTATTCTTTTGCTTTGATTGCCTGACAAGTTCAGCTGTTGTTTTCCTGATTTTGTTTTTCTAAGTTTAACACTGAAAGCAAGTATCCTGTTTTATGTGCTACCAAGCATATCTGTGTTGGGAGAAATAACCCCATAAATAAATATCTTATTGGCTTTACACTCAAGCACAACTAATTATTGTGAATGGACTGCATTTCCCAAAATCCCTTGCAAATCATATTGATATATGCACTTGCCAAGACTGTGAACATTCTCACCCAGGCAGCCGTCTGACAGGTCATACCTTCCTGGTGGGAAATCCGGATTATCCAGCAAGGGCGTAAACTTAGAGCATCCCCGGTTACCATACCACCGGGTACGCCATTTCAACCTACATAAGGATTCCCCCCTCCCTGATCCACAGATCCAGCGGCCTTCACCCATACAATATTAGATAAGCGTCTCTCCCCCCCTAACCCCAACTGTTCCAACCCCACCCATTCAGCTGCATCCCGCAGCAGCCACTCAAAAACCGCCCGCACCCTGGTTGCTTCATAATATCTACCCAACTGTGGCATTTCCATACCCCCTGAACGACGGGGTGCATACAGAATGTTCCAGGCCACCCTCGGTCGCCTACCACGCCACACAAAAAACAAAAGCTTATCCTGTAGCTTCCGCAGATATGCCACCGGAACCTCGACTGGCAGGTTCATAAATAGATAGAGGAGTCTAGGAACTAAAATCATCTTAATTAAATCTATTCGACCAAGCCAAGATATCTCAAAGGCCCCCCACCGCTCAAGCTCTCTAAGTACCTTACTTTGAGCCGGTAAGTAATTCTCCCGGAAGAGATTCCGGCACTGGCCAGTGAGCTTCACCCCAAGGTACCTAATGCTAGATTTGGCCCACCAAAAAGGAAAAGTCCTCTTCAAGCCCTCCACTGTCTCCCTACCTATGGTGAGATTCAGCAGTTCTGACTTCGTGGGGTTCATGCGAAACCCTGACAGGGTACCATAGGTGGTAAATTCTTCTAAGATTGCCGGAAGGGATCTCACAGGATCAGAGACAAAAAACAAGACATCATCGGCAAAGAGGGAAATCTTATGGTGCGTCGCACCCACCACTACACCCCGTACCCCCGTACAATCCCGTATCCTCTGGGCCAACGGTTCCATGGCGAGTATAAAGAGCAGGGGGGATAGCGGACACCCCTGTCACGTCCCCCTATGCAATTCAAAAATTTGAGTGGTAGAACCATTAATTTTAAGGCAGGCTAGTGGCTGCCGATACAGGGCACGCACCCAGTCCAAGAAGGGCCCAACTATCCCCACCCGCTCTAGCGTCATAAACAAAAAGGGCCAGCTCACCCTATCAAATGATTTTTCAGCATCCACTGCTAACAAAGCCATCTCTGCCCCCACTCTGCCCCCATGCCATATTAAGTTCAACACTCTCCGGATGTTGTCGGAGGTGTATCGCCCTGGCACAAAACCAGATTGATTTGGGTGTACCAACTTCCCCAGAAACGGAAGCAGCCGATTAGCTAGGACTCGAGTAAAAATCTTAAGGTCGCTGCCCAGAAGGGATATAGGCCTATAGGAGCCACATTCTAAGGGATCCTTCCTTTCCTTGTGTAAAATACTGACCCCCGCCAACCTCATGGAGGGCGGTAAGATACTATCACCCTTAAAGGAGTTATACATTCTCACCAAAGGGCTGACCAAGCACCCCGCAAAAACTTTGTAAAAATGATTGGGAAAGCCATCCATGCCGGGGGCCTTATGGGCCCGCAGGCCTTTAATCACAGTCAGGACTTCGCTCTCCCCAATAGGAAGCGAGAGACCCTCCGACTCCACACTAGACAAACTAGGCAGCTGGATAGTATCCAAAAAATCCTTGATCGCGGCCTCCGACACTACGGTTTCGGGCGTATATAGCTCCTGGTAGTACTGGACAAACCTGTCTTCGATCTCTTTCCCCAGCCACAGCAATCTACCCTCCTTTCCCTTTACTTTCACTATAACATTCCTAGCAGCCAGTTTCTTGACCCTACGCACTAATAACCTACCCGCCTTATTTCCATATTCAAAAAACCTCTGCTGTAGCAGATTTAACTTATTCCGGATCTCCTGCATGTGTAGTTCACTCAATTCCAACTGTGCCTTCCTCAACTGCCCTTTCACTGACACATCATGCGGCTCCCGCTTCAGATGCATTTCTAGCTCACGAATCAAGGCCAACAACTCCGATTGTTTTTGTAACCGCAATTTCTTTTTGCGGGCTCCTAGAGCTACCAACCTCCCACGGACCACCGCCTTCAGGCAGTCCCAGACAATTCCCAGTGAACATTCCCCATTATCATTCATTAGCAAATACTCCTCTACATCACTCCTTATTTGTTTCACCACCTCTGCGTCTTCTAACAGGGACTCATTCAATTTCCACCACCGCTTTGCAGGGCTCGAATTCCCTAGTTGCAAAGTACAAATAACGGGAGCATGGTCCGACCATGTCCGTTCTCTAATCTCGCATCCCTCCACTCCAACCAGCAAGGATTTGTCAATAAACAGCATATCGATCTGAGAATACCCCCCATGCACGGAGGAGAATAAAGAATAGTCCCGGCCGCTATGATGCACCTCCCGCCAAATATCCACCACCTCCAGGGTGTCCATCATACACTTCAATCGTAAGCGATGCTTCCGAGTCATGGACGATGCCCCTCTTGAGGTATCCACTAAAGGATTGAAGGCCGCCTGATCGGTGTTGGGAGCATAAACACTAGCCAAAGTATACAGCTGCTGTCCCCATCGTAGTTTAACCAGCACATAACGCCCTCCCTTGTCCCTAATCACCTCCTCAACCCTCCCCAGAACCTTACTGGACAACAATAACCCCACTCCTCCCTTTTTCTTCTCCAACTTATTGGAGGCAAAATATTGTTGGGGGAAGCGAGGGTGTCGCAGGCGACCCTCGTCCTTAGTGAGCAGGTGGGTCTCTTGAACAAAAATTACGTCCTCCTCCAGTCAAGAGCATTCTTTAAAAAGCAATTGCCTCTTATAGACGGAATTCAGACCCCTAACATTAATAGTCACCAGATTAAGTGCAGCCATAGACTTCCCCTCCACTCCATAAGCCAGAGCCACCCCCGTCCCTTCCACTACCCCTTCCCCCCCTCCCTCCTCACCCCAACCCACTCCCACCCCCTCCACACCCCCCTCCCCTCAAACCCCCCTCCCCCCACCCCCCATCTCACACCCCGATCCAACAAGTAGATCGGTTCCAGGTCATGTCAAAAACCAGGACAGCCCCCCTGCTCACTGCATAAACCTACCCCCCTTATAAGTATAAGCATTTCTACAATATCCCGCTTTTAACTTAAAATTCCATTCACTCACCCAATTCCCCCACCCCAAAACCACTCACACTCCAACAGATAATGTAAAAAGAACCCTGCAGCAATAACTCTTGGCAACATTATGAATACACATATACCCCCTTCCTTACACCCTCTTTTACAACCCCTCCCCACTCCCTCCGTACAGACCCAACAGGTATACCAATACTAGTGGCTAGACCAGGGATGGGCAAACTACGGCCCGGCGGACCTTTTAATCCGGCCCCCTCTGCCCGGCTGAACTCTCCCGGCGCAGCTGAAGCCCTCTGCTCCGGCTTGCAGATACGTGAAGGGAGAGTGTCTCCCTCGCGTCTCTGTTAAGCCCGCAGCCCCTGGACTGGCAGTGGGCTGTGAGCCGATGGGGGGGGGGGGGTTAGGACTGGCAATGGGCTGTGGGCTGATGGGGGGGTTAGGATTGGTAATGGGCTATGGGGGGGGGTTAAGTCTGGCAAGGAGCTGTGGGCTGATGGGGGCTGTCTGGAAATGGGGTGATGGGGGTTAGGACTGGTAATGGTCTATGGGGGGTTAAGACTGGCAGTGGGCTGATGGGGGCTGTCTGGAAATGGGGTGATGGGGGGTTAGGACTGGTAATGGGCTATGGGGGGGTTAAGACTGGCAATGGGCTGTGGGCTGATGGGGGGGTTAGGACTGGTAATGGGCTATGGGGGGGTTAAGACTGGTAATGGGCTGTGGGCTGATGGGGGCTGTCTGGAAATGGGGTGATGGGGGGTTAGGACTGGTAATGGGCTATGGGGGGGGGGGGTTAGGACTGATAATGGGCTATGGGGGGGCTAGGACAGGAAATGGGCTGGTCACTTGGGAGGATCTGGCTATCCCACTTCCTGACGCTTCGGCACGCAATAACTGCAGATTCATGTGAGGTGATTCAGAATCTTAAATCTCGCTCATATCTTGCCCACCCCATCTTTTCGGATGAAGCGGGTGGAACAGCCCCCACTTTGGCTACCACCCTTCAGAAACCAAAAGACCCACCCACAGAAGGAAGTAGGGAGGCATGGTCTAGTGCAGGGATGGGCAAACTACGGCCACTAAAATTGAAGGTACTATTTTATGAAAGAAATACATTGCATAAAAGTTTTGTAAAATAACTCTTTTTATGCTTTTCTACCTTAAATTAATCTAAACATTTAATGTTACAAATTTAAATTTAATTTATATTAATTCACACATACACACCGTCCATCTACTCTTGGTCCGGCCCCCGGTTCCAATATATGAACCCATTGCGGCCCTTGAGTCAAAACGTTTGCCCACCCCTGGGCTAGACTCTGCAGACTCTAGAGCACAGTTCAAGTGGCCAACTCTGCAGACTGCAAGACTGGCTTCGTCCTCCTCAACCTCCGCTCCCCGCCGGACACTCTGCTCCAACTCGTCTGGGTTCGCTTGGGAAGGTCTCCTCCCTCCCTCACTCCCTGTTCTCCTGGTACAGATGTCGGAAGATTGGACCATCCCGCCTGCTTTAGTCCTGAAATGGCCGCCTCCACTGTATGGGCCACATAGGACTTCGTGTTAATAGTAAACTGTAGGCCCACCGGAAACAGCCATCGGTAGCGCACGTTCTCTTCACGAAGCCGCCTCGTCACTTGCTGATATTCCCGACGCTTCTTCATAGTGATGCTAGATATGTCAGTGAACACTTCCACATCGGCCCCATGCCAGTAGATTTTCCCCAACTTCGGAGCTGCTTTGAACACCAGCTCCTTAGACCGATATTCATGCAGGCAACAGACAATATCTCTGACTCTATTGTCACGCCTTGGGCCTAGAGCCCAGTGGGCCCGATCCACTCTGAGGCACAACCCCTCCACCTCCATGTCAGCGGCTTTCAAAACAGCACTGCAGAACTCTTCCGCTAGAGCGACATAATTGACTGCTCCTTCCGCCTCCGGGAGGCCATGTATTCGAATGTTCGAGCGGCGGGATCTGTTTTCGAGGTCTTCCAATTTCTGCAATATGTCGCCCTGGGCATCCTCTAGCATGGCAGTACGCTGCGCTGCAGCACCCAGCTGCTCCTCATGCTCCTCTGCTCTATTTTCCAGCTCCTCCAGATGGGTGCCGAGTGTTAGCATATCTCCTTTCAACTCCTTAAACCAATTCTGAACCTCCAACTTAAAGGTAGACAACTCTGATTGTGTGGATTCAAACCAGCTTTTCAGGTCTTCGCGCAGGCTCTGAATTTTGCCGGCGTTGCCATTCGCGGCCCCTCCATCTCCCGCCTCCACCGCGCTGTTATCAGCCACCAGCTTGTTGACCTGTGGCTTCACTCCTACTCCCCCTTTAAAGGAGAAGGTTTTTAAGTCCATTCCAGTCTTTTTACCAGCCATCAGGTCACAGAGATATGTCAGGCCTGCGTCACAACGCTATGGCAAGGCCACTCAGATGACTCCACAGGGCCCACTACTTCAATCAGGGCTCTTATTTTCACTATCCTATTAGGGCTCACAGATTAAGCTTCCCACCTGGGTTAGACGCCCCTGAGAGCCCCAGGTGGAAGCCTGTATTGCTTCTTAAGGAGAGAGGTCCGAGAAGTGGGCCCAGTAGTCCAGAGGCACCGCCAGGTACCGCAGCAACTGCACTTTTCCTTGAGGTATCGTGAGCCTCTGCACTAGTCAAGGTTTCTGTGCCACAAGTCCAACTCCCGCAAATGTCAAAACTGTGGCAGTCACGGCCCTCGCTGCTGCCCTCTCACGTTAAAGCTGCCACACGATCTAGGGCTCCCGCACTCCTGCACACCGGAAACCCTGCTCTTATTAGGCCGCAGGAGAAATCTTTGCCACGCCGTCCACTCGGGACAGCGGCACAACGCCCCCCGGATCCTGGGCTCACTCCCGGAGAGCCTGTCCTCCCTCCGCACACACGAGCTCGCTCCGACTGCCTGTTCTGCTCTCAACTCAGTCGTTGTCTGCGGTGGAGGGGGGGGGGGGAAACAATCCGAAGCCTGCAGCCACTCAGGACACCCGCTCACCTTCAGACCGAAATGCGCTGTTAGCAGCCGCGGCCAGCCAAAACTCCTGTAAAACAACTCAGGAGATGTCACCGGTATTTCTCCCGCCGTACTCCACTCCTTTACTATCCCAGGGAGTGAGAAGAGACGATGGGGGTCAGAGGCAAGAGAGTTAGTCAGATGGACATAGTAGTTTTGCTTGGTGAGTGCTATGGCTGACTAGAAAGAGGCAAGCATGAATTTGAAGTGAAGAAAGAAAGAGAGCCAAATGCAATCAGCTCAGAAGCGTAGATAGTGGGTAGTTGAAGACAGCCAAGGCTGAGGTATAGTGCACCTCACAGGACGTGGCATGGGTAGAACAAGATCATCCGGAGTAGAGGAGAGAGAAGTATTAGAAGAAACTATAACCTCTTCAATAGACTTAGAAGACAAGGTGGAGGAAAGCGGAAATGAGACATTAGTGGAGACAAAAGATCAATAGCATGAAGAAATTCCTAAAAAGCTAGGAGGAGACTGGGCGAGATTGAGGTAGGGAATGATGAAGAGTAATGCTTAGCAAGTGGTGGTCAGATAAGGGAAGAACTGAGGTATGGAAATTAGAGGATAAACAATTAGAGAAGAAATGCGTAAGTGGGGGCAGAAGAGCAAAGCTAGAGATTGAATGAGGAGATAAGGGAAAAGAGCTTAGAAGCATAGGGGTCAGAAGGGTTATTTACATGAATATTAAAGTCACCAAGAATAAGGGAGGGGAAGAAGAATCCAGAAATAAGGAAAGCCACGAGTCAAAGTCAGTGAGAAAGATAGAGGTGGACTTGTCAGGGGGTCTATAAATAGCAGTTATCTGGAGAGGTGAGGGATTAAAAAGACAGATGGAATGGATTTCAAAGGAGAAAAAGGAGTGAAACCGAAGTAGAAGGAGGGGTTGAAATTGGCAGGAAGGAGAAAGCAGAAGCCCAGCACTATAACCACGGCCAGTGATACAAAGAGTGCGGGAGAATTCATAGCCACCGTGACAGAGGGCAGCGACTGAAGTAGTGTCATCAGGGAAGAGTCAGGTCTCAGTAAGAGTTAGAAGATGGAAAGCGTTAGAGATAAAGAGGTCATGTGTAAAGGGGAGTTTGTTAGATATGAAATGAATATTCCATAAGGCACATGAGAAAGGGAAAGAGGAGGGGGAAAGGAGAGGAATATGAAAGAGATTGGGGTGGTTGAGACAGAAACTATCATGAGAGTGAAAGAAAGGTCTAGGTGGACCAGGGTTGGGATTATCACCGGATGACAGAAGGAGAAGGAGATGATGAGTGAGAGGCAGAAAGGAGACAACATGGCGGAAGCAAGGATGAGGTTGTTTCAGAGAGAAAGGAGAGGGATGAATGAAAGGAAGAAAAAGGTGATGCTAGAAAGCCGAAGAAAGGGTGGAAGACAAAATGAGGGAGGAAATGGGGAAGATGGATGATAAGGAGGGGAGTTTTAATTTGATGGTATGAGGTGAGTAGTAATGGAATGTGGTGGTAGCTAGTGGAATCAGCGGCGGTGTAGTAGCTGATAAGAATGCAATAAATAATACCCGGAGTCAGGCAGAGATTCAAGCCAATTTATTTGTGCACAGGCTCAGATTGCAGTAGCATTCAAAAAAGGTCTGAGCAATGGCTCCTAGTAAATCAACAGCTTTTATACCTTTCTTTTCCAGTCTAATACAGGCAAAACTCCTCATTGGCCACAGTGGCCCACTTACTCTCATCCAATAGACATCTCTGACCGGGCCCAGGACTCGCTCCCCCTGCTTGGGTCTTACTAGCCACGGGTCAGCAACTAGACATAACACTAAACATAATACTTCTACTACAGTATATTTTGCTACTTCTGCAAGGTCAGTTAGCTTGCAAAGATAGTGGAAGGCATATCAGAAGCATTCTTATCAAAAGCAAAACAAAGCAAGGCTAAGAAGTGTTTCTAATAGCTACCGGTGATTTCTGTAATATTCCAGGCACATTTCTCTAGCCCTGGCTCAAAATACTAAACAATCAAAACGCTAGACAAAATATTCTTACACTGTTCAGCTTCTCTACTATATTTTCATCTTAATTACATCTAGCAAAGATACAGTGGCGCGGCATTCTACTGAAACAGACATCTGGCTTACCTAAACAATAAACAGTAAGAAAGTTTTTAATTCTCTTATCTCCAGGAGAGCAGAACATGTTATCAAACCAGACTAGAACGGTATTTCTTTCTAACAGCTAACAGCATTCTGTAATTTTCCAAAATCAGCAATAACATTTTAAAGCAGGAGAAAAGGGCTTCAGACCTAGCTCTGCTACATACTAGGCCAGCGATGGCGAACCTATGGCACGCGTGCCAGCTGTGGCACGCGAAGGCCTTGCAGCTGGCACGCGTGAAGGTCCGCAAAAAAAGAAAAAGCGGGCTCTGGCTGCTGCCGCGGACGCGGCAGCATGCAGTGTCCCGCGGGGCCCCTCCGCCCGCTAAGCCCCTCTGCAAGGGCTTTCAGATTCGCGAGGGAGACAGCGTCTCCCTCGCGTCTCTGTTAAGCCCGTAGGGTTAATGGGAAATTTCCCATCAGCCCCTTTAGACGCGAGGGACTGATGGGAAATTTCCCATTAGCCCCTGCGGGCTTAACAAGAGACGCGAGGGAGACGCTGTCTCCCTCGCGAATCTGAAAGCCCTTGCAGAGGGGCTTAGCGGGCGGAGGGGGCCCCGCGGGACACTGCATGCTGCCGCGTCCGCGGCAGCAGCCAGAGCCCGCTTTTTCTGTTTTTAAATTTGCCGGGGGGGGGGGGGTGTTAGGACTGCTAATGGGCTGGGGGGGGGGGGGGTTTGGAAATCGAATGGGCTAGGAGGGGGGGGTTATGACGGATAATGGGCGAGGACGGGGGGGGGGTTAGGTCGGCTAATGGGCGAGGGGGGGGTTTGGGCTGGTAATGGGCTGGGGGGGGGTTGGACTGCTAATGGGCTAGGAGGGGGGGGTTAGGACTGCTAATGGGCTAGGAGGGGGGGGTTAGGACTGCTAATGGGCTAGGAGGGGGGGTTAGGACTGCTAATGGGCTAGGAGGGGGGGGGGTTAGGACTGCTAATGGGCTGTGGGCTGATGGGGGCTGTCTGGAAATGGGGTGATGGGGGGTTAGGACTGCTAATGGGCAGGGGGGGGAGGTTAGGACTGCTAATGGGCAGGAGGGGGGGTTAGGACTGCTAATGGGCTAGGAGGGGGGGTTAGGACTGCTAATGGGCTAGGGGGGGTTAGGACTGCTAATGGGCTGTGGGCTGATGGGGCTGTCTGGAAATGGGGTGGGGTGGGGGTTAGGACTGGTAATGGGCTATGGGGGGGGTTAGGACTGCTAATGGGCTAGAGAGGGGGGGTTAGGACTGCTAATGGGCTAGGGGGGGGTTAGGACTGCTAATGGGCTGGGGGGGGTTAGGACTGCTAATGGGCTAGGAGGGGGGGGTTAGGACTGCTAATGGGCTAGGGGGGGTTAGGACTGCTAATGGGCTGGGGGGGGTAAGGACTGCTAATGGGCAAGGGGGGGGGTTAGGACTGCTAATGGGTGGGGGGGGTTAGGACTGCTAATGGGCTAGGGGGGGGTTAGGACTGCTAATGGGCTAGGGGGGGGTTAGGACTGCTGGACTGCTAATGGGCTGTGGGCTGATGGGGGCTGTCTGGAAATGGGGTGATGGGGGTTAGGACTGGTAATGGGCTATGGGGGGGGGGGGTTAGGACTGCTAATGGGCTAGAGAGGGGGGGTTAGGACTGCTAATGGGCTAGGGGGGGGTTAGGACTGCTAATGGGCTGATGGGGAGGGGTTAGGACTTGAGGTGGGCTGTTGGGTGGGGTTAGGACTGGAAATGGGCTGATGGGGGGTTAACACTGGAGGTGGTCTGATGGGGTTAGGACTGGTAATGGGCTATGGGGGGGTTTAGGACTGATAATGGGCTAGGGGGGGGCTGGGACAAGAAATGGGCTGATGGGGAGGGGTTAGGACTTGAGGTGGGCTGATGGGGTTAGGACTGGTAATGGACTGTGGGCTGATGGGGGGGTTAGGACTGGCAATGGGCTATGGGGGGCTGACTGGAAGTGGGGGGTTAGGACTGGTAATGGGTTATAGGGGGGGGCTTAAAACTGAACATGGGGTGATGGGGGGTTAGGACTGGAAGTGGGTTGATGAGGGGGGGATAGGACTGGTATTGGGTTGGGTTGGGGGGCTGCTAGGACTGGCACTGGGCGGATGCAGGGACTAGAAGGGAATGGATGCTGGGTGAGGCTGGAACTAGAAGGGAGCTGGTGTTGGGGGAGGATTAGAATGGGATGGGGCTGGGAGAGTAAAATGGAGAGGGGAAAAATATTTTGTGTGGGAGGGATAAAAAATCTACAATTGGCCGGGTATTGGGAGAGTAAGTGGGGATTGAGGATGGAGGGGTAAATTTTGAGTAGATGAAATAGGAATGAGGAAAGAGCCAAAGGAGAAAGATTAGTATGTTAAAGCAGATGTAGAGAGAGAATGGAAAAAAAAAACAAGAAGACAGAAGAAAGGACAAATGGACAGCAGATGGAGAGTTAGCAGAAGACACGAAGAAACCAGAAGAAAGTGGCTGGAACAATTGCAACTGAAAAAAAATGCACAAAAGGTAGAAAAATATCTCTTTATTTTGAATTTATTAACTGGAATATGTCAGCTCTGGGAAATGTGCATCATTAATTTTTGCGCTTTGTTTAGTACAAGAGGAAATTAATATATATATTTATTTCTACAGTGTTGTTGTATATTCCAAGTTTGGCTTTTGGGGTTCCCAGTTTAATTATTGTCTTCCTGTTTCTAAATTGTGATTCCTTGTTTGGTGATGGTCTGTTCTGCATGTGTAACTGAGCTGAGGTATTCTGTTTATATAATTCCTATTTGACATTGCCACTTGTTCTTTCCCCAGTAGGTCATGTATTGTTGTTCTCTGAGATGTATTGGTTTAATATTTGCAGTGTTGCCTTTTGATAGGTAGAGTATGGTGCTTTGTGAGTCCTGGTAGTGCTGTTAGGATACGGCGGGTTTGCTATGGGTTCTAAATGGGCAGCGTTTGTAGTAGTTCCTAATGTGCCTGGCGGTTGGTACTGGATTATAGTAATGTAGAAACCTTTTAGTCTTTCTTTATCCATATACTCATTAAGAGGCATGTTTACTAAAAGTTAGTGTATGGTAACATCATGCAAATATTTATGCAAATGAAGCACCTTATGCAAATGGGGCTTTAATTGACGTGCTGGCACTTTGAGGAAATTCTTTGGTTTTGTGCGGCAGTTTGGGCACTCGGGCTCAAAAAAGTTAGCCATCACTGTACTAGGCCATCGCCTATCACAGCGGAACCACTGAGTGTCAGAAAAGGGAAACAAAAGTAGTGTGGAGCCATAGGGAAATGGAGGTGTAAATCCAATCTACGAAGTGGCAGTGTAGGAGGATGAAGTTCTATCAAGAGAAAAGAGAGGGGGATAAAAACAAATTAGTGAATAAAATAAAATGCTGATAAGTAAATAATCAAACTAGTCTAAAATTAAAGAAGACCAAAAGGTCGGTGTCCATTCAGTTAGGACAAATAGTGAAGCCAGTAGCAATGACACTGTCAATTAATCAGGGCAGGTGGGGTGGACAGGCCATACCACAGTACAAATAGTTATTGAACTCCAAAATACAGTGGCTAGAGAGGTTTCCCATATGAAATTTTGTCACCAAAGAGAGCTAGGGCCCCCAATCATGGACAGGTGAGAGAGGAGGGCCAGGTTCAGCACAAAGAGTAAAGTCAACAAAGTGTCAAGAAGATCCAGATGACCACTGGCGCTTCACTATACATGGTGGAGATCAATCAATGGAACATGAAGAGGTGGTGTTTCAGGCCAGGATCAGATAGGGAAGATAGTTCTGTAAATGGAGCACACTATATGTGGCATGCAGGGTAGGCCTTTGAGCTGCCTGTGCTGTGCAGAATTATCTTGTTTTTAGATGGCTGTGGGGATAAAGTAGTGATGTGAAAAGTCTGAAAGAGTAACTGTCTAAAATTCAATAACTAACTAAAATTAAAGGACATCCAAAATGGTGCTGATAGGCAGTTACTACATGCCAGTCTGGAATGAGATAGGCCTGGACTGAAGGATTTCAAGAGTCCTCAGGAAGTTGGGAACCATTAGAAAAGGCCGTGCTGAGTTGTCAAGTTCAAATCAAAATACCAGCTTCAAAGCACAAAGTCCGTCCGTCCAGATCTGTTCCCCTTCCCAACGCTGACTCTGCCCTAGTGCTGTGGGGCACAGATTCAAAGGATTCACCACTGTCAGCTAGTGTGAGTCACCACTCGTTCCAACAACTGGAGTCATTTGTTTCCAGCCTGCTAGTGGAGCGGAGCAGTGTGTTTCATTTAGGCCTTTAATGGTTGAAGAGGACCCAGCTGTCAGGTGTTATGTTGTATGGGTAGCTCTTATGCCAGCCCAATGAAATATCTCCCACTTGCTGGGAGAGCAGTAAACACGACAGGTGCACTCCTGCCAGCCCACCCAATGCACTCAAACAAAAGAGCAGGTCTCCGACAGAGAACTGCTGCAATTCAAAAGGCACCTCGATCAGAACTGGCTCAAGATCGCTCCCTTGTTTGGAGTCAGCCAGTGGCATGGCAATGTTGATCAGCAGTGAATTCGCAGCCCATCAGGCCTGCTAATACGCCCTTTGCACCCCTCAGCTGTGGACACTGGATACCACTGGTTCCGCCACTGATTCCACCAGCTACCGCCACATTCCATTACTGTTTAGACAGTAATACCTAACGAAACATCAGGCTTAGAGAGAACAGAAGAAGGAGAGATGGGAAAGAGGATAGGAGAAAAAAATGGAGAAGAGAGATAAGGAATAGATGAGAAGAAGGAGAGGTGTGTGTGTTTGTGTGTGTGAAACTTGGAGGGCGATGCACCTGTGAGAGAAGAAGCATGAAGGAAAAATAGTAAATACTATGAAGTAAGATAAAGAGATTCTTACTTAGGGTGTGAGAGGTCCTGAGTTCAACTCCCAGACAAGCTCATCCCCCTCCTCTCTTGCCTGCAGAGCAGTGTTGTCGTTTGGTAGTAGTCAAGCTTTTAAGGAATGGAGAATAAAACCAAAGATATAATGCCTCTGTATCACTTCACGGTGTGACTGCACCTTGAATATTGTGTGCAATTCTGGTCTCCATATTTTAAAAAGGATATAGCAGAATTGGAAAAGGTACAGAGAAGAATGACCAAAATGGTAAAGGGGATGGAAGGATACCCCTATAAAGAAAGACAAGAGGTTTAGGATCTTCAACTTGGAAAAGAGACACTGAGGGGAGATATGATAGAGGTCTATAAATTAATGAATGGAGTGAAATGTGTAAGTGTAGATCAGTTGCTTACTCCTTCAAAAAGTAGAAAGATTAGGAGACATGCAATGACGCTACAATCTGGCACGTTTAATTCAAGTCCTGGAAAATATTTTTTCATTTAACGCGTAATCAAACTCTGGAATTCATTAACAGGATGTTGTAAAAGCTGTTAATGTAGCTGGGTTTAAAAAAGGCTTGGACAAGTTCCTGGAGGAAAAGTCCATAAACCATTATTAAAGTGGACTAGGCAAATCCACTGCTTACCCCTGGGACAAGCAGCATGGAACCTGTCTTTTGGGAACCTGACAGGTACTTGTGACATAGCTTGGCCACTGTTGGAAACAGGATATTGGACTTGATGGGACCTTTGTCTGATCCAATATAACATATCTTATGCTGTTATGTAAAAGTAAAATAAATGACGGAAAATAAATGGGAAGTGAGGATAAGACCACAGGACAACATGTAAAAGAAAGTCTGACAAAAGAATAGGTAAGAGAAGAAAGAAACAGAAAAATCAGAGGGGAGAGGAAATGTGGAAAAATGGAACATGACTAGATAAAGTCATAAAGGCTAGTGGAGGAGTGGCCTAGTGGTTGGGGCAAGTTACCTCAGGCCAGAAGGTCAGGGATTCAAATCCCATTAGAGGACAGCAACCTTGGGCTGGAAGGACTGGGGTTTCTAGTCCCACAGCTGCTTCTTGTGGTCGGGCAAGCCACTTAATCCTCCATTGCCCATGTTCCCTGTAAGTATTTGTGTATGTGTCTCATATCCCCTTGTGTTAAATGTAGCCCCCAATTGTATTGTGCCCACTTTGATTGAAGGATAAGGTGGTATACAAAACTGTCTAAATAAATAAATGAAGAAAATAAGAAGTATAAATTAAATCATGAAGAAAACAGATGGAAGAAATTGACCAGAAACAATGAGCAATAAACAAAAGGAGGAGAATAAAAGTACAAGAAAAACAAAGGCTTGAAAATAATGTATTCAAAAATATTGTTACTTATAAATTGTCAGACCAGAAGGACCCGGTCGTGGAGGGGAGGGGGGATAGGGGAGAGACTTTCCCTCTGCTCACTCTTAACACTTTCAACTGTTTTTCTTTTCACCTAGTTGATGTGTTTTTATGTCTGCAAATTGCTTTGACAGAAAAGGAAACTAACACTCAAAACCAGGACCAAAATATCTCAACCGTACATACCAAAAAAGATGGACCCGAAGAACCCCTTGAATTTGTTATTGAAAAATCTTTAATGAATTTCACGTCCATGTTTTTGGTACATGCAAATTGCTTTGATGCATGCTTTATACCTGAATTGCGGTATATCAAGTGCTAGAAATAAATAAATAAAATATATGGCCTTAGGGGGTGTTCAAGCCCTGGGCAAAAGTTGTCTAGAATTGTTTGGAGGTTTACATTAGATGACCTGTAAACAAGTTGGATATTATTGTAATTTCAGTTTCATTCTGCCCTATCCATGATACTGCAAGGTATTTCATGAATCTTAATAGTCTTTGAGCATATTAGATAAAGATTCAAGTGTTATAATATAAATACAACCACTTATTTGCACAAATCTCCACCTAAGGTTTAATAAAAAAGGAAAATAAAATGATACCTTTTTATTGGACTAACTTAATCCATTTGTAGACTAGCTCTAAGGCAAAACCTTCTTCTACTAAAATATATACAGGAATCTATACAGCATCACATAGAGAGAAGGGGAGGGTAGGGGAAGGGATGAATGATGTATCAGAGGATGACCAGGTTGTAAATGCTTAGAGTTTATAGTGTGATAGAAAGTATATGTGTTTATTGCGTTCTATTGGTAATCAGACTGTAAATATTTACAGTTTATTATTTGGTTTCTGTCAGGGCACCGGCCACCTGACAGTATTTTGATGGCATCGGGAAAAACCCCTGATACCATCAAAATACTCTTGGGGCACATATTCAAAATAGCCATGCGGTGCCCCTGTTTCTGTGGGAAAGCATGCCAACCTTGTGCCAAATTCTGTGTGTTTAACTTGCTCTACTAATTTAACACTGCAATTTGCACCACAGTTTAACGCATGGCTAATTTGCATATGTGCCCCTTTCTGCATGCCGGCACTGAAGTCACATGTTATCGGTGCACTGCATAGAGGCGTATAGAGTTAATAGTGCGCAACTTCAAAGCCAGTTTTTTGTGTTTTGCTTCATTCTTGGGCTCCATCATATGCTTGCTATATTTGATTCAGGCTTTATTTTATTTATTTAACATTTCTTATATACCGCCTTTCATGATATCAAGGCGGTTTACATTGAACAAACTGAAATTACATTGAACAGGGCATTATAACTTTCTATTTTTATGGAAATAAATCACACGATATGAATAGTGGTGCACAGCTTTGGTAGCTCTAAAGGCCCTGAAGAACATAAAAAATGCTATACTGGTTCAGACCAAAGTTTCATTGAGCCCAGTAGCCTGTTTCCAACAGTGGCCAATCCAGGTCACAAGTACTTGTCAGGTTCCCAAAAGGTAGAAAGATTACATGTTGTTTATCCCAAGAGTAAGCAGTGGATTTCCCCAGTCCAATTTAATAGTGGTTTATGGACTTTTCCTCCAGGAACTCATCCAAATCTCTTTTAACTCCAGCTACACTAACAGCTTTAACTATATTCTCTGGTAACGAATTCCAAAATTTGATTATGCGTTGAGTGAAAAAATATTTTTTCCGATTAGTCAATGCAGATTGTGGGAAAGGAATGCTATGTCAGGATCCAAAATGTCCAGACAACAAAGAGAGAAAAAAGTGATTTTAGTTTCAGTTTAACTTTGGGAATTTCAATGTGGAGGAGTAACTTAGGGCCTGATATTGTGTTAGGAAAGCTAGACGCAAGTAAAGCGCCTAGCCATTGCCGCCATCCTCTAACCCCGGAAATTAGGCCCCAGCATTGAATATCGAGGGTTGCCATACATGCCCAGTTAGCTTCTGTGGGTAAAGATAGGCTAGCTTTTAGCTGCAATAAAGTTAATTTGAAAAGGAAAGACAACCTGTGAGGAGCCCGCCCCCATGACATCACTTCCTCGGGCTCTGCGATGACCAGAGGGCTCCTTACACAGTTTGTCTTTACTTTTCAATGTAAGTGTATTGCAGCCGCTGCTCTGTACAAAGCAGAAGCAGCGGCTTGGGCAGAGGGGGGGGGGGTGATGGTGTGAGTGAACCAGCAAGGGGGGGGGTGGTGTTAGTGAACCAGCGAGCGGGGGTGGTGTGAGTGAACCAGCAGGGGAGGGGGGTGATAGTGCGAGTGAACCAGCCAGGGGGGATGGTGGTGGTGGTGTGAGTGAACCAGCAGTGGAGGGGGGGGGGGTTGGTGTGAGTGAACCAGCAGGGGAGGAGGGGTGAGTGAGTGACCCAGCAGGAGGGGTGAGTAAGTGACAGGGGGGTGGGTGAGTGAACCAGCAGTGGAGGGGGGGGTGTGAGTGAACCAGCAGGGGAGGGGGGTTGGTGTGAGTGAACCAGCAGGGGAGGGGGTGAGTGAGTGACAGGGGGGTGCGTGAGTGAACCAGCAGGGGAGGGGGGTGAGTGAGTCAGCAGGGGGGGGTGAGTGAGTGAACCAGCACTGAGGGGAGGGGGAGTGTGAGAACCAACACTGAGGGGGGGTGTGACTGAATCCTCGGTAATTTTTGTGGGTGGGGCTGGGGGCGGGGCAGGGGTGGGACTAGGGGTGGAGAATGGGTGGAGCATGGCAAGCCACAGGTGTCGGGTTTTTCTCGGTGAAAAAGTTGGCAACCCTACCACACCTTGAGGTACCCAGGGTGCCCGATTACTAGGGACCAACCTAATTCACGATTTCACAGCCGTGACATTTTCCGTGAAATTGGCCATCTTCCATGAAAAATGCGCACTTCTGTGAAATTCCCGCGGAGGGGTGAGAGAGCCGGTTCGGGAGCTGCCGACCTGTGTGGGGCAGCCCTTCTGATGTCATCTCCGGGCCCCGATAAAAAGAACTGCGCAGGGTGCTTCAATTTGGGAGCGTTTACTCACAGCTTGAGGAAAAGAATAATAATAATACTGTATTAATTAAAAGTACTAAGTATCGTCTGAATTAAAAATTGAATTATGTCAAAGTGCATCATGTCAATAATGAAGAAAGCTGGACATGTTTCTTGTGAAGAAGAGCTAAGCAGGATCCAAAGGGAACTTTACATGCTGGTTGTGGAAAATTATTTTGTTCGTACTGTAACGTTACTGTTGATCACACCAGGAAAGGAAGTATTGACAAGCACTTGGAATTGTCAGTTCATGCTTCCAAAAGAAAAGCAGCAGAAGAAGCACTGGGTAGAAAGGCAAAAAAGCAGGTGACAGTTACGGGAATGTTTTCATGTAGTACAGAAGCGAGGGATGCGCGCAATATGGCTATATTTGAAATGGTTGAAGCATTTACTGAAGCTAACATTCCGTTGGAAAAACTAGATCATCCCACCTTGCGCTCCTACCTACAAAACCACATCCCGAACCTCGGGCTGTTGCCTGCTTCACAACACCTGCGAACAGACTTCCAACAGAAAGTTTTTTCCAACCACAAACAACAATTGAAGGAACTTTTGTCAGCTGCGCCATCCATTGCGATTGTTACTGACGAAGCCAGCGATTCTCAGGACAGGTTTTGTTTGCATATTTTGTTTGTTACTGAAGTTAAAGCATCTGCAGTTTGTCCGACTGCTTATTTAGCTGACGTCATTTATCTTGAAAAGGTAAATGCAGTTACTGTTAGCCAAGCTGTACTTGCCTATGTGGCTAACATGGGAATTTCTTATAATAATTCACGATTTCATAACTGAAAATAATTCATCAGTGCTTTCATAACTGATAATGCATCATACATGTCCAAAGTGTTTGAGAAAATAGCAGCAGTGCTACCGAACGCTGTTCACTGTACATGCAACGCGCACATTTTTAGCCTGGTTGGCGAGACCTGGCGAAAAAACTTCAAACACATCGATCATCTGGTGTCATTGTTCAAGTCCATTTTTAGTTACTACTCTGCTAGGAAGTGCAGATACAAGGAGTTCTTGGCTATGAAAACAGAAACAGACGTTCCGCTGCCTCCTATCTCCGTAGTTACCAGATGGAACAGCTGGTTTAAAACTGTTATGCACCATGCCAAATACATGCAGTTCTACAAAGATTTCATTGCTGAAGAATTGCAACTGAGAGATGCAACAAATGCACCGACTGAATTGTACGAGCTTCTTGATGATCCTGCTGTTGTCGCAGAAGATGTGAACTTCATCACTGCTAATGCAATGAAGCTCGTAGACGTGCTCACATGGTTTGAGTCCACCGATGTTCGCATCCATCTGGCGTACAACAAAGTGATAGACGTTCTGGCTTGGGCAGAATACGAAGCAAGTATTGCCATTGTTGCCAAGTACAAAAAGGCCTTTGAAGATACCGCTGACAAGCTTAGTCAATACTACAACCTTCAGGTCGTCAACGATTCTCCCAGCCAGGGCTGAACTTCTTGAAGTCAGTAAGAGTGTTTGACTTTACGCAGGTTTTGCTTTTGCAATGTGATGAGTTGCTACAGAACATACCTGGAATGGATGACCGTCATCTCTTGGCTGAATTTGCAGCTTACAAAGCAGTGGCTGTAGATGTTCCCGCAGAAATGTCTGTCACATCATTGTGGTTTGCAAGCACTGGTAGATCCCCGCTGTTGAGCCAGTTGGCACTACGATAATTATCGGTGCCCACAAACAGTGTTGATTCTGAAAGGAGTGTGAGCCAATACACGATTGTCAGTGCACCGCAGCCCCAGAGACTGTGGACGAGCAATTTGACAAATCAAGTGATTATTGCAAAGAACTCAAAACTGTGAATGCCTGAGTATTTGTTGTTTAGTTTCAATAAAGTTCTTTTTGGATATTCCTTGTGTTGGCCATGGTTTTTGTCCTCCGTTCTGACAGTTGACAGCAATTACTTGAAATAGACACTATAACTGCTAGTTAAGGTTCGCATAAAACGTTGAAATAAAGGCCCGTGAATTTTCTGTGAAATATGTTGAATTTTCAAAGACCTCCCGTGAAATAGTGCATTTTCCCCAGTGAAATAGGTTGGTCCCTACCGATTACCTAGGCTGCAGTGGCAGAGTTACCAGGTCTCTGGTGTGGGAGGGGGTTGGGATTCCTCCCCGTCACTACTTGTATACATTTAGGCCATTTTAGTTGCCATTGAGGAACATGAGCTCCATGTGGGAGAAGAGGTATACTGCCGAACAGCAGGCTCAACACACAGATGTGATGGCCTAATGGCTGGAGCACCCTTCCACCACATGGGGTCCACAGTGTCAAGATGCATCCCTTTAATCTACCCACTCAAGTGGCCTAACCACTGCTGGGGGGGGGGGAAGGTTGGAAGGCAGTTACACCACGGGGAATTCTAGGGAGACACCACAGGATACCCTACACATACCTTTGGACACAATACAAGAGAGTACCAGCCTAAACACACCAGCTCTTAGGGAACAAAGGCCTACTGGCCTTTGGAAGCCTACAACAGCTCCCCAGGTCTGTGAAATGCCTCATCCTCTTCCATTTTGATGCCCAATCTTCCAGTTTATCAAGATCCTCTTGCAATTTTCCACAATCCTCTTGGGTTTTAACAACTTTAAATAGTTTTGTGCCATCTGCAAATTTGATAACCTCACTCGTTATTCCACTTTCCAGGTCATTTATGAATATGTCAAAAAGCAGCGAACCCAGCACAGATCCCTGGGGTACACCACTATTCACCTTTTTCCATTGGGAAAATTGGCCATTTAACCTTACCCTCTGCTTTCTATCTTTTAACCAGTTCCTGATCCACAATAGTACACTGCCTCATATCCCATGACTCTAGTTTTGCCAAAAGTCTCTGATGAGGGACCTTGTCAAAGGCAATGCCTCCATTAACTTACTCACCACCGAAGTTAAGTTAATCGGCCTGTAGTTTTCAACCACATCCTTACTTCCGTTTTTCTGTAAGAACATAAGATATGTCATACTGGGTCAGACCAAGGTCCATCAAGCTCAGTATCCTCTTTCCAACAGTGGCCAATCTAGGTCATACGTACGTAGCAGTTTCCCCAAAAGACACAAGCTCTACAATGCTTGAATTGGGTCAAGCATTGGGTCAATGCTTGTATTGGGTCAAGCATTGATAACCTGGGTCCCTTCTTAATAATGGCTTATAGACCTTTCCTCCAGGAACTTGTCCAAACCTTTTTTAAACCCAGCTACACTAACAGCCTTTACTACATCCTCCGGTATCAAATTCCAGAGTTTGATTACATGTTGAGTGAAAAAATATTTTCTTTTATTATTCTTAAATAGTTCACCCTGTAGCTTCATTGCATGTCCCCTAGTCTTTCTATATTCTGATAATGTAAACAATCGATCTACGTTTATCCGTTCCACTCCGTTCATTAATTTATAGACTTCTATCATATCTCCCCTCAGCCGGCTCTATGGTATCCTCAATGATGCCTAAATCTTTTTCCTGGGTGGTGGTTCCCAATGTGGAACCTTGCATCGTGTAAGCATAGTTTGGGTTGTTATTTCCTAGGTGCATGATTTTGCACTTGTCCACATTAAATTTCATCTGCCATTTGGATGCCCAATCTTCCAATTTATCAAGATCCTCTTGCAATTGCCACAATCCTCCTGGGTTTTAACAACTTTAAATAGTTTTTTGCCATCTGCAAATTTGATAACCTCACTCGTTATTCCACTTTCCAGGTCATTTATGAATATGTCAAAAAGCAGCGGACCCAGCACAGATCCCTGGGGTACACCACTATTCACCTTTCTCCATTGGGAAAATTGGCCATTTAGCCCTACCCTCTGCTTTCTATCTTTTAACCAGTTCCTGATCCACAATAGTACACTGCCTCCTATCCCATGACTCTTTTGTTTTGCCAAAAGTCTCTGATGAGGGACCTTGTCAAAGGCTTTCTGAAAGTCCAGATACACTATATCAACTGACTCACCTTTGTCCACCTGTTTATTCACACCTTCAAAAAAACATAACAGATTAGCCATGTTGGCTGTCTCCCATTAGGCCATGACTATCTACATGCTGAGTAATTTTATTCTTTATGATGGTTTCTACCATTTTTCCCGGTACTGACTTCAGGCTCACCGGTCTGTGGTTTCCCGGATCACCTTTTTTAAAAACTGGTGTTACACTGGTGATCCTCCAATCTTCAGGTATTAGAGATGATTTTAATGAGAGTTCACAGATTACTAATAGCAGGTCTGCAATCTCATATTTCAGTTCTTTCAACACCCTTGGATGTATACCATCCGGCCCAGGTGATTTGCTACTCTTCAGTTTATCTAATAATTGTAATACATCTTCCCGATATATCGATATTTCCTTCAATTCTTCTGCACTTTTAAATACCACTTCAGTCATGGGTAACATCCCTACATCTTCCTTAGTAAAGACCGAAGCAAAGAATTCATTCAGTCTCTCTGCAATCGCCTTATCGCCTCTTAGTGCCCCTTTAACCCCTCTATCATCTAATGGACCAACTGACTCTCTCACAGGTTTTTGCTACGAATGTACTTGAAAAAGTCTTTATTTTGCGTTTTTGCTTCTGCAGCAAGCTTCTTCTCAAATTCTCCCTTTGCCTGCCTTATCAATGCCTTGCATTTGACTTGCAGGTGCTTGTGCTGTTTCCAGGTTTCGTCGTTTGGCTCTTTTTTCCATTTCCTGAAAGATGCTTTTTTGGCAACAACAGCCTCTCTGACCTAACCTTTAAACCATGTTGGCAATTTTTTGGACTTCCTTCCACTTTTCTTAAAGCATGGAATACAGCTGGTCTGGGCTTCCAAGATAGTATTTTTCAACAACACCCAAGCTTGATGTAAGTCTTTATCCTTTGCAACTGCTCCTTTTAGTTTTTTCTTAACTATTTTCCTCATTTTATCATAGTCTCCCTTTCGAAAATTAAAAGGTAGTACTGTGAATTTCCTTACTATCCCTCCTCCACTAATTAAATCAAATGCGATCATGCTATGATCACTATTGCCAGTGGCCCCAGCACCGTTATCTCTGGCACTAGATCTGGTGTTCCACTAAGAACTAGGTCTAATATGGTCGGTTCATGAACCAGCTGCTCCAAGAAGCAGTCATTTATTTCATCTAGGAACTTTATCTCCCTAGCATGTCCTGCCGTGACACTGACCCAGTCGATACCGGGGTAATTGAAATCACCCATTATTATTACTGCGCTGTAACGTTTGTTAGCGTACTTGATTTCTTTGAGCATTTCATCATCCATTTGTTCATTCTGGCCAGGCAGTCGATAGTACACCCCCACTGCTATCGCCTTCCCCTTTTTACATGGAATTTCAATCCATAGAGATTCTACAGAAAATTTTGTTTCCTGCAAAACTTTAATCCTTTCTGACTCAATGCCCTCTCTAACATAGAGCGCAACCCTGCAACCAATTTGATCAGCTCTATCATTACAATATAATTTGTACCCAGGTATCACAGTGTCCCACTTGTTGTCCTCCTTCCACCATATCTCTGATATTCCAATCATATCTAACCTCCCATTTAGTGCTATATATTCTAACTCTCCCATCTTATTTTTTAGACTTCTAGCATTTGCATACAAGCTTTTTGGAGACTGTATTTTATTCATATTAATTTGGCTATTGGTAGACATGGGTAATTTGGGATCTTTAAGCTCTGTCTGTTTTGGGCTACTTTACTTTTTTTTGGAACCTCTCTGCTTTTGGTAGTATCCTTCAAGGATACATTCTTCTGAACCATCCGCTCTTGGGCAACTGTCGGCTTTTAGTAGCCACCCTCTGTACTGACTCCAGCCTGTTTATATCCTTTTGAAGATGCGGTCTCCAGAATTGCACACAATACTCCATATGAGGTCACTCCAAAGACTTATACAGAGGCATTATCACCTCCTTTCTTCTGCTGGCCATTCCTCTCCCTATGTACTGTCGGCACGCCTCCCTGGTGGCCAGTGGACGCCAGGGCAGGGGGAACATAAAAATTTTAATATTAAGATAGGAGAGTCTTTTAAGGGCCAAATGGCACTTGGTCCTTGTAGTTTTTAGCTCCAATATTTAAAGAAATCATTAAAGCAGAGTGGTGGGAAAAAGAAGGCTTTTATTCCCTTTACACAGTGGTTCCAATTGTTGGGTTACAACTCAAAGTAAATGTCCTTAATTCAGGTAAGAAAGAAAACTCAGGGTTTAAAGCAAAACTGTTGAACGTCACAGGAATAGCAGTGCTTAGTCAACTAAAGAATGCTCGGTTGGCAATTCAAGCAATTCACAAGTCTGGTAAAGACTCTATGCTACCAGATACACAGAGAGTACAATCCATTTTCTGGTCTGATAATTCTCCTGCCGGTTCCACTTGCATTGGCTCATAATCAGATATGTCTGACTCTGTATCCCTAGTTTCTTGTGAAACACCTCCAGGGGTTTTGTATATCTCTTGCAGTACTTGCCAATGTCCTTGGCCTAGCCTAGGGCGTCAGCCACATGCTGTATTAGGATCAAATGTGTTCTCTCTTCTTAGAGGCTTTATAGCAGCTTTACAAGAGCCTTTAACATTTATAACTTTCTTCATAGGCATATATTAATCATACCTTGTATTGCAGCAACAAGCAGGTAAATGGCTTTCTTCAATTGCTTGCCTATCACAGTCAGCAGCTTGATGAAATCCTTTTCTTTGAAAGTTTGGTTTACCTTGCAGCCTTTGAATCCATTCTCCTGGTAAGCGCCTGCTTCTGCATAAGTCCAGCTCCTGGCTTTCCTGCTCAGCGTGGCTTAGCTTCCCCAGCTGATTCTCCTTTGGCTTCTGCTTGCAATTAATACAGTGCTTTTGCCTCTTCGGGCAAACAGCTCTCTCTCTAGCTTGAGCTGGTTCCTCCTTAGGTCCTTCCTCAGCTCCTGGTGAGTCACCTCTCACTCCTGGTGATCCTCTAGCTCCAGAGGAGTCAGGCTTCCACTTCAACCTCTCTCTCTTCCAGTCTTCCACTCTCCCCTTATAAAGCACTCCTGCCTTTGAGGATTGGGAGCTGGTTGTCAGTTCCTCGTGACCAGCTGGGCGTGACCCTTCAGTCTCTCTGAATGCACTCCTGCTCCCTCTAGCTGGTTCCTGCGAATATTGCAACTTGTGCACATCTTTTTTCCTCTGAAAAACAGCTTCTTTTTTCTCCTCTGGGCTTTCATCAGCCCTCGCTGCATTACAGTACCTAAGCATCATTCTAGCTTTTGCCGTTGCCTTTTCTACCTGTTTAGCTACTTTAAAATCATTAGACACAATCACGCCTAAGTCCCACTCTTCTTTAGTGGACAAAGGTACTTCATCCCCTATAGTATATTGCTCCCTTGGATTGCTGCAGCCCAAATGCATGACCTTGCATTTTTTAACATTAAATCTCAGCTGCCAAATTCTAGACCATTCTCCAAGCTTAGCTAGATCCCTCCTCATGTTATCTACACCTTCCTGGGTGTGTACTCTATTGCAGATTTTGGTATCATCCGCAAAGAGGCAAACCTTACCTGATAGCTCTTCCGCTATATCACTAACACCACTAGTAACCTCCTTCTCCTCAGAGTGAGCTCCATTTAGACTTTGTCGCCTCCCACTCAACCAATTTCTAACCCAAGCAGTAACGTTAGGGTCCATCCCTAGGGTCCATCCCTAAGTCGCCTGTGAGGAATGGTGTCAAAGGCTTTACTGAAATCTAAATACACCACATCTAGGGCTCTCCCTCGGTCCAACTCCCTGGTCACCCATTCAAAGAAATCAATCAGATTTGTCTGACAAGTCCTGCCTCTGGTGAATCCATGCTGCCTCGGATCCTGTAATCCGCTGGACTCCAGAAATGTCACTATTTTCTCTTTCAGCAGCGCTTCCAATAATTTACTCACCACTGAAGTTAAACTAGCCAGCCTGTAGTTTTCAACCACATCCTTACATCCGCTTTTGTGTAAAGGGACCACATGAACCTCTCTCCAGTCCTTTGACACCAATCCCAACTCCAATGAGGCATTGAAAAAGTGGAGCTGCTAGCATGTCCCCATGTTCCCTCAGTATTCTAGGGTATATCCCATCTGGTCCCATCGCTTTGTCTACTCCCTCGCTTCTGTTCCTGTTTGTGGGTGTTTTCTGAGGTCCTGCTCCAGGTTCTTCTTCTGTGAACAGAGAAGAAAATATTTGTTAAGCAATTCTGCTTTATGAGGTCAGCTACAATGGTTAAGGAATTTAAACTTCTTAATATTCATGTTCAGGCCGCGCGTTGGCTATGCACTAGCAAGGTGGGGCAGAGGCTCACTGTAGTTGCACCCCGTACTAGTGGCATCTTTGTGCCTCAAGCGTGCCCCTTGCACAGCTGCTACCACCCAATCTTTGCCCCAACTCCTCCCTAACCTTGCCTATTTGCATGGTATTTTTATCAATTGCATGTTGGTGTGCTCCCGGTTACAGTGCATTCACAATGCGTGAACACTGCACTAAGCCCTGCACTGCAGTGCTTTAGTAAACATGTCAGGGGAAAGGGAAATACCTATTCTACCTAAATGCAACTCACCTTGACCTACTTCTGGCAAAGCTTGAGCTCAAACATTGTTTATTTTTATGTTTCTGTGTGCTCTCTCTTCTTTATAAACTGCACATTGCAAGAGGAAAAACAGTTATGCTTTCATTTCTCAAATATAGCATTGCATGCAGAATCTGGCTTCTTGGGTTTTCCATTTCAGTTTTTGCCCATTCCGTTTCCAATCTGTGGCTCCTTTGTTCTATGTTTGGCAAGGGTCTTGAAGGACTACAAAAGGGGACTGCTATTTCTGTAGAGCAATAAAATAAGTAATATGAAGAGAATAAAAAAAACTTACTTTGAGGTAGAATGATGATACTAGATTTAAAAGTTGCTCTATAAATGGTGTGTTAAGCAGAAACTGCTAGTCAAATTCCAAGTGTAGGAAATCTCATGGAATATCTGGGCTCAGCAGAATCTTGGGAATAGGATTGAAATGTGCAGTCAGACTGGCTATGGTTGAGAAAGCACTTAAAGTAAAGCTCTATGAAGAGAAGCCAAAAATCTTTCTTTGAGGTAGAATGATGGGATTGTAAACTGCAGTCAATGACTGGTTATTCTTAAGAATACAGGCCTTATAAGTAAAGCTATATGAAGAGAAGCAAAAAAACTTACTTTGAGGTAGAACGATGAAACAAGATTTAAATGTTGCTCTACCACTTAACATGAAGGGTGTGTTAAGTAGAAACTGTTAATCAAATTCCAAGTGTAGGAAATCTAATGGAATATGCAGACACAGCAGAACTTTGGTAATAGGATTGTAAACTGCAGTCATAGACTGGCTATGGTTGAGAATAGAGCACTTAAAAGTAAAGCTCTATAAAGAGAAACCAAAAATCTTACTTTGAGATAGAACATTGAAACTAGATTTAAAAGTTGCTCTACCACATAACATAATGGATGTGTTAAGTAGAAACTGTTAGTCAAACTCCAAGTGAAGGAAATCTCATAGAATATGCTGACTTGGCAAACGTTTGTTAATAGGATTGTAAACTATAGTCATTGTTATTCTTGAGAATACAGGCCTTATAAGCAAAGCTATATGAAGAGAAGCCAAAAAACTAACTTTGAGGTAGAACTTTGAAACTAGATTTAAAAGCTGCTCAACAACATAACATAATGGATGTGTTAAGTAGATACGGTTAGTCAAATTCCAAGTAAATAAAACCTCAAAGAATATGCTGAATCATCCATGGTTTGGTAATAGGATTGTAAACTGCAGTCAATAACTATTATTCTTGAGAATACAGGCCTTATAAGCAAAGCTATATGAAGAGAAGCAAAAACACTTACTTTGAGGTAGAACAATGAAACTGTGGTAGGCGAAGGCCTGTGATCCATGGTGTCTGAAGTGAGCAGACAGGCCTGAGCAGCTTGACCTGTAAGTGGAGCCTGTAGTTAGGCCCAGAGGAATGAAAACCCCCCTGAATGATGACACCATAGAATTGAAACTTAACTCAGCTTAACTGAACATAGCTAAGCAGAAACGAAACTTAGAAAAGACAGAAAACAGCTCTAATTGGTACTGATAAGAGAGCACAGCTTCTATGGAATTAATTAACTCTGCAAAAAGCAAGGTTACAGTGCCCTGCTTTCCCACATGTTTTAGCAAGCCAGCGACCTTGGAGGAGAGACGTAACAAGTTAGAGACACTGACCATTGTAATTGGGACTAGAGGGGGGGTGAGCAGGTGCTGAGCCCAGACCAGAGTCCCGATTGGGTAGCCATATCAGTACCGGGACCAATAGATGGGTGAGAGGGGTTACTGGGACCAATGAAAAGTTTGCCTATGTCTAGAATGGAGAAGAACGGTATAAAAGTTGTTGTTTTGCTAGAAACCATGGCTCAGCCATTTTGAAATTGCTTATTGCTTGAGCCATGTGCACATTAAACTGGCTTGGATCCTTGAAACGACTCCTGGTTTTATTTATTGCATGCTTATCTGCTGCTACATTTCTTGGTGCGTTGGCCGGGAAGTGCGAGTGGTGGATGGTGTTCAAGTGAATAGATCCACGTAATTCGCCTTGAGGTTTGGTCCAGTTGGAGCCATGCCAATCTGACGCAGGGGAATTTCCCTGGGCCCACCGATCCTCTTGAATCGGAGGGGGTTCTGCCTGGCCTCGGCAGGCACTGGGTCCAGCTGGCCAACACTTCCGACCCGGGGGAGTCCAGGATCCAACTCAGAAGCTTGGGAACCAGATCTGGTAAGTATAGTTTTGAAAACCTGTCTAGACAGATGAGTTAGAACTGCAGTTTGAAACTTGTGAAACTTTGGTAAGAATTTGAAACTTGTAACTTGTAATCTCGAGAACTTGGAACTTGGAATTTGGAATTTGGTAATGAGAGCACTGATCCCCTCTCAAGGACGGTCCTACTAACCTTGCATGAGTATGCGCGAGGTGAAGCCATCGTCCTTCTTGTTTGGTAAGACTTAAGTCTTTGTTTGAAAATCCTTGCATGAGTATTCACGAGGTACAGCTGTTAAAAAAAAAAAAAAAAAATCATGATTTAGCCTAGTCAGAACAGACAGGAACTTGGAATTTGTAATCTCGAGAAAATTGGAAATTGGTAAGAGAGCTTGATCACCTCTCCGAGACGGACCGAGTACCCCTGCGTGAGTATTCGCGGGGCGAAACTCCCGTCTCTTTGTAATTGGGAAATTGGATAAGACTAGTCAGAATAGATAGAAAGGAATGCATTCTGAGATACGTTGCTAGCATGACTGTGTGAATGAAGTGTGAATGAGAGGTCTGGCAGCACGGACCAAGCGAGAGTGGACTCTGGACTAGCGCAGTTCCTAGCTGGGTGACTGCGTCTAGGTCGCGAAACGGAGGAAGCGTTTGGTGTATTGTCCGTCCTAACTGTGTATTTGATTTTTGTTCTCTGTTGAAACCACGAGTTTCCCTTCTGTTATAAATGTGAGATTATTCTGTTGAGTAATTTGTGACAGTTCACTGATTAAGAAATTGTATTAATAAAGCAGAACGAAGACCAAAACACCTAGAGTCACTTTAGAAATCAAGAAGCTGGTCTGACCCAGTTCGCTTTCTTACTGCACAGTGTGAAAAACTGACAGGGGGCGTGTCTGGAGGAAAGAATGTACAGTGTCTTTCTAACCCTGTGCAGGCTTAAATCTCAATGCTGTTAGTTTGTGCTTATTTCAGGCAAATTGTACCTGTTTTATTCAATATGTTTTTAATAGTAATGTTCCTTCTGCTATGGTTAGGTATTATATACCATTCGATAGGAATATTTAGTCAGGATTTTAGTTTTGAAGGTCGAATTAACCTCATTGGAGCTCCGTAAACTGTTTTTAAATGATTCTTGCTAGCATGTCTGTGAAACTGTGATCATTTCGTTTCCAGTGAGCGGAGGGGTGTGGCTCACACAGCTTACTAGGGAATGAGACAGCCGTTCCCAATTGAGCAGTCTTGCTTGTGTAAAATAAAGGAAGTATATCTGTTGTTTCAAAAACTAACGGCAGATTGCAACCTGAGAATGAATGGTTTAAATTCTGAGTGAATAAGAAAATTGTGTTAGGATTTTATCTTTGAAATCTGTACTAGTGACTAATAACGACCTTTACAATTCAAGATAAATTCATTTGTTTTAAAATTCCAAGACGTTATTACCTGATTTACTGTGGCAAGCACCTGATAGAAGACATATTTCTTGTTTAAAAAAAAACAAAAAGAGGGTGTATATGCATTTTAGATATCCACCACAGCTATGGAGAAGTATCCGGAATGTCTTTTGAATATTTGCTTTCTGAACTAAAAAAATAATTTCTTTTGCAGAGACATGACATGCTGATTATGGCTGGCAGCTAGTTATTTTTATTCTAGTCATACGTAACAGATAGCTATAGTTCTCTCTATAAGATATTTTAAGAACTGTATCTAAATTGTATGTCTGTGCTCAATTTAAGCTTATGTTTACGGTAATAAGGTTTTATAATAAGTGTCTTTTCAAGTATGATCAAGAATTTCAGTAAGGGATTTACTGAAGACTATGAAATGTCTCTGTCCCAATCAGGAATGCTATGTGAAAGGGAGTGACTTCTGCTAGTTATATTTCCTTAGTTCACCATATTTTGCCCCAGAATCTCTAGATATCGTGTCTCGTCACTCTCTCTCTCTCTGTAAGTAGCTCCGTTCAGAGTGCTTAAGGGGGGGATGGAGCCCAGTCCACCGATGATGTCACCCCCCGTAGGCGTGAACTAATGTGCCCACAGCAGAGAAGTAGATCATTTAAAAAAAAAAAAATCAACCTCCTGGATAGAGCGTTGCTAGGAGAAACAGAACCCAGGAGAGGGGGGGGGGGGGGAATCCACCCTGCAGATTCCCTAGTTTGCCAGCCACCTCCGCAGCAGGGGGATGTGCACCCCCTCTGGACCAGAAGTGAAAGTCAGCTGACCAGACTTGTTTAGAACTGAAAAAACTGCATTATACACTGAGAAGTTTCAGGACTTGATTGAACTAATAAACAAAAATTACAGACAATGGATGGATTTGCGGGCATAATACAGCACAGTCAATGGAAGTTGATTTGAAAGTATGTGAAATGTAAGACTGAATGTGGCAGAGAAAGTGAATGTAAAATAAAAAGAAAGCAGATCAGCTTGGTGCTGCTTTCATTGAACGACGTGGAGGAGATTCTCCTAATCAAAGGACCAGAGAACGTGTAAGAGGCCGCAGAAGTAGCAGGCCTCCACTGGGTGCAAATCAGTGCACCCATTATAGAAAAAGAAGGACATTAGAGAAGTGAATGCCCGTATCTTGACTCCACCCCAGGAGGGGAGGAGGGAGTACTTGATTGCAGAGTCATAAAACAATAAACCAAGCACAATGTTCTAGTAGGAGAAGGAAGTAGCTATGGAGTAAGTGGCAGCTAAAGAGGGCTACAGCATGGATAAAGACTAGGCCAGATGCATCACCATTATCAGAGCTACTGGGGCTAAGTCCGCAAAGCCTTTCCTGCAGAACCGCATGTGTGAACTAGGGGGACAGAAAATAATGCACCAGTTCCTGTATATGCCTGAATGCCCTATTCCATTTTTGGAGCCGAGATCTGCTTGCAAAGCTTCAGACACAGATATCCTTTGCTGAAGAGAGAGAAATGCAAATGACTGTGAACCCAGAGCCTGCTGGATTGATGGTGCTGACTGTTCCCCGAGAAGAAGAGTAGCAGTTCTATAGTGCATAGCCCCACCTGGATTATGGGCAGAAGATAATCCACCTGGCCTAGCGAAGAACATAGCCCCTGCCATTGTCACCCTCAAGCCAGTCAAGAAGCCTGGGACAGGTGATTACCGCCCAGTGCAGGATCTAAGAAGAATGAATGATGCAGCTGAAACTATACAACCAGTGGTACCAAAATCCTTATATTCTCTTGGAACTGATCTCTGCTGAAGCTATACATTTCATCATTCTGGACTTAAAAAAGATGTTTTTTTTCTGCATACGCTTAGCCCAAGACCCCACTACAAGGAGGCGGGGCCAACTCATCTGGACAAGGTTACCTCAAGGATTCAAGAACTCGCCTCACTCAGCAAAAGATTTGACAAGTTATCCAGTAATTCCAGGAGAAAGAATTCTACTGCAAAATGTGGACAACTTGCTCATAACCACCAACTCAGAAAGTGAATGTCTACAAGCCACCAGTGAACTTTTGCACCCTCTTAATGAGGCTGGATACAAAGTCTCAAGAGCTAAGGTGCAATTATGCCAAACAAGTTAAACACCTAGGATTCCAGTTGTCCAGCGGAATTCGACGCCTGGGACCCTTACCAGAACGCAAAGCAGCTGTATGCAGTATTCCTACTCCAACCACCAGGAGGCAAGTGAGAGCCTTCTTGGGTGCCACAGAGTATGTTGTATATGGATCCCCAATTTTGCGCTGCTAGCAAAACCGTTGTATCAAGCTATCAAAGGAATGGAAAAGTCTGCATTGGAATGGGGACTTGAACAGGATGCAGCCTTTTGATCTTTGAAAAAAAAACCACTCTGATGTTGTCACCAATTCTGGGTCTACCAGATGTCCAGAAAACCTTTCAGTCTCTATGTTCATGAGTCACAAGGAAATGTTCTAGGAGTGTTGACTCAATCTCTTGGACCTTATTTGAGAAGCTGTTACAGCTACAGCCTTCCTAGTAAGCAAAAACTAAAAGAAAAATCCCTTTGAGACAGAATCTTCAAGTTACTGTACCACACTCTGTTCTAACCAATATGAAATACAAAGGAAATTACTAGCTAACAAATCTATGAATGTTGAAGTATTAGAGTATGTTGTGTGAAAACCCCAGATACAACTGAAGGGTCAGTCAAGCTTTCAATCCTGCTATGTTGTTATCAGTTGGTCTTGATCCCCTGATCATGACTGTTTAGAAATTATGGACACTGTATTCTCAAGCCACCTGGATTTGACTGATGTCCCTATGGAGAACCCTGAACAGACTTTCTTTGTGGCTGAAGGCAGTTTCATCATCAATGGACATTGTTGTGCTAGATATGCAGTGGTGACCCCTGATTTGGTAGTTGAGTCCTCAGCCCTGGCCCCAGAAACTTCACCACAGAAAGCTGAACTGATAGTCCTCACTAGAGCACTAACAATAGGAAAAGGGCTCTGTCTAAATGTGTACCCAGATTTCAAGTATGCCCTTACAACCTTTCATGCACATGGGACCCAGTACACAGAATGAGGGTGGATAACCTTAGGAAGCAAGGCCATTAAGTATAGCCCCAAGATATTGATATTAACAGATACATACTGCCTATAGATCTCAGAATTTAGGAAAAGTAGAATGTATGAATAGAACCCTGAAATCTCAGTTGTCTAAACTTTGCCAAGAGGTTTATCTGAAGTGGCCCCAGGTTCTTCCTATAGCCCTTCCTAGGATATACTTAGCCCCTGCTAAGTCTTTAGGAGTTTTCCCTTTTGACATTTTGTATGGGCGACCCTCGCCTATTGTATAGGAAATAAAAGGAGATATGAGACAGATAGGATCTGAAATTATTAGACATGAACTATTGGTTTTAAGTTCTGTTTTGCAGAGTCTCCATACCTGGGTACAAAATCGATTACTCATCAATTTGTCTGAACCCCTGCATCCTTTCAAGCCTGGAGTCTCGGTGTGGATCAAGGAGTGGAGAAAGATACCGTTAGCCCTGCATTGGAGGGGACCCTATGTTGTCATCTTGTCAACTCCAACTGCAGTAAAAGTCGCAGAATTTGAACCTTGGATCCATCATAATCAAGGGAAGCCAGCAGCTGCTCTTGAACCTGATCACTGGACTACTGTACAGCATCCTGAGACTCCACTGCACCTCACCCTACGACAACAACCACGGACCTAAGACTTATTGGTCCCTCAGAAACTGCACTGTTTCAAGACTGTTTGTTTATCTGAAGGTAAGATGCGAGATCTGGAGAAAACTGCAATCATCAGAAAGAGACTGTGTTGTGTTAAGAAATTGAATCTTCTAAGAGACTGTGTTTAAATACTCTGAAAAGACTGTTTTGATCTTCTAAAGAGTGAACTGCTCTAAAGAAGCAATAATAGCCTAAGAGACTATGCTATGATATTTTAAGAAATTGAGACATCCCAGAGGACAGTGATACTTTGGAATCTACAGCCCTACTCCTGCCAAAAAGCTGGTAGGTCTACGTACGGCAGAAGCTTGAGGATCTACAATCAACTCTACCTTTGTGAAATCCGACAGTTCCTCCAATTTTCCAGAGACTATATTCATTATGCATCCTTATTATTGCTTTATTTTGGCAGCAGCCTTGGAGTGCTTTGAAATGACTTTTGCCTTATCTCCCTGGGCAGCCTGTATAAGTACAACATGAACTGGACCGAAGGTCACTCAGACCTTGTTTTATCATTCTTCCTATACTTGCATTGGTATACTCTCCAATCCAAAAGTTGTTCTAGATCTTGACTTTCTACAAGGCTATGCAAGCCACCGTTGCAACTCCTCATGCCTCCCAGAACTTGTTTCTTGAACTTGCTGGAGCAATAGCATCTAGTCTCCACACTTCTGACTGTTTCTTTTGTGGAGGAACTAAGATGGGAGATCAGTGGCCCTGGGAGACGCAAGAACTGAACTATTCTATCCTATACAATCAGACTGATTTACATAATACTACTAGTGAGTGGGTATTGGCCCACCCCATTGTTGACAGTTTGTGTTTTGTTCGGACTGGACCACAATCTACTACGAAGGATGGACAGCTGGTCTGTCTAAATCAGAAGCTTTACGACAGCACAACAAAGATGCAACTGAACCTTCTAATCCTTTAGTTCTTTTTCCCACTCTTGCCAAACTATGGACTTTGACTATCTGCTTGTTGCTCCCTTGTTTCTTGCCACTTTGCTTGCGAATGATAACTTCAGTTATTAATAACACTGTAGAGCATAAGGCAGCTACAAAGATACTAGCTATGTGAACTTACTACCCTATACCACAGAGTGATACCTTTACCTAGTATTATGTGATTTGATTCTCACACCTTATTAACATGCGGGTGAGATTAATCAAAGGGGGGAATGTGGTAGGCGAAGGCCTGTGATCCATGGTGTCTGAAGTGAGCAGACAGGCCTGAGCAGCTTGACCTGTAAGTGGAGCCTGTAGTTAGGCCCAGAGGAATGAAAACCCCCCTGAATGATGACACCATAGAATTGAAACTTAACTCAGCTTAACTGAACATAGCTAAGCAGAAACGAAACTTAGAAAAGACAGAAAACAGCTCTAATTGGTACTGATAAGAGAGCACAGCTTCTATGGAATTAATTAACTCTGCAAAAAGCAAGGTTACAGTGCCCTGCTTTCCCACATGTTTTAGCAAGCCAGCGACCTTGGAGGAGAGACGTAACAAGTTAGAGACACTGACCATTGTAATTGGGACTAGAGGGGGGGTGAGCAGGTGCTGAGCCCAGACCAGAGTCCCGATTGGGTAGCCATATCAGTACCGGGACCAATAGATGGGTGAGAGGGGTTACTGGGACCAATGAAAAGTTTGCCTATGTCTAGAATGGAGAAGAACGGTATAAAAGTTGTTGTTTTGCTAGAAACCATGGCTCAGCCATTTTGAAATTGCTTATTGCTTGAGCCATGTGCACATTAAACTGGCTTGGATCCTTGAAACGACTCCTGGTTTTATTTATTGCATGCTTATCTGCTGCTACAAAACAAGATTTAAAAGGTGCTCTATCACATAACATAAAGGGTGTGTTAAGTAGAAACAGTCAAATTCCAAGTGAAGGAAATCTCATGGAATATGTAGACTCAGCAGAACTTTGGTAATGGGATTGAAATCTGCAGTCATATGGTTGAGAATGCAGCACTTAAAAGTAAAGGTCTTTGAAGAGAAGCCAAAAATCTAGAACATTGAAACTAGATTTTAAAGTTGCTCTACCACGTAACATAAAGAACAGAGCGATATAATTACAGTTCTTTTTACATGAAACATAAGCTAACGTCGGTGAACTATGTACAAAAGGCTTGCGTCTTAATAAACAAAACATAAAGATTAGTTACTCACCTGTAACAGGTGTTCTCCAGGACCAAGCAGGAATCAGTCCTCAAATATGGGTGTCATTGACGTCGATGAAGCCCCTTGCGGAGCATTTCCCCAGCTTTCCATGAAAACCTTTGGGAATGCAGGCACGCATGCGCGGTTCCCTTCCCACCTAAAGGTGCCATCTTAACTCAGTCAAATGACATAGCTAAGAACAGCACACAAAAAATGAAAAATATAAACTATGTACAACTGCAAGTCCAAGGGGAGGAGGGAGGGTTGTGAGGACTGATTCCTGCTGCTCCTGGAGAACACCTGTTACAGGTGAGTAACTACTCTTTCTCCAGGACCAAGCAGGAAGTCAGTCCTCACATATGGGTGACTCCCTAGCTCTGGGCTACCAGGAACCCAGGCTGAACAAGAGAACTCCCTCTAGTCCCAGCATCAAAGAAGGGCTTTTCACTGACAGAACCTCCACCGGTAGCCCAACAGAGGGCAGGAGTTGCCTAAACTTCAAAGAGATTCCGGAGTACTGCCTGGCCAAAAGCACTGTCCCTACGGGACTCCCTTTCCAGACAGTAATGGGCCGCAAAGGTTTGGCTTGAAGACCAAGTAGCAGCCCTGCAGATGTCTACCAACGGTACAGAGCGGAGATGAGCTACTGAGGCAGCCACTGCCCTGACGCAATGGGCCGTGACCCGACCCTGCAAAGGAAGGTCAGCCGTCTTGTAAGCCCAGGTGATGCAGTCAGCCACCCAGATGGACAAGGTACGCTTGGACACAGCTAACCCTAAATTATTAGGGTCAAAAGATATGAAGAGCTGAGTAGCCCTTCTGTGCCCTTGTGTACAGTCAAGGTAGAAGGATAAGGCCCTCCTACAGTCCAGGGTATGCAGAACTGCTTCAGCCTGGCTTGCATGAGGCCTAGGGAAGAATGTTGGAAGAACCACCTCCTGGTTGAGGTGGAAAGAGGAGACAACCTTGGGGAGAAACTTGAGATGAGTCCTCAGGACCACCCTGTTCCTATAAATTCTGGTGTAAGGCCTGTCACAGACTAGGGCCTGAAGCTCACTCACTCGCCTAGCCGAGGTGAGGGCTATCAGGAAGAGTGTCATCCAGGATAGGAAGCGTAGAGGACAAGTAGCCATCGGCTCAAAAGGTGGGCGAGTCAGTTGCTGCAAGACCACATTCAGCTCCCACTCAGGAGCAGGAGGACGGATTGGAGGCTTTAGCAAGAGCAAGCCTCTGAGAAATCTGGACACCAAAGGGTGAACCGATAGAGAATGTCCTTCCACCAGTGAGTGCTGAGCTGCTAGAGCTGAGAGGTGGACCCGAACAGAATTGGACTTAAGCCCCTGATTGGACGAGTGCAGTAAGTACTGAAGCACAATAGGTACAGTACAGGAGAAGGGATCCTCTGTACGTAACTGACACCACACAGAAAACCTTTTCCATTTCAGGGCATAGGTTTTCCTAGTGGACTGCTTTCTAGAGGCTAGGACAACCTCTTCAACTTCCTGAGGTAGGCCCCAGGGAGCCAAAACTACCCTTGCAGCCTCCAAATTGAGAGATTCGAGATTGGGGTGCAGAAGGTAACCCTGATCCTGAGAGAGAAGGTCGGGTTGCAACCCCAGAGGCAGTGGAGGAGCCACCGCCAGTTGAAGCAGGAGTGGAAACCAATGTTGCCTTGGCCACCTGGGAGCCACCAGCAGGACCGAGGCCTTGTCCCGAAGAATCTTGAACAGAGTTCGGGCCACCAAGGGCAGGGGGGTTAACGCATACAGGAGGCCCTGAGACCAGGGAATCAGAAAAGCATCTGCTGCTATTCGCAGAGGATGCGGTTGCCTGGAGCAGAACTTTGGCAGCTGCTTGTTCAGAGGACTGGCAAACAGATCTATGGATGGAAGTCCCCATTTCAGGAAAATTTTCGGAACCACCAAAGGATGGAAATTTTGATTTATTGTAAACAAGCAACAAAATACATACAGAAAGCAAAATAGCAAACCCAAACAAGACCCACACCCCCCAAACCCCCACCCACCCCGACAAAGCAAAGACAACAAATCCGACCCCCCTCCCATGACCCACCCCAACCCACCACCATATACAACAACAAACCCTCGTGCCCAACCTCCTGCCCGACAACCGCCCATAACAGTTCAAGCAATGTCCAAGTCCATGTCCATGGCACCCAGCTGTTGGAGACTGCCAACCCCCACAAGACACCCCCCCCCCAACCACACCCGACATTCCCACACTGCAAGTACAACCGAATACACATGATCCCCCACCCCCACCCCCAATAAGGAACAGCCGATCCCCCACTCCCCACCCCAACCCCTGCACCATCCCCACAAAGAAAAACAGCAAAAACCCCACATCCCCTTACCAATCCGAAAACCAACCACCCCCACAAACCAAAATAAAGGCAACATCTGGCCCTTCCCCAACAAAGTCCCACTAAAAGAAACCAAAGACACAATACAAAACCAAAAAGAATAAAACACAGCGATGCCCTGCAATGCAAGACAACGGAGCGAGATGCACAACAAGACGATGAAAAATTTGGTACTCCTGGAATGAGAGACAGAGGGAGAAAACCCCATCCCCCGACTGCAGACCAGAAGTGACCACAGCAGCCCAAAAGGAGAGAGGGAGAGAGAAGGAGTGGCCAAACCCCCTTCTAAATCTTCATCATCATTCCCCCCCCTCCTTTCCCCCCCCCCGGCCATAGGGAGAAAACCCCCAAATACCTAACTAAAACCCCAGATCAACCCTCCCCCTGACTTCATGGGGGGCGGAGGGTGAGGTGACGCCACAGACGCTCCCAACGATGGGCCGCTACCACCCCCCGTTCGCGTTGCGCCATGCTGGCCACTTCCTCCAGAATGTCCCGCACAACCTCGTCAAGGGGCAGGATCAACCCCCGGGTGGAGACATGACAGCGCGCTTGCCACAGGTGGTAGCGCACTACAGCCGTGACGAGGTAGAGGGTCCCGGAGTCCTGCCTTGGGGGAAAGGACCAGGCCCCGTTCACCCACTCCGCATACGTAAGGAGGGAAAGATCACGCAGGTGAAGAGCAGCGGACACCAACCGGCAGGCCGCAACATTAAAAGGGCACTGCCGGAGGAAATGGTCCATGGTCTCCGTCTGCCCTTCACACCCTACGCTCAGCCTGTGACCTGTACTTGAGGTTGTCCCTCACGTACAAACGCCCGTGGAAAGACAACCAGGCCACATCCCGAACCTTCCTTGGCAGCCGAGGGGAGTTCAACTGCCGAAGGCCCCGCTGCATCACATCCGCTGGACAGTCCCGCAGGGCCCACCGTGGTTGAAAGTGAGAGGTGAGTACCATCCGGTACAATCCTTTCTGCCCCAAGGACTGGGCGATCGGGTCGGTCACCCCCCCACCGCCGAATGAGCCCCACCATCGCAAAAACGTACGATGGGGCCTGTTCCCCACTCCGACGCACACGTGGGACCGAGGACGCCCCCTCCCACTGCTCCCAGAAGCGGGAGAACCACCCCCGATAGGAGGCCACCCACCAAACCCCACCCCCCTCTCGCATCCTGCCCAAGTGAAACGCCATAGACATTACTGACAGAAAGACAAGGGGGTGCAACATACCCAAACCGCCCTGTGCCCGATCCAGGCAAACGATGTTGCGCTGGACAGGGTTCAGGCGGTTACCCCACAGAAAACAGAAAAAGACAGCACTAACAGACGCCTGACAGGACGACGGAAGAACGAAGAATGTGGCCACGTGCAGAAAGAGGGGAAGCAAAAACGTCCCGAGGAGTTTGATCTTCTCCTCGAACGTACACCTCCACCCCCTCCACCGCAGCACCCGACACCGTGCAGTCTCAATACAACGATCCCAGTTAGACACCGCACAGTCCTCCGAGCTGAAGACGAGGCCCAAAACGTGGACCTCCCCCACGGGAGGAGAAAAGGGGGCGCAGGAAGGCGGGGAGACCTCCGAGAACCCCAACCACAGCGTCTGGCACTTGCTGTGGTTGACAACAGAGTGGGCCACCTCCGAGTACTCCTCCACGGCCTCCCGCAGGGCCTCTACCCCTTTGGTGCCGTCCACGTAAACTGAGATGTCGTCAGCGTAGGCAACGACAGTCACCGGGGGCGCACCAGGCGCCTCCAGACCCCGCAACCCACCCGAGGACAATCTCCGGAGGAAGGGGTCGAAGGAGAAAACATACAGCAGGGGGCTCAAAGGGCACCCCTGCCGCACCCCCGAGGCGACACGAAAAGGCCGTCCGAGCCATCCGTTAATAAACGGGAAGCTCACCCCTCCTCGGTACAGCACCTGCAAGACGAAGAGGAAACCCGCGGGGAGGCCGAAATGCTGGAGCAGCACCCACAGGTACCGGTGACTAACTCGATCAAAAGCCTTGGACTGGTCCAAGGAGACCAACCAGTGGTCCCGTTGGATCGACCGGCCTCTCTCCACCATCTCCCGGATCGTGGCGGCAGCATCCAGAACCCCTCTCCCCCAAATGGAACAATACTGTGAAGGTGATAGCAAAACGCCCGACACCTCCACCAGTCGGTTGGCCAAACACTTGGCCAGGATCTTCTGGTCCGCGTTCAGAAGAGAGAGCGGCCGCCAAAAGTCCAAGGAGCTATCATCCTTTCCCTTGGAGAGCAGCAGGACAGACTCGCGAAATGACCGCGGGAGAAACCCCGTGTCCATGATCTCCTGAAACAGGGAGGTCAGGAAGGGGGCCAGCTGGGCGATGAAAGTACGATAGAACTCCACCGGGAGCCCATCACGCCCAGGCACCTTCCCCAACGGCATGGCACGAATCGCCATCTCCACCTCCACCTGCTGAATCGGAGCAGCGAGTGCATCAACCTGCGCCTGAACCACAGCTGAATACACCGGGGGAAGGCCCAGGTACTCTCGGATATGGGTGAGGTCCACAGGACGATCCCCAAACAGGTCTGAGAAGTATTCCCCCACCATCCGCAAAAGGTCCTCCTGAGAGGTATGAAGGGTACCGTCCTCGCCCCGCAGGGCCATCACCTTCCGACGCCGAACCCTCTCCCTGCAAGTCGGGAAAGGATCCGGGGTGGCGACCCTACCAGCCGCCCCCTCGAAGCAAAGGGAGGCGTGGCGATCATAAAGCAGGCCACGAAGCTGGACTCGCACCTCTTCCATAAGAACATAAGAACATAAGATATGCCATACTGGGTCAGACCAAGGTCCATCAAGCCCAGTATTCTGTTTCCAACAGTGGCCAATCTAGGTCATATGTACCTAGCAGTTTCCCCAAGAGACACAAGTTCCACAATGCTTGTACTGGGTCAAGCATTGATATCTTCGGTCACTTCTTAATAATGGATTATGGACCTTTCCTCCAGGAACTTGTCCAAACCTTTTTTAAACCCAGCTACACTAACAGCCTTTACTACATCCTCCGGTAACAAATTCCAGAGTTTGATTACACGTTGAGTGAAAAAATATTTTCTTTTATTAGTCTTAAATAGTTTACCTGTAGCTTCATTGCATGTCCCCTAGTCTTTCTATATTCTGATAAGGTAAACAATCGATCTACGTTTACCCGTTCCACTCCGTTCATTAATTTATAGACTTCTATCATATCTCCCCTCAGCCGTCTTTTCCAGGTTAAAGAGCCCTAACCTTTTTAGCCTTTCTTCATAGGAGTATCCTTCCATCCCCTTTACCATTTTGGTGGCTCTTCTCTGAACCTTTTCTAAAATCGCTATATCCTTTTTAAGATACGGCGACCAGAATTGCACACAATATTCAAGGTGCGGTCTCACCATGGAACGATACAGAGGCATTATAATATCTTTTGTTTTATTTTCCATTCCTTTCCTTATCATACCTAGCATTCTATTTGCTCTCTTGGCCGCTGCTGCACACTGGGCCGAGGGTTTTAACATGGTATCCACAATGACGCCTAAATCTTTTTCCTGGGTGGTGGTTCCTAATGTGGAACCTTGCATCGTGTAACCATAGTTTGGGTTGTTCTTCCCTAGGTGCATAACCTTGCACTTGTCCACATTAAATTTCATTTGCCATTTTGATGCCCAGTCTTCCAATTTATCAAGATCCTCTTGCAATTTTTCACAATCCTCTTGGGTTTTAACAACTTTAAATAGTTTTGGGTCATCTGCAAATTTGATAACCTCACTCGTTATTCCACTTTCCAGGTCATTTATGAATATGTCAAAAAGCAGCGGACCCAGCACAGATCCCTGGGGTACACCACTATTCAACTTTCTCCATTGGGAAAATTGGCCATTTAGCCCTACCCTCTGCTTTCTATCTTTTAACCAGTTCCTGATCCACAATAGTACACTGCCTCCTATCCCATGACTCTTTAGTTTTGCCAAAAGTCTCTCATGAGGGACCTTGTCAAAGGCTTTCTGAAAGTCCAGATACACAATATCAACCGACTCACCTTTGTCCACCTGATTATTCACTCCTTCAAAAAAACAACAGATTAGTTAGACAAGATCTTCCTTGTCTAAAGCCATGTTGGCTGTCTCCCATTAGGTCATGACTATCTACATGCTGAGTAATTTTATTCTTTATGATGGTTTCTACCATTTTTCCCAGTACTGACGTCAGGCTCACCAGTCTGTAGTTTCCCGGATCACCCCTGGAACCCTTTTTAAAAATTGGTGTTACATTGGCGATCCTCCAATCTTCAGGTATTAGAGATGATTTTAATGATAGTTCACAGATTACTAATAGCAGGTCTGCAATCTAATATTTCAGTTCTTTCAACACCCTTGGATGTATACCATCCGGCCCAGGTGATTTGCTACTCTTCAGTTTATCTAATAGTTGTAATACATCTTCCCGATGTATCGATATTTCCTTCAATTCTTCCGCACCTTTAAATACCACTTCAGTCATGGGTATCATCCCTACATCTTCCTCAGTAAAGACTGAAGCAAAGAATTCATTCAGTCTCTCCGCTATCGCCTTGTAGCCTCTTAGTGCTCCTTTAACCCCTTTATCATCTAATGGACCAACTGACTCTCTCACAGGTTTTTTGCTACGAATGTACTTGAAAAGGTCTTTACTTCGCGTTTTTGCTTCCACAGCAAGCTTCTTCTCAAATTCTCCCTTTGCCTGCCTTATCAATGGCTTGCTTTTGACTTGCCAGTGCTTGTGCTGTTTCCAGGTTTCGTCGTTTGGCTCTTTTTTCCATTTCCTGAAAGATGTTTTTTTGGCAACAACAGCCTCTCTGACCTCACCTTTAAGCCATGCTGGCAGTTTTTGGACTTCCTTCCACTTTTCTTAAAGCGTGGAATACAGCTGGTCTGGGCTTCCAAGATAGTATTTTTCAACAACAGCCAAGCCAGATGTACGTCTTTAACCTTGCAACTGCTCCTTTTAGTTTTTTCTTAACTGTTTTCCTCATTTTATCATAGTCTCCCTTTCGAAAGTTAAAAGGTGGATTTCCTTACTATCCCTCCTCCACTAATTAAATCAAAGGCGATCATGCTATGATCACTATTGCCAAGTGGCCCCAACAACCTTATCTCTTGCACTAGATCTGGTGTTCCACTAAGGACTAGGTCTAATATGGCTTCCCCTCTGGTCGGTTCATGAACCAGCTGCTCCAAGAAGCAGTCATTTATTTCATCTAGGAACTTTTTCTCCCTAGCATGTCCTGACATGACACTGACCCAGTCGATACCGGGGTAGTTGAAATCACCCATTATTATTACTGCGCTGTAACTTTTGTTAGCGTCCTTGATTTCTTTGTGCATTTCATCATCCATTTGGTCATTCCGGTCAGGCGCTCGATAGTACACCCCCACTGCCATTGCCTTCCCCCTTTTACATGGAATTTCAATCCATATAGATTCTACAGCAGATTTTGTTTCCTGCAAATCTTTAATCCTTTCTGACTCAATGCCCTCTCTAACATAGAGAGCAACCCCTCCACCAATTTGATCAGCTCTATCATTACGATATAGTTTGTACCCAGGTATCACAGTGTCCCACTGGTTGTCCTCCTAATGTCTCTGATATTCCAATCATATCTAACCTTTCATTTAGTGCTATATATTCTAACTCTCCCATCTTATTTTTTAGACTTCTAGCATTTTATTCATATTAATTTGGCTATTGTTAGACATGGGTAATTTGGGATCTTTAAGCTCTGTCTGCTCCATACTCGAGGGCATTTGGGCTACTTTACTCTTTTGTGGAACCTCTCTGCTTTTGGTAGTATCCTTCAAAGATACATTCTTCTGAACCATCCACTCTTGGGCGACTGTCGGCTTTCCCCTAATATCTAGTTTAAAAGCTGCTCTATCTCCTTTTTAAAGGTTAATGCCAGCAGCCTGGTTCCATCCCGGTTAAGGTGAAGCCCATCCCTTCGGAAGAGCCCCTCCTTTCCCCAGAATGTTTCTCAGTTCCTAACAAATCCAAAACCCTCATCTCTGCACCATTGTCTCATCCACGCATTGAGACTCCGGAGCTCTGCCTGCTTTTTGGGTCCTGCGCGTGGAACAGGAAGCATTTCGGAGAATGCTACCCATGGTCCACACGTCTGAGGGTCGTGATCAGGACCGAGGCACCGGAGGCAGCAGTCGTGTGTGTCGGTGAGAGACATCAACTTCTTACACCGATCACACTTCTTTTTTTTATTTATTTTTATTTATTTTGCAATAATAATTCCAAAGTACATAATGAAAAGAACAGCAAGAAAACAAAGACTATAAGAAATAACTCTATAATTGTCAATAGGCCACATCAAGGAGGCGTCAAAGTACAGAAACAAACACAAAACCCCCAAACGTAACCTGTGATAAATTCCACTAACAGTCAAACGGCCAATATACAATTAAGAAATCAAATCCTTACTCTTCAAAAACTCCAACAATTGTTCAACTTCAACAAAAATGTATTTTTTCCCCTGAAATATTATGTGGCATTTGCAAGGAAACTTTAAATAAAACAGAGCTCCAAGAGCCAAAACACGCTGGCGGACTTCCAAAAAAGCCTTACACCACTGCTGAGTGGCTCTGGAGACATCCGGAAAAATTTGAATGCACTGGCCACAGAACTTTTCAGATTTTCTCTTGAAATAAGCACGAAGAATTTTTCCTTTATCTGACTCAACTACCAAGGTAATTAACAAAGTTGCATGTGTAGAAATTTCATCACTGGATGATTCCAAAAACTCAGAAACATCCAGTGTAGAAGAAGCCAATTGATCAATTTGCATCCCTCCCCCACCCTCCATCTTGAACCGTACGGCCTGGAACAAGATAGTAAATATTCGATAAAGCTACTAAGTGAGGATCAGTAAACAATAATATTTCCTTTAAATACTTCTGAAACAAAATCTCAGGTGAAAGAAAATGTGTGCGAGGAAAGTTCAGCAGGCGCAAATTTCGCGAACGCAGGGAATTCTCAAATATTTCGTCCTGACGACGAAGAGAGGAAACATCTTGAACAATTGTAGATAACACCCCTTGCTGTACTTGAGATTGGGCCCGCTGGACCTCCAATACTTTCTCAACAGACAACCCCGCGAGGTCAAAGGACTGGCCTTCCAAGGAAAAGAGAAAAAAGGGCGCGAATGCCAGCCACGAAGGGCAAAAACCGAAAAAAGAGGATCAGGCTCGATACCGGTGTACCGAACCCGGCGGGAGGGGAACCGGCATCGAACCGGGAAGAAAAACAGCGAAAAATCGCAAAAATCTAACAATTTTCCGGGATGACTAGGATTCACGTCCGGTGGGCTTCACGGAAAACGAGAGACTGAGGTAAGATGGCACCTTTAGGCGGGAAGGGAACCGCGCATGCGTGCCTACATTCCCAAAGGCTTTCATGGAACGCTGGGGAAATGCTCCGCAAGGGGCTTCATCGACGTCGATGACACCCATATGTGAGGACTGACTTCCTGCTTGGTCCTGGAGAATATATTGCATGAACTAATTACAGAAAACAAAACAATTTTTGTGGGGAGCATTAGAACTATATGCAAAATAATTGCACCATTGTGTATGTACTATGTACCTTGCAGTGTAGTTGGATGTCCAACTATAAATGTTAGAATAATTGTACAGAATAAGGAGCATGAGTTAAGTTTTATATGCAATTTTTTGAAATGACATACTAGGTTTGATAGCTAGTTAGCTAGTTTGTCCTCTGTTATCCATTTTCATTATGGGAGAGGGTGTTTATCTGTGGGCCATAGTGTGTTATAAATAAATGTGTTTTTAGTTTCTTTCGGAATTCCTTAATATCAGTTAGAACTCTGATATCCTCAGGGAGGGAGTTCCAGAGGATGGGGGCAGCATGGGAAAATGCCATGTTGTTGGTTGTTTTTTTGACTTTTGTGAAGGTTTTTGGGGTCATTATTTTATTTGTATAATATAGTGTCGGTGGTACCATATTATTTAAAGCCTTGAATATAGTTATTAGGATTTTGTAGTTTATCCTGCATTGTATTGGTAGCCAGTCAAAGGTTACCTAATATAGGTGTTATATGTTCAAATGTATGAACCTTCATTATGATTCTGGCCGCAGTGTTTTGTGCTAACTGAAGTTTTTTAATGTTCTGTTTTGTTGTTGCTAGAAGAACTAAGTTAGCAAAATCAAAGTGTGGTGGGATGATTGCTTGAATAATGCTCATAAAGTCTTGTATATGTACTAGTGGGCGAAGTTGCTTTAGGATCTTAAGCTTGTAGTGGATTTTTTTCATTGTTTCCCCTGGTTTAACTCCAAGTTATTTCCCTGTTATCTGTAAACGAAAGTCAAATTATCTGACCAATGTGTTTTATTATTACAATGTAAACCGCACTGATGACAAATAGCACGGTATATAAGAAATGTTAAATAAATAAATTAATAAAATAAATTGTGTTCCTGATGTGGGAGTCCATACTAAGATACTTATCTAGGATCACGCCTAAGTATTTCACCTCATTTTTTATTTTGATATCGTGATTTTGAAGCGTGATAGACGATGGGGGAATGTATGATTGATTTTTCGTAACAAATAAGATGTCTGTTTTTGAGTAGTTGATGTGTAGGTTGTGGTCATCTAGCCATGTAGTTAGTTCATTGAAGCACTCAGTTATTAATTGCATTGGTAGGTTCGGGATCGTGAAAGGGATGTACAGCATTATATCGTCCGCATAGATATGGTATTGGACGTTGAATTGTTTAAAGATGTTGCAAACAGGTTGAATATAAATATTAAAAAGGAGGGCTGAAAGGGCGGATCCTTGTGGGAGGCCGAGTTCCTGTTTGTATGTATTAGACATTTGAGTATTGATTCTTACTGTTTGCGTTCTGTTGTTTAGATATGAAGTAAAACATTTATGTACTGTTGAATTAATTCCTATTTGTTTGAGTCTATTAAGCATTATGGTGTGATTTACACTATCGAATGCTGCAGAAATGTCTAGAAATAGAAGGATGTATGCTTGTTTAGAGTTGTCAATTCCTCTTACAAGATTGCGAGTAGTAGTGTTTCTACACCATGACAAGGGCGAAATCCGTATTGCTGTTCATCAAGGGGGACTGAGTTATCAATGTATTCTTGAGTTTGAATTTGAACAACCTTTTCAATTAGTTTAGCCATGAAAGGTATACTTGATATAAGAACATAAGAACATAAGATATGCCATACTGGGTCAGACCAAGGTCCATCAAGCCCAGTATTCTGTTTCCAACAGTGGACAATCTAGGTCATATGTACCTAGCAGTTTCCCCAAGGGACACAGGTTCCACAATGCTTGTATTAGTTCAAGCATTGATATCCTGGGTCCCTTCTTAATAATGGTTTATGGACCTTTCCTCCAGGAACTTGTCCAAACCTTTTTTAAACCCAGCTACACTAACAGCCTTTACTACATCCTCCGGTAACAAATTCCAGAGTTTGATTACATGTTGAGTAATAGGTCTATAGGAGTTTGGTGATGTTTTGTCCAGGATACCGTTCTTAAGTAATGGGCGAATTTGCGCATGTTTTAGGGTAGGTGGTAAGTACCCTTGTTGTAATGAAAGGTTGATCATGGGAAGAATGAAGGAGGATAAAGTTGATAGAGTTTTCTTTATCCATATTACTGGGCATGGGTCTAGGTAGGAAGTTGTAGTGTTCGGGTTGTCATGAGGCACAAGGATCAGAGCCCATGGAGACAGGGACTATACCTCAGAATGAATACACTTTTGACATTTCAGAGGAAAACAGGGAGAGGGGTTGGCATAGAAACCCCAAACAAATGATGTCACACAGTGCTAGGGAACGCCCGAGCCAAGTGTTAACCCTTGACTCATTAGGAGAGGGGAAGCAGCTGATGGTGGGCGGAGCCCAAGCAAATGGAAAAGGCAACACATTTAAAAATCCTCTAGTTAGGAGAGAGGAGGGGGTGAAGAACAGGAGAGAGAGAAGGAGTTGATGAAGAAGGAGAGAAGAGTGTGGAAGGACAAGAGAAGGGAAGGGAATCCCCATCTTATCCAGGAAAGCTCATCTGGAGAAGGGAGCTGTGAGAGCCATGCTGACTCCAGGAATCAGGCAGTTCCATGCTGTGGAAAGCAGTACACGGCTGGTCAGTGCACTGAGGAACTCCATTCTCCTGAAGGCAAGGAATATTATTTTAAACCCCTGAGAAGACAGTCTCAGCCTGAAAGGAAAACTTGTTTCCCTGAAGCTGAGTTTCTGCCTGTGAGAAAGCCCAGGCAAAGCAAAAGGGAAAAGTTTTACCGTGAGCCGTATTTCAGCCAAGGGAGGTCTCTGGACAAGCAGTTGCTGGAAGGTAGGAAAATACTTCCAAATAGCATAGCAGGAGCTGTGTGAAAGAGCCAACCGTGATTCTTATGCTAAACACCTAAGCTCCTCTAGGCTGTTGGGGGATGGGAACACTTTACCCTTCACAGAGGAAGTGATTGAGCAGGGGGAAGAGTTCACCCCACAGGAAGCTGAGGACGACGTGAATGGGATGCAGTGTGAGTTTTACCAAGCTCCAGACACAGAGGTTTACATGGATTGTATGTACACGATGTCAGACAGCATACAATCTTTATGCTAGCATTGCTATAACACTGCTATAAGAGAGAAAACAGTCCAAAGAATGTTTGGAGGTTTAAACTGTTTTCTGTACCTTATTTTTCTGTTACCTTAAAGAAGCTGAAGATAAGCGTTGCCTAAGTTTGATTACTTTTTGTTTCATTGTACCAGAAGTATGGACTTTATGTTGCTGTATTTTCAAGGTTAAATTCCAACCCTGGGAAGGGAATAAATCCCATTTATACCTTACCATTTTGTGCACAACTATTTTCTTCATTGAGCTAAAGGACTACAATACCCAGGAGGCTTTGCCAAGCCTCAAATTAGTGGTTCATAGTCTTAAGAAGAACATCACCCCGCTCACCTTACCCACGCGAAGGCCTCTGGGAGTGAGAGGCGGTGACAGGGTTTGATATGATATTTTTAAGTGTGTCTTTGGTTATAGGATGGAAGTCTTAACCAATCATTTGATTGGTCATAACAAGAAATATTGAGTGATTTTGGTGAGAGTGCCTGATTTTTTGATTTGCTGATATTGTGGTTAGCTAAGGTCTGAGCAGATATCTCTGTAATGTTATTGCTAGAATTATATGTATTTTGAACAATGGTGAAAAGTTCCCTTGGTCTATTTATTGAGTTATTTAGTATGACTGAATGGTAGTTTTTCTTTGCACAATCTGTTGCATCTTTGTACTTTTTGAGGTAGTTATGGTATGACTCATAGCATGTTGTGTTTCACCCCATTTAACCTCTCCAATCCCAACTTCACCAAAATCAATGAATGTCTAACTTGCCTCAAATCCTGGCTTTCCCAACACAATCTTCTTATCAACCAATCCAAAACAGAGGTACTTCAAGTATTTTCCAACCTTACATACTCCCCTCCTCCAACGCTCACCATTGCAGATCTCCCACTCACTATAAAAAACCAAGTAAAATATCTTGGAATCATCATTGACCAGAACCTCTCCTTCACTGAACATATAAAAAGATCCACCAATATAATCTATGCAAAATTACGCACCCTCCGTAATCTTAAACCCCTCTTAAACCCTAACTCCTTTCGCACTGTCTGTCAGTCTCTTACAATCCCCTCGCTTGACTATTGCAACCTAATCTACCATGGTCTCCCCAAAAATACAATCCAACCTCTCCAATTAGCCCAGAATACGGTAGCTAGACTCATAAACAACAACCCCAGGCGTGCTCATATCACACCTGTCCTCTATGACCTTCACTGGCTCCCCATACAACACAGAATTAAATTTAAGGTTATTACTCTTATTCATAAAATAATTGCAAATGAATCAGCACCCTGTCTCACTGCACTTCTTACCTTGCCTAGCAACACAAGAACACATCGTACGTCTACCAAAAACCTGCTATCCATACCAACAGCCAAAAGGTACTGTAAACAACTTACTAGCAATAGAGCTTTCTCCCTCTACGCCCCATCCTTATGGAACTCCCTCCCCCCCGAACTGCGCAACTGTGAGAGCCACCTCGAATTCCGCAAGAAACTAAAAACACACCTCTTCCTAGAATATTTTTTCCTCCCACCCTAACTCCTAACCATCATGATCTACCTTCTACCCAACTGTCCACACTTCTTTACAAAATTAACCCCGTATCTCTATCTAATGTATAAAGTTAACCTTGACCTTGATCTCCGATCATAGTAGTCAGGTGCCACAGTTATACCTATTATTTGTACCATAGTTAATTGTTACTTGTTACCTAGTTATATTTATTTATATTGTGTTCCTTGTTCCTTGTAAACAGTTGTAATATACTGTATTATAATGTTTCATGTGAACCGTCTTGACTTGTAGAAAGACGGTATATAAAAACTGGTTGGGGGCTGTAGTGGTTTCCTTTTGTTACTATTTTCAGAGTAGGTAAAGCTAAATTTTATAAGGTGATGGTCTGACCATGGAACTGGTGTACACTCAAGTGATGCCTTGTTAAACTGTTTGTGGAGAGCACCTGGTAGAAAAATAAGGTCCAGTGTTCCTCCATTGTTGTTGTATGTTTTTGTGTTAATGATTTGGTAGAATTCCATGTCTGAGATCAATTCTAGGAAGAGGGTTGACTGTGTGGAGGGTAAAGAAGGGAGGTTAAAATCACCTAACAGTATTATTGGGTTTGAGTCAGTAGATGAACTAAGGAGTTCAATTAGTGCATCCATGTTTTCAGATCAGGTGGTCTGTATATTAAGCATATTCTGAGGTGATCAATTTTTATGGTGAGAGTGTCGATATTGTTATAGAGGACAGTGGGTTGTGGCTTTGCTTTTAGTAATTTTTTTGTCACCTCCTCTTTTATGGTTTCTGTGAGTGTGCGAGATCTCATAATCATTATTTTTTAATTGGTTTAAGTAAACAAGATCAGTGTCTGCTAGCCACATTTCGGTTACACAAAGAATGTCTGGTTTTAGGTCGTTTAGTAAGTCAGTAAAAATGGGGAGTTTGTTTTTCATTGATCTTGCATTTCTTCACATTCCTCTTCTGTATAAAGTCCTTTTGGATTGTAACTCACGTTATTCTTAAACAGTCTCTCTCTATGGCTAAAAGAGTTCCTCTCCTCCTCACAGCTAGAATAGAATGGGAAATTACCACACTCTCTGGAGTTGCTAGACAAAGCGATTGGACGGGATGGGATACACCCTAGAATACTGAAGAACATAAGAACATAAGAAATGCCATACTGGGTCAGACCGAGGTCCATCAAGCCCAGTATCCTGTTTCCAACAGTGGCCAATCTAGGTCATACGTACCTAGCAGTTTCCCCAAAAGACACAGGTTCTGCAGTGCTTGTACTAGGCCAAGCATTGATATCCTGGGTCCCTTTTTAATAGTGGTTTATGGACCTTTCCTCCAGGAACTTGTCCAAACCTTTTTTAAACCCAGCTATACTAACAGCCCTTACTACATCCTCCGGTAACAGATTCCAGAGTTTGATTACACGTTGAGAGAAGAAATATTTTCTCCTATTTGTCTTAAATAGTTTACCCTGTAGCTTCATTACATGCCCCCTAGTCCTTCTATATTCTGATAGCGTATAAGAACATAAGAAGGAAGTTGAGGACGTTCTAGTAGCTCCACTGACTCACTTTACACAAAAGCGGAAGTAAGGATGTGGTTGAAAACTACAGGCCAGTTAGTTTAACTTCGGTGGTGAGTAAAAATTATTAAACGCTGCTGAAAGAGAAAATAGTGAGGTTTCTGGAGTCTAGCGGATTACAGGATCCGAGGCAGCATGGATTCACCAGAGACAGGTCTTGTCAGACAAATCTAATTGATTTCTTTGATTGGGTGACCAGGGAGTTGGACCGAGGGAGAGCTCTAGATGTGGTGTATTTAGATTTCAGTAAAGCCTTTGACACTGTTCCTCACAGGTGACACAAACAAACTGAGCACCCTAGGGATGGACCCTAAAGTTACTGCTTGGGCTAGAAATTGTTTGGGTGGGAGGCGACAAAGAGTACAGAACATGGACGTCCACTCTGAGGAGAAGGATGTTACCAGTCATGTGCCCCAGGGATCAGTTCTTGGTCCAATTCTTTTTAACCTCTCTGTTAGTGATATAGCCGAAGGGCTGTCGGGTAAGGTTCGCCTTTTTGCAGATGATACCAAAATCTGCAATAGAGTAGACACCCAGGAAGGTATAGAAACCATGAGTAGGGATCTAGCTAAGCTTGAAGAATGGTCTAGAATCTGGCAGCTGGGATTTAATGTTAAAATGTAAGGTCATGCATTTTGGGCTTGCAGCAATCCAAGGGAGCAATATAGCATAGGGTGTGAAGTACTTTTGTCCATTAAAGAAGAGCGGGACCTAGGTGTGGTTGTGTCTGATCTTAAAGTAGCTAAACAGGTAGAAAAGGCGACGGCAAAAGCTAGAAGGATGCTTGGGTGCATAAGGAGAGGAATGGCTAGCAGAAAAAAGGACGTGATAGTGCCTCTGTATAAGTTTTTGGTGCGACCTCATTTGGAGTATAGTGTGCAATTCTGGAGACCGCACCTTCAAAAGGATGTGAACAGGATGGAGTTGGTGCAGAGGGTGGCTACTAAAATGGTTAGTGGTCTTCATTATAAAGCATATGAGGATAGACTTAAGGATCTTAATATGTACACCTTAGAGCAAAGGCGGGATAAAGGTGATATGATTGAGATGTTTAAATACCTCCATGGCATAAATGTTCAGGGGAAGAGAATAAGAATAAAATTACTCAGCATGTAGATAGTCATGGCCTAATGGGAGACAGCCAACATGGCTTTAGACAAGGAAGATCTTGTCTTACAAATGTGTTATGTTTTTTTTGAAAGTGTGAATAAACAGGTGGACAAAGGTGAGTCGGTTGATATAGTGTATCTGGACTTTCAGAAAGCCTTTGACAAGGTCCCTCATCAGAGACTTTTGGCAAAATACTTCAACCCTGTTGCTGCAATTTATTATCTCATGTATATAGTTCAACCTTGTGGTTGTACTATTATCTCATGCACATAGTTCTACCCTGTTAGCCAAGTTGGTACTCCTGTTCCTTGTAAAACCAAACAGATTGTTGTCTTGGTCGTTTTGTTATATTGTAAACCGCGCTGATACCGAATAGTGCGGTATATAAGCAACTGTAATAAATAAATAAATAAAATTAAAAAGTCATGGGATAGGAGGCAGTGTACTGTTGTGGATCAGGAACTGGTTAAAAGATGGAAAGCAGAGGGTAGGGCTTGAGGACCAAGTTGCAGCCCTACAGATGTCTGCCAACGGTACAGAATGGAGATGAGCTACTGAAGCAGCCCGGACACGGTGGGCTGTGACTCAACCCTGCAAGGGAAGGTCTGCTGCCCTGTTAGCCCAGGTGATAACAGTCCGCCACCCATATGGACAAGGTACGCTTGGAGACAGGCAACCCCAAGTTGTTTGGGTCAAAGGAGACAAAGAGCTGAGTAGCCCTTCTATGACCCTTAGTACACTCAATGTAGAAAGACAAGGCCCTTCTACAGTCCAGGGTATGCAGGACTTCCTCAGCCCGGCTGGCATGGGGCCTAGGGAAGAATGTTGGAAGAACCACCTCCTGATTGAGTTGGAAAGAGGCGACTACCTTCAGGAGGAACTTAGGATGAGTCCTAAGGACTACCCTGTTCCTATAGAAACAAGTGTATGGCCTGTCACAGACCAGGGCTTGAAGTTCACTCACTCGTCTAGCCGAGGTCAGTGCCACTAGGAAAAGAGCCTTCCAAGAAAGGAAGCGGAGAGGACACGTAGCCATCAGCTCAAAGGGAGGGCGAGTAAGCTGCTGCAAGACCACATTCAACTCCCACTCAGGGGCTGGTGGATGGAGAGGAGGCTTTAGCAAGAGCAAGCCTCTGAGGAACCGTGACACCAAGGGGTGAACCAATAAAGAGTGCCCTTCCACCTGTTAGTGGTGGACTGCCAGAGCAGAAAGGTGTACCCGAACAGAATTGGACTTAAGACTCTGATTAGACAAGTGCAGTAGGTACTGAAGCACCACTGGCACAGGGCAGGAGAAAGGGTTCTCCTGGCATTTGTCACACCACAAGGAGAACCATTTCCACTTCAGGGCATAGGTCTTTCTGGTGGATTGCTTCCTAGAGGCCAAGACCACCTCTTCAACTTCCTGAGGCAGGCCCCAGGGAGCCAGCACTACCCTTGCAGCCTCCAGGCCATCAAATTGAGAGTTTTGAGATTGGGGTGCAGAAGGGAACCCTGATCCTGAGAAAGAAGATCGGGTTGCAACCTGTCAGACGGCTGCCTGGGTGAGAATCTTCACAGTCTTGGCAAGTGCATATCTCTATATGATTTGCAAGGGATTGTGGGCAATGTAGTTCATTCACACCAGACACAGCTGCTGACAATTATTTAGTTGTGCTCAAGGGCTAAAGCCAATAAGATATTTATTTATTTATGGGGTTATTTCTCCCAACATAGATATGCTTGGTAGCACATAAATCAGGTTACTTGCTTTCAGTGTTAACTTGGAAAAACAAAGTCAAAATCAGGAAAACAACAAATGAAAAGCCACAAAGCAAGAAAAAAACTGTTCTTTTCAGGTTAACTTCTGATTACTTCCCACATAGATTCAGAAGTGATTCTCTCCTAGCTCACAAGCAATTAGGTAAGGCTTAATTGCTAGCAGTTATCCAGCTGAAACCCCTTAGCTGGCTTGCTTTCTACTGTGTGGGTCAAATCCTGCTTCAGGAGCTTTTCTGAGTAGATTAAAGAACAAGTTTATATTTCTTTGTGATGGTTGCTGTACTTTGTAACAGAAAGTTACCAACGGAGTTTAGATAGAGAGCAGTCCATATAAACACATTCTTCATCTGCTATTATTCCCCCTTGTTCAACAAGCATAGGTTCAATATCATGGATTGGCACAGATGAATCTCTCAATGGAGCACTTTCAGGAGAATACTTGTTTCCCTGCTGTCTTTCAAGGTTATAGCTAGGGCATAGATCAGTGTTCATACCTGAGCTTCCATTGCTGTTAGAGTTCCTCTCTATATAGCCTGGCCAGTATGTAGTCCAGTTCTTATGTCCAGCCTTCCAATCCAGATCCCTGGACACTGGATCTCTCTTCACATACCTTCTGGCACGGGTCTTAGGGTCCCTTCCACGTGCAGCCGTCTCCCTCACAGGTAGTGTCTGGAGATTCCTAGCTCTGCAGCACCATTCCTCTGGCTTTCCCCAGTCCAATGGTGTATGCTGGCCCTTGGAATACCTCCCAGTATACGTACTGCTTTGGACTCTTCTAGACCTCTCAAAGGCTTTTCTCCTCTTTCTTCCAGAGGGTCTCTTTCCCTCTCTTTCCGTCCGGTTTGGCTTCTGCTTCTGATGATCCTTCAGATGAAACTGATGATCCTTCTCTGGATATCCAAGGTGATCATGAAGATGGTCATCTGTAGAATAAACTCTACTCTTATTCTGCCTAGATGAGTGCTCCTCCCTAACACAGCGCAGCTGTGCTGAATCAGGCCCCGCCCTTTGAGATGAGTGCTTAGGGATTACCTCATAGCCCTCCTGATTGAACACATGTTTCCCCACTTCAGCTCCTCTAATGGCTGTTGGAAACCTGGTGCATTCTGGGACTGGTAGTCTTTTATGGGAAAATTCTATTTTCTTATTTCTACCAGAACTGACAGGTTGCTTGTTCAGAGTCACTTCACCTTTTTTATAGCTCCTCCCTGAGCTATGATAAGCTTCCTTATCACAAACCCCAGAGGGAGTGGGGTGTCCACCACCAGCTGTAACAGAAGCGGGAACCAGGGCTGCCTCGGCCATCTGGGGGCTACCAGTATGACCGAGGCCCTGTCCCTTAGAATCTTGAACAAGGTTCGGGCCACCAGGGGCGTGGGAGGAAACGCATACAGGAGGCCCTTGGACCATGAGATCAGGAAGGCATCCGCTGCGAATCTCGTGGGATGCGGTTGCCTGGAGCAGAACTGGGGCAGCTGCCGGTTCAGGGGACTGGCAAAGAGGTCTATGGATGGAAGTCCCCATTTCAGGAAAATGTTCTGAACCACCAAAGGGTGCAGTTGCCATTTGTGAAGCTGTAGAACACTGCTCAATCTGTCTGCCAGGAAATTTTCGTGGCCAGGAAGATAGATCGCCCTGAGCAGCATATTGTGTCGAAGTGTAAAAGAGCATAGGGCCTGTGCCTCCTGACACAGGAGCCTGGACCCCGTGCCCCCTTGTTTGTTCACATAGAACATCGCCACCTGGTTGTCTGTCTGCACCAAGACAGATTGGTGGGCCAGGGTGTGAGAGAAGGCCTTGAGGGCTAAGCGTATCGCCCTGAGTTCCAGGAGATTGTTTTGTTGTGTGGCCTCCCATGGAGACCACAGGCCCTGTGTGCACTTGTCCAGACAATGTGCACCCCAGCCCTGCAAGGAGGCATCGGTTGTGAGTACCACAGTGGAAACAGGTACCTGAAAAGGAATTCCCTGTAGAAGGTTGGACACCCTTACTTTGTCTCTTAGGTTTCCTGTAGCCTGCCTCCACTGAGCCCTGAGACATCACTGTGCAGGCCTCATATGCAGGCGGGCATTGGGGGTCACATGCACTGTTGAAGCCATGTGGCCCAGAAGCTTTAAACAAAGTCTGGCAACCAGTGGGTTGTCGAGAAACTGGCTGGCCAAGTCCATCAGCCTTCCCGCCCTGTCTTCTGGCAAGTAAGCTTTTGCGTGCAGGGAGTCTAACCATGCTCCTATGAACTCCAGGTTCTGGGAGGGGAGCAAAGTGGACTTTGCGAAGTTTATGACAAAGCCTAGTTGTTGGAGAGAGACAGTACGGAGGGTGGCTTGCCTGGCCTCCTGGAGAGTCTGACCCCTGATGAGCCAGTCGTCCAGGTAGGGGAAGACAAAGATACCCTGGCTTCTCAAGTAGGCTGCCACCACCGCCAGGCACTTTGTGAAGACCCGTGGGGCGGAGGTTAGGCCAAAGGGCAGTACTCGGTACTGAAAATGGTTTCCTCCTACCACGAACCTTAGGTATTTTCTGTGGTCTGGATGAATGAGGATGTGAGTGTATGCATCATTCAGATTTAAGGAGCATAGCCAATCTCCCTGCTGGAGGTAGGGCAGCAGTGTTCCAAGAGTAAGCATCTTGAACTTTTCCTTTTCCAAGAACTTGTTGAGATTTCTCAAGTCCAGAATGGGCCGGAGACCTCCAGTTCTCTTTGGCACAAGAAAATACCTGGAGTAGAAGCCCTGCCCCAGCAGGTGGGGAGGTACAAGCTCCACCGCCCTGTCTTGAAGAAGACCTTGCAGTTCCTGGAGAAGGAGTTCCTGATGCAGAGTAGGCCTTGGAGGCTCCCCTGGAAAGTAGGAGGGGGGTACCTGATTGAAATGGAGCAGATAGCCCTTCTGGACTATGCTCAGTACTGAAGCATCTCCTGTGATGGGCAGCCACTGGTGGGCAAACAGGGCCAACTGACCTCCCGTGCTGAGATGGGCCAGCAGAGATGGAGAGGCTATGCAGTGGGAGTCAAAAACCCCTTCCCTGCTGAGTAGGAGCAGGAGCTGGAGGCTTGGGGGCTTTCTGCCTACGGGGCCCATGTCCCTGCCCCTTGGCCTGCTGACCCTGCTGGGGAGGCCTGATAGTAAGGGAAAGATTTGTAGGCAGATGACTTCCTTGGGTAAAAGGTCTTTTTCCCCGAGCCCTTCTTCTTATGAGAAGGGGCAGAAGTTTTTCTGGACAACTTTGTCCTTGTCAGAGTCTCCGTCTCGAGCTCAGCGGCCTTTTCGGCCATGGGCTTGCCGAAGATGTTTTCACCCCGGCATGGGACATTGACCAACTTGTCCTGTACCCATGGCTCGAGGTCTGATGACTGTAGCCATGCCTGGTGTCGAGCACCGATGCCGGCCGCCGCTATTCGGGCCGAAGCCTCGAAGCCATCGTAGGCCACCCGGGAGATGAATTTGGAGCATTCCCGGATTCCCGAGGACAGGGACTTGAACCTCTGCAAAGGTTCCCCGGAGAGGCCAGCCGAGAACCCAGCCATTTCCTTAGCCAGGTCCCACAGGTACATGCCCATGTACAGCTGGTAGGACTGGACATGGCAAGCAAGCATTGAGCCCTGGAAGCACTTTCTGCCGATGGCATCCAGGCTTCGGGCCTCCCTACCGGGGGGCACCGCAGAGTGCATCTTCTGGCTCTTCAGACAATGCATGGCCGATTCCACAACCATAGAATGGTGCGGCAGCTGCGCCTTCTGGAACCCAGGGCTCTTTCGGACTCGATACATGGAATCGATCCGCTTGCTCAAAACCGGCGCCGAGGCCGGTGCCTCCCACATTCGGAAGAGGAGCCGTTCCAGCATCGGAGGAACTGGCACAGTAAAGGCCTCCCTCGGGGGAGAGTCATACTGTAGGGCATCGAGCTCTTCGGCTCTTCGGCTCCTCCTCGGGATCCGCAGAAACATTCAAAGCCTTGGCCATGTCCCTTACAAACTCCGAGAACCAGGTGTCCTACGGTGGGGACCTACTCTGGGGATCGGACTGCGGTGAGTCCGAAGGGACACACCGAGTCCGAAAGGTATCGGGGGACTCCTCGTCCTCCGTCTCCCACGCAGACTCATCCGAGGAAGAGTCGAGGGGCTCCGACCGTGCGGGCTCCGGTAGCACCCGCCCCGATGCCAGGGGCATCGGCATCGACGCCCTCGGCCCCGAATGGGAGGTCAAGGGGGACCGTGACCGAGTCCGGACTCGGGCTTTCATGGCTTCGAGAACCGGCTCAGTCTCCGGGGTCGACTTAGACGTCGACGTCCCGGTGGTCGGGGCAGATGCACCAGTCAAACTGGCCATCAGCACCCGCTGCTGATCCATGAAGGCAGACAGTCTGCACTCCAAGGCTGTCAGCCTGAGTCCAAGCTCAGGAGACTCAGCAGCCACTGACTCAGGCCCTGGCGGCGGGCCCGACGTCGGCTCCCTGGGAGGAGAGTCCTCGAGGACAACAGGACTTACGTACTCGACGGATTCTGGCGCTATACGAGGCACCTTAGGCGGCTTCTCCAGCTCTAAAGGCCCGGGGCGGCAGTCAGGGTTCCGGGACCTGGCCCTTGAGGAACCAGGGGTATCCTCTGACGCCGCCCTCACGAGCTTCCTCTTCCTCTTATGCTCCCGACTGGGGGACCCCCTTTCAGAGGAACCCCGACGAAGCTCAGGGTCAGACTCCCGAGACGTCGAGACCTCTGACGAGGTCCGGGCTTGTCCAGAGGCAGAGTCAGAAAAAATTCTCTCCTTCTGATGCTGCCGGCTTCTGAGTGCCTTGGTGGACATCTTCCCACACCGGACACAGACCTTGGGATCATGGTCTGGCCCGAGGCAACGCAGGCAGCAGTCGTGTGTATCAGTAAGAAACATGAGCTTCTTACAACGATCACACTTTTTAAAACCACTGGAGGCCATCAGGGAAAAAAGGGCCCCCGCGAGGTCTAAAGACCGGCCCTCCAGGGAAAAAGAAAAGAGCGCGAACGCGTGTCACGAAGGGCAAAAAACCAAAAAATAGAGATTGGGTCGATACCGGCGTACCGAACCCAGGCGGGAAGGGGAGCCGGCGTCGAACCGGACAAAAGAGAGCGAAAATCGCAGAAAAAAATCAAACTTTTCCGGGTGACACGGACTCACGTCCGTTGGGCTCCACGGAAAAAGAAAGACTGAGCAATATGGCACCTTTGGGTGGGAAGGGGACCGCGCATGCGTGGGTGTATTCCCAAAGGCTTTCTTTGAAAGCTGGGGAAATGCTCCGCATGGGGCTCCATTGACGTCGATGTCACCCATATGTGAGGACTGACTTCCTGCTTGGTCCTGGAGAATAGTGAGGTTTCTGAAGTCCAGCAGATTACAGGATCCAAAGCAGCATGGATTCACCAGAGGCAGGTCTTATCAGACAAATCTGATTGATTTCTTTGACTGGGTGACCAGGGAGTTGGACCGAGGGAGAGCCCTAGATATGGTGTATTTAGATTTCAGTAAAGCCTTTGACACCGTTCCTCACAGGTGACTTATAAACAAACTGAGCACCCTAGGGATGGACCCTAAAGTTACTGCTTGAGTTAGAAATTGGCTGAATAGGAGAAGACAAAGGGTAGAAGTAAATGGAGCTCACTCAGAAGAGAAAGAGGTTACCTGTGGTGTGCCCCAGGGATCTGTCCTTGGTCCGATTCTTTTGACATTTTTGTTAGTGATATAGCGGAAGGGCTGTCAGGTAAGGTTTGCCTCTTTGCGAATGATATCAAAATCTGCAATTGAGTAGACACCTAGGAAGATGTAGATAACATGAAGAGGGATGTAGATAAGCTTGAAGAATGGTCTAGAATTTGGCAGCTGAGATTTAATGTTAAAAAATGCAAGGTCATGCATTTGGGCTGCAGCAATCCAAGGGAGAAATATAGTATAGGGAGTGAAGTACTTTTGACCACTAAAGAAAAGCGGGACTTAGGCGTGATTGTGTCTGATGATCTTAAAGTAGCTAAACAGGTAGAAAAGGTGACAGCAAAAGCTAGAAGGATGATTGGGTGCATAAGGAAATGAATGGCCAGCAGAAGAAAGGAGGTGATAGTGCCTCTATATAAGTCTTTGTTGCGACCTCATTTGGAGTATTGTGTGCAATGCTGGAGACCACAACTTCAAAAGGATATAAATAGGCTGGAGTTGGTACAGAGGGTGGCTACTAAAATGGTTAGTGGTCTTCATTATAAAGCTTATGAGGACAGGCTTAAGGATCTTAATATGTACACCTTAGAGGATAGAGGTGATATGATTGAGACTTTAAATACCTCCGTGGCATAAATTCCCAGGAGGAGAGCCTCTTTCGATTGAAAGCAAGCTCTGCTATGAGGGGACATGGGATGAGGGTGAAAGGGGATAGATTCAGGAGTGATATGTGGAAATATTTCTTTACGGAAAGAGTGGTGGATCCGTGGAATAGTCTCCTAGTTGAGATGGTAGAATTCAAAGAAGCATGGGACAAACACAGAGAATCTCTAAAGGAAAAAAGGGACTGTTGTAGTGATTGATATGGAAGGACAGTCTAGATAGGCCATGTGGTCTTTTTCTGTAATCATGGGGCTTGTTTACAAAGCCGCGGTAGCGGTTCGCGGTCGTTATCGGAGCCGCGGCCCCATTGAAATCAATGGGGTCGCGGCTCCGATAACAATCGCGAACCGTTACCGCAGCTTTGTAAACAAGCCCCCATGTTTCTATTGCACACATATATCATTATTGACAATGTTGTATAAGTGCATTCATTCTACTGCTCCTCGCTATTTTTCCTCTTTCTTCTCTCCCTACACCCTTCTCATGAACTCCGCTCTTCCACTGGTTTTCTTCTGTCTATGCCCTTTTCTTCCACTGCCAACTCCAGACTTTGATCTTTTCACCTTGCTGCTCCTTATGCTTGGAACAAACTACCTGAATCTCTGCGACAAGTTTCATCTCTTCCCCTTTTCAAGTCCATGCTGAAGGCTCACCTCTTTGAGGCTGCCTTTGGATCCTGATCTCTTGTTCTCCTTGTATTTCCTTACCTTTCCCTATTTATACCCTTGTTTTCATCTATCGTATTGTCTGTCTTAATTAGATTGTATGTTCTGACGTGCAGGGAACATCTTTTATATGTATCTGTACAGTGCTGTGTACGCCTTGCAGCACTATATAAATGATTAGTAGTAGTAGTAGTAGTTTTCTCCTCTCCCTCTATTATTTCTACATTTCTTGGTTTCATCATCTCCAAAGAGGAAACAGGGAAGGATGCAAGCAACCACCAACTCTCCATGTCTGGAACAGAGCACAAGCTGAACTCAGGTCACTTAAACCACAAGCATGCATCCTAACTACTAGTACCTCATGGTCTACCTCACAGTCCTGCACACTATAACACCCTACACACATGCAACCAGACCCAACACACAGGCACCACTGTTCCACCTCCTGCCTATCCAACCACACAAATGCCCTAGACGTCCCTCCCACAGGGGAACCAGCATACCAAGCTAACAGCACGCAAGATGCATAATACCGCAAGTACACCACTCATGCATTCCACACACAGCGCACACACCAACCCAATCATAACATCCGCAATCAGATGCGCATTACTGAATGCTAGATCAATCAGAAACAAGCACAATACTATCCACGACCTTATTCTGGACCAAAAACTGGACATAATCTGCATCACCGAAACCTGGCTCGATGACTGTTCATTACCAGAGACACCACATTCAAGCCACCACAAACAATCAGCATTCTAAACAAAACTATAGCAATCAAGGACGAAGTGAGGTACCTGGGCATTACCCTGGACAGATCTCTGAACCTACAATCTCACATTACTAAAACTGCAGCAAAAGCCTACCACCGATTGAGGATTATCAGAAAACTCAAACCAATCCTTGACCAAGACCACTTCCGCACAGTTTGCCAAGCAGTCATCACCCCACTGCTAGACTATGGAAACTCACTATACCAAGGCCTCCCCCAGCAGTCTATTCACCCACGCCAAATGGTGCAGAATACTGCAGCATGCATCATCACGGGCACTACAAGATCTGAACACATCACCCCCGTCCTGCGACAGCTGCACTGGCTCCCAATAATTGCAAGGGCAAAATTCAAATCAATCCTGAACATTTTCAAAATCTTCCACCAGATGCGCTCCAGGATGTAATAACCAAGGATGTCAGTAACAGGCCTAGAAAAACCAACAATGACAACAGGATCACCTTACCCATAGGCTATCACAAGACTAAGCAAGTAACATCTAAGAGAACTCCCTCGTTACTGGCGCCTGCATTATGGAACTTCCTCCCCATGTACATAAGGACCCTAAATGATACCAAGGACTTCCGCAAAGCTCTCAAGACCCATCTCTTTACCGAGGCCTATGAGCAGCCACCTTAAGTTGCCAAGCACTAGGTACCACCCAAGTGGCCCACTAGCTACTCTCACTACTTAGCCCCAACCGCCCATCCCCATTTAGACCTATAAGTAGATTGCTTTTTACATATGTGAATCGTATCTTCTCCTGTTGAATGTATGCCTCCCAATGTCTTGTTGACCACTTTGATTGAAGGATAAGGTGGTATACAAAACTGTCTAAATAAATAAATAAAATCTCACTCCTCTATGCTTTTCTCCTAGTCTCTCTTCTACCTTGCCCTTCTTTTGCTCCTTTTCTCCTCTACCCAACCCTTCCATTTCTTCCCTCATCTTTTTTCACAAATTTTACCAAACAGCAGTAGAGCACTGCTTCTTTTCATGTCCTGCTTCCCTTGAAAAGGAAGTGCTGGGATCGAGGGAGGAAGTGGGCTGCAGGGTGGAGCAGCACTGCTCATGGTGACAGACCCCAGAGCTTGTGCAGCTTTCACTGCTGCATTTAGAGTGCTGAAGGCAGTGCTGTTATTGGTTTAGTGGGATTGTCACTCAGAAAAACTGCTTTGGGCCCAGCACCACTACAATAGCATTGCCCAAAACATCACTTCCTGAGCATAGTCACATTGTAACTATTGGTAATTAGCATTAGATAGATGGAAGGTAGCTTGGAAAAAAACATCATGTTTTTGCCTATGGGCATCAGTGGGCCCCCCCGCCCCCCCCCCTGCTACCCCCCTCCCCCCTTGGTATGCAGGGCCTACAATAGTTGCCCCTTTTGCCCATAGGTAAAAGCAGCCCTATCCCAGAGTACAAAGCTTTGTGGGCTGCTGTTTAAATTTGGTTCGCTATATGATGGGAAGCCAATGTTTGTCCATAGGAGAGGAGTTACGTGGTTGAATTTGGTTGCTTTGCTACGAACATAAGATATGCCATACTGGGTCAGACGAAGTTTGATGGCTGCATTTTGTATTTGTTGAATTTGTATTTGTTGTATTTGTGAAATTGGTATTACTGATACTGTTGTAGATGGTGTTGCAAAAATCAACACATGACATAAGAACATAAGATATGCCATACTGAGTCAGACCAAGGTCCATCAAGCCCAGTATCCTGTTTCCAACAGTGGCCAATCTAGGTCATACGTACCTAGCAGTTTCCCCAAAAGACACAGGTTCTGCAATGCTTGAACTAGGTCAAGCACTGATATCCTGGGTCCCTTCTTAATAATGGTTTATGGACCTTTCCTCCAGGAACTTGCCCAAACCTTTTTTAAACCCAGCTACACTAACAGCCTTTACTACATCCTCCGGTAACAAATTCCAGAGTTTGATTACACGTTGAGTAAAAAAATATTTTCTTTTATTAGTCTTAAATAGTTTACCCTGTAGCTTCATTGCATGTCCCCTAGTCTTCCTATATTCTGATAACGTAAACAGTCGATCTACGTTTACCCGTTCCACTCCGTTCATTAATTTATAGACTTCTATCATATCTCCCCTCAGCTGTCTCTTTTCCAGGTTAAAGAGTCCTAACCTTTTTAGCCTTTCTTCATAGGAGTATCCTTCCATCCCCTTTACCATTTTGGTGGCTCTTCTCTGAACCTTTTCTAATAACACTATATCCTTTTTAAGATACGGCGACCAGAATTGCACACAATATTCAAGGTGCGGTCTCACCATGGAACGGTATAGAGGCATTATAATATCTTTTGTTTTATTTTCCATTCCTTTCCTTATGATACCTAGCATTCTATTTGCTCTCTTGGCTGCCGCAGCACACTGGGCCGACGGTTTTAACATGTTATCCACCATGACGCCTAAATCTTTTTCCGGGGTGGTGGTTCCTAATGTGGAACCTTGCATCGTGTAACCATAGTTTGGGTTGTTCTTCCCTAGGTGCATAACTTTGCACTTGTCCACATTAAATTTCAACTGCCCAGTCTTCCAATTTAATAAGATCCTCTTGCAATTTTCCACAATCCTCTTGGGTTTTAACAACTTTAAATAGTTTTGTGTCATCTGCAAATTTGATAACTTCACTCGTTATTCCATTTTCCAGGTCATTTATGAATATGTCAAAAAGCAGCGGACCCAGCACAGATCCCTGGGGTACACCACTATTCACCTTTCTCCATTGGGAAAATTGGCCATTTAGCCCAACCCTCTGCTTTCTATCTTTTAACCAGTTCCTGATCCACAGTAGTACACTGCCTCCTATCCCATGACTCTTTAGTTCTGCCAAAGGTCTCTGATGAGGGACCTTGTCAAAGGCTTTCTGAAAGTCCAGATACACTATATCAACCGACTCACCTTTGTCCACCTGTTTATTCACACTTTCATAAAAACATAACAGATTAGTAAGACAAGATCTTCCTTGTCTAAAGCCATGTTGGCTGTCTCCCATTAGTCCATGACTATCTACATGCTGAGTAATTTTATTCTTTATGATGGTTTCTACCATTTTCCCCGTACTGACGTCAGGCTCACCGGTCTGTAGTTTCCCGGATCACCCCTCGAACCCTTTTTAAAAATTGGTGTTACATTGGCGATCCGCCAATCTTCAGGTATTAGAGATGATTTTAATGATAGTTCACAGATTACTAATAGCAGGTCTGCAATCTCATATTTCAGTTCTTTCAACACCCTTGGATGTATACCATCCGGCCCAGGTGATTTGCTACTCTTCAGTTTATCTAATAGTTGTAATACATCTTCCCGATGTATCGATATTTCCTTCAATTCTTCCGCACCTTTAAATACCACTTCAGTCATGGGTAACATCCCTACATCTTCCTCAGTAAAGACCGAAGCAAAGAATTCATTCAGTCTCTCCGCTATCGCCTTGTCGCCTCTTAGTGCCCCTTTAACTGCTCTATCATCTAATGGTCCAACTGACTCTCTCACAGGTTTTTTGCTACGAATGTACTTGAAAAAATCTTTATTTCGCGTTTCTGCTTCCACAGCAAGCTTCTTCTCAGCTTCTCTCTTTGCCTTCTTTATCAATGCCTTGCATTTGACCTGCCAGTGCTTGTGCTGTTTCCAGGTTTCATCGTTTGGCTCTTTTTTCCATTTCCTGAAAGATGCTTTCTTGGCAACAACAGCTTCTCTGACCTCACCTTTAAACCATGCTGGAAGTTTTTTGGACTTCCTTCCACTTTTCTTAAAGTGTGGAATACAGCTGGTCTGGGCTTCCAAGAGAGTATTTTTCAACAACACCCAAGCTTGATGTAAGTCTTTAACCTTTGAAACTGCTCCTTTTAGTTTTTTCTTAACTATTTTCCGCATTTTTTCATAGTCTCCCTTTCGAAAGTTAAAAGGTAGTACTGTGGATTTCCTTACTATCCCTCCTCCACTAATTAAATCAAAGGCGATCATGCTATGATCACTATTGCCAAGTGGCCCCAACACCCTTATCTCTTGCACTAGATCTGGTGTTCCACTAAGGACTAGGTCTAATATGGCTTCCCCTCTCGTCGGTTCATGGACCAGCTGCTCCAAGAAGCAGTCATTTATGTCATCTAGGAACTTTATTTCCCTAGCATGTACTGCCGTGACACTGACCCAGTCGATACCGGGGTAATTGAAATCGCACATTATTATTACCGCACTGTAACGTTTGTTAGCTTCCTTGATTTCTTTGAGCATTTCATCATCCATTTGTTCATTCTGGCCAGGCGGTCGATAGTACACCCCCACCGCCATCGCCTTCCCCTTTTTACATGGAATTTCAATCCATAGAGATTCTACAGCAAATTTTGTTTCCTGCAAAACTTTAATCCTTTCTGACTCAATGCTCTCTCTAACATAGAGCGCAACCCCTCCACCAATTTGATGAGCTCTATCATTACGATATAGTTTGTACCCAGGTATCACAGTGTCCCATTGATTGTCCTCCTTCCACCATGTCTCTGATATTCCAATCACATCTAACCTATCATTTAGTGCTATATATTCTAACTCTCCCATCTTATTTTTTAGACTTCTAGCATTTGCATACAAGCATTTTAGAGACTGTATTTTATTCATATTAATTTGGCTATTGGTAGACATGGGTAATTTGGGATCTTTAAGCTCTGTCTGCTCCATACTCGAGGGCATTTGGGCTACTTTACTCTTTTTTGGAACCTCTCTGCTTTTGGTAGTATCCTTCAAGGATACATTCTTCCGAACCATCTGCTCTTGGGTGACTGTCGGCTTTCCCCTATTATCTAGTTTAAAAGCTGCTCTCTCTCTTTTTTAAAGGTTAATGCCAGCAGCCTGGTTCCATCCCGGTTAAGGTGAAGCCGATCCCTTCGGAAGAGCCCCTCCTTTCCCCAGAATGTACCCCAGTTCCTAACAAATCCAAACCCCTCATCTCTGCACCATTGTCTCATCCACGCATTGAGACTCCGGAGCTCTGCCTGCCTTTTGGGTCCTGCACGTGGAACGGGAAGCATTTCGGAGAACGCTACCCTGGAAGTTCTGGATTTCAACTTCCTACCTAAAAGCCTAAATTTAGCCTCCAGAACCTCCCTACCACATTTTCCTATGTCATTGGTACCGACATGTACCAAGACAGCAGACTCCTCCCCAGCACTATCTAAGACCTTATCTAGGTGGCGCGTGAGGTCTGCTACCTTCGCACCAGGCAGGCATGTTACCAGGCGATCCTTACGTCCACCAGCCACCCATCTATCTACATGCCTAATGATCGAATCACCAACTATAATGGCTGTCCTAACCCTTCCCTCATAGGCACATGGCCCTGGAGAAACTTCCTCGGTGCAAGAGGGTTTTACATCACCTGGAGGACAGGTCCTAGTTACAGGATCACTTCCTGCCACACCAGGGTGATGCTCTCCTGTCACGTGACCTCTCTCCTCCATGGCAACAGGGATGCTGCCAGACTGGAGCTGGGACTTCAGGACTATATCCCTGTAGGTCTCATCTATGTACCTCTCCTGTCTTTCTGATGTTTTCCAAGTCTGCTACTCTAGCCTCTAGAGAATGGACTCATTCCCTGAGAGCAAAGAGCTCCTTGCACCTAGTGCACACATAAGACCTCTCACCAACTGGGAGAAAATCATACATGACATGACTTGTATGAGCATAAGAGTATGGAGCACTGAGGGATTTAGGAATATTTTTTACAGACCATAATTTGCAAAGAATGAAGAAAGAGGATTTCATTATAGAGGAGATTTGGAGAGTAAAACTTACTTTGTAATCTGTGATACAGCCAAGGTATCTGATTGAGTGAGCCATGGTGACAGGGAAATCGTCTATGACACGTGAAATGGTAAGTTTAGTAGGGTAGCTAGTGACTCACATGGATTTAGTTTTAGAGTGATTAAGCTTGAGTTGACTGGTAGTAAACCAGTAGCTTACCGAGTTGAGCCTTGCTAGACGGGGAAGCTGTAATACTAGAGGGCATAACATGAAGATGTAAGGGGGTAAACTGAAAGGCAACGTCTGGAAATATTTTTTCACTGAAAGTGTGGAGGATAACTGGAATGCCACGTGTCAGACAGCTGCCTGGGTGAGAATCTTCACAGTCTTGGCAAGTGCATATATCTATATGATTTGCAAGGGATTGTGGGCAATGTAGTTCATTCACACCAGACACAGCTGCTGACAATAATTTAGTTGTGCTTGAGGGTAAAGCCAATAAGATATTTATTTATGGGGTTATTTCTCCCAACACAGATATGCTTGGTAGCACATAAATCAGGTTACTTGCTTCCAGGGTTTAACTTGGAAAAACAAAGTCAAAATCAGGAAAACAACATTCAAACTTGTCAGGCATTAGCTAATGTTTTCTTAGCATATATCAAACAACAAACGAAAAGCCACAAAGAAAGAAAAAAACTGTTCTTTTCAGGTTAACTTCTGATAACTTCCCACATAGATTCAGAAGTGATTCTCTCCTAGCTCACAAGCAATTAGGTAAGGTTCAATTGCTAGCAGTTATCCAGCTGAAACCCCTTAGCTGGCTTGCTTTCTACTGTGTGGGTCAAATCCTGCTTCAGGAGCTTTTCTGAGTAGATTAAAGAACAAATTTGTATTTCTTTGTGATGGTTGCTGTACTTTATAACAGAAAATCACCAAAGGAGTTTGGACAGAGAGCAGTCCATATAAACACATTCTTCATCTGCAATCATTCCCCCTTCTTCAACAAGTATGGGTTCAATATCATGGATTGGCATAGATGAATCTCTCAATGGAGCACTTTCAGGAGAATACTTGTTTCCCTGCTGTCTTTCAAGGTTATAGCTAGGGCATAGATCAGTGTTCATACCTGAGCTTCCATTGCTGTTAGAGTTCCTCTCTATATAACCTGGCCAGTATGTAGTCCAGTTCTTATGTCCAGCCTTCCAATCCAGATCCCTGGACACTGGATCTCTCTTCACATACCTTCTGGCATGGGTCCTAGGGTCCCTTCCACGTGCAGCCGTCTCCCTCACAGGTACCCTCTGCAGATTCCTAGCTCTGCAGCACCATTCCTCTGGCTTTCCTCAGTCCAATGGTGTATGCTGGCCCTTGGAATGCCTCCCAGTATACGTACTGCTCTGGACTCTTCTAGACCTCTCAAAGGCTTTTCTCCTCTTTCTTCCAAAGGGTTTCTTTCCCTCTCTGTCCGTCCGGTTTGGCTTCTGCTTCTGATGATCCTCCTGATGATGAAGATGATCAAGCTCAAGCTGATTCTCAAGATACTGATTCTCTGTAGAATAAACTCTACCTTTATTCTGCCTAGATGAGTGCTCCTCCCTAACACAGCGCAGCTGTGCTGAATCAGGCCCTGCCCTTTGAGATGAGTGCTTAGGGATTACCTCATAGCCGTCCTGATTGAACATACGTTTCCCCACTTCAGCTCCTCTAATGGCTGTTGGAAACCTGGTGCATTCTGGGACTGGTAGTCTTTTATGGGAAAATTCTGTTTTCTTATTTCTACCAGAACTGACAGATTGCTTGTTCAGAGACACTTCACCTTTTCTATAGCTCCTTCCTGAGCTATGATAAGCTTCCTTATCACACACGTCAGGCGCCTTCTCTGAACCTTCTCAAATCCAGGCTGAAACCTCACCTCTTCGCTGCCACTTTCGGATCTTGACTCACCTGATCTCCTTTATGTTTCCTTGCCATTCCCCCTAGATGCACCCCGTGCCTATAGCTACTGTGTTGTTTGTCTCCATTAGATTGTAAGCTTTGATGAGCAGGGACTGTCTTTTACATGTGTCTGTGCAGAGCTGTGCACTCCTTCTAATGCTATAAAAATGTTCAGTAGTATTAGTAGTAGTAATTCCCTTCCAGTGGAAGTGGTGGGGGCAAATACAGTGACAGAATTCAAAATGGCATGAGACAGACACAGTGGATCCCTTTATAGCAACAGCATAAAACCAAAATAAACTTAACCATCTCTTGTTGTTGTTGTTGTTAACCATCTCTTAGATCTCACAAATACAGGAGATCTGCATGGAGCGGTGGGTACACCCCTAAACAAAGCATGGGGAGGGTGACCTGCATGGAGTGACGGGTGCACCTATTCTTGACACCTTGCTGGGCAGACTAGATGGACCATGCTGGTCTTTATCTGTCGTCATATACTATGTTACTAAGTTTGGAACTGATGGGTTAGTGTAGTTGACTAGTTGAATGTCATCTGCATAATAAGAACCTGAAATTCCATGATTTTGGATTAGGGTGGGTAGTAGATTATGCGAGAGACAGAATCTCACATTCCGGAGTTTAGAGGATATGTAGAAGATGAGCAGGAGTTAAAAGTGACTTGAAATATGTGGTTCTCTAGAAATGTTTATGTTTATTTAGTTATTACACCAAGGCAATTTACAATTGCATAAATACATACAGTAATGGCCGAGGCTGAAAAGAGAAGGGAACTACAATATGTGACAGGATAGAAACAATACAATCACAAACAGAGTGAAGAGTAATGAGAGAAAGACAGATGACCATGGAGGGTTAGGAGATAGTGGGAGGCAGATCAAATGCACAACAGAGAAGGTGAGTCTTCAGAAGGTTCTTGAATTTGGGGAAGGAGGATTCCTGGTGGAGAGCAGAGGGAAGGGAGTTCCAAAGGGAAGGACCAGGGAAAAAAAAAGCAGAGTGATGGGTGGTTTGAAGGTGAGCACGTGATGGAGATGGAAGAACCAAGCAGTTGACATAAATCGAACGAAGGTTGCGGGTGGGGGTGTGAAACTGAAGCAAGTCTGTTAGATATTGTGGAAAGGAGGCATATATGGCACGACGGGCCAAAATGAGAACCTTATAGCAGATGCAGAAAGCCAGTGGAAGCCAATGTAGATGAATTAGAATAGGTGTAATATGGTCCCGGCGAGCGGTGTAAGTGATGATCTGAGCAGCGATATTCAGTAGTAACTGGAAATAGTATAATTGGGATTGAGTGATGCCAGCATGGGCCAGATTGCAGAAGTCAAGACGAGACATGACTAGTGACAGAAGAATGGTGGTCAGTGCCTGTGAGGACAAGAAGGGACAGATGTCACGTATCTGGCGAAGGTAGAAGAAAGACCGGCAGGTAAGGAATGACAGTGCAGTATCCAAAGTCACACCAGTGGAATGGTAAAATTAGAAAGAACTGGTGCTGTTGGGGAACATGGGCTAACAAACGTGAACCAAATTGCGAGCATTTTAGAAAGATTCAGATGTAGATAGTTGGTAGTGAGCCAGTCAGAGATCTGAGCTAAGCAATCATTGAGAGGGGAAAGATCTGGTTGCTGGGGATTGGTATGATGAAGTAGGATTATGTTGTTGGTGTAATAATACACTGACAGACTGGATTATTGTACGAGGAGAGTGAGCAGGATTCGAAAGATATTGAATAAAAGGGGTGCAAGGACAGAGACCTGGAGATCCCTGCAGCAAAAAGAGACAGGATCAAAGAAAGTACCACCTGAGAACACAAAGAACATGAGAAGAGAAAGGAATGGAACCACTGAAATACTGTCCCCTGAAGACCACGTAGGCAAGAAAGAAGGATAGAGTGACCACTAAGTTGAAAGCTGCCGAGAGAGCAAGGGAAACTGCTAAAGAGATGTCCCCATGGTCATGTGGAGGCATACAGCCCGATTCAATAACATGCACATCCGGCTTGCGGACACATCTAAATTATAAACGGGCCCAGTTTGAACCTAATTTCATATCCGTGGGTTTGGAAGTGCCCGCAGGTCTAGAATTGGGTATATGACATGCTTGGCAGGCATGGCACAGGCAAAGCGCTATTCATGGGTGCAGGCACGGGCCATGCAATGTAATAGAGAAACACGTCTCTCTCAATATTATCAGACATAGATAAGCGTTTTGGACGTCCCCGCACCCACTGTATTCTGAAACGTTACACGTTTTGGTTTCTATCTATCCCTGCGATGTATCCGGGGACACAATGCCTCTTAGGATGAGGGTTTTGAATTTGTTAGGAACTGGGGAACATTCTGGGGAAAGGAGGGGCTCTTCCGAAGTGATGGGCTTCACCTTAACAGGGATGGAACCAGGCTGCTGGCATTAACCTTTAAAAAGGACATAGAAACTAGATAATAGGGGAAAGCTGACAGTCGCCCAAGAGCGCATGGTTTGGAACAATGTATCCTTGAAGGATACTTCCAAAAAAATGAAGTGATACATTAAATACCTTTATGAATATGGGTAAACGGGGTAACATAAGGAAAGCGGTGTGTATAATTGCCCGTAGTATGGGAAATAAGATCCCTGATGTTGAAGCTTTGGTGGAAGTGGCCGACTTGGATTTAGTGGCAGTTACAGAAACATGCTTCACAGAAAACCATGACTGAGATGTAACTATACCAGGCTATACTTTATTCAGAAAGGACAGGGTAGGAAGAAGGGGAGGAGGAGTGGCACTATATGTAAAACATAATATTAAAGCTTTGGAATTACAGAGCTTAAAAGGGAGAGAGGAGGCATTGTGAGTTAAACTAGAAAGAGGGAAAGAGAAATCTATTTGCATTAGCATGATACACAGACCTCAATCACAAGACGAAGAGGTGGACAGAAAATTAATTGAAGACATATGACGCAGCATTGCTAGGAAAGGGGAAGTGCTACTGATAGGGGATTTCAATATGCCAGATGTTGATTGGCACAGTCCTGCTGCAGTATCATCTAGAAGTAAGGAGATCCTGGATTCTCTACAGGGAGAACTATTCGGGCAATTGGTAACAGAACCAACACGTGAAGGGGCCATACTGGACTTGGTGCTTACCAATGGTGAAAGTGTTTCTGTTGTTATAGTGGGAGATCATTTTGCATCCAGTGATCACCAGATGGTGTGGTTCAGTATTAGGACTACGGCTGTTAGAATCCATTCAAAAGTGAGGGTCTTAGACTTTAGGAAAACAAACTTTGCCAAGATAGGCCAATACCTCAGGGAGTCATTAGTGGGATGGGAACAGCTGGGGGATATAGAAACTGGGGGATGTAGAAACTGTGGACAAAACTAAAAGGGAATATTTTAAGGGCAACCAACCTTTTTGTTAAAATGGTAAATAAGGGTAAAAGGAAAAGGAGACCGCTATGGCTTTCAAAAGAAGTAGCTGAAAAGGTGAAGAAAAAGAGGGAGGCCTTCATGAAATACAAGAGATCACAGAAAGAGGAAGACAGGCATCTATATTTGGAAAAACTTAGAGAAGCTGGCAAAGTAGTCAGGAAAGCAAAGATTCAAAAAGAGGAGGAAATAGCCAATGCAATAAAATGGGGGGATAAGACATTTTTCAGATATGTTAGTGAGAAGAGGAAGGCCAAAAGTGGTATTGTCAGACTCAACGGTGAAGGGGAGGAATATCCAGAAGCTGATAAGGATAAAGCTTAACAAACATTTCTGCTCTGTGTTCACAGATGAAAAACAAGGAACAGGACCTCAGACAACATCCACAAACAGGAACAGAAGCGAGGGGCAGCTTGAACAATTTTCAGAAGACTGTGTTCGTGAGAAACTAGCTCAACTTAAAGTAGACAAAGCGATGGAACTGGATGGGATACACTCTAGAATACTGGGGAACGTTCTAGCAGCTCCAATGACTGACTTTTTCAATGCCTCGTTGGAGTCAGGAGTGGTGCCAAAGGACTGTAGAGAGGCTCATGTGATGCCTTTATGTAGGAATGTTACCCATGACTGAAGTGGTATTTACAGGTGCGGAAGAATTGAAGGAAGATGTATTACAACTATTAGATAAACTGAAGAGTAACAAATCACCTGGGCCGGTTGATATACATCCAAGGGTATTGAAAGAACTGAAATATGAGATTGCAGACCTGCTATTAGTAATCTGTGAATTATCATTAAAATCATCTGTAATACCTGAAGATTGGAGGATGGCGAACATAACACCAATTTTTAAAAAGGGTTCCAGGGGTGATTCGGGAACTACAGACTGGTGAGCCTGACGTCAGTACCGGGAAAAATGGTAGAAACCATCATAAAGAATAAAATTACTCAGCATGTAGATAGTCATGGACTAATGGGAGACAGCCAACATGGCTTTAGACAAGGAAGATCTTGTCTTACTAATCTGTTATGTTTTTTGAAGGTGTGAATAAACAAGTAGACAAAGGTGAGTCAGTTGATATAGTGTATTTGGACTTTCAGAAAGCCTTTGACAAGGTCCCTCATCAGAGACTTTTGGCAAAACTAAATAGTCATGGGATAGAAGGCAGTGTACTATTGAGGATCAGGAACTGGCTAAAAGATAGAAAGCAGAGGGTAGGGCTAAATGGCCAATTTCCCAATGAAGAAAGGTGAATAGTGGTATATCCCAGGGATCTGTGCTGGGTCCGCTGCTTTTTGACACGATGCAAGGTTCCACATTGGGAACCACCACCCAGGAAAAAGATTTAGGCATCATCTTGGATACCATAGAGACGGCTGAGGGGAGTTATGATAGAAGTCTATAAATTAATGAACGGAGTGGAATGGGTAAACGTAGATCGATTGTTTACATTATCAGAATGTAGAAAGACTAGGGGACATGCAATGAAGCTACAGGGTGAACCATTTAAGAATAATAAAAGAAAATATTTTTTCACTCAACGTGTAATCAAACTCTGGAATTTGATACCGGAGGATGTAGTAAAGGCTGTTAGTGTAGCTGGGTTTAAAAAAGATCTGGACAAGTTCCTGGAGGAAAGGTCCATAAACCATTATTAAGAAGGGACCCAGGATATCAATGCTTGACCCAGTACAAGCATTGTAGAACCTGTGTCTTTTGGGGAAACTGCTACGTACGTATGACCTAGATTGGCCACTTTTGGAAACAGGATACTGAGCTTGATGGACCTTGGTCTGACCCAGTATGCCTAGATTGGCCACTTTTGGAAACAGGATACTGAGCTTGATGGACCTTGGTCTGACCCAGTAAGGCATATCCTATGTTCTTATGTTCTTACACAAAAGCGGAAGTAAGGATGTGGTTGAAAACTACAGGCCGATTAGCTTAACTTCGGTGGTGAGTAAATTATTGGAAACGTTGCTGAAAGAGAAAATAGTGAGGTTTCTGGAGTCCAGCGGATTACAGGATCCAAGGCAGCATGGATTCACCAGAGGCAGGTCTTGTCAGACAATCTGATTGATTTCTTTGACTGGGTGACCAGGGAGTTGGACCGAGGGAGAGCCCTAGATGTCGTGTATTTAGTTTTCAGTAAAGCCTTTGACACCGTTCCTCATAGGCAACTTATAAACAAACTGAGTACCCTAGGGATGGTCCCCAAAGTTACTGCTTGGGTTAGAAATTGGTTGAGTGGGAGGCGACAAAGAGTATAGGTAAATGGAGCTCACTCGGAGGAGAAGGAAGTTACCAGTGGTTTGCCCCAGGGATCTGTCATTGGTCCGATTCTTTTTAACCTCTTTGTTAGTGATATAGTGGAAGGGCTGTCAGGTAAGGTTTGCCTCTTTGCGGATGATACCAAAATCTGCAATAGACACCCAGGAAGGTGTAGATAACATGAGGAGGGATCTAGCTAAGCTTGCAGAATAGTCTAGAATTTGGCAGTTGGTATTTAATCTTAAAAAATGTAAGGTCATGCATTTGGGCTGCAGCAATCCAAGGGAGCAATACAGTATAGGGGGTGAAGTACTTTTGTCCACTAAAGAAAAGCCTGATCTAAGCGTGGTTGTGTCTGATGATCTTAAAGTGGCTAAGCAGGTAGAAAAGGCGAGAGCAAAAGCTAGGATACTTGGGTGCATATGGCTAGCAGAAAAAAGGAGGTGATAGTGCCTCTGTATAAGTCTTTGGTGCAACCTCATTTGGAATATAGTGTGCAATTCTGGAGACTGCACCTTCAATAGGATATAAACAGGATGGAGTCAGTACAGAGGGAGGCTACTAAAATGGTTAGTGGTCTTCATTACAAAGCATATGAGGACAGACTTAAGGATCTTAATATGTGCAACTTAGAGGAAAGGCGGGATAATGCACAGGGGGAGAGCCTCTTTTGATTGAAAGCAAGTTCTGCTATGAGGGGGACATGGGATGAGAGTGAAAGGGGATAGATTCAGGAGTGATATGCGGAAATATTTCTTTACGGAAAGAGTGGTGGTCCATGGAATAGTCTCCCAGTGGAGGTGGTAGAAATGAGGACAGTATCTGAATTCAAAACAGCATGGGACTAACACAGAGGATCTCTAAAGGAAAAAGGGCAGTTGACCTCCTAGCTCTGTTGATGGGGGTGGGCTGGATGAGGTCTGTGAGGGAGTTAGAGGAGCACTTATTTATGGCTTTGAAGGTCAGCAGTAGCACTTTAAAGGATAGTCTGCAGTGGACCGGCAGCCAGTGCAGGTGCTTCAAGATTGGCGTTATGTGTTCCCTCCTGGAGACTCCATGCAAGATTCTGGCGGCTGCATTCATTGCAAGCTGCAGTGGATTTAGCGTGTTCTTCGGGAGTCCGTATAGTATGGCGTTAGCATAATCAAAATGTGGGATTACTAAGACCTGAAAAATTGTCCTGAAGTCATCTGGCTCGAGCAGCTGCCGGAGTTGACGGAGCGACCTTATTTTGTGGTTATGGCTTAATGGGAGACAGCCAACATGGCTTTAGACAAGGAAGATCTTGTCTTACTAATCTGTTATGTTTTTTTGAAGGTGTGAATAAACAGGTAGACCAAGGTGAGTCAGTTGAAATAGTGTATCTGGACTTTCAGGAAGCCTTTAACAAGGTCCCTCATCAGAGGCTTTTGGCAAAACTAAAAAGTCATGAGATAGGAGGCAGTGTACTATTGTGGATCAGGAACTGGTTAAAAGATAGAAAGCAGAGGGTAGGGCTAAATGGTCAATTTTCACAGTGGAGAAAGGTGAATAGTGGTGTACCCCAGGGATCTGTGCTAGGTCCGATGCTTTTTAACATGTTCATAATGACCCGGAAAAGGGAATAACGAGTGAGGTTATCAAATTTGCAGTTTATACAAAACTATTTAAAGTTGTTAAAACCCAAGAGGATTGTGGAAAATTGCAAGAGGATCTTATTAAATTGGAAGACTGGGCATCCAAATGGCAGATGAAAAATAATGTGGACAAGTGCAAAGTTATGCACCTAGGAAAGAATAACCCAAACTATGGTTACACGATGCAAGGTTCCTCATTGGGAAACACCACCCAGAAAAAAGATTTAGGTGTCATCGTGGATAACATGTTAAAACCCTCCGCCCAGTGTGCAGCGGCGGCCAAGAGAGCAAATAGAATGCTAGGTATCATAAGGAAAGGAATGGAAAATAAAACAAAGGATATTATAATGCCTCTGTATCATTCCATGGTGCGACCGCACCTTGAATATAGTGTGCAATTCTGGTCGTCGTATCTTTAAAAAGATATAGCGTTATTAGAAAAGGTACAGAGAAGAGCCACCAAAATGGTAGAGGGGATGGAAGGATACTCCTATGAAGAGAGGCTAAAAAGGTTAGGGCTCTTCAACCTGGAAAAGAGACTGCTGAGGGAAGATATTATAGAGGTCTATAAATTAATGAATTGAGTGGAATGGATCGATTGCTTACGTCATCAGAATATAAAAAGACTAGCGGACATGCAATGAAGCTACAGGACAACCTATTTAAGACTAATAAGAGAAAATATTTTTTCACTCAACGTGTAATTGAACTCTGGAATTTGTTACTGGAGGATGTAGTAAAAGCTGTTAGTGTAGCTGGGTTTAAAAAAGGTTTGGAAAAGTTCCTGGAGGAGGTCCATAAACCATTATTAAAAGGGACACGGGATATCACTGCTTGACCCAATACAAGCATTGAGGAGCCTGTGTCTTTTGGGGAAACTGCTAGGTACTTATGACCTAGATTGGCCACAGATGGAAACAGGATACTGGGCTTGATGGACCTTGGTCTGACCCAGTATAAGATATTATGTTCTTATGTTATGTTCCTAGGAAAAACGTGCGTCTCCTAAGCTGCTCATCCAGAGAGTAGTTTGCTGATGCAAACTAGACATAAATACCAATGAGAAATGACAGCTGCTGCAACCTAGACCATACACCAGTCCTCCTCATGCCCTGAAATATGAACATATATGTCAGGACATACCTTGCATTAAATGGCACTTGGCATTTAGAAACGGCCCCAGTGATTCCTGCCTTGGTCATCTCTACAAACACATTTTAAACTGCTAGGGATGGACCCTTGCCAAGTTCACCAAACTTGAAACTAACATTGCAGTTCCCAAAAGGATGCATAATATTGCTAAGCAACAAATGAATGCCTTGTTCGTACATATGTCTTATTAGTGCACTCATTCTGCTGCTCCGCACTACCGTTTCCCTCTTATCTCTCCCTACACCCCTTCCTGGGAACTCCGCTCTTCTGTCAGATCACTTCTATCTGTGCCCTTCTCTTCTATTGCTAACTCCAGACTTCGCTCCTTTCACCTTGCTGTTCCTTATGCCTGGAACAGACTATCTGAGTCTATACATCAGGCGCCTTCTCTGGCCCTTCTCAAATCCAGGCAGAAAACTCACCTCTTTGCTGCCGCTTTTGCATCTGATCTGCCTAAGCGCCCTTGTGTTTTCTTACCATTCCCCCTAAATGTATTCTGTCCATAATTGCTGTGTTGTCTGTCTTGACTAGATTATAAGCTCTGCTGAGCAGGGACCATTTTTTACGTATGTCTGGGCAGTGCTACGTACACCCTGTAGCACTATATAAATGATCAGTAGTAGCAGTAGTATGGCCTTCTGGCTATGGCATCCGATTCCCAAATATCTGGGTACTGGTATTTGTCACATCAGCTACACTGTCCCATCGTGGCGTATGTCGGTCTGTATACATCTGCTATCTGTGGGGCAACCCTGTCTGCCTTCCTACAGGGTGCTTTGTGGCACTGCTCCCCTGGTAGGGCCTGTGTGGGCATGGGAGGCTGGCTACATGGTGTGATGACACAGGGATTTCCCCTCCCTACGACTGAACATTTGTATAGCGCTATAAGATGTACGCAGCGCTGCACAGACAGATGTAGAAGACGGTGCCTGCTCATCAGAGCTTACAATCTAGTCAAGACAACACAATAGCTATAGACACGGGCTACATCTAGGGGGAATAGTAAGGAAACACAAAGGAGATCAGGTGAGTCAAGATCCGAAAGCGGCAGCGAAGAGGTGAGTTTTCAGCCCAGCTTTGAAAAGGGCCAGAGAAGGCGCCTGATGTACAGACTCAGGTAGTTTGTTCCAGGCATAAGGAGCAGCAACATGCAACAGAACAGAAGAGGTGCAGATAGAAGCAATTTGCCAGAAGAGTAGAGTTCTCGAGGAGGGGTGTAAGGAGAGATAAGAGAAGAAAGGTAGTGAGTTGCTACAGAGTGAAAGCACTTGTAGGTCAGCAGGAGAAGTTTGGGGAGTTGCAGGACAGAAAGAATGAAAAGAGGGGACTGATAGGTAGAGAATGGTGGAGAAAAAGAAGGATATAGGCTATTAGGAAGGGGACAGGGAACTAGATGGGGAAAGAGGGCTGATGGGTAGGGAAGGAGGTAGGAACAAGATACATAAAATAGCGAGAGAGAGGGGACATGCTGGGCATCGAAAGGGTGAATCAAAGGTGGGTAGGATGCTAGTTAGAGGTGGTGATGGAAGGAATGGTGGGGGAGAAAGGTGCTAATAAATAGAGGAGGGAGAAAAGAGAGCGAAAGAAAGAGAGAGGGGCAGATGTTGAAGAGGAAGCCAGGAGGGGGCTACTGAGGAAGGAAAAGGAAGGAATAAGAAACTGGGGTCAAGGAGAGTTTACTGGGATCAAATATAAACATCATATAAGTGAAGCTGTATACTGAGAACTTGAATTTGTACTTCATTTGAGTTCCTATACAATATAATACTATCACTCCTTTTACTGACATTCCTAACAGTCTGTTCATCTTATCTAGACTCTAAATTCATCATGCACATAACTTGCCCCCAGTAACTACTTCTGGTGTGATCATAAGCAGTGACAGCATATTGGCTTTGGTGAGCAGTTTGGATTGCAGCAAGGCTGCAGGTTAGGGTCATGTCCTTTGTTCTGGTTTTCAGCAAACATCATTGCCATTTCAAATGTGGCTTTCTCCAACAGAATCTCCTTCAGGACTGGAATATATTGTGTTTTCTCTTTGTCAATCAGCAGGTTATAATTCTCAGAAGGGTCAGACTCCAGGTCAAAAAGGAGAGGAGGATCATGAGCAGTCAGATAAGCCTCACGATGACAGTCTGGATCAGGTGTGCCCTCACTGTTAATGGCTCCTGAATTCAAACAAAAAAACTATGTATGAATGAAGGAAAGAAGAAAAGGAAGCAATGTTTAACCCAAGCACTGAAAATATATATCAGGGCCGTACCAAGCGTGAATCGCGGCCTGTGCGACTTGCAGGGGGGGGGGGGGGACGCGCGCGCCTGATGTGCATCTCCATCCAGCCACTTTCTGGACAGCGACGGGAGAGAAGAGGCACACCCGATGTGCAAGTCACAGGTGCGCTAAGCCGATCTGTCCCCCCCCCCCGCTCTGATGCCGCGTCAGAGGAGGGAGGGGCCAGACCCACTTAGCATGCCGCGAGAAGGCTTAAGGGGCGCATTGCCTGCCGCCATTGAGAGGAGAAAAAGTAGCAGCAGCAGGCAATGGCAGACAGCTGAAATGCGCCCCTTAAGTCTTTGTGCCCTGTGCGGCCACACCACTCGCACAGGGCCAGGTACGGTTCTGGAATGTATAAAACCTTAAGATAGGCTTGTTTAGTGGTGGCAAGTGTTTTTCAATTCATAACTCCCACCCATCCCTGACTCAAATCTTGATATATAGACTACTGCCCAGTTAAGCAGATGGGAAAAAATATGCATATTTTGAGTTAATTAGGGGACTCACAAAAATAAGTGCAAATTGACTCTGGCTAAAATTTAAAGAAATAAGCCATTTATAGGTTAATAAAAATACACTAATGGCCCGATTTTTAAACTGCAAATAGCGATGGTGCTTAAATAGTAGAAGTGTCCGGATGGGAGTTACTGCTGAATATACAGGCTGAGTGGTGCTTATCTGGTTAACGCAATTTTCAGCTGGTGCTTGCCAGGATTACAACTTAGGCCTGCTTTTCATGTGGACTAAGTTGCCCAGACAATGAGCCACTGAATATTATACTAACAGGGCAAGTGCTGACACTTATCTGATTAGCGCCACCCACAGACTGCCCCTGCAATAACCGGATAGTGCTGGGGCAGTCTGGAGATATTCAGCAACGCTTTCTGGATAGTGCCACTGTACATTGTGTTCTGTCCCCTTAGCTGGTAGGTCTCCAGTTGGAACTGAATATTGGCTTGTGAGTGTTTGATTTTGATGGAATGTCATACATATCTCTCTTCTGAAGAGATGGGCTTCTGAAGGATGGAACCAGGCTGCTGGCATTAACCTTTAAAAAGGAGACAGAGCAGCTTTTAAACTAGATAATAGGGGAGAGCGACAGTTGCCCAAGAGCGCATGGTTTGGATCAATGTATCCTCGAAGGATACTACCAAAAGAATGAAATTAGGGCATATCAGCAGAGAGGTTCCAATAAAGACAAAAGAAGCCCAAAAGCCTTTGGATATGGAGCAGACAGAGCTTAAAAATTCCAAATTATCCCTGCCTACCGATAGCCAATATCAATAAAATACTGTCTATAAAATGCTTGTATGCTAGAAGTCTAAAAAATAAGATGGGAGAGTTAGAATATATAGCACTAAATAAGAGGTTAGATATGATTGGTATCTCAGAGACATGGTGGAAGGAGGACAACTAGTTGGACACTGTGATACCCAGGTACAAATTATATCGTAATGATAGAGCTAATCAAATTGGTGGAGGAGTTGCGCTCTATGTTAGAGAGGGCATTGAGTCACAAAGGATTGAAGTTTTGCAGGAAACAAAATTTGCTGTAAAATCTCTATAGAATGAAATTCCATGTAAAAAGGAGAAGGCGAAGGCAGTGAGGGTGTACTATTGACACCCGGGCCAGAATGAACAAAATGGATGATGAAATGCTCAAAGAAATCAGGGAAGCTAACAAAAGTTACAGCACAGTTATAATTATGGATGATATCAATTACCCCAGTATCGACTGGGTCAGTGTCACGGCAGGACATGCTAGGGAGATAAAGTTTCTAGATGAAATAAATGACTGCTTCTTGGAGCAGCTGGTTCATGAACCGACCAGAGGGGAAGCCATTTTGGACCTAGTCCTTAGTGGGACACCAGATCTGGTGCAAGAGATAATGGTGTAGGGGCAACTTTGCAATAGTGATCATAGCATGATCGTGTTTAATTTAATTAATGGAGGAGGGATGGTAAGGAAATCCACAGTATTACCTTTTAACTTTCGAAAGGGAGACTATGATAAAATGAGGTAAGTAGTTAAGAAAAAAAACTAAAAGAAGCGGTTTGTGATAAGGAAGCTTATCATAGCTCAGGAAGGAGCTATAGGAAAGGTGAAGTGACTCTGAACAAGCAACCTGTCAGTTCTGGTAGAAATAAGAAAACAGAATTTTCTCATAAAAGACTACCAGTCCCAGAATGCACCAGGTTTCCAACAGCCATTAGAGGAGCTGAATTGGGGGAAACGTGTGTTCAATCATGAGGGCTATGAGGTAATCCCTAAGCACTCATCTCAAAGGGCAGGGCCTGATTCAGCACAGCTGCGCTGTATTAGGGGGGAGCACTCATCTAGGCAGAATAAAGGTAGAGTTTATTCTACAGAGAATTATCCTCATTATCCTGAGAATCAGCTTGAGCTTGATCATCAGTTTCATCTGAAGGATCATCAGAAGCAGAAGCCAAACCGGACGGACAGAGAAGGAAAGAAACCCTTTGGAAGAAGGAAGAGAAAAGCCTTTGAGAGGTCTAGAAGAGTCCAGAGCAGTACGTATACTGGGAGGCATTTCAAGGGCCAGCATACACCATTGGACTGGGGAAAGCCAGAGGAATGGTGCTGCAGAGCTAGGAAACTCCAGACGCTACCTGTGAGGGAGACGGCTGCACGTGGAAGGGACCCTAAGACCTGTGCCAGAAGGTATGTGAAGAGAGATCCAGTGTCCAGGGATCTGGATTGGAAGGCTGGACATAAGAACTGGACTACATACTGGCCAGGCTATATAGAGAGGAACTCTAACAGCAATGGAAGCTCAGGTATGAACACTGATCTATGCCCTAGCTATAACCTTGAAAGACAGCAGGGAAACAAGTATTCTCCTGAAAGTGCTCCATTGAGAGATTCATAGCCTACAGACAACTACAAGACCATATCGACACTGAAGCACCTTTGGATACCTGTCAACACGGTTTCAGAGAATCGCACGGGGTCGAGACGCTCCTCACTTCACTCCTCAACAGCTTAAACTCTGGCATCGATAACATCAAACAGGGTTTTGTTCTCATATTCTTAGATATTGCGGCTGCCTTTGATTCAGTCTGTCACGATCTTCTCATTTTCCGCCTGAGAGAGAAGGGTCTTTGTGGAAATGCCCTCGAATGGTGCATCTCATATCTCTCAGATAGATGGCAACATGTTCGCTCAAATGGTGAAACATCAGATCCGTTCCACCAAGAACAAGGAGTACCGCAAGGTTCTTCTCTATCATCACTATTATTCAACATATACATGCAACCCTTATGTAACATTATCAGGTCCTTCAATGTCAACTTTATGATCTACGCTGATGACGTATTACTTTATATGCCATTCTGCATAGATAATATGAACATCACCCCCATAACCAACTGTTTTAACGCCATCTCAACCTGGCTATTGACTCAAAATCTTAGAATTCAGCACAAAAAAACAGAAGTTCTCTTTATCTCAAGGAACTCTAAGTTCACCCCACCTACATTCCTTGACGTGCAAGATGCTAAGTTGCAAGTAAAATCCCACATTCGATATCTTGGAGTGACGCTGGATCAGAATCTGGATTTGAAGTCCCACATTGCCAACACAGTAAGGGCAGTGTATTTCAAAATTCGATCCCTCAGACACCTCCGCCAACTGATTGATCCAGATGATTTCCATACAGTCTACCAGGCTCTAATTATTCCCCATTTTGACTTCGCAAACTCTATATTACAAGGACTCCCTCAATCTACTCTAAACCCGCTTCAACTAGCCTTAAACAGTGCAGCAAGAGTCCTTTTCGGGGTACCTAGAAGAGAACACGTAACCCCTCTCCTGAAACAACTACATTGGCTCCCCATCCAAGCGAGAATCACCTTTAAGACTCTGCTCCTGGCCTTTAAAGCTCAAAAAGGACTCTCTTCCTCATCATTATCTGAGATGATACAACCAACCCCTACCAACAGGCTAAGAAGAACTACTGAATTAAACTTGCTAATGATACCAAAAGAGTCCTTAAGATACAACTCTTCAACAGTAAATCGAGCCTTCAGTTTATGCGCTCCGAAACTTTGGAACACCCTCCCACCTCACATTAGGTCCATCTCTGATCTCCTCCAGTTCAAAAAGGCCTTGAAACATCACCTTTTCACCAAATACTTCCCAGAGAACATAGTAACACAGGCACACTCCATTCACAACTTATCACACTCAAATAGCAACAATCCCATTCTTTCCATGTAACCTCTGCTATCCCAACAACTCTTCACACCTCTCTCCCTTACCAATACTGCTCCTTTTTATACAATGTTTCTAAATGTTCTAAATAATTACTATTTGTTTTAATTAATTACCCCGGTTTACCCAAGTTATTGTTCCTGTTATATGTAAAATACTCAGAGATTGTATTCTGTCTGATGTTTTCTTGTTCTATGTAAACCGCGCTGATTATAAATAGTGCGGTATATAAAAGATGTTAAATAAATAAATAAATAAATAAATAAAAATTCATCTGTGCCAATCCATGATATTGAACCCATGCTTGTTGAAGAAGGGGGAATGATTGCAGATGAAGAATGTGTTTATATGGACTGCTCTCTGTCCAAACTCCTTTGGTGATTTTCTGTTATAAAGTACAGCAACCATCACAAAGAAATACAAACTTGTTCTTTAATCTACTCAGAAAAGCTCTTGAAGCAGGATTTGACCCACACAGTAGAAAGCAAGCCAGCTAAGGGGTTTCAGCTGGATAACTGCTAGCAATTGAGTCTTACCTAATTGCTTGTGAGCTAGGAGAGAATCACTTCTGAATCTATGTGGAAAGTTATCAGAAGTTAACCTGAAAAGAACAGTTTTTTTCTTTCTTTGTGGCTTTTCGTTTGTTGTTTGATATATGCTAAGAAAACATTAGCTAATGCCTGACAAGTTTGAATGTTGTTTTCCTGATTTTAATTTTGTTTTTCCAAGTTAAACACTGGAAGCAAGTAACCTGATTTATGTGCTACCAAGCATATCTGTGCTGGGAGAAATAACCCCATAAATAAATATCTTATTGGCTTTAACACTTGAGCACAACTAAATTATTGTCAGCAGCTGTGTCTGGTGTGAATGAACTACATTGCCCACAATCCCTTGCAAATCATATAGATATATGCACTTGCCAAGACTGTGAAGATTCTCACCCAGGCAGCCGTCTGACAAATGGCGTAGTTTTTCGGATTGCTTTTGCACAAAGGGGATTTACTTGCAGAGGATTACAACTAAAGTTCAAGTTTAAAGCTGGAAAAAACGTTTTTCCCTCAACTGCACTTTGGAGGAGAAGTGGATGTCCCAGGAGGAAAAGACCCTGTGCAGAGCTGGATTCATCACTGGCACAAGGTAACAAGTACCTGGGCATGTCTAGTGGTGGATGGGAGTAAGGCACAGGGGCAATTGAAAAAAAAAAAGTAGAAAAAAAAAACCCCACACCTGTTTGGAAGGTGGTGCACTTTGTTTTTTTTTTCTTTGTTTCTTGCAGGGATCAAGATGGATCCAAGGGAACTAGCTGAATGGATGGCAGCCCAATTTAGCAGGCAACAGGAGCTAGCACAGCAGGCTCAGGACACTGCTATGAAAGCCTTAATGGACCAGCAGAAGCCAGTGCTTGATCTGGTGCAAGCCCTAGTTAAGCTGCAGAACCAAAGTGGAACAGATGCAAGACCAGCAGTAAATACTGGTACACCACATGTGGACAGTGTGGGACTCAATCAAGGAATTGGGGCATTTAGTTTTGGGAAGCTAACTCCAGATGATAATGTTGATGATTTTCTAGAGTCTTTTGAAAGAGTGGCACAAGCATTAGCATGGCCAGAGACCCAGTGGGCAGTAAGGCTGGCAGCCTCATTAACTGGAGAGGCGCTTGCAGCTTACAGAGCAATGCCAGCAGCCCAGGCTTTGAATTATAAGGATGTAAAGGCTGCTATTAGAGATCGCCTAGGGTTGTCTATTTCAGAGTATAGGCGAATGTTTAGAGCTACTACATTGAGAGTGGGTGAAACACCCAGGGCTCTGAGTCAGAGAATCAGAGGTTTAGCTGTAAAATGGTTGGAGCCTGAGCAAAAGACGGTAGAAATGTTGTTAGACATTATAATGCTTGAACAATTTATGTCTGCGGTCCCTAAAGATTTGCACACTTTCCTTATACAGCAAAATTGCCAAAATCTTGGGGAGGCAACCATGCTAGCAGAGAGATTCTTGGAAGCCACGCAGGCTTGCCATAGAATGGGTGGCCCTCTGAAGATTGGTGCTGAGGCAAGATGTGCTGTATCAGAAAAGAAAATAATTAAAAATGTTTCTGAAAATGAATGTACTGTATCAAACCAGATGACACAGTGGAATTGAAAGAAATGTTTCAAGTGTGGAAAATGGGGACATTTAGAAAAGGGATGCCAGACACACACTAGCTTAATGGGTGTGGATTTAAAACAGCCCAAAGAAGGATTTCTTTTGATGGTTGATGTGCAAGGAATTACCACAAATGCTTTGTTAGACTCTGGGGCAGACCAGAGTATGATGTCAAAAAGGCTTTGGAAGAGGATAGAGGCCCAAGAAGGATTTGTGCCTAAAACCCCTGAAAGCCAAGTTCACATCAGATGCATTCATGGTGCTGCAACATCATATTCCACCTATAGGCTAAAGGTTAAGTGCCTGGGGGAACAAGAGGAAGTCCTGTTAGCAGTGGTGCCTAGGCTACCCTTTGATTTGGTTCTAGGAAGAGACTGGCCAAGATTTAAGCAGGGTCTAGTGGAAGGACTAGGAAAGAAGGAGGGAGAAGGTTTAATGGTAATAGCTCCCGGGCCTTTATTTGGAAGTCCTCAGACCCCAGCTAAAAAGATAGTTAAGCGTCCAGAAGACCAAGCTACCCCAAAGCAGACATTCATCCTAAAGTATCATAGGGTCTGTGATAAGGAAGCTTATCATAGCTCAGGAAGGAGCTATAGAAAAGGTGAAGTGACTCTGAACAAGCAACCTGTCAGTTCTGGTAGAAATAAGAAAACAGAATTTTCCCATAAAAGACTACCAGTCCCAGAATGCACCAGGTTTCCAACAGCCATTAGAGGAGCTGAAGTGGGGAAACGTGTGTTCAATCAGGAGGGCTATGAGGTAATCCCTAAGCACTCATCTCAAAGGGCAGGGCCTGATTCAGCACAGCTGCGCTGTGTTAGGGAGGAGCACTCATCAAGGCAGAATAAGAGTAGAGTTTATTCTACAGATGACCATCTTCATGATCACCTTGGATATCCAGAGAATTATCCTCAGTTTCATCTGAAGGATTATCAGAAGCAGAAGCCAAACCGGACGGACAGAGAGGGAAAGAGACCCTCTGGAAGAAAGAGGAGAAAAGCCCTTGAGAGGTCTAGAAGAGTCCAGAGCAGTACGTATACTGGGAGGCATTTCAAGGGCCAGCATACACCATTGGACTGGGGAAAGCCAGAGGAATGGTGCTGCAGAGCTAGGAATCACCAGACGCTACCTGTGAGGGAGACGGCTGCACGTGGAAGGGACCCTAAGACCCGTGCCAGAAGGTATGTGAAGAGAGATCCAGTGTCCAAGGTTCTGGATTGTAAGGCTGGACATAACCCTGGACATAACCCTCATTGTATTTAGTTTCCCCTATTTCGCCAAGTTATACTTCCTGTTAAATGTAATGACCAGACATATGTAAATTGTCGGATGTTTTTTGTTCAATGTAAACCGCGCTGATGTCTAATAGTGCGGTATATAAGAATTGTTAATAAATAAATAAATAATAAATAAGAACTGGACTACATACTGGCCAGGCTATATAGAGAGGAACTCTAGCAGCAATGGAAGCTCAGGTATGAACACTGATCTATGCCCTAGCTATAACCTTGAAAGACAGCAGGGAAACAAGTATTCTCCTGAACGTGCTCCATTGAGAGATTCATCTGTGCCAATCCATGATATTGAACCCATGCTTGTTGAACAAGGGGAAATAATAGCAGATGAAGGATGTGTTTATATGGACTGCTCTCTATCCAAACTCCGTTGGTAACTTTCTGTTATAAAGTACAGCAACCATCACAAAGAAATATAAACTTGTTCTTTAATCTACTCAGAAAAGCTCCTGAAGCAGGATTTGACCCACACAGTAGAAAGCAAGCCAGCTAAGGGGTTTCAGCTGGATAACTGCTAGCAATTAAGCCTTACCTAATTGCTTGTGAGCTAGGAGAGAATCACTTCTGAATCTAGGTGGGAAGTAATCAGAAGTTAACCTGAAAAGAACAGTTTTTTTCTTTCTTTGTGGCTTTTCGTTTGTTAGATATATGCTAAGAAAACATTAGCTAATTGCCTGACAAGTTTAAAGGTTGTTTTCCTGATTTTGACTTTGTTTTTCCAAGTTAACACTGAAAGCAAGTAACCTGATTTATGTGCTACCAAGCATATCTGTGTTGGGAGAAATAACCCCATAAATAAATATCTTATTGGCTTTACCCAAGAGCACAACTAAATTATTGTCAGCAGCTGTGTCTGGTGTGAATGAACTACATTGCCCACAATACCTTGCAAATCATATAGATATATGCACTTGCCAAGACTGTGAAGATTCTCACCCAGGCAGCCGTCTGACAGGTCACAGAGAAGGCCCAAGCTCCTAAGCGGGCAACCCCTCAAGCTGCTGGGTTTGACCTGTGCAGCATAGAAAATGTGACTGTACCTAGCCAAGGGAGAGCCCTGGGTGACACTGGTCTCCAAGTGGAAATACCTATTGGATGCTATGGGAGAGTATCCCCAAGGTCCGGATTAGCCCTTAAATATTTCATCTATGTGGGTGCGGGAGTAATTGATCCCGATTACAGGGGCAATATTTAAAGTTCTGTTATTTAATTTTGGACAGAATGATTATCACGTGTAGACAGGAGACAGAATTGCCCAATTGATCTGTGAGAGGCTGGGTTTTCCACCTGTGGAGGAGGTCACATCCCTGGAAAATTCTGAGCGTGGAACCAAAGGCTTTGGTTCTACTGACGTCAAAGGGGTTAAAAGCCTAGCTGCCACCTGTGCCCGAGAGAGGGAGGTGAATGAAGAGGAAGATTTGGGACCCCAGGTATCTGATTGAAAAGAAAAATCAGAGCCCAAATAGGTGAGGACCTGACAGTGGTACAACAGGAAGAAATTAGGAAATTGCTTAAAGAATTCCCAGATGTGTTGACACCCATACCTGGGGAGACACATTTGGTTGCCCATGAAATAATAACTCCACCTGGGAAATTAGTTCGTCAAAGGCCATACCACTTGCCTGAAGCCAAGAGACAGGAAGTAGTGGCACAAGTCCAGGAGATGTTGGACATGGGAGTAATAGAGGAGTCAAAGAGTCCCTGGAATAGCCCCATAGTCCTGGTGCCGAAGCCTGATGGATCTTTAAGATTTTGTATTGACTTCCGGCAGGTAAACGCCATATCAGTTTTTGATGCATATCCAATGCCAAGAATTGAAGAGCTGTTGGACCAGCTGGGACAGGCTCAATACTTAACCACCCTTGATATGACAAAAGGATAGTGGCAAATCCCTCTCACCAGGGAGTCGAAGCCGAAGACTGCGTTCAGCACCCCCGTTGGCCTTTTCCAGTTCAAGAGGATGCCTTTCGGACTGCATGGAGCAGCGGCTACCTGCCAAAGGTTAGTGGATCAGGTACTTCGACCCCACCAAAATTATGCTTTTGCATATATGGCTGATGTCATAATCCATAGTAACACCTGGGCGGAGCATCTAAAGAGGATCAGGGCAGTCTTGTGCTCCATGAAGCAAGCGGGAATCACTTTAAACCCGAAGAAGTGTGCCTTTGCAAATAGGGAGGTAAAATACCTGGGCCACCTAGTGGGAAGAGGAAAAATTAAACCTCTAATGAGTAAAGTAGATAGCATCAGGAATTTTCCTCCTCCAACAACAAAGAAACAACTAAGAAGTTTCTTAGGACTTATTGGATACTACCGCAGATTTATACCGCAATTTGCAGAGAAAAGTGCAATTTTCACGGATATGCTGCGGAAGAATTGTCCAAACCAGCTAAAGTGGACACCTGAAGCTGAAAAAGCTTTTTCAGTCCTAAAAGGAAAATTGTGTACAGGACCGGTACTGAAAGGGGTGGACTTCAAGAAACCCTTTCTGGTTCAAACGGATGCATCGGACGTAGGGCTAGGAGCGGTTCTATCCCAGTGTCATGAAGGGGAGGAGCATCCTGTGATGTACCTGAGCAGGAAGTTGTCACCAGCTGAACAAAAGTATTCCACAATAGAAAAAGAATGTTTAGCTATTAAGTGGTCAGTGGAGGCGTTAAGGTTTTACCTTACAGGGAGAAAGTTCCAGTTGGTCACAGACCATGCCCCACTTAAGTGGTTGCAGCAAATGAAGAACCACAATGCCAGGTTGACACGCTGGTACATGGCCTTACAGGCATTTGGTTTTCAAGTTGAACATCGTGCTGGGAAGTTACACAAGAATGCGGATGCCCTTTCCCGTATTACGGACTGTAGAGAAGAAGTTTCACCAGTTACACCAGTCCGTAATAACTTAAGCAGGGGGGTACGTGATAAGGAAGCTTATCATAGCTCAGGAAGGAGCTATAGGAAAGGTGAAGTGACTCTGAACAAGCAACCTGTCAGTTCTGGTAGAAATAAGAAAACAGAATTTTCTCATAAAAGACTACCAGTCCCAGAATGCACCAGGTTTCCAACAGCCATTAGAGGAGCTGAAGTGGGGAAACGTGTGTTCAATCAGGAGGGCTATGAGGTAATCCCTAAGCACTCATCTCAAAGGGCAGGGCCTGATTCAGCACAGCTGCGCTGTATTAGGGGGGAGCACTCATCTAGGCAGAATAAAGGTAGAGTTTATTCTACAGAGAATTATCCTCATTATCCTGAGAATCAGCTTGAGCTTGATCATCAGTTTCATCTGAAGGATCATCAGAAGCAGAAGCCAAACCGGACGGACAGAGAAGGAAAGAAACCCTTTGGAAGAAGGAAGAGAAAAGCCTTTGAGAGGTCTAGAAGAGTCCAGAGCAGTACGTATACTGGGAGGCATTTCAAGGGCCAGCATACACCATTGGACTGGGGAAAGCCAGAGCAATGGTGCTGCAGAGCTAGGAAACTCCAGACGCTACCTGTGAGGGAAACGGCTGCACGTGGAAGGGACCCTAAGACCCGTGCCAGAAGGTATGTGAAGAGAGATCCAGTGTCCAGGGATCTGGATTGGAAGGCTGGACATAAGAACTGGACTACATACTGGCCAGGCTATATAGAGAGAAACTCTAACAGCAATGGAAGCTCAGGTATGAACACTGATCTATGCCCTAGCTATAACCTTGAAAGACAGCAGGGAAACAAGTATTCTCCTGAAAGTGCTCCATTGAGAGATTCATCTGTGCCAATCCATGATATTGAACCCATGCTTGTTGAAGAAGGGGGAATGATTGCAGATGAAGAATGTGTTTATATGGACTGCTCTCTGTCCAAACTCCTTTGGTGATTTTCTGTTATAAAGTACAGCAACCATCACAAAGAAATACAAACTTGTTCTTTAATCTACTCAGAAAAGCTCCTGAAGCAGGATTTGACCCACACAGTAGAAAGCAAGCCAGCTAAGGGGTTTCAGCTGGATAACTGCTAGCAATTGAGCCTTACCTAATTGCTTGTGAGCTGGGAGAGAATCACTTCTGAATCTATGTGGAAAGTTATCAGAAGTTAACCTGAAAAGAACAGTTTTTTTCTTTCTTTGTGGCTTTTCGTTTGTTGTTTGATATATGCTAAGAAAACATTAGCTAATGCCTGACAAGTTTGAATGTTGTTTTCCTGATTTTGATTTTGTTTTTCCAAGTTAAACACTGGAAGCAAGTAACCTGATTTATGTGCTACCAAGCATATCTGTGCTGGGAGAAATAACCCCATAAATAAATATCTTATTGGCTTTAACACTTGAGCACAACTAAATTATTGTCAGCAGCTGTGTCTGGTGTGAATGAACTACATTGCCCACAATCCCTTGCAAATCATATAGATATATGCACTTGCCAAGACTGTGAAGATTCTCACCCAGGCAGCCGTCTGACTTACATCAAGCTTGGGTGTTGTTTAAAATATTATCTTGGAAGCCCAGAACAGCTATATTCCACGCTTTAAGAAAAGTGGAAGGAAGTCCAAAAACTGCCAGCATGGTTTAAAGGTGATGTCAGAGAGGCTTTTGTTGTCAAATAAAGCATCTTTCAGGAAATGGAAAAAAGAGCCAAATGACAAAAAATGGAAACTGCACATGCACTAGCAAGTTAAATGCAAGGCAGGCAAAGAAAGAATTTGAGAAGAAGCTTACTGTGGAAGCAAAAACACATAACAGAGACTTTTTCAAGTACATCCATAGCAAAAAACCAGTGAGAGAGTCCGTTGGACGATTAGATGATAGAAGGGTAAAAAGGGCACTAAGAGGGGACAAGGCCATAGACTGAATGAATTCTTTGCTTCAGTCTTTACTGAGGAAGATGTAGGGATGTTACCCATGACTGAAGTGGTATTTAAAGGTGATACTGCGGAAGAATTGAAAGAAATAGCGATACACCTGGAAGATGTATTACAACTACCTGATAAACTGAAGAGTAGCAAATCACCTGGACCAGATGGTATACATCCAAGCGTATTGAAAGAGCTGAAATATGAGATTGCAGACCTACTATTAGTAATCTGTGAACTATCATTTAAATCAACTGTAATACCTGAAGATTGGAGGAAGGCCAATTTAACGCCAATTTTTAGAAAGGGTTCCAGGGGTGATCAGGGAAACTACAGACCTGTGAGCCTGACATCAGTAATGGGAAAAATGGTAGAAAGCATCATAAAGAACAAAATTACTGAACATGTAGATAGTGTAATGGGGAAAAGATATCCGGGGATAGAAAAACAGAGGAACCTAGGAGCAATAGGGCTGTTTCTAGCAGGAAGGAAGATATCAGGACACCCAGTTGCCAAGAGCAACACAAACATTCCCAGCCACGAGAAAAAGAACCCCGCACAGCTGACAAGCAATCCCCAGCTCATAGCTCTAATAGCTTTCACCTGGGAGGGGGAAGGGCTGGATTAGAGCCTCAGCAAACGTATAAGGGACGTTCACTAGAATTAGTGAGCAGCAGTGGCAGTAGGAAGAGCAGGAGCTTTGGCTTTGGTAGCTCCAGAGAAAGCAGCTCAGAGAATTCAGAGAAGCCAGCAACAGGAAGCAGGAAAGACGTGGTGAATCAGAACCAGCTGGAGTCTGTGTGCAAGCTGAGGTCTGAATCTGGAAAGCAACGTCTGCCCTGGGCTGGTAGGAAAACTTACGTGTGTGACTCTGATTCTGAATGGGAAAGAGAAAGGCAGCTAACAGCTAATAGAGTTAATTGGAGGAGAAAGGCACAGAAACCTTTTAACCAAACCTCAAAACCTATTCCTTATGGTGAAGGCATTCACAAGGAGAGAGTACCAGTCAGGATAACTGGAAAGTATTTGCAAGCTTCAAGAAAGGGAGAATATACGGTGCCAGACATTTGTATGTTGGAAGAGGGTGCTGAGCAGCCTGAACGTAGAGAAAAGCCTCTAAGGTTTAAACCCCTTCTAAAAGGAGCAGTGCACAGACTTTCTTTTGCCTCAAACCCTGAAGGTAGGCCAATTAGCCAATGTAAAGCTGGATACAAGACTTTCTCACGTAGGAGTTATAAGGGACATAACTCTCATTACAATTATATGCCAAGATATGGTGATACAGACCCTTACCTGCTAGAGGAGATAGTAGGGAGGTCACGGGAGCTGGCAGAGGAGAATAATCTGCCAACACTCTATAGGCAGCAGCAGAGTGGTACAGATGATAGTCAGATTGAATCAATGATAATTGATCCACCAGAAACAGAATTATCTGACAATCAGATGGACTGTTCATTGACTGTATTAAGTGATGTGGTTTCACTGTGCTGAAGAGATACACTTGTGGAAGTAATTTAACTGCCTGTTTAAAAGTACAAGACTTTACTTTATCCTATCCTTTTTGCCAGAGTGTATGGCTTATGTTTCTTTATTACCTGTGTTTGGAATCCGCCTCCGGGAGGGGAAATAAAACCCTGTCTTGACCTTAACCATTCGTGCCTCAACTACCTTATTGCAAAGGAGCCCAACTACAACCTTTCAATAAAAGGTGCCCCTGCAGCCCAACCAGTAAGCTACCGCTACCGGCAGCCCAGGGTGTGACAATAGTCATGGCTTAATGGGAGACAGCCAACATGGCTTTAGACAAGGAAGATCTTGTCTTACTAATCTGTTATGTTTTTTTGAAGGTAGACAAACATGAGTCGGTTGAGTAGTGTATCTGGACTTTCAGAAAGCCTTTGACAAGGTCCCTCATCAGAAACGTTTGGCAAAACTAAAAAGTCATGAGATAGGAGGCAGTGTACTATTGTGGATCAGGAACTGGTTAAAAGATAGAAAGCAGAGGGTAGGGCTAAATGGTCAATTTTCACAATGGAGAAAGGTGAATAGTGGTGTACACCAGGGATCTGTGCTAGGTCCGCTGCTTTTTAACATAGTCATAAATGACCTGGAAATAGGAATAACGAGTGAGGTTATCAAATTTGCAAATGACACAAAACTATTTATAGTTATGAAAACCCATGAGGATTGTGGAAAATTGCAAGAGGACTGGGCATCCAAATGGCAGATGAAATTTAGGGGCTTGTTTACAAAGCCGCGGTAGCGGTTTGCGATCGTAATCGGAGCCGCGGCCCCATTGATTTAAATGGGGCTGCGGCTGCGATCGCGATCGCGATCCACTACCGCGGCTTTGTAAACAAGCCCCTTAGTGTGGACAAGTGCAAAGTTATGTACCTAGAAAAGAACAACCCAAAGTATGGTTACACGATGCAAGGTTCCACATTAGGAACCACCACTCAGGAAAAAGATTTTGGCATCTTTGTGGATAACATGTTAAAACCGTCTGCCCAGTGTGCAGCAGCGGCCAAGAGAGCAAATAGAATGCTAGGTATCCATAAGGAAAGGAATGGAGAATAAAACAAAGGATATTATAATGCCTCTGTATCATTCCATGGTTTGACCACATCTTGAATATTGTGTGCAATTCTGGTCACCGTATCTTAAAAAAGATATAGCGTTATTAGAAAAGGTACAGAGAAGAGCCACCAAAATGGTAAAGGGGATGGAAGGATACTCCTATGAAAAAAGGCTAAAAAGGTTAGGGCTCTTCAACCTGGAGAAGAGACGGCTGAGGGGAGATATGATAGAGGTCTATAAATTAATGAATGGAGTGGAACGGGTAAACATAGATCGACTGTTTACCTTATCAGAATATAGAAAGACTAGGGGACATGCAATGAAGCTACAGGGTAAACTATTTAAGACTAATAAGAGAAAATATTTTTTCACTCAACGTGTAATCAAACTCTGGAATTTGTTACCGGAGGATGTAGTAAAGGCTGTTAGTGTAGCTGGGTTTAAAAAAGGTTTGGACAAGTTCCTGGAAGAAAGGTCCATAAACTATTATTAAAAGGGACCCAGGATATCACTCTTTGATCCAATACAAGCTTTGTGGAACCTGTCTCTTTTGGGGAAACTGCTAGGTACTTATGACCTAGATTGGCCACGGTTGGAAACAGGATACCGGGCTTGATGGACCTTGGTCTGACCCAGTATGGCATATCTTATGTTCTTATGATCTTATGACCTGTTAGCCGCATTAATCACAGTCACCAGGAAATTCAGAGGCAATGTCACTGAATATCTCTGGGTGATGCCACTGAATGTCCCAATGTTAGCATCACAGATTAACCAGGCAACAGCGATATTCAGCTGCTGCCTGGTTACCCTAACCTGCTGAATGGCTGCCCTAGCTTTAGCTGGTTTTGCAGTCCATCCAGCGGCTGAATATCGCTGCTGACTGGATTACAAGATCACAATCTGGGCAATCTGAATATTCAATTCTGGGGCCTGCATATGACCCCAGCTTTGAATATGCGGGGCAGAGTTAAAACGGTGATGGCCAGCTGCTTTAAGGGTGATGGCTGTTACAGCTAAAAATCCCCCTGACAATATTTTTTTTCACTGTGGTGTTTCAGTATCATCCTGATATTCAGTGCCTGTATCCAGATAGTAGGAGCACTGAATATCCAGATACTGCAGTCAGCACTGGCAATAATGCTGATAGCTTATCTGGATAGCACTTGGGACATTTTTTGTGCTGTCCTAAGATATATGGATATACAATCCGTATAAGGGTGGAAATGATCTGGAGAGCGGCACTGCTCTCACTTCAGCCAGACCACCCCAGCTATGCATAGTGCTGAGGTCTTTGAAACTATTCAGGGGCAATATCCGAATAGTGCTGTTAAATCTCTCCCAGCACCCTTACCCAGCTTACCACCATGTCTTCTGAATATTGGTCTCTTTTCCACCTCCTTCTCAAATGTTTGGGTCATCCGTTTGACAAACAGGGCTTCTAAAATGACCCTCTGAGCAGTTAATATGGGTTACTGCTTTTATTGCATGATAACCTTTAATGCGGATCGATGCTAATGGTTACCATGCAGTGAAACGCATGTTAACTGCTTAATGCACGCCATATTTTCTATTTTTAAATGTAAATTTGTATTAACTTGCTTTAAAACAGCTTTTTTCTATTAAGTCTTTTTAAGCAACACATTATATGGTATTTATTTATAAAAATGGAGGGCCTGATATTCAACGCACTTAGCAGACTTGCTAATTGCACTAATCACAGCGATCGGGATATTCAGCAACAGTAACATGCAGATGCTACCAATGCACACCCCGATTCTAGCCTGCTAGCAATGGGGCATTCCGGAGGCGGAGCGGATGCAGTACCCGGGGAGTGCTGGGCTATGGTGATATTCAGCCGCTGTCTGGTTATCCCTATGTGGCAAAAATTAGGTACCTTAAAGGTTGGCCTAACTTCCACCGCAGAAACTAGCCAGGCAGCAGCTGAATATCACCACTGCCCAGTTAGCTTCCACACTATCCGTCTAACCTGGGTATTCAATGCCCGTGGTGGGATAAGACCCTGGCATTGAATATCTGAGTCTTATGTTCAGCAGCGATGGCTAGCCGCCGCAGCTAAATATCCCCTCTGCATATTCCACCAATTTAAGAGAAAATCCACTACCCTCAGTCGATAGCATTGTAACATAAATATATTTTCACAAAAATGTTGTTGTTGGTAGATAGCACTGTAACATAAATATATTTTCACAAAAATAAAGCCATATAAATAATTCAGACATAATTTAAAATAAAATTCAGGGGCAAACTGCCTAAATGCTGCACAACAGGATATTCAGTGATAGCAACATAGTTAGTGCCACTAAATGTACCACTTTTCAGCCACTACCAAACTAGCCAGCTAACATTGAGGCTTTCCAGAGGTGGAACCCAAGGACAACCAGTTAGTGGCAATATTCAGCTACTAGGTACCAAAGGGGAGCAACCAGTACCTGCACACTAGATATGAAGACCAACCAAGCAGGTACACAAAGACTGGCGACAAATTGATTCAAATGTAAAATCTTTAATGGGCTCCGACGCGTTTCGGCGAAAAAGCCTTCTTCAGGGGGTCTTTAAAAAGAGAACACACTTCAAAAACAATAATAAAATATAATAAAACATTAATGTAAATGTTCAAAAAAGACATAAAAAACATATGAAATATAATAAAACAATAATCAATATAAAAGATATGTAAAGACAAATTGTTAATAATAGAATATAAAACATATGTAATACTCGCATTTTCCCGCTTTTAAGAGGTGAAAGGTCATGAAAATGCAGGCGTGATTTCATAACCTTATGAGCACTGCACGCCTGCGTTTTCATGACCTTTCACCTCTTAAAAGCGGGAAAACGTGAGTATTTACTCTGGAGAATAATAGCATAACGCGTTTCACTTTGAACGTGAATACAGCACAGTAAGCTTCTTCATTTCCCCTTCCTTGAAGACGTTTTTTTGAAGATGCTTTGTTTAATTACTACCTGTATGTTCGAACAATTTTTTAAGTTATAGTATTAACTTTCAGGGTTCAGCTTCATGCACAAATAGGTAATAGAGAGTGCACTTACTGGTGAGTTCTCTCCCCCCTTTATTACATTCAACTAAGACGTCCTTTTGATGTTGAGGTAATGTGGTTTCTAGTACACCTTCAATTAGCGGGTAACAATGGTTCAGTTCTTATGTCCCAAGCAGATTTTATAAACAAACAACATGGTATGCACTACATGGCAACGCTTTTTAATTTTTTTATGTTTAAATCTGTTTTATTAAGTACATTAAGTACATAAAAAAAAAGCAATACAAATAACAAAGCAGTAAGAAACCATCAAAACAAGCAACACAAACAACTTAAGATACATAATCAGGAGATACAAATTAAGGGCATCACAAACCAACGAGAAATGCAAAGTAAATGAACCGTAAGGGTGCCCCTGTCACAAGGAAGACAGAAAAGTACAGTTGCTGCTGCTAAACCAGCCCCCACCCTCCCGCCCCTGATCACCTTAGCGAACCTATACTATCGCAAACAGATCCAGGGTGTACTCTTCTCCCAGATCTGTCACCAAACGAGACAAACTTAACCAGAACCCCCCCCCCATCCCAACCACCCCCCCTCCCCCCCGCCCCTTCTCGGTCCTCGCCTGGAAAAAGAGAGTGGAAGATAGAGGAGAAGCGAAGAAAGAGAAGTAGAAATGAGGAACCCCATGGCCTACCAAACTTCCCAACAATCAGGCTGTCAAGCTGTCAAGCTGGACCCAAGAAAGGGGGAACAGACCCCCGGTGGAAACGCTCCCAGTCCTGAAATTCCCCCCCCCTGGCCTCCTTGTACGCAGCTGAGGTGGTTGACTATAGTAGCCTCCTGTAGAGTCTACTAACTCAGGAACCCCCCATGAGTCTACGACGTGTCCCAGCAGGCAGGAGCTGGAGATGGGGCCCCCACCCCCCAAGGAATCTGGCCCATCGACGCTCGTTGCCGGCCGCCCCGAGCCGTTCCATAAGGAGGAGCTGGTGAATTCTGACTCGCCAAATCCCATAAACCGGACCCCTTGCGTCCAACCACTGCTGCAAAACTGTCATTCGGGCAGACATCAGCACCAAACGTAACCAGCGCAGCGCCCAGCCTCCTAAAGAAGACCCCCTAGCATCCTCCCAGAGGTCTAGGACTAAGTGGCGTGCAGTGAGAGGTTCCAAATGCGGCAGGCATCGGAGAAGATACGATTGCACCCGCCCCCAAAACAGCTGGATCCGGGGGCAATGCCAAAACATATGGCCCAACGTTGCCCTATCGGCCCCACATCTGGGGCAACAGGGACTCGCTGCAATTCTGGCTTTCCATGCCCTAACCGGGGCAAAGTAGAGGCGACGCATGAGGCGGTATTGGGTGTTGCGATGCAGGACCTGAATACTCACAGTGGGAATGGCCACTAACCCTTCCAAAAAGGAGTCTTCTCCAATCTGCTCACCTAGATCTGCCGTCCAGGCCGCCGCCAAAGCGTCAACAGCACTAGGGGTCACCCCATCCCACAACATCTTGTAAAGCACCAACACCCGAGTTCGGAGAGCACCCCCCAGAAGAGATAGCTCCAGATCAGAGCATACTGACCCGCGTAATGTCCCGTCCGGGATCGTACGAAGGTAGCTCCGGAATTGCGTGTATTGGAATACATCCCAGGGCCCCAATGGGTATTGCCGACGAAGCACGTCAAACGCCACCAGTGTACCCCCCGGAGTCAACATATGCTCCAAGTTCACCAAACCAAGGCTCTCCCAAAATTGAAAACGAGTCTGCCCAAGTCCGGCTGTGAAATCAGCATTACCCTGCAAAGGAAGGTAAGGTGTATAATATGCGGATATCTGACGCCCCTCACAGAAGAACTGCCACGCCCTCCGGAAGGGAACCAGAAAAAGATCGCAAAGGATCGGTGGGATCTCCCGGAGCGCGCGAGCATGCAGAAGGTACCGGGGATGAAAGGGCGCCAGCATGGCCTCGAACTGCTCCTTCGGGGTCCAGTCGGATAGGTCCCATAACCAGTCCTGGACGTATTTCAATAGACAGGCCATATTGTACCGCCGAATGTCGGGAAAACCCATTCCTCCTAGGGACCTAGGCTGTTGTAGTACAGCCAGGCGAACCCGGGGTCTGCGGCCTCGCCACAGGAATCGGTTAAAATAACGTTCTAATTGCCGGAGGTCCGTCCGCCTAAGAATCAATGGGAGAATCTGAAGAGGATAGAGGATTTTGGGGAGAAGTGTCATTTTACATAAGGCAACCCTGCCCCCCAGTGACAAGGGTAAATCCCGCCAACGGTCTACACAGATCGAGATCTCACCCAGTATCTTACTAACGTTCAGCTGATATAGATCCTCTAATCGCGCCGGTAAGTAAACACCGAGATATTTAAAGTGTCCTGTCGCCCATCGCAGCGGAAACGGTCCCTGCCAGCCCGGGTAGCCTTCAGGAGCCAGGTAGAGCGCTTCGGATTTATCTAAGTTAAGCCGTAAACCAGAGGGTGCGCCATAGTCCCGGATAACATCCAGCAAGTGAGGCAAACCCGTCTGAGGGTCCCCCAAATGCACAAGCAAATCGTCTGCGAAGGCGGCAACCCGAAATTCGCCGTCTCCCAGCCTGATGCCCCTAAATTGGGAAGCGGCTCTGATACGCAGAAGCAGGGGCTCCAGCGAGAGTACAAAAAGCAGGGGCGACAGCGGGCAACCCTGACGGGTCCCCTTCTGAATGGCAAATGCAGGGGACATAACTCCATTAACCAGAATGGCCCCTAAAGGGTCAGCATACAACAGTTTAACCACATCTACTTAGAGGCCTGCGAAGCCCATCAGTTCTAAAGTCTGGTGCATAAAACCCCAACTGACTCGATCAAACGCCTTCTCGGCGTCGAAACTAATGAGCAGCGAGGACTCCCCAGCCAATCGCCCGGCACAAAGGGATAATAAGATCCGTTGCAAGTTGTAAGCTACCTGGCGCCCCCGAACAAACCCCGCCTGATCTTGATGGACTAAGGATGGTAAAAGAGGTGCTAACCGATCCGCCATAATTTTAGCCAGAAGTTTGATGTCAACGTTAAGTAAGGAAATAGGTCGGTAAGATCCCGGCAAGAGGGGGTCCCGCCCTGGCTTAAGCAGAATAGTAATCAGAGCCTTGTTAGGTTCAAATGGAAACTTCCCGCGGCTCACAAGATCCTCAAAGTACCCAATAAGGGGAACAACAATCGCATCCCTCAGGGTTTTGTAGAATTCACCTTGGAATCCATCAATGCCTGGAGCACGCCCGTTCTTAAGACACCGGATTGCTACTTGAACCTCTTGGCCAGACAGGGGCACGTTAAGAGCCGTCAATTGCTCCGCTGTCAGCTTAGGGAGCCCACAGTCCTCAAGGAAAGAGCGCCCCACCGAGGCCCCCACCTCCTCATTGACATATAACTGTTGAAAAAATTCCGTGAAAACCTTCTCAATATGGGCAGAATCCCGAGTAACGGTGACATCGGGCTGCCGAATAGCCCCAATCTGTCAGGATCCACCGGGGGGTTTCAATAAGGACGACATCAGCTTGCCTGCCTTGTTCCCAAACCGATAAAGTTTATAGCGGTAATACAACTGCGATTTATGTGCTCGCTGATGGAGTAGCGTCTCTAGTTCTATCTGTACCTCCCGGAGCCTGCGCATATGCACGCCCCTATGTGAGCCAGCCGCTATCCGGCGGGCTCGGCCCAGCTCCCTCTCCAACACCATGATCCGCTGGTTTAACTGTGGGCGCCGGTGGCTCTGGTAACTAATGATATCTCCCCGAAGTACCGCCTTACCCGCCTCCCAGAAGAGTGCAGGAGAGATATCCGGTGAGGCATTTAAGAGTTCATACTCTTTCCAGCGCTTTGCAACACCCTCCAAATATCAAGGAGATCGTACGCTTCACAGATACCCTGTAGCCTACGGCACGCTCGAGAATTCCCGCTCTCCAAGGGGCTAGATCTATCTAGACCACTATCCAGGGCAATATTGAAATCACCGCCTAGGATTATCTCATATCCACTAGCCTCAACCATCAATTTGGAGAGATCCTGAAAGAAGTTAGCCTCATATACATTGGGGCCATATACAGAGCAAAGAAACACCTTCCGCCCAACCAACCTCCCCCACACACCAACATACCGACCCTGTGGGTCAGTAACAACCCTTTCGGCCTCCCAGGAAGTGGATTTAGCCACAAGTACAACCACCCCTCGCTTCTTCCCCACGGCCGGGGCTCCATAAACATGAGCTTTGAATCCAGTGCCCAATTTCTGGTGTTCCACCCCGGATTGATGCGTCTCCTGCAGTAAAACAACATCTGCACGGTGGTGCCTCAAGTGCTGCAGGACCTTGGAACGTTTCACCGGAGAGCCCAACCCACAAACATTCCAGGAAATTACTCGAGTGGTGTTAGCCATAACAATTTAGGAAGTCAAATAGCCAAAACCTCTTTGCCAGATGGTTCACAATGAAAGGGCCCCCCCAGCCAAGAGCCCCTTCTCCCCTTATTTCAAACCACACAGAACTAAAGATCCAGGCCTTCCTTACTCTCCAACAAGTACAACTTAGTTCTCCCCACCCCCTCTCTCCCCACTCAGTTAATCCAATTCCCCCCTGCACCCCATGTATGCTAATGAGCTCAGCATCTTGCCCCCTATCCCGTCCCCCCATCCCTCCCCCCCACCTACCCATGGCCCCCCCCCTCCCCACCCGCTCCCTCCGCCATTCCCCTTATCACCTCCTCGAACCCTGCACCAGCTTGAGCTGGCCCCACCTAGACTTCTATGGCACGCAGGCCCCCCGCCCCTCCCCGTTTTCCCAATAATATTCACACCATCTTCTCTCTGCTCTATCCCACCACCACCCCAAGGCTATCTCAACATGGAGGGAAATGTAATCACAACTCATCAGCAGGCGCTCCCAACAGCCAGGACCATCCCCTCCCGAGCCGCATCCCCAGCTCCCTTACAGCAGCCCAAACCTATGCCAATATAAATATAAATGTAGAGAGGAGCCCGGGCAGGGAGAGCCAGCCCACGGCTTAGTTAGCCCCCCCTCCCACTCCACTCCTGCCTCACTACTGCCACTCAGCTGCTGCAGAAATTAAACAGCGTTGAGATCCAGGGAACAGTGCAGTGTCTCATTCAGCACCCAAACCTCCCGCCTGTGAGAAACAGCAAGTTGTCACCGCCGCCAGTTGTGTTAACATAATCAGAGCACAGAGCCACAGAGCACCTAGAGATCCCCTCCTCACGCTCCTAAAAGTAACACCGCAAGCCAAGCAGCTGCGCTCCAGTGGGCCAAAGCAGTCCACAAATGGCGTCGGAGAAGCAGCGACCCACCTTCACTCCACCACCACTCCCGATAGCGTCGCCACCCTCCGTCACCCACACCCCGAGAGCTCTCGTAGCATAGCACCAACTGCTGGGGGGTACCCCTCCCCACCACCCCCCGCACGCCCAATGAAACCAATCAATTCAATCCCCCCTCAGTCACCCTTCAGTCATACACCCTATTGTTCCAACCTCCCCCCTTAAGTTTAGGTCTCCTCATACATCCCGATACAACTCGCTACATGCATCATTAAATTGCAAGCGTGTAACAATTAAAACAGTTAAGAATGGCAGAAAGTAGCCAACCATGAACACGTGCTTAGATAACAAGGCCTGAGAACAAAATAACACATTGAACTTTTTCATTACAGTATAACAGCCCCAATGTCCCCCATTCTCCGCAGGTGCTGGAAAGCTATGACAGGCAGTAATGCAGTCGAGTGGTCAACGTTGCCAATAGTCCAAGGGAGCCGAGAGGCCCCCGGCCCCGACAAAACCAGGAGATAGAAGTCCTCAAACCACTGAAACGCAGCAAGATGCTCTCTTACCAGACCTTAGCCCAAACTGTTGCAATAGTCTCGGGCCTCTTCGGGGGAGTTAAACACCCGATTCCCCTTATCGCTGTAAACTCGTAGGACCGCTGGGTACGCAAGCGTACAACGGACTCCCCGGTCAATGAGCTTGGTACACAGGTCTTTATATGCCTTGCGCTTCAAAGATACGCCAGCTGAATAATCCTGGAAGAGCAATATCGAGTCCTTGGAGGTGCCCGTTCGCCGCAGCTGTCGAGAGGCCCTCAACACCTCATCCTTTTGTGTAGAGTTGAGGAAGCGGGCGATCACCGCCCGAGGCCGACGGTCACCCGCCCGTGAGGGCCCCAGCCTGTGAGCACGTTCCAACGTTATCCGCCCGACATCCTCAGGCAGGGATAAGGTAGTTGCTATCCATTGTTCCAGGTGTCGCCTCAGATCTCGGTCTGCTATAGATTCCTCAACTCCGATAAACCGCAGATTATTTCGGCGACTGCGATTCTCAAGATCTTCCAGTTTTTCCTGGTGCTGAGTTAATGTCGCCTCCAAGCTGCAGATCCTGGCGAGGTCCTGCACATGCTGATCTTCCAGGGAGCTGATACGATTTTCGGCATGCTCAACTCGTTTTGTAAACTCAGCTACTGCCTGAACCACCTCCTGCATCTGGGTGGATAGGCCCCCCAATCTCTCCTCCAAGGAGCCCACCACCGCTCTCGACACCTCTGCTACCAGCGCCGGAGCTTCGAGCGGTCTCAGGGGCTCCTGTCCACCTTCCGCCATCTTGTCTTCCCCACCTCGTGCCCGGGTTCTGCGGGGGATTTTCGTGGCCATGCACCAGAGATCGATCAAAGAGGAGAGTTGATAAATCCTCCAAGGCTCCGCAAAGCGACTCCCCCACAATATCGCAAAAATAAGTAAGTTAGCTCAAGTTTTCAGTATGGGGGAGGGCGCGGGCTCCAGAGCCGAGACGAACACGTCTACTCAGCTCACCATGCCACCGGAAGTCCGCTTTCTAATTTTTAAATTCAACCACGGAGTGCATTTTAACAGCTGTTCTTCCTTCTGTTTTTTTTTAAAACATAGAGGAATAGCATTCTATAAAATTGGACAATCATGCTCAGACGCATATCCAACAGAGGTTTTATGTGGAATACCTATTTATGTATTTAGAGGTTTTCATCTTGCAAAATACCTGTTATTTTCATTTTGTAAGTTACAGTGGTGCAATAGATGATGTGTCTCTTAAGAAATAATATATGGAGTTCTTCTCAAACAAACATTTAAACAAGCACTGCACTTTCTCTTTTTTTATGTATGCGGTTTCTCATATTTAACGGCAAAAGCTGGTCTCCTTTTTTTTGAGTACGCCTCGTTTAATCATGGAGGATTTTATTTTTGAAACAGTTCATTTGCACACAATTCCAAACGTAGAATAATAGTATCTTATAAAATCATGCTTTAACATATATTCAACAGAGGTTTTTATATGAAATATCTATTTATGTGTTTAGAGTTTTTTATCCTATGAAATGCTCTTGAGTGCTTGTTATTTTCATTTTATAGTGGTGCAATAAATGATGCATTTTTTAAGAAACAGCATATGGAGTTCTTTTCAAACAAACATTCAATTAAGCATTGCATTCCTTTTTTTATGTATGCGTATTTTTATTTTTATGCCTTTATAGCTGGTTTTAATGTCTAAATGATTTATTTATTATCTTAACACCTAAATTATTTATTTGTTTTATCTTTAGCGATTATTTTTATTGCGCTACACGACAGAATTAAGGTATTTTTAATCAATTCTTTCCTTGTGTCCTCCTCATCGCCTCTCTTTTTTCTATTCTCATCTACTTTGACTATATGATTTTATCATATCTATGTTCTTAGTAATAATTATATTTTACATTTTTATTCTTAAGTTTTTTGATGTTTCAATTTATGTATTTATATTTGTCCATTTGGATCTACATCTTCCATATGTTTTATATTCTATTATTAACAATTTGTCTTTACATATCTTTTATATTGATTATTGTTTTATTATATTTCATGTTTTTTATGTCTTTTTTGAACATTTCTAGTTCTACAGGCACTCCTTGTGGCCTTGGGCAAGCCACTTAACCCTCCATTGCCCATGTTCCCTGTAAGTATTAGCGTATGTGTCTCATATCCCCTCGTGTTAAATGTATCCCCCAATTGACCGCTTTGACCCGGTGAAAAGCGGGATATAAATACAGCTAAATAAAGCTAAATAAATAAAAAAACATTTACATAATGTTTTATAATATTTTATTATTGTTTTTGAAGTTTGTTCTCTTTTTAAAGACCACCTGAAGAAGGCTTTTTAGCCGAAATGTGTCGGGGTCCATTAAAGATTTTACATTTGAATCAATTTGTCGCCAGTCTTTGTGTACCTGCTTGGTTGGTCTTAATATTCAGCTACTAGCCAGTTATCCTAAACCGGCTAAAGTTAGACACTTTAATGGCTAGCCTAACTTGAGCCCATTTAACTAAACAGCCAATGACTGAATATCACCGCTGACTAGTTAACTAAATCACCCCGGCAGAATATCAAGGTTCAGAATAAAGGGGCCATGGCTAGCCACTGCCGCTGAATATCCCACCCTGCACTTCAGATATGGCAACATAGTTCTGCCTTTATTACTTTCTTCTCCAAAACTCGAAGCCTGCATAAATAATTCTTTTAGTTGAGTGACAAAGACTGCATCTGCAGAGACAGGGAATGAACTGTCAATAGCATCCTATAGCACAGCGATGGCGAACCTATGGCACGCGTGCCAGCTGTGGCACGCGAAGGCCTTGCAGCTGGCACGCGGGAAGGTCGCACATTAAAAAATAAAAAAAAGCTGCCCGCTGCCGCCGCGGCGGCATGGAGTGTCCCGCGGGGCTCCCTCTGCCCGGCGGGACTCTCCCGGCGCTGCTCAGCCCCTCTCTGCCGGCTTGCAGAGACGCGAAGGGAGAGTCTCCCTCGCGTCTCTGTTAAGCCCGCAGGAGCTGATGGGAAATTTCCCATCTGCCCCTGCGGGCTTAAGAGAGACGCGAGGGAGACTCTCTCTCCCTTCGCGTCTCTGCAAGCCGGCAGAGAGGGGCTGAGCAGCGCCGGGAGAGTCCCGCCGGGCAGAGGGAGCCCCGCGGGACACTCCATGCCGCCGCGGCGGCAGCGGGCAGCTTTTTTTTTTTTTTATTGCCATGAGCCGAGGGAGGGGGGTTAAGACTGGCAATGGGCTAGGGAGGGAGGGAGAGAGGGGGGTTAAGACTGGCAATGGGCTAGGGAGGGAGGGAGGTTAAGACTTGCAATGGGCTAGGGAGGGAGGGGGGTTGAGACTGGCAATGGGCTAGGGAGGGAGGGAGGGAGGGGGTTGAGACTGGCAATGGGCTAGGGAGGGAGGGGGGTTGAGACTGGCAATGGGCTAGGGAGGGAGGGAGGGGGTTGAGACTGGCAATGGGCTAGGGAGGGAGGGAGGGAGGTTAAGACTGGCAATGGGCTAGGGAGGGGGGGAGGGGGGTTAAGACTGGCAATGGGCTAGGGAGGGGGGGAGGGGGGTTGAGACTGGCAATGGGCTAGGGAGGGGGGGAGGGGGGTTGAGACTGGCAATGGGCTAGGGAGGGAGGGAGGGGGGTTGAGACTGGCAATGGGCTAGGGAGGGGGGGTTAAGACTGGCAGTGGGCTGGGGAGGGGGGTTAAGACGCAGTGAGCTATGGGGGGGAGTTAAGACTAGCAATGGGCTGTGGGCTGATGAGGGCTGGCAATGGGCTATGAGCTGATGAGGGCTGTCTGGAAATGGGGTGATGGGGGGGTTAGGACTGGTAATGGGCTATGGGGGGGTTAAGACTGGTAGTGGGCTGATGGGGGGGTTAGGACTGGTAATGGGCTATGGGGGGGTTAAGACTGGTAGTGGGCTGATGGGGGTGTAGGACTGATAATGGGTTATGGGGGGGCTAGGACAGGAAATGGGCTGATGGGGAGGGGTTAGGACTTGAGGTGGGCTGATGTGGTTAGGACTGGTAATGGGCTGTGGGCTGATGGGGGGGTTTAGGACTGGCAATGGGCTATGGGGGGCTGACTGGAAATGGGCTGATGGGGGGTTAGGACTGGTAAAGGGTTATAGGGGGGGGGGCTTAAACTGAAAATGGGGTGATGGGGGTTAGGACTGGAAGTTGATTGACGGGGGGCTAGGACTGGTAATGGGTTGGGGTGTTGCTAGGACTGGAAATGGGCTGAGTGGAAGGGGAGGCTTGAACTGCAAATAGCTGATGGGGAGGGGGCTTGGAATGGAAATGGGCTGTGAGGGAAGGGAGCTAGGACTGAAAATGGGCTGATGGAAAAGCTAGGACAGGACTGGAAATGGGCTGTTGGGGGGAGCTAAGATTGGAAATGGGCTGTGGTGGGGGCTTGAATTGAAATGGACTCATGGAGGGGCTAGAACTGGAAGTAGGCTCATGGGGGGGCTTGGACTGGAATTGGGCTGAGTGGAGGGGAGCTATGATTTGACATGGGCTGATGGTGGGGCTAGGAAATGAGTAGAAATGGGCTGATGGGGGGGCTAGGATTGAAAATGAGCTGATGAAGGGACTTGGACTGGAAATGGGCTGATGCAGGGACTAGAAGGGAATGGATGCTGGGTGAGACTGGAACTAGAAGGGAGCTGATGTTGGGGGAGGATTAGAATGGGATGGGGCTGGGAGAGTAAAATGGAGAGGGGGAAAAATATTTTGTGTAGGAGGGATGAAAAATCTACAATTGGCCAGGTATTGGGAGAGTAATTGGGGATTGAGGATGGAGGGGTAAAATTTGTGTGGATGAAATAGGAATGAGGAAAGAGCAAAAGGAGAAAGATTAGTATGTTAAAGCAGATGTAGAGAGAGAGAGAATGGAAAAAAAAACTAGAAGAGAGAAGAAAGGACAAATGGACAGCAGACGATGGAGAGTTAGCAGAAAACATGAAGAAACCAGAAGAAGGTGGCTGGACCAATTGCAACTGAAAAAAAAATGCACAAAAGGTAGAAAGATATCTCTTTATTTTGAATTTATTAACTGGAATATGTCAGCTCTGGGAAATGTGCATCATTAACATCTGCGCTTTGTTTGGTACAAGAGGAAATTCCTATTTGACGTTGCCACTTGTTCTCTTTCCCCAGTATTCTCTGAAATGTATTGGTTTAATATTTGCAGTGTTGCCTTTTGATAGGTAGGGTATGGTGCTTTGTGAGTCCTGGTAATGCTGTCAGGATACGGCGGGTTTGCTATGGGTTCTAAATGGGCAGCGTTTGTAGTAGTTCCTAATGTGCCTGGCGGTTGGCACTGGATTATAGTAATGTAGAAATCTTTTAGTCTTTCTTTATCCATACACTCATTAAGAGACATGTTTACTAAAAGTTAGTGTATGGTAACATTATGCAAATATTTATGCAAATAAGACCACTTATGCAAATGACGTGCTGGCACTTTGAGGAAATTCTTTGGTTTTGTGCGGCAGTTTGGGCACTCGGGCTCAAAAAGGTTAGCCATCACTGCTATAGCACCTTAAGATTCAAGATTTCTGCCTTATTTGTCTTGGCCTTAATTGTCAGGGGCGGCTTGAGGGGGATGTGGGGCCATGTGTGGAGATTCATTGCAGGGTCTCATTAGAATAAAAGTTTGTATAATGCAGTTATTTGGTCAGTGCTATAACCAAGTTCATAAAGAGAAGGGAAGAGATAGAAAGAAATACAAATCCTGGAAGCAAAATAATGCACATTGATTTTCATGTAGACTTTTGCTTGCAATCCACTGTGTTGAGGGATCTGATAGATGGATTAATTGTTTGGGTGACATGCAGATTCTTTGAGCCTCAGTGAGGCCTTGTTGAAGAGGGTGGTGTCCCTCCTAAGGAGTAAACATCTTGGAGCATTAAGGTATGGTGACCTCTGGTGGCCTCAGCAGAGTCCTCCACATTTGAAATGCTTGAGGTGCACATGTGTTAACCAAGAAGTGGAAGATTTTCCACGTAGGACACAACTGGGGCAAAAGATTTGTCTATCACTTTTGAAGTCAGTACTACCACTGTGGAGTTTTAGGTTTTGGTGGAGGAAATACATCTCAGCTCCAAAATTATGGACTCAGAAAGTGATCCTCAACACACCAGGTACTTGCATTAAATTTTTTGCAAGTTGCATTGACTGAGGATAACGGGCAATTAGCAGAGATGGCCCTTGGCATGTTTGGCTATATTTTCTTCACATGGCCATACACTAGAAGAGGCCCCACTTCCTCAAGCCAGCAGGCTAAGCTTCACCAGCAGGCACACTGACAGCATCTCTCTCTCTTCCCCTTCTCTTCTCGTCCAGCATCTTTATTTATTTATTTATTTATTTACAGTTCTTATATACCGCACTCTTTGGTATCACTGCGGTTTACAAATAACAATTTTTGCATCAGAACAATCTTCTGCTTACATTACAACAGGGTCAGTAACTTGGAAGTAACTATATACAAAACGGATATATCTTCCTCCCCCAGTTGCCTTTCTTGCTCCAGTTTCGGTAATAAAAAGCAATGGGGCACTGAGCACTGCTTTGAAGCATGCGGCAGAGCTCTGCAGATCTCTCCAACCCTGACGTCTGCCTCGGGTGGCCTATCCAGGTGGGTGGCTTTGTGTGCCACTTTGTTGCCTGGATTGTGTACTTCGGCACACATGGTTTATGGTTTTAGGCACTTGATATACTGTCCTTTACTGTGTGTATCAGAGTGGTTTATAGATATATTCTAACAGGCTGATATTTATGACCCCCCTTGATGCAACTTACTGTTGGAGGGGGGTCAGATGCGGCAGGCCATGTGTGCTGAAGCACATGGCCTGCTGCGAGCAACAAAGCAGCGGCCCGAAGCTGCCCGTTTAAAAATACTGCCACCCCCCCAAGATGGAATTGGTGGCAAGGGGGGGGGGGGTGGCATGGCCAGGGTTTCTGCCTTGGTGCAGCAGAAACCCTTGGGCTGGCTCTGCCCTCTGATGAGCTTGCCCTGTGCTTCAGTGGGATGCTCGGTGCCACATTGCTTTTTCTTTTGCCGCAGTTGGACCAAGAGGTTTGAGGAGACAACGGGAGGTGTAAGAAGTGATTCATCAGTCGGAGCAAGGGTTTTGGAGGGGCCATTGGGGGGGGGGGGCATTGCGGAACTTACCACCACAATATGGGGAGGAGGCTGGAAGAGAGAGGAGAAATTAACAAGGAGGAATAAAAAGGAGAGAGTGAGTGTGTGTTTTGGGGAGGGGGAAAGTGAGAGATGAGACTAGGAGAGACATGAGGGGAGGTGCGAGGAGGAGGATGGAAAGAGATGAGGGGAGGAAATAAAAGGCACGGAGGAGTAGCCTAATAGTTAGAGCTTTAGGGAGGACACCAAAAGACCAGGGTTTGATTCACACTAGCAGGCTTTGGGCAAGTCATTTAACCCTCCATTGCCTCAGAAAAATCCAAGTTATCAATGTCCCTGTTTAATATACATTATCAAGTTTAAGCTATAATGTAAACCACTTTGACTGAAATGATAAAGTGGTATAAAAAACAGTTAAATAAATAAAGGAAAGAAGGTAGAAGGAAGAGATGAAAAAAGCAAGAGGAGAAGAAGGGGACTGGGAGAGAGGGGATGAAGAAGAGCTAGAAGAAGGGTAGCAAGGAGTGAAAGGCAGACAAAGTATAGGAGGCTGAGGAAGGAAAGGTAATAGGGAGCAGGAGCGCTAGAGATGGGAATGAAAGTAGGAGATGGAAAACTGTTAGGTAGGTAAGAGGTAAAAAGAAGGAGAATGAGGACTCGAAAGGGGGGTGAGAGAAAATAGGGGCGGTTCATCCATTAGGCCATCTGGGGCGATCGCCTCAGGCTGCACTCCAACGGAGGCAGCACTCCCGACGCCAGCAGCACTCCCGACGCCAGCAGCACTCCAACGGAGGTAGCACTCCCGACACCGGCAGCACTCCCGACACCGGCAGCATTCCAACGGAGGCAGCACTCCCGACACCGGCAGCACTCCAACAGAGGCAGCACACCCGACACCGGCAGCACTCCCGACGCCGGCAGCACTCCCGACGGAGGCAGCACTCCCGACGGAGGCAGCACTCCAAACACCGGCAGCACTCCAAACACCGGCAGCACTCCAACGGAGGCAGCACTCCAACGGAGGCAGCACTCCAACGGAGGCAGCACTCCAACGGAGGCAGCACTCCAACGGAGGCAGCACTCCAGACACCGGCAGCACTCCTGACACCGGCTGCACTCCTGACACCGGCTGCACTCCCGACACCAGCAGCACTCCCGACGCCAGCAGCACTCCAGACACCGGCAGCACTCCAACGGAGGTAGCACTCCCGACGCCGGCAGCACTCCAGACACCGGCAGCACTCCAGACACCGGCAGCACTCCAGACACCGGCAGCACTCCAGATCTGTTTTTAATTTTAGGTTTTACAGCCTCTGGCCTGCCTCTGATTTCCCGCGCGGGAAAGAAGAGGCAGGGCAGAGGCAGCAAAATCTAAAATTAAAACAGAACCGGAGTGGCGCCAGCGTCGGATAAATCAGCAACTGCAAGCGATCAGGCTGATTTGTGGAGTGGCGGCGGCACTCCGCTTGTTTTAATTTTAGGTTTTGCCGCCTCTGCCTTCCCACCACTTTCTTTTTTCTTGCAAGCATTTCTTGACGAAAAAAAATGTGGTGGGAAGGCAGAGGCAGAGCAGAAGTGGCAAAATCTAAAATTAAAACAGCCAGAGTGCCCCCGCTGTCGCCGGATGCGAGGTGCAGGTGGAGGGAATGGGGACAGGAGGTGGACATAAGGAGAGACAACGGTGAGTGACAGGGGGGACAAAGGGGAAGACAGGGGACATACTGGACAAAGGGGGAGACAGGGGACATGCTGGACAAAGGGGGAGAAAGTGACATGATGCTGGACAAAGGGGGAGACAGTGGGGACATGCTGGACAAAGGAGGAGACAGGGGACATGATGCTGGACAAAGGGGGAGAAAGTGACATGATGCTGGACAAATGGGGAGACAGGGGGGGGGAAGATGCTGGACAAAGGGGAGAGACAGGGGGACATGCTGGACAGACAGGGGAGAAATGTTTGACAAAGGGGAGAGACAGTGCGGGTTAGGATTATAATGGGCTGATGAGGGGGCTAGCACTAGTAATGAACAGATCAGGGGGGGGCTAGGACTGGTAATGGGTTGATTAAGGAAGGCTAGGACTAGGAATGGACTGATCAAGTGGGGGCTGGGACTGGTAATGGGGCTCATTAGAAGGGCTAGCACTGGTAATGGGCTGAGGGGGGCCTAGCATTGGAAATGAGCTGATTAGGGGAAGCTAGGACTGGTGATGGTCTGATGGCGTGGAGTAGTACTGGTAATGGACTGATGGGGGGCTAGCATTGGAAATGAGCTGATCGGGGGGGGGGGGCTAGGACTGGAAATGGGCTGATCAGTGGAGGCTAGGACTGGTAATGGGCTGATGGGGGGGGTTAGGACTGGTATTGGGGTTGAGGGCGGAGGTAGCACTGGGGTTGAGGGGGGACTAGCACTGGAAGTGAGCTGATTGGGGGACTTTGACTGGGAATGGGCCGATGATGGGGAGGGAAGATAGAGCTGCTGGCCCTGGAAGAAAACTGGGGGCTAGGGCTACACATGGGCTGATGCAAGGGGATGGGAGAATGGAACTGGAAGGGAGTGGATGCTGAGAGGGGCTGCCATGGTATTTGGACTAGAAGGGGAAAACAGTGGGGAATGAGGGGGACTGGAAGGGAATGGACACCAGTGGCAGTCATGGGAATGCAAGTTGACATTGGAAGGTATTGGGAGGGAGGACTGGAAAGGGGCTGATACTGGGAAGGGTTACTGGGAATGGAAATAGGCTGATGGAAAGAAGTGAAGAAAACAAGAGATAAGAAATGGCAGATGGACCATAGACCACAGAATGAGAGCTAAGAGAAGACAGGAAAGCAGAAGCCTCAGATTGGGACCAGCATGATCAGAGAATAAAATGGTCAGACAACAAAGGTAGAAAAAATAATTTTATTTCATTTTAGTGATTGGACTTTGTGTTATCTTTATTTATTTTATACTATATGGAGGAACTGCCTATTTATCTGATGCTGCACTGCTTGAGGAGTCTGGTTTCTTGGGGTTTCAGTTTAAATTTTGTCTACATATTTTTATTTTTACTTTAGATTGTAAGTCACTTATTCTGTACTTGGTGAGGGTGTGTGTTCTGAGTGTGTGACTAAATCCAGGTGTTCTGTTAACTTAGAGTTTGTACATAAAGATCTACAGTATACTGTACTGCTGTAATTTGACATGTTCAGCTTTTCAAATAGGTGTATGGATGTTCCAGGGCCCACTGTAGTATTTACAGTGACGCTTTTTTTGGTGGGCTCCTTATGTGAGTTTTGGAAGATGGTGCTGGTATGGTATGGTATGGTAGATTTGCTCTATAGATACTCAGTGACATTGTTGTAGGGTTTTGTATTAGTTCACAATATGCCTGGTACTGGAGAATGTTTGTTGTTGAATCAGAATCAGAATTTATTTTTTTAAGATATTAAGTTCGGTGGGTGAAAGAGTAGTTACTCACCTGTAACAGGTGTTCTCCAGGAGCAGCAGGAATCAGTCCTCACTTATGGGTGTCATCGACGCTGATGAAGCCCCAGCGGAGCATTTCCCCAGCTTTCCATGAAAGCCTTTGGGAATGCTGGCATGCATGCGCGGTTCCCTTCCCGCCTAAAGGTGCCATCTTACCTCAGTCAAATGACATAGCTAAGAACAGCACACAAATATGTAAAAATTAAACTATGTACAACTGCAACTCCAAGGGGAGGAGGGAGGGTCGTGAGGACTGATTCCTGCTGCTCCTGGAGAACACCTGTTACAGGTGAGTAACTACTCTTTCCCCAGGACCAAGCAGGAAGTCAGTCCTCACTTATGGGTGACTCCCCAGCTCTGGGCTACAAGGAACCCAGGCTGAACAAGAGAACTCCCTCTAGTCTCAGCAACAGAGAAAAGGCTTTTCAAGAACACACCCGCCACAGGTAGCCCAACCAGAGGGCAGGAGTTGCCTAGACCTCAAAGAGATTCCTGAGTACTGCTTGGCCAAAAGCACTGTCCCTACGGGACTCCCTCTCCAGACAGTAGTGGGCTGCAAAAGTCTGGCTTGAAGACCAAGTAGCAGCCCGGCAGATGTCTTGCAATGGAACAGAACGGAGATGAGCCACTGATGCAGCCATTGCCCTCACACGGTGGGCCGTGACCCTGCCCTGCAAAGGAAGGCCTGCCGCCTTGTAAGACCAGGTGATACAGTCAGCCACCCAGATGGACAAGGTACGCTTGGACACAGGCCTCCCCAAGTTATTGGGGTCAAAAGAGAGGAAGAGCTGAGAAGCCTTCCTGTGACCTTGCGTACGTTCAAGGTAGAAGGATAAGGCCCTCCTACAGTCCAAGGTATGGAGGACTGTTTCAGCCTGACTTGCATGAGGCCTAGGGAAGAAAGTAGGAAGAACCACCTCCTGGTTGAGGTGGAAAGAGGAGACAACCTTAGGAAGGAACTTAGGGTGAGTCCTGAGGACTACCCTGTTTTTATAGAACCTGGTGTAAGGCCTATCACAGACCAAGGCCTGTAGCTCACTCACTCTCCTAGCCGAAGTAAGGGCTATCAGAAAGAGAGTCTTCCAGGACAGGAAGCGTAGAGGGCAAGTAGCCATAGGCTCAAAAGGTGGTCGAGTCAGTTGCTGCAAGACCACATTAAGCTCCCACTCAGGAGCAGGAGGACGTACGGGATGTTTGAGCAGTAACAAGCCTCTGAGAAACCTGGACACTAAAGGGTGCACAGACAAGGAATGGCCCTCTACTAAGGAGTGGTGAGCTGCCAAGCAGAGAGGTGGACCCGAACAGAGTTGGACTTAAGTCCCTGATTGGACAAGTGCAGCAGGTACTGAAGCACTACAGACACAGCACAGGAGAAGGGATCTTCTGCACGTAACTGACACCACAGAGAAAACCTCTTCCACTTGAGAGCATAGGTTTTCCTAGTGGATTGTTTTCTAGAAGCTAGGAGAACCTCCTCAACTTCTTTAGGCAGGCCCCAGGGAGCCAACACTACCCTTGCAGCTTCCATGCCATCAGATGGAGAGATTGGAGGTTGGGATGCAGCAGGGAACCCTGATCTTGAGAGAGAAGGTCAGGCTGCAATCCCAGAGGCAGAGGCAGATCCACCGCCAGCTGAAGCAGGAGGGGGAACCAAGGCTGCCTTGGCCACCTGGGAGCTACCAGGAGGACTGAGGCCCTGTCTTGGAGAATCTTGAACAGTGTCCGGGCCACCAGAGGGGTGGGAGGAAATGCATAGAGCAGGCCCTGAGTCCAGGGAATCAGAAAAGCATCTGCTGCTACTCTCAGAGGATGCAGTTGCCTGGAGCAGAACCTTGGCAGCTGGTTGTTCAGTGGACTGGCAAACAGGTCTATGGAGGGAAGACCCCACTTCAAGAAAATCCTTTGAACCACTAAAGGATGGAACTGCCACTCGTGTGGTTGCAGAATCCTGCTCAATTTGTCGGCCAGGCAATTCTCCTGGTCTGGAAGATAGACTGCTTTGAGTAGCATGTTGTGTCTCAGGGAAAAGGAACAGAGGACCTGTGCTTCCTGACAAAGGGGCTGGAACCAGTCCCGCCCTGCTTGTTCACATAGAACATGGCTACCTGGTTGTCTGTCTGGATCAAGACAGACTGATGGGCCAGGGAAGCAGTAAAGGCCTTGAGGGCCAAGCGGATAGCTCTGAGTTCCAGGAGATTGATCTGCTGGGACGCCTCCCAAGGAGACCACAGGCCCTGGGTGCACTTGTCTAGGCAGTGTGCTCCCCAACCCAACAGAGAAGCATCTGTGGTCAGCACCACTGTATGAGGCGGCATTTGAAAAGGCACCCCCAGCAGCAGATTGGGGGGGGTGCAACCACCAGTTGAGGGAGGTCAGAAAACGATGAGACACTCTGATCCTGTCTCTGAGGCTGTCCGAGGCCTGTGATCACTGAGTCCGAAGGCACCACTGAGCAGGCCGCAGGATCTCTAAAGGTAAAAAGTGGACTGTTGTAGTTGTTGTTATTTATTTATTTATTTATTTAATAGTATTTATATACCGCCTTATCAAACAATCAAAGCGGTTTAACAAGAAATACAAAAGCAATGAAAATATGAACAGGCAGTAATGACAAAATACATAGTTAAATAAATTGGTGTGTTTTACATAGATATAGTGCGCTATATACATTGGGGCATGTTTACTAAACACCGTTGCTGTGCGGGTTCCCGTTAGTGTGCTGGTGCCATATAAGGAGTGGGCGGGCCAAGCGCGTGGGAAGGCTAAGTGGGGCGCTGCTGCATAACCAAACAACAGAGCCGTAGTACAACAGTGAAGACACTGACCTATGGTGCAGGGGCCAGGGGTTCAAACCCCCATTGCGCTCAATGAAAAAGACCAGCTGAGGCATCAACTTTTATGGGCAAAAGTGGTGTAGGAGGTATATTGATTATGGGCGGCAGAAGGCGGCGCACTTTTTTTTTATACGGCATGAGGCGGCGCACTGTTCATTGTGGGCGGCAGATGGCGGCGCGCTGATAAAATGGGGCAACAGAAGGCGGCGAGCCTGTGGGCAGAAGGCGTCGCGCTGATGTGTGAGGGGGCAGCCCAATAGTGGGAGGGATAAGTGGCGCGCTGATGTGCAAATAGCAGGAATGGAGCCATAGCACAATGGTTAAGACACTGACCACTCGTGCAGGCATCATGGGTTCAATTCCCCACAGTGCCCATTGAAAAAGACTAGCAGAGGCAGTATGTTTTATGTTGTGGAGTGCTGTAGGAGGCCCACTGATTTTATTTTGTGATAACAACTAGAAAACGCACGCTCACAGCATGTTAACATAAGGCAGCCCATAAGGCACATGTGACAGTGCACCGTCCGCCAAGGCACCCTAGAATGTCCTCTATAGGGCAGCATGTATGTTGCGACACAGGATAATGTATAGTGCACCCTATATGGATGGCAACCATAAAGTGCCGTATACGGCGCCCCATAAAGCGCCCTCAGAGGCACCTTATGGGTACAGTACGCTCAGTGTGTTATTGCTGGCAGCAACATATGTACAGTAAATTAAAAAGATGCTGTGGACACCCCTATCACAGAACCCCACTGTGGGTTTGAACCCATGACCTCTGGCTGCACAGGGAGTGATGTAACCATTGGGCTACAACTCCATAGCTGTAAGCAAGCCCCTGGCTGGCTGCAGATAGCCTGCACGTCACCTCACAGACAGTCTGCCGGTGTAAACAGGATAGGGTTAGGCCACACGTACCCATGATGCACTGCACATGCAAATTAGCTGTCCACAGATGGACACAAGATGGGTAATGCACCCCACAGCACCTCGGCCCTGTTGGGGGGAGTGACCGGGTGCACCCACACAGCACCTCGGCCTGGTAGGGGGCACTGACCGGGTGTTTTACTGGCACAGAGTAGCTACACACCGTTACATCGTGCGGGTTCTGTGCTCACCCTGAGTGTGCAATGAGGCGCCCAGGACCAGGTCCACAACACCTTCCATGGCTGATGGAGGCCAAGCGGGAGTTTCAAAGCAGTGTTAATGTGTAAGATAGCTAGTTTCTGCACAAACACCATGGATATCCCAGTCAGGCTCAGCACCCCCTGGGAACCCCCACCAGGGCTCCCCCCCCCCCCCAGCAGCAAACATGGTCCCCCATCAAGAGATCCACACTGTACCTCCCTGCAAAGGTGGCAGTAGAGGGCAACATCAACCCCAGTCCTGCTGAGGAATGAACACCACCCCCACCCCACACACAGCCACAACACATAGGACCAGGATAAGGCAAGCTGCACCCCACCACCAGATATTCCCCTGCAGCAAGCCAACAGCCACTGCACCCTGCAAGCCATTCCAGCAAGACACATACCAGCTACAAACAGTCTGCTGGTTAGTCCATAGTGCATGTTCCCAATGGAGACACATGCACCCAGAACTGGTCTGCCAGCATACACAGCAAGCAGATAAATCAGTGACTGGGCCCCAAATAGAAACCCATATCTATCACATGAGAGAAATACTGTATAGCACTATGGGGGTGCCTAGCCATGCTGTGGTCACTGCACAGTCAGGGTGAGCGTGATCTCCCAGAAGGACATGCTTTGGCCACCCTGTCTGTGTAGGTGGTGGCCGGACACTACAATGTCCCTGCCAGTGCCCTATGCCCGGTGCAGATGCATCCTGGCCAGGCTACCCTGTCCTGGCGATACCCATGGTACCTTGCACCTCATTATGCACATTGGCAGGCCAATACTGGCAACAGTGCTGGCAGTGTGGGCTGTGGAAGGGGCTTGCAGCCAACACCCACTGTATAGCCAGACACACACTTCTACACCTATGCCATCATGGTGCTACTATTGAGGAAGTAATTAGCCTTGCCCACCAAACCGGTCCTGAGCACGGCAAGGCATGGGTATGGTACGCAGTACAGCTGGGGGTCACTCCCCAGGGTGGTAAACACCGTCAGAGGCCAGGCCTGGAGCACGCACCGCAAACACCTAACAGATTGTTCGGATGGGGTCAACTAGCAGTATGTGCGTAACGTATGGATATCTAGCTGCCTGTGCTCCTAGCAAACGTCTCAGAGCTGTGTACCGTATACCTCAGGTGTAGGATGACATTGGTAAGTTATGCAAGTGCTAGTTTTGGGAGATGCATGCAGGGTCCAATGGTCTGCCTCTCCAGGAGACATTGGCCAATGAGGCCTGTGGGTGTGGGTGTGTCTGCCCTTGATGGCTGCTGCTTTACGGCACAGATTCCCAACTCCAGTCCAGGTTTGCATCACACTGTTCTGGTTTTCCTGCTGTCCCTCATGGATATGCATGAGCTACATCTACATACCATGGGTGTGGTGCATAGATATACAGCACAGGCATTTGTATGAGTGGCATCATGGAACCTGACTGGTGTGTGCCCCACCAGGACTGCATTTGGGTGATTCTGCTCTGGGTACTGGCCCTGTTCATGGTGTCTTTGCTCAGTGGGGTAAAAGATAGACGTATTGCCATTGCATATGTCCTCGCCAGGAAAGGTGTGCCCTTACTATCACTGTTTACTTGGGGGAAAAATATGTGGGCAAGATTGGCAGTTGCCCCAGTTGGGCTTTGAACCTCTGACCCTCTGGTCCTAGAGGTACTGACTCTGTCCGCTGCACCACACTATGGCCACAGAGACAGTGCAGCCCCTGGAGGTAGTAAGCCTGGCAGGATGGAGTCACAAACCCTGCTCTACGCAATTTTACTGTGGGCATATGCACCCTGTCTGGTGACAAACGTGCACATAAACCACGGAACTGACCACGGGAACTGGGGGAAACAATATCACCACGCTGGGCAACAGTGATATTAATGGGCAACCATAGCAAACACTCCCAGGACAGCTCCACAACAGGAAATGTTGTTTGGAAGAGTCTCCGCTCCGTAAACTCTTCCAAAATTCATTTCTTTTTTCTGGAGCTTTGTTGGGTGTGTTTTCTGTATTTGCCCATCACTATAACTGTTCCCCAGCTGAATTACTATTTTTAATAGTTCTGTTGTGGTCATTTCCTATTTTTATGTGCACTTTTGTGCTGTGCACATATATCACACTGCTCACGTTTTGCTGGTTTCCCCTGTTTTCCTGTACATTGCTGACGGAAATGGTTTCTCTTCCCTTTAAATGCTTTCTACCGCGAGTGTTTCACTCGCGGTAGTTTTTACATGCAAATTCGGGCCCGATACTGTGCGGGGAACCTCTCCCCTCCCACTCTCCACCCATTGACCCCGTCCCTCCGCCCCTCCGGAGCCTTCCTCCGCCCTCCTTTAGCCGTTCCACGCCTCTATCGGACATTTGCGGGCCCGCACTTGTACGGGGCCCGTTGGTGTGCCGCGTACCTGTGCGGGGGTGACACGCACGTGTGCGGGGCGTTTAAACGCGTTTATGCGCGTTTCAGTGGCGCGTTGCCGTGCGCTATTTTGCGGCGCGCAAATTTGCGGTCTTTAGTAAACATGCCCCAATGTGTACTATAATACAATGTGAGCTATAATACAGCTAACTATATGATTGCTTTCTCTCTTACAAACTGAATTACTTATTTTTTAAATTTATTTATTTAACATCTTATATATACCGCGCTATTTGTTTTCAGTGCTGTTTACAAGTAACAGAAGCTGCACATTCAGAAGACACTGGTGTGCTTACATTATATTCAGTAGAACCATAATGCTCAATAAACAGGACAGTTTTTAATTGCTTTCTAAAGTCTTTAAGGTCCTGAGCAGCTCTTAAATCATTTGGGAGAGAGTTCCATATATTTGGTGCCGCAAACGAGAATGCTCTATCTGTTGTATCTTTACGTGCTTTTCTAAAGTCAAGAGATGTGCTGATTCTGTTGGTAGATCCTAATCTTCTAGGTCTTATGGTGTCGTCTGATTGAATGAGAGTAGCCAGACTGTTTGCAGAACATTGATGTTTTATTTTAAAAATGTATATAATAGTTTTATATTTTATGCGATGTGCTATAGGTAACCAATGCAGCTCCCTCAAAATGGGTGTTATGTGTTCCTGGCTTGATACTCCAAATATTATTCGAGCTGCAGTGTTTTGAGCAAGTTGTAAGGGTTTAATTGACTGCTTATGAAGACCAAGGTATATGGGATTACAAAATCAAATAATGGTGTGATTAAAGCTTGGCAGACGTTACGGAAGTGGGATGTTTCAAGTAGTGGTCTTAATCTTCTAATAATCTTCATTCTATAATATGCACTCCTGATTGTCTTACTGATATGTGTTTTAAGATTCATTTCTTTGTCAAGAGTGACTCCAAGATATTTTACTTCAGATTTTATAGGAATATTAGAGTTTTCTATCATGATATCAGGAAGAGGAGGGAAATCATGGTTACGTGAAACAAATAAGGCCTCAGTTTTGCTGAAATTAATTTCCATATTATTGCCTTTACACCACGCAGACATTTGTAGGAGACAATCCGTAATTCTATGATAGTCAGGGTTATTAATTGAAACAGGTGTAAATATCATTATATCATCTGCATAAATGGTATAATTAATGCCATTAATGTTATGGAAGGACAGACTAGATAGGCCATGTGGTCTTTTTCTGTCATCATGTTTCTATGTTTCTATATTGAGCCTGGCATTGGGGGTTACCTGAACTGTGGATGCCATGTGGCCTAGAAGCCTGAGACAGAGTCTGGCGGAGACCAGGGACCTGTGCAGAAACTTGCTGGCAAGGTCTATGAGCCTTTGTGCCCGGTCCACTGGTAAGAATGCTCTTGCCAGCTGAGAATCCAACCTTGCCCCTATGAACTCCAAGTTCTGGGAGGGGAGCAAAGTGGACTTTGCAAAGTTGATGACAAAGCCCACCCTTTGAAGCAGGTCTATGGTTCTGTTGGTGGCCTGCTGAACCTCGAGAGAAGACTGGCCTCTGATGAACCAGTCGTCTAGGTAGGGAAACACAAAGATGCCCTGATTTCTCAGGTAGGCTGCTACCACTGCCAGGTACTTGGTGAAGACTCTGGGAGCAGAGGTCAGCCCAAAAGGCAGTACTCTGTACTGATAGTGGTTTCCTCCCACAATGAATCTGAGGTACTTTCTGTGGTCTGGATGAATGAGGATGTGAGTGTAAGCATCTTTTAGATCTAAAGAGCATAGCCAATCTCCCTGCTGGAGGTAGGGCAGAAGAGTTCCAAGAGTAACCATCTTGAACTTTTCTTTCACAAGAAACTTGTTTAGGTTTCTGAGATCCAGAATGGGTCGAAGACCACCGGTTCTTTTTGGCACCAGGAAATACCTGGAGTAAAAACCGTGACCTTGGAAGTGGGGAGGCACAGGCTCCACCGCCTTGCCCAGTAACAGACCCTGAAGCTCCTGGAGGAGAAGGGCTGTATGCAAGGGAGGCCTGAAAGGTTCCCCTGGAAAGTGTGGCAGAGGTAGTTGGTGAAAATGCAGGGCATATCTTCGATGGACTATGTCCAGCACCCAACTGTCCTGAGTAATCAGGGGCCACTGGTGGACGAACAAGGCTAGGCGGCCTCCTGTGCAGGGCTGGGTCTGCATGGGAGGTTTGGCTGTACTCAAGGAGTCAAAACCCCCCACCCTGCTGAGTGGGAGCAGGGGCCGGAGGCTTGGAGGCAGTCTGCATACGGGGCCCATTACCCAGGCCCTTGACTTGCTGACCCTGTGGGGCAGGTTGGGCAGCCTGATACTGCGGGTACTGTTTGTAGGCAGTGCCCTTCCTCGGGTAAAAGGGCTTTTTACCCGGGCCCTTCTTCTTATGGGAAGGGGCAGAGGTCTTCCTGGACAGCCTTGTCCTGGTGAGGGGCTCAGTCTCGAGCTGTGCGGCTTTCTCGGCCACAGGCTTGCCAAAAAGATTTTCACCTCGGCAAGGGACATCGACCAACTTGTCCTGAACCCATGGCTCGAGGTCCGATGACTGCAGCCACACCTGGCGTCGAGCCGCGATGCCGGCAGCCGCTACTCGGGCCGAAGCCTTGAAGCTATCGTAGGCGGCGCGGGACATGAACTTCAAGCATTCCCGTATCCTAGAAGACAAGGACTTAAAACTCTGCAAGGGTTCCCCGGAGAGACCAGCAGAGAAACCGGCCAACTCCTTGGCCAGATCCCGTAAATACATGCCCATGTACAGCTGGTAAGTCTGGACACGGCAAGCAAGCATGGAGCCCTGAAAACACTTTCTGCCGACTCCATCAAGGCTGTGGGCTTCCCTACCGGGAGGCACCGCAGAGTGCATCTTCTGACTTTTCAGACGATGCATGGCTGATTCCACAACCATAGAATGGTGTGGCAGCTGTGCTTTCTGGAAGCCAGGACTCTTGCGGAGCTGATAAATGGAATCGACTCGCTTGCTCAAAACCGGCGCCGAGGCCGGTGCCTCCCACATCCGGAAGAGGAGCCGTTCCAGCATTGGAGGAACCGGGACAGTAAAGGCCTCCTTCGGAGGAGAGTCGTACTGCAGAGCATCGAGCTCTTCGGCTCGAGGCTCTTCCTCGGGGTCAGCCGGAATAGCCAGAGCAGCGGCCATATCCCGGATAAACTTCGAGAACCTAGTATCCTCCGGAGGGGATCTACTCCGGGGTTCAGACTCAGGTGAGTCCGAAGGGACACACCGAGTCTTAAAGGTGTCAGGAGACTCCTCATCTTCGGTCTCCCATGCACTCGTCCGATGTCGAGTCGGGGTCCGACGCCGCGGGGCCCCTGAGCACCCGCCCTGACGCCGGAGGCACCGGCGTCGAGACCCTCGGTCCCGAATGGGAGGTCGAGGGAGACCTCTACCGAGGACGACCTCGAGCCGCAAGGGACTTGAGTATCGGCTCGGTCTCCGGGGTCGACTTGGACGTCGATGTCCCGGTGGTCGGGGCAGATGTGCCAGACAGGCTGGCCATCAATGCCCGCTGCTGATCCATGAAGGTAGACATTCTGCTCTCCAAGGCTGTCAACCTGAGACTCAGCTCGGGTGACGCAGCAGCCCCCGACTCGGGCCCCGGCAGCGCCGGGCCCGACGTCAGTACTCGGGGAGATGAGTCCTCGAGGACAACAGGACTTACGTGTCCAGCAGACTCCGGTTCAATACGAGGAACTTTGGTCAGCTTCTCCTGGTCCACGGGCCCGGGATGACGGTCGGGGGTCTTATACCTGGACCTCGAGGGTCCAGGGACCTCCTCCGACGCCGCCCTCGCGAGCTGCTTCTTCCTCTTACGTTCCCTCTCGGGGGACCCCCTGTCCGAGGAGCTCCGACGCCTCTCGGGATCGGAATCCCGAGATGTCGAAGCCTCAGACGAGGTCCGGGCGCGAGCAGAGGCCGAGTCGGAGAAAAGCCTTTCACTCTGCTGCTGACGACTTCGGAGGGCCTTGGAAGACATTTTTCCACATGGCACGCACGATTTAGAATCGTGGTCCGGGCCCAGGCACCGAAGGCAGCAGTCGTGTGTGTCGGTGAGAGACATAATCTTTTTACACCGATCACACTTTTTAAAACCACTGGAAGCCATGGGGGAAAGAAGGGTCCCCACGAGGTCAAAAGACCGGCCTTCCAGGGAAAAGAAGAAGTTTAGGCGCGAACGCCTAGCCACTAAGGGCAAAAACCGAAAAAGAAAAAAGGGGGTTCGATACCGGTGTACCGATCCCGGCGGGAGGGGAACCGATGTCGAATCCGAAGAAAAGATGCGAAACAACGCTAGAAAAAATCTACTTTTAACCGGGAAAACAGGACACACGTCCGATGGGCTTCACGGAAAAAAAGAGACTGAGGTAAGATGGCATCTTTAGGCGGGAAGGGAACCGCGTATGCGTGCCAGCATTCCCAAAGGCTTTCATGGAAAGCTGGGGAAATGCTCCGCTGGGGCTTCATCGGCGTCGATGACACCCATAAGTGAGGAATGACTTCCTGCTTGGTCCTGGAGAATATCCTGGTTCTGCTCTGCAACCACTGTTGAAAGGGGTTCTGTGGATGCAAAATATATGTTGAAAAAGAAAAACCAATAACCATAATGCAGTTTATAACAACAAAATAAAAATGAGTTATAATTTAGTTTTAAAAACTGTGCTGTGGTTCTCGCTCTCTTTTAGTTCCTTGGTGTGCAAACATCTTGCATTTCCTCCATATAATCTAATTAGCTTTTTGGTATGGTTCAGTCCCTGATTGGAGTTTTGAAAAAGCCCCGCCCCCTCTATGGGGGAAGAGGGGTGCGCCATCTCATCCTTCGTCTCAGGCAGCAGATTGCCTTGAGCCACCCCTGAGAGAAAAGGCGAATGAAAGGTAAAATTTAGATATGAGTAGATAGAGAGGTGGAGGAGAAAGAAATGGGGAAAAAAAAACCATCAGTGTCAAGGACATGTAGGGAAGGTAGAAAAGGAGACACAAAAAGTTAAAAGGACATGCATGAAAGGATAGACGCAAGAAAAGCGGAAAAGAGAGACTGGAACCAGCTCAATTAGAAAAATAACGACCCGACAACAAAGGTAAAAAATTAGAAAAAAAAATTCAATTTTTGTGGATTGGATTCTGTAAGCATGGGGAATTTTGCATCCCATTTTTCTATTTTGCAAAGTATTTCTCACTGTAGCTGTTTGGAGTTTGCATTTCAGTTTTTGGCTGCTTAACGTTTTTATTTGCAGTTTTATCTTTTCATAGGTAGAGATGCTGTAGTTTGAATCCTTGGAGTTAATGCTGATTTAGCATAGTATTTGCTTTATAGGTTTTGAGTCTTTTGCAAGATTATTTTTGTTATTTCACAAAGGAGCTAGATTTTTTTTTGTTATTTCACAAAACCAAATTGTATATAAGGAATTTGCTCCTGTTCTCCATTGCTCAGTCACTTTTGGATGCACTCCTTGTCTGAGCCTGTGCACAATAAATTGGCTTGGAACCTGCAACTGACTCCTGGTTTTATTCATTGCGTGCACTTCGCTGCTACATATTAACATGCATTAGCAAATGTTATTTATCACAGGTCCCATTTTATTCAATGAGACCTCTTAACACATTAAGGGGCATGTTTACTGAACCGCGGTACCCGATAGCAGGGGCGGCCCAAGGGGGGTGCGGGGCCATATGCGGAGACTCAGTGTAGGGCCTCATTTGCATAATGTTACCATACACTAACTTTTAGTAAACATGCCTCTTAATGAGTGTATGGATAAAGAGAGACTAAAAGATTTCTACATTACTATAATCCAGTGCCAACCGCCAGGCACATTAGGAACTACTACAAACACTGCCCATTTAGAACCCATAGCAAACCCGCCGTATCCTAACAGCACTACCAGGACTCACAAAACACCATACTCTACCTATCAAAAGGCAACACTGCAAATATTAAACCAATACATTTCAGAGAATAACAATACTTGACCTACTGCGGAAAGAGAACAAGTGGCAATGTCAAATAGGAATTACATAAACAGAATACCTCAGCTCAGTTACACATGCAGAACATAGACCATCACCAAACAAGGAATCACTATTTAGAAACAGGAAGACAATAATTAAACTGAGAACCACAAAAGCCAAACTTGGAATGTACAACAACACTGTAGAAATAAAACTATAAATTAATTTCCTCTTGTACTAAACAAAGCGCAGACGTTAATGATGCACATTTCCCAGAGCTGACATATTCCAGTTAATAAATTCAAAATAAAGAGATATTTTTCTACCTTTTGTGCATTTTTTTTCAGTTGCAATTGCTCCAGCCACTTTCTTCTGGTTTCTTCGTGTCTTCTGCTAACTCTCCATCGTCTGCTGTCCATTTGTCCTTTCTTCCCTCTTCTAGTTTTTTTCCATTCTCTATCTACATCTGCTTTAACATACTAATTTTTCTCCTTTTGCTCTTCCCTCATTCCTATTTCATCCACTCAAATTTTACCCCTCCATCCTCAATCCCTATTTACTCCCCCAATACCCGGCCATTTGTAGATTTTTCTTCCTTCCCACACAAAATATTTTTCCTCTCTCCATTTCACTCTCTCAGCCCCATCCCATTCTAATCCTCTCCCAACATTAGTTCCCTTCTAGTTCCAGCCCCACCCAGCATCCACTCCCTTCTAGTACCCCCATCAGCCCATTTCCAGTCCTAGCCCCCATCAGCCCATTTCCAGTCCTATCCTAGCCCCACCATCAGCCCATTTCCAGTCCTAACTCCCCCATCAATTTCCAGTCCTATCTGAGTCCCTCCATCAGCTCATTTCCAATCCCAGCCCCCCATCAGCCCATTTCTAGTCCTTTCCTAACTCCATCAGCCCATGTCAAATCCTAGCTCCCCTCCACTCAGCCCATTTCCAATCCAAGCCCCCCATGAGCCTACTTCCATTTCTAGCCCCTCCATGAGTCCATTTCAATCCAAGCCCTCACAACAGCACATTTCCAATCTTAGCACCCCCCAGCAGCCCATTTCCAGTCCTATCCTAGCCCCTCCATCAGCCCATTTCCTGTCCTAGCTCCCCCCCCAAATCAGCCCATTTCCAGTCCTAGCTCCCTCCCTTCACAGCCCATTTCCATTCCAAGTCCCCTCCCCATCAGCTATTTGCAGTTCAAGCCCCCCTTCCACTCAGCCCATTTCCATTCCAAGCCCCTGTCCCAATCAGCTATTTGCAGTTCAAGCCCCCCCTTTCACTCAGCCCATTTCCAGTCCTAGCAACCCTCCCAGCCCATTACCAGTCCTAGCCCCTCCCCATCAGCCCACTTCCAGTACTACCCCCTATTACCCCATTTTTAGTCTTAGCCCGCCGCATAGCCCATTACCAGTCCTAACCCCCCCATCAGCCCATTTCCAGTCCTAGCCCTCTCATAGCCCATTATCAGTCCTAACACCCTCATCAGCCCTCCAGTCCTAACCCCCCATCAGCCCATTTCCAGTCTTAGTCCCCCCATAGCCCATTACCAGTCCTAACTCCCCCTTAGCCCACTTCCAGTCCTAATACCCCATTTCCTGTCTTAGCCCCCCCATCAGCCCATTACCAGTCCTAACCCCCCATCAGCCCATTTCCAGTCCTAACACCTCCATAGCCATTACCAGCCCTAACCCCCCATCAGCCCACTTCCAGTCCTAACCCCCCATCAGCCCATTTCCAGTCTTAGCCCCCCCATAGCCCATTAGCAGTCCTAACCCCCCATCAGCTCATTTCCAGTCCTAGCCCCCCCATAGCCATTACCAGCCCTAACCCCCCAGCAGCCCAATTCCAGTCCTAACCCCCCATCAGCCCATTTCCAGTCTTAGCCCCCCCATAGCCCATTACCAGTCCTAACTCCCCCTTAGCCCACTTCCAGTCCGAATACCCCATTTCCTGTCTTAGCCCCCCCATCAGCCCATTACCAGTCCTAACCCCCCATCAGCCCATTTCCAGTCCTAACACCTCCATAGCCATTACCAGCCCTAACCCCCCATCAGCCCATTAGCAGTCTTAACCCCCCCAGCCCATTTCCAGTCTTAGCCCCCCATCAGCCCATTACCAGTCCTAACCCCCCATCAGCTCATTTCCAGTCCTAGCCCCCCCATAGCCCATTACCAGTCCTAATCCCCCAATCAGTCCATTTCCAGTCTTAGCTCCCCCATAGCGCATTAGCAGTCCCAACTCCCCCATCAGCCCATTTCCAGTCCTAACCCCCCCAGAGCCCATTACCAGTCCTAACCCACCCATCAGCCCACTTCCAGTCCTAACCCCCATCACCCCATTTTCAGCCTTAGCCCACACCCCATAGCCCATTACCAGTCCTAACCACCCCTTCAGCCCATAGTCATTAACCAGTCCTAACCCCCCTCCCCCATCCGTCCATAGCCATTAACCAGTCGTAACCCCCCCATCAGCCCATAGCCATTAACCAGTCCTAAACCGCCCCCCCCATCAGTCCAGGTAAATTAAAAAAAAAACAAAACTGGCTGCTGCTGCTGCCTGGCAGCGGCAGAATTAAGTGTCCCGCGGGCCCCCCCTCCCGCCTGCCCGGTAGAGCCCTCCCTGAAACAGTCCCCTCAGTGCCGGCTTTCAGAGCCACAAAGGGAGAGTTTCTCCCTCGTGGCTCTGTTAAGCCCGCCGGCGCTGATGGGAAACAGGCATTTCCTGTTTCCCATCAGCCCCGGCGAGCTTAACAGAGCCGCGAGAGGGAAACTCTCCCTTCGCGGCTCTGAAAGCTGGCGCGGAGAGGGACTGATGCAGGGAGGGAGGGCTCTGCTGGGCAGGCTGGGGGGGGGGGCCCGCGGGACACTTGATTGTGCTGCTGCCATGGCGGCAGCAGCCAGGAGTTTTTTTGTTTTTTTAAATTTGCCGAGGTCTTTAAATGCAGAATGTTGTTTGTGCGGGGCCCTGTGCAAACAACATTCTTGCTCAATGGATGGGCCGGCCCTGCCCGGTAGCGCTGGGTTTAGCACGTGCTTCAGATGCCTCACCAAATGGGACCTCATGTCAAAAATCCCATTCTACCCTGGTAGTGCGCATTGGGGCAGGGACTGGACGGGACAGAGGCGGATCGCAGGTATTGCTGATGCCTTGTGGTTAGGGCAGGCATTAGAGGTTCATGCTAACCATGCTTGCTGCCCTTACCATGGATGCATTTAACAGCACCTCAGTGCATGGTGCTGCATCCTGGGACTGTGCTAACTGCAGAGGGATAGAAGCACCTGCCCCCTGAAGTTCACACTGACCCTCCTCAGTAGCAACACAGCCCACATGTGCATTACCTGCAGATGCCTTAGTAATCATTCCCCTAATTGCATGCCCTAGTTAGACCAGCCTTTAAAGTGCAGTGGCCCATCAAGAGCCTGATTTATTAAGCTTTTTCTCATAGAAAATGGGAAAACAATCTTAATAAACCTGGCCCTAAAACCTATAAAAAGTAACTGTGATACACCTTTTGGGGGGGGGGGGGGAGGACAGGGGCATGCACTGTGACCTAGGAAACCTAGGAAGTGGCCAGCTTCTAGATTTTTAGGCTGCTCCTAGACTCCAAGAAAATTTGTCAAGGCCTGTTATAATAAGCTTTTTACACACATCTACTGTCATATGCTTGTGAAAAATCCTTTGTAAAATTACCTCCTTTAAGTTCGACAAAAAGAATTTCACATTTGAAATCTTCAAAAACATATAAGAACATAAGAACATAAGATATGCCATACTGGGTCAGACCAAGGTCCATCAAGCCCAGTATCCTGTTTCCAACAGTGGCCAATCTAGGTCATACGTACCTAGCAGTTTCCCCAAAAGACACAGGTTCTGCAATGCTTGTACTAGGTCAAGCATTGATATCCTGGGTCCCTTCTTAATAATGGTTTATGGACCTTCCCTCGAGGAACTTGTCCAAACCTTTTTTAAACCCAGCTACACTAACAGCCTTTACTACATCCTCCGGTAACAAATTCCAGAGTTTGATTACAAGTTGAGTGAAAAAATATTTTCTTTTATTAGTCTTAAATAGTTTACCCTGTAGCTTCATTGCATGTCCCCTAGTCTTCCTATATTCTGATAACGTAAACAGTCAATCTATGTTTACCCGTTCCACTCCGTTCATTAATTTATAGACTTCTATCATATCTCCCCTCAGCCGTCTCTTTTCCAGGTTAAAGAGCCCTAACCTTTTTAGCCTTTACCATTTTGGTGGCTCTTCTCTGAACCTTTTCTAATAACGCTATATCCTTTTTAAGATACGGCGACCAGAACTGCACACAATATTCAAGGTGCGGTCTCACCATGGAACAGTATAGAGGCATTATAATATCTTTTGTTTTATTTTCCATTCCTTTCCTTATGATTCCTAGCATTCTATTTGCTCTCTTGGCTGCCGCTGCACACTGGGCCGAGGGTTTTAACATGTTATCCACAATGACGCATAAATCTTTTTCCTGGGTGGTGGTTCCTAATGTGGAACCTTGCATCGTGTAACCGTAGTTTGGGTTGTTCTTCCCTAGGTGCATAACTTTGCACTTGTCCACATTAAATTTCATCTGCCATTTTGATGCCCAGTCTTCCAATTTATCAAGATCCTCTTGCAATTTTCCACAATCCTCTTGGGTTTTAACAACTTTAAATAGTTTTGTCTCATCTGCAAATTTGATAACCTCACTCGTTATTCCACTTTCCAGGTCATTTATGAATATGTCAAAAAGCAGCGGACCTAGCACAGATCCCTGGGGTACACCACTATTCACCTTTCTCCACTGTGAAAATTGACCATTTAGCCCTACCCTCTGCTTTCTATCTTTTAACCAGTTCCTGATCCACAGTAGTACACTGCCTCCTATCCCATGACTCTTTAGTTTTGCCAAAAGTCTCTGATGAGGGACCTTGTCAAAGGCTTTCTGAAAGTCCAGATATACTATATCAACCGACTCACCTTTGTCCACCTGTTTATTCACACTTTCAAAAAAACACAACAGATTAGTAAGACAAGATCTTCCTTGTCTAAAGCCATGTTGGCTGTCTCCCATTAGGCCACGACTATCTACATGCTGAGTAATTTTATTCTTTATGATGGTTTCTACCATTTTTCCCGGTACTGACATGAGGCTCACCGGTCTGTAGTTTCCCGGATCACCCCTCGAACCCTTTTTAAAAACTGGTGTTACATTGGCGATCCGCCAATCTTCAGGTATTAGAGATGATTTTAATGATAGTTCACAGATTACTAATAGCAGGTCTGCAGTCTCATATTTCAGTTCTTTCAACACTCTTGGATGTATACCATCCGGCCCAGGTGATTTGCTACTCTTCAGTTTATCTAATAGTTGTAATACATCTTCCCGATGTATCGATATTTCCTTCAATTCTTCCGCACCTTTAAATATCACTTCAGTCATGGGTAACATCCCTACATCTTCCTCAGTAAAGACCAAAGCAAAGAATTCATTCAGTCTCTCCGCTATCGCCTTGTCGCCTCTTAGTGCCCCTTTAACTCCTCTATCATCTAATGGTCCAACTAATTCTCTCACAGGTTTTTTGCTACGAATGTACTTGAAAAAATCTTTATTTCGCGTTTTTGCTTCCGAGCAAGCTTTTTCTCAAATTCTCTCTTTGCCTTCTTTATCAATGCCTTGCATTTGACCTGCCAGTGCTTGTGCTGTTTCCAGGTTTCATCGTTTGACTCTTTTTTCCATTTCCTGAAAGATGCTTTCTTGGCAACAACAGCCTCTCTGACCTCACCTTTAAACCATGCTGGCAGTTTTTTGGACTTCCTTCCACTTTTCTTAAAGCATGGAATACAGCTGGTCTGGGCTTCCAAGATAGTATTTTTCAACAACACCCAAGCTTGATGTAAGGGGCCAACATAGGTGCCAATATTTCACCCATAGTGGTCAGTGTTATTTTTAAAGCAGGTTGCCATGGTTAAAAAAATCAGCGACATTCAGTGGCAATCTTGGGATCGTGGCTGCTGCTGAATATATGAATTATGTAGGCACTAACCAGATAGTAACCACTACTGTCCAAATAAAAGAGATATCCAGCCGCTATCCGGATAACCTATGTACATATCATTCAGGCCAAGTTTCTTGCTGTCCTAAATTATCTAGACAGTTATCTGAATAGCGGTGCTGAAAATCACTACTATCTACATAAATTTTCTATCCAGGTTGGTACTATCCAAATAGTGCTGTCTGTAATGATATTTAGTGGTATGATGGAGTCTATAGAATGTTACTCAAAAGGGACAGTCCCCTTTAAGAGAGAGTGCAGCCCAGAGTTCAGGGCAGGGAAGGTGTGGCTCACAGGGAGAGATTAACCCTGCAGACTGCAGGAGGGGGAGAGGCCTGTAGAGCCAGAAGTCCTTCCAAGGCAAGCCATGTAGAGGAGTTCTGAGAAAGGAACTTTAACTGGAGCTGGAGGAAGGGCTGGGATAACCAGGTTTCACAAGGGAGGTTTAACAAGCTGCAACAGAAGTTAAGCTGCTTTTGTTTACCCTGAACTGCTGTCTGTTCTGGGTTTTGCTTTGTGGAGATTTAACACGCTGGGACAAAATAAAATCTGCTTTTGTTTTCCCTGAACTGCCATCTGGCTTGGATTGTACAGAAAACCCCTTCCCACCGAATGCCACACTACCACAAAAGGCACTATTCAGATAGTGTTGCTATCTGGATAAATTTTCAATATTGGCCCCTATTTGATAGCAACTGCTTAAGTAAACCTGATAGAAGTTTCGGTTGTGAACAAAATAACCATCAATGTAGTAACTATTTTGCTCCCAATGTTCAGAACTGACATGGAGGCTGATGGTGCAAAATTTTACAAAACCTGCTTCACATATAAAACTGCAAATAATATATTATTTGGGACAGTACACAGTATTCTCTAAAATTTTCTGCTTTTACAAAGAACACATTTTTGCATTAGTTTTATACGTGTAAAAACGTATTTAAGTTACAGAATGCTATAAGTGAAGCCACATTTTAGAATTCACACATCCAGGTCAGGATGTGGAGAATTCCAGAAGTACTTTACAAGAGGCTCTGCCAAACACATTCATTGGGAGCAGTGATTTTTAGAAACTGCATGTGGGGAAAAAAAGCCTTATAAATTCCCCCTACATATGCATGGAACAGCATCTTAAAATTGCTGTGCCTGATCTGCATGTGCATTCCTTTTAGCACCACTGGTTCATTACTCATGATGACCCGCTCCCCAAACTAGCTCCACCCTAGTGCCACCTTGCACCTCAATCCATTGTCCCACCACATCATATCCCTCCTCCTAACTCCTACCATCCGATTTCCCACTACTGCGCACAGTATCCGATCCCTCTATTCTCCCCCAAAGCCATCTGATACTCTTTTCAAACAAAGGCCACTCCTGGCACTAACACTCCCTCACCCAAAGCCCCAGAAGAGAGCTTTCTGGTTAAATTTAGAATCCAGCAGAGAGCTTGTAGTTTAAATTTTCATAATAGGTTAGGGCCTAGCATCAGCAAAGTACTTTTAGTTTCAAATTAAAACACAGAAGAGAGCTTTCTGGTTAAATTTAGAATCCGGCAGAGAGCTTGTAGTTTAAATTTCATAATAGGTTAGAGCCTAGCAGCAGCAAAGAGCTATAATTTAAATCAAATCAGAATATAGCTTACCTCAGCAGCACAGGACAGGGTACTGTGTAGCAGCCCTCTTTTAATAAGTGTTTATCCCAGGGGAGGGTGGGTGTGGGGAGGGAGGGAGGGAGGGATATATCACAGCTTTATAGGTACTTGCACAACTTAAAAGACAGGAGGTGCTCTCAGATGAAGCTCATTACCCAAATCAGTCATACACTAAGGACCTGAGATTAATTAAGCTTCAGGTGAACAAGGTATATTAAACTTCTTAGGTACAGTTTTAGTGGTATAAATATCCATAGCACCCTTTAGTACATAAAGAACTTAAAGATCTAAACACAAACTTAAAACTAAGATGCAGACAGCAGTCCAGCAGCGGGATGTGGGCTTTCCAGTCTTTTGCATTGAGTGTCACATGTATGATTTTCTCCCAGCTGGTGAGAGGTCTTACGTGTGCACTAGGTGCAAGGAGCTCTCTGCTCTCAGGGAACGAGTCCGTTCTCTAGAGGCTAGAGTAGCAGACTTGGAAAACATAAGACAGACAGAGAGGTACATAGACGAGACCTACAGGGATATAGTCCTGAAGTCCCACCTCCAGTCTGGCAGCATCCCTGTTGCCATGGAGGGAGAGAGAGGTCACACGTGACAGGAGAGCATCACCTGGTGTGGCAGGAAGTGATCCTGTAACTAGGACCTGTCCTCCAGGTGATGTAAACCCCTCTCGCACCGAGGAGGTTTCTCCAGGGCCAAGTGCCCATGAGGGAAGGGTTAGGACAGCAGTTATAGTTGGTGATTCGATCATTAGGCATGTAGATAGCTGGGTGGCTGGTGGACGTGAGGTTCGCCTGGTAAGATGCCTGCCTGGTGCGAAGGTAGCGGACCTCACACGCCACCTAGATAAGGTCTTAGATAGTGCTGGGGAGGAGTCTGCTGTCTTGGTACATGTCGGTACCAATGACATAGGAAAATGTGGTAGGGAGGTTCTGGAAGCTAAATTTAGGCTTTTAGGTAGGAAGTTGAAATCCAGAACTTCCAGGGTAGCGTTCTCCGAAATGCTTCCCGTTCCACGCGCAGGACCCAAAAGGCAGGCAGAGCTCCGGAGTCTCAATGTGTGGATGAGACAATGGTGCAGAGATGAGGGGTTTGGATTTGTTAGGAACTGGGGAACATTCTGGGGAAAGGAGGGGCTCTTCCGAAGGGATGGGCTTCACCTTAACCGGGATGGAACCAGGCTGCTGGCATTAACCTTTAAAAAGGAGATAGAGCAGCTTTTAAACTAGATAATAGGGGAAAGCCGACAGTCGCCCAAGAGCGCATGGTTCGGAAGAATGTATCCTTGAAGGATACTACAAAAAGCAGAGAGGTTCCAAAAAAGAGTAAAGTAGCCCAAATGCCCTCGAGTATGGAGCAGACAGAGCTTAAAGATCCCAAATTACCCATGTCTACCAATAGCCAAATTAATATGAATAAAATACAGTCTCTAAAATGCTTGTATGCAAATGCTAGAAGTCTACAAAACAAGATGGGAGAGTTAGACTATATAGCACTAAACGAGAGGTTAGATATGATTGGAATATCAGAGACATGGTGGAAGGAGGACAACCAGTGGGACACTGTGATACCTGGGTACAAACTATATCGTAATGATAGAGCTGATCAAACTGGTGGAGGGGTTGCGCTCTATGTTAGAGAGGGCATTGAGTCAGAAAGGATTAAAGTTTTGCAAGAAACAAAATTTGCTGTAGAATCTCTATGGATTGAAATTCCATGTAAAAAGGGGAAGGCGATGGCAGTGGGGGTGTACTATCGTCCGCGCTGGCCAGAATGAACAAATGGATGATGAAATGCTCAAAGAAATCAAGGAAGCTAGCAAAAGTTACAGTGCAGTAATAATAATGGGTGATTTCAATTACCCCCGCATCGACTGGGTCAGTGTCACAACAGGACATGCTAGGGAGATAAAGTTCCTAGATGAAATAAATGACTGCTTCTTGGAGCAGCTGGTTCATGAACCGACCAGAGGGAAGCAATATTAGACCTAGTCCTTAGTGGAACACCAGATGTAGTGCAAGAGATAAGGGTGTTGGGGCCACTTGGCAATAGTGATCATAGCATGATCACCTTTGATTTAATTAGTGGAGGAGGGATAGTAAGGAAATCCACAGTACTACCCTTTAACTTTTGAAAGGGAGACTATGATAAAATGAGGAAAACAGTTAAGAAAAAACTAAAAGGAGCAGTTGCAAAGGTTAAAGACTTACATCAAGCTTGGGTGTTGTTGAAAAATACTATCTTGGAAGCCTAGACCAGCTGTATTCCACGCTTTAAGAAAAGTGGAAGGAAGTCCAAAAAACTGCCAGCATGGTTTAAAGGTGAGGTCAGAGAGGCTGTTGTTGCCAAAAAAGCATCTTTCAGGAAATGGAAAAAAAGAGCCAAACGATGAAACCTGGAAACAGCACAAGCACTGGCAAGTCAAATGCAAGGCATTGATAAGGCAGGCAAAGAGAGAATTTGAGAAGAAGCTTGCTGCGGAAGCAAAAACGCGAAATAAAGACCTTTTCAAGTACATTCGTAGCAAAAAACCTGTGAGAGTGTCAGTTGGTCCATTAGATGATAAAGGGGTTAAAGGAGCACTAAGAGGCGACAAGGCGATAGCGGAGAGGCTGAATGAATTCTTTGCTTCGGTCTTTACTGAGGAAGATGTAGGGATGTTACCCATGACTGAAGTGGTATTTAAAGGTGTGGAAGAATTGAAGGAAATATCGATACATCGGGAAGATGTCTTACAACTCTTAGATAAACTGAAGAGTAGCAAATCACCTGGGCCGGATGGTATACATCCAAGGGTGTTGAAAGAACTGAAATTTGAGATTGCAGACCTGCTATCAGTAATCTGTGAACTATCATTAAAATCATCTCTTATACCTGAGGATTGGAGGATCGCCAATGTAACACCAATTTTTAAAAAGGGTTCCAGAGGTGATCCGGGAAACTACAGACCGGTGAGCCTGACATCAGTACCGGGAAAAATGGTAGAAACCATCATAAAGAATAAAATTACTCAGCATGTAGATAGTCACGACCTAATGGGAGACAGCCAACATGGCTTTAGACAAGGAAGATCTTGTCTTACTAATCTGTTATGTTTTTTTGAAGGAGTGAATAAACAGGTGGACAAAGGTGACTCGGTTGATATTGTGTATCTGGACTTTCAGAAAGCCTTTGACAAGGTCCCTCATGAGAGACTTTTGGCAAAACTAAAGAGTCATGGGATAGGAGGCAGTGTACTATTGTGGATCAGGAACTGGTTAAAAGATAGAAAGCAGAGGGTAGGGCTAAACGGCCAATTTTCCCAATGGAGAAAGGTGAATAGTGGTGTACCCCAGGGATCTGTGCTGGGTCCGCTGCTTTTTGACATATTCATAAATGACCTGGAAAGTGGAATAACGAGTGAGGTTATCAAATTTGCTGATGACACAAAACTATTTAAAGTTGTTAAAACCCAGGAGGATTGTGGAAAATTGCAAGAGGATCTTGATAAATTGGAAGACTGGGCATCAAAATGGCAGATGAAATTTAATGTGGAGAAGTGCAAGGTTATGCACCTAGTTCCCTAGGTGCATAACCTTGCACTTCTCCACATTAAATTTCATCTGCCATTTTGATGCCCAGTAACTATGGTTACACGATGCAAGGTTCCACATTAGGAACCACCACCCAGGAAAAAGATTTAGGGGTCATTGTGGATACCATGTTAAAACCCTCGGCCCAGTGTGCAGCGGCGGCCAAGAGAGCAAATAGAATGCTAGGTATGATAAGGAAAGGAATGGAAAATAAACCAAAAGATATTATAATGCCTCTATATCGTTCCATGGTGAGACCGCACCTTGAATATTGTGTGCAATTCTGGTCGCCGTATCTTAAAAAGGATATAGCGATTTTAGAAAAGGTTCAGAGAAGAGCCACCAAAATGGTAAAGGGGATGGAAGGATACTCCTATGAAGAAAGGCTAAAAAGGTTGGGGCTCTTTAACCTGGAAAAGAGACGGCTGAGGGGAGATATGATAGAAGTCTATAAATTAATGAACGGAGTGGAACGGGTAAACGTAGATCGATTGTTTACCTTATCAGAATATAGAAAGACTAGGGGACATGCAATAAAGCTACAGGGTAAACTATTTAAGACTAAAAAAAGAAAATAGTTTTTCACTCAACGTGTAATCAAACTCTGGAATTTGTTACCGGAGGATGTAGTAAAGGCTGTTAGTGTAGCTGGGTTTAAAAAAGGTATGGACAAGTTCCTGGAGGAAAGGTCCATAAACCATTATTAAGAAGGGACCCAGGATATCAATGCTTGAACCAATACAAGCATTGTGGAACCTGTGTCCCTTTTATTTATTTATTTATTTATTATTTTATTTCAATTATTTATATACCGCGCTATTTACAATCAGCGCGGTTTACAGAGAACCAAAGACCAGAACAACAGGCTGCTCGGTATTACATAAAACAGGAAAATAAACTTGGACAAGATAAACATGGATAATATGGGTAAAACTATATACATAGAATATTGATCTGTTAATTCGATCACATGAGAGAGGTATTTGCGTAAAATTATCAATAATGTTTGGAAAAGGGGAAACTGCTAGGTATGTATGACCTAGATTGGCCACTGTTGGAAACAGAATACTGGGCTTGATGGACCTTGGTCTGACCCAGTATGGCATATCTTATGTTCTTATGTTCTTAATTCCCCCACCAAAGGTGGTGCCCAGCATCTCATCACTCCCTATCCCCTCCTTGGCCTTGCTGAGGGTCTCTGGTGCCTAGTGAGGTGCCTAGTGGCTGCACCAGAGACCCCCAAAATGGCACCGATGAACATAGAGGTCATGTGCTGGGTTCGAAAATAGTGCTGATGACTCCCAGCAGAAATCTTGCGATACTGCAAGATTACCACTAGAGGTCATTGATACCATTTTGAAACTCAGCGCAAAAAAAAATTGGAGTGCCTGGAATTAAACCATTAAACCATAAGAACTGCCTTCAGGCTACTCTACTTTCTGCTGAGTGCCGCAGTCAGGGATTGGCATTGCATGTGCACTCTTATTACCTTTGGTGAAGAAATGAGCCTTGTATTTTTTGTATCTCACAGCATACACTCCCAGGAGCTCATCTGCATTATTAGGATAATAAAACATCGTGTTTCTCTTGCTCTGGGAAACAAAGAATAGATTAGAAATTGGCATCTGTTTGAGGGCTGATAAAAATGCTATATTTCTTTTCACAAATATTTTGAATTTAATAGAATAGTTGTGTGCAAGAAATAGCACACAAGACACTATTTTGGTTTGGTCATAACACTACAGTTTAATAGTCAAGGAAAATGACGGACCCCTTCTCACATTAATAACTGCAGAAATGCTAGTAACTATGACAAATGGAGAGACGGGATGTGTTCAGGAGCTAATCTGTCTCCAGCCTTTGTGAGAATTATTATATGAATACTATATAGAAAACGTATGTGTAGCAGGATCACCAGAGTGGGCCCTCTATGTCTCAGTGGGGAACATTCTGGAGTCCTTGCTTCTTCTCTGCAATGCTGTGGAGGATGAGCTGGCCTACCAGACTCCGTGCAGTTGCTTTTCCTTTTGTGGTTCTGGAGGGAAGAATAAATAGCCCTGCAAACTAGGGATATGCATTTGTTTGAAATGTCATAGGAAATGTCAACGTGTCATGTTGTTTTTAATCCTAAATGACAGGGGGGAAAAAAACAACAACTTCAGGCACGTTCATTTGTTATCAAAAGTGCATATGGTTTCTCAATATGGGGCATGTCTACTAAAGGGTGTTAGCTGCTTCCAGGGGGCTAACTCAGATTTAATGCCTAGTGGTAGCAGCTCACATGTTGAGAAATGCAGATCGCAGGCACCTTTTTGTGATATCTGCATTTCGTGTGATGGACCGAGACGTTGGTGGGATCAGGGCAGGGAGTAGGTGTTACTATTTTTAGCAGCGCCATATGAAAAAAAATTGTATGATGGCTGCCAAAAATGGCCCGATTGCGCTGCAGATAACACACCTCAAGAAGTGCTGTTATCTGCAGGTGATCTCTTTGCATGGCATCACAGCACCCCAGTACCCGATCGGGCCCTCCCCCAATCAGACAGTATTGTCAGCGCCGTGGTTAGTTACTTGAGTGCCCAAAGTCCTCCTCTTCACCCAGTTAAAAAAAATACCCATCTAGCCAGTTGGGTTCCTGACTCGCCCTTCCCCCATTCAAAGCTATAAATCCCAGCTAGCCAATCGGCCTAAGGAGGCTCCCTAGCCCCCCTCCCCCACACTGCTATTATCTTATTCAAACTGCAGTGGTTCGGTGGTTATTGAGGGCTGAAATGGTCCTCCCTGCTTCTGCCGCCATCATTAGCCTGGCACAAAATGGCCATGATCACGTAAACCTGCCCCTTAGCATCCTGACAGTTGGGAGCAGCACCATGAGATCATGGTCATATTTGTACCAATGAGGAGGGCAGCCTTTGGGCACTCAGTTTGATTAGCTGGACTTGTTACACAGTGCATTAGGGCACTATGTAATAAGCCAGCTTTATGTTAGTAAGGGCACTGTGTAAAAAATCAGCTTTCAGTTAAACTAAAAATCAGGGCACTGTATAGCAAGCCAGCTTTCAATTAGTGTTTGTTCCTTACCACCCAACCTGGGTATAATCTTTGATTTAAAGGCTCTTAAAACTGTTAAGGGGATAGAAGGGGTCTAATTCACTTTCAAGTTTAACTAGTTATCTTTATCAGCAAGTTTATTAGGCCTTAGAAATACATTAATTAAGGCCTTGCAATTCATCTTGAGGTGAATATTAAACAAAGTCTCTTAAACTTGTTAGGTATAATTGTATTGGTTCAAGATTCCTATTCCCCTAGCAGCTTTAAATAACAATTTAAACAGCTAAACAAATCTTTAATATAAATGATTAATTGTAGTAGTAGTAATATTAAGATGCAGACAGAAAACCAGAACTACTACTATTTGTCATTTGTATAGCACTACAAGGCATATCCGGCACTGTACAGACACATGTAAAAGACGGTCCCTGCTCATCAGAACTTACAATCTAGTCAAGATAGACAATAGCTGAGTGCAAGGATATATCTAGGGGAATGGTAAGGAAACACATAGGAGACTAAGTGGATCAGGATCCAAAAGCAGCCTTGAAGAGGTGAAAAGGGCCAGAGATGAAGCTTGACGCACAGACTCAGGTAGTTTGTTTCAGGCATAAGGAGTAGCAAGGCGGAAGGATCGAAGTCTGGAGTTGACAGAAGATGGGGGCTATTCAGTCTTTTGCACTGAGTGTCACATGTATGATTTGCTTCCAGTTGGTGAGAGGTCTTATGTGTGCACTAGGAAAGAGCTTTTTGCTTTCAGGGAATGAGTCCAATCTCTGGAGGCTAGAGGAGCAGACTTGGAGGAGTTGAGGCAGACCAAAAGGTATACAGACGACTAACACGGACATAATAGAAAAGTCCCACCTCCAGTCTGTCAGCCTCTCAGTTGCAATGGAGGAGAGAGGTCATGTGAAAGGAGAACATTACCTTGATGTAAAAGAAAATTATTTGGTAGCTAGAATCTGTCCTCCAGGTGATGTAATATTCTCTTGCACCGAGGAAGTGTCTCTAGGGCCATGTGCCCTTGAGGGAAGGGTTAGGATGTCCGTTATAATTAATGATTCAATCATTAAGCAAGTAGATAGTTGGATGGTTGGTGGACATGAAGACTGCCTGGTAACTTGCCTGCCTGACCTCATACACCACCTAGATAAGGTTTTAAATAGTGCTGGAGAGAAACTTGCTGTTTTGGTACATGTTGGTACAAATGACATAGGAAAGTGTGGGAGGGAGGTTCTAGAAGCCAAATTTCTACCTTTCTACCTAAAATTTAGGATTTTAGGTAGAAAGTTGAAATCTTGTACTTCCAGGAGAGCCTTAGTTAGCACTGAACAATATTCTGGGGAAGGGGAGGGCATTTCCGAAAGGATAGGCTCCACCTTAACCAGGGTGAAACCAGGCTTCTGGCATTAACCTTTAAAAAGGAGATAGAGCAACTTTTAAACAAGATAATAGGGGACAGCAAACAGTTGCCCAAGAACGCATGGTTTGGAATAAGAACATAAGATGTATCCTAATGATGTATCCTTGAAGGATACTAGCAAGACAGGGAAGGTACATAAGAACATAAGATATGCCATACTGGGTCAGACAAAGGTCCAGCAAGCCCAGTATCCTGTTTCCAACAGTGGCCAATCTAGGTCATATGTACCTAGCAGTTTCCCCAAAAGACACAGGTTCCGCAATGCTTGTACTGGGTCAAGCATTGATATCCTGGGTCCCTTCTTAATAATGGTTTATGGACCTTTCCTCCAGGAACTTGTCCAAACCTTTTTTAAACCCAGCTACACTAACAGCCTTTACTACATCCTCCGGTAACAAATTCCAGAGTTTGATTACACGTTGAGTGAAAAAATATTTTCTTTTATTAGTCTTAAATAGTTTACCCTGTAGCTTCATTGCATGTCCCCTATATTTCTATATTCTGATAACGTAAACAATCGATCTACATTCAACCGTTCCACTCCGTTCATTAATTTATAGACTTCTAGCATATCTCCCCTCAGCCGTCTCTTTTCCAGGTTAAAGAGCCCTAACCTTTTTAGCCTTTCTTCATAGGAGTATCCTTCCATCCCCTTTACCATTTTGGTGGCTCTTCTCTGAACCTTTTCTAATAACTCTATATCCTTTTTAAGATACGGCGACCAGAATTGCACACAATATTCAAGGTGCGGTCTCACCATGGAACGATATAGAGGCATTATAATATCTTTTGTTTTATTTTCCATTCCTTTCCTTATGATACCTAGCATTCTATTTGCTCTCTTGGCTGCCGCTGCACACTGTGCCGAGGGTTTTAACATGTTATCCACAATGACGCCTAAATCTTTTTCCTGGGTGGTGGTTCCTAATGTGGAATCTTGCATCGTGTAACCATAGTTTGGGTAGTTCTTCCCTAGGTGCATAACTTTGCACTTGTCCACATTAAATTTCATCTGCCATTTTGATTCCCAGTCTTCTAATTTATCAAGATCCTCTTGCAATTTTCCACAATCCTCTTGGGTTTTAACAACTTTAAATAGTTTTGTCATCTGCAAATTTGATAACCTAACTCGTTATTCCACTTTCCAGGTCATTAATGATTATGTCAAAAAGCAGCGGACCCAGCACAGATCCCTGGGGTACACCACTATTCACCTTTCTCCATTGGGAATATTGGCCATTTAGCCCAACCCTCTGCTTTCTATCTTTTAACCAGTTCTTGATACACAGTAGTACACTGACTCCTATCCCATGATGACCCTTTAGTTTTGCCAAAAGTCTCTGAAGAGGGACCTTGTCAAAGGCTTTCTGAAAGTCCAGATACACTATATCAACCGACTCACCTTTGTCCACCTGCTTATTCACACTTTCAAAAAAACACAACAGATTAGTAAGACAAGATCTTCCTTGTCTAAAGCCATGTTGGCTGTTTCCCATTAGGCCACAACTATCTACATGCTGAGTAATTTTATTCTTTATGATGGTTTCTACCATTTTTCCTGGTACTGATGTGAGGCTCACCGGTCTGTAATTTCCCGGATCACCCCTGGAACCCTTTTTGAAAATTGGTGTTACATTGGCGATCCTCCAGTCTTCAGGTATTAGAGATGATTTTAATGATAGTTCACAGATTACTAATAGCAGGTCTGCAATCTCATATTTCAGTTCTTTCAACACCCTTGGATGTATACCATCCGGCCCAGGTGATTTGCTACTCTTCAGTTTATCTAATAGTTGTAATACATCTTCTCAATGTATCGATATTTCCTTCAATTCTTCCGCACCTTTAAATACCACCTCAGTCATGGGTAACATCCCTACATCTTCCTCAGTAAAGACCGAAGCAAAGAATTAATTCAGTCTCTGCGCTATCGCCTTGTTGCGTCTTAGTGCCCCTTTAACTCCTCTAGCATCTAATGGACCAACTGACTCTCTCACAGGTTTTTTGCTACGAATGTACTTGAAAAAATCTTTATTTCACGTTTTTGCTTCCACAGCAAGCTTCTTCTCAAATTCTCCCTTTGTAAGACATCTTCCCGATGTATCGATATTTCCTTCAATTCTTCCGCACCTTTAAATACCACTTCAGTCATGGGTAACATCCCTACATCTTCCTAAGTAAAGACCGAAGCAAAGAGGGGAAGCCATATTAGACCTAGTACTTAGTGGAACACCAGATCTAGTGCAAGAGATAAGGTTGTTGGGGCCGCTTGGCAATAGTGATCATAGCATGATCGCCTTTGATTTAATTAGTGGAGGAGGGATAGTAAGGAAATCCACAGTACTACCTTTTAACTTTCGAAAGGGAGACTATGATAAAATGAGGAAAACAGTTAAGAAAAAACTAAAAGGAGCAGTGACGAAGGTTAAAGACGTACATCAAGCTTGGGTGTTGTTGAAAAATACTATCTTGGAAGCCCAGACCAGCTGTATTCCACGCTTTAAGAAAAGTGGAAGGAAGGCCAAAAAACTGCCAGCATGGTTTATAGGTGAGGTCAGAGAGGCTGTTGTTGCAAAAAAAGCATCTTTCAGGAAATGGAAAAAAGAGCCAAACGACGAAACCTGGGAACAGCACAAGCACTGGCAAGTCAAATGCAAGGCATTGATAAGGCAGGCAAAGAGAGAATTTGAGAAGAAGCTTGCTGCGGAAGCAAAAACACAAAATAAAGATCTTTTCAAGTACATTCGTAGCAAAAAACCTGTGAGAGTCAGTTGGTCTATTAGATGATAAAGGGGTTAAAGGAGCACTAAGAGGCGACAAGGCGATAGCGGAGAGACTGAATGAATTCTTTGCTTCGGTCTTTACTTAGGAAGATGTAGGGATGTTACCCATGACTGAAGGGGTATTTAAAGGTGCGGAAGAATTGAAGGAAATATCGATACATCGGGAAGATGTCTTAGAACTATTAGATAAATTGAAGAGTAGCAAATCACCTGGGCCGGATGGTATACATCCAAGGATGTTGAAAGAACTGAAATATGAGATTGCAGAACTGCTATCAGTAATCTGTGAACTATCATTAAAATCATCTCTAATACCTGAAGATTGGAGGATCGCCAATGTAACACCAATTTTTAAAAAGGGTTCCAGGGGTGATCCGGGAAACTACAGACCGGTGAGCCTGACGTCAGTACCGGGAAGAATGGTAGAAACCATCATAAAGAATAAAATTACTCAGCATGTAGATAGTCACAACCTAATGAGAGACAGCCAACATGGCTTTAGACAAGGAAGATCTTGTCTTACTAATCTGTTATGTTTTTTTGAAGGAGTGAATAAACAGGTGGACAAAGGTGAGTCGGTTGATATTGTGTATCTGGACTTTCAGATAGCCTTTGACAAGGTCCCTCATCAGAGACTTTTGGCAAAACTAAAGAGTCATGGGATAGGAGGCAGTGTACTATTGTGGATCAAGAACTGGTTAAAAGATAGAAAGCAGAGGATAGGGCTAAATGGCCAATTTTCCCAATGGAGAAAGGTGAATAGTGGTGTACCCCAGGGATCTGTGCTGGGTCCGCTGCTTTTTGACATATTCATAAATGACCTGGAAAGTGGAATAACGAGTGAGGCTATCAAATTTGCAGATGACACAAAACTATTTAAAGTTGTTAAAACCCAAGAGGATTGTGAAAAATTGCAAGAGGATCTTGATAAATTGGAAGACTGGGCATCAAAATGGCAGATGAAATTTAATGTGGACAAGTGCAAGGTTATGCACCTAGGGAAGAACAACCCAAACTATGGTTACACGATGCAAGGTTCCACATTAGGAACCACCACCCAGGAAAAAGATTTAGGCGTCATTGTGGATACCATGTTAAAACCCTCGGCACAGTGTGCAGCGGCGGCCAAGAGAGCAAATAGAATGCTAGGTATGATCAGGAAAGGAATGGAAAATAAAACAAAAGATATTATAATGCCTCTATATTGTTCCATGGTGAGACCGCACCTTGAATATTGTGTGCAATTCTGGTCGCCGTATCTTAAAAAGGATATAGCGATTTTAGAAAAGGTACAGAGAAGAGCCACCAAAATGGTAAAGGGGATGGAAGGATACTCCTATGAAGAAAGGCTAAAAAGGTTAGGGCTCTTTAACCTGGAAAAGAGACGGCTGAGGGGAGATATGATAGAAGTCTATAAATTAATGAACGGAGTGGAACGGGTAAACGTAGATCGATTGTTTACCTTATCAGAATATAGAAAGACTAGGGGACATGCAATAAAGCTACAGGGTAAACTATTTAAGACTAATAAAAGAAAATATTTTTTCACTCAACGTGTAATCAAACTCTGGAATTTGTTACCGGAGGATGTAGTAAAGGCTGTTAGTGTAGCTGGGTTTAAAAAAGGTTTGGACAAGTTCCTGGAGGAAAGGTCCATAAACCATTATTAAGAAGTAACCGAAGATATCAATGCTTGACCTAGTACAAGCATTGTGGAACTTGTGTCTCTTGGGGAAACTGCTAGGTACATGTGACCTAGATTGGCCACTGTTGGATACAGAATACTGGGCTTGATGGACCTTGGTCTGACCCAGTATGGCATATCTTATGTTCTTATGTTCTAATACTATCCTTCATAAAAGATAAGGAAGATTTCTGTAAAGAAACATACTGCTTTTCCAAATTCTGACATTTAGCATCAAGAACAGCAATTTGAGAATCATGTTGAGCCATTTTTGCAACAGAACCTTTTGAAAAATCAGGAAATCGAGAGGCAACAGAAGCTAGTGAGGTAATAGAGGACTCAATACGTGAAAGAACTGACAAAATGTCAACAAGAGAAACATTTTGAGGATCAACTTCAGCAGAAGCAACTTCGGAGCGTACAGCAACACAGTCCACTGGTAACTGGATAGCCTGTGGCAAAGGAACTACCAAAGGCGGTTTCCTGCAAAACTTTAATCCTTTCTGACTCAATGCCCTCTCTAACATAGAGCGCAACCCCTCCACCAATTTGATCAGCTCTATCATTACGATATAGTTTGTACCCAGGTATCACAGGGTCCCACTGGTTGTCCTCCTTCCACCATGTCTCTGATATTCCAATCATATCTAACCTCTCATTTAGTGCTATTTATTCTAACTCTCCCATCTTATTTTTTAGACTTCTAGCATTTGCATACAAGCATTTTAGAGACTGTATTTTATTCATATTAATTTGGCTATTGGTAGACATGGGTAATTTGGGATCTTTAAGCTCTGTCTGCTCCATACTCGAGGGCATTTGGGCTACTTTACTCTTTTTTGGAACCTCTCTGCTTTTGGTAGTATCCTTCAAGGATACATTCTTCCGAACCATCCGCTCTTGGGCGACTGTCGGCTTTCCCCTATTATTTATTTATTTATTTATATTTCTTATATACCGCACTCTTTCAATCAGTGCGGTTTACAAATGAACAAATTAAACACAATGGTACAATCAGCATTGTGTTTTTTTACATTGAACAGGGTACAAAAACTAGGAGGTAAAACAGGGTTAACTATATACAAAGAACGTGGATGTGAATAGGGTTAACTATGTACATGGCAATTTTTGGGTAACTACATGGTATAGGTAACAGATAAAATTACAGTACAGTATAAATATAAGTACAGTATGGATATAGTGTGCAAGTATGGATCTACAGGATTAGCCATTTTCTACTGGGGTTAAATGGGAAAGATCAGTATGAGTGCAATGTTCATTTGGGGTTGCTTCAGGGTAGTATATTAGGAACAGATGATATTTTAAGGCCTTTCTGAATGTAGTGAGGCTAGTGATGGATCTGATTTCGGGTGGGAGGGCATTCCAGGCCCTAGGTGCAAACAGTGAGAAGGCTCTGGAGGCTGTTGTTTTGGAGCATTTGGTAAGGATTTTTGGTAGGATGATGGAGTTCAATGCAGCAGGTCTCCTGGATCTGTTTGTTGGAGTGACTTGTATCATATTGCTGATGGGTGATAAGGAAGGGCTCTTGACAGCTTTAAAAGTCATGACCAGGGTTTTATATAGGGTTCTGGCCTGGAGGGGTAGCCAGTGTAAACTCATCAGTATTGGAGTTATGTGTTCTGATCGTGGAGCACCTACGAGAATTCTCGCAGCTGAATTCATGGCTAACCGGAGGGGATTTAGAGTAGATTGTGGGAGACCGTGTAGTATTACATTAGCAAAATCCAAGTGAGGTAGAACCAGGGCTTGGAAGATAGTGCGGAAGTCGGAGTAGTCAAGGAGAGGTCTGAGATTGCGTAGGGATCGAATCTTTTGGTAAATTGAGTTTGTTATTTTCTTGATGTGTGCTGACATATCAAGCCGCTGATCTAAAGTAATCCCTAAGTATCGGATCGTGGGTTGTGTTTTCAGTTCAATGTTGTTTACTTGTAATGAGGCAGGGGGTATGAAAGTTGGATTCCGTGTTACGAATAGGACGTCTGTTTTGTTATGGTTTATACGTAGATTCTGTTTGAGAAGCCAGTTTGATACCTCTTCGAAGCAAAGAACTATTGATGTAAAATCTGGTTGTTTTACGTTGAAAGGAGCATATAGCAGGATGTCATCGGCATATGCCAGACATTGAATGTTGAAAGTGCGTATCAAATCACAGATTGGCTGCATATAGATATTGAACATTAGTGCGGACAAGGAGGATCCCTGAGGGACACCTTGTTTAAGTGGGAATGAATCAGATGTTGCTTCTCCTGTTCTGACTTGCTGCTGTCTATTGGATAAGTAAGATTTGCACCAGTTCAGTGCTAGACCTTGAATACCCTTATCTTTGAGGCGCTGAAGGAGAGTATTATGATTTACTGAATCAAATGCAGCAGCTATGTCGAGAAAGATGAGAATGAACCCTTGATGGATATTGTCGATGCTTATGATTAGGTTATTGAATAGGGTTGTGAGGAGGGTGTCAACACCATGTTCTTCTCTAAAACCATGTTGTGAGGGGTCCAGGGGCGCTTCCGAGTCAACATGTTGTTGTATTTGTCTCTGGACTACTTTTTCCATGATTTTAGCTAATAGAGGGATGCTAGAGATAGGTTTAAATGATTCGACTTTTGCTGGGTCAAGCTTGCTGTTATCTAGTTTAAAAGCTGCTATTATCTAGTTTAAAAGCTGCTCTATCTCCTTTTTAAAGGATAATGCCAGCAGCCTGGTTCCATCCTGGTTAAGGTGAAGCCCATCCCTTCGGAAGAGCCCCTCCTTTCCCCAGAATGTTCCCCAGTTCCTAACAAATCCAAACCCCTCATCTCTGCACCATTGTCTTATCCACGCATTGAGACTCCGGAGCTCTGCCTGCCTTTGGGGTCCTGCATGTGGAATGGGAAGCATTTCGGAGAACGCTACCCTGGAAGTTCTGGATTTCAACTTCCTACCTAAAAGCCTAAATTTAGCCTCCAGAACCTCCCTACCACATTTTCCTATGTCATTGGTACCGACATGTACCAAGACAGCAGACTCCTCCCAGCACTATCTAAGACCTTATCTAGGTGGCGCGTGAGGTCTGCTACCTTCGCACCAGGCAGGCATGTTACCAGGTGATCCTCACGTCCACCAGCCACCCAGCTATCTACATGCCTAATGATCGAATCACCAAGTATAACGGCTGTCCTAACCCTTCCCTCATGGCACATGGCCCTGGAGAAACTTCCTCGGTGCGAGAGGGTTTTACATCACCTGGAGGACAGGTCCTAGTTACAGGATCACTTCCTGCCACACCAGGGTAATGCTATCCTGTCACGTGACCTCTCTCCTCCATGGCAACAGGGATGCTGCCAGACTGGAGGTGGGACTTCAGGACTATATCCCTGTAGGTCTCGTCTATGTACCTCTCTGTCTGTCTTATGTTTTCCAAGTCTGCTACTCTAGCCACTAGAGAACGGACTCGTTCCCTGAGAGCAAAGAGCTCCTTGCACCTAGTGCACACGTAAGACCTCTCACCAACTGGGAGAAAATCATACATGTGACACTCAATGCAAAAGACTGGAAAGCCCCCATCTCGCTGCTGGACTGCTGTCTGCATCTTAGTTTTCATTTTTTGTTTAGATCTTTAAGTTCTTTACTTACTAAGTGTTGCCAATAAAACAGTACCTAATACGTTTAATATTCCTTGTTCACCTGAAGCTTAATTAAGGTAGGGCATCCCGATAGAGAGGCTCCAATAAAGGTAAAGTAAAGAGCAGAGATGGAAGATTCCCATTTACCCTTGTCAACTGATAATCAGATTGCTAGTATTTCTAGTCCTATAGGCACTCCTTGTGGTCTTGGGCAAGCCACTTAACCCTCCATTGCCCATGTTCCCTGTACGTATTAGCGTATGTGTGTCATATCCCCTCGTGTTAAATGTATCTCCCAATTGACCGCTTTGACCCGGTGAAAAGCGGGATATAAATACAGCTAAATAAATAAATAAATAAATAAATAAATAAATAAATAGTATGAATACAATGCAACCTTTTAATGCCTGTATGTAAATGCTAGAAGTAAAAAAATAAGATGGGACAGTTAGAATATATAGCACTAAATGAAAGATTAGATATAACTGGCATCTCAGAGACATGGTGGAAAGAGGAGAACCAATCAGACACTGTGACACCTGGGTGCAAATTATAGCACAATGATAGGGTAGATCAGATTGGTGGAGGGGTTTCATTTTATGAGGACTTTGAGTCACACAGGATTAAAATTTTGCAATAAACAAAATCTCTATGGGCAGAAATTCCATATAGAAAGGGGAAGGCCTTGCAGAGAGCACAACTCCACCTGACTCCATGGGCCTTTCCTCATCCTGCAGCCTGCTGGGTTTTACCCTCTCCCTCTGAGCCACGCCCTCCCAGTCTTGAACTCTGGGCTGCAGGCTCTCTTAAAGGGGCCTGTTGATAATCCTTCTGGAGAGGGACAGGCAACACTCTAGAGACCCTATCACAGGGTTGTTCTGAAAATATTCCTGCAGGTCTTTATCTGTTTGCTTAACTACCCCTTCATTGTCCAGCAGACTGTCAGTAAATGCAGCACACATACTATTAAAGTGGACTTAGGAGGGACACTCACCTTTCCACCATGGAAAAGTAGCTTACTCAAGTCGTATCCATCCAAAGTTACATTAGGACATGGCACCCCAGCAATGGCAGCCAGAGTGGGAAGGATATCCAGGGTGCTGGCCAATTCATGGGTCACGCCTAGAGATAAAAAATGAATGCATCAAAAGTGGATCAAAGTGGATCAAAGAAGAAGTGGATCAAAGAAGAAGTGGATCAAATCAGAACAAAAAGGAAATGAGGTAGACTCGGCCACAGCTGAGAGAGTGTAATACCACCCTAACTCTGCACCTTTACTTCCCCTTCTGCCCTTAAACATTCCACGTTCAATGACTTCTCTTACAATGTAAATATGTACATAGTTACCTGATGGTACTTTGTATTCTCATTCTATAAGAGTTCAATTATAACTAAGTTCTATGTAAAACAGCAGTGCCATGCTGTTACGTTTTTGTTACCTGTAAACCGTCTTGACGAAAGACGGTATATAAAAACGGTTAAATAAATAAATAAAATAAATAATACAGCCAAGTTTATTAGGACACCCGAGTCAGCTGAGCTTTGGCACTTTAGACTGTATCAGGAGTCTAAAAATAAAAACAAACAATAAAAACATAAATAAAATAATTTTTTTCAATATAAACAGAACCATAAGAACATATGAAAATATACAGACACGTGTCAAAAGGGGTAATAAATAAATCAGTCTAACATAAATTTAAGCAATTAAATATACATACATACTGTATACACATAAATGAAAAAGGCTCAAATTGAAAGACAATAAAAATGACTAACACTATGTATACCATGGACTGCCCAAAGAACAAACCAGTCAGTACTAGAGCAGATCAAACCTAAGCTTTCTTTAGAAGCTCAGATGACAAGACTTTGACTTTCATACTTTGGACACATCATGTGAAGAGAGAGTTCATTAGAGAAAGACATCATACTTGGCAAGATAGACAGTCAATGAAAAAGAGGAAAACCAGCAAAGAAATGGATCGATACAACAGCAGCAGCTATGGATGCCACTCTATCAACAATGAGCCGGCTGACTGAAGATCGAATACAGTTTAGGTCAACTATCCAGAGTCAATACCAACTCGACACTTAATAACAACAATAAAAATGACAATATCAAATACATATATAAAAATTAAAACAGAGCAATATGATAGAGAGTGCTCATTATATTTAAAACCAAATTAAAAGGTGTATGTAGCGCTCCCTTGGATGCACTTCTGGGTCCAGGACTGGCCTGGCTGGAGTCTCCTCGAAGGTGGGCTCCATTGGTCCTTGTCAGTTTGGTGTCTGGTGCCTCCACCCAGGAAAGAAAGTTGTTAGCGGGCAGGATTTCCCTCCTCTCACCCCAGGAATCCTCTTCAAAAAACACTGCTGTGAACAAGGCTGGTTTAAATAGCATTTACAATTTATTTACAAAATATTTAATCAAGTATTGTTATAAAATAATGCAGAATGTACAACCCATATTATGATAAGTGGTTCAAGCAGGTAAGGTGAGATAGCAACATAGGATAAGGCAATTCAAACAAGCAACTATAACCTTATGCATAGTGACTTAAATAAACCTTTAAAGAATATAAATTTAACCTTATTAACCTGTCTCCTAACTCCCCTCCTTTTCCCTTTGCCCACCAGTCCAAAGTCTCATCCACTGCTGAAGCTGCTTGTAAAGAGAGGTTTTGTACTTCTGTCCAATCGCTATAGCTGTAGCCTTGATTCTGCCTCCTCCGAGCCAGAGAAGGTTTTGCATTCCTGTTTTGCAATTGCTGAAGCTCTTTCTTGAGCTGATCTGCTGCTGGTCCTCCCTGGGTCTTATGGCTCCTAGTCTGGAATGGACTGTCTGCCATTTCAGCTCTCTCTCTCTCTCAGCTGATCAGCCACTGGACTCCCCTGGATCTTGTGTCTCCGGAATAGATGGCTCCTAGTCCAGAATGGACTCTCTGCTATTGCAGCTCTTTCTTAAGCTAATTTGCCGCAGCAGCTTCCAATGAGCCGATGGACTCTCTATCGCTGCAGCTCTCTCTTGAGCTGATCCACCATTGAAGCTCTCCCTGGAGCTGATCTGCTGCTGCAGCTCTCCCTGGAGCTGATCCGCCACTGCAGCTCCCGCTGGAGCTGATCTGCTGCTGGACTCCCAAGCCTGGATTAGGTTCTCCAGTCTCTCTGCTGCCATCTCCACTCCTTGGGTTGGGAGGAGACTGTCCACCCACATCTTCACTCCTTCCCCTGACTGGGTCTGTAAGAGGCTCTCTGCTGGAATCTTCAGCCTGTCTAGGCTCCCAGGAGACTTTCTAGTGCCACCTTCAGGAGGAGGGCATGAAGAGCAGGGGGAGTTCCTTCTTTCTCTCAGATGAGGGTTAAGCTCTTTTTATATAAAGAGGCCTGACACCTCTAAATCCCAGATAACTCTTTTCCAAGCTCTTTTCTGCACAGGACTGCTAGTTCCAGTGCCAACTGATAACAATTTCTCTTAAGAGTGAGCAATTTCCACCAGCCCCAGTATTTACTTCTCCATCCTCTGTCTAGTGTGTTCACTTTATTCCCCTACACTATTCCCTATAGATTTAAAGTTAAATCTTAATAATAGATCTAAATGTGCGCAAGTATTACCCTTGTTTCTTCAGCACAGGCAGTGATTTGCATATCTCCCCAAATGTTTACTTTCCAGCTCTGCTAGCACAGTGACTGTTACTTCAGGCTGCTCTTTTAATGTCCCTCATCTGACTTCCCCAGCAGCCACCTCTTCAGCAGCATTCACCTTTGATTCTACTTTATTCAACATACTCTCAAACCTTGTAAACAAGACCACATTACCAGATTGGATAAAATAAAATAAAAGTGTAAAACTGCTCAAAGAATGAACCTAGGGGAAGAAAAAAACATAAGAAAATAAGTGACTAAAGAGATAAGCATGGAAAAAGCTCAAAACATCAAAATATATCTAGATAAGAGATATTCAGGAGATGAAAAATTTCTAAATACACAGGAGTTGAAAGATTTGTATAACCTATTTAAAAAAAAAGGGAAGGGGGCATATCTTTAAATAGTACACCATTATAATCATTAGACACGGAAGAACATAAGAGTTCAATCTGTGCAAAAGCATCCTATCATAATATACAAATAGAGAATAAAATGTACAAAATATAAAAACAGAGCGATACTATATGTTTACTAAAGTGTCATTAGTGGGCGTTGTTAGGAAATAATAATGCTTAGTTTAAGTGCATATACAGGAGACCTGCACAAGGAAAATCAGAATCCTATATATGTGCCCTTTGTACATTTTGGTATGGGTATGGAAAAGGAATGTGCTGTGCTAAGTTAAACTGATTGTTCTACTCAGAGATGACTTCTATTTGCACAGTTACTGATAAGCTATAGTGGGCCCCAGAAGATGGATGGATGACGTATGAATATGTTTCTGATAATGTATAAAATACGGACAATCCCTCCACCCTTTGGAATAAACTTGCATACTTTTCCTTCTGTGTGGTCTGTGAGTTTTATTCCCCTGGATTCCAGCCAGCCGGAGCAGCACACCGCAGATGAGGGTTCGGGACTTCCCTGGCCTGGAGTGACCAACAAGAAGCAGACCCTTTACAGGCGTTATCAGCTGCCACTAGCAGTTAACATGGCAGAAAGCGCTAATAATGCTGGCTTAATGGCTGGTACCATGTTACCGGGTATTAAGGTGGAGAAGGGGGTTAATTGGTTGGATCGTGGGCAGAGACAGCATGCGTTCCCTTAACCCTGGGTGCTATTAGTGTGCATTACAGGTGCAGCCGCTGGGATCCTTAACGTATGCTCAGAGCAGGCGTTAAAGACTCCCTTGCAGGGAGAGAGCTGGGAGGACATTAAGATGTATGCAGTGCACACCTTCCAGACTCTAGCTTTGACATGGGTGATAGTTGTGACCCATTGGTAGTCACAACATGGGGCCCTTTTAATAGAGGGCACTATGTTGTTGGTGCCAAAGTGCCAAAGGTGGTGCCACATGAGTGATTCAATGGGGCTGACCAGTCCTCTAGGCAGATTAGTCAGCCACCTAGAGATCACATCCCCAATGACCAGTACAATTCTGTCACAAAGAAGTCATGTCACTCCCACTGCCACCATGTTAGCATCATGTGGGGGAGGGGGGGCACAGCAATAGCGGCTTCTGGTTAGCTTCCATGGCTAAGACTAGGCAAGCCGAAAGCCCCAAACATGCCCCGATGCTAACCAAATAGCATCAGGATGCATATGGGGCAAAGATGGGGAGATTTGAGGGCAGATATTTCTTTAGCTGTGTTTATATACCGCTTTTCTCCAGGTCACATTCGGTTAATGCAACCATAGCATCCTTCAAGGTCAGCAACCTGATCGCAAAGAAATGCAAACCTTTCACTGAAGGGGAATTTGTAAAAGATTGTTTTCTTGAAGCAGCTGACAATCTTTTTGAAGGATTTAAAATTTAAAAGATATCATAGCTGCTATTCAAGATGTACAATTGTCAAGAAACACCGTCGTGGAGCGAATAGAAAAGATGTGTGGCGACACAACTGAACAATTGTTGGAGGATGTTTCAAATTGTGTTGCTTTCTCACTCCAACTGGATGAATCTACAGACATAGCCCAGTTACTAGTCTTTATCCGGATGGTTTTTGAAGACTTCATTGTTAAAGAAGAAATACTTGGGATGATGTCTTTAAAAGGGAGAACTACCGGTCAGGAAATATTCAGTTCTTTCCATTCTTTTGTGACAAAGTGTAATCTTCCATTGCATAGACTTGTTTCCATCACTACTGATGGAGTAAGAGCAATGACAGATGAGGTTAATGGTTTCATAGCCCTCTGTAGACAGCATGACGACTTCCCAGATTTCCTTTCTTACCACTGCATCATTCACCAGCAAGTTTTGGCAAGCAAGAGACTCAATACAAAGACTGTCATGGACATCACTTTCAAAATTGTAAATTCAGTTCATGGAAGATTACTTCAAAGACGGCTTTTCAATCTTACTCTTGATGAAGGGGCAGCACAGATGTAAGGTGGCTAAGTAGGCACAAATTTCTGTGACCTTGACTTCGCCATCAACTGTTGCTGAGTAGCCAATTTCGATTTAAGTTCTTTGAGCTTCAGTTTACGAATTTCACTTTTGGGTGGAAAGTCAGTATCAAACTTATTGCTATGCAGAGCCTTATAATGACGTTGCAGATTACCCTTTTTGGGCAAGGATACTGGGGCGTTACAAATTAGACAACACTTGTCTTTCACCATGATGAAGAAGTAGTCCATTTCACATTCATCATGAAAGTTGTAGGTTTTGCTCTTCTTTGGAACACTCATCTTCGTTATACTGGATGTAAGAAGGCCAAATCTGCTAAGTTAGTATAAACACTGGCTGAATCTGGTCCAAAACTGTCACTGTCCCAAAGTATTAAAGATCAACAGGAACTGAAGATCTCTGGATGATGTGCAATACAAGGACTGGAGATGCCAAAACCACACATGCAGTTCTAAAAGTAAAAATAAGAATTCATCATACTGGCACCAATAATCAAATACCACCAACAATCATAAAAAAAACTCAAACACCTGTCCAGCAAACCAGATAAAATCAAATACTGCCAAACAAGTTCAAATACCACCACAAGCAATTTAATAAATTCTGCACACAGTGTAGAATCAACGCAAAGGCAAGGCAAAATAAAATTGCAGAGGCAAGCAAAGGTCACAGTGGTTTGAACCAATTCGAAGGCAAGGCATAGGCAAGTTAGAACAAAATTGGAAAAGCCCGCCAAAATCACCAAATTCTTGACACTTTGTTGTGTCTGCCTGAAAACGTTTAATGAAAGCGAACTATAAAGCGACCAACGACCAGCACACGACACAACTAATACAGTAAGTGTATTCAGGTAAAGCCTTCGCACAATCGGATTACAGGGAACTGTCCACAAATGGTTCACATCCTACCTCACTGACAGATATCAGATAATAAGGATTGGGAACAACTCTTCAACACCATACAAGCAAACCCAAGACGTGCCACAGGGATCCACCCACTCTGCACAACCATAAGAAATCACAAACTAAACCTACACGTCTGCAACCTATTAGCTAAAACCTTAGCTAGTAATTTGGCATCTAAATTAATCAAGGAAATAGGATGGTAAGAACCACACACACTCTTTTCCTTCCCTGGTTTTGATCTGACTATGATTCCAGTTGTGTGCACAGAAGTCGGAACCCAGATGCCTATTTTGGCGTGGGTGGTATATCAAATTTTAATAAAACATAAACAAACAATAAAACATAAACCCTCCCCCCCTCCCCCCCACCCCTTGAAATGTTTTTTAAAAATGCACAGTAGTCCCATCTAAGCCTGGGGACTTGCCCACCTTGAGGATTTAAGCAATGCAATATCTTTGTCCATAATCTCAGCTTCCTCCTCATCTAAGCGTGCTATTGTACAATCCTTTACATATTGCTATTCTCCTCACTGCTCATCATGACCTCCCTTGCAAATAAGGACTTATAAAACTGAAACTTCAGCACATTGGTACAATCCCTAATTTTAAGTATTTGCTGATTTCTTATCCAGGCTTTCAGCTTGTAAGCCAGCAATTTATCGGCATTGTTCCTAAATTCATACTACTACTGGTCATTTGTAAAGCACTATGTGGGGTACACAGTGCTGTACAGGCACATATAAAAGACTGTCTCTGCTCATCAGAGCTTACAACCTAGTCAAGACTGACAACACAATAGCCGAGGGCAAGGATATATCTAAGGAAATGGTAAGGAAACACATAGGAGACTAAGCATATCAGGATCCATAAGCAGCCTTGAAGAAGTGAGGTTTCAGCCTGGATTTGGAAAGGGACAGAGATGAAGCCTGACGCACAGACTCAGGTAATTTGTTCCTGGCATAAGGAGCAGCAAGGTGGAAGGATCCAAGTCTGGAGTAGTCAGTAGAAGGGCACAGATAGAAGGGATCTGTCAGAAGGGAGAGATAAGAGAAGAAAGGTAGGAGCAATTGAATGAGTGCACTTATAGGTCAGTAGGAGAATTTCTTCTGGATAAGGAAACAAATAGGGAGCCAGTGAAACGACTTCAGAAGAGGGGTTATATGAGAGAATCGAGGTAGAGAAATGATTCAGAGGGAGACAAAGCAAGGAGGAGGTTGCAATAGTCTACAGTAGATGAGAGGTGACTAAAGAGTGGATAAGTGTTTTAGTAGTGTGTGTAGAAAGGAAAGAACAAATTTTGCCAATGTTATAGAGAAAGTAATGACAGGTTTTATCTGTCTGTTGGATGTGTGTAGAGAAAGAGAGAGTCAAAGATGACCCTAAGGTTGTGAGCTGAGGAAACGGGGAAGAGTGTAGTGTTATTTACAGAAATAGAGAAGAGAAAAAGGGGGAGGTGGGTTTAGGGGAAAAATAGCTCACTTCTGGCCATGTTCAGTTTCAGATGGCAGTGAGACATCCAGGCAGCAAAGTCAGATAAACAGGCAGAGATCTGGGCCTGGATTCTTGGAGAGATTTCAGGTACACAAAGGTAGATCTGAGAGTGGTCAGCATAAAGATGGTTCTAAAAACCATGAAAGGAAATAAGTGCATCAAGGGACCAAGTGTAGAGAGAGAAAAGGAGAGTTCCCAAGACAGAGCCCTGAAGTACACCAACTGAAACAACCAGAAAATACACTATAAGTGTGATGGGAGAGATAAGAAGAAAACTAAGGGGTATGTTTACTAAACCGTCTTAACGTGCACTCGGCGATAGTGTGCAGGCTGCCATAAAAGGAGTGGGCGTGTCGGTCTTAAAGTAGCAAAACGGGGAGACCACGTGATGCGGACAGGGTAGAGGTCGCATCTTGAGCGTGTCCCTATGCCCTCACCCTAAGCCGGCGATTTAATACCGTGAAAACTTACAATTCTTTGTCGAGAAGTTGGCTCTGCTGTTCCGGAGTGCCTGGAGAATATCCTAGTGCGGTTTGGGTGATTAGATTGCATGGCGACGGCAGTAAAATCGCTGAGAAGGGACCGGGAACGAGCAGCCGGCTCCAGTAAGATGGCGGACTCGGCATCGTTGCCGGCCTCCCCCAAATCTCCTACCACTTTCGATGAAATGTCGTCGGCGGTTGCGACAGCCTTACTGCCGCAGTTTGATGCCCTCCACAGTAAAATGGACGGTTTGCGCTCCTCTATGGACCAGTTGGGCAATCGGATGCATGAAGCCGAGGAACGTGTGGGCCAGGTGGAGGAGAGGACGGAGGCACTGGCTGAGGAAGTGGCGGGCCTAAAGTCCCAGATAGCCATGCAGGAGGCAAAGATTGACGACCTGGAAAACAGGTCGCGAAGAAATAACCTACGCTTCCTAGGGATTGCGGAGACGGTCCTTGACAAAGACCTACGAGGATATCTGGGGGCCCTGGTCCAACATATTTTGGGTGAAGAAGAACTTGGCGACACTCTATATATTGAACGGGTGCACCGGGTGGGCGCCAAACAAATGCGCGACCCTCGCCCCCGCATCGTTCTAGCCAAGTTCCTTCACTACCCACAAAAGGAACGGATCCTGAAAGCAGCCAGGCAGAAGGGAGAGGTATTATACAATAATACCAAGATCCGTGTGGCACAGGATTATTCAATGGCGCTGAGTAGAAAACGGCGGGAATACGCACCCCTCTGTGGAAAACTTATCGAGGCAGGTATCCGGTTCTCAGTGCAGTATCCCGCCAGACTCCATGTGCTCTGCGATGGGGCCCACCGTGTTTTCGAGTCAGCCGCTGCGGCAGAGGATTATGTCCGGCAGATCTACACCCAAAAGAGAGCAGTGTCGCCCACTTCCAAATGAAATCTTCAGAGGCTGCTTGAACTCAATAGACAAAGAAATCTTCCTTTTTTCCATATAGAGCGGGGAACTTAATTGTAACCACAGACGTAACAACGTGCTACTGTTGCGGCTTGATATGGAGCTGCAGACCTTCAGTAACTCTGTGTCTATTTGTCTTCCCCAGGGACGCCGAAGGCCTTATTTAAGAAGGAGTAGCAAAGTTTTTAGGTTACTGTTTCTCTCTTCCCTATTATGCGCTGGAAAAGTTTGGCCTGTTTATTTTCTGTGTTTCTGTTCTTTATGATGGGGTTCATTTGGGGGAGAGGGAGGGGGCCTTCTCACGCCGCTCGGGTACTAATTTGTAGGTGTCGGTGCCCCTCCGGCCATTATGGTTCTTTTTCTTTCTTTCTTTCTTCCTTTATATAAAACTGCCGACGCTTCATGTTGAGGAGACGGCAGGTTTTCCGGAGGAGGCCGCGGCGGCCAGGCCCTGGGTTGCAGTGGGGGCGGAAGGGGAATGCCTGCGATGCGGGGGCTAATGATACTTTGGCGGTTGACAGGAACCCGATCTGCAGAGGCCTCGGGCCTTGGGGTTGGTGCAGTGTGCTTGGCGGGGCCCGAACGGTGGACCAGCTGAGATTGGCTACTGCGTTCGGGGAGGTGATCTCTCTCCCTTCCACTCCCACTGGGTGCCCCCTTCTTGGATCTTCGGGTAGAGTAGCCTAGGACTGGCTGCCATGGTGGGGGGTGGGGGGGGACAATGGGTGCTATGGTATGCTAGAGGGTGGGTTTAGAGGAAGGGGGGGCCATGCTGGATTTCTGTATGAGGAGGGGGCACAGAGTCCCAGGCCTGTTTTTTGGTTCTGATGTTTAGTTAGTGGGAGGGGGAGAGTTTAGTCCTCCATGGTAAAGGGCTGTGTAAGCTGGATTGTGGCACTATGATCTACTTTAAGGGTGGGATCAGGGGACACGCTCAGAGGGGTCTCTGAAGGGCTCCTTGGGTGGGGGTAGGTGCGGGGAGTCCTGTAGATAGGTGGAGTAGGTTGACGGGGAATAAGGGGGGTTCTAGTGGGTAAGTTCACGGGTGGGTTAGGATAGAGGTAGGGAGAGTTAGGAGTGGGGTTAGTCAGGGGGGGGTAGGGGGATTCAGGGGAGGTGGGGGGAGGGGTCTTCGCACTCCGAGCTCTTTGCATAGACTTGGCACTCTCTTCTCAGGTCAGGATGGTGGGGGGCTCCAGGCTGGGAGGGTCTCCCTATACACGCTTTGCTGGCAGTTGAGCCATAAACATACAGTGATCCTTTGAGGGTCATAACTTGGAATGTCTGTGGTTTGGGTAGCCCGATAAAGCGATATAAAGTATTGAAGGCGCTGGCCAGACAACGCTGTGATATTGCGATACTTCAGGAAACCCACCAAACAGCTGAAGAACATGCTAAATTAGGCCGGGACTGGGTAGGCCAGGTGTGGGGTGCGCCTGCACGGGGGAAGAAGGGAGGGGTGGCCATTTTAATTCATCGGAGGGTGCGTTTCTCGCTAAATCGACAGGTGGCCGACCCCGACGGACGATTCTTGTTATTGTGGGGCGTGTTGGAAGATCGTGAGATAATACTAGGGAATGTGTATGGTCCCAATAAGTTAGACCGGGAGTTTTTTGATCATCTTGCGGCTAAGGTGGAACAATTGCCAGATGTACCGTTACTATTGGGGGGGGACCTCAATGGGGTGCTCGAAGTGCGTTTGGATACCTCCAGTGGCAAGGGGACGAGGGATAGAATGCTCGGCTCCCAAGTGTTACAACGCTTTCGGAAGCGTTTGGGTTTGATAGATCCATGGAGAATCTTACATCCATCTGAGAAAGACTTTACCCACATCTCGAGGGCACATGGGACCAGCGCGAGAATAGATTATGTTTTATTTTCGGCAAATGCCTTTGCACAGGTGGAGGAGGCGCGGATAGGTCCTCTGGAGCTTTCTGATCATGCCATGGTTTGGGTTGAGATCCACTGGGGGGGTGATGCTGGTGTTTCTCGTATATGGCGGTTCCCCATTGAGTTATATAAAGACAATCATTTCCGGCACTTTTTGGGTCAACGCTGGCGTGATTTTGAGCTAAATCATCAGACACACCGGGAGGACCCTGAGTTGGTTTGGGAAACCGCCAAGGTGGTATTGAGGGGTGACATTATTGGATTTGCCGCTCGGAAACGCAGATTGTTGGCGGAGCAGATTGTTCGGTTGGAGCGACAAGTTTCCCACGCGCGGGTGCTCACCCACAGTGTCGAATAGAAAACGGCTCTGGGAGCTTCAGGTAGCCCTTAATGAATTGCTTCATCAGCGTGCCAAGAAATCTCTGTTATATTATAAATATCGATTATACTGCTTTGGGGACAGACCGGGGAAGCTATTAGGACGATGTCTGCGGGGTCCGAGGGGAGGGAAGGGGGTAGCGGCTCTTCGGGATGAACATGGGAAACTTCACCAAAACCGAACGGCGATTAGTGCACTCTTCAAAAATTTTTTCCAAACACTCTATACGGCCGATGAGACTAACCCCTCTACTATGGAGGCTTACCTTCAAGGGTTGCAGCTCCCCCAGGTGACGGAGACGCAACGGGTACAACTGGGACAACCAATTACCTTAAAGGAGGTCCAGTCTGTAATTGCCCATGCCAGTTGCTGTAAGACACCGGGCCCCGATGGCTATGGGGCTGAGTTTTACAAACTCCTGTCCGATGGGGTGGGTCCTCTGTTGGTGGATACCTACCAGCAGCGCATAGAAGGGGGTGGTAGGCGGTGGGGAGATAATCAAGCCTATATCACGTTGATACCCAAGCCAGCTAAAGACCCGTTGCAGGCGGCCTCTTATCGACCGATATCTTTGCTGAATTTTGACGCAAAGCTGTTGGCAAAAATCTTGGCCGAACGGCTGGCAGGAGTACTGGGTGATATAGTGCATGAATCTCAGGTGGGATTTGTGCGTGGTCGGTATGCGGTTCATAATATCCATCGAATTTTAACTTCCTTGGAGTGGGTGCATAGCCACCAATTGCAATCCCTCTTGGTGAGTTTTGACGCTGAAAAAGCGTTTGATAGGGTTGACTGGACCTATCTGGACCACTTGTTGCCGATGTATGGTTTCGGACAGGCTTTTTGTGCTATGGTGAAGAGTTTATATGACACCCCCACGGCCAGGGTACTGTGTAATGGGGTATTATCAGACCCCTTCCCATTATATCGGGGCACTAGGCAGGGCTGTCCACTGTCCCCCTTATTGTTTGTTTTGTCTCTCGATCCTCTTATACGCAGTATAGAAATGGACCGACAGATTTGTGGGATTGAGATAGGCAAACAGGGATTCAAGGTGTCGGCTTTTGCCGACGACATGCTTGTACATCTTTTGGCGCCGCGAGAATCGTTGCCGCGATTGCTGGCTGAGTTCCAGAGGTTTGGTAGTTTCGCTGGCCTTCGGATAAATGCCGATAAGTCGGAGGCTTTAGATGTTTCGGGGAGGTTGCGGGACAGATGGGGGGCGGTATTTCCCTTGAAATGGGCCGAGCATGGGTTTAAATATCTCGGTATCATTTTAACACGGTTACCACAAGATTTATATTATACGAACTTTGAGCGAGTCCTGTCTGGGATGCGGCGTCAATTGCGAGCCTGGAACCCGCTCCCCTTGGCTCTCTTGGGGAGAATTGCTGCAGTTAAAATGGTGGTTTTACCACGTATACTTTATTGGCTTCAAACCTTGCCGGTCTGGTTACTCCGAAGGGATTTACTTAAAATGGAACGGGAGATACAAGGGTTCCTGTGGAAGGGGGCCCGAGCGCGGATTCCGATCTCTCGTATGATTGGTAGGTGGCGTAGGGGTGGCTTGGGGCTCCCCGATTTGCGACTTTATGCCTTGGCCTGTCAGGTGCGGCATATTGGAGACTACCTCGGGGGAACCGATGTCTACACATCCCGAGATTTGGAGGCGGCGCTGGTGGCTCCTTTCTCCCTCGTAGGGGCCTTACATGTCGAGAGTCTACATTTGCCAACACGGCTTACGCGAAATACGCTGCTAAACGCGATGCGGCGTATGTGGAGACAATTAAACAGCTTTTGGCAACGCAACTGGCAGGTCTCTAGTTGGTTACCCATACGAGGCAATGTGCATTTTCTGCCCGGTTCGGATTCGAAAGTTTTTCGGTTCTGGTATCGGCAGGGACTATACTATATAGGGCATGCGGTAGACCTTACGGGTAAGTGCAAGCCGTTTCTGGAATTACGCGAGGTGTACCAGCTACCCAGCACTCATTACTTTGCATACCTTCAGCTCTCACACTATGTGGCTACCCTACCCCGGGACGAATTAGGGGAAGACCGGTTGAAGCAGATTATTGAATTTTTGGAATTGGGGGGGGAAACACCCCTGACGATAGCTGGGCTGAAAGCTAAGCTGGAGTGCTTTGGGGTGGTGCCGGACTATGGGAGGGCCGAGGCAGCCTGGGGTGGAGAGTTGGGACGGGAAATTCCACCAGGTACGATTTGTACGGCGGTGGGGCGGATAGTGGAACTGGTGGAGGGAGCGCGTTGGAGGGAAATCCAATATAAAGCCTTAACTCGTGTGTATTTCTCCCCGAAACGTGCGTTGCGGAGTTGCATTACACAGGATGGGTCTTGCCCCAGGTGTTCTACGCTCTTGGCCACCCTATCTCACATGTGGTGGCAGTGCAGGCGCATCCTTCCGTATTGGTCCCAAATTCACCGCTATCTTATGTGAATATTACAGCAAAGATTTCTCTGGACCGGAGGTTTAGTTATCCTGGATCAAATGCATCCGACTCTACCCTCCGGGAGATGGGAGCGCTTATTAGTGCGCAAAGCATGTTTGGTGGGGAAGGGTCCGATTTTACATAGATGGAGAGACCGAGACCCACCCACGTTTACGGAGTGGTGCAATAATTTTCACCAGCTGCTGCTGGCGGAGCGCTGGAGGGCTAGAGGTTCAGTGAAGAGATGGTCTACTTTTCTGCTGATCTGGGAACCCTATATTCAGACTTTGGGCTCCCGTTGCCGGAGCGAAATAGTAAATGTAGGATGTTAAGGCATGGACTATGGGGTGCGGAGGGTGCCCAGGACTGTGCTGAGAGGGGTGTTGCTGCAGTGTCGTGGAGCTCGGGGTGCGATGACGGGGAAGGAGGGGATAGGGGTTCGGGGGGGATGGGGAGGGGGGGGCTGTTACGATTTTCGTGAGGTTATCCCTTCTCATTTTATATTTTATTTTAAACTCATTTTAATGGCAAGCCGCATTAGAGAAAACCGAACGCCAAATGGATTGACATGGGAGAAGGGGTAGAGAGAAGGGCATATGCATATATTTTCATATTAAATTATATACATTTTATATTAAAAAAAAAAAAAAAAGTAGCAAAACGGGATTATCGCGCGATAACAGGTGCTGCTACGCACATTATCGGGCGAAGCGCCACTAAACGCGTTAACGCGCGGTAATCTTAAGTAGGTGCCCAGACATGCAAACATAGAAACAGAGGTGTAGCACAATGGTTAATGCACTGACTGATGGTACAGGGGTCATGAATTCGATCCCCCAGTGTGCCTAATGCATAAGGCTGGCTGAGGCATCACCCTTTACTTTTAGGTAGTGATTTTTGAGGCATTTTACTTTTATTTTAATTAGTGCTGCCAGCAAACACACCCTCACAGTGGCGTAACCTAAGGTGCCGCATAAGGCACCCCATAACGCACTCCATAGGGCACATTATAAAGTGCACTGTCTGCCAAGGCACCCTATAATGTCCCCTATAGGACACCTTATAAGGCATTTGATAGGGCGCCCTATAAGGCGCCTTATAAAGCGCCCTATAAGGCGCCTTATGGGGCGCCTTATGAGGCACCTTAAGGTTACAGTACTCTGAGGGTGTTTTTGCTGGCAGCACTAATGTACATTAAAAATAGACAATGCCTCAGACAGCCCTATCAAATAACCCCACCATGGGTTTGAACCCATGACCTCTGGCTTCACAGGCAGTGAAGTAACCAGTGGGCTACAGCCCTATAGCTGCTAACAAACCCCTGGCTGGCTGCAGAAGGACTGCACGGCACCACACAAACTGTCTGCTGTGGTTACCAGGATAGGGTTAACCCACACGTACCCATGATGCACTGCACATGCAAATCAGCAGTCGACAGATGGGCACAAGATGGGGTATGCACCCCCACAGCACCTCGGCCTGGTAGGGGGAACTGACCGTGTGTGGTACTGGCACAGAGTAGCCACAGACCGTCACATTGTGCGGGTACTGTGCTCACCCTGAGGGTGAGGTGGGGTGCCCAGCACCAGGTCCACAGCACCTTTCATGGCTGAAATATGCCATGCTGCAGGTCCCCATCAGTGCTACTGTGTGTGATAGGTAGTTCCTGCAGACACACCTAGGTTACATCTGTATCCTTTTGTATTTCTCAGTCATGTCTAGCCCTTATGGGCTATGATGCACCCAGAATAGTGCATATCCTGTGTTGGTGCCATGGTTACATGATGTAGGTGAAGGGGAGGAGGAGGAGGAGGAGGAGGGGGGGGGTGTTTGGACTCATAGGCGGATTATGTACCACCACAAAACTCACCCTCTGGGGCTCAGGGTGGGAAACAGGATCACCCACCAATAGATCCACATTCTACCTCCCTGCAATGGTAGCAGTAGAGGGGACCATCAACCCCAATCCTGCTGGGGAACAGACACCCTACAGGGCAGGCAATGCAGAGCTGTACACATCCATAAAGCAATAGCAGTCAGACAGTAGGCCTAGAAATGCTCAGCTGCCCCCCACCACTATCTGACATTCTCCAGCAGCAAGCCTCCAGCCGCTGCACCCTGCAAGGTGTTCCAGCAAGACACATACTAGCTGCAGACACTCTGCTAGCTAGTCAATAGTGCATAGTCCTGGAGGAGATGCGTGTACCCAGAACTGGGATGTCAGCATACACACCAAGCAGATAAGTCAGTGATTGGGCCCCAAAAGGGACCCATAAATATCACATGAGAAAAATACTATATACCACTATATACCAGTCATGCCGTGGTCACTGCTCAGTCAGAGTGAGAGTGAGCTCCCAGCAGGACATGCTGTGGCCACGCTGTCCATGCAGGTGGTGGCCGGGCACTACAATGTCCGAGCCATTGCCCTATGCCCTGTGCAGATGCGGCCAGGCCAGGCCACACTATCCTCATTATGCATATTGGCAGGCCAATACTGGCAACAGTGCTAGCAGTGTGGGCTGCGGAGGGTGTTGGCAGCCACCACACACTGGATAGACAGACACACACTCCACACACCTATGCCAGCATTGTGCAACTATAGAGGTATTTGGCAGCCCTGGCCACCACACCAGTCCTGGGCACAGTGCAGGCATGGCTATGGTATGCAATACTGTTGGGGTCACTCTGTCAGACACCAGATCTGAGGCACACTCCACAGACATCAGAAAGGTTGCTATGATGCAGCTCAATCAGCCAATTGTGCTTAACTTAGGAATTGCTATCTGCCAGTTATCATAGCAACCTTTTGATAGCTGTGTACAGTTTTCCCATGTTTAGGGTGGCATTGCTAAGGTATGCAAGTGCTAGTATGGGGAGATGCACGCAGGGCCCAACATCCTGCCTCTCCAGGAGGCTTTGGATAATGGAGCCTGTGGGTGCGTGTGTGTCTGCCCCTGTTGGCTGCTGCTCTAGGGCAGAGGTTCCCAACTCCAGTCCTGGAGGGCCAAACACTGTTCGGGTTTTCATGCTGTCCCTAATGAATATGCATGAGATACATCTGCATACCATGGGGGAGGTGCATAGCAATGCAGCACAGCCACATTTATTAGAGGCAGCATGGAACCTGAATGGTGTTTGGCCCTCCAGGACTGCATTTGGGAGACTCTGCTCTAGGTAATGTGCATGTTTATGGTGTCTGTGCTCTGTAGGGTAAAATGGAGGTGTTTTGGGCATGTCTACATCATCTGCACTACAGGTTTTATTTATTTTATTTATTTTGACAGTTTTGTATACCGCCTTATCCTTCAATCAAAGCAGTCACAACACAATTGGGGGATACATTTTAACACGCGGGGATATGAGCCACATACACTAATACTTACAGGGAACATGGGCAATGGAGGGTTAAGTGGCTTGCTCAAGACCACAAGGAGCATCTGTGGGACTAGAAACCCCAGTCCTTCCGGCCCAAGGTTGCTGTCCTCTAGTGGGATATGAACCCCCGACCTTCCGGCCTGAAGTACCTTGCCCTAACCACTAGGCTACTCCTCCCTCCTCCTGTCTGTTCTGTCTGTATTAGCCCATTGTAGTAGTGGGTAAAATATGGGGGCTGGGTTAGCAGGAACCACAGCTGGGACTTGAACCTGTGACCTTCTGCCTCTGAACACACTGGTTGTGTGCACTGCACCACCGTGTTGCCACAGAGACAGTGCATTCCCTGGTGATACCATGACTGTTCGTCTGGCAGGGCCTGTCTGTTGCAGTGCATGGCACCCACCTACACAGGGCTAGGCCATGGTCTGCTCTGGGCAGCTGCCACTGCCCCCCTCCACCACCAGTACCCCTCTGTCACCATGCTGACATGCCCTTCTGCTGGTGGTGCTGGTGGTGCGCAGTCTCAGGCCATCCAGTGTGCAGGTAGGCGGCTGCCTATGGTGCATGTTCTGGGGTAGGGGTGCCTGCATAGACGTCCACGCTTCCCCCCCAACACTGCCTGCCAATGTTCTGTGCCCTTGGAGGTACCTGCTGGGTACTATCCCCTGTGATAAACACACTCGTGCCCATGTTGGGCCCTCATCAGTTGCTGTCTGGCTGCTGTACAGTTTCAGCATTGCTAAGTGCCACCTAGGCATCTGCCTAGTCCGCACTGTGCCCCAGCTGCACCACAGCATGTGCCGCCTGCAGCCCTCTGTATCCCATTTTTAAGCATCTGTCCAGTTGGCCATTCCGACATGCCCGCCCTGCTGTTGCCACACATGTGCACGCCATAGGAAACCTGTTCGATGGAGAGGAAAACCCTGCACAGCGCAATTTCACTGTGGGCTCATTCACCTTGTATGGGGACGGAGCATGGACCCTTCCAGAATTCATATCCTTTTTTTGGTGCTTTGTTGGGAGTGGTTTTTGATGTTTCCCACTGAGATCACTATTGCCCAGCATGGTTATTTTATTTTTCCATTTTCTTTGTTCATTTTCACTGTTTATTTGCCCTTTTGTTCCGTGCACATGTATCACACTTATCACTTTTTTGTAGGTTTCCCTGGTTTTGCTGTACATTGCTGACAGAAATGGTTTCTCTTCCCTTTAAATCATCTCTAATGCCAGGGTTTCACTGGCGTTAGTTTTGAGCCTCGAATTTCACATCGTTAGTGTGCGGGGAGCCTCTCCCCTCCCACTCTCCACCCATTGACCCCTGGGGAGCCTTCCTCCGCCCTCCGGGAGCCTTTCTCCGCCTTCAGCGCTCGTTTGCGCCGCTGCGTGTGTTATCGCGCGCTAAGGTACCTCTGTGCCCGATAAAGCACCATTATTTATTTATTTATTTAACAGTTATTTCTATACCGCTCTTTCCCAAGTATCAAGTGCGGTTTACAGGGAACAATAAGTTATATGGTATGTGGTGTAGCATACCTAGTCGTTTTACATAGAACAGATGAAACTATTTACAAGTAACAATATAACATTTAAACAGGAATTTTGGAACCTATTATTGCGCGATAAGGTACCTTATTGCGCGATAACGTCACAGAGCGCACATTAAGACGGTTTAGTAAACATACCCCTAAGTTTGCTTAAGTTGGGCAAAATAAGAAGCAATTTCATTCTTAGTCAAACTTGTCAAATCATTTCTTACCTTCTCACTCTCATGTTGTTTTGGCAGACCCAACCCTTTTGTGCTTCTCTTCTAACCCTTTTAAGTTTGTCTCTTAGTGCTTGCTGTTCAGTAAGTCTTTTCTTTTTCACTTTAGCAGCCTTAGCAATAAAATATCTTCTTATAAAGCCTTCATTCCATCCCATTTGACCCCCTCTGAGATCTAAAAAAACTCCTTCTAGCGTTTCAGAAACATAGAATCATAACGGCAGAAAAAGACCACATGGCCTATCTAGTCTGCCCTTCCATTTCGACCATCAAATATCAGCGTCTTTGAGGAGAGACTCATTGAGTCACCAAAATCTAAGTCCTTTGTCTTGATACCCCAAACTAAGTTAAACACACATAGATGCATAGTCTGACTTAGGTAATATCAATTTCCTGCACTTCAGAGGTTGTCACAGTCCACCCAGAACATATAAAGTCTACTATAGCTCCCATGTGTATCTTTCCTCTGCTCCCTCCTCAACCTATCCAGTGCCACAAGAACCAGAAGAAATTTTTCCCAGAACACCCTTGCCATTCCAACTCACTTCCGCAATGCAAACAAATCTACCTGTACTAGAGCATTCACCTATGCTGCCCCATCTATATGGAATGCTCTACCTGAATTTTTAAGGAACATCAAGGACCTACAAACCTTCCGCAAAGAGCTTAAAACGTACCTCTTTGTAAAACACTATGGCCCGGCTCCAACCATCATCAATCACAATCAACGTAACTCTCCCGCTCACCCGGGCACATGACTTTCATAACCATCGTCCACCAAAATGCTCCTAAACAGTAAATCAGCTATCGAAATTTGTACATATGTTCCACTGATGTTTTAATGTAAAGTTCTGGTTGTGTTTAACATTCCTTGTAAACCGCCACTGATCTCTGGAAATAGCGTTATATAAAAACTAATAAAATAAATAAATAAATAAATAAATGTTTACTAAATTGTGGTAAAGGAGCAAGTGTGCCGTTAGCGCACGCTAACTGCACATCTGCAGCCTTAGCATGCCAAAAAGCCACTTTAGTGCACGCTAACGGTACCAGCCACTTTAGCGCGTGGTAACGGTATCTGTGGGTGGGGAGAAGGCATGCACGGGGTGGAGAGAGGGGGTCAATGGGCGGGAAGTGAACAGGAACAAGGCTTGCTCCCTTAATGCAGGCACCTTAATGGCAGGAACCCTAATGCAATTCAAAACCTTGCGGAAAGGATGATTTTTGAGGAGACAAAGCCTATTTTACATCTGCAATGTGATGCACGGACAGGGGAGCCCAAGAGAGTGATAGTAGTGCTCCATTAGCAGCAACAGCATAGTGCCCAAGTATGAAAGGGCACTATGTTGATGGTGCAAATGGGGGCAAAGGAGGTGGCACATGGGTCATGCAGTGGGGGCTGCTGGTGCACAGGGGGGACCAGACAGCTACCTAGATGGCACATAGGAACATATGCCAAACTGTGTTAGACCAAGGTCCATCATGCCCAGTATCCTGTATCCAACAGTGGCCAATCTAGGTCACAAGTACCTAGCAGTTTCCCCAAAAGACACACAGGATCCCCAATAGCTGTAATGAGGCAAGTAGTGCATAGTCCTGGTCCTCTTTAGCAATGGTTTATGGACCGTTACCCAGAAACCCATCCAAACATTTTTAAACCCAGCTACACTGACAGCTTTTAGCACATCCTCTGGTAATGGATTGCAGGGTTTGATTACGCGTTGACTGAAAAAGTATTTTCACCTAGAAGACCTAAATAGGTTACACTGTAGCCGCATTGCAGGTCCCCTAGTCTGTCCACACTCTGATAACATCAAAAAGCGACCTACGTTTACCTGTTCCACTCCAGTCATTAATCTATAGACCTCTATCATATCTCCCCCAGGTTGATGAGCTCCAACCTTTTTAGCCTCTCCACAAAGAGGCATTCTGCCATCCGCAGTACCATCTGTGACGTTCACTATGATCCCACAGTGACAGTGCAGCACACAGTCCTGCTACTGCTGTGGAAAGGCAATGTGCCATATGGAGCGGTCCATGAGTCTGGTACCCCAGGCAGAGATCCAAGCTGCCCCCCTCCCCAGCTGTGGAGGAAGAGGCCGATAGTGCCAGATGCTGTAGGCCTCCAGGTAGCTGGAAAATGCAGGTGCCCAGGGAAGTACCACAGCAGTGGCAGCCATCCTCCCCCTGGGACGTATCAGTGGCAGACTGTGATGGGGCCCCTGCATGAGCAGCTGGTGGGGGGGGCTGCGTGGCCATCTATATGTGCCCCTGCCCACCCCCCCATCTGGCCCTTGTGCCCAAGGAACCTGCCAAACCACATATTTAAGGGAGGAGTGGCCTAGTGGTTGGGGCAAGGTACTTCAGACTAGAAGGTTGGGGGTTCAAATCCCACTAGAGGACAGCAACCTTGGGCTGGAAGGACTGGGGTTTCTAGTCCCACAGGTGCTCCTTGTGGTCTTGGGCAAGCCACGTAACCCTCCATTGCCCATGTTCCCTGTAAAATAGTTATCTCCAAGTTATAATGCCCTGTTCAATGTAATTTCAGTTTGTTCAATGTAAACCACCTTGATATCATGAAAGGCAGTATATAAGAAATGTTAAATAAATGCTAGGACTGCAGCCACCACCACTGACAGTGCATGGGCATGTCTGCATGGTGGGGTGTTGGTGGTGGCGTGGGAAGTGACACCAGCCTGCAGCAGACAGAAGTCTTGTCCTGGTTGTGTGCACCATACACATTGCAGCATGTGCCAAAGGCCAGCTGAAGGGAGGCATATCAGCAACAGGAGCTGTTTTCCCCCATAAGTTAGCACTGTGGTGTAACACACACAGCTGGTGTGTATATGTGTAGAGGGTCACAAGTTCAGATCCTCACTGGGGTTTCTGTATTGCATCTTCCTGTGGACAAGGTTTAGCTGACAGTGTAAGTACAGCTCCAGCATATTTTATTTATTTATTTACATTCTCTTATATACCACGCTATTCTGCATCAGTGCAGTTTACATTGAACAAACTGAAATTACATTGAACAGGGCATTATAACTTGGAGATAACTATTTTACAGGGAACATGGGCTATGGAGGGTTAGGTGGCTTGCCCAAGACCACAAGGAGCACCTGTGGGACTAGAAACCCCAGTCCTTCCGGCCCAAGGTTGCTGTCCTCTAGTGGGATTTGAACCACTGACCTTCTGGCCTGAAGTACCTTGCCCCAACCACTAGGCCACTCCTCCACTCAATCATATGCAATCCCCAAGGAGATGGCCAGCAAGGGTGGAAACACCCACCAGCAGCACTGACAGGCTCCACTAACCACAGCTGGTTGGAGGCTAATAGCACATGCTAACAACATGTGGTGAGGCCAAGGCACGGTAATAGTGCCTGCAAACAGCACACGTTATCAGTCCTTGAGCTGACATTGAGACAGGAGTGTTTTTATCTTTATTTGCAAGGCTTCATATACTGCCCGTGCCTGAGCGTCAGGGCGGTGTACAATAAAAACATAGGCTGCCAGAAGAAAAAAAGAAAGAAAAGAATGCCATTAACTTATAGGAAAGAGAGGATGAAGATCAAAGAAAGAAAAGGATAGGAGAGAGACCAAAGAAGACGCCAAACACAACTTGCAAAATGAATAGGGAGGAGGAGGGGGAGGGAGGAGGGGAAATGGTCTATGAGGAGGGTGTAGTCTCAATGGAAGAACCCCCAGCTGGGATGGAGTCCGGGTAATCTGAGGAGGGGAGGGGGGAGGTCAAAGGCCTGGCGGAAGAGGTAAGTCTTAAGAAGGGCTTTGATTCTGTGCGGAGGGAGTGCAGGAGTGAGTTCCAGAGGGTGGGACTTAGGAAAAAGAAAGATGATCGGCGAGTGTGTTCGAGGTGGGCCTGAGATGGAGATGGAAGGAAGAGACGGTTACCATGTGCAGAACGGAGGAGACGGAGGGCAGGCTGGAGGTGAATGAGATCAGCAAGGTATTGCGGTGTACCAGTATAGAGGGCTCTGTGGGTGGTGATGAGCTGCTAGTAAATGAACCTGACTTTGATAGGGAGCCAGTGAAGGTTGAGGAGGAGAGGGGTGACATGATCGAATTGGGAGGAGTGGGTGATGAGTCAGGCGGCAGTGTTCTGGACAAGCTGGAGACGTCATAACTCATATTGTGGGAGACCTGCAAAGGCTGAATTACATTAGTCTAAGCAAGAGATTATGAGGGAGAGAACTAAAGTGGTGAAGGAGGAAGGAGGGAGAGATGACCAAACGGTACGGATTTTACAGAGGAACTACTGACCAGCACAGAGATATGGTGGTGGAAGAAAATGAGGGATCCAGGGTAACACCGAGATAGTGGAGAGTGGAGACGAGAGGGATGGGAAAAGTGGACAGAGTGGGAGATAGGGAGGGGGAGGAAGCACCAAAGGAAAACCAGAGTGGCAGACTTGGAGGGCTTCACATGAAGGAAGTTGCTGGTAAACCAGGTAGTGATATGAGCAAGACAGGTATCAAGAGCAGTGAGGTCGGGGGCCAGGGGACTAGTGTGGTACAAAAGCAGGATGTCATCCGCATAATAATATGCTGAATGAACAGGGCAAGAGGTGTGAGAAACCCATTGAAGAGGAGAAGGGTGAGGATGGAACCCTGGGGAACACCACAGTAAAGAGGAAGTGAAGGAGAGACAGTGGTGCCTGACCGAACCGCAAAAGTGCGGGATGACAAGACAGAATGGAACCACTGAAAAACGGTGCCGTGAATCCCAAGATCAGACAGACGAGCAAAAAGGGTGTGGTGGTCGACAACATCAAAAGAGAGATCCAAAAAGACAACAATAGAAATGTCACTGCGATCGTGGGATTGATAGATCTCACTGAGGAGTGCCAGAAGGGTGGTTTCGGTGCTGTGGCCAGATCTGAAGCCAGATTGACAGGGGTGAAGTGAAAGGGTTGAGTCGAGGTGTGCAGAAAGTTGTGTGAAGACGAGTTTCTCAAGAGCTTTGGAAAGGAAGGGGAGGTTGGACACTGGGCGCTAGTTTGCTGGGATAGCAGGATCAAGATTGGGAAAGCAGGAATGCAAACCATCTTCACTTTTGCATAGTGCGCCAATGAGAGTGTATGCATGTGTGTGTATATGGCTTCCCTTTGACCTGTGGCTTTCTGCACTGCACTTTGGCTCACTTTGTTCAAGTTTTTCCCAGCCTGTTTGGAAAATGTGAGTAAGGCGAAGCAGATGATTGTGGGTATGGCCTGAAACAGCGCAGATTGGCCTGGATGTGTCTGCCACAATGGCCAGTGGGCTGAGATGTCATTGTGTCCGTCTGCCACGTGCATTGCCTGGGTGGCCACTGTATGTCATGCTGAGATGGCACTCTCACAATGACCAAAAGTGACCATGGCATGGCTATGTATCCACATAGAGCTATTATAATGTCTAGCTCCAGTGATGTGGATGCATTCCTCTGTCTGGGGATGCCAATCACTAAGCAAACGGCTGGGTGTCAATGCTGAATATCCCAAGGCAGAGTGCTCGTGGTCATATTACGCACATGCTGTGCATACTGACCAGCAGACCAACCGTAGTTGGTTTGTGCTTGGCTGACACAGCCCAGTGAAGGGCAGCAGGGGCAGTCCTTCTGCCCATGCTGTAGTCATCTGTTAGTCCTCAGTAATTGGGGCAGTGGTCGTTCATGGCCTATTCACTGGGTCCTGGCAGGACCGTAGCAGTAACCCCATGCCAGCCTATACACTCCCACTGCAGTGGCTGTCCATGGCAGCAGCATATTGACACTGACCACTAATCTGCACTGTTATCGGAGAGTTAGTGACCAACTTGGGCAGAACACAGGACAGTGACAGCAACAGGGCCGAGCTGTTGCTGTCACTGTCGCCTACAGTATGCAGGAAACAAGGAGAAAAAGAATAACACACTGTAGACAATACCTGCCACACACTAGCACAGCCAGCAGAGACCATTTCTAACAGTGCAGGTTGAGTGGACCAGATGCTGGGCACCCTCTTCTCAACCTCAGGGTGACAGCTGAAACCACTCTGCAGCATGTTTTACTGTTGTTTTCTGCATGTAGCACACGCAGCCAGTGCATCTTATTGAGCTGATATGCTGGATCAGTGCATTCTCCATTGGTTCTTCAGCTGCAGACCGCTGTTTTGCATATGCAGTGCCTCTTGGGTAGTGGAGGGTCCAACCTATACGGCACAGACAGCAAACAGTTTGATCAGAAACCTGTAGGCTCTATACATCTGCACAGAGGTGTAGCCTACTGGTTGGTGCAATGTCTTCATAATCAAAGGTCTAGGGTATGATTCCCACTTGTTCATTTTGCGCTACTGGGTGCTACTCAGTTCACTTACCCACCTCGCATATCCAACCCTGGCCCCCCTAGCTTTCTGTCTCACTCTGAGAAGAGATCCTCTCGTAACCTGTCTAATCTTATTCATATCCCTCTCCTTTGCCCGTCCACTCTCCCTTTCTCATGTGCCTTATAGAACGCACACTCTGTCTCTAATAAACTCGCTTTTACTCACGATCTCTTTTTCTCTAACGCTCTACATCTTCTCGCCCTAACTGAGACCTGGCTCCTTCCAGATGATACCGCATCTATTGCTGCTCTCTGCCACGGAGTCTATCAGTTCTCCCACACGCCTCGCCCCATTGGACACGGTGGTGGTGTTGGGCTTCTACTTTCTCCCTCTTGCCAATTCCAACCCCTCCTGCCATCCCAGTCTCACTCCTTCCTCTCTTTTGAAGTCCACTCCATTCGCCTTTTCACTCCACTCCCTCTCCGGGTAGCGGTTATTTATCGACCTCCTGACAAGTCTCCTTTTACCTTCCTCTCTGACTTTGACTCCTGGATTTCCCTCTTTCTGGTTTCCTCTTCCTCCACTCTTATTCTTGGGGATTTCAACATTCACGTTGATAACCCCTCTGATCCTTATGCTTTAAAGCTCCTCGTCGTTTGACCTCCAACTTTGTTCCACTGCCCCCATCCACCAGCACGGCCACTGCCTTAACCTAATATTTTTCTCTAATTCCTCTCCCTCGAACCTCCATAACTCAGTTCTTCCCTTATCTGACCATCACCTTTTAAGCTTTAATCTTCATCTCCCACTGCCTCAGCCTCGCCCTGTCTCCTCCAACCTATTCAGAAACCTTCATGCTATTGATCCCTTGACTCTCTCCTCCACCATTTCGCCATCTCTTTCTTCCGCTATGTCATCCAAGTCTGTTGACGAGGCAGTAACCTCCTATGTTTATGTTTATGTTTATTACATTTGATATACCGCTCAAGCCAAAGCATCAGAGCGGTTTACAATATTACATAAAAGTTACAGAAAATATGAAAAGAACGCCATTAATTAGATAGGACAGAATAAGAGATACAGTGATAGTTAAAGGAATAGAGGAGACAAGAAGAAATGCTCCACATAGCATCTGAAGAGGTAAATATCATACCACCAGGTGTTTAAGCTCCCACTCACAACCTCTGCTGTCGACATCATGTTGCATTCTCCTTGGCTCTGGATGCTCTCGCCCCACTCACTCCACGTCCTGTGAGACATTCTGCACCCCAGCCCTGGTTCTCATCAACTACCCGCTATCTTCGCTCCTGTGCCTGTTCTGCTGAATGTGCTTGGTTCAAATACCGCTCCCCAGAAGATTTTCTACACTTCAAATTCATGCTTGCCTCCTTCCAATCAGCCATAGCTCTTGCCAAACAAGACTACTATGTCCATCTGACTAACTCTCTTGCCTCTGATTCTCGCCATCTCTTTACTACTCTCAGCTCTCTCCTCAAAGTGCCTCTGCCTCTGATCCCTCCCTCCCTTTCTGCACAAACCCTGGCTGACTACTTCCATGACAAAATCCACAAGATCACCCTCCAATTCCCCACAAACTCAGCTATTTCCCTTCCTCCCCCTCTCCACCCCCCCCCCCGCTCCTTGCTACCCTCTCTTCCTTTCCTGTCATCTCTGATGAAACTGCACACCTTCTTTCTTTCTCCAAACTCACCACCTGCTCCTCTGACCCTATCCCCACCCATCTCCTAAGCACCATCTCCTCCACCGTTGTCCCTTCCATCTCTCATATTCTCAACCTTTCGCTCTCCACTGCAACGGTCCCTGCAGACTTCAAGCATGCTGTGGTCACACCTCTCCTCAAGAAACCCTCACTTGATCCCACCTGTCCTTCAAATTATCGTCCCATCTCTCTCCTCCCCTTCATTTCTAAACTACTTGAACATGCGGTTCACCGCCGCTGCCTTGACTTTCTCTCCTCTCATGCCCTCCTGGATCTCTTACAGTCCCTTTGCACTCTACTGAAATGGCTCTTGTCAAAGTCTCCAGTGACCTGTTCCTGGCAAAATCCAAGGGTCTGTACTCTATCCTTGTCCTCTCTGCTGCTTCTGACACCATTGACCACAACCTTCTCCTCGATACCCTATCCTCACTCGGCTTTAAGGGCTCTGTACTATCCTGGTTCTCCTCCTATCTCTCCCATCGCTCCTTCAGTGTGTGTTCTGGTGGCTCTTCCTCTTCCGCCACCCTGCTCCCAGTCAGTGTACCCCAAGGATTTGTCTTAGGTCCTCTCCTTTTCTCTCTCTATACCCAGTCTCTTGGTGCGCTTCTCTTCCCATGGCTTTCATTACCATCTGTATGCTGATGACTCCCAGATCTACCTCTCTATGCCTGACCTCTCTCCGGCAATCCAGACACGGATCTCTGCCTGCCTTTCTGACACTGCTGCTGGGATGTCCCACCGCCGCTTGAAATTGAACATGGCCAAGACTGAACTTCTTATCTTTCCCCCTAAAACCTCCTCTCCGCTTCCTCCTTTCTCAGTCTCTGTGGACAGCTCTGTACTCCTTCCCGTTTCCTCGGCCCGCAATCTGGGGGTTGTCTTTGACTCCTCCCTCTCTTTCTCCACACATATCCATCTCGTAGCTAAGACCTGCCGCTTTTTTCTCTATAACATTAGCAAAATCCGCCCTTTCCTTTCTGAACACACTACTAAAACGCTTATCCACTCCTTAATCACCTCCCGTCTTGACTACTGTAACCTACTCCTTGCTGGTCTCTCTTTGAGTCATCTCTTTCCCCTTCAATATGTTCAACACTCCGCTGCACGGCTAATCTTCCACCAACCTCGTCATACCCATATTACTCCTCTTCTCAGATCACTTCACTGGCTCCCTATCCGTCTCCACATCCAATTCAAACTTCTCCTGCTGACCTATAAGTGCATTCACTCTGCGGCTCCTCAGTACCTTTCTTCTCTTATCTTTCCTTACAACCCCTCCCGGGAACTCCGCTCCTCTAACCAACTGCTTCTATCTACGTCACGCACTCCTACTGCTAACTCCAGACTTCGCTCCTTCCACCTTGCTGCACCTCACGCCTGGAAAAAACTACCCTTGTCTGTATGCCAGCCACCTTCGCTAACCCTCTTCAAATCCAGGTTGAAGGCTCACCTCTTCGCTGCTGCCCTTGGATCTTGATTCACCTGATCTCCTTCTCCTTCCCCCTGTTTTTACCCCTGTTTATGCCTTCTGTGTTTGTCTTGATTGTAAGCTCTGATGAGCAGGGACTGTCTCTTACATGTTTTTGTTGTTCAGCGCTGCATACGACTGGTAGCGCTATATAAATGCTCAGTAGTAGTAGTAGTATAAAATGAGGAAAACAGTTAAGAAAAAACTAAAAGGAGCAGTTGCAAAGGTTAAAGACATACATCAGGCTTGGCTGTTGTTGAAAAATACTATCTTGGAAGCCCAGACCAGCTGTATTCCACGCTTTAAGAAAAGTGGAAGGAAGTCCAAAAAACTGCCAGCATGGTTTAAAGGTGAGGTAAGAGAGGCTGTTGTTGCCAAAAAAGCATCTTTCAGGAAATGGAAAAAAGAGCCAAACGATGAAACCTGGAAACACCACAAGCACTGGCAAGTCAAATGCAAGACATTGATAAGGCAGGCAAAGGGAGAATTTGAGAAGAAGCTTGCTGCGGAAGCAAAAACGCGAAGTAAAGACCTTTTCAAGTACATTCGTAGCAAAAAACCTGTGAGAGGGTCAGTTGGCCCATTAGATCCTGCCTGGTGCCAAGATCCAAGATGTTACGGAGAGTTTACCGAGACTCATCAAGCCCACTGACTATTACCCAATGTTGCTAATCCATGTTGGAACAAATGATACTGCCAGGTATACCTCGGAACATATCAAAAGTGACTTCATGGCTCTGGGACAGAGGGTGAAGCAGGTAGGTGCACAGGTGGTGTTCTCTTCAATCCTCCTGTTGAGGGTAAAGGCCAAGGCAGAGAGGCTCGCATCCTGGAGATGAATGCATGGCTGCGTGGATGGTGTCTTCGAGAGCGTTTTGGTTTCCTAGACCATGGGATGCTGTTCCAAGGGTTGCAGAGCAGAGATGGCATCCATCTGTCCAAGAAAGGTCAACGCATCTTTGGTAGTATACTGGCTAATCTACTGAAGAGGGCTTTAAACTAGATTCGTTGGGGATGGGTGAAGAAAGCCCCCAGGTAAGTGAAAGCCCCCAGGTAGGTGATACATTAAATACCTTTATGGAAATGGGTAACAAGGGTAACATATGGAAAGCAGTGTGTATTAATGCCCGTAGCATGGGAAATAAGATCCCTGAAGTTGAAGCTTTGGTGGGAGTGGCTGACTTGGATTTAGTGGCAGTTACAGAAACATGGTTCACAGAAAACCATGACTGGGATGTAACTATACCTGGCTATACTTTATTCAGAAAGGACAGGGTAGGAAGAAGGGGAGGAGGAGTGGCACTATATGTAAAAACTACTAACATAAGAACATAAGAACATAAGATATGCCATACTGGGTCAGACCAAGGTCCATCAAGCCCAGTATTCTGTTTCCAACAGTGGCCAATCTAGGTCATACGTACCTAGCAGTTTCCCCAAGGGACACAGGTTCCACAATGCTTGTATTGGTTCAAGCATTGATATCCTGGGTCCCTTCTTAATAATGGTTTATGGACCTTTCCTCCAGGAACTTGTCCAAACCTTTTTTAAACCCAGCTCCACTAACAGCCTTTACTACATCCTCCGGTAACAAATTCCAGAGTTTGATTACACGTTGAGTGAAAAAATATTTTCTTTTATTAGTCTTAAATAGTTTACCCTGTAGCTTCATTGCATGTCCCCTAGTCTTTCTATATTCTGATAAGGTAAACAATCGATCTACGTTTACCCGTTCCACTCCGTTCATTAATTTATAGACTTCTATCATATCTCCCCTCAGCCGTCTCTTTTCCAGGTTAAAGAGCCCCAACCTTTTTAGCCTTTCTTCATAGGAGTAGCCTTCCATCCCCTTTACCATTTTGGTGGCTCTTCTCTGAACCGTTTCTAAAATTGCTATATCCTTTTTAAGATATGGCGACCAGAATTGCACACAATATTCAAGGTGCGGTCTCACCATGGAACGATATAGAGGCATTATAATATCTTTTGTTTTATTTTCCATTCCTTTCCTTATCATACCTAGCATTCTATTTGCTCTCTTGGCCGCCGCTGCACACTGGGCCGAGGGTTTTAACATGGTATCCACAAGGACGCCTAAATCTTTTTCTTGGGTGGTGGTTCCTAATGTGGAACCTTGCATCGTGTAACCATAGTTTGGGTTGTTCTTCCCTAGGTGCATAACCTTGCACTTCTCCACATTAAATTTCATCTGCCATTTTGATGCCCAGTCTTCCAATTTATCAAGATCCTCTTGCAATTTTCCACAATCCTCCTGGGTTTTAACAACTTTAAATAGTTTTGTGTCATCAGCAAATTTGATAACCTCACTCGTTATTCCACTTTCCAGGTCATTTATGAATATGTCAAAAAGCAGCGGACCCAGCACAGATCCCTGGGGTACACCACTATTCACCTTTCTCCATTGGGAAAATTGGCCATTTAGCCCTACCCTCTGCTTTCTATCTTTTAACCAGTTCCTGATCCACAGTAGTACACTGCCTCCTATCCCATGACTCTTTAGTTTTGCCAAAAGTCTCTCATGAGGGACCTTGTCAAAGGCTTTCTGAAAGTCCAGATACACAATATCAACCGACTCACCTTTGTCCACCTGTTTATTCACTCCTTCAAAAAAACATAACAGATTAGTAAGACAAGATCTTCCTTGTCTAAAGCCATGTTGGCTGTCTCCCATTAGGTCATGACTATCTATATGCTGAGTAATTTTATTCTTTATGATGGTTTCTACCATTTTTCCCGGTACTGATGTCAGGCTCACCGGTCTGTAGTTTCCCGGATCACCCCTCGAACCCTTTTTAAAAATTGGTGTTACATTGGCGATCCTCCAATCCTCAGGTATTAGAGATGATTTTAATGATAGTTCACAGATTACTGATAGCAGGTCTGCAATCTCAAATTTCAGTTCTTTCAACACCCTTGGATGTATACCATCTGGCCCAGGTGATTTGCTACTCTTCAGTTTATCTAATAGTTGTAGGACATCTTCCCGATGTATCGATATTTCCTTCAATTCTTCCACACCTTTAAATACCACTTCAGTCGTGGGTAACATCCCTACATCTTCCTCAGTAAAGACCGAAGCAAAGAACTCATTCAGTCTCTCCGCTATTGCCTTGTCGCCTCTTAGTGCTCCTTTAACCCCTTTATCATCTAATGGACCAACTGACTCTCTCACGGGTTTTTTGCTACGAATGTACTTGAAAAGGTCTTTATTTCGCGTTTTTGCTTCCGCAGCAAGCTTCTTCTCAAATTCTCTCTTTGCCTGCCTTATCAATGCCTTGCATTTGACTTGCCAGTGCTTGTGCTGTTTCCAGGTTTCATCATTTGGCTCTTTTTTCCATTTCTTGAAAGATGCTTTTTTGGCAACAACAGCCTCTCTGACCTCAGCTTTAAACCATGCTGGCAATTTTTTGGACTTCCTTCCACTTTTCTTAAAGCGTGGAATACAGCTGGTCTGGGCTTCCAAGATAGTATTTTTCAACAACACCCAAGCTTGATGTACGTCTTTAACCTTTGCAACTGCTCCTTTTAGTTTTTTCTTAACTGTTTTCCTCATTCTATCATAGTCTCCCTTTCGAAAGTTAAAGGGTAGTACTGTGGATTTCCTTACTATCCCTCCTCCACTAATTAAATCAAAGGCGATCATGCTATGATCACTATTGCCAAGTGGCCCCAACACCCTTATCTCTTGCACTACATCTGGTGTTCCACTAAGGACTAGGTCTAATATTGCTTCCCCTCTGGTCGGTTCATGAACCAGTTGCTCCAAGAAGCAGTCATTTATTTCATCTAGGAACTTTATCTCCCTAGCATGTCCTGTTATGACACTGACCCAGTCGATGCCGGGGTAATTGAAATCACCCATTATTATTACTGCACTGTAACTTTTGCTAGCTTCCTTGATTTCTTTGAGCATTTCATCATCCATTTGTTCATTCTGGCCAGGCGGACGATAGTACACCCCCACTGCCATCGCCTTCCCCTTTTTACATGGAATTTCAATCCATAGAGATTCTACAGCAAATTTTGTTTCTTGTAAAACTTTAATCCTTTCTGACTCAATGCCCTCTCTAACATAGAGCGCAACCCCTCCACCAATTTGATCAGCTCTATCATTTCGATATAGTTTGTACCCAGGTATCACAGTGTCCCACTGGTTGTCCTCCTTCCACCATGTCTGATATTCCAATCATATCTAACCTCTCGTTTAGTGCTATATATTCTAACTCTCCCATCTTGTTTTGTAGACTTCTAGCATTTGCATACAAGCATTTTAGAGACTGTATTTTATTCATATTAATTTGGCTATTGGTAGACATGGGTAATTTGGGATCTTTAAGTTCTGTCTGCTGCATACTCGAGGGCATTTGGGCTACTTTACTCTTTTTTGGAACCTCTCTGCTTTTTGTAGTATCCTTCAAGGATACATTCTTCCGAACCATGCGCTCTTGGGCGACTGTCGGCTTTCCCCTATTATCTAGTTTAAAAGCTGCTCTATCTCCTTTTTAAAGGTTAATGCCAGCAGCCTGGTTCCATCCCGGTTAAGGTGAAGCCCATCCCTTCGGAAGAGCCCCTCCTTTCCCCAGAATGTTCCCCAGTTCCTAACAAATCCGAACCCCTCATCTCTGCACCATTGTCTCATCCACGCATTGAGACTCCGGAGCTCTGCCTGCCTATTGGGTCCTGCGCGTGGAACGGGAAGCATTTCGGAGAACGCTACCCTGGAAGTTCTGGATTTCAACTTCCTACCTAAAAGCCTAAATTTAGCTTCCAGAACCTCCCTACCACATTTTCCTATGTCATTGGTACCAACATGTACCAAGACAGCAGACTCCTCCCCAGCACTATCTAAGACCTTATCTAGGTGGCGTGTGAGGTCCGCTACCTTCGCACCAGGCAGGCATGTTACCAGGCGATCCTCACGTCCACCAGCCACCCAGCTATCTACATGCCTAATGATCGAATCACCAACTATAACGGCTGTCCTAACCCTTCCCGCATGGGCACTTGGCCCTGGAGAAACCTCCTCGGTGCGAGAGGGGTTTACATCACCTGGAGGACAGGTCCTAGTTACAGGATCACTTCCTGCCACACCAGGGTGATGCTCTCCTGTCACGTGACCTCTCTCCTCCATGGCAACAGGGATGCTGCCAGACTGGAGGTGGGACTTCAGGACTATATCCCTGTAGGTCTCGTCTATGTACCTCTCTGTCTGTCTTATGTTTTCCAAGTCTGCTACTCTAGCCTCTAGAGAACGGACTCGTTCCCTGAGAGCAGAGAGCTCCTTGCACCTAGTGCACACGTAAGACCTCTCACCAGCTGGGAGAAAATCATACATGTGACACTCAATGCAAAAGACTGGAAAGCCCACATCCCGCTGCTGGACTGCTGTCTGCATCTTAGTTTTAAGTTTGTGTTTAGATCTTTAAGTTCTATATGTACTAAAGGGTGCAATGGATATTTATACCACTAAAACTGTACCTAAGAAGTTTAATATACCTTGTTCACCTGAAGCTTAATTAATCTCAGGTCCTTGGTGTATGACTGATTTGGGTAATGAGCTTCACCTGAGAGCACCTCCTGTCTTTTAAGTTGTGCAAGTACCTATAAAGCTGTGATTTTCCCAGGGGAGGGTGGGTGTGGGGAGGGAGGGAGGGATATAACACTTATTAAAAAAGGGCTGCTACACAGTACCTTGTCCTGTGCTGCTGAGGAAAACTATATTCTGATTTGATTTAAATTATAGCTCTTTGCTGCTACTAGGCTCTAACCTATTATGAAATTTAAACTACAAGCTCTCTGCTGGATTCTAAATTTAACCAGAAAGCTCTCTTCTGTGTTTTAATTTGAAACTAAAAGTACTTTGCTGATGCTAGGCCCTGAGTGACTATGAAATTTAAACTACAGCTGTCTACTGGGTATGAAAGGTAACCAGAAAGTTCTCTTCTGTGTTTTTAAATTGAATCTTAAACTGTTGCTACTAGGCCCTGACTGATTTAACAAAAAAAATAGTGGGTTCACAGATTAATTAGCTTTAAAAGAAAAAAAATTCCTTTCAGAAAAATTCCCAGAAGTATATACTCACAATTTCAGATTTCTCTCCAGAAGTAACAGCCCCCCTTTCCAGTCCTTTGGAATTACAGAGCTTAAAAGGGAGAGAGGAGGCATTGTGGGTTAAACTAGAAAGAGGGAAAGAGAAATCTATTTGCATTGGTGTGATATACAGACCTCCCTCACAAGAGGAAGAGGTGGACAGAGAGTTAATTGAAGACATACGCAGCATTGCTAGGAAAGGGGAAGTGCTACTGCTAGGAGATTTCAATATGCCAGATGTTGTTTGGCACATTCCTGCTGCAGTATCATCTAGAAGTAAGGAGATCCTGGATTCTCTACAGGGAGACCTATTCAGGCAATTGGTAACAGACCCCACATGTGAAGGGCTCATACTGGACTTGGTGCTTACCAATGGTGAAAGTGTTTCTGATGTTGTAGTGGGAGATCATTTTGCATCCAGTGATCACCAGATGGTGTGGTTCAGTATTAGGACTAGGGCTGTTAGAATCCATTCCAAGGTGAAGATCTTAGACTTTAGGAAGACTAACTTTGCGAAGATGGGCCAATACCTCAGGGAGTCGTTAGTGGGATGGGAACAGCAGGGGGATGTAGAAAAACAGTGGGCAAAACTGAAAGGGGGTATTTTAAAGGCAACCAACCTTTATGTTAAAATGGTAAATAAAGGCAAAAGGAACAGGAGACCGCTATGGTTTTCGAAGGAAGTAGCTGAAAAAGTGAAGAAAAAGAGGGAGGCCTTCATGAAATACAAGAGATCACAGAGAGAGGAAGACAGGCATCTGTATTTGGAAAAACTTAGAGAAGCTAGCAAAGTAGTCAAGAAGACAAAGATTCAAAAGGAGGAGGAAATAGCCAATGCAATAAAATGGGGGGATAAGACATTTTTCAGATATATTAGTGAGAAGAGGAAGGGCAAACGTGGTATTGTCAGACTCAAGGGTGCAGGGGGGGAATATGTAGAAGCTGATAAGGATAAAGCGGAATTGCTTAACAAATATTTTTGTTCTGTGTTCACAGATGAAGAACCAGGAGCAGGACCTCAGAAAACACCCACAAATAAGAACAGAAGCGAGGGACATCTTGAACAATTTTCAGAAGACTGTGTTCGTGAGAAACTAGCTCAACTTAAAGTAGACAAAGCGATGGGACCGGATGGGATACAACCTAGAATACTGAGGGAACTTGGGGACGTTCTAGCAACTCCACTGACTGACCTTTTCAATGCCTCGTTGGAGTCGGGAGTGGTGCCAAAGGACTGGAGAGAGGCTCATGTGGTGCCTTTACACAAAAGCGGAAGTAAGGATGTGGTTGAAAACTACAGGCCGGTTAGTTTAACTTCGGTGGTGAGTAAATTATTGGAAACGCTGCTGAAAGAAAAAATAGTGAGGTTTCTGGAGTCTGGCGGATTACAGGATCCGAGGCAGCATGGATTCACCAGAGGCAGGTCTTGTCAGACAAATCTGATTGATTTCTTTGACTGGGTGACCAGGGAGTTGGACTGAGGGAGAGCCCTAGATGTGGTGTATTTAGATTTCAGTAAAGCCTTTGACACTGTTCCTCACAGGCGACTTATAAACAAACTGAGCACCCTAGGGATGGACCTTAAAGTTACTGCTTGGGTTAGAAATTGGTTGGGTGGGAGGCGACAAAGAGTACAAGTAAATGGAGCTCACTCTGAGGAGAAGGATGTTACCAGTGGTGTACCCCAGGGATCTGTCCTTGGTCCGATTCTTTTTAACATCTTTGTTAGTGATATAGCGGAAGGGCTGTCGGGTAAGGTTTGCCTCTTTGCAGATGATACCAAAATCTGCAATAGAGTAGACACCCAGGAAGGTGTAGATAACATGAGGAGGGATCTAGCTAAGCTTGAAGAATGGTCTAGAATTTGGCAGCTGGGATTTAATGTTAAAAAATGTAAGGTCATGCATTTGGGCTGCAGCAATCCAAGGGAGCAATACAGTATAGGAGGTGAAGTACTTTTGTCCACTAAAGAAGAGCGGGACCTAGGCGTGGTTGTGTCCTATGATCTTAAAGTAGCTAAACAGGTAGAAAAGGCGATGGCAAAAGCTAGAAGGATGCTTGGGTGCATACGGAGAGGAATGGCTAGCAGAAAAAAAGAGGTGATAATGCCTCTGTATAAGTCTTTGGTGCGACCTCATTTGGAGTATGGTGTGCAATTCTGGAGACCGCACCTTCAAAAGGATGTGAACAGGATGGAGTCGGTGCAGAGGGTTGCTACTAAAATGATTAATGGGCTTCATTATAAAGCATATGAGGTCAGACTTAAGGATCTTAATATGTACACCTTAGAGGAAAGGCGGGATAGAGGTGATATGATTGAGATGTTTAAATACCTCCATGGCATAAATGTTCAGGGAGAGAGCCTCTTTCAATTGAAAGCAAGTTCTGCTACGAGGGGACATGGGATGAGGGTGAAGGGAGATAGATTCAGGAGTGATATGCGGAAATATTTCTTTACGGAAAGAGTAGTGGATCCGTGGAATAGTCTCCCAGTGGAGGTGGTAGAGATGAGGACAGTAACTGAATTCAAAAAAGCATGGGACCAACACAGAGGATCTCTAAAGGTAAAAAGTGGACTGTTGTAGTTGTTATGGAAGGACAGACTAGATGGGCCTTGTGGTCTTTTTCTGTCATCATGTTTCTATGTTTCTAGATGATAAAGGGGTTAAAGGAGCACTAAGAGGCGACAAGGCAATAGCAGAGAGACTGAATGAATTCTTTGCTTCAGTCTTTACTGAGGAAGATGTAGGGATGTTACCCATGACTGAAGTGGTATTTAAAGGTGCAGAAGAATTGAAGGAAATATCGATACATCGGGAAGATGTATTACAACTATTAGATAAACCGAAGAGTAGCAAATCACCTGGGCTGGATGGTATACATCCAAGGGTGTTGAAAGAACTGAAATATGAGATTGAAGACCTGCTATTAGTAATCTGTGAACTATCATTAAAATCATCTCTAATACCTGAAGATTGGAGGATCGCCAATGTAACACCAATTTTTAAAAAGGGTTCCAGGGGCGATCTGGGATACTACAGACTGGTGAGCCTGACATCAGTACCGGGAAAAATCTTTATTATTATCTTTCTTTATCTTTATTAAAATTTGATATACCGCTATGGCAATAGCATTAAGCGGTGTACAATTAAAACTGATTTACACCACAATGGTAGAAACCATCATAAAGAATAAAATTACTCAGCATGTAGATAGTCATGACCTAATGGGAGACAGCCAACACGGCTTTAGACAAGGAAGATCTTGTCTTACTAATCTGTTATGTTTTTTTGAAGGAGTGAATAATCAGGTGGACAAAGGTGAGTCGGTTGATATTGTGTATCTGGACTTTCAGAAAGCCTTTGACAAGGTCCCTCATCAGAGACTTTTGGCAAAACTAAAGAGTCATGGGATAGGAGGCAGTGTACTATTGTGGATCAGGAACTGGTTAAAAGATAGAAAGCAGAGGGTAGGGCTAAATGGCCAATTTTCCCAATGGAGAAAGGTGAATAGTGGTGTACCCCAGGGATCTGTGCTGGGTCCGCTGCTTTTTGACATATTCATAAATGACCTGGAAAGTGGAATAACGAGTGAGGTTATCAAATTTGCAGATGACGCAAAACTATTTAAAGTTGTTAAAACTCAAGAGGATTGTGTAAAATTGCAAGAGGATCTTGATAAATTGGAAGACTGGGCATCAAAATGGCAGCTGAAATTTAATGTGGACATGTGCAAAGTTATGCACCTAGGGAAGAACAACCCAAACTATGGTTACACCAAGCAGGGTTCCACATTAGGAACCACCACCCAGGAAAAAGATTTAGGCGTCATTGTGGATACCATGTTAAAACCCTTGGCCCAGTGTGCAGCAGCGGCCAAGAGAGCAAATAGGATGCTAGGTATGATAAGGAAAGGAATGGAAAATAAAACAAAAGATATTATAATGCCTCTATATCGTTCCATGGTGACACCGCACCTTGAATATTGTGTGCAATTCTGGTCGCCGTATCTTAAAAAGGATATAGCGATTTTAGAAAAGGTTCAGAGAAGAGCCACCAAAATGGTAAAGGGGATGGAAGGATACTCCTATGAAGAAAGGCTAAAAAGGTTAGGGCTCTTTAACCTGGAAAAGAGACGGCTGAGGGGAGATATGATAGAAGTCTATAAATTAATGAACGGAGTGGAACGGGTAAACGTAGCTTGATTGCTTATCTTATCAGAATATAGAAAGACTAGGGGACATGCAATGAAGCTACAGGGTAAACTATTTAAGACTAATAAAAGAAAATATTTTTTCACTCAACGTGTAATCAAACTCTGGAATTTGTTACCGGAGGATGTAGTAAAGGCTGTTAGTGTAGCTGGGTTTAAAAAAGGTTTGGACAAGTTCCTGGAGGAAAGGTCCATAAACCATTATTAAGAAGGGACTCAGGATATCAATGTTTGAACCAATACCAGCATTGTGGGACCTGTGTCCCTTGGGGAAACTGCTAGGTACATATGACCTAGATTGGCCACTGTTGGAAACAGAATACTGGGCTTGATGGACCTTGGTCTGACCCAGTATGGCATATCTTATGTTCTTAGTAGTTCTGGCTCTGCTTTGACTTGCAGACAATCATTCTTCTACATTTCTATGCATTATGGCCACACGTTGGGTAGCCCAACATGACATTCCCCTGACATGGATATCTGTGAGCATGACATGGATATCTGTGAGCATGGCTTTAGTGGCTCTGCTGCAGCGCATTGCAGCAGGTCAGTAATATATATGCAGCAGATGTCTGGGTCAACTAGCATGGATGTGTTTTTCTGTTTTGCCATCATTGTGTCCTCCCAGCTTTATATAAAGAGGATATATCTCATATATTCAGGCACCTAACACTCATTGCATAGCCATCCCCTGCACTGTTCTGACATTATTACTTGTCCCACATAGGGCAAATGGGTTCAATTTGTCCCTTTCTATCATGCCACTCTGTCGGATGTATTGTCTTGCAGTTGCACAGACTGAGGCACCAGTCCCACTCGCCAAATGATGTTTCATGTACCCCATGGCACTGCTACTTTTGGTTCACACACACCAAATGCATTTGGCCTATATGATCCCATACATCCACCCACCACACACATTGCAAACTCTCTGCTTGGAAAATCCATGGCACAGCCCTGCACCCACCATTTGACCATCAGGCAGTAAGCTGTCCCACCATGGCCATCAGGGGACATTTGCAGCAGTTAGCCATATCATTCACACCTCTCTTGTGACTACTCCACACTAACAGACAATCCTCCCTTTGCTGCCCATATCAGGAATATGCTACCTCCAACCAGACACTGTCCTGGCCTATGGCATGCCACGCACTGACAGTACATCTGGATACATGTTCACACTTCACAGACACTATAATGTAGCTTACAGCACGGTGTATGCTTTCAGGAGCATCTAGGACTGCACGCCTGTCACAGTGCCCCCTGCTGCTGCATCCCCTTCGTTAACTCCGCTGCCGCCACCACCCATTCACGACACAGCCAACACCCATACTGACCGTCATCATTAGGCAGCCGTCTATCTCATCTAGTCAACAGCATAGGCCTGCGGTATGGTCAAACATGCTTATCACACATGCTGCCACATTGCCAGGCATCAGGTGAGTCAAGTCAACTCCATAAGCTACCAATTGTGCTTACATCCATACCTTCTCCAATGGCTTCCCTGCCCCCCTTTCAGTGTTTCAGTAGCTTTCCTGCGTTATAGTGCATGCCAGACACCTTCTCGCAGCATGTCCTGTTACCGCACAGTAAGAGTCCACTACCACCCCTTAATGCCGGTCCACCTCTAACACGCCCAGCACACTTACCGCACAGTAACCCTTTATTGCTGCCGTTAATGCATGGAAATGACTACTCCCTTAGTAAACATATCCCACAATTGTACTGATTTCCGTGTCTCACTCTCCAAATAACTACCAATCCCAATTCTGCCAATACCTTAAGCCACGTTCTCCTTGGACTTTTACACCTCAAGGATGACCACCTGAATTATCTAAGCAGGGGTCCATATTATTCATTTATTTAGACAGATTTGTATACCACCTAATCCCCCCCCAGAACTACAGGATTGAAGCTGAAGTTCATACGTATAATTTGGTGATTTACATTAGGGTCATAAAGACAGATCAAAACCAGCGCAAGCCCATCCAGGATGTTTAATAACTACAATAACTTTTGTTTACTTCAATCAGAAAGTAATATCCCTATACCTTTTAGGTTCTTTATTATCTGGGGCAAGATACATATAGGCATATTTCTTACATATAAGCAAATGATTCTGTCCCTTTGTGAAGTGAATTATGTGAACAAACAATGTCTGCATTTAACCTTCCTCCCTCCCTCCCTCCCTCCAAAGTAAGCTCCATTTCTGTCATGTGTTTAATCCTTTGACATTACATGAAACATGTTCACACCTAACATAGTAACATAGAATGTGATGGCAGATAAAGACCAGTATGGTCCATCTAGTCTGCCTGGTAAGGTGGCTAGAGTGGTCGTAAATGCAGTTCTTTGCAGGCCACCCCACTCCATGCCTGTATTTAGGGTTGTACCTGTCGCTCCGTGCAGGTCAGCCCCCTTCTATCTATTGAGCATAAAAGATACTTAAGTTTGCTTTGATTCATTTATAGTCTAAGTATTTAAAGGTCTGAATCATATCTCCTCTGTCCCTCCTCTCCTCTAGGGTATACACAGGGCCGGCCCAAAGGTTTATGCCATCCTAGGCAGAAGCCCCAGCTGTGCTGCCCCCTCTACGTGCTGAGCTGCGCTACCACCGCTTATGGTGGCAGGGTCGAGGGGGATATGGCTCGGCTCTGCGGCAGGCCATGTGCTTTGGCACACATGGCCTGCTGCTTCTGACCCCCCCTCCGACATAACTTTGGAGGTTCAGAAGCAGCAGGCCATGTGTGCCAAAGCACGTGGCCTGCTGCCCAGCCTAGCCACCCCCCTTGCCACCGGAATCAGTGGCAGCAGGGGGCTGCAGCATAGCGTGGCTCAGCACAGGTGGCAAGGGCAGCGTGACTTGCCACCCACAGAGATCTGCTGCCCTAGGTGGCCGCCTAGCCTGTCCAGTGGATGGGCAGCCCTAGGTATACATATTTAGGTCTTCAAGTCTCTTCTCATATGTCTTCTGGCACAGGCTTCAAATCATTTTGGTTGCCTTCCTCTGAACTGTTTCAAGTCTTTATATCCTTTGTGAGATATGGTCTCCAAAACCGAACACAATATTTCAAGTGAGGCCTCACCAATGACTTGTACAAGGGCATTAATTCCTCCTCCTTTCTGCTAGTTATTCCTCTCTGCATGCAGCCTAGAATCCTTCTGGCTTTAGCTACTGTCTTGTGGCATTGTTTTGCCACCTTGAGATCCTCAGACACTAGCACTCCGAAGTCCCTCTCCTGTTCCATGCATACTAACTTCTCTCCCCCTATTGCATATGATTCCTTTGGATTTCTGCATCCCAAGTGCATGACTCTGCACTTCTTTGCATGAACTCTTAACTGCCAAGCATTTGATCAAGCAGGGGTGACTCTATAATGAGATGGAGTGAGGTGGCTGCCTCAGATGGCAAAGTCTTGAGGGTGGCAAAAAATGCCCCCAAAATAGCTGACTCACTCCGCCTTCAAGGATTAAAAAAAAAAAAAAAGGTCAGACAAGCTGCTGCTGCTGCTTCTTGGGATGCCCCAGATCGAGAACACTGGAGCAGCGGCAGGGAGCTCTCACTGTTGGCCAAAAACTAAACCAATTGAAAAGTGTGGTGTTTGCAAGCCTCCATCAGCTTGTATGTCTATGCTAGTCCACCCCCCCCCCCACAAGAAAACCATCATCAGAGGTGGACCAATAGTTGACAATGGGAGAGGTAGGTGGACAAATGCTGGGCAATGGTGAGGGGAGGAGGACAAATGCTGGGCAACGGTGGGGGGAGGAGGACAAATGCTGAACAATGGGAAGACAGGAGGACAGATGCTGGACAACAGGGGAGGAGGGCAGGAGGACAGGTGCTGGACAACATGGGAGGAGGGCAGGAGGACAAATGCTGGACAACAGGGGGGCAGGAAGACAAATGCGGGCAGGTTCTGTTTCTCAGGGCTGCAGTCACAGTTTGCACAGTCCATGCCAGCAGGACGTACTGCTCCTGCAGGCAGAAGGATGTTGGATCAGCGATTGTAGCCCAGAGATCAGAACCTGCCTACAGGAGCAGCATGTCCTGCGGGCAGGGGCTGTGCAAGGCCAATTGTACCCTGCTTCTCTGGTCTGAGATCACTGTTTGCACAGCACATGAAGGGGCATTGGGAGGTGCATGTGGATGGGCACAGTGAGTCAGAAGGGAGATGCTGGGTGCAGAAGAGGAATAGGGAAGCAGAGAGGATAAGATTGAGGTGGGGTGCTAGGGAGATAAAGGAAGATACTGGACATGGAAAGGGGCAAAGAGAAAAGCAAGGAGGGGAGATGGAGTGACGATGTTGGCCAGGGGGTTATAGGGAGACTATGGGAACATGCTGGACTTAGGGAGTTGGGTCAGAGGGAAGATGTTTGACACAGGGCAAAAGGAGAAGCAGGACATGGGGGTGAGAGGGGGAGAAGATAAACATGGGATAAATAGGTTGAGAAAGAGATTGAGAGATGCTGGACATGGAAGTAACAGAGAGGGGATGGAATAGTATGGAGATGGGGTAGATGCTGGTTACAGGAGGATAGAAAGGGTGAGGGCAGACATGGAAGGAAAGAGAGAGTGGAAGTACTGGATGGAGATAAAAAGAGAAGAGAGAAAGAGAGAGAGAGAGAGAGAGAGAGAGACACTGGATGATGGGAGGAGAGATATTAGACATGGAGGGGAAGAAAAAGTGAGCAAAGACTGGGGAATAATGGACCAGAATGGAAAGACTGGGGTGAAGGTTAAAAAGTGGTAGGTGGATGGTGTAAAAAAGAGGGAGATTGAGAACTGGATAGTAAGGAGTAGTGAAATCTGGGTGGACAGAGAAAGAGAAATAAATGGAAGAAAACTGAAAGGAAGAAAGTCAATATCAAAGATGGAAGGAAGTGAAGAAAACAAAAGGAGAAACAAAAAATGACAGATTGACTAGAGACTGTAGAAAAAAAGCTAATAGAAGACAGAGGAAAGCAGAAGATTCAGACTGGGACCAGCATGATCAGAGAATAAAATGGTCAGACAACAAAAGGTAGAAAAAATAATTTTATTTCCAATTTAGTGACTGGACTTTGCATTTTGCACAGGGCAGTTTCCCCAAATGGGTTAGTTTTGCATATACAATGACAGGCGTGAACCTCCCTTCTAAACCAGGGCATGGGGATTATGATCTCACTCTCAAATTTACTGCTAAGACTCAGCATAGTACTTGAATCATGCTAGAGTTCGTAAGATGTAACATGTTTGGGCAGTTTGTCAAGATGGGCTTGGAACATAAGAACATAAGATCCATTGTTCAACAGCCAAAATGCTTCGGACACGAAAGCAGCTGTTCTAAACTAATTTAAGGCTGCTGAACACAGAAATCATAATGAAAATGGCTGATTAGGTCTAGTTGCTAAGATATATGCTATTAATTAGTCATTAGGGGCCATTAACTGTGTATTATGCAACATTTGCGAGAGATTGCATAATCTCTACTTGCAACCAATAGAAATATCTGTCCAAAACCAGATGATGCAATCAGTATTTAAATTTGCATCACTTGACAGTATAAATCTTAAGGTGTATTAGTCACAGAAAAATAAAAAATTAATTATTTTGCATTATTTTATGCCGATAGGTCAATCACAGCGTATTCGGCAATGCATCGTACTTGTGTTAATAATGCAGATAATTTCTGCTATATTTGTGGTGAAGTGACTCTTACATTACAAAAATGGAATATGACTGTGGCGGTAAGAAAGCCTACAACTTATATTTTGGCTGCAGAATAGGAGATCAGGATAAGAGCTGGGCGCCACACATATGCTGCAATACATGTGCAAAAAATCTCAGGCAATGGATGAATGGGAAAAGGCAATCAATGCCTTTTGCAGTTCCAATTTATTTATTTACATTCTCTTATATAGCGCGCTATTCTGCATCAGTGCGGTTTACATTGAACAAACTGAAATTACATTGAACAGGGCATTATAACTTGGAGATAACTATTTTACAGGGAACATGGGCTATGGAGGGTTAAGTGGCTTGCCCAAGACCTCCAATGATCTGGAGAGAGCTCACGGATCACGTCAGCAATTGCTACTTCTGCATGGTTCCTCCAATTCAGAAAGGCATATCCAGAAAGAGTAAGTGGACCATGCAATATCCAAACATTCCATCTGCAATACGCACAGTGCCTCATGGAGAAGGGTTGCCGATTCCCAAAATGTCAGAATCATTATCATTAGAATCAAGTGAGGAAGAGGAAGAAGTTTGTAGTCATGAACCGTCAACCTCACGTGACCCAGAGTTTCTTCTGGCCACTGCTAATGAGCCACACCTCATAACGCAAAGTGAATTGAACGACCTTGTCAGGGATTTGGATCTCCCGAAGAATAAAGCTGAGCTTTTGGGTTCCAGACTACAGCAGTGGACTCTTCTGGCTGGTGACGTTCAAATTTCTTTTTTCCGGGACCGTCAGAAAGACTTGGTATCATTCTTTTTCAAAGAAGTTGATCTTGCTGCATGCAACTACTTAAAAGGTTTAATGGCAGCTCTCAATATCAATTACAATGCAGATGATTGGAGGCTCTTCATTGATTCATCCAAAGAAAGTCTTAAAGCTGTATTGCTGCATAATGGCAACTTGCTACCATCAATTCCTATTGGCCATGCAGCTTTTATGAAAGAGACTTACAACAATATTTAACAACTTTTGAAATGTATAAACTATGATCAACATCTATGGCCAATCTGTGGTGACTTCAAAGTGGTCGCCCTCTTGCTTGGTCTTCAGGGTGGATACACCAAGTATTGCTGCTTCCTGTGTGAATGGGATAGTCATGGTAGGGACTGTCATTTCATCAAAAGGGACTGGCCACTCCGTCAGTCACTGGATCCTAGAAGCAAAAATGTTCTGTTTCCAGCACTTGTAGACAGCAAAAAGATTTTGATGCCTTCCTTGCACATTAAGTTGGGACTAATGAAAAACTTTGACAAGGCGATGGATAAAACTAAACCTGCTATCAGGTATCTTAGTGGTAAATTTCCTAGACTGAGTGATGCCAAAGTTAAGGAAGGAGTTTTTGTTGGCCCTCAGATTCGTGCACTTCTTCAAGATGATGAATTTCTTCGTTTACTGCGTGGAAAGGAAAAGGCTGCATGGATAGCATTTGAATCAGTGACACAAAATTTTCTTGGAAACAACGAAGCAAATAATTACCAAGAGATTGTTCAAGATCTTCTCAAGGCATGCAAAAACCTTGGTTGCAACATGTCCTTAAAGATTCATTTTCTACACTCTCATCTAGATTTTTTTCCCACAAAATTGCGGAGCAGTAAGTGATGAACATGGAAAACGATTTCACCAAGACATTGCAGCCATGGAAAAGAGGTATCAGGGTAAATGGAGTCCATCAATGCTTGCAGACTACTGCTGGACAGTGATAAGGGATATTCCATTGCTTCAGTACAAGAAACAGATCAGGAAGAGTCGTGAAGCCACTGAATGAGAACAAAAATTGCTAGAATGTACTTACAAATGTTCTTAATGAAAGTTAATTGCAGACATAATTACTCCTCTGTTTCTTCTAAGTAAGTTTATGAACTTTATTTTATAAAAACATGCTTGTTATTGTGCAAAGTTTCATTTCTAATAAGATTTTGATTTACATCTAATGATTTAGGCTCGATTTTTACCATAGATAGTGGTAAAATGTACATTCTTCAACATATAGAAACAGGAGTTAATTGACCAATTTCACTATCATATTTGAATTCAGTGTATCAAATTCATTAAGAAATAGCACATTTAATTTCTGAAGCAAACAATTTTTGAAAATTTGCAGAACAATGAGATATGCCATACTGGGTCAGACCAAGGTCCATCAAGCCCAGTATCCTGTTTCCAACAGTGGCCAATCTAGGTCATAAGTACCTAGCAGTTTCCCCAGAAGACATAGATTCCACAATGCTTGTACTGGGACAAGCAGTGGATTTAATAATGCTTAATGGACCTTTCCTCTAGGAACTTGTCCAAACCTTCTTTTAAACCCAGTTACACTAACAGCTTTTACTACATCCTCTGATAACTAATTCCAGAGTTTGATTACACGTTGAGTGAAAAAATATTTTCTCTTATTAGTCTTAAATCGTCCAAGGATGCCGCCTTCGATGGTTTCTTCTTCTACCTGGGTTCCCTTTTATTTTATTTATTTACATTCTCTTATATACCGCGCTATTCTGCATCAGTGCGGTTTACATTGAACAAACTGAAGTTACATTGAACAGGGCATTATAACTTGGAGATAACTATTTTACAGGGAACATGGGCTATGGAGGGTTAAGTGGCTTGCCCAAGACCACAAGGAGCACCTGTGGGACTACAAACCCCAGTCCTTCCGGCCCAAGGTTGCTGTCCTCTAGTGGGATTTGAACCCCTGACCTTCCGGCCTGAAGTACCTTGCCCCAACCACTAGGCCACTCCTCCACTCCCTTGAGGGAGACCCCCCTTTCTGAGGACGCACGATGAGGCTCGGGTTCAGAGGCACTGAGGACGCAGGGAAAAAATCGTGCTGCTGCTGGTGGCTCTTGAGGGCCTTTCTGGACATCCTCTTGCAGAGACCGCAGGCTGTCGGGTTGTGGTCTGGGCCGAGGCAGCGGAGACAGCAGTCATGTGTGTCGGTCAAAGACATGATTTTGGAGCACTGATCACTCTTCTTAAAGCCACTGTTAGCCATGGGGGGAAAAGGTACCCCTGCGAGGTTGAAGATTCTCCGGGCTGCCAATGGAGAAAAAAAGGCATGAAGATGCCAGGAAAAGAATGAAAACTACAAAAATAGACCGACTCGACACTGAGGCAATGAGGTTGGTAGGTGGGAAGAGTACCGGTGCGATACTGAAGAAGAGTATGAAACTCAGAGAGAAAAATCAGCTTTTTCCAGGGACAAGCCAGACAAACGTCTGATGGGCTCCATGGAAAAAAGGAGACTGAGCAAGATGGCACCCTTGGGCGGGAGGGAGACCACGCATGCGGGGTGGCATCTCCCAAAGGCTTTCTTTGAAAGCTGGGGGGATGCTTCCACGAGGCCTCCATCGGTGCCAACGTCACCCATATGTGAGGACTGACTTCCTGCTTGTTCCCGGAGAAAACTTGGCTTTCCAAATTAAGAGGTTAAGTAACATTTGAGAGTCTCAGTCGTGATCATTCTCCATTGATTGGTTTTCTTTGTGTTTATTTATTGTTTAAGATTCTTGATATACTGCACCTTATAATGAGACCGAATGTGGCAGTGGCCTCAGGCGGCAAATTAGTCGGGGGTGGCAAAAAAATGCCCCCACAAAAACCGTCTTACTCAGCCTTCAAAATTAAAAAAAAAAAAAATGCACTGGACAAGCTGCTGCCGCTGCTTCTCGGCAGCGGCACAATCAACCACTCTACAGCCCTGCGCCCCCCCCCCCCCTTCCCGCTGCCCCAGAAGATCCCTTCCGGCACCCTGGCTCAACTTTGCAGAGCCGTGAGAAGGAAAAGCATTTCTCTTCTTTCCAGTGTCTCTGTTAAAGTTGAGCCTGCCAGTGCTGAGGGTAAATAAGGCATTTCCTTCCTGTCTCATTTACCCTCAGTGCTGGCAAGCTCAACTTTAACAGAGCTGCGGGAAAGAAGAGAAATGCTTTTCCTTCTGGCAGCTCTGCAAAGGTGAGCCAGTGCGCCAATCAGGAAGTGCAGGGCTCTTTCCCAGTGGGGGAGGCTTGAACTGCCAATGAGCTGAGCTGGGCTGGACTGGACTGGATGGGAGGGGGAGGGGGTAGCACTGGAAATGGTCTTATTGGAGGGGGTAGGACTGATAATGGGCTGATCAAGGGAGTTAGGACTGGTAATGGGTTGATGGAAGGGCTAGCACTGGTAATGGGCTGATTGGGGGGGGGGGTTAGGACTGGAAGTGGGCTGATGGAAGGGCTAGCACTGGAAATGGGCTGATGGGGGGTTAGAACTGGAAATGGGCACTTAAGGGAGGCTAGGACTAGAAATGACCTCACTAGGGTGGCTAGGCCTGGAAATGAGCTGATTAGGGGGGCTAGGACTGGCAATGAGCTGATTAGGGGGGCTAGGACTGGAAATGAGCTGATTAGGGGGGCTCGGACTAGTAATGGACTGATCAGGTGGGGCTAGCACTGGCAATGGGCTGATGGGGGGGGTAGAACTGGAAATTGGCACTTAAGGGAGGCTAAGGCTGGAAATAGGCTGATCAGGAGGGGCTAGCACTGGTAATGGACTGATCGCGGGGGAGTTTAGGACTGGTAGTGGGCTGATGGAAGGGCTAGCACTGGAAATGGGCTGATGAGGGGGCTAGAACTGGAAATGGGCAGAAGGGAGGCTACGACTGTAAATGAGCTCATTAGGGTGGCTAAGCCTGGAAATGAGCTGATTAGGGGGGCTAGGACTGGCAATGGGCTGATCAGGTGGGGCTAGCACTGGCAATGGGCTGATGGGGGGTAGAAATGGAAATGGGCACTTAAGGGAGGCTAGGACTGGAAATAGGCTGATCAGGTGGGGCTAGCACTGGCAATTGGCTGATGGGGGTAGAAATGGAAATGGGCACTTAAGGGAGGCTAGGACTGGAAATAGGCTGATCAGGAAGGGCTAGCACTGGTAATGGGATGATCAGGGGGGGAGTTTAGGACTGGTAGTGGGCTGATGGAAGGGCTAGCACTGGAAATGGGCTGATCGGGGAGGCTAGAACTGGAAATGGGCATTTAAGGGAAGCTAGGACTGGAAATGGGCAGACCAGGGGGTTAGGACTGTAAATAGGCTGATTAGGTGGGCTAGCACTGGAAATGGGCTGATGGGGCTAGCACTGGAAATGGGCTGTTCGGGGGCTAGCACTGAAAATGAGCTAGGACTGGTAATGGGCTGATTGGGGGAGCTGGACTGGAGTGGGCTGATAAGGGGGATAGGACTGGTAATAGGCTAGGACTGGAAATGGGCTGATGGGGGGGAGGAGAGAGCTCCTGGCACTGGAAGAATACTGGGGGCTAGAACTAGAAATGAGCTGATGGGGGGAGGGGAGGAGACAGCTGCTGGCCCTCAAAGAAAACTGGGGACTAGGGCTACAAATGGGCTGATATAGGGGGATGAGAGAATGGGACTGGAAGGGACCGGATGCTGATAGGGTCTGCCAGGGGAAGAAGGGGGCAGGAAAGCAGCTGACATGGGGGAGGTGAGGGCAGGAAAGGAACTGACACAGGGGGGAAGATGGGGGCATGAATAAGGCTGATATGGGGGAAGGAGGGGGCTGGAAGGGAGCTGACACCTGGGGATGGAACTGGTAGGTGGCTGGGTAATGAGGAAAAGGCTGGAAAGGAGCTGACACATGGGGATGGCACTGGAAGGGGGATGGACAGAGGGTAGGGTGACTGGAAGGGAGCTGACGGGGAGTGGCACTGGGAATGGAAGTGAGCTGATACCTGGAATGGTATTTGGACTAGAAGGGGCTGGACAGTGGGGAAGGAGGGGGACTGGAAGGGAATAGATACCAGAGGCCGTCTTGGGAATGCAAGGTGGTTGGCATTGGAAGGTACTGGGAGGGGAGGACTAGAAAGGGGGCTGATACTGGGGAGAGTTACTGGGACTGGAAATAGGCTGATGGAAGGAAGTGAAGAAAGCAAAAGAAGAGATAAGAAAAGGCAGATGGACCATAGACCACAGAAAGACAGCAAAGAGAAGATAGGAAAACAGAAGCCTCAGATCGGGACCAGCATGATCAGAGAATAAAATAGACAAAGGTAGAAAAAATAATTTTATTTCATTTTAGTAATTGGACTTTGTGCTATCTTTATATTTTACACAGTATAAGGAAACTGCATCTCTTATTTATCTGATGTTGCACTACATGCGGAATCTGGCTTCTTGGGGGTTTTCAGCTTAAATTTTGTCTACATATTTTTATTTTTACTTTAGATTGTAGTCACTTATTCTGTACTTGATGAGGGTCTGTGTTCTGAGTGTGTGACTGAGGCCAGGTGTTCTGTTAACATGGAGTTTCTGCATAAATTTAGTAGTATTTGACTTGTTCAGCTTTTCAATGGATGTTCCAGGGCTCACTATAGTATTTACAGTGATACTTTTTTGGATGGGCTCCTTATGTGAGTTTTGGAAGTTGGTGCTGACATGATATGGCATGGTTTGATAAATTTGCTCTATAGATACTCAGTGATTTTATTGTAGGGTTTTGTATTAGTTCACAATATGCCTGATACTAGAGAATGTTTGTTGTTAATGAGATGATTAGAATCAGATTTTAGTTTTTAAGATATTGAGTTCTGTGGATTAATGTCCTGGTTCTGCTCTATACCCACAGTTGAAGGGGGTTCTGTGGATGCAAAATATATATTGAAAAAGAAAAAGCAAGAACTATAATGCAGTTTATAACAAAATAAAAATGAGTTATAATTTAGTTTTTTAAACTGTGCTGTGGTTTCTCACTCTCTTTTACTTCCTTGGTGCACAGAAAAGGAGAGTGAGGATAGATAGGCGCCCAGAGAGAGAAGGAGGAAGTGGTCAACCAGATCGAAAGCCGCCGAGAGATCAAGAGAAACTGCTAAGGTGATATTACATCCTACAGTAGAACTTCAGCTTCAATGCTCCTTTAATATGGAACGCTCTGCCGGATAAACTCAGAGATATCACAGATCTTTCAGCATTTCGAAAAGATCTTAAAACTCACCTATTTATAGAGTACTTTGGAGACTCATTCCCAATAGATGAAATATTTCCCACTTAAACTCATGTATACTCATATTCATTAATTCACAACTTACTTTTTCCTTTTTCTTACTCTATCTTACAATACCCAATTCTCCACATTATCACATTTACTCTTTACACTAATAATTCTAGTGAACTACAATACATTTTTCCTTGCTCAGATAAGATTTTTGAAATTTGCAAATATTTAAATCTGTATATATGTTTAAACTATCTATATACCTAATCAGCATTTACTCAGCATTGTAACACTCAAATTACCATTTTTATTATATACAATTTAATGTTCACTGTAATTTCAATTGTTTGAATAAGTTTCAATGTAATGTTCAAGTTTTTTCTATGTAAACCGCTTTGATTTTTCTGAAAGGCGGTATATAAAACCGTTCAATAAATAAATAAATAAATAAACTTAGGGGGAAAAAAACAAAAGTTACAACATAAGAACATAAGATAAGCCATACTCGGTGAGATCCAGGTGTCCATTAAGCCAAGTTGCCTGTTTCTAACAGCGACCAATCCAGATCACAGGTACCTGTCAGGTTCCCAAAAAGGTACACAGATTCCACGCTGCTTATCCTAGGATAAGCAGTGGATTTCCCTGGTCCTCTTTAATAATGGTGTATGGACTTTTCTTCCAGGAACTTGTCCAAACCTTTTTTAAACCTAGCTACACTAACAGCTTTTACTATATCTTCCGGTAATGAATTCCAGAGTTCGATTACATGTTGAGTGAAAAAAAAATTTCTCCACTTAGTCTTAAATGGGCTACAATGTAGCTTTATTGCATGCCTCCTAGTCTTTCTACTTTTTGAAGGAGTAAACAACTGATCTACGTTTACCCGTTCCACTCCATTCATTAATTTATAGACATCATATCTCCCCTCAGCCATCTTTTTGCCAAGTTGAAGAGTCCTAACCTTCTAAGCCTTTCCTTGTAGGGGTATCCTTTCATCCCCTTCATAATTTTGGTGGCTCTTTGTACATTTTTAAATTATGCTATATAAAAACATGATGACAGAATAAGACCACATGACCTCTCTGCCCTTCCATATCATCCACTACAACATTCCCCTTTTTTTCCTTTAGAGACCCTCTGTGTTTGTCCCATGCTTCTTTGAATTCAGATAATGTCCTCATCTCTACCATCTCCACTGGGAGACTATTCCACAGATCCACCAGCCTTTCTGTAAAGAAATATTTCCGCATATCACTCCTATCCCGTTTAACGCTCATCCCATGTCCCCTCGTAGCAGAGCTTGCTTTCAGTCGAAAGAGGCTCTCCTCCTGTGCATTTATGTCATGGAGGATTTAAATGTCTCAATCATATCACCTCTATCCTGCTTTTCCTCTAAAGTATACATATTAAGATTGCTAAGACTGTCCTCATATGCTTTGTAATGAAGACCACTAACCATTTTAGTAGCCACCCTCTGCACCGACTCCAACCTGTTTATATCCTTTTGAAGGTGCAGTCTCCAGAATTGCACCTAATATTCCAAATGAGGTCACACCAAAGACATAAACAGAGACACTATCACCTTCTGCTGGCCATTCCTCTCCCTATGCACCCAAACATCCTTCTAGCTTTCGCTGTCGCCATTTCTATCTGTTTAGCTACTTCAAGAGTATCAGACACAATCATGCCTAGGTCTCACTCTTCTTTTGTGGAGAAAAATACTTCACCCCCTATACTGTGCCGCACCCTTGGATTGCTGCAGCCCAAATGCATGACCTTGCATTTTTTTTTACATTAAATCTCAGCTGCCAAATTCTAGACCAAGCTTAGCTAAATCCCTCTTCACGTTATGTACACCTACTCAATTGCAGATTTTGGTATCATCCACAAAGAAGCAAACCTTACCCGACAACCCTTCTTCAACATCACTAACAAAGATGTTAAAAGAATCGGACCAAGGACAAATCCCTGTGGCACACCACTGGTAACTTCCTTCTCCTCAGAGTGAGCTCCATTTACCTGTACCCTTTGTCACCTCCCACTCAACCAATTTCTAACCCAAGCAGTAACTTTAGGGTCCATCCCTAGGGTGCTCATTTGGTTATAAGTTGCCTGTGTGGAACGGTATGAAAGGCTTTACTGAAATCTAAATACACCACATCTAGGGCTCTCCCTCAGTCTAACTCCCTGGTCACCCAGTCAAAGAAATCAATCAGATTTGTCTGACAAGACCTGCCCCTGGTGAATCCATGCGGCCTCGGATCCGGTAATCCGTTGGACTCCAGAAACCTCACTATTTTCTCTTTCAGCAGAGCTTCCAATAATTTACTCACCACCAAGGTTATACTAACAGAGCCTGTAGTTTTCAACCACATCCTTACTTATGCTTTTGTGTAAAGGGACCACATGTACCTCTCTCCAGTCCTCTGGCACTACTCTCGACACCAAAGAGGCAATGAAAAGATCAGTCAGTGGAGCTGCTAGAACGTCCACAAGTTCCCACAGTATTCTCAGATGTATCCTATCCAGTCCCATCCCTTTATCTAATTTTAGTTTAGCTAGTTCCTCGAGAACACAGTCTTCTGAAAATCGTTCAAGATGTCCTTCGCTTCTTAAGGTTCTTCCTGTAAAGAATCCAGGATCTGCTTATTTCTAGATGATACTGCTGCAGGGATACGCTAATCAACATCTGGTATATTGAAATTCCCTATCAGTAGCATTTCTCGTTTCCTGGCAATGCTGCATATTTCTTCTATAAAATCACCATCCACTTCTTCTCCCTGTGAAGGTGGTCTGTATATCATGCCAATGCAAATGGATTTCTCTTTCCCGCTTTCTAGTTTAACCCACAGTGCTACCTCTCTCCTTCTTAAGCCCTGTAGCTTTAATATTACTTTTTGCATATAATGCCACTCCTCCTCCCCTTCTTCCTACCCTGTCCTTTCTGAATAAAGTATAGCCTGATATAGTTACATCCCAGTCATGGTTGTCCGTGAACCATGTCTCTGTTACCGCCACTAAATCCAAGTCAGTCTCTCCTATTAAAGCTTCAACATCTGGACTCATATTTCCCATGCTACGGGCATATATGCACACTGCTTTCCATATATTGCCCCTCTTACCCATTTCCATAAAGGTATTTAATGTTTCACTTACCAGGGGGCTTTCACTTACTTGGGGGCTTTCTTCACCCATCTCCAACGAATCTAGTTTAAAGCTTCTTCGGAAGATTAGCCAGTCTTCTACTGAAGACAGACTGACCCTTCTTGGACAGATGGACGCCATTCTCTGCTCTGTAACCTTTGGAACAGCATCCCTTTGTCCAGGAAACCAGAATGCTTTCGATGACACCATCCATGCAGTCATGCATTCATCTTCGGGATGCAAGCTTCTCTGCTTCTGCCTTTACTCGCAACAGGGAAGATTGAAGAGAACACCATCTGCGCATCTATCTGCTTTACCCTCTGTCCCTGAGCCACAAAGTCACTTTTGATATGCTCAGGGGGATACTTGGTAGTATCCCCCTGAGCATCATTTGTGCTGACATGAATGAGCAACATCGGGTAAGAGTCAGTGGGCGTGATTAGTCTTGGCAAACTCTCTATAACATCTCGGATTTTGGCACCTGGCAGACAGCCTACCTCTCTAAACATCAAGTCTGGTCGGCAGTACTCCTCAGAAGAGAGTCTCCAACCACCACAACCCTTCGCTTCCTTGTGGTCACTGATTCTGCAACTTTGGGGCGCTCAAGCTCTGGTTGGTCCCTTTCCTGGGATGCTTTCAACTCCTCCACTTCCAGGGCTGCATAATGGTTCTTCAATTCAAGGGCTGGAGGAGTTGGATTAGTGATTCTGCAGGTCCTGGTGACTCGTGTCCAACCTTTGTCATTCTGCTGGAGAGCTTGGATGTTTCAAGAAGCATCTCATCAATGTATTTTTCATTGTCTTGAATGCTCCTCAGCCTCGCCACCTCTTCTCTGAGCTATTTTGGACCTAGTCCTTAGTGGAACATAGGATCTTGTGCAAAAGATAAGGATGTTTGGGTCACCTGGCATTAGTGATCACAGCATGTTCCTATTCAGCTGGTCAGCTCACAGAGCAGGGACTAGACTCTGTATGTATGTGTGGTGTGCCCAGTAGATGATGTGTGTTGCCCCCAACCTGCTATATAGAGTTAAAATGGGTGCAGTACCAGTCTCCATATACTTACGTCTCGTGGGTATTCTGCTTGAGCGTTGAAGCATCTTTCCAGATGCTCCCAGGAGCACTTCACCTGAAACAGGTTTTTCCGGATGCTGGATGATGGGAATAGGTTTCCCTGCCTGTGGCAGATCAGCCTGCCCAAAAGGTGCAGGTCTGCATTGCTGAAGCAGGGCTTTCGCGATTTGGCATTCATTTTTCTTCATAGTGTTAGTCGAAAGCATGCTGATATCAGAGGTTTGTGGCATCTCCAAGGCACTTTGCTGTCAGTGCCTCCTACAGCAGGTTGCAGCAAGGTGCCTTACGGTACAGTGTGGGTGCCTAAAATCTCTTCAAGGTGCCTTACATGACTCTTGGCCACCCAGCATTAGCGCACGGCATCTTACATGACTTTTGACGCCATACGTGATTGTTAGCGCCTTACAATATTAAACTGACGCTTACAGGGCAATGGCATCTATTCCTGACCCTGGCATCTATTCCTGACCCTGTGTACATTTTTCATATTGGACCGTGTTATTTAGTGCTGTCACATCAGTGCTGATTCTTGGTGAGTCAGATAACTCAGTGTTTTCTGGGCTATGTACCACTAGATGCAGATTGCCAGGCCTTGTCTTACGAGGCAATGGAGGCCAATGTGACTTGCCCAGGGTCACGGGGAGTGTCAGTGGAACTCAAACCCTTGATCTGCTGTGTGCTGGATAGTTGCTCTAACCACTGGGCTCCACCTCCGCTCTATATGTATATGTTTAGAGATATATATTCATGTCTACATCTCTCTATATATAAACTAGCTAAACTTAGTAGACAAGGCGATGGACTGGATGGGATACACCTGAGAGTATTGAGGGAACTTGGGGACATTATAGCAGCTCCACTGATTGCCCATTTCAATGCCTCATTGAAGTCGGGAGTGGCGCCAGAGGACTGGAGAGAGGCACATGTGGTTCCTTTACACAAAAACGGTAGTATGGATGTAGTTGAAAACTACAGACTAGTTAGTTTAACCTCGGTGGTGAGTAAATTATTGGAAGTGCTGCTGAAAGAGAAAATAGTGAGGTTTCTGAAGTCCAACTGATTACTGGATCCGAGGTAGCATGGATTCACCAGAGGCAAGTCTTGTCAGACAAATCTGATTGATTTCTTTGACTGGGTAACCAGGGAATTGGACTGAGGGAGAGCCATAGAGGTGGTGTATTTAGACTTCAGTAAAGCCTTTGACACCGTTCCGCAGAGGCGACTTATACACAAAACTGAGCACCCTAGGGATGGACCTTAAAGTTACTGCTTGGGTTAGAAATTGGTTGAGTGAGAGGCGACAAAGGGTATAGGTAAATGGAGCTCAATCTGAGGAAAAGGAGGTTACCAGTGGTGTGCTAGAGGGATCTGTCCTTGGTCCGATTCTTTTTAACATCTTTGTTAGTGATATTACAGAAGGGTTGTCGGGTAAGGTTCGCCTCTTTGCGGATGATACCGAAATCTGCAATAGAGTAGACACCCAGGAAGGAGTAGATAACATGAGGAGGGATCGAGCTAAGCTTGAAGAATGGTCTAGAATTTGGTAGTTGAGATTTAATGTTAAAAAATGCAAGGTCGTGCATTTGGGCTGCAGCAATCCACGGGAGCGATATAGTAAAGGGGGTGAAGTACTTCTGTCCACAAAAGTACAGCAGGATCTAGTCATGATTGTGTCTGATAATCTTAAAGTAGCTAAACAGGTAGAAAAGGCAACGACAAAAGCTAGAAGGATACTTGGGTGCATAGGGAGACGAATGGCCAGCAGAAGAAAGGAGGTGATAGTGCTTCTGTTCAGGTCTTTGGTACGACCTCAGTTGGAATACTGTATGCAATTCTGGAGACCACACCTTCAAAAAGATATAAACAGGTTGGAGTCGGTACAGAGGGTGGCTACTAAAATGGTTAGTGGTCTTCATTATAAAGCATATGAGGACAGACAATCTTAATATGTATACTTTAGAGGCAAAGCGGGATATAAATGATACGACTGAGACGCTTAAACACCTCTGTGGCATAAATGCACAGGAGGAGAGCCTTTTTCGATTGAAGGCAAGCTCTGCTACGAGGGGACATAAGATGGGGGTGAAAGTGAATAGACTCAGGAGTAATATGCAGAAATATTTTTTTTACGGAAAGAGTGGTAGATCCGTGGAATAGTCTCCCAGTGGAGGTGGTAGAGATGAGGACAAATGCATGGGGCAAGCACAGAGGATCTCTAAAGGAAAAAAGGGGACCGTTTTAGTGGTTGATATGGAAGGGCAGACTAGATAGGCCATGTGGTCTTTTTCTGCTGTCATGTTTCTATAAATGTAATAAATAGATGAAGGACGGCAAGGAAATCCACAGTACTATTCTTTTAACTTTCCAAAGGGAGACGATGATAATATCTAGCCTCCCACTCCTTGCAAAGATAAAGAAAATAGTCCAGCAACAGATTTAACACCACATTAACACTCATGCTCCATTTGACCCACAGCAGCATGGGTTCAGGCAACAGCATGGTGCTGAAACCCTCTTGGCTACCCTCCTCAACAGACTAATCCTAGGTATTGACAAAGTGAAGCACAGATTCATCCAAATCTTATTGGACATTGCCTCTGCATTCAACACTGTAAACTACAACCTTTTACTCTGTTGGCTGCATGAGAAAGGAATACAAAACTCAGTTCTGGACTCATGCAGATCCTACTTAACAGGTCACCTACAACAGGTACGAATAGGCATTCAAACATCAGACACATACCTGAAAATGCAAGGAGTCCCCCAAGGCTCATCACTATCTGCCCTGTTTTTCAATATCTACATTCAACCAGTTTGCTCAAATATACAATCATATGGCATATTATACCACATATATGATGATGATGTACTACTATATACCCCATTCTCTACAGACCAACCAGATTACAGATAGATAACAGAATGCTTCCATACAGTCTCAGTTTGGCTCCTTATACACAATCTTAAAGTGAATTGCAAGAAGACGGAAGTGTTGTTCATAATAAGAAACATAGAAGCAAAGAAAAATGATGATAGAAAAAGACCACATGGCCTATCTAGTCTGTTCTTCCATATCGACAACTAAAACAGTCTCCCTTTTTCCTTTAGAGATCCTCTATGTTTGTCCCATGCTTTTTTTAATTCAGATACTGTCCTCATCTCTATTACCTCCACTGGGAGAATATTCCATGGATCCACCACTCTTTCCATAAAGAAATATTTCCACATATCACTCCTGAATCTATCCCCTTTCACCCTCATCCCATGTCCCCTCGCAGCAGAGTTTGCTTTCAATTGAAAGAGGCTCTCCCCCTGTGCATTTATGCCACTGAGGTATTTAAACATCTCAATCATATCACCTCTATCCCGCCTTTCCTCTAAGGTGTACATATTAAGATCCTTAAGTCTGTCCTCATATGCTTTATAATGAAGACCACTAACCATTTTAGTAGCCACCCTCTGTACTGATTCCATCCTGTTTATATCCTTTTGAAGGTGCGGTCTCCAGAATTGCACACAATACTCCAAATGAGGTCGCACCAAAGACTTATACAGAAGCACTATCACCTCCTTTTTTCTGCTAGCCATTCCTCTCCGTATGCACCCAAGCATCCTTCTAGCTTTTGCCGTCACCTTTTCTACCTGTTTAGCTACTTTAAGATCATCAGACACAACCAGGACTAGGTCCCGCACTTCTTTAGTGGACAAAAGTACTTCACCCCCTATACTATATTGCTCCCTTGGATCATTGCAGCCCAAATGCATGACCTTGCATTTTTTAACATTAAATCCCAGATGCCAAATTCTAGACCATTCTTCAAGCTTAGCTAGATCCCTCCTCATGTTATCAACACATTCCTGGGTGTCTATTGCAGATTTTGGTATTGTCCACAAAGAGGCAAACCTTACCTGACAGCCCTTCTGCTATATCACTAACAAAGATGTTAAAAAGAATCGGACCAAGGACAGATCCCTGGGGCACACCACTGGTAACTTCCTTTTCCTCAGAGTGAGCTCCATTTACCAGTACTCTGTCGCCTCCCACTCAATCAATTTCTAACCCAAGAAGTAACTTTAGTATCCATCGCTAGGGTGCTCAGTTTGTTTATAAGTCACCTGTGAGGAATGGTGTCAAAGGCTTTACTGAAATCTAAATACACCACATCTAGGGCTCTCCCTTGGTCCAACTCCCTGGTCACCCAGTCAAAGAAATCAGATTTGTCTGACAAGACCTGCCTCTGGTGAATCCATGCTGCCTCGGATCCTGTAATCCGCTGGACTCCAGAAACCTCACTATTTTCTCTTTCAGCAGCATTTCCAATAATTTACTCATCACCGAAGTTATACTAACCAGCCTGTAGTTTTCAACCACAGCCTTAAATCTGCTTTTGTGTAAAGGCACCACATGAGCCTCTCTCCAGTCCTTTGGCACCACTCCCGACTCCAATGAGGCATTGAAAAGGTCAGTCAATGGAGCTGCTAGAATGTCCGCAACTTCCCTCAGTATTCTAGGGTGTATCCCATCCGATCCCATCGCTTTGTCTTCTTTAAGTTGAGCTAGTTTCTCACGAATACAGTCTTCTGAAAATTGTTTGTGGATGTTTTCTGAGGTCTGTGATAAGGAAGCTTATCATAGCTCAGGAAGGAGCTATAGAAAAGGTGAAGTGACTCTGAACAAGCAACCTGTCAGTTCTGGTAGAAATAAGAAAACAGAATTTTCCCATAAAAGACTACCAGTCCCAGAATGCACCAGGTTTCCAACAGCCATTAGAGGAGCTGAAGTGGGGAAACGTGTGTTCAATCAGGAGGGCTATGAGGTAATCCCTAAGCACTCATCTCAAAGGGCAGGGCCTGATTCAGCACAGCTGCGCTGTGCTAAGGTGGAACACTCATCAAAGCAGAATAAAGGTAGAGTTTATTCTACAGAGAATTATCCTCATCCTCAGAATCAGCTTGGAGATCCTCGTCTTGGAGATCCTCAGCTTGGACATCTTCATCTGTAGGATCATCAGAAGCAGAAGCCAGAGCGGACGGACAGAGAGGGCAAGAAACCCTTTGGAAGAAAGAAGAGAAAAGCATTTGGGAGGTCTAGAGGAGTCCAGAGCAGTACGTATACTGGGAGACATTCAAAAGGCCAGCATACACCATTGGACTGGGGAAAACCAGAGGAGTGGTGCTGCAGGGCTAGGAATCTCCAGACGGTACCTGTGAGGGAGACGGCTGCACGTGGAAGGGACCCTAAGACCTGTGCCAGAAGGTATGTGAAGAGAGATCCAGTGTCCAGGGATCTGGATTGGAAGGCTGGACAAGAACTGGACTACATACTGGCCAGGCTATTTAGAGAGGAACTCTAACAGCAATGGAAGCTCAGGTATGAACACTGATCTATGCCCTAGCTATAATCTTGAAAGACAGCAGGGAAACAAGTATTCTCCTGAAAGTGCTCCATTGAGAAATTCCTCTGTGCCAATCCCTGATATTGAACCCATGATTGTTGAAGAAGGGGAAGGAGCGGTCTTAGATACAGGCTGTGAATATATGGATTGCTCTCTGTCTAAACTCCTTTGGTAATTTTCTGTTACAAATTACAGCAACCATCACAAAGAAATACAAACTTGTTCTTTAATCTACTCAGAAAAGCTCCTGAAGTAGGATTTGAGCCACGCAGTAGAAAGCAAGCCAGCTAAGGGGTTTCAGCTGGGTAACTGCTAGCAATTGAGCCTTACCTAATTGCTTGTGAGCTCTGAGGGAATCACTTCTGAATCTATGTGTGAAGATATAAGAAGTTAACCTGAAAAGAACAGTTTTTCCCTTCTTTGTGGGTTTTGCTTGTTGTTTGAAACGCTGCTAAGAAAATATTAGCTAAAGCCTACAGAAAAGACCAGTTTGTTACCAACCAGGTCTTTATTCTTTTGCTTTGATTGCCTGACAAGTTCAACTGTTGTTTTCCTGATTTTGTTTTTCCAAGTTTAACACTGAAAGCAAGTATCCTGTTTTATGTGCTACCAAGCATATCCCCATAAATAAATATCTTATTGGCTTTACACTCAAGCACAACTAATTATTGTGAACAGCTGTGTCTGGTGTGAATGGACTGCATTTCCCACAATCCCTTGAAAATCATATTGATATATGCACTTGCCAAGACTGTGAACATTCTCACCCAGGCAGCCATCTGACAGGTCCTATTCCTGGTTCTTCATTTATGAAAACAGAACAGAAATATTTGTTAAGCAATTCTGCTTTATCTTCATCAGCTTCTACATATTCCTCCCCTTCACCCTTGAGTCGGACAATACCACTTTTGCCCTTCCTCTTCTCACTAACATATCTGAAAAATGTCTTATCCCTCCATTTTATTGCATTGGCTATTTCCTCCTCTTTTTGAATCTTTGCTTTCCTGACTACTTTGCTAGCTTCTCTAAGTTTTTCCAAATATAAATGCCTGTCTTCCTCTCTCTGTGATCTCTTGTATTTCATGAAGGCCTCCCTCTTTTTCTTCACCTTTTCAGCTACTTCTTTTGAAAGCCATAGGGGTCTCCTTTTCCTTTTACCTTTATTTACCATTTTAACAAGGAACCAGACCTTCACTCTACCTACTTCTATTAGGGTAAGAGATGCTAAGCTGATGACAAAGCTGTAAGTACACTATCTCAGAATCACCCTGGACCTATGACTGAGTATGCAGACTCACATAAAGAGCATTACCAAGATGAGAACCGTCCGACACATTCACTACTAGAGGCACCAGACCTCCGCACCATCTTCCAGGCACTACTCCTTCTGCACTTCGACTATGTCTACATCATACTCCAAGATCTACCAAGAAGTGCACTACATGTACTCCAAATGGCCATGAATACTGCAGCTCAAACCTTGCAAGGATCATCCAGATATGAGCATGTCATGCCCATATTAAAGCAATTACACTGGCTACCAATATCAAGCCGCCTGAAATATAAAACTTTACTGCTTACATTTAAAGTATTCCATAGCCTATCCGCAGCCTCCCTCTCAGCCATCATATACATGACTCCTCAAAACAGAGTAAGTAGAACTGTAATGCCTAATACAATTGTAATCCCTTCAGCAATAACAAAAAGTACCCAATCTACTAAGGACCGGGCATTCTCATTATGCACAACACCACTATGGAACTCTCTTCCTACCATGATCCGAACAATCTCTGACATGTCAACCTTCAGAAAGGCAATAAAGACTCATCTGTTCCACCTCTACTATGACCATGTAACATAACCAGATACTCTCACAGGCCGGCCAGTTTCAGCACTGACTAGCCTTATGCTAAGCCCCAAAGAAAGAGGTTTTATTATGTAAGATAGTTCTCCCAGTTGCTATACAAGTTCAATTTAAACATTAAATTCATGTTCTATGTAAACTGCACTGATTTCTAAAGAGCGCAATATATAAAATTAAATAAATAAATAAAATAAAATGAGGACAATAGTTAAGAAAAAACTAAAGTGAGCTGCTGCAAAGGTTTTTAAACAACGCCCATCAAACATGGGCATTGTTTAAAAATACTATCTTAGAAGCCCAGACCAGACATATTCTACGCTTTAATAAAAGTGGAAGGAAGGCCAAAAAACTGACAGCATGGTGTAAAGGTTAGATCAGAGAGGCTGTTGTAGCCAAAAAGGCATATTCCAGGAAATGGAAAAAGAAGCCAAATGATGAAAATGGGAATCATAAGCACTGGCAAATTAGTTGCATGGCAAAAAACCTGTGAGAGAGTCAGTTGGACCATTAGATGGTAGAGGGTTAAAAGAAGCACTAAGGGAGAACAAGGCCATAGCGGAGAGACTGAATGAATTCTTTGCTTTTGTCTTTACTGAATAAGAAATAGGGATGTTACCCATGCCTGAACTGGTATTTAAAGGTGATGCATCAGAAGAATTGAAAGAAATATTGATAAACCAGAAAGATGTATTACAACTATTTGATAAACTGAAGCGTAGCAAATTTCCTGGACCAGATGGTATACATCCAAGGCTGTTGAAAGAACTGAAAGATGAGATAGTAGGTCTACTATTAGTAATTGGTGAATTATCAATAAAATTATCTGTAGTACCTGAATACTGGCGAATGGCCAATATACTGCCAATTTTGAAAAGGGTTCAAGGGGTGATCCAGGAAACTACAGACTAGTGAGCCTGCATCAGTACTGGGTAAAATGGTAGAAACCATTATAAAGAACAAAATTACTGAACATGTAGATAGTCATGTTTTAATGGGAGAAAGCCAACATGGATTTAGCCAAGGAAGGTCTTGTCTTACTAACCTGTTATAGTTTTTCGAAGATATGAATAAACAGGTAGACAAAGGTCAGCTGGTTTTCAAGAAAGCCTTTGATAAGTTCCCTCATGAGAGGTTCTTGGCGAAATTAAAAAGTCATGGGATAGGAGGCAATGGATCAGGAATGCAGAGGGTAGAGCTAAATGGCCAAGTTTCTCAATGGAGAAAGGTGAATAGTAGAGTACCCCAGGGATCTGTGCTGGGTCCAGTCCTTTTTAACATATTCATAAATGACCTGGAAATGGGAATAACGAGTGAGGTTATCAAATTTGCAGATGACACAAAATCATGCAAAGTTGTTAAAACAAAAGAGGATTGTGAAAAATTGCAAGAGGACCTTGATAAATTGGAAAACTGCACATTCAAATGGCAGATGAAATTTTATGTGGACAAGTGCAAAGTTATGCACCTAGGAAAGAACAACCCTAACTATGGTTACAGGATGCAAGGTTCCACATTAGGAACTACCATCCAGGAAAAAGATTTAGGGGTCAACGAGGATAACACATTGAAACCCTCTGCCCAGTGTAAAGTGGCGGCTAAGAAAGCAAGTACAATGCCAGGAATCATAAGGAAAGGAATGGAGAATGAAACAAAGGATATTATAATACCTCTGTATCATTCCATGGTGCAACTGCACCTTGAATATTGTGTGCAAGTCTGGTTGCCGTATCTTAAAAAGAATATAGCGGAATTAGAAAAGATACAGAGAAGAGTCACCAAAATGGTAAAGTGGATGGAAGGATACCCCTATGAGGAAAGGCTTAAAAGGTTAGGGCACTTCAACTTGGAAAAGAGACGGCTGAGGGGAGATATGATAGAGTTCTATAAATTAATGAAAGAGTGGAATGGGTAAACATGGATCAATTGTTCATGCCATCAAAAATTAGAAAGCCTAGGGCAGGGGTGGGCAATTCTGGTCCTGGAGAGCCTCAGACTAGTTAGGTTTTAATGATGTCCCTAATTTATATTCATGGACCTATTTCCATACAATGGAAGGCAGTGGATGCAAATAGATCTCATGAATATTCATTAGGGACATCATGAAAACCTGACTGGTCTGCGGCCCTCCAGGACCGGAATTGCCCACCCCTGGCCTAGGGGACACACAATGAAGTTACAATGTAACTCATTTAAGACTATTTGGCATTTATTTATACCGTTTTTTCATGGTTATCAAAGCGGTTTACATTTAACTCAGTATTATACATGGAACCGATACATAATAACTATATTACAGTGAACCATGGTAACTATTACAGAAGAGACTGTAAACGTTATGAGTGGAACCTATACAGGATAACTATAGTACATTGAGCCGTGTTTACTAATTTACAGACATAGTATATGACCCCAGATAAAGACCAAGATGGTTCATCTAGTCTGCCCAATAAGGTGGCTAGAGTAGGTGTACCTGCCACTCCATGTCATATAGACAGCCATTCTTGGTAGTCTAAAGAAGAAGGTAATCAATCCAGTACTGTTCTCTCTCTCAAAGGTGGCATCTGCTTTTCATCTCAATCTATTACGTTTCCAGTGTCTTCTGCAACAGTTCTGCAGAAGCACAGATCTGGCATAAGTTGGATGTCCACAGGGTTCTATGTAGGTACCTGTCATCCCTATATTTCTTTGTTTGCCATTATAGGCTGGATGTTCAGGCTAGTCAGGATGTGGCCTTTGGAGTGCAGATGCTACAGGCCAGGTGGATGATTTCCAGCCATCATTAGAGACTGCTTTAGTACCTCCCACATATCTGGACTGGACTAGAGGAATAATGAGGAAGGTGAACATTAGCCCTACCTGCTAATTCCTTCCTTGAGTCCCTCCAGTCCAGTCCAGCACTCACCCAGAGTAGGTTCAGCTATATATGTGAAGACTATGAGGTTTATGTTTGTTAAAGGATTAATGGAATGGGAATTGAGAACATCAACAGTCCGCTTCCAGTGATGTAGGATGCAGTGGATGATTAGTGGATGCAGTGATGTTAGGTAGCTGGACCATAGTGTTCAATAAATAGAGAAAATATTTTTTCACTCAATATGCCATCAAACTCTGGAATTCATTACCGGAGGATGTAGTAAAAGCTGTCAGTGTAACTGGGTTTAAAAAAGGTTTCAACAAGTTCCTGGTAGAAAGGTCCATAAACCATTATTGAAGAGGACCAGGAAAATCTACTGCTTGCCATGGGACAAGCATTGTGGAACCTGAGTGCCTTTTTGGGAATCTGCTAGGTACTTGTGACTTGGATTGGCCACTGTTGGAAAGAGAATACTTGGTTTGATGGATCTTGGTCTGACCCAATATGGCATATCTTATTTATTTAACCAGTTTTCTATACCACCTTATCCTTCAATCAAAGAGGTTTACATTATGTAATCACCACAAACAGGTACTGGATATATTCCCTTGTCCCCAAAGGGCTCACAATCTATGTTTTCCTGAGGCAACAAAGGGTTAAGTAGCTTGCCCAAGGCATGCCTATAGGACTAGAAACCCTAGTCTGAGATTGCTGTCCCCAGGTGGGATCTGAACCCCTGGCCTTCTGGCCTGAGGTACTGTGTCCTAACCACTAGGCCACTCCTGTTCTTAGGACAGGTTTCTGCTATCTGTTGGATGTGTGCAAAAAAAGAGAGAGTAGATTCAAAGATGAGCCCAAGGTTGTGAGCTGAGAAAAAAGGGAGGAGTGTAATATTATCCACAGAAATAGAGAATGCAGGAGGGCGGGGGGTAAAGTATGTTACCAGTGGTATGCCGCAGGGATCTGTCCTTAGTCCGATTCTTTTTAACATTTTTTGTTAGTGATATTGTGGAAGGGCTGTCAGGTAGGTTTTGCCTTTTTGCGGATGATACCAAAGTATGCAATAGAACAGACACCCAGGAAGGAGTAGATAATATGAGGAGGGAACCAGTTAAGCTTGAAGAATGGTCAAGAATTTGCCAGCAGAGATTTAATGCTAAAAAATGCAGGATCATACATTTGGGCTGCAAAACTCCAAGGGAGTGAATTACTGTTCACAAAAGAAGAGTGGGACCTGGGCGTGATTGTTTCTAATGATCTTAAAGTGGTGAAACAACAGGTAGAAAAGGTGACAGCAAAAGCCAGAAGAATGTTTGGGTGGATAGGAAGAGAAATGGCCAGCAGAAGAAAAGGAGGTGATAGTGCCTCTATGCGATCTCATTTGGTCATTTGGAGTATTGTGTGCAATTCTGAAGACTATGCCTTCAAAAGGATATAAACAGGATGGCCATTAGGCATGGCCTTTAGAGTGGCTTCTGAGTGCCGGTAACCACAACCTCTTGTCCATCTATGTCTTATATATATAAACAAGGCTAGGTACTTTATTAGCCGATCTGATAATACCAAACATCATAACTATTAAAGAACAGCCTGCAGGTTACCCACTGCCTAAACGAGCACAAGCAGCAACGGCAGATAAAAACTTTAATTTCTAACATTACCAGCTATAAAAAGTCCTAAGATATAGTGTATTTGACATTGCCTGACCATAACTGTTGGTTCCTTTATTGCATCTCAGTCACTCTGGGCTGGGAACCCTTATTCCAATTGCACTGAGGCTGCTCACATGACTTCAATCAATTCATGTCTGATGTCTCTAATATTTTAATATTTTGTATCTTACACTTTATAGACTGCTTGAGATAAGGCTTGCCTGCCTTGTATTTTCATTCACTGTTATTTGATGATTTCCTCTGCTAATAAGTTTTCCTATCTGATAATCTGTGTCTTTTAAGACATTTACTTATATTGTCGTACCCCCTTGCCTAGGCCAGAGGCTTAGGGCAAAAAGGGCTGCCTTATTTGTCCTTAAATAAAGAGTCACTAATTTTCTCCACCAGGGAATTCTGGGAGTTGTAGTTCTTACTTAAAGACAAAGTAGTATGACCACTCGGGTTTGTTCAGGCAAAACAAGATTATTTATTTTGGGTTCCCCTTTCGCATCAAATTCAAACACAAGGCAAAATAGGATTATTCTCCAAAGATAACAGGAACAAAAATTGCATCGGAAACCTCAGAACTGAAAACACCTTTTCACATCACAGCTGTTCCAAGCTAATTCTTCAGCATGTTAATTCACAGCTACCTCTTGTCATTCAAACCAGGTAAATTCATTCCATTTATATCCAATGTAGCTTTAGTTAATAAACTCAGGGTTCAGTGTATGTTCTTTAGTTTAACAGAAGGTCTTAGCTTTCTCCTAGCTAAGAACAATATTGCTCTTAAAAGACTTCCTGTCTCAGTCCTTTTTCTTAGCAATAATTAAACTTCCCTTCTACATAGAGAACAATCCATCGGTGCTTCATTACACCCAGAATCTTTCTCACAAGGATCAATCTGCATGTCCTCTTGCACCATACATTGCTTATCTTCCCCTGGGGTTTCAACAACACGTTCAAACTTACTGTTTTGTAGAAACTTCTGGAGTTCCTCTAAAAGCTGCTCTCCTTGATAAGAACTGGTTGTACCTTGAGAGTTGGCTTTTCTGTCTTGCAACAGTTTCTTTAATACTTTGATTGTACTCAGGTCTATCTCTCTGCTCGAGGCTGGGTTCTCGTTATCTCTGTCTATAACTGCTTGCACCCACCTCCTCTCAGCTTGGGTTCCTGGAACCGGGTTTTGCACACTCTGCTCTGCAGTCTGGCTCAGCTCATTAGCAACGTCCCCAGCTATCCATCTGCTGGACTCTGAAGCAGGCGTACCTTTCACCTTAGAACTGCTTCTTTGGTTGCTAAAACCTTTTTCCCACGTGGAGTAAAACTTTCCAGGTCTGCCTTCTCTTGGCTTCCTTGAACCAGGCTTCACTGCTCCTGAACCCTCTGGCTTCACAGCTGCTGGACTCTCAGCTGCTCTCTCTTCTTCTCCTCTCCCTGCTCTCACTGAGGCCGGCTTAAAAAGCTGCCTTCCTGCTACCACTCCCTGCTTCCTGCACATGTGCCTGTGATTTGAGCTCAAACCTGCACCTACTTAGGGCATGGGCGTGGCTCAGCCTCAGCTAGTATGTGTTTCTTTAGTTTATCTGAAGCTTGAACCCTGTCTCTTGTCTTAAAGGCGTATTCACTCTTTTCCTATGTTTCCATCTGTTCAACACCACTCTCATCGTCACAATATCTATATTTTATTCTATTTTATTTATTCTACTTTATTTCATTTATTTTACCTTTATTCCCTTACCCTATTATCCCTCTCCTTCTAACTTTACTTGCCCTCTCTGCCATTTCGTATGGCTCCACATTCTTCTTTGCTCCTTTTTCTGATCCTCCCTTTTTCCCTCACTCCACCAACCTAATACCCCCCCTCTTTCTCCCCCTCTCTCCACCTTCCCTGTTTCATCCCCATCCTATCCTCCATCTTTTCCTCAGCTCTTGAACTTCATCTTCTCCTCCCTTCCATTCATTCCTCTCCTTCCTCTCTAATACAACCTGTGATAAGGAAGCTTATCATAGCTCAGGAAGGAGCTATAGGAAAGGTGAAGTGACTCTGAACAAGCAACCTGTCAGTTCTGGTAGAAATAAGAAAACAGAATTTTCCCATAAAAGACTACTAGTCCCAGAATGCACCAGGTTTCCAACAGCCATTAGAGGAACTGAAGTGGGGAAGCGTGTGTTCAATCAGGAGGGCTATGAGGTAATCCCTAAGCACTCATCTCAAAGGGCAGGGCCTGATTCAGCACAGCTGCGCTGTATTAGGGGGGAGCACTCATCTAGGCAGAATAAAGGTAGAGTTTATTCTACAGAGAATCAGCTTGAGCTTGATCATCTTCATCATCAGGAGGATCATCAGAAGCAGAAGCCAAACCGGACGGACAGAGAGGGAAAGAAACCCTTTGGAAGAAAGAGGAGAAAAGCCTTTGAGAGGTCTAGAAGAGTCCAGAGCAGTACGTATACTGGGAGGCATTCCAAGGGCCAGCATACACCATTGGACTGGGGAAAGCCCGAGGAATGGTGCTGCAGAGCTAGGAATCTCCAGACGGTACCTGTGAGAGAGACGGCTGCACGTGGAAGGGACCCTAAGACCCGTGCCAGAAGGTATGTGAAGAGAGATCCAGTGTCCAGGGATCTGGATTGGAAGGCTGGACATAAGAACTGGACTACATACTGGCCAGGCTATATAGAGAGGAACTCTAACAGCAATGGAAGCTCAGGTATGAACACTGATCTATGCCCTAGCTATAACCTTGAAAGACAGCAGGGAAACAAGTATTCTCCTGAAAGTGCTCCATTGGGAGATTCATCTGTGCCAATCCATGATATTGAACCCATGCTTGTTGAAGAAGAGGGGGTGATAGCAGATGAAGAATCTGTTTACATGGACTGCTCTCTGTCTAAACTCCTTTGGTGATTTTCTGTTATAAAGTACAGCAACCATCACAAAGAAATACAAACTTGTTCTTTAATCTACTCAGAAAAGCTCCTGAGTAGGATTTTTAGCCACGCAGTAGAAAGCAAGCCAGCTAAGGGGTTTCAGCTGGATAACTGCTAGCAATTGAGCCTTACCTAATTGCTTGTGAGCTCTGTGAGAATCACTTCTGAATCTATGTGGGAAGATATAAGAAGTTAACCTGAAAAGAACAGTTTTTCTCTTCTTTGTGGCTTTTGTTTGTTGTTTGATACATGCTAAGAGAATATTAGCTAAAGCCTACAGAAAAGACCAGTTTGTTACCAACCAGGTCTTATTTCTTTTGCTTTGATTGCCTGACAGTTCAAATGTTGTTTTCCTGATTTTGTTTTTTTCAAGTTTAACACTGAAAGCAAGTAACCTGATTTATGTGCTACCAAGCATATCTGTGTTGGGAGAAATAACCCCATAAATAAATATCTTATTGGCTTTACCCAAAAGCACAACTAATTATTGTGAGCAGCTGTGTCTGGTGTGAATGAACTGCATTGCCCACAATCCCTTGCAAATCATATAGATATATGCACTTGCCAAGACTATGAAGATTCTCACCCAGGCAGCCGTCTGACAAACCTCATAAGAACATAAGATATGCCATACTGGGTCAGACAAAGGTCCATCAAGCCCAGTATCCTGTTTCCAACAGTGGCCAATCTAGGTCATACGTACCTAGCAGTATCCCCAAAAGACACAGGTTCCTCAAGGCTTGTATTGGCTCAGTGTATTGCAGTGATATCCTGGGTCTCTTTTAATAATGGTCTATAGACCTTTCCTCCAGTAGCTTGTCCAAACCTTTTTTAAACCCAGCTACACTAATAGCTTTTAATACATCCTCCAGTAACAAATTCCAGCGTTTGATTACACGTTGAGTGAAAAAATATTTTCTCCTATTAGTCTTAAATAGGTTACCCTGTAGCTTCATTGCATGTCCCCTAGTCTTTCTATATTTTGATAACGTAAACACTCTATCTACGTTTACCCGTTCCACTCTATTTATTAATTTATAGACCTCTATCATATCTCCCCTCAGCCATCTCTTTTCCAGGTTGAAGAGCCCTAACCTTTTTAGCCTCTTTTCATAAGAGTGTCCATCCATCCCCTTACCATTTTGGTGGCTCTTCTCTGTATCTTTTCTAATAATGCTATTTTTCTAATAACGCTATTTTTAAGATATGGCAACCAGAATTGGACACAGTATTCAAGGTGCGGTTGCACCATGGAACAATACAGAGGCATTATAATACCCTTTGTTTTATTTTCCATTCCTTTGCATATGATACCTAGCAGTCTATTTGCTCTCTTGGTCGCCGCTGCACACTGGGCAGAGGGTTTCAACATGGTATCCACGATGATGCCTAAATCTCTTTCCTGGGTGTTGGTTCCCAATGTGGAACCTTGCATCATGTACCCATAGTCTGAGTTGTTCTTTCCTAGGTGCATAACTTTGCAGTTGTCCACATTAAATTTCATCTGCCATTTGGATGCCCAGTCTTCCAATTTATCAAGATCCTCTTGAAATTTTCCACAATCCTCTTGGGTTTTAACAACTTTAAACAGTTTTGTGTCATCTGCAAATTTGATAACCTCACTCATTATTCCCTTTTCCAGGTCATTTATGAATATGTCAAAAAGCAGCGTACCCAGCACAGATCTCTGGGGTACTCCACTATTCACCTTTTTCCATTGGGAAAATTGGCCATTTAGCCCCACCCTCTGCTTTCTATCTTTTAACCAGTTCCTGATCCACAATAGTACACTGCGTCCTATCCATGACTTTTTAGTTTTGGCTAAAGTCTCTGATGAGGGACCTTGTCAAAGGCTTTCTGAAAGTCCAGATACTCACCTTTGTCTACCTGTTTATTCACACCTTCAAAAAAACAACAGATTAGTAAGACAAGATCTTCCTTGTCTAAAGCCATGTTGGCTGTCTCCTATTAAGCCATGACTATCTAGGTGATGAGTAATTTTGTTCTTTATTATGGTTTCTACCATTTTTCCCGGTATTGACGTCAGGCTCACCGGTCTGTAGTTTCCTGGATCACCCCTGGACCCTTTTTAAAAATTGGCATTACATTGGCGATCCTCCAATCTTCAAGTATTACAGATGATTTTAATGATTGTAGACCTGCTATTAGCAATCTGTGAACTATCTCATATTTCAGTTCTTTCAACACCCTTGGATGTATACTATCCGGTCCAGATGATTTTCTACTCTTCAATTTATCAAATAGTTGTAATACATCTTCCCGCTTTATTGATATTTCTTTCAATTCTTCAATTCTTCCGTTTCCGACATGCTGTCTACTCTCCATCTCGCACACTTCTTCTCCTTCTGTCCTCTGATGACATTAATCCCAACCCTGGTCCCCCTTCACTTCTCTTTCACTCCCATATTAATTCCTCTCTCCACCACCATAATCTCTTCTACATCTCTCTCCTTTCCCCTTCTCTCTCCTTTCTCATGTGCTTTATGGAATGCTCATTCCATTTCTACTAAACTTCTCTTTACCCATGATCTCTTTATCTCTCGCGCTTTCCATCTTCTCAATCTTACTGAAATATGGCTCCTCCCTGATGACACTGCTTCGGTTGCTGCCCTCTGTCACTGCGGTTATCATTTCTCCCACTCTCCTCATCCCAATGGCCGTGGTGGTGGTGTTGGGTTTCTACTTTCTCCTTCTTGCCAATTTCAACCCCTCCTTCTCCTTCTCCCTCAATCTCATTCCATTCCCTCCTTTGAAGTCCATTCCATCCAATGAGTTCCTTGAGAATGGTCCATAAACCATTATTAAAGAGGACCCAGGTAATCCACTACTTTCCCCAATACAGGCATTATGGAACTTGTGTGTCTTTTTGGGAAACTGCTAGATACTTGTGACCTGGATTGGCCACTGTTGGAAACAGGATACTGGGTTTGATGGACCTTGGGCTGACCCAGTATGGCATTTCTTATGTTCTTTTGTCTTTTTAATTCCCTACCTCTCCAGATCGCTGTCATCTATAGACGCACTGACAAGTCCACTTCTACCTTCCTTGCTGATTTTGACTCTTGCATCTCTTTATTCCTGGATTCTTCTTCCCCCCTCCCTTATTCTTGGTGGCTTTAATTTTCATATTGATAACCCTTGTGACCCTTATGCATCTAAGCTCCTTTTCCTTAAGTGAAGCAGGTAGGTGCACAGGTGGTGTTCTCTTCAATCCTCCCTGTTGAGGGTAAAGGCCAAGGCAAAGAGGCTCGCATCCTGGAGATGAATGCATGGCTGCGTGGATGGTGTCTTCGAGAGCGTTTTGGTTTCCTAGACCATGGGATGTTGTTCCAAGGGTTGCAGAGCAGAGATGGCATCCATCTGTCCAAGAAAGGTCAACGCATCATTGGTAGTAGACTGGCTAATCTACTGAAGAGGACTTTAAACTAGATTCGTTGGGGATGGGTGAAGAAAGCCCCCAGGTAAGTGAAAGCCCCCAGGTAGGTGATACATTAAATACCTTTATGGAAATGGGTAACAGGGGTAACATATGGAAAGCAGTGTGTATTAATGCCCGTAGCATGGGAAATAAGATCCCTGAAGTTGAAGCTTTGGTGGGAGTGGCTGACTTGGATTTAGTGGCAGTTACAGAAACATGGTTCACAGAAAACCATGACTGGGATGTAACTATACCTGGCTATACTTTATTCAGAAAGGACAGGGTAGGAAGAAGGGGAGGAGGAGTGGCACTATATGTAAAAACTACTATTAAAGCTTTGGAATTACAGAGCTTAAAAGGGAGAGAGGAGGCATTGTGGGTTAAACTAGAAAGAGGGAAAGAGAAATCTATTTGCATTGGTGTGATATACAGACCTCCCTCACAAGAGGAAGAGGTGGACAGAGAGTTAATTGAAGACATACGCAGCATTGCTAGGAAAGGGGAAGTGCTACTGCTAGGAGATTTCAATATGCCAGATGTTGATTGGCACATTCCTGCTGCAGTATCATCTAGAAGTAAGGAGATCCTGGATTCTCTACAGGGAGAACTATTCAGGCAATTGGTAACAGACCCCACACGTGAAGGGGCCATACTGGACTTGGTGCTTACCAATGGTGAAAGTGTTTCTGATGTTGTAGTGGGAGATCATTTTGCATCCAGTGATCACCAGATCGTGTGGTTCAGTATTAGGACTAGGGCTGTTAGAATCCATTGCAAGGTGAAGATCTTAGACTTTAGGAAGACTAACTTTGCGAAGATGGGCCAATACCTCAGGGAGTCGTTAGTGGGATGGGAACAGCTGGGGGATGTAGAAAAACAGTGGGCAAAACTGAAAGGGGGTATTTTAAAGGCAACCAACCTTTTTGTTAAAATGGTAAATAAAGGCAAAAGGAACAGGAGACCGCTATGGTTTTCGAAGGAAGTAGCTGAAAAAGTGAAGAAAAAGAGGGAGGCCTTCATGAAATACAAGAGATCACAGAGAGAGGAAGACAGGCATCTGTATTTCGAAAAACTTAGAGAAGCTAGCAATGTAGTCAAGAAGGCAAAGATTCAAAAGGAGGAGGAAATAGCCAATGCAATAAAATGGGGGGATAAGACATTCTTCAGATATATTAGTGAGAAGAGGAAGGGCAAAAGTGGTATTGTCAGACTCAAGGGTGCAGGGGGGGAATATGTAGAAGCTGATAAGGATAAAGCGGAATTGCTTAACAAATATTTTTGTTCTGTGTTCACCAGATGAAGAACCAGGAGCAGGACCTCAGAAAACACCCACAAATAAGAACAGAAGCGAGGGACATCTTGAACAATTTTCAGAAGACTGTGTTCGTGAGAAACTACCTCAACTTAAAGTAGACAAAGCGATGGGACCAGATGGGATACACCCTAGAATACTGAGGGAACTTGGGGACGTTCTAGCAACTCCACTGACTGACCTTTTCAATGCCTCGTTGGAGTCGGGAGTGGTGCCAAAGGACTGGAGAGAGGCTCATGTGGTGCCTTTACACAAAAGCGGAAGTAAGGATGTGGTTGAAAACTACAGGCCGGTTAGTTTAACTTCAGTGGTGAGTAAATTATTGGAAACGCTGCTGAAAGAGAAAATAGTGAGGTTTCTGGAGTCCGGCGGATTACAGGATCCGAGGCAGCATGGATTCACCAGAGGCAGGTCTTGTCAGACAAATCTGATTGATTTCTTTGACTGGGTGACCAGGGAGTTGGACCGAGGGAGAGCTCTAGATGTGGTGTATTTAGATTTCAGTAAAGCCTTTGACACTGTTCCTCACAGGCGACTTATAAACAAACTGAGCACCCTAGGGATGGACCCTAAAGTTACTGCTTGGGTTAGAAATTGGTTGGGTGGGAGGCGACAAAGAGTACAAGTAAATGGAGCTCACTCTGAGGAGAAGGATGTTACCAGTGGTGTGCCCCAGGGATCTGTCCTTGGTCCGATTCTTTTTAACATCTTTGTTAGTGATATAGCGGAAGGGCTGTCGGGTAAGGTTTGCCTCTTTGCGGATGATACCAAAATCTGCAATAGAGTAGACACCCAGGAAGGTGTAGATAACATGAGGAGGGATCTAGCTAAGCTTGAAGAATGGTCTAGAATTTGGCAGCTGGGATTTAATGTTAAAAAATGTAAGGTCATGCATTTGGGCTGCAGCAATCCAAGGGAGCAATACAGTATAGGAGGTGAAGTACTTTTGTCTACTAAAGAAGAGCGGGACCTAGGCGTGGTTGTGTCTGATGATCTTAAAGTAGCTAAACAGGTAGAAAAGGCGACGGCAAAAGCTAGAAGGATGCTTGGGTGCATACGGAGAGGAATGGCTAGCAGAAAAAAGGAGGTGATAATGCCTCTGTATAAGTCTTTGGTGCCACCTCATTTGGAGTATGGTGTGCAATTCTGGTGACCGCACCTTCAAAAGGATGTGAACAGGATGGAGTCGGTGCAGAGGGTTGCTACTAAAATGATTAATGGGCTTCATTATAAAACATATGAGGACAGACTTAAGGATCTTAATATGTACACCTTAGAGGAAAGGGGATAGAGGTGATATGATTGAGATGTTTAAATACCTCCGTGGCATAAATGTTCAGGGAGAGAGCCTCTTTCAATTGAAAGCAAATTCTGCTACGAGGGGAGATGGGATGAGGGTGAAGGGAGATAGATTCAGGAGTGATATGTGGAAATATTTCTTTATGGAAAAAGTAGTGGATCCGTGGAATAGTCTCCCAGTGGAGGTGGTGGAGATGAGGACAGTAACTGAATTCAAAAAAGCATGGGACCAACACAGAGGATCTCTAAAGGTAAAAAGTGGACTGTTGTAGTTGTTGTTATGGAAGGACAGACTAGATGGGCCTTGTGGTCTTTTTCTGTCATCATGTTTCTATGTTTCTACCTCCTCTTTCAACCTCCAGCTTTGCTCTTCTGCCCCCACTCATCAGCTTGGTCACTGCCTTGACCTAATTTTCTACTCTAATTGTTTACCTTCTAATTTCCATACCTCCGCTCTTCCCTTCTCGGACCATCACTTGTTAAGCTTCATTCTTCATCACTCCCCTCCTCAATCTCACCCAATCTCCTCCTATCTTTTTAGGAATCTTCATGTTATCGATTCACTGATTCTATCCACTACGGTCTCATCTCTTCTCTCTTCCACTTTGTCCTCTAAGTCTGTTGATAAAGCCATAGCTTTTCTGCTGTCATGTTTCTATTTTTCTATAGAATGGGACAAATACAGAGGATCTCTAAGGGAAAAGAGGGGACTATTGTAGTAGTCGATATGGAAGGGCAGACTAGATAGGCCATGTGGTCTTTTCTGCCATCATGTTTCTGTTTCTATAATACTGCTCTCTCCTCTGTGCTGGATACCTTTGTTCTGCCTATTCCACATCTTGTGAGGTGCACCTCACCTCAGCCCTGGTTGCCTTCAACTACCCACTACCTATGTTCCGGTGCCTGCTCAGCCAAGCACACTTGGCTCAAACCTCACTCTCTCTTTGACTTTCTTCACTTCAAATTCATGCTTTCTTCTTTCCAGTCTGCCATTTTACTTGCTAAGCAAAACTATTTCTCCATCTGATTAACGGTCTTGCCTTTAACCCTTGCTGTCTCTTTTCTACTCTCAATTCTCTTCTTAAGGCACCTTCACCTCCAATCCCTCCTCCTCTCTTTGCCCAAACCTTAGCAGACCTTTTTGATAACAAAGTTCATAAGATTACTCTTCAATTTACCACTAAATCTTCTTCACCTCCTCTTCCCCCTCTCCATTACCAACTTTTCCCCTCAACCTCTATCACCCTTTCACCCTTTTCTAAAATCTCTGTTGAGGAAACCTCTCTTCTTCTTTCCTCCTCTAAACTCACTACCTGTTCTTCTGATCCTATCCCCACCCATCTCCTTAACTCCATCTCCTCCTCCATCTCTTTCATCTCACATATTCTTAACCTTTTGCTTTCCACTACAATCTTCCCTGCAGCCTTCAAGCATGCTGTAATCACTCTTCTCTTCAAAAAACCCCTCACTTGACCCTACTTGTCCTTCTATGACTCAAAATTCTTGAACATGCAATTCTCTGCCACTGTCTTGAATTTCTCTCCTCTGAAGTCCTCCTTGATCCACTTCAATCTGCTTTTTATCCATTTCATTCTACTGAAATGGCTCTTGCCAAAGTTTCCAGTGATCTATTCTTTGCTAAGTCCAAATGCCTTTACTCAGTTCTCATTCTTCTCAATCTTTCTGCTGCTTTTGATACTGTTGACCACCTCCTTCTCCCTGACACTTTATCCTCTCTTGGTTTTAGAGGCCCTATACTGTCTTGGTTCTCTTCTTATCTCTCCATTCACTCTTTCAATGTTTGTTCTGGAGGTTCCTCCTCTACTGCCATCCCTCTCTCAATTGGTGTACCCCAAGAGTCTGTTCTGGGCCCTCTTCTTTTTTCTCTCTATACCCAGTCCCTTGGTGCCCCCATCTCGTCCCATAGCTTTTAGTATCATTTGTATGCTGATGACTCTCAAATCTATCTAGCTACACCTGACATCTCTCCTTCGCTACAAACTCATATCTCTACTTGCTTATCTGACATCACCGCCTGGATGTCTCACCGCCACCTGAAAATGAATATGGCTAAAACTGAACTTCTTATTTTTCCGCCTAAACCTTCTTTCCCCCTTCCTCCTTTCTCTATCACTGTTGACAACACTCTTCTTCCTGTTTCCTCAGCCCGCAACCTTGTGGTCTTCTTTGACTCCTTCTTTTCCTTCTCCACACATATTCAACATATAGCTAAAACCTATTGTTTCTTTCTCTACAACATTAACAAAATTCATCCCTTCCTCTCTGAATACACTACTAAGGCTCTTGTCCACGCTTTATTCACCTCCCGTCTTGACTATTGCGTTCTCCTCCTTGCTGGTCTCCCTCAGTGTCATCTCTCTCCTCTTCAGTCTATCCAGAACTCTGCTATGTAGCTAATCTTGCTAGTGGTTGGGGCAAGGTACTTCAGGCCGGAAGGTCGGGGGTTCAAATCCCACTAGAGGACAGCAACCTTGGGACGGAAGGACTGGGGTTTCTAGTCCCACAGATGCTCCTTGTGGTCTTGGGCAAGCCACTTAACCCTCCATTGCCCATGTTCCCTGTAAGTATTAGTGTATGTGTCTCATATCCCCGCGTGTTAAATGTATCCCCCAATTGTGTTGTGACCGCTTTGATTGAAGGATAAGGCGGTATACAAAACTGTCTAAATAAATAAAATAAAATAAATCTTCCGCCCGCCCCAATACACTCATATAACCCCTCTTGTAAAATCACTTCACTGGCTTCCCTTCCATTTCTGAATCCAATTCAAACTTCTCCTTCTAACATATAAATGCACTCCCTCTACTGTCCCTCATTACCTTTCCTCTCTTCTCTCTCCCTACACCCCTCCTTGTGAACTGCATTCCTCCTCTGGCTTTCCTCCAAAAAGGTTGTAAGATTAGTCATGGAAGGAACTATCTCATCCAGCTCACCCTCCACAGAGTTAACTTTCTTAGAGCCTGAGGGGATATAATAAATCTGTGCAACCTCAATAGATCTGATATGGCTAATATTTCCTTAAGATATTTATCCAGAAGAATTTTAGGGGACAAAAGAGAAGATTGAGGGAAGTTCAAAAAACGCAAATTACAAACTCGCAAAGAATTCTCAAGAGCTTCCATTTTAGAATGTAAAATCAAAGAATCCTTAATCCCAACCACATTAATTGTCTGAAGTGGAAGAACCTGAGATTCCAATTTAGCAACAGCCACATCGATCAAGGAAACTTTCTCATCGAGTTGCTGTAAAGATACAGCAGCTTCTTGAGAAAATGTACATAAAGAACTAACAGCTAAAGACACCTTAGTATCAATACATTCAAAGCCCCCCAAAGATCTTTTAAAGCAACTTCTGCATCCGGGAGCAGGACTGGAAGTTCAAAAGAACCTTCCAGTGCTGCAAGTTGAACAGGAGCTGGCAAAGTAATTACAAACTTATCCTTTTTATCTGACTTGGATAACTCCCCTGAAATAGCGACTCTACCTAAGACAGGGCAAGGTGGGGGAGATCTCCCACCGGGGCTCAAAGAAGCACCCTCAGGAGAGGACTGTGCCAAAGGTCAGAGGGCCGACCTGTTTAAAATCTCCAGAATCGGCAGCCTGGGGCTTACTCTGTACTTTAGTTTCCTTTTACCCATCGTAAAACAGGGGTAAAAAAAAACAGTTAACAGAAACTTTCAATTAAAGCAGAGGAAAGTACCATACATAAGCAAACCTTATCATTCTGCCCTCAGTTCCTTGATGGTATACGCGGCAAAAAAACGCCACAGCAGCATCGCAGTGATGTTGAAGAACCTGCCCCTTTAGACATGTCCCTTCAGAAGCGCTCCCCCCCTCCCAGTCGCACTCCGCAGTCACGGAGAAAAGGAAAAACACACTTATAGCACGAAAAGCCCCACCAGGAGCAAGCTGCCTCGGGCGTGCCTGCCCGATGGAAGCAGGGCAACTGCAGCATCAGCAGCAACAGGTACAGTCCCGGCAGTCCCACGGCCCGATAGACAGGGCCTAGCACATCTCCTCTCACTCCTGCAATCAGACTCCAGCAACAGAATACCTGAGAGATGGTTTTATATCCTCAGAAGCCCCACCAGGAGCAGGCTGCCCCGGGCGTGCCTGCCCGATAGAAGCAAGGCAACAGCAGCGTCAGCAGCAAAAGGTACAGTCCCGGCAGTCCCACGGCCCGATAGACAGGGCCCAGCACATCTCCTCTCACTCCTGCAATCAGACTCCCTCCTCTGGCTTTCCTCTCTCTATGCCCTTTTCTTCTTCTGCAAACTCCAGACTTCAATCTGTTCCATGCATAAGGAGCTGCGAGATGAAAAAACTTCCTCTATCTTTACGTCAAGTCTCTTCTCTCCCCCTCTTCAAATCCATGTTAAAGACTTACTTCTATGAGGCCGCATTTGGATCCTAATCCCTTGTTCTCCTTGTGTCTCCTTTCCTATTTGAACCCCCTTTTTTCTCTTGTATTGTTCTGTCTGTCTTGATTAGATTGTAAACTTTACGAACAGGGACTGTCTTCTTTATATGTTTGTACAGCGTTGTGTATGCCTTGTAGCACTATATAAATGATTAATAGTAATAGTAATAGTGTTGGTGCAGAGGTTGGCTACTAAAATGGACAGTGGTATTCATTATTATCTATAAGGGGACAGACTTAGAGATCTCAACATGTATATGTTAGAGGGAAGGCAGGATAGGGGAGATTTGATAGAGACATTTAAATACCTCCTTGGCATAAATGCACAAGAGGAGAGCATCTTTTGATTGAAAGCAAGCTCTGCTACGAGGGGACATAGGATGAGGGTGAAAGGGAGTAATATGCAGAAATATTTCTTTACGGAAATTGTGGTTGATGAGTGGAATAGTCTCCCAGTAAAGGTAGTAGAGATGAGAACAGTATCTGAATTCAATAAAGCATGGGACAAACACTGAAGATGTCTAAAGGAAAAAAGGGGACTGTTGATATGGAAGGGCAGACTAGATAGGCCATATGATACGGCCTGTCTTCAAGGGTTCAAAATTGTGTTCTACAGACCCAAAATCTTATCAACCTATTTCAAGTCTTCCATTTTTATCAAACGTTATTGAAAAGGCTGTACAAAGGCAACTACAAGACCACATTGACTTGCATGTGCCATTAGATCCTCAACAGCATGGATTTAAACTGATGCACAATGTAGAAACTCTTCTAACAGTTCTGTTTGATAAGTTATTGAAGGGTCTGGATAATATAAAAAATGGATTCCTGCTTGTATTTATAGATATTTCAGCTGCATTTAACACAGTTTCACATTCAGTATTACTAAATAGATTACACGAGACTGGAATATAACAACACTTTAAAATGGTTTACATCGTATTTAACCAACAGAACACAAGAAGTCAAAGGAGACAACGGAAATTCTTTGCAGTTCACCATAAGCCAAGGAATACCACAAGGTTCATCACTATTATCTATTTTATTTAACATATACATTCAGCCGATCTGTATCATTATTATCAAACGACATATGTTAAATTATTATATTTATGCTGATGATATTATGCTATATGTCCCAATTGATTCACTTTCACCGGACGTAACCTCCATGGTCCATTACCTTGAAGATCTAAATAATTGGCTCACAGATCACAATTTCAAGATCAATTTAAAAAAAAACTGAAGCAATGGCGTATCTAGAAATCCTAATTTTATTCCACTCCAATCACTCAACAATCTAAATCACACAATTCCAATAAAAGATGAGGGCAAATATTTAGGTATCACCTTAGATAAGAATTTAAACCTGCTCTCACACATAAATAAAACTGCTGCAAAAGCTTACCAATGAGCTTACAGTTCACCACAGCACCCTCTCAAACCGTCTTGCCTCTATAGGTATAGCAGGGACCCCCCTAAAATGGTTTGCATCATATATATCCAATAGGATGCAACAAGTTCAGTTCAACAATGATAAAGCTGATGCCTTCCCCCAAACCCAGGGGATTCCTCAAGGGTCTGCCTTATCATCTCTCTTATTTAATTTGTATATAAAACCGATCTGCGAGATCTTTCAGAAGCGCAACATCAATTACCACATCTATGCTGACGATGTGATGCTGTATACGCACCTTGACATAACACAACCGGATTTCACTCCACTAGAAGAATGCCTTGACATGCTCCAATCATGGCTTCAACAAAACAACATGTCAATAAACCACAAGAAAACAGAGGTCATGTTTATCTCCAAGAAAACCAACTTCATTCCGCCCACCACAGTCACCCTTAACAAAAACATATATCATACGAAACCTGCAATAAAATATCTAGGAGTCCTACTAGACTGCAACCTTAGGATGGATAAACACCTCCGAACAATAAACCGAGCCATTTTTTACAAACTGAAAGTTCTGCAACCACTTCGCAATATCCTCGAAAAATCTGACTTTAGGACTGTTGCACAAGCTCTCATCATTCCCCACCTGGACTACTGCAACGCCATTCTGCAAGGGCTTCCGAAGAACACCCTAAACATCTTGCAAATGGCTCAAAATGTTGCTGCAAGAGTCATCATGGAAAAGAAAGTCACAGACCACATAACCCCAGTACTAATGGAACTGCATTGGCTCCCGGTGGCCGCTCGCATCATTTTCAAACTTCTCATAACAACGTTTAAACTCATCCATAACATCGCACCATCCTACCTCGATAACCTAATCGCTATTCAACCACACAACAGGAACAGAAGAACCATAAATCTCAACGCTGTCTGTGTTTCGACAAGCATAAGAACCGTCAAAGCAGAAACAAGCAATAGGGCATTCACATATACAGCACCAATCCACTGGAACCAGCTCCCACATGAGTTGAGACTCACAAACAACTTGAGTGAATTTAGAAGGAAACTCAAAACCCATTTATTTCAGACTCACTACAACCTGACCTAAGTGCGATACTCTACCTCAACCAGATGGCTTTTGCCTGCCACGGCGGCATTTGAAATACTGGCATGTAATCATGTATAAATTGTATATTTTGGACCCCTCCCACGCTCTTGCAATCAAATGTATACCCAGATCTGTGTGCCCCAACCAAATGTATATTGTATCCCATTGATTCTCCTGTTTTATGTAAATCATTGCCTAATCGAAATGTAAATCTATAAAATCACTGTATTGTACGATACATTATGATTCTGTAAAGTAAACCACTGCTGATCGTAGGAAGCAGCGGTATACAAATGTTTACTAAATAAAATAAAATAAATAAATAAGTAAATGACTAAAGCTTATTAGGAGACTTAAGCCAATACTTAGTCATTTTCGAACTGTTTGTCAGGCAATCATCATGCCAATTCTGGACTATGGTAATTCATTATATCAGGGACTACCTAAACAGGCTATTTATCCACTCCAGCTAGTACAGAATACTACAGCCCGTATTATTACTGGTACAGCAAAGAACGAGCATATTACACCTATACTACAAAAAATGCATTGGCTACCAATAGTTGTTCGGGCAAGGTTTAAAACCATTATAAATATTTTCAAGATCCTTAACCAATGCACAGCAGATGTTCTCCATTCCTTGTTAATTAAAGACAGAAACAACTGCCCCAGGAGATCAAGCAGTAACAATAAATTACGTACACCAATAGGGTTTCAAAAAACAAAACAATTTACCTCTTCCAGAGCTTTATCTTTTTCAGCACCAGCCCTTTCGAACTCACTCCCGGATAATTTACGGGCCACAAAAGACTTAAAAGACTTCCGCAAATCACTCAAAACCTACCTATTCATGGAGTATTATGATCAAACAGACTGTGAACTTCATTAATCAACGCATGATTGTAGTCACATAGAGAGTAGTTACTCACCTGTAACAGGTGTTCTCCAGGAGCAGCAGGAATCAGTCCTCACATATGGGTGACATCGACGTTGATGGAGCCCTTGCGGAGCATTTCCCCAGCTTTCCAAGAAAGCCTTTGGGAATGCAGGCATGCATGTGCGGTTCCCTTCCCGCCTAAAGGTGCCATCTTGCTCAGTCAAATGACATAGCTAAAAACAGCACACAAAAATGTAAAAATAAACTATGTACAACTGCAACTCCCAGGGGAGGAGGGAGGGTTGTGAGGACTGATTCCTGCTCCTCCTGGAGAACACCTGTTACAGGTGAGTAACTACTCTTTCTCTAGGACCAAGCAGGAAGTCAGTCCTCACATATGGGTGACTCCCTAGCTCTGGGCTACCAAGGAATCCAGGCTGAACAAGAGAACTCCCTCTAGTCCCAGCATCAAAGAAAGGCTTTTCACTGACAGAACCTCCACCGGCTGCCCAACTGAGGGCAGGAAGGCAGGAGTTGCCTAAACCTCAAAGAGATTCCGGAGTACTGCCTGGCCAAAAGCACTGTCCCTACCTGATTCCCTCTCCAGACAGTAATGGGCCGCAAAAGTCTGGCTTGAGGACCAAGTTGCAGCCCTGCAGATGTCCACCAACGGTACAGAGCGGAGGTGAACCACTGAGGCAGCCATTGCCCTGACACGATGGGCCGTGACCTGACCCTGCAAGGGAAGGTCAGCCGCCCTGTAAGCCCAGTTGATACAGTCAGCTACCCAGGTGGACAAGATACGCTTGGACACAGCTAACCCCAAATTATTAGGGTCAAAAGATATGAAGAGCTGAGTAGCCCTTCTATGCCCCTGCGTACGGTCAAGGTAGAAGGATAAGGCCCTCCAACAGTCCAGGGTATGCAGAACTGCTTCAGCCTGGCTTGCATGAGGCCTAGGGAAGAATGCTGGAAGAACCACCTCTTGGTTAAGGTGGAAGGAGGAGACAACTTTTGGGAGGAACTTTGGATGAGTCCTAAGGACTACCCTGTTCCTATAGAAGCGGGTGTAAGGCGTGTCACAGACCAGGGCCTGAAGCTCACTCACTCTCCTGGCCGAGGTTAGGGCTATCAAGAAGAGTGTCTTCCAGGACAGGAAGCGTAGAGGGCAAGTAGCCATCAGCTCAAAAGGTGGGCGAGTCAGTTGCTGCAAGACCACATTCAGCTCCCACTCAGGAGCAGGAGTACGGATTAGAGGCTTGAGCAAAAGCAAGCCCCTGAGAAACCGGGACACCATGGGGTGAACCGACAGAGAATGTCCCTCCACCAGTGAGTGGTGAGCTGCTAGAGCTGAGAGGTGGACCCGAACAGAATTGGACTTAAGCCCATGATTTGATAAGTGCAGTAAGTACTGAAGCACTACTGGTACCGTACAGTAGAAAGGATCCTCTGTACGCAGCTGACACCACACAGAAAACCTTTTCCATTTGAGAGCATAGGTTTTCCTAGTAGACTGTTTCCTAGAGGCTAGGACAACCTCCTCAACTTCCTGAGGTAGGCCCCAGGGAGCCAAAACTACCCTTGCAGCCTCCAGGCCATCAAATTGAGAGCTTTGAGATTGGGGTGCAGAAGGGAACCCTGATCCTGAGAGAGAAGGTCGGGTTGCAACCCCAGAGGCAGTGGAGGATCCACTGCCAGCTGAAGCAGAAGTGGGAACCAAGGCTGTCTCAGCCACCTGGGAGCTACCAGCAGGACCGAGGCCTTGTCCTGAAGAATCTTGAAGAGAGTTTGGGCCACCAAGGGCGTGGGAGGAAACGCATACAGGAGGCCCTGAGACCATGGAATCAAAAGCATGTGCAGCTATACGCAGAGGATGCGGTTGCCTGGAGCAGAACTTTGGCAGCTGTTTGTTCAGGGGACTGGCAAACAGATCTATGGATGGAAGTCCCCATTTCAGGAAAATCTTCTGAACCACCAAAGGATGGAAATTTTGAGTTTATTAAACAAGCAACAAAATACATACAAAAAGTAGAAACAATCACCCCAACCAAGTCCCACACCCCCCCAACACCCCCACCCCCGACATAGCACAAAACAAAGATCACACCCCCCCCGTGACCCACCTCCCCAAACCCACCACCAAACCCAGCAATCAACACACGTGCCCTCCTCCCAACAACAACCCCCAACAAGTCCTTGTCGATGTCCGTGTCCCCTCCCCCCCCTCAGTCCAATGTCCATGCCCTACCCAACCTCCCCCTGCAAGAACACCCCAGCATAGTCCACACATTGCATCTTGCAATCCCTGAACCCCTGCCCCGCACAACACCCCCACCAGTCCAAATGTCCAGTCTGTCTGACTCTCAGACTCCCCCTCCCCACCCATCCAGAAAATAAACCCCCTATCCCTATCCCTCCCCCTTCAGACCCATCCCATCCAGACAAACACTTCAAAGACAAACCTCCCCCCCCCCCCCCCCCCAAACCAAATGAAAACATAAGGGCCCCCTTAGCCCATCCCCAACACAATCCCATCAAAACAAATCATAAGTAATCATACAAATCAAATCAAATAGCGAAATACAAAGGAAATACAGAACCCTTGTACTGCCCTGCCCTTCAGACAACGGAGCGGGATGCCCAGAAAACAAAAAGAACAGACAAACACGGAAAACAAAAATATTGGGATGGCCACCCTCTAAGAAGAAAGGGAAAGCGGACAACCGGTCAAAAACCCCCTTATGGAGCCCCAGCTCACCCCCCCCCCTCCCCTCCCGGGAGGAAACCATCCCAAAATCATAAAGAGAAGGACAACCCCAGGGAAGGGAAAACTAACCCCTCCGATCACACCCCTCCCCCCAGGGAACAACAAACCAAAACAAAATCCTCACAGTCCTACAGGGACGAAAACCCCAGGGAACCCCTCCCCCTCACGGGGGGCGAAGGGTGAGGTGACGCCACAGACGCTCCCAACGATGAGCCTCCACCACCCTCCTTTCACGTTGCGCCATGCTGGACACTTCCTCCAGAATGTCCCGCACCACCTCGTCGAGGGGCAGGACCAACCCCCGGGTCGAGACATGACAGCGCGCTTGCCACAGGTGGTAGCGTACCACGGCCGTGACGAGGTAGAGGGTCCCGGAGTCCTGCCTTAGAGGAAAGGACCAGGCCCCGTACACCCACTCCGCATACGTGAGGAGGGAAAGGTCGCGCAGGTGAAGAGCAGCGGACACCAACCGGCAGGCCTCCACGTTAAAGGGGCACTGCCAGAGGAAATGGTCCATGGTCTCCGCCTGCCCCTCACACCCGGCCCTCGGACAGACCCGCTCGGCCTGTGACCTGTACTTGAGGTTGTCCCTCACGTACAAACGCCCGTGGAAAGACAACCAGGCTACATCCCGAACCTTCTTCGGTAGCCGAGGGGAGTTCAACAGCCGAAGGCCCCGCTGCATCACATCCGCCGGACAGTCCCGCAGGGCCCACCGTGGTTGATAGTGAGAGGTGAGAACCATCCGGTATAAGCCTTTCCGCCCCAAGGACTGGGCGAGCGGGTCGGTCACCCCCCACTGCCGAATGAGCCCCACCATCACGAATACGTACGATGGGGCCTGTTCCCCTCTCCGGCGCACACGTGGGACCGAGGACGCCCCCTCCCACTGCTCCCAGAAGCGGGAGAACCATTCCCGATAGGAGGCCACCCACCAAACCCCACCCCCTTCCCTCATCCTACCTAAGTGAAACGCCATAGACAAGACTGACAGGAAAACAAGGGGGTGCAACATACCCAAACCACCCTCTGCCCGATCCAGGCAGACGATGTTGCGCTGGACAGGGTTCAAGCGGTTACCCCACAGAAAACAGAAAAAGACGGCACAGACAGACGCCTGACGGGACAACGGAAGGACGAAAACCGTGGCTACGTGCAGAAAGAGAGGAAGCAGAAACGTCCCGAGGAGTTTGATCTTCTCCTCGTACGTACACCTCCACCCCCTCCACCGCAGCACCCGACACCGTGCAGTCTCGAGACAACGGTCCCAATTGGACTCCGCACAGTCCTCCGACCCGAAGACGAGGCCCAAAACGCGGACCTCCCCCACGGGAGGAGGAAAGGGGGCGCAGGAAGGCGGGGAGGCCTCCGAGGAGCCCAACCACAGCGTCTGGCACTTGCTGTGGTTTACAACAGAATGGGCTACCTCCGAGTACTCCTCCACGGCCTCTCGCAGGGCCTCTACCCCATCAGTGCCGTCCACGTAAACTGAGATGTCGTCAGCGTAAGCAACGACGGACACCGGGGGCGCACCGGGCGCCTCCAGGCCCCGCAACCCACCTGAGGACAATCTCCGGAGGAAGGGGTCGAGGGAGAAAACATACAGCAGGGGGCTCAAAGGGCACCCCTGCCGCACCCCCGAGGCGACACCAAAAGGCCGTCCGAGCCACCCGTTAATAAACGGGAAGCTCACCCCCCCTCGGTACAGCGCCTGCACGACGAAGAGGAAACCTGCGGGGAGGCCGAAGTGCTGGAGCACCACCCACAGGTACCGGTGACTGACTCGATCAAAGGCTTTGGACTGATCCAAGGAGACCAACCAGTGGTCCCGTTGGAGCGACCGGCCTCTTTCCACCATCTCCCGGACTGTGGCGACAGCGTCCAGAACCCCTCTCCCCCGAACGGAACAATACTGGGAAGGGGACAGCAAATCGCCCGACACCTCCACCAGTCGGTTGGCCAAACACTTGGCCAGGATCTTCCGGTCCGCGTTCAGAAGAGAGAGCGGCCGCCAGAAGTCCAAGGAGCTATCGTCCTTCCCCTTGGAGAGCAGCAGCAGGACAGACTCGCGAAATGACCGCGGGAGATACCCCGTGTCCATGATCTCCTGAAACAGGGAGGTCAGGAAGGGGGCCAGCTGGGCAATGAAGGTGCGATAGAACTCCACAGGGAGCCCATCGCGCCCAGGCACCTTCCCCAACGGCATAGCACGAATCGCCCTCTCCACCTCCACCTGCTGAATCGGTGCAGCGAGTGCATCAACCTGTGCCTGGACCACAGCCGAATACACCGGGGGAAGGCCCAGGTACGTTCGGATATGGGTGAGGTCCACGGGGCGATCCCCAAACAGGTCCGAGAAGTATTCCCCCACCATCCGCAAAAGGTCCTCCTGGGAGGTATGAATGGTACCGTCCTCGCCCCGCAGGGCCATGACCTCCCGACGCTGAACCCTCTCCCTGCAAGTCCGGAAAGGGTCTGGAGTGGCGCCCCCACTGGCCGCCCCCTCGAAGCATAGGGAGGCATGGCGATCGTAAAGCAGGCCACGGAGCTGGACGCGCACCTCTTCAACCTCCTCCCGCGCTGCCCCTCGGGATACCAAACGATCCAGCGACCTCCGGAGGACAGTGTAGGTGAGGTAGCGGGATCGAGCCATGGAGGTACCCCGGGAGCGGAAGAGTTGTCGGGCACGCGTCTTCACCTCATCCCACCAGGCGCCACGGGAAGGAAAAACACTCAGCAGGGTCTCCTGGTCTGCGAGAAAGGCCAAGAACTCCTGGACCACCTCTGATGTTGCCAACAACTGCACATTCAGTCGCCACAGGCCAGGACCCCTGCTAAGCTCCTCGTGGTTGGCCAGGAAGGACACAGAGAGGACGCGGTGGTCCGAAAAGTCAACCGCCTGCAACTGCGGAGGGGAACACTCCACCCGGGCACTCACATATATCCGATCGATACGACTCCTGCAGGTCCCATGGTAGTAGGTGAACCCCGGCGACCTAGGAAAAGCCCGGTGGAAAACATCCACGAGGTCAGCCGTCCGGGTCATCTCGGCCAAAAAGAGGCCCTCGTAACTGGGTGGGCAACGCTCCCCACCTCGGTCCTGCAAAAAGGTGGTGGTGTTGAAATCCCCGGCAAGGACCACCAAACGGGAGGTGTGTAAGTAGGGGCGGATGACCCCAAACAGGGTCTTCCGCCCCAACTTAGACTGGGGCCCGTAAACCACCACGAAACGAAACCGATGGGGCCCGCAGTAGCCGTCTAAAAGCAAGCACCGGCCCTGCTCCAGTTCCCACACGTACTGCACCTGAAATCGGTTAGACGTGAACAAAACCGCCACTCCTGCGTAGGGCTGTGCCGCAAGGGACCAGTACGAAGGGCCCCACCTCCACTCTCGCTTTGCCCGATGAAGGCTAGCGAGCGAGGTGAGTCTGGTCTCCTGCAAGAAGATGACATCCAGCCCGCTCGTAGAAAGAAAATCATAGGCCATAGCCCGCGCCTGGTCTGAGAAAATGCTGGCCACGTTGATGGTGGCGCACGAGAACGCAGGAGTGCACGCCATGCCTATTTCGAGTGCAGTGACCCTTTCCTCCTCTTCTCACCAACCCCGGGATCCCCAGAATCCCGCTTGCAGGACAGGCCTGCGAGCTCAAACAACTCCTCCTGGTCCACATCGACCACCTCGAGGATCTCCTCCTCCTCCCGCTCGACCCTGTCACCCCAGGAGGTGCTGGCGCCCCCGGGACCACCAGGCAAAGCTGTCGCGAGGGGCAGGCCCAGCCCCTACCGGAGGAGGAGGTACCAACGGGTCAGGGGTCGGAGGAATGACCTCCTCCGTGGGGTCCACCACCTGTGCAGCCCCCCCTCCCCGGACAAAGACTGAGACAATACGACAGTGCCCACCCCCGCGGGGGAGGCCAGGGCGGCTGGGTCAGCAGGGGGCTCCTGCGAAGGCCCCGAACCCAACTGCGGGGGTACAAGGCCATCCTCCCTCACCCGTCGGGCGCCAGTATCCCCCTTGATTGGAGGACCCTGACTGCGGCGCGCCTTCTGCACCTTTGAAGGTCGCCGCTGAGGAAGAGGGGCCGCCCCCGCCGCCAACCGCTCCGAGCGCCGCACAGGAAGCCCTGCCTCCACAGGCATGCCCTCATCCACCTCAGCCGCATCAGTAGCCAAGAAGACGAAACGGTTAACGTCCAACACGGGCTCTACTTCCAACAATGGGGAGGTCTCCCGCTTCTTCCTCTTGGACTTGCCACCCTTGGAAGGGACCGTGGTCCATTCCTGAGGTGGCACCACCCGCGACCCACTATCCTGTCGTGACACATCAACCTCCACCACATCAACCCTCTCCTCCCTCCTACCCATATCCCCTCCTCCTGGTGGCTCCCTCGGTTCAATGGACTCCTCCACCCCAGGGCCCCCTGGCTCCTCCTGAGGGAGAGGGGCCTCTACAGCCTCCTCCCGCACAGGAGCCCGAGGTGGAGTGACGGCAACCCCCCCCGGTCCATTGTGTGACGCGGAGGGGCAGCGGGCAAAGGGGTGGCCCAACTCCCCGCAAAGGTTACACCAAATTAGCAAACACCCGGCCGAAGCGTGACCCCGTCCACCACAACGGGTGCAGACCTGCTCGGGACAGTTCATGCTCAAATGGCGAAATGAGCCACAGCGGTGACACTCACGGGGTTGCCCGGGGTAATAGCACAAGATGCGATCCCGACTGAGGAAACCGGCCGAGGGCACGTGCTGCACCACGTTTCCCACCTCACGCAAACGGATCCTACCCTTCCATGACCCGTCCCACACCCCTAGGGGCCCAGCGCCCTTAACCAGGGGTGCGAGGAGCACCGCATGGCGCGACAACCAAAACTGGATGTCCTGCCCTGGGAGCGACTCATTCCTGGATAGGATGGTCACAGGTACCGTCCCCTGGCGAGAGATAGGCACAACACGAAAGTCAGCCCACCCTCCCTGCCCCCTCTGCTGCTGGTATCGGTCCCAGAAAATCTCCAGCCCCCGTCTCAGCATGAAACTAACATCATATTCAATGGTGTTGTTCATGTGGATAAAGGCGTAGAGATCTCCTGGGAGAAACCCCAGCCCAAGGACCATCCTCAAGACCTGTTCCCTGGCTGGAGGGGACCCCTCCCCAGCCCATCGGATCTGCGCCACGTTGCGCCGTCGGACCTCACCCCCTACTCCCCTTTGAAACCCTCCCCCTCCCCCTCCTCCTTCCCCTCCTACGGGACCATTCCCCTGCATACCTCCCCTCCCCCCACCCTCCCCCGACGTCCCCGGAGTGGTGCCCGACCCCTTCAGAGCCTCCGCAAAGGTACGGAGGGGGGGAGCCGACCCCCCAGCCTCCATCCCCCGCCCTTCTGGACGTTCTCCTCCTTCCACCTGCGGGGGAACCTGTTGCCGGACCACAGGATCCGTGATCTCCTCACTTGGAACAACCTGAGGACTGGGTAGGGTCAGCTCCGCAAATACAGAGTCCGGGATGCTCTCCCTTCCGGATCCCTGGGTACTACCGAGAACCCCTGGATCATCCCCCGTCGCCACCGCCTGATGTTGAAATGCAGCAAAGGCCCCAGGAGGGCCCGTCGGGGTCTCCAAAGCCAATTTTAAAGCGGCACAAACCTGGTTCTCGTTAATACCCAGGGAACCGGAAAACCCCCCCAAACTTCCATCCTGCTTCTCCGACCCAGCAGAAGGCTCCTGGGTCTCGGCCACCACTACCGGGGACAAACCCCGCTCCCCTTCAATCCCGGAAGCCAGGGGAACCATCCTCTCCCTCACTCCCCCTTCTAACATCCCCTTCCTTCCATCCTGAGCAACCTCCCCCTCCTGCCCCACAACGAAACCTGTCGTCCGCTCCCCTTTTCCCTTCGCCATACTCTCCACCAACCCACCGTCCTCCACTCCCTGCATGGCCACCGCCAACAAGGCAGGACCATCTCGGGACAGCGGGGCAGATCCCTGCATAGCAAAACCCCCTAAACAGCCACCCCCCTGCCCCTCTGCCCTCTCAGGTCCTACCTGGTCGTCGGTGCCAGCCGTGGCACAGGGATCCAGAGAAGTCCGGCCGGTAGCCAAGGCTCCAGCAGGGAGGGCGGACACCCCCCTGCGAGCCAGGCTCACCTCAGCCATGCCACCAGACAGGATAGACACCGGTACATCCCGCTCCGCTGATCCAGAACTCAAAGATAGTGGCCCCCTATCTTTCCCTATCCCTTTACTCATGCCTTTCCGGCGCCAAACAGCCACCTCAGGGAAAGCCGGGCGGCCATCCCGTAACTGTTTGAGCACCGGAAAAACATCCACATTAGGGGGGGCCGAACTTTCACCCTCCCCCCCACCCAAAACCATGGTAGATTGTACAGTTCCTGGACGCTGCAGATCCAGACAGGGAATGGACAAATCAGCCACCCTCCGGATTTCCACAGACTCAGCAGGCTCAAAGGACGGGGGGCAGCCAGTCTTCAGGCTCCTGGCCACACTGAGAGAGGGCTCAGCCAAAGCAGATGAAATGCTGCTCCGCGGGATCGTAGAAGGCATCCCCGAAGCTGCTGTTGCTGAATCCAAGCCCCGACAGGAGGAAACAGCAGACAAACCCCTACTAGGCAGCACCGATTCCCCTCCGACAACAGGCCTTCCGATGGGGATCCGGTCTGCATTCCTGGAACCTTGCCGGTGCTTCAGTGACAGGAGAGGAGAAGGGGAAGTAGCAGTGACACACTTCCTGGCAAACCCGGAAGTGACCTCATGATCTTCACGGCGGCCATCTTTGTAGTCCGAAGTACTGGGAAAACACCCCTGAACGACATCCCGCATCGGGGCTCCCTGCTCTAGACCAGTGGCTCTCTCTACCTGCATCCCTCGGTGATCATGCTGCCAGGAATCTTCTGCCTCTGGATTTGTGTATGACGCTGGAAAATGGGTCTCAGAAATCCGCGATTTTTGGAGGGGAAGGATATCACCAGGCCCCTCCCTGACAGTGCTGCAAACAGAGCTTTCTGGACAGGGAGCCACTATACCAGCCCTTGGAGGTGGGACAGCGACCGGACCAGGGCTCACAAAGTGGGCAACTCTCCTTCCAGTCCGATGAGACGTATTCAGGTAAGGGTCCTTGGACCATCTATCCTCTTCTCCCCTTGCCGGGGCATAATAGGAAAAGGGCAGACTATGAGAATGGGGAGTCCCAGCCATCCAACCTACCCCCGGGGGCCCCCCCTGCACTGCTCCCTGTACTGCCCATCTATCATAGGCCTGATATATTTCTGTGAGGGACCCACAACCCTGCTGCTTGAGGTAGATTATTTCTCGGTTTTTGCCCTTCAAGGCCCGCTTCACCCCTTTCCAATAGGTGACATAGGCCACCCATTCCTCCCCGGAAATGGTGGCCTGCAGGCTCTCCAGGTGGGAGAGCTGGGCTCGCAGCTGGGCCGCCTCCTCCTGGAGACCCCGAAGCCGTCGCACCGCTGCTACAATTGCCTCAGGGGCCCTAGCGGGCTGCTGGTAAGAAGGCAGGACCGACCCCTCCCCCTCATCCTCACTGGAGGAGGTAGAGGCCTCCTCCAGGACCCGAGGTGGAGGGGGGAACCCACCTCCCTCAGTACTACATTCCACGGTCCTCCAGGGTCTCCCCAGGGCCTCTCCCTGCTGCCACCCAGCCTCCACACCATGCCTGGGGAGAAGACAGGAGCCTCCTCCCTGGGGTGGCGGGCCCATACCTCCATACCTGTGGGTCCCTCGGTCCTGGCCAAGTGCAGTCCTACTGGGGGAAGCCCCCTCCCGGGGTTCCAGCTGTTCCAGGTTACGGGTTCCGCCAGCCACTTCCAAAATAGGAGGCCCACCCGGCTTGGCAGGCCTCTGGGCCTGGGCCTCCCCCTCCGGAGGCGGCCCAGGTCCCGACATCCAGGCACGAACAGAGAAACAGGAACCTCTCCCTAGCAGGAGCTCTGCTCAACTGAGCCTCTCAATGCTGCAGCCAAACAGGAAGTGGGTGGAGCTGCCACTCGTGGGGCTGCAGAATCCTGCTCAACCTGTTGGCCAGGTAGTTTTCCTGGCCAGGGAGATACACAGCCTTGAGGAGCATGTTGTGCCGGAGAGCAAACAAGCAAAGGTCCTGTGCTTCCTGACAAAGGAGCCTGGACCCAGTTCCACCCTGCTTGTTCACATAAAACATGGCTACCTGGTTGTCTGTTTGAACTAGGACAGACTGATGAGCCAGGGTTGGAGAGAACGTTTTGAGGGCTAACCGAATAGCCCTGAGTTCCAATAGATTGATTTGCTGTGCGGCTTCCCAGGGAGACCACAGGCCCTGGGTGCACTTGCCTAGACAATGAGCTCCCCAGCCCTGCAGGGAGGCATCCGTGGTCAACACCACTGTGAACCCAGGAATCTGAAAAGGCACCCCTTGCAGCAGATTGGGTGGGTGCAGCCACCAGCTGAGGGAGTTCAGAAATTGTCTGGACACCCTTATCCTGTCTCTGAGGCTGCCTGTGGCCTGAGACCACTGAGTCCGAAGGCACCACTGTGGAGGCCTCATATGGAGCCTGGCATTGGAGGTTACATGTACTGTCGAAGCCATGTGGCCAAGAAGCCTCAGGCAGAGTCTGCTGAGAAACTGGTTTGCCAAGTTTATCAGTCTTTGGGCTCTGTCTTCTGGGAAGAATGCCTTTGCCAGCAGAGAGTCCAACCTTGCCCCTATGAACTCCAAGTTCTGGGAGGGGAGCAAAGTGGACTTTGCGAAGTTTATGACAAACCCCAGGTTTTGAAGAAGAGCAATAGTTCGGAGGGTGGCTTGTCTGGCCTCCTGACCTGTCTGACCCCTGATGAGCCAGTCGTCCAGATAGGGGAAGACAAAGATGCCCTGATTTCTCAGGTAGGCCGCCACCACTGCTAAGCACTTTGTAAAGACTCTGGGGGCGGAGGTGAGGCCAAAAGGCAGCACTCTGTACTGATAATGGTTTCTTCCCACAATGAACCTGAGGTACTTTCTGTGGTCTGGATGAATGAGGATGTGAGTGTACGCATCCTTTAGATCTAAGGAGCATAGCCAATCTCCCTGCTGGAGGTAGGGCAGAAGTGTTCCAAGAGTAAGCATCTTGAACGTTTCCTTCTCTAGGAATTTGCTGAGATTTCTGAGGTCTTGAATAGGCCGAAGGCCACCGGTTCTTTTGGGCACCAGGAAATACCTGGAGTAGAACCCTTGACCTTGTGAGTGGGGAGGCACAGGCTCCACTGCCCTGTCCACCAACAGACCTTGGAGCTCCTGAAGGAGAAGATCTGTGTGCAGGGGAGGCCTTGGAGGTTCCCCTGGAAAGTATGGAGGAGGCAGATGTTGGAAGTTTAGCAGATAGCCCTTGTGGACTATGCTTAACACCCAACTGTCTCCAGTGATGAGTGGCCACTTGTGGGCAAACAGGGCGAGGCAACCTCCTGTGCAGGGTTGGGAGAGCAGGGACGGAGAGGCTATGCCTAAGGAGTCAAAAGCCCCCACCCTGCTGAGTGGGAGCAGGGGCCGGAGGTTTGGGAGTCCTCTGCCTATGGGGCCCATTACCCTGCCCCTTGGCTTGCTGACCCTGAAGTGCAACTTGGGCGGCCTGGTACTGTGGGTACTGTTTGTAGGCAGTGCCCTTCCTCGGGTAAAAGGGCTTTTTACCCGAGCCCTTCTTTTTGTGAGAAGGGGCAGAAGTCTTTCTAGACAGCCTAGTCCTCGTGAGGTGCTCGGTTTAGAGCTGTGCGGCCTTCTCGGTCATGGGCTTGCCAAAAAGGTTCTCACCTCGGCAAAGGACATCGACCAACTTGTCCTGAACCCATGGCTCGAGGTCCGATGACTGCAGCCATGCCTGGCGTCGAGCCGCGATGCCGGCTGCCGCAACAGGGGCCGAAGCCATCGTAGGCAGCGCGGGACATAAACTTGGAGCATTCCCGTATCCCCGAGGACAAGGACTTGAACCTCTGCAAGGGTTCCCCGGAGAGACCAGCACAGAACCCGGCCAGCTCCTTGGTCAGGTCTCGCAAGTACATGCCGATGTACAGCTGGTAAGACTGGACACGGCAAGCAAGCATCGAGCCCTGGAAGCACTTTCTACCAAAACCATCGAGGTTCCGGGCCTCCCTGCCAGGGGCACCGCGGAGTGTATCTTCTGACTTTTCAGGCGATGCATGGTCGATTCCACCACCATAGAATGGTGCGGTAGCTGCGCCTTCTGAAAGCCAGGGCTCTTCCGGAGTCGATAGATTGAATCGACCCGCTTGCTTAGAACTGGCGCCGAGGCCGGTGCCTCCCACATCCGGAAGAGGAGCCGTTCAAGCATCGGAGGAACCGGAACAGTAAAGGCCTCCTTCGGAGGAGAGTCATACTGTAGGGCCTCGAGCTCCTCGACTCGAGGCTCCTCCTCGGGGTCCGCAGGGATAGCCAACGCAGTGGCCATATCCCAGATGAACTCCGAGAACCGGGTATCCTCCGGAGGGGATCTACTCCGGGGTTCAGTCTGCGGTGAGTCAGCTGGGACGCACCGAGTCCTGAAGGTGTCTGGGGACTCCTCATCCTCCGTCTCCCAGGCGGACTCGTCCGATGAGGAATCGGGATCCGACCTTGCAGGGCCTGTGAGCACCCGCCCCAACGCCGAAGGCACCGGCGTCGACGCCCTTAGTCCCGAACGGGAGGTCGAGGGAGACCGCGACCGAGGTCGACCTCGAGCCTTTATGGTCTCGAGTATCGGCTCGGTCTCCGGGGTCGACTTCGATGTCGATGTCCCGGTGGTCAGGGCATATGCGCCAGACAGGCTGGCCTTCAGAGCCTGCTGCTGTTCCATGAAGGCAGACAGTCTGCTCTCCAAGGCTGTCAGCCTGAGACCCAGCTCAGGAGACTCAGCAGCCCCCGACTCGGGCCCCGGCGGCGCCGGGCCCTTCGTCGGCTCTCTGGGAGGAGAGTCCACGAGGACTACAGGACTTACGTGTCCAGCAGACTCCGGCTCCACTCGAGGTACTTTGGGAGGCTTCTCCTGTTCCACGGGCCCAGGGCGACAGTCGGGGGTCTGAGACCTAGCTCTCGAAGAGCCAGGGACCTCTTCCGATGACGCCCTCGCGAGCCGCTTCTTCCTCTTTCATATCTGGTAGGGGGACCCCCTGTCCGAGGAGCCCCGACGGTGCTCGGGGTCTGATTCCCGAGATGTCAAGGCCTCAGATGAGGTCCGGGCCCGGCTGGAGGCCGAGTCAGAGAAAAGCCTTTCCTTTTGGTGCTGACGACTTCGAAGCGCCTTGGAAGACATTTTTCCACATGGTCCACAGATCTTAGGATCGTGGTCAGGACCGAGGCACCGAAGGCAGCAGTCGTGTGTGTCGGTGAGAGACATCAGCTTCTTGCACCGATCACACTAATTTGAACCCACTGGAAGCCATCGGGGAAAAAAAGAGTCCCCGCGAGGTTAAAGGACCGGCCTTCCAGGGAAAAAGAAAAAAAAGGGCGCGAACGCCAGCCAGGAAGGGCAAAAACCGAAAAAAGAAGATCGGGCTCGATACCGGTGTACCGAACCCGGCGGGAGGGGAACCGGCGTCGAACCGGAGAAAAAATAGCGAAGGAATCGCGAAAAAATCTAACTATTTTCCGGGATGACTAGGACACAAGTCCGGTGGGCTTCACGGAAAAAGAGAGACTGAGCAAGATGGCACCTTTAGGCGGGAAGGGAACCGCGCAAGCGTGCCTGAATTCCCAAAGGCTTTCTTGGAAAGCTGGGGAACTGCTCCGCAAGGGCTCCATCGACGTCGATGTCACCCATATGTGAGGACTGACTTCCTGCTTGGTCCTGGAGAATATTGTTATATTAATAAGTTCTTTTACAATATCCCTTTGTAAGTTGTGTCACCTCTTATCCAATGTTATGTTACATCTTATATTACGTAATACATTTTTTATAACCCATGGTATACAAATCGAAATAAATAAATAAATATGGTCTTCTTCTGCTGACATGTTTCTATGTCGCTATGTTGCAATCCTAAAACATTCTTTTTAACCCAAGCGTTTGGGGATCAGCAAAGTGGCGGTAGTTCCCCTCAGTAGCTCTCCTTTTCTCCAATCTACTTGTCACTTTGTTTTCTCCAGGACCAAGCAGGAAGTCAGTCCTCACATATGGGTGTCATCGGCGCCGATGAAGCCCCAGCGGAGCATTTCCACAGCTTTCTAAGAAAGCCTTTGGGAATGCAGGCATGCATGCGCGGTTCCCTTCCCGCCTAAAGGTGCCATCTTACCTCAGTCTCTTTTTTTCCGAGAAGCCCACCAGACGTGTGTCCTGTCATCCCGGATAAAAGTTGATTTTTTCGGTGATACTCGCTGTTTTTTCTCCCGGTTCGATGCCGGTTTTCCCCTCCCGCCGGGTTCGGTACTCCGGTATCGAGCCCGATTCTTCTTTTTTGGTTTTTGCCCTTCGTGGCTGGCGTTCGCACCCTTTTTTGCTTTTTCCCTGGAAGGCCGGTCCTTTGACCTCGTGGGGACTCTTTTTTCCCCGATGGCTTCCAGCGGTTTCAAGAAGTGTGATCGGTGTAAGAAATTAATGTCTCTCACCGACACACACGACTGCTGCTTCCAGTGCCTTGGTCCTGATCACGACCCTAAGTCGTGTGGGCTCTGTGGGAAGATGTCTTCCAAGGCGCTCCGAAGTCACCAGCAGCAGAAAGAAAGGCTTTTCTCGGACTCAGCCTCCGGCCGGGCCCGGACCTCGTCTGCGGCCTCGACATCTCGGGATTCGGATCCTGAGCGCCGTCGGAGCTCCTCGGACAGGGGGTCCCCCGACCGGGAACGCAAGAGGAAGAAGCGGCTCGCGAGGGCATCGTCGGAGGAGGTCCCTGTCTCCTCGAGGGCCAGGTCTAAGACCCCCGACCGTCGCCCCGGGCCCGTGGACCAAGAGAAGCCTGCCAAAGTTTCTTGCGTGGAGCCGGAGTCTGCTGGACACGTAAGCCCTGTAGTCCTCGAGGACTCTCCTCTCAGGGAGCCAATGTCGGGCCCGGCACCGCTGGGGCCCGAGTCGATGGCTGCTGCGTCTCTCGAGCTGAGTCTCAGGATGACAGCCTTGGAAAGCAGATTGTCTGCCTTCATGGAGCAGCAGCGGGCACTGATGGCCAGCCTGTCTGGCGCATCTGCCCCGACCACCGGGACATCGACTTCGAAGTCGACCCCGGAGACCGAGCCGATACTCGAGTCCATCGTGGCTCGAAGTCGATCTCGGTTGCGGTCTCCCTCGAACTCCCGCTTGGGACCGAGGGCGTCGACGCCGGTGCCTCCGGCTTCAGGAAGGGTGCTCCAGGGCCCCGCGGGGTCGGAACCTGACTCCTCGTCGGACGAATCCGCCTGGGAGACGGAGGATGAGGAGTCTCCCGATACGTTCAAGACTCAGTGCGTCCCATCGGACTCACCGCAGTCTGAGCCCCGGAGTAGATCCCCTCCGGAGGATACTCGGTTCTCGGAGTTCGTCCGGGATATGGCTACTGCCTTGGCTATTCCGGCGGACCCCGAGGCAGAGCCTCGAGCTGAAGAGCTCGAGGCCCTGCAGTATGACTCTCCTCCAAAGGAAGCCTTTACTGTCCTGGTTCCTCCAATGCTGGAACGGCTCCTCTTCCGGATGTGGGAGGCACCGGCCTCGGCGTTGCTGTTAAGCAAGCGAGTCGACTCGATCTATCAACTCAGGAAGAGCCCTGGCTTTCAGAAGGCACAGCTACCACACCATTCCATGGTTGTGGAATCGGCCATGCATCGTCTGAAGAGCCAGAAGATGCACTCTGCGGTGCCCCCCGGCAGGGAGGCCCGGAACCTCGATGGTGTCGGTAGAAAGTGCTTCCAGGACTCAATGCTTGCTTGCCGTGTCCAGTCTTACCAGCTGTACATGGGCATGTACTTGCGGGACCTGGCCAAGGAGTTGGCCGGGTTCTCTGCTGGATTCTCCGGGGAACCCTTGCAGAGATTCAAGTCCTTGTCCTTGGGGATTCGGGACTGCTCGAAGTTCATGTCCCGCGCCGCCTACGATGGCTTCGAGGCTTCGGCCCGAGTTGCGGCAGCCGGCATCGTGGCTCGATGCCAGGCATGGCAGCAGTCATCGGACCTCGAGCCATGGGTTCAGGACAAGTTGGTCAATGTCCCTTGCCGAGGTGAAAACCTTTTTGGCAAGCCCATGACCAAGGTCGCCCAGCTCGAAACAGAGCACCTTACACGGACAAGGCTGTCTAGGAAGACCTCTGCCCCTTCTCATAAAAAGAAGGGCTCGGGTAAAAAGCCCTTTTACCCAAGGAAGGGCACTACCTACAAACAGTACCCTCAATATCAGGCTACCCAAGCTGCACCCCAGGGTCAGCAAGCCAAGGGGCAGGGTAATGGGCCCTGTAGGTAGAGGACCCCCAAGCCTCCGGCCCCTGCTCCCACTCAGCAGGGTGGGGGTTTTTGACTCCTTGAGCGTAGCCTCTCCATCCCTGCTCTCCCAACCCTGCACAGGAGGTCGCCTCGCCCTCTTTGCCCACCAGTGGCCCCTCATCACCCGGGACAGTCGGGTGTTGGACATAGTCCACAGGGGCTATGCACTACATTTTCACCAACTGCCTCCGCCATACTTTCCAGGGGAGCCTCCAAGGCCTTCCCTGCACACAAACCTACTCCTTCAGGAACTTCAAGGTCTGTTGGTGGACAGGGCGGTGGAGCTTGTGCCTCCCCACTTGCAAGGTCACGGATTCTACTCCAGGTATTTCCTGGTGCCCAAAAGAACCGGTGGCCTTCGACCCATTCTGGACCTCAGGAACCTCAACAAGTTCCTAGAGAAAGAAAAGTTCAAGATGCTTACCTCTTGGAACACTTCTGCCCTACCTCCAGCAGGGAGATTGGCTATGCTCCTTAGATCTAAAGGATGCGTACACTCACATCCTCATTCATCCAGACCACAGAAAGTACCTCAGGTTCATTGTGGGAGGAAACCATTATCAGTACAGAGTACTGTTTTTTGGCCTCACCTCCGCTCCCAGGGTCTTTACCAAATGCCTGGCAGTGGTGGCGGCCTACCTGGGAAATCAGGGAGTCTTTGTCTTCCCCTATCTAGACGACTGGCTCATCAGAGGTCAGACATGCCAGGAGGCCAGACAAGCCACTCTTAGAACTATTGCTCTTCTTCAAAGCCTAGGGTTTGTGATAAACTTCGCAAAGTCCACTTTGCTCCCCTCCCAGAATTTGGAGTTCATAGGAGCAAGGCTGCACTCTCTCCTGGCAAAGGCTTTCTTGCCAGAAGACAGAGCACAAAGATTGATAGCCTTGGCAAACCAGTTTCTCCACAGGTCGCTAGTCTCCGCCAGTCTCCGCCAGACTCTGCCTGAGGCTTCTAGGCCATATGGCTTCGACAGTGCATGTGAACCCCAAAGCCAGGCTCCATATGAGGCCTGCACAGTGGTGTCTTCGGACTCAGTGGTCACAGGCCACAGGCAGCCTCAGGGACAGGATAAGGGTGTCCAGACAATTTCTGAACTCCCTCAGCTGGTGGCGGCACCCACCCAATCTACTAAAGGGGGTGCCTTTTCAGATTCCTGGGTACACGGTGGTACTGACCACGGACGCCTCCCTGCAGGGCTGGGGAGCTCATTGTCTAGACAAGTGCACCCAGGGCCTCTGGTCTCCTTGGGAGGCTGCACAGCAGATCAATTTCCTCGAACTCAGAGCTATTCGATTAGCACTCAAAGCTTTCTCTCCTACCCTGGCTCATCAATCTGTCCTGGGTCAGACAGACAACCAAGTAGCCATGTTTTATGTGAACAAACAGGGCGGGACTGGGTCCAGACTCCTTTGTTGGGAGGCTCAGGACCTTTGTTCATTTGCCCTCGAGCACAACATGCTCCTCAAGGCTGTGTACCTTCCAGGCCAGGACAACTACCTGGCCAACAGGTTGAGCAGGATTCTGCAGCCCCACGAGTGGCAGCTGCATCCCTCAGTGGTTCAGAAGATCTTCCTAAAATGGGGTCTCCCTTTGGTGGATCTCTTTGCCAGCCCAATGAACAAGCAACTGCCAAAGTTCTGCTCCAGGCAACCGCATCCTCTGAGAATAGCAGCAGATGCTTTTCTGATTCCATGGTCTCAGGGCCTCCTGTATGCGTTTCCTCCCACACCCTTGGTGGCCCGAACTCTCTTCAGAATTCTTCAGGACAAGGCTTCGGTCCTGCTGGTAGCTCCCAGGTGGCCGAGACAGCCTTGGTTTCCACTTCTACTTCAACTGGCGGTGGATCCCCCACTGCCTCTGGGGTTGCAACCCGACCTTCTCTCCCAGGAACAGGATTCCCTTCTGCACCCCAATCTCAAAGCTCTCATTTTGATGGCCTGGAGGCTGCAAGGGTAGTTTTGGCTCCCTGGGGCCTACCTCAGGAAGTTGAGAAGGTTGTCCTAGCCTCTAGGAAACAGTCCACTAGGAAAACCTATGCTCTCAAATGGAAAAGGTTTTCTGTGTGGTGTCAACTACGTACAGAGGATCCTTTCTCCTGTACTGTGCCAGTAGTGCTTCAGTACTTACTGCACTTGTCCAATCAGGGACTTAAGTCCAATTCTGTTTGGGTCCACCTCTCAGCTCTGGCAGCTCACCACTCACCGGTGGAAGGACATTCTCTGTCGGTTCACCCCTTGGTGTCCCGCTTTCTCAGGGGCTTGCTTTTGCTCAGGCCTCCAATCCGTCCTCCTGCCCCTGAATGTGAGTTGAATGTGGTCTTGCAGCAGCTGACTCGCCCGCCTTTTGAGCCGATGGCTACTTGTCCACTACGCTTCCTATCCTGGAAGACACTCTTCCTGATAGCCTTAACATCGGCCAGGCGAGTGAATGAGCTTCAGGCCCTGGTCTGTGATAGGCCTTACACCAGGATTTATAGGAACAGGGTGGTCCTCAGGACTCATCCAAAGTTCCTCCCAAAGGTTGTCTCCTCTTTCCACATCAATCAGGAGGTGGTTCTTCCAACATTCTTCCCTAGGCCTCATGCTAGCCAGGCTGAAGCAGTCCTGCATACCCTGGACTGTAGGAGGGCCTTATCCTTCTACCTTGACCGTACGCAGGGGCATAGAAGGGCTACTCAGCTCTTCGTCTCCTTTGACCCCAATAAGTTGGGGTTGGCTGTGTCCAAGCGTACCTTGTCCATCTGGTTGGCTGACTGTATCATCTAGGCTTACAAGGCGGCTGACCTCCCTTTGCAGGGTCGGGTTACGGCCACCGTGTCAGGGCAATGGCTGCCTCAGTGGCTCATCTCCGCTCTGTGCCCTTGGGAGACATCTGCAGGGCTGCAACTTGGTCTTCAAGCCACACTTTTGCGGCCCATTACTGTCTGGAGAGGGAGTCTCGTAGGGACAGTGCTTTTGGCCAAGCAGTGCTCCGGAATCTCTTTGAGGTTTAGGCAACTCCTGCCCTCTGTTGGGCTACCGGTGGAGGTTGCGTCCTTGAAAAGCCTTTCTTTGCTGCTGAGACTAGAGGGAGTTCTCTTGTTCAGCCTGGGTTCCTCGGTAGCCCAGAGCTAGGGAGTCACCCATATGTGAGGACTGACTTCCTGCTTGGTCCTGGAGAAAGAGTAGTTACTCACCTGTAACAGGTGTTCTCCAGGAGCAGCAGGAATCAGTCTTCACAACTCTCCCTCCTCCCCTTGGAGTTGCAGTTGTACATAGTTTAATTTTTTCATTTTTGTGTGCTGTTCTTAGCTATGTCATTTGACTGAGGTAAGATGGCACCTTTAGGCGGGAAGGGAACAGCGCATGCGTGCCTGCATTCCCAAAGGCTTTCTTAGAAAGCTGGGGAAATGCTCCGCTGGGGCTTCATCGGCGCCGATGACACCCATATGTGAGGACTGATTCCTGCTGCTCCTGGAGAACACCTGTTACAGGTGAGTAACTACTCTTTCTCTCCATCTTTCCTCTCTGTTTTTATTTTAAATATTATTACTAGTAATTAGTCTTACTCATTTTCTTATCCTATTTTATTGCTGTTTCTTTTACCTCGTTTTAAACCTATAAACTGCTTTGGGATATTTTTTTGGAAAGTAGTATATTAAATGCTCAGAAATAAACAAATAAACAAACAGTGGAAAAAGAGTGGATCAAAGCATTTTTTTAAATTTATGTATCTTTTTTTTCTATACTTCTTTTTCTAAGAGTCAAAATGGTTTACAGATTCTCATATGATTTTTAATAACCAGAGATAAATATAAAATGTGAGTAAATATCTTTAACGTTAACTGAGTTAGCAGCGCTTATATATATATTGTGATGGAGAAGGTCCCTCTGACCCCTTAGAGAGAGATACAACACAGGATCCAGCTTCAGGCTGGGAAAGAAAACAAATGTACATGGCTCCTGGTTTCCCAGGCAACCATAAACAGAGCAGGTCAGAAGAAGGGAAAACACGCCCCTGCTGTAGTTCAGTGCAGCAGTCACGAGTTAAGCCAGAACACCTGTTGGTGGGAGGAGCCAGGGTAAACCCAGGAAACCAGAGATTTAAGGGAAGCTCATTAGGAGGAGAGGAGAGGCAGCTGAGAAGAGGGCAGCTGGAAAGGACGCAGCTGGGAAGGACACAGAACCGTCACGAGAAACAGAGGATTGCCTTAGGAATGAAGACTCAGAGGAATCCATGGTAATTGAGGATTCTCTGACCTTTGACTCAGAAGAGGAATTCAGCAGAGGAAACAAGCAGGGAGTTGGTACCAAGGAGCCAGGTACAAGTAACCCGGGTTTGGTGCTGGGAGTAAAAGGCAACCAAAAGGGAAACGTACTGGGAAGGCAGACTTGTATACACAGAGAAACTCCAAGGCTCACGTTTGCATCTGATCCTAGAGGACAAAAGGAAACTCTCATAAGGAAGCCAAGAGGTAGGATAAGTGACCGGTATAAACAGAAAGCTGTCTTTAAGTGCTCTGATATTAACTCAGAAGGGTGGGGCTCCACATGCTGGGAATACTGTGGCAATTCACAACCGTGTATATCAAAAGGCTGTGAGGAAAAGTGCAATGCTGAAAAGATAGATGTGTGTTTGGAAACACCCTGTAGCAACTTGCAAACATTTCCAGCTGGGGTTCAGGTTGAACCAATGGACACTGAACCACCTTTAGAATGTCAGCCTAGTGAACCAATGGATTGTACGATATCTGTATCTGAGAAGATAAGTCCTGTGAAATAGAATTCAGCTGTGCAGAGAAAGAGAGAGTGCTGCAGATAGCAGCTGACCAGAAAAGCACAAAAAGGTTTTGAAAGAGAAAAGTGTTTTTCATTTGGAATTACAGTGATGCTGAGATAAGAAGCTTGAATTTCTTTCTTATATAATTTAGTGCCAGAAGTGTATGGCCAATGTTCCTTTTGTTCTACATGTGAAACCACTTGGGAAGGGGAATTAAAAATCCTGTTTTGCCTGAAACACTCGAGTCCACAACTCTCTTTATTTGGGATAGTGAAAACTTCAACTCCCAGAAGGCAGTGCTTTCCCCAAGCACCAGTAACTTCCTGAATAGAGAATCAGGCCATCCATCTCCACAAGCTCAGGCTGTGGAGGTAACAGCGACATCACAATATATATGTATATATAAATAAATAAATATATATATTGAGATGAGGAGAGTACGGCTGAGCCCATGGAAATAGAGGAAAATCAAAAAGCTACCTTTAAGGAAAGAGACAGGCAGCGAATCCATATCTTGCAGAGTGCATAAAAAGAGAAAAAACACGAAGTTGCTGAAGGCAAGCCACACCCAAGCTCTGCTAACCTAAGAGCAGGCTTGGAAACTAATGAAAAGCACCTGAGCAGGGGGCAGTGCACGATAGGAAAAAAACAGCTTTATAAACCCAGAGGAACAGGAAGGAAAGGGAGTTCACTAGGGAGTTCGATCAGGAATTCGAACGGGGATTCGATTGGGGAATTGACCGGGGAGTTGGAGTTGACCACAGAGACTGCTGGGGAGAGAAGCACCCAAGAAAGACCCAGAGAGTTCACCGGGGAGGAGACCGGTGGAGACTTCCGTGGGGACTTCAGAGGTGAAGGCAACACCCCAAGAGAAAGTCAGGCTTGCAGGAAAAGTATCAGTAGTTCTGAAGCCAGCAGAGGTGTGGCTGGGAGAATTACTCGCCAGCAGCAGAGTGCAGTTTCTACAGTTTGTGGACCAGCTATAAGGGTTCAAGCTCCCAGAAGGTGGGTGAACAGAAGTTCAGCTAACAGTGACCTGAAACAGTTAGAGGCACTGTGGCATTTAATTCAGAAAAAGAATCTTCACCTTCCAGGTGAAAACCTTGCTCGTAGTGGAAAGCCTCAGTGGAGAAAGGTTCAGGAGCTTTTGGAGTGTATTGAGCCAGAAGCCTTGCATGGAGCTTTAGAGTCAGACGTCCCGGCAGGAGATCCAGAGGAAATGCAGGTAGATTGTTCTGAACCTGTTTCTCTGTCTGAAGATTCATTAATGGACTGTTCATGGTGTCAGAGAGCTGAATAAAAGCTTCTGGAGAAAGAAAACCCTGTAACTTGAAAACCCCAAAGCATTAAGGAAACAGGGAGAGTTACTCTAGCCAGGAAAGCTGAGAACCCTGTTTAATGCAGAGAAGACATTTACTTTTGTTTGGAAAAAAAAGGGACTTATTTGTTTGTTATATATATTGAGAGACAGCTGCATGTGTTAAGAGAGCCTTCTAAAGCAGTTTCAGTCTTTGGTTTCATGGAATTTCCTGAGGAATATTGTTTGGAGAAGAATCCTGTTGCCTTCTGTTAAGCCTTAGTGTTTTTGGAAAAAAAAAAGAAGAAATAAATTCCTGTTTGCCTTTGAAAAACAAAAAACCCTTCGGTTTTCATAAGAACATAAGAACATAAGAACATAAGACATGCCATACTGGGTCAGACCGAGGTCCATCAAGCCCAGTATCCTGTTTCCAACAGTGGCCAATCTAGGTCATACGTACCTAGCAGTTTCCCCAAAAGACACAAGTTCCACAATGCTTGTACTGGGTCAAGCATTGATATCCTGGGTCCCTTTTTAATAGTGGTTTATGGACCTTTCCTCCAGGAACTTGTCCAAACCTTTTTTAAACCCAGCTATACTAACAGCCCTTACCACATCCTCCGGTAACAGATTCCAGAGTTTGATTACACGTTGAGTGAAAAAATATTTTCTCTTATTTGTCTTAAATAGTTTACCCTGTAGCTTCATTACATGTCCCCTAGTCTTTCTATATTCTGATAGCGTAAACAATTGATCCACGTTTATCTGTTCCACTCCATTCATTAATTTATAGACCTCTATCATATCTCCCCTCAGCCGTCTCTTTTCCAGGCTAAAGAGCCCTAACCTTTTTAGCCTCTCTTCATAGGAGTAGCCTTCCATCCCCTTCACCAATTTGGTGGCTCTTCTCTGTACTTTTTCTAATAACGCTATGTCCTTTTTAAGATACGGTGACCAGAATTGCACACAATATTCAAGGTGCGGTCGTACCATGGAGCGATACAGAGGCATTATAATATCCTTTGTTTTATTCTCCATCCCTTTCCTTATGATACCTAGCATTCTGTTTGCTTTCTTGGCCGCCGCTGCACACTGGGTGGAGGGTTTTAACATGTTATCCACGATGACTCCTAAATCTTTTTCCTGGGTGGTGGCTTCTAATGTGGAGCCTTGCATCGAGTAACTATAGTGTGGGTTGTTCTTTCCTAGGTGCATGACTTTGCACTTGTCCACATTAAATTTCATTTGCCATTTGGATGCCCAGTCTTCCAATTTATCCAGGTCCTCCTGCAGTTTTCCACTTTCCTCTTGGGTTTTAACAGCTTTAAACAGTTTTGTGTCATCTGCAAATTTGATAACCTCACTCGTTATTCCCTTTTCCAGGTCATTTATGAATATGTCAAAAAGCAGCGGACCCAGTACAGATCCCTGGGGTACTCCACTATTCACCTTTTTCCATTGGGAATATTGGCCATTTAGCCCTACTCTCTGCTTTCTATCTTTTAACCAGTTCCCGATCCACAATAGTACACTGCCTCCTATCCCATGACTTTTTAGCTTTGCCAAAAGTCTCTGATGGGGGACCTTGTCAAAAGCTTTCTGAAAATCCAGATACACTATATCAACCGACTCACCTTTGTCTACCTGTTTATGCACACCTTCAAAAAAACATATCAGATTAGTAAGACAAGATCTTCCTTGTCTAAAGCCATGTTGGCTGTCTCCCATTAGGCCATGACTATCTACATGCTGCGTAATTTTGTTCTTTATGATGGTTTCTACCATTTTCCCTGGTACTGACGTCAGGCTCACCGGTCTGTAATTTCCCGGGTCACCCCTGGAACCCTTTTTAAAAATTGGTGTTACGTTGGCGACCCTCCAATCTTCAGGTATTACAGATGATTTTAATGAAAGTTCACAGATTACCAATAGCAGGTCTGCAATCTCATATTTCAGTTCTTTCAACACTCTGGGATGTATACCATCCGGTCCAGGTGATTTGCTACTATTCAGTTTATCAAATAGTTGTAATATATCTTCCCGGTGTAGCGATATTTCTCTCAATTCCTCTGCAGTATCACCTTTAAATACCACTTCAGTCTTGGGTAACATCCCTACATCTTCCTCAGTAAAGACCGAAGCAAAGAATTCATTCAGTCTCTCCGCTATAGCCTTGTCTCCTCTTACTGCCCCTTTTACCCCTCTATCATCTAACGGTCCAATTGACTCTCTCACAGGCCTTTTGCTACGAATGTACTTGAAAAAGTCTTTATTTCATGTTTTTGCTTCCGCAGCAAGTTTCTTTTCAAATTCCCGCTTTGCCTGCCTTATCAATGCTTTGCATTTAACTTGCCAGTGCTTGTGCTGTTTCCAGTTTTCATCATTTGGCTCTTTTTTCCATTTCCTGAAGGTTGCTTTTTTGGCAGCAACAGCCTCTCTGACCTCACCTTTAAACCATGCTGGCAGTTTTTTGGACTTTCTCCCACTCTTCTTAATGCGTGGAATACAGCTGGTCTGGGCTTCGAGGATAGTAGTTTTAAATAACGCCCAAGCTTGCTGTAAGTCTTTAACCTTTGGAACCGCTCCTTTTAGTTTTTTCCTAACTATATTCCTCATTCTATCATAGTCTCCCTTTTGAAAGTTAAAATGTAGTACTGTGGATTTCTTTACTATTTGTTCTCCAATAATTAAATCAAACATGATCATATTATGGTCACTATTGCCAAGTGGTCCCAACACCCTTATTTCTTGCACCAGATCTGGCGTTCCACTAAGGACTAGGTCCAGTATGGCTTCCCCTCTGGTCGGTTCATGAACCAGCTGCTCCAAGAAGCAGTCATTTATTCCATCTAGAAACTTTATCTCTTTAGTTTGTCCTGCCGTGACACTGACCCAGTCGATACCGGGGTAATTGAAATCACCCATTATTACTACTCTGTTGTGACTTTTGTTAGCTTCTGTGATTTCTTTGAGCATTTCATCATCCATTTGTTCATTCTGGCCAGGCGGTCGATAGTACACCCCCACTGCCATCACCTTCCCCTTCATAAGTGGAATTTCAATCCATAGAGATTCTACAGCAAATTTTGTTCCCTGCAAAACTTTAATCCTTTCTGACTCAATGCCCTCTCTAACATAGAGCGCAACCCCTCCACCAATTTGATCAGCTCTATCATTACGATATAGTTTGTATCCAGGTATCACAGTGTCCCACTGGTTATCCTCCTTCCACCATGTCTCTGAGAGTGCAATCATATCTAACCTCTCATTTAGTGCCATATATTCTAACTCTCCCATCTTATTGTTTAGACTTCTAGCATTGGCATACAAGCATTTTAGAGACTGTATTTTATTCATATTAATCTGGCTATTGGTAGGCATGGGTAATTTGGAATCTTTATTCTCTGTCTGCTCCTTACTCAAGGGCATTTCGGCTACTATACTCCCTTTTGGAACCTCATTGCTTTTGGTAGTATCCTTCAAGGATACCTTCGTCCGAACCATGCGCTCCTGGGTGACTGTCGGCTTTCCCCTAATTTCTAGTTTAAAAGCTTCTCTATCTCCTTTTTAAAGGTTAATGCCAGCAGTCTGGTCCCATCCTGATTAAGGTGAAGCCCATCCCTTCGGAAGAGCCCCCCCTTTCCCCAGAATGTTCCCCAGTTCCTAACAAATCCAAAACCCTCATCCTTGCACCATTGTCTCATCCACGCATTGAGACTCCGGAGCTCTGCCTGTCTTTTGGGTCCTGCACGTGGAACAGGAAGCATTTCGGAGAATGCTATCCTGGAAGTTCTGGATTTCAACTTCAACTTCCTACCTAAAAGCTTAAATTTAGCCTCCAGAACTTCCCTACCACATTTTCCTATGTCATTGGTACCAACATGTACCAAGACAGCAGACTCCTCCCCAGCACTATCTACGATCCTATCTAGGCGGTGCGTGAGGTCCGCTACCTTCGCACCAGGCAGGCATGTTACCAGGCGATCCTCACGTCCACCAGCCACACAGCTATCTACATTCCTAATGATTGAATCACCAACTATAACAGCTGTCCTGACCCTCCCCTCATGGGCACGTGGCCCTGGAGAAACGTCCTCGGTGCAAGAGGGTTTTACATCACCTAGAGGACAGGTCCTAGTTACAGGATCACTTCCTGCCACACCAGGGTGATGCTCTCCTGTCATGTGACCTCTCTCCTCCATGGCAGCAGGGATGCTGCCAGACTGGAGGTGGGACTTCAGGACTATATCCCTGTAGGTCACGTCCATGTACATCTCTGTCTTTCTTATGTCTTCCAGGTCTGCTACTCTAGCCTCTAGAGAACGGACTCGCTCCCTGAGAGCAAAGAGTTCTTTGCACTTAGTGCATACGTAAGACCTCTCACCAACTGGGAGAAAATCATACATGCGACACTCAATGCAAAAGACCGGAGAACCCCCATCTCGTTGCTGGACTTCTGTCTGCATCTTAGTTTAAAGCTTGTGTTTAGGTCTTTTAAATTCTGTATATACTAAGGATTGGTGTAGATGCTTATACCAATAAAAGTGTATCTAATACCCCTAATACACCTTGTATACCTGAAGCTTAATTAATTAAGCTCAGATCCTCCGTGTATGACTGATTTGGATAACGAGCTGCACCTGAGAGCAGCCCCTTTCTTCTAAGATGTGCAAGTACCTATAAAGGTACAATTAGCCAAGGGGTGGGTGGGTGCTGGGGAGGGAGGGAGGGAGAAAAGTCCTACTAAAGAGGGCAGTTACAAGGTACCCTGTCCTGAACCCTCAGCAGGAAGGAGGGGGGTACCACATAAAGCCCAGTTAGTTGAGAGAGGCAAGGTAAGTTACAGCTGAGAAGGGTAAGAGAAAGTTTAAAAGGTAAACCTCTACAGCAATGGAGTGGGTAAGGAACCCAACTATGGACAGATAGAGAGCTATGTGGAGACAAACAGATGCACAGTTATTTGGAAACAAGACTCACAGTTATGCAGCAACTCAGTAAAAAATCACCTTTGGGAGAGCTCTGGAAGCACCCCTCTTCTTAGAGAACACCAAGGCAATCTGAACTAAACCCACGTGTGCAGCACAGAAAATGGAAGACCACAACACTAATTCAGCAGGAGGGGGAGGGGAGGAGTCCTTCAGGGAAGGGTAAGAGAAAGTTTAAAAGGTAAACCTCTACAGCAATGGAGTGGGTAAGGAACCCAACTATGGACAGATAGAGAGCTATGTGGAGACAAACAGATGCACAGTTATTTGGAAACAAGACTCACAGTTATGCAGCAACTCAGTAAAAAATCACCTTTGGGAGAGCTCTGGAAGCACCCCTCTTCTTAGAGAACACCAAGGCAATCTGAACTAAACCCACGTGTGCAGCACAGAAAATGGAAGACCACAACACTAATTCAGCAGGAGGGGGAGGGGAGGAGTCCTTCAGGGAAGGGTAAGAGAAAGTTTAAAAGGTAAACCTCTACAGCAATGGAGTGGGTAAGGAACCCAACTATGGACAGATAGAGAGCTATGTGGAGACAAACAGATGCACAGTTATTTGGAAACAAGACTCACAGTTATGCAGCAACTCAGTAAAAAATCACCTTTGGGAGAGCTCTGGAAGCACCCCTCTTCTTAGAGAACACCAAGGCAATCTGAACTAAACCCACGTGTGCAGCACAGAAAATGGAAGACCACAACACTAATTCAGCAGGAGGGGGAGGGGAGGAGTCCTTCAGGGAAGGGTAAGAGAAAGTTTAAAAGGTAAACCTCTACAGCAATGGAGTGGGTAAGGAACCCAACTATGGACAGATAGAGAGCTATGTGGAGACAAACAGATGCACAGTTATTTGGAAACAAGACTCACAGTTATGCAGCAACTCAGTAAAAAATCACCTTTGGGAGAGCTCTGGAAGCACCCCTCTTCTTAGAGAACACCAAGGCAATCTGAGCTAAACCCACGTGTGCAGCACAGAAAATGGAAGACCACAACACTAACTCAGCAGGGGGGAGGGGAGGAGTCCTTCAGGGAAGGGTAAGAGAAAGTTTAAAAGGTAAACCTCTACAGCAATGGAGTGGGTAAGGAACCCAACTATGGACAGATAGAGAGCTATGTGGAGACAAACAGATGCACAGTTATTTGGAAACAAGACTCACAGTTATGCAGCAACTCAGTAAAAAATCACCTTTGGGAGAGCTCTGGAAGCACCCCTCTTCTTAGAGAACACCAAGGCAATCTGAACTAAACCCACGTGTGCAGCACAGAAAATGGAAGACCACAACACTAATTCAGCAGGAGGGGGAGGGGAGGAGTCCTTCAGGGAAGGGTAAGAGAAAGTTTAAAAGGTAAACCTCTACAGCAATGGAGTGGGTAAGGAACCCAACTATGGACAGATAGAGAGCTATGTGGAGACAAACAGATGCACAGTTATTTGGAAACAAGACTCACAGTTATGCAGCAACTCAGTAAAAAATCACCTTTGGGAGAGCTCTGGAAGCACCCCTCTTCTTAGAGAACACCAAGGCAATCTGAACTAAACCCACGTGTGCAGCACAGAAAATGGAAGACCACAACACTAATTCAGCAGGAGGGGGAGGGGAGGAGTCCTTCAGGGAAGGGTAAGAGAAAGTTTAAAAGGTAAACCTCTACAGCAATGGAGTGGGTAAGGAACCCAACTATGGACAGATAGAGAGCTATGTGGAGACAAACAGATGCACAGTTATTTGGAAACAAGACTCACAGTTATGCAGCAACTCAGTAAAAAATCACCTTTGGGAGAGCTCTGGAAGCACCCCTCTTCTTAGAGAACACCAAGGCAATCTGAACTAAACCCACGTGTGCAGCACAGAAAATGGAAGACCACAACACTAATTCAGTAGGGGTAGAGGGGAGGAGTCCTTCAGGGAAGGGTAAGAGAAAGTTTAAAAGGTAAACCTCTACAGCAATGGAGTGGGTAAGGAACCCAACTATGGACAGATAGAGAGCTATGTGGAGACAAACAGATGCACAGTTATTTGGAAACAAGACTCACAGTTATGCAGCAACTCAGTAAAAAATCACCTTTGGGAGAGCTCTGGAAGCACCCCTCTTCTTAGAGAACACCAAGGCAATCTGAACTAAACCCACGTGTGCAGCACAGAAAATGGAAGACCACAACACTAATTCAGCAGGAGGGGGAGGGGAGGAGTCCTTCAGGGAAGGGTAAGAGAAAGTTTAAAAGGTAAACCTCTACAGCAATGGAGTGGGTAAGGAACCCAACTATGGACAGATAGAGAGCTATGTGGAGACAAACAGATGCACAGTTATTTGGAAACAAGACTCACAGTTATGCAGCAACTCAGTAAAAAATCACCTTTGGGAGAGCTCTGGAAGCACCCCTCTTCTTAGAGAACACCAAGGCAATCTGAACTAAACCCACGTGTGCAGCACAGAAAATGGAAGACCACAACACTAATTCAGCAGGAGGGGGAGGGGAGGAGTCCTTCAGGGAAGGGTAAGAGAAAGTTTAAAAGGTAAACCTCTACAGCAATGGAGTGGGTAAGGAACCCAACTATGGACAGATAGAGAGCTATGTGGAGACAAACAGATGCACAGTTATTTGGAAACAAGACTCACAGTTATGCAGCAACTCAGTAAAAAATCACCTTTGGGAGAGCTCTGGAAGCACCCCTCTTCTTAGAGAACACCAAGGCAATCTGAACTAAACCCACGTGTGCAGCACAGAAAATGGAAGACCACAACACTAATTCAGCAGGAGGGGGAGGGGAGGAGTCCTTCAGGGAAGGGTAAGAGAAAGTTTAAAAGGTAAACCTCTACAGCAATGGAGTGGGTAAGGAACCCAACTATGGACAGATAGAGAGCTATGTGGAGACAAACAGATGCACAGTTATTTGGAAACAAGACTCACAGTTATGCAGCAACTCAGTAAAAAATCACCTTTGGGAGAGCTCTGGAAGCACCCCTCTTCTTAGAGAACACCAAGGCAATCTGAACTAAACCCACGTGTGCAGCACAGAAAATGGAAGACCACAACACTAATTCAGCAGGAGGGGGAGGGGAGGAGTCCTTTCATACTTCTGTTTTTGAACAAGTAACACAACTACAAGTCCCAGAAGCCCAGGCTCTGGATGAGGATAACATAATCTTTAATTAAAGACTAACAAGGGCAGCCCTACGCCTATAGGCCGCAGCCTGGGCTAGGGTCCCTCACAGGTGGCGTAGTTTTTGGATCTTCTTTTTTTTTTTCCTTCCTGCGCATGCGCCAGAAGAAGAAGAAGAAGGAATTACAAGCACCACAGGATTTCCACCCAAGACAGTGCTAACTGCCAAATCCGTGTGGAGGAATACAAGGTTAAGCACAGCTGGAGGTCAGAAATGTAGTCACGGAGGACAAGCGGTGACCTTAACTTCTGGAAGTTGGAATCTACACCTGTATCAGGTAACCCGTAGATAAGGGGGTTTAAAAGAAAAGGATACCAATGTGGTGGTGCAGCAGCTAATCTGTAGAAACCAGAGAAGGAGCAGAGCTGGTATTCTTGAGCCGCACTTGGTGGTGTTTCTGTCTTTTCTTTTTACAAAGTAGCCGCAGCCATGGAGTGCAAGGAGCTACTACAGTGGATGGCTAATCAGTTTGAGAAACAATGAGATGTCCATTCAAGCCCAAGAGCAGACTGCAGCAGTAATGCAAGCGCAGCAGAAGCCTCTCTTGGACATGATGGGAGTGTGGCTGGGAGCTCAGGAGAAAGCAGCCGAACCAGCACGGACAATTCCAGGTTCTTTAGGAACATTACATACATGTGGGCTAGGGCCACAATCTAGTGGAACATTTTCATTCGGACAATTAACTGAGAGTGATGATATTGATGACTTTCTTGAGGCGTTTGATAGGGTGGCACACATAATCGGGTGGCCTAAGGAACAATGGGCTGTACGCCTGGCCACATCGCTTACTGGTGAAGCATTGGCGGCATACAGGGCCATGCCTGCAGCCCAGGCTAACGATTATGATGAGCTGAAGAAAGCCATAAGAGACCACCTAGTTTTAACACCCATGGTATATCATCGTCTGTTAAGAGATACTAAATTGAAGCCTGGTGAGACACCAAAAGCTCTCTGCCAGAGAATCAAGAGCTTGGTATTAAAATGGCTAACACCAGAGGCAAAAACGGTAGAGTCTATCACAGATAGCATTGTCCTAGAACAATTTATGGCCGCAGTCCCGAAGGACATACAAACCTTCCTGATTTTGCAGAACTGCCGGAACACAAGTGAAGCAACCTTACTCGCCGAACGCTTCATGGAAGCGGAATTGGCAGGTCAAGGGAAAGGGAATGCTTCCAAAAGGGCAGATCCTGTATTGTCAGAAAGGAAGGTAAGGCCAAAGGGGGATGATATGAAAATATGTACGCCCATGTTTAAAAACTACTCCATAAGAAAGAAATGTTTTTCATGTGGTAGTGAGGGACACCCGAAGAGGGATTGTAACGCGAGGACCGCCTTGATAACTACCAATACTAAGGAGATCAGGGAAGGTTTTCTCTTATCGGTGGAAGTACAAGGCATTGATACTGAAGCTTTGTTAGATTCAGGAGCAGATCAAAGCATGATGTCCAGGAAACTCTGGCAAGAGATTGAATCTCGCTCTAATAGGGTCCCGAACCAACCTGAGGGAAAGGTAAAAATCAGGTGCATCCATGGGGCATCATCATTTTATCCCATACATAGAGTCTTAATAAAAGGTTTAGGGATTAAAAAGGAAATTCCCGTAGCAATTGTACCCAGATTACCCCATGCCCTGGTATTGGGGAGGGATTGGCCCCAATTCCAGAAAGGCCTAGAAGAGGGTCTACATCCTAGGGTGGGTATGGTATCTACCAGAGCACAGTCTAAGGCCATAAAGGGGGAGGATGAACCTCCAGATGAGACCTTAGAGGGTCTACCCTTCCAGAAAGACTTAAGGGCTTCCCTTATAGACAGGGGTAGGAAGGGACCCAGCGGATCACTACGGAAGGCAGAGGCTGAGGTAAGCTCAGTTCCCGGTCCGCTGTTTGGGAAAGTTCAGAAGCAGGGACAGAGAGGAAGACCCCAAAAGGAAGAATCGGAGAATAAACCAAAATTTGTCTTAAAATACTGCAAAACAATCCCTAACGCGCGGAGCCCTAGGCGCGCTTCAGAGTAAGCAGCTGGCTACGATTTGTGTAGTGCGGTGGACCTGGTCATTCCGGGGCAAGGGAAGGCTTTGGTGGACACGGGCCTCCAACTGGAGATGCCGCTAGGTTGTTATGGCCGCATCGCACCCCGCTCGGGGCTGGCCCTGAAATATTTTATAGATGTAGGGGCAGGCGTCATCGACCCGGACTATAGAGGAGCTGTCAAGGTGTTACTTTTTAACTTCGGGAAAGAAGACTTCAAGGTAAACCTGGGGGATCGAATAGCGAGAGGGTGTGTTTTCCGCCACTTGAAGAAGTTCCCATGATGTCCACTACAATCAGAGGAACCGGAGGATTTGGATCTACAGGACGTGCAGACGTGAAAGGATTGACTGCGACCTTCGAAGAGAAGGAAGAGGAAGATTTGGGTCCGCAATTATCCGATTGCAAGACAGACCCTGTGCTGAGAATGGGGGAAGAACTTTCTTGGTTACAAAAACAAGAATTGACCAAGGTGTTGAAAAGGTTCCCAGATGTCCTAACGCCAGTTCCCGGGGAAACTAGGTTGGTGGCTCATGAGATAGTAACCCCACCTGGTGAGGTGATAAGGCAAAGACCCTACAGGCTACCTAAAGCCAAGCAACAGGAGGTGGCGAACCAAGTAAGGGAAATGCTTGAAATGGGGATCATCGAAGAGTCAAAAAGCCCCTGGGAACAGCCCCATCGTGCTCATGCCAAAGCCTGATGGGACAATGAGATTCTGTATAGACTTTCGACAAGTCAACGCCATCTCGAAGTTCGATGCCTACCCGATGCCACGTATAGAAGAGTTATTGGATCGGATGGGCCAGGCAAGATTCCTTACTACCCTTGACATGACCAAGGCTCTGGATGAGGATAACATAATCTTTAATTAAAGACTAACAAGGGCAGCCCTATGCCTATAGGCCGCGGCCTGGGCTAGGGTCCCCCACAATATATATACACACACACGCTAAGAAATGAACCATTAGATGCTGAGAGTAAAGTTGTAGCATTAGATCGTTGGAGCAATGATATCTTATTATCATACAGTAGGTAGTCAATACAAGGCTAACATGTTGGGGCAAGGTCATTGGTTGGCTCTTGATTCTTTGGGAGATTATGCTTTCACTTTTTGTTTTCTTTTTGCTACAAGAGGTAAACAGTTGGTTGACTATAGAACTTTGAGAGGGTTTTTTTGTTTGTTTGTTCATAGCCGAGTGTCCTTTTCCTGGAGACATCCAGGCTTCGGTGGTATCAGTTCTGCCCAATCAGCCCTCACAATGGCGGCAAACTTACTTTATCATATTTTCAGCGCTGCCTCTGATCTTGTAAGTATGCAGCAGGCCCATCAGGCCTAGCAGCTGAAGAGTTGCGAAAACAGTTGCACTGCAAGACTTCAGTCCAGCAAGTAATGGCTGCCTGGGCTGCTTCAAGAGCAGCCATAAGAGTGGAGGCAGCATGACAGACATGACAAAGTAAGTTTTCCACTGCCACTGCATGAAGAGGGGTGGGAAGCCCCCTGACTTTCCTCCATATTGAGATCTTTAAGTCTGTCCCTTTATGCCTTATGACAAAACCCACTGACCATTTTGGTAGCCATCCTCTGCACTAACTCCATCTTATTTATATCCTTTTTGAAAGTGCGGTCTCCAGAATTGCACACAATACTCCAAATGAGGTCTCACTAAAGCCTTATATAGAGGTATTATCTTCTCCTTCTTCCTACTGGACATTCCTCTCCCTATGCACCAAGCATCCTTCTGGCTTTCGCCATCACCTTTTCTACCTGTTTAGCCACCTTAAGATCATCAGAAACAATCACACTCAGGTCCCACTGTTCTTTCGTGGACAGAAGTACTTCATCCCCCATCCCCCTTATGTAACCCTATCTGCTTTGTGTTTAGGTATATTGCCCTTTTGCAGTAAATACTGTTCTGTTACTTCACTGTGTGGTAATTGACTTGGATTGGGACCCTTGCAGAAAGGGATGTGGAGGACTATCCGGAAGATGGAGAATTAAGTGATCCTCTGTTGGAAGACATTCCAGCATTTGACTGGTCCTGTTCCCAGAACCCTGGATGCAGGACCTGTAGCTCTAGGCTTAAGGGAACCTCAGAAGCTTGAAAGTATAGTGGTCTTTTCTTATGCAAAGGGCTGCTCTTGAAAGGTAGATAGGACCCCAGCTACACCTGTATGAGCTTGTAAGTCCAACAATACAAGCATAAGCCAGCTTTGATGAAACAGTGCTACCAGAGCTGGCCCAAGAGTATCTTGATGCCTTAAGTGAATCAAGAGACCAGGGTTTGATGCCCACTGGCACTTCCTGTGGCTTTGGTCAAGTCACTTTACTCTCATAACCCTGGAAGAAAGGCCTGGCAATCTACTTCTGGTCATACCTTGCCAAGAAAACCCAGTGACTGCTGGGTTACCAGGAGTCAACATTGACTCAACAGCACACACTCACACTTCTTCAAAGTCAAAGTGATCTGTAACCACTCTTAAAGCATGATTATTTAGTGTGGATTGAAGAGGTTTTGAAGAATACAATATTTTCTAGTAATCAACTGTGTGGTATCAGACCTTTGTTCATCTCGCTCCTTGTTTTCCTGGTATTGTGCTGTGAGTGTGTGTGTGTCTTCTTCCAGACCTAGGTGAACCTTCAGCCATGCGTGCCCCCCCCCCTTCATAGTCCAGTATTTCCCCTTCCCTTGTTTACTCCCTTGTGTCTAGCAGCTCCCCTTCCCTTCGTCTGTTCAACATCTCTCCTTCTCTTCTCCCTAAGTCCTGCATCTCCCCTCCCTTCCCTTCCCCCTGCCACTGCTGCCACCACCCGATCTCCATCCTTCACCCAAGCCCAAATTAACAAGAAACACAGCATAAAGTAAGGTCCTTGAATACCCACACGTGCTTGAAAAAGGCACATGCTAAAAAACCCCATGCTACACTCACAGCAACTTTCAAATGCTGCCATTCCCCAGATTCTGCTGTCTGCCTAGTGGTACAGCTGGTCCTGCTTTTTCCAATAAACCTTGCAGGGCTTGGCAATAAATGCATCTGAAGCACAATTGAAGCACTTAGCAATGATGAAGTACCTGGGGTGATCCGGTCAGGCCAATAGGCGATAGCTGGCTCTCTCATTCCACCCTCATAAGTAGTGGCTTTCCCACATTTCAACAAGCCAGAGTTTCCTCCACGGGACTTTCTCATAGTCTCTGGGCTAGAAAGAGAAAGCGATAATGGGCCTGTTATTTAAAAAAAAAAAGAGCTCCTAATTTTAGACTCCTATGTTTCTGCCCTATTTTCAGCCAAGCTTAGGAGCCTGTTTTCCACTGAAAATGAATTTTAAATCAGGAGTTTAAAATTTATGTGGGCGGGGGGTGGCTAGCCCTTGTAAGTGACTAGCCATTACCGCTGAACTTTTAACCCAGATATTCAATGCCAGGGTCATATCCGGCTGCCGGCGTTGAATATTCCTGTTGGCCAGATAGTGCCACAGTGAACTGGGCAGTGGCAGTATTCAGTTGCTGCCCGGTTAGCCATGGTGATGAACATTAGGAGATCCTTTCCGCTGCCTAATTTTCCCCAGTGTGGGATAACCAGCTAGCTTTTTCTGCCATGCCCCGTAACAGCCCGATGCTAACCGGCTAGCATTGGGGCATTCAGTGGCACCAACAGTGTTAGTGCTGCTGAATATCTGTTACTGCGATTAGGTCTCCTAAAAGTATTAATCATTTTCAGTATCTGCCCCATACTTATAAATGTAGCTCTTCCATTTATTTTTGTAATTTCTGAGCTTAGTGCTGAAAATCAGTATGAAGCCCTTAACTTTTCTCATCCTAAATCTGCCTCTGTTGGCACCTACTGTTTGTGCTCCTAAATTTAGTTAAGTGAAATTTTGGGCATGATTTTCAAAATGGCTGATATGTAAATTACAGTAATCAGCCACAATGCTTAAATATGATTGAATATTGCCACTCAATATCTAGATTGATCAGAGCTATCCAGATAAGTGTCAACATCATCTAAATAACAGCAGTTTTCAGCTGGCATTTATCCAGACAGCAACTTCAGCCTGCTTTCCATGTGGCCTAAGTTATTCTGGTAAGTGGCAACTGAAAACCGCCATTATCTGAATGAGGTCAGCACTTATCCAGAGAGCAGCAGTATCACCTCACTCTGCTCAAGGACAGCCCCTGTACTAACCAAATAGTGCCAATGCACTTGGTGGCGATATTCAGAGACACTATCCAGATAGTGCTGCTGAATCTTTCTCAACACCCTTTTTTGCATAGCCATGGGCTATCCGGTTAAGGGCTTTGAATATTGGCCTTTCGAGTATAAATTTAGGAACTCAATCCTAGTAAATTTTCAGAGACTAATTTAGGAGCATAACTTTCAAAGTTAGGAGCATAAATTTATTTTATTTATTTATATTCTCTTATATACCGCGCTATTCTGCATCAGTGCGGTTTACATTGAACAAACTGAAATTACATTGAACAGGGCATTATAACTTGGAGATAACTATTTTACAGGGAACATGGGCTATGGAGGGTTAAGTGGCTTGCCCAAGACCACAAGGAGCACCTGTGGGACTAGAAACCTCAGTCCTTCCGGCCCAAGGTTGCTGTCCTCTAGTGGGATTTGAACCCCCGATCTTCTGGCCTGAAGTACCTTGTCCCAACCACTAGGCCACTCCTCCACTCCACTAAATCCTTTGGATATCGGCCTCAGTGGGTCTAAGAAAACTTCATCAGAACAAGGGATCATACTGTAAGGAATTAAACTTAAGAATAAAATAAGGAATTCCTTATTATTCTGCTAAACAAATAATACGAGTGGGTTATGCTTCCAACCAGCAGATGAAGGCAAAGAACTTCAAGTATCAGAGATGTCATTGCCAACACAACTGGTGCTGCAACCTTGGAACTTGCCAGTTTGATTCTCTGCCTCCAGCAGATATTGCAGATGGTTTGGTACAGCAGGATTCTATGTGGACAGCCTGGCTTCTCAGGGCAGAGTCTAGGGCCCTGGAAAGCTCTTGGAGATCGGTCTAAGGACTTTCCCATGATGCAGCAGGGGAAAGGTTTATTTTTAATTCCTGTATATTCCAAGCTGTTTGTCTTGGTGAGGATTGAGCTGGTTTAATGGTTATGAAACTGTTATACCAACAATGAGCCACCAGACTGAAGACTAAACACAATTTAGGATATCTATCCAGAGAGTCGCCATGAGTCGACATAGACTCGACGGCCCTTAACAACAACAACAAAACTAGGCAATTTACAACAGCCAATACAAAACCACAATTAAAACAAATAAAATGACCAAAGGTCAAACAGCACAACCAGAAATACAGTCAAAAATATCAGACCCAGAGAACTCTAGATCAAACAGAAACAGATGAGTCTTGATGTACCTCTGAAAATTTACCAAACTGGCTTCAGTATATATATAGAGAGGAAGTCGATTCCAATGCATAGGGCCAGCAAAAGCAAATATTTGCCACCTAAATTCTTCATAATGGACGGAAGAAAATGCAGGAATCCTTAATGGCATAGAACCCTGAGACCGAAGACATCGTACATGTGTATATATTTCAACCACCAAGGATAGATAACAACTTGAAGCTCCATGCAAAATTTTAAATAAAAAGGCCTTATACCAGATCCTTTGCACTGTGAGCAACCAATGAAGCTGTTTTAGGATGGGAGACACATGAACTGATCTCGAACAGCCCACAAGTAATCATACTGCCTCGTTCTGGATCATTTGCAATGTCCTTAACCTGGTGGGGGCAGCAGTCTTCAAAATGCCCCAGTCCTGGCTTAAGGGCTAGTTGAGGTTTTTACCTGGCGGTGGTCTAGAAGGACTGCCATAGGTAGAGACGAGTGCTGTCAGGAATGGGATACATTGGGTCCGAGTCCTTTTTGGCTCGGGTTTGTTGTCTAGGTCTGCAAAGGGAGGACACTCAGATGACCTCAAGCTGGCTTTGGGCCCACTTCTCAGAGACAATGGGTGTAGCAAAAATGATACACAGAGGCAGATGTTTTCAAGACCCCTCAAAATCAGGGCTTATATGCACAAAAAAATTGTAAACTATTTCAGCATTGCTTCCTCTGTTCTCAGCATCTGCTCCTATTGACATGTAGGTGTGGTGATCTTTGGTGTTGGGACCAGGAGAATTTCCATTATGATTGCCAGGTTTTAGGCTGGCCCAGCCAGTTTTATGAACTGCAGGCCAGTGGCCTGGGCTTCCCCCTGTGTTGCCTACCCTTGTCCTGCTGCTGCTACTTTTGCTATTCCCTTGGCGGTGGTGGAGGTAGCGAACCTCTAATTTAAAAAAAAGTGTGTCTTTGCGAATTCGCGCTTGCATGGCTGGTCTGATCCTCTCTCCACCTTAATTTTTTTTATTGGCAGTTTGCCAAGGGGACAGGAAAAGTCACAGCAGAGCAAGGGGGGGGGGGGGAGCCAACTGGACAAGAGGAGGTGAGGTGAGATGGGAAGATGGTGGGATGGGGCAGAAGAGCTATGCTGGACATGGGGGAGAAAGGGACAGAGGGGGTATGCTGGACATGGGGGTAGAAATACAGAGGAGATGCTGGACATGGGGGGTAGGCAGGACATGGGGGTAGAAATACAGAGGAGATGCTGGACATGGGGGGTAGGCAGGGCCAGCCCAAGAGTCTCTGCCATCCTAGGCAGAAACTCCAGTCATGCCGCCCCCCCTCTCCACTGACAATGTCATCCCCTCGTGCACCGAGCCATGCCCCCCCCCCCGTACTGAGCCACGCTACCACCAATTCCGGTGGTGAGGTCAAGGCAGGGAGCGGCTCATCTCAGTGGCAGGCCATGTGCTTCAGTCCACATGGCCTGCTGTGTCTGACCCCACTCTGACATAACTTTGGGGGTTCAGAAATGACAGGCCATGTGTGCTGAAGCACATGGCCTGCAATTGAGCCTCGACTCATGTGCTTTGGCACAAATGTATTTATTATTTTTATTTGTTTAACCATTTTTTTACAATCAACGCGGTTTACATTATAATTCAACAGTATATAGAGAAGTTTAACTTTTGTACAATGAACAGAGACAGCCCAAGTATTTATATATCTGTATTTAACTGCTACTGATAAATAGACAAACAAATAGACAGGGAGGGGGGTGTAGGAGATTTTATCAATAGCAGTTAAATACAGATATATAAATACTTGGGCTGTCTACACTCCTTTCCCAGGATTCCACAGGAACACCTGGCAAACAAATCACGTGATAAAACAAATCCTGTTTGTATGAAAATCAGACTTTATTTCTGAAACATTAGAATAAATTAGCTTTCTGAGCTAGTATGTTATTCAGCTCTGTTATTCAGCACAATCCTCGATATCCCTCGCTTTCACACATCCTGTCGTACTGGGAAGGGAATTCGACAACCTGCCACTGATAAGGACTCAAGATCTCAGAAAATAAAGTCATTCCCTCAGATCACCCTGGCACTTCAATAACGAGGTAGACCTCCGCGAACGCACATCTAAGATCTCCAGCTACACGATCAAATCATCAGACCCCTCACGGTATCTGTGCAATCTCCTGCTTACTAAATGCAATTCAAATCATAGCAACCATTAGGATCCTAATTAAGGTGTTTTATATGTATATTATCTCGATGCATAACTAAAGGTTATAAGCTGACCCACACTCAGTGACCCACAATCAGTGAAAGTCTGTAGAAACTATCAATATAGCAGCTCTGGGACCCGTTTGAAACATTGTACATACTCCAATAGTCCTGTTGAAACTTAGTAACAACCTGCTCACTGATTCATTTGAAATTTTGTCTAAACTAATACCCAAACTCACAAGGCAAAAACCATGACCTGCTCACTACTAGCCCTCCTAAGCCTCTATCTACTCTTTAACACCTTCAACGAAACTAATGCACTTACCCATGGCAACAACCATATCACCTTACTCCACAATAGAAATAGAAAACACTATAACAACCACTTTAAACCACCACAAAACCCCCATTACAAAAGACAATCTCACATACTTCACATAGCATTAGAGCACGCAACCAACACAAAACGCAACAGATTAGATACTCAAAAAGAACTCAGATGTGCCCTTATCAATGCTCGATCCACCCGCAAGAAATGGCCTGCCATCACCGACCTCATAACCAACCTCAACCTAGATATATTATTGGTCACAGAATCCTGGCTCTCTGATGCTGATACAGTCATACTAAACCAGCTCACACCTCCAGCCTACTCCAGCTACACATGTAACAGATCTAGCAAAAGAGGAGGCGGAGTACTCATCATAGTACTCATCTCTTGTCAGATAACACACCTTCGTATATAGTTTCCCCTATTTGCCAAGTTTATACTTCCTGTTAAATGTAATGACCAGACATATGTAAATTGTCGGATGTTTTCTGTTCAATGTAAACCGCGCTGATGTCTAATAGTGCGGTATATAAGAATTGTTAATAAATAAATAAAATAAATAAATAAATAGCAAAAACTGAACTACAATACCGAACAATACAAACCAGCAGCACACCACAGCTCGATGCCATTACTATCTACAATAACTATAACATGATCAACCTGATCTATAGGCCACCAAATACCTCATCCGAAGAACTATCGACCATCATTGACCTAGCCTGCAATCCAAAAAATCCAGACAAACCGAACTGGCTACTAGGTGACTTTAATCTCGCCTCACTCCAGCCCTTTGTAGCCTGCACCTTCCTCGATGCAATGTCCAACCTCAATTATGTACAAATAATAAACAACCCCACTCATCAACGCGGAAATGTTCTTGACCTCATCTTCACCCCACCCACCTATTCAGACTCCAACTACAATTTTGATCTTTCAAGCACCCCAGTTCCCTGGTCTGACCATAGCCTCCTATCATTCAAGATGCCAGTACAGCTAAAATCAGTCAGCCACACTATGAAACGAGCTCCAGCAAACCACAGACATTTCAAACCATTTAACAAAGAAGAAATCATGAACATCGTACTCCCAAAACTGACCCAACCATCGGACAACATCAATGACATGGTTGACAACTGGAACAACACCCTCAAGGAATACTCGGAACTATGTACAGCCAATAGCCACCCAACACCAGATAACCTTTTGGATAAAAGACCATCGGCACCATGGTTCACCCCAGAGCTAAAGAAATCCCTCACACTTTTGAGAAAGCTAGAGAGAAGATGGCGTAAATCCCAGAACTCCACTGACCAAGCATCATACCTAACCCATCTAAAAACCCACCGTGAAGCGGTCTGGTGCAGCAGAAAAGCCTATCACTCGGAACTCCTCAACCGCTCTCTAAACAAGCCACGAGAGCTCTTTAACCTCATAAGAGTACTAACCACAGAATCATCCCCGCCACAGCAAGAATCCATACACCCCCAAAAGTACACCAACTACATCCAATCAAAAGCCATCAAAACGTCAATAGCCTCCCCCTTGATACCTTCCCAGATTCATGTACATGAGAACCCACTCTGCAAGTTCGTACCCCCTCCACAAAACATGTTGAAAACATTGTCACCAGAATAAACACAACTACGGCAGCGAATGACCCATGTTCAGCACACTGGATAAAAGCAATGCGATCTGAACTCAGCCCTTGCATATCGAAAATCATAAACCAATCATTCTCAACAAGAACTTTCCCATCAGCTCTCAAGCAGACCTCCATAAGACCTCTTCTAAAAAACATCCAACTAGACTCAACAAAGGAAGAATCCTATCGTCCAATCGCCAGCATCCCCTTTCTAGCCAAAATAATTGAGAAGGTAACACAAATTCAGATCCAACAACATATAGACACCGCATCTCCACTAGACCCCAGTCAACATGGCTTCAGAGAAGCTCATGGAGTTGAAACACTGCTGACCTCATTAACCAACACTCTCATCACTGAAATCGACAGCATCAAAAATGGTTTTGCATTAATATTCCTAGACATCTCCGCAGCATTTGATTCAGTGGACCATAACAAACTCCTAACCCGACTCCAATGCAAAGGGATCCAAGGGTTAGCACTGGATTGGTGTAAATCGTACCTGGAAGAGCGCTGGCAACATGTTCGCATGGGAACAAACACCTCAGAACCATTCCAGTTGAAACAAGGAGTCCCCCAAGGATCCTCCCTCTCGGCGCTACTCTTTAATATCTATATGCAGCCGCTATGTGAGATCACACGTTCATTCGGAGTATCCTCTCTAATCTATGCAGATGACGTGCTGATTTTCACACCAATCAACATCACTCTGCCAGATTTCACAGTACTATTAGAGTGTTTCGATGCAATAGCAGACTGGCTTCTCACATAGAACATGAGAATAAACTTCAAAAAAACCAAAGTTTTAATCATCACCAAAAATCAGGAATTCTCACCCCCACCTACCCTAAAAGTACAGGACGCCAAACTGCCAGTCAAAACCACCATAAAATATCTAGGTGTAGCTCTGGACCATCGCCTAAACTTCAAAGAGCACATAAACCGAACAGTAAAAACCATCTACTTCAAGATTAGGGACCCTCTGACACCTCAAAAACATGCTCGATCCCGACAACTTCCGCACCATCTTTCAAGCGATAGTCACTCCCCACTTTGACTACGCAAACATAGTTCTCCACGGCCTCCCAAAAAGCACCCTAAACACGCTTCAATTAGCAATGAACACCGCTACTCGCATCCTCCATGGGGCCTCAAGGAGTGATCATATAACCCCCATATTAATGGAATTACACTGGCTCCCAGTACCTTACAGAATTACATACAAAGCGCTACTTACAACATTTAAGGCCATCAATAACTTAGCGCCTCCTGCAATCTGCACACTTCTCACTCACACCCCTAATACCAGATCCAGGAGATCGGTTGCAGCCAATACCCTAACCATCCCAACCGACTCCACAAAGCGTTCAAATGCAGCCACGGAAAGGGCATTCTCATACTTCGCACCTAGATGCTGGAACAATCTTCCTCCCTCCATAAGAGCAATCAAGGACCTCAAGCAATTTAGAAAAGCTATAAAACACCACCTGTTCCTCTTACACTTCTCCCAACACCAGTTACCATCTCCTACCCTCTCAACTTTTCCTAAGCCCCCTTTATAAACCAAAATTGATCTGATCCATCTCTTTTGTAGAACAAGAAATCTACCATTGTATATAGTTGTATAATTAAGATGTACAAAGTTCTCCTAAGTTGAATCCTGTTAGATCTGTTACATGTAAGCTCACGACAGCATGTTGCTATCTGTGAGCACGTTATGTTTACTGTAAACCGCGCTGATGAGAAAGAGCGCGGTATATAAGAACATTAAATAAATAAATAAATAAATAAAATAAATAAATGTTACAATTACCAAGAGATCTAATCTCTGTTTTAGAAACCATTTTCACCGATTCGCATGCACTCTGACATACAGTAAATTATCTGTCTGTCTAGGCTAGCCCCAGCCTCCGGGAGAAATTAAAGACCAGTACCTTAGCTCATGCCAAAACACCTGTGGCTGTGATCTGGGTCTCAGGAACGGAACGAAGTCAAGATATGGCAAAGATCCAACATTAGCTGAAATGAGCTGTGTGATCACACACTGAGCTGCCATTCTGTGGGAGAAATTCACTTGTCTCGAGGCTTTGGCCTTGAACACCATCTGACCTTTTCAGTCAGAGAGAAAAGGCAAGCAAACAGTCTGTATCAGAAGTTAAGAGTTCCCCTCTCTTGTTCTTTCTTTTCAGAGTTCTTTCTTTCTTTCTGAATTTCTCTCTCTCTGCCCTCTCTGGGTCTGCTTCTCTTACCCTGAGCTCTGGATTCTGATGAAGAGTCATATAATTCTTTGTCCTGAACACCTGGTGATTTGGCTGGACTCGAACCCTGTATGTCATCTTTAGCAAATCCGCTAACAGCTAATAGGTGGTTCTTCTGCAAACAAAGGTCCATCATGCTCGAAAACTGCTGGTATGCAGGTTCATACATTGTTGCCAAAGCCAGGCACAGTGAAGGTTTCAGACATGTTCTTCTGCACGTAGTCAGCTGAAAAAAATACTTTTACTGTGAAGTATCATAAACTGGCAGCATTGCTGGATCTGCAAGTTTTAATAATGAGTTATAACAAAACAGGATTCCATCTTGTTTGATTCAGTCTTTGGTTCAGAGCAGGCCCCATGGTTCAGACTTTGGTTTCTGAACAGGCCCCATCTTGTATCAGGAAGCCATGGTAGTGGTTCAGACATTAGTTTTTGAACAGGTACCAGCCCTACAGGGGATATGTCACTAACAGGTTAACTTATGTACAATGTCATCAGTGTATGGCATAGACTGTCTACAATTCAATCCGTGGTGTTAATGAGAAGATATTAGACTGTGGCATAGGTCGATAGTTTGGGAGTTTATGTCAATAAGTTGGTTAAGTAACGTGGTCCAGGTGATTAGTGTAGAGTAGGGTTTTCCGTTTTTTTCCGGTAGTCTTTGATGTCTGTTGTAGCTCTCATGTTGTCTGGGAGTGAGTTCCATATTAATGGGGAATATAATGAGAGCGCTCTTACAGATGTGGATTGTTTTTTTTTTTGGTAATTGCGAGATGTGATGATCATGTTACTGTTGTTTCTCCTGGGTTGGGTGCTTGTGTCTCTTATTATGAGGTCTTGCAGGATGTTGGCTGATGATTGATGGATGATTTTGAAGATGTTTAGAAACATAGAAACATGATGACAGAAAAAGACCACATGGCCTATCTAGTCTGTTCTTCCATATCAACCACTACAACAGTCCTTTTTTTTTCCTTTAGAGATCCTCTGTGTTTGTCCCATGCTTCTTTGAATTTAGATACTGTCCTCATCTCTACCACCTCCACTGGGAGACTATTCCACAGATCTACCACTCTTTCCGTAAAGAAATATTTCCGCATATCACTCCTGAATCTATCCCCTTTCACCCTCATCCCATGTCCCCTCATAGCAGAGCTTGCTTTTCAATCAAAAGAGGCTCTCCTCCTGTGCATTTATGCCATGGAGGTATTTAAATGTCTCAGTCATATTACCTCTATCCCGCCTTTCCTCTAAGGTGTCCATATTAAGATCCTTAAGTCTGTCCTCATATACTTTATAATGAAGACCACTAACCATTTTAGTAGCCACCCTATGTACTCCAGCCTGTTTATATCCTTTTCAAGGTGTGTTCTCCAGAGCTGCATGCAATACTCCAAATGAGTTCGTACCAAAGACTTATATACAGGGGCAGCTCTATAATGAGGCAGAGTGAGGCAGTGGCCTCAGGCAGCAACATTTTGGGGGCGGCAAAAATTTCAAGCGACATCTTTTTGGGGGCGGCAAAAATTGCCCCTAAAAGACCGCCTCACTGAGCCTTCAAAAAAAACAACAACCAAAAAACAAAAAACAGGAGCTGCTTGCGCCGGTGGGCTCAACTTTAACAGAACTGCGGGAAAGGAAACTCTCCCTTCACGGCTCTGAAAAGCTGAGCCAGCGCGGGGGGGAATAGAAGGGAGGGCTCTGCTGGGGTGGTGAGGGGCCATGGGGCACTTCATTTTGTTGCTGCTGCTGCGGCAGCGGCAACAGTCCCTGTGATAATTTTTTGCTTTTTTTTTTTAATTTCCCTTCAGAAAGTCGGGCTGGGCTGAGGGGAGGGGTGGCACTAGAAACTGTAATGGGTTGATGGGGGGTTAGAACTGGAAATGGGCTGATGGGGGAGTTAGAACTGGAAATGGGCTGATTGGGAGGGGGGCTAGGACTGAAGGGGCTAGGACTGGTAATGGGCTATTGAGAGGGCTAGAACTGGAAATGGGCTGATGGTGGGTTAAGAATGGAACTAGACTGATCGGGAGAGGGGGCTAGGACTGGTAATGGGCTGATTGGTGGGGTTAGGGCTGGAAATGAGCTGATTGGTGGGGCTAGGACAGGACATGAGCTGATAGAGGGGTTAGGACTGGAGTGTGCTAATAGGGGGGATAGGACTGGAAATGGGGAGGGGGACTAGAAATGGGCTCATGGGGGAGGAGAGGAGAGTGCTGCTGGCCCTGGAAGAAAACTAGGGGCTACGGCTACAAATGGGCTGATGCGGGGGGATGGAACTGGAAGGGAGCGGATACTGAGAGGGTCTGCCAGAGGAATAAGGGGGCAGGAAGGGAGCTGACATGGGGAAATGAGGGGGCTGGAAAGGAGCTGATATGGCGGGGAAAGGAGGGGGTTGGAAAGGAGCTGATACCTTGGATATACTAAAGGGGGATTGGAAGGGAGCTGACACTTGGGGATTGGAGTGGTAGGTGGCTGGGTAATGGGGAGGAGGCTGGAAGGGAGCTGACATGTGTGAATGACAATGGAAGGACAGAGGGTAGGGCGACTGGAAGGGAGCTGACTGGGGGGTGGCACTGAGAGTGAACGTGAGCTGATACCTGGGATGGTATTTAGAAACATAGAAAAATGACGACATGGCTTTTATCTCAGACCACACCGTGTGATGGTCACTGTTGCTCACAGGGGCACTCATGCAGACATTCGACACGTTATCACTGTTGGTGAGCACTACATCCAGCGTTGAGCTTTCCCTGGTTGGTTCCACTAGCTTTGGAGCCAAGAGACCAGCATTCGATTCCCACTAGCATTCCTTGTGGCCTTGGGCAAGTAACTTAACTCTCCATTGCCTCAGAAAAATTCATGTTATCAATGTCCCTGTTTAATGTGCATTATCAAATTTAAGTTACAATGTAAACCGCTTTGACTGAAATGATAAAGTGGTATAAAAAGCCTGTTGAATAAATTACCGGAAGCCAGTGTTCAGTGATAAAAAGAGGAGTGACTCAGTCAAACTTGCAGGCGCCATGAAGACGTTTGATGGCTGTATTTTGGATCAATTGAAGGCGGTGAATCTGATATATGGGAATACCAGAAAGTAGGGAATTAGCATAGTCAAGATGGGTAATAATGAGAGAGAGGATGAGTAAGCAAATAGTCGTGAGGCTGAGGAGTTTGCGAACTGAGTGGATCTGACAAAGGAGAAAGAAAAAGATCTGAACAGCTAAGGAAACATGTTGCCTGAAGGAAAGCGGACGGTCGAAGGATTGTGATGGTTTCTTGGAATGGAAGGGGGATGCTATGAATAGAGGGAGAAATGACATTGGAGAAGGGCATAACAACAGTTTTTGAGATGTTAAGTTTTTGAGGTGTTAAGTTTGAGTCCATAGTCCACGAGCCAATTTTTGTGAGTTTGAGAGAGATCTGAAAAAGAACTAGGGAAGAATAAGTAGGGAAACGAAAGAGAAGCTGGATGTCATCGGTGTAAGTGAAGATGGAGATGTCATGGGATTCAATTAAGAAAGCTAAAGGGGACATGAAATTGTTACAAAGAATGGGATCCAGGACAGAGCCCTGGGGAACACCACAGGAAAGAGTCTGAGGAGGAGAAAGCAGAGACAACCAAGACACCCGGGAAAGTGCGATTGTGCAGGTAGGAGCGGAACCAGACCAAGGCTGTGCATGAAATTCCAAGAGAAGAGAGCTGAGAAAGGAGGAGGAAGTGATTGACCAGGTCAAAAGCTGCAGAGAGATCAAGAGAAACCAAAAGAACCTCATGATGAGAGTCAAAGGAAATGCGAAGGAAATCAGTGATGGCTAGAAGAGACTGTTCAGCGGATAGGAAACAGGAACTGGGCTTGATGGACCTTGGTCTGACCCAGTATGGCATATCTTATGATCTTATGTTCTAGTTGGGGGCGAAAACCGGTCTGAGCTGAGTGGAGGGCAACATTGGAGAAGTGCATAACAGCAGTTTTTCAGGTATTAAGTTAGTCCTGGGTTGTTGGTACCATTCAGAAATGGTTTTACTGTATTAGTGCTTCCTAGACCAGATCACAATAGTGTGACATTCTCACACTTGTGCACCAAAGATTAAGGTTGTCCAATGATGGGCTCCTACTCTGGGATGCAAGAGATAAGCAGCATTAAATCTGTTTACCTTTTGGAATCCTGACAGATACTTGTGACTTGGATTGGCCTCTGTAAAAAAAAAGAGTAAATTAGACTTACCTGCTAATTGTTGTTCCTTGCGGAACTCTAGTCCAGTCCCGGAATCATAGAGTTGTGAACCTCCACCAGCAGCTTTGGAGACTGAACATCTTCATCTCTTTGATCATCCAGCTATATGCAGCCCCAAGGACCGCCCACACATCAGTACCTATTGACAAAGCATACTAAGCAGAGCAACAAATAAGTAGATATAACACCACAGTGGAAAAAAGGATCCTGACCCTAAAGTTCCCACTACTAGCAAAAAATTTTTTTTTTCTAATTGCGTAAGAACAACCTCCCGCCTACGGGAAGGCGGACCAGAACAGCCGTGGTGACCCTTGTGCAAAACGCATGCAACAAGAGACGCCACCGCTCACCCCCAAGATTTGACCCCGAAAGGAAACTAAGGCGTGCTGCAAGCAGAGGAGCTCTGACCGAAAGTATAGAGAACAAAAACCCTGGCAGACTCCTATAATGAATGTACCTTCTTGGCTGGCAGCGAGAACAGATAGACAGGGAGGGATCCGGGACTGGACTAGAGTTCCGCAAGAAACAACAATTAGCAGGTAAGTCTAATTTACTCTTCCTTAGCGTCCCTCTAGTCCAGTCCCGTCAATAGCCATGCCGTAAGCGAGAATCAAGCCACCTGAGGCATCTGCAGTGGCCCCTGCAGAAGGAGATCCGGCCGAGGAGGAAGGAGCCACGGATCGGCCACACTCAACCGCACCAGATCCGCATACCAAGGCCGACGAGGCCAGTCCGGGGCAATCAGAACCACGGGACCCGGATGCCGCTCGATCCGCTGTACCAGGTGACCCAGCAGAGCCCACTGAGGAAAGACATAGAGCAGCCCGTACCTTGGCCACCTTTGTGCCAATGCATCGAGGCCTTCCGACATGCGTTCCCGACGCCTGCTGAAGAACCTTTCGACCTGCGCGGACTCGAAGGTCGCCATGAGGTCCATTATCGGCAGACCCCAACGATGGACCAGCAGCGCAAATACCTCGGGATGTAGAGACCACTCTCCGGGGTCTACCCTGCGATGACTCAGAAAGTCCGCCTCCACATTGTGAACCCCCGCGATATGCTGGGCCGACAGACACTGAAGATGCTACTCTGCCCAATCCAGAAGCAGATCCGCCTCCAACGCCGCGCTGCCTGTGCCTCCCTGGTGATTTATGTAGGCTACCGTGGAGGCATTGTCGGATAGCACCCTGACCGCCGCTCCCTGCAGCCAAGGCTGAAACGCTGTCAGAGCCAACCACACGGCTCTCATTTCCAGTCGGTTGATGGACCACCGGCTCTCCCGCGAGGACCACTGGCCCTGAGCAATCTGGCCCTTGCAATGAGCCCCCCAGCCGCTCAAACTGGCATCTGTCATCAGCAGACGCCAGACGGGAGACTCCAAGGGCATACCGTTCACCAGAGAGCGCCAACGCAACCACCAGCGAAGGCTGCGCCGAACCTCCAAGGGGCAAACTAACTGACGAGCTAGCGAGTCGGACTGATGACACCATTGACGCACCAGCGCTCGCTGCAGAGGCCGCATGTGCGCCCTTGCCCACGGAACTACCTCGATGGTCAACGCCATCGTGCCGAGAAGCTGAAGGTATTGCCAAGCCAAGGACGCCCGTCTCGCTAGAAACTGCTCCACCAGCCGCCTCAGGGCCCGCGCTCTGTGCACTGGGAGGAAAACCTTCCCGTTGCCGGTCTCGAAACGCGCCCCCAAATACTCCAAGGTCTGCGAGGGAAGAAGGCTGCTCTTCGCCCGATTGACCACCCAACCTAACGACTGCAAAACCTGTACGACCCCCGCCGTCGCCCGGAGACTCTCCTCCCTCGACTTCGCCCGGATCAACCAGTCGTCGAGATAGGGATGCACGAGGACACCCTCCTTCCGCAGAAACGCCGCTACCACCACCATGATCTTCGTGAAGACCCATGGCGCCGTTGCAAGGCCGAAGGGCATGGCTTGAAACTGAAAATGGCCCATCGGCAGCGCAAACCGCAGAAATCTTTGATGTTCCCGGCGAATGGGAATGTGCAAATAGGCCTCCGTAAGGTCTAGGGACGTTAGGAATTCCCCCTCGCGGACCGCCGCTATGACCGAGCGCAGCGTTTCCATGCGAAAATGCGACACCCGGAGGCACCGATTCACTCTCTTTAAATCCAGGATAGGTCGAAAGGTGCCCTCCTTTTTCGGCACGACGAAGTAGATGGAGTATTGACCGGACCCTAACTGCCCCTCCGGCACGGGGGCGACCGCCCGGAGCCGAAGCAGCCGGGAAAGTGTATTGGATACGACTCGTCGTTTCCAGGGAGCGCTGCATGGGGACATAACGAAGGAATCGAGCACCGGTCGATGTAGCTCGAGCGCATATCCCTCTCGTATCACTTCTAACACCCACCGATCGGATGTGATAGCGGCCCAGGCAGGGTAGAAATCCCGCAGTCTGCCCCCTACGGGAATCACTGCCACCGGAGCCGGCCTCGCTTCATTGCGACTTTTTGGGGACCTGCACCTCGAAGGAGCCAAAACCTCTACCTGCCCCCTGAAATCCGCGGAAACTCTGTCCGTGCCCCAGATATCTGGAACGCTGGGACTGACCAAAGCGGGAGGCACGAAACCTCCGAAAGGACTGCTGAGACCCCCGGAAGGTGAAGGTCGGCTTCCCCTGCTTGGGCTTATCCTCCGGAAGCCAACCCCCCTTAGAATCCCCGAGATCTTTTAGCAACCTATCCAAGTCCTCTCCAAATAACTGCCTGCCCTTAAACGGCAGCTTACTAAGGCGAGCTTTAGAAGAGCCATCAGCCGCCCAATTGCGTAACCAAAGAGAACTACGCGCCGCTACCACCGACGCCATGCCGTTAGCTAACCCCCTAATGAGGTCATAGTGGATATCCGCCAAATAAGCGGTACCCGACTCCAATCTGGACACCGCGGCCTCTTGTTCCGCCGACTGGGGCCCCTGGAACTGTTGAGACCAGCGGAGGCAGCCGCGCGCCACCCAGGCCCCAGCCACCGCCGCCTGCAACATCAAACGCCTGTCTCAACAAGCTATCAACTTTCCGATCCTGCGGGTCCTTCAACGCCGCAGCACCTTCCACCGGGATAGTAGTCCGTTTAGTAACCGCGGAAACTGCCGCGTCCACCTTCGGCGAACGAAAGAGCTCTCTATCAGCCTCCGACAGAGGATACAACTTAGGCAACAGTCTAGCCCCGCACAAAGCGGACTCTGGACTGTTCCACTCCTCCTGGATCATAGCTTTAAAAACCCTATGGAGCGGAAAGACTCTGTGGGAAGTGCGCACCGCCTGCATCAAGGGATCCTCCAACTTGTCCTCCGCAGTGGCATCTTCCACGGGTATGTTCAATACCTTGAGGGTTTTGGCAATCAGTGCCGGAAGGTCCTCTTTACGAAATACACGCACTATTCTACTACTCTGCTCATCGTCCAACAACTCGCCGTCTTCTAAATCCTCCGCAGACTCCAGCTCGAGAGCCTCCCCCAGCCCCTCGTGGAACTCGTCCCCAGGAGGCGCAGAATCCGCAACACTCGGGGGCCGGCTCTTCTTTTGTGGACCAGTGTCTCCCTCCACTGAAAGTGGACGCTTTAGCCCACGGCGGGGCAGGACCGAGCCTCCCCCCACCGGCTGCAAGAGAGCCAGAGCCTCCTGCATGAGAGAGAAAAAGGCGGGTGGAACTCCCAGGGATCCCTCCTGGACGCCCCCCGCCAACAGGCGCTCCGGCACCGCAGAAATCTCCGGACCAAGGACCGTCTCTGCCTGCTCTGATGTCCCTTCTGTAGATACAGGTGGGAGATCTGCACTGGAGCCCTCCAGAGGATCCTCCATGCCAGCACCCACAGCAGCACAAGTGGCACAGACTCGGGCTTCCAAATTACTACTTCTATGAATGCCACAGACCAGATACCGAGGACTAGGAGGCATGGCTATGCACACAGCCCTTTGCCAGCAAAGCAGGAACACCTTGCTGAAGCAAACAGAGCAGAAAAAAAAATTGTGATTTTAAAAGTGCTCAAAAACGCTCCAAATTGCAGGATTAGATAGAGCTGGAGTCAATTAGCTGATATCTGACCAAGAAATGCAAAAACGAAGCTCCTATCCCTAAAAAAAACACGAAGAAAAACAACTTTGAAAAAAATCCAAAATGGCCGCCGGACCCGATCCCGCCAAAAAAAGGACCAGAAAAAATACCCAAAAGGTCTAAAACACTCCCCAGAGCTGATTCCAGGCCACCCCAAGGCCTCCACCACTGCCTTTAGAAAGAAAAAGCTTCAAACTCTACTCACCCACACACACAGGGGGGGTCAAAACACTGAGAGTGCTGTCCAGCGTGCCTGTCACAAGCTCTGAGTAGCAGTTATCAGAGTCAATAACAGAGTAATAACCGCTCAGGGCAGCTCGGGGAACCCCTAAATCAGTCAGGGGACCCTCAGAGCCTACTGCTGTATTCAATTGCTGCCTGTAATTGTCTTCAACCTTCTCCTCACCCACCAAGGGGGTTCGGTAGAAAGGAGACCTGTGTCCTGTGCAGCTCCCCTGCTTGTTTGACCTATGGGGAGACTGACAGAGAGAGACAGAGAGAAAAAAACAGATTAGAGAAAGACAGAAGGGACACAGTCAAAGATTTCCTCCACAGCAGCAGCCCAGCACCTAAATCTAGAAAATAATAAAACACTAAAGCTCTGCTTATTTGTTCCTAAGGAGCCCAGTTCTGGGCTCTGACTTCCAAGCTGCTTGGAGACTGAGATACTGATGTGTGGGCGGTCCTTGGGGCTGCATATAGCTGGATGATCAAAGAGATGAAGATGTTCAGTCTCCAAAGCTGCTGGTGGAGGTTCACAACTCTATGGTTCCGGGACTGGACTAGAGGGACGCTAAGGAACAGGATACTGGGCTTGATGAACCTTCGGTCTGATCCAGAATGGCATGTCTTATGTTCTCACTCCGAAGGGTACCACTCACAGCCATGATAGCAGATGATGCGTTCCTTTTGTCATTCTATGGGATGCATGGGAGTGTGCTATTCATGTGTGTTTTTATCAGTTGTGGTTTTGGGGGGCCATTACTCCATGGGGGGGTGGGGGGGAGGGGGTGGCGCTGCATCCATCTGCATGTGTGCTGTCTATCATATGCTGTTATCACTTGTCTTTTCCTATGTCATATCCCAGCCACTCTCGGTGATGCTATTCTGCCCCCAGACCCTAGTACACTGACAGCCTCCCCTGTCCCCTGCTATCAGTCCTACCCTGCCACCCTGTCCCAACTTGCATCCCATATCACACTCACCTTCGCAGGTTCAGTTATATACCTTGCCACACCATGCTGGAGATCCCGAGATTGGTTCTGTGATGGCACTGAGTATAGCACACCCTCCAACCTCAGAATCAGGTTGGCAAAGGCCTCTGCCTCTTGCACTGAAAAATTATCAGCCCATCCAGAAGAGACGTCTGCACAAATAACCAGCCAATCCGGTGTAGCTGTGACAACTGGTTATGTGCTCTGTCAGCAAATCTCGTGCATATTGTGCTAGCCAGTTATGGGCACAAGTGAAAACGATTGGCCTCCCATAGCTGGACAGCTGGACAGCTGTTGCTGCGCATCCCATCCCTGCCAACGAAATTCCATACTATGTGATTTTCATGCCAAGAGACGGCTGAGGGGAGATATGATAGAGGTCTATAAATTAATGAATGGAGTGGAACGGGTAAACGTAGATCGATTGTTTACGTCATCAGAATATAAAAAGACTAGGAGACATGCAATGAAGCTACAGGGTAACCTATTTAAAAATAATAAGAGAAAATATTTTTTCACTCAACATGTAATCAAACTCTGGGATTTGTTACCAGAGGATGTAGTAAAAGCTGTTAGTGTAGCTGGATTTAAAAAAGGTTTGGACAAGTTCCTGGAGGAAAGGTCCATAAACCATTATTAAAAGGGACATGAGATATCACTGCTTGACCCAATACAAGTATTGAGGAACCTGTGCCTTTTTGGGGAAACTGCTAGGTACTTATGACCTAGATTGGCCATTTTGGAAACAGGATACTGGGCTTGATGGACCTTGGTCTGACCCAGTATGGCATATCTTATGTTCTTATGTAGTTTGGGCTGCATTTTTCTGATATTCATTTCTGCCCAGTTTTTAGACAACAAACCAATATGCAGTGTTATGATGGGTAATTGTGTGCCATGCACCTATATCTGTGCTACCCGCTTTTGCGGTCTTAACCAGAGATTTTCACTTTGCTGCACTGTACATGTTTCTTTCTAATATCCATGGCTTCTTACTTGGTTGGTCGGGCTACTATCTGCTCATTCCAAACTGCTCATTTTCAAACACTATCTGGTCCTCTGGCAGCTAGCTGACGATTCAGGCATTTTTTTGCATGTTTTTTTTGCCTGTTTTGTGGAATTTTTGCTGCTTTCCTGAATATCGGCTCCATACAATCCAGTGGTGTCCATTATACGGATAAGTGCCCTATCTGTGACTTTTCTGTGGCATTATCAGGGTATAGCAGGGACATAAGGGTGGAGTATGGGCATTCCTTCTATCTCTCAGATGTTCGGCACTATTTATTTATTTATTTTTATTTATTTACATTCTCTTATATACCGCGCTATTCTGCATCAGTGCGGTTTACATTGAACAAACTGAAATTACATTGAACAGGGCATTATAACTTGGAGATAACTATTTTACAGGGAACATGGGCTATGGAGGGTTAAGTGGCTTGCTTTAGAAGGATTCTACCCCTCTTTTGGAGTCAACTATGGCCTTCCTTTTCATACTATGTGTGAACTGGTATGTCTAGCGGCCAAAACGTATTCCCTATTGAAGGTGACCTGCTGTTGGCTTGGCTCTGACTTGGGGCAATGGTCTCATCTTCCAAAGACGCATTTCCCATCTGGCTTTTAGAGGGATGCTTCTGTTGAGGCTCGTGAAGGACCTGGATGAGATGCAACCCGCTTTCTGTAGGACAGGTCCAAGGGGCCTGTGAAATGGGCAGGATCCCCTTTTTCTGTCATCCTCTGCCCACTTCTCGCAGGCACGCTGGTCGAGCCTCCCATCATTGTCAGCCTGGAGAGCCTTTTCTTCCACTCTGCTTGGGACCTCTGGGCTCATTCTCAGCCCCTTCATAGAGCGCTTAGGCCAAGGGATCCAGTCCCATTCAGAGGAGGGCATTCTATTAAGGTATATGGATGAGCCAATCAATACTATGGGAACATAAGATTTTTGAATCAATTCTCTGGTTTACACTGGAGCAATTTTAGTTTAGGCCATTCAGAGGAGGACCATCCTGGGCTGTGCAATAAAATATGGGGGCCCATTTCCTCATTCCTCCAGTTCATCTGCTATCTGTATAGCCATGCAGTTTAATTCAGGGTATCCTAAATTAAACTGCTTAGCGATAGTATTCAGCCTTTATCTATGCACCTATCTTATTTGCCTGCAGTGGTCACCGCTTTCCACATATAATTCAGCACCATTCACTATCTGGATAGCTACTGCCAGCGTCATAACTATAGAAACATAGAAACATGATGACAGAAAAAGACCACATGGCCTATCTAGTCTGTCCTTCCATAACAACAACTACAACAGTCCACTTTTTACCTTTAGAGATCCTCTGTGTTGGTCCCATGCTTTTTTGAATTCAGTTACTGTCCTCATCTCTACCACCTCCACTGGGAGACTATTCCACGGATCCACTACTCTTTCCGAAAAGAAATATTTCCGCATATCACTCCTGAATCTATCTCCCTTCACCCTCATCCCATGTCCCCTCGTAGCAGAACTTGCTTTCAATTGAAAGAGGCTCTCTCCCTGAACATTTATGCCACGGAGGTATTTAAACATCTCAATCATATCACCTCTATCCCGCCTTTCCTCTAAGGTGTATAAGTCTGTCCTCATATGCTTTATAATGAAGCCCATTAATCATTTTAGTAGCAACCCTCTGCACCGACTCCATCCTGTTCACATCCTTTTGAAGGTGCGGTCTCCAGAATTGCACACCATGCTCCAAATGAGGTCGCACCAAAGACTTATACAGAGGCATTATCACCTCCTTTTTTCTGCTAGCCATTCCTCTCCGTATGCACCCAAGCATCCTTCTAGCTTTTGCCGTCGCCTTTTCTACCTGTTTAGCTACTTTAAGATCATCAGACACAACCACGCCTAGGTCCCGCTCTTCTTTAGTGGACAAAAGTACTTCACCTCCTATACATTGCAACTAGCCATGAATGCCGCAGCCAAGGTACTATACGGTGCTTCAAAGAACGAACATATAACACCCATCCTAATGGAGCTTCCCTATATACTGCAGAATAGCATATAAAGCCCTTCTCTTGACCTTTAAAGCGATAAATACTATAGCTCCTTCATCAATTTCAAAACTCCTCCATCACACTACCAACATCAGAGCTAGGAGGTCAGCAGCGGCTAATAACCTAGTTACACCACCTGAGGCCACAAAATACAAACGTTCAACAACAGACAGGGCTTTCGCATACTACGCACCCAGATGTTGGAACAACCTACCTCCCAACATTAGAGCGATTACTGACCTCAAGCAATTCAGAAAAGCCATAAAGCACCACCTCTTTATTCTACATTTCCAAAGCACATCATCAACCCTCTAATACTAACAATAAAAGTGTAAATGCCTTATTTACTCAAGATGATGATAAGAAATTCTATCCGGTGTATATAGGTTCTTTACATGTTACAAATATGTACAAAGTTTCGCTAAGTTAAAATCCCAGTTGTATTATCCTGTTATATGTAAACTCACCACAGTCTGTTGATTGCAATGAGTATTCCTGTTTAATGTAAACCGCGCTGATGAAAAAGAGTGCGGTATAAAAGAAATATAAATAAATAAATAAAATACTGTATTGCTCCCTTGGATTGCTGCAGCCCAAATGCATGACCTTACATTTTTTAACATTAAATCCCAGCTGCCAAATTCTAGACCATTCTTCAAGCTTAGCTAGATCCCTCCTCATGTTATCTACACCTTCCTGGGTGTCTACTCTATTGCAGATTTTGGTATCATCCGTAAAGAGGCAAACCTTACGTGACAGCCCTTCCGCTATATCACTAACAAAGATGTTAAAAAGAATCGGACCAAGGACAGATCCCTGGGGCACACCACTGGTAACATCCTTCTCCTCAGAGTGAGCTCCATTTACTTGTACTCTTTGTCGCCTCCCACCCAACCAATTTCTAACCCAAGCAGTAACTTTAGGGTCCATCCCTAGGGTGCTCAGTTTGTTTATAAGTCGCCTGTGAGGAACAGTGTCAAAGGCTTTACTGAAATCTAAATACACCACATCTAGAGCTCTCCCTCGGTCCAACTCCCTGGTCACCCAGTCAAAGAAATCAATCAGATTTGTCTGACAAGACCTGCCTCTGGTGAATCCATGCTGCCTCGGATCCTGTAATCCGCTGGACTCCAGAAACCTCACTATTTTGAATACTGACCATTTATGGATCAGCTTTAAATTTTGGCAAACAGAATAATGAAATGGAATTAAAAGCCTGCAAGTCACTTAGCTTGCAAAAGAGATCTTCAACAATTCTTTTCTGGTTATTGTAAAAAACAGCTTGAAGTGGCTTAGGTGTTTTTCTTTGAAGATATCTTCCTTCCTTAAATACCATTTCTAGCAAGTCTGTCAACTGATATTGAGAGATTAGTAGACAGGAAGATTAAAATCATGCTGTATAGTAATTCCAACCATCCTTACCCATTGTCTGATGTGATGAAAACCAGTGTGTTGTTCTCTACTCCATAGTCTTGCAGTGTCTTTACCAAGAAACCCACAGAAGCATCAAACTCAAGCAGAGCGTCTCCAAAAGGCCCCCGAGCAGACTGTTCAGTGTATATCTTGCTTGCAAACTGGGGGTAGTGGGTATGCTGGGAAGAAATAAAGAAAATATAAGTAAATTTAGCATGGAAGTTGGCAAACTGGTATTTACACGTGGAAATGCCAGCACTTTCGCGTGGATGCTGCCAAGTTTTTGGATTTCAGTTTTCCCATGAATAGATTTCTAAAAATAAAGTGACCGGATTTTTTGCAGGCAACTCTGGACACTTGTTATGCAAAACTGGAGAGTTCTCTTTGTTCCAGGATTGAGCAACAGGTGTGAGGTGAAGGGGGGGGGGGGAGGGGAGGGGAGGGAGAGAAGTCTTTTCTTCCCGGATTCATTCTGTGACAGCAGCAATATGATTTCCAAGCAGACAGATTACCAGAGAAATAGAAAATGCTGCATTTCCCCCTGTACTATAAAGATAGCAGATGTAAATTCAAAATCTTGACATATTCCAGTCACTAAGGGAGTTATTTTAGAAGCCCTAGTCATGCTTTGGATGTCTGAAAATGGACACAAAGATGTCCCCAGAGCCATTTTAGAAGCTAGGTCTGTCGATGTGCCCAGCATGAGGACATCCGAGTCAGAATGGGGGCATAATGGAGGCAAGGCCACTGTGTTCCCAAGAACTTGGGTGTCCACACTCAATTTTAGAAATGTCCTGGACGTCCTAAGTCACGTCAATAGTTTTAACTGCTCCAGGCACAAATAGGCATCTGAAAAGTGTTCATTTTCTTAGGCAAACGACTGGAAGGTGAAGGAAGTACACTCATATCCCTTTTATTTTACAATTTGTCAATGAACACTGATAGTTTTATAGCGGATGTCTATATGGACACCGACATGGGCATCCATGTTGGGAATGTTTATTTAATTATTTATTTATTTTTAAATTTAATTTATAGATTTTAACAAAATTATCCAGAAAAAAAATGTGAATACAAATTACAGAAAAAGAATTCAAAATGAAGAAAAAATTAACTTAAGGAAATTAACTTGGTTTAGCTCACAAAATACAAAACCACAATAAGGACCCAATAAGAAAAAACAAAGAGTTACATGAGGGAAACCTACCATATCCCTGGAAATTAAGAAATCATAAGAGCATAGTTGGCATACATGGCAGCCGGTACAGGAAACTCATACCCGCCCCTCAATTTCTCTACACAGAAGAACTTGCACAAGTTGCTGGGGTTCAAAAAACAGAAATTGCTTAGACTGATACAACACAACACATTTACAAGGATACTTTAATCTAAATTACACACCCAGAGCAGTGACTCTGACGCAAGGCCACGAAATCTCTCCGCCTCTTCTGGGTCTCTAACCAAATCAGGAAAAATAGAAATATTGGACCCCATAAACCGAGAAAGAGACATATTTCTGAAATAAAACCTAAGAACAGAGTTCTGGTCGGATTCAAATGCAAAGCACACCAACAGGGTGGCTCGGCTGGTCAACAACTCCAGGGAGCTTTCTAAAAACTCCGAAAGATCCAACTGGGCATATCCTGCGGCACCTCCAGAGTCCGACTCCATGCTTGACATGGAAGAAGATATCACCACATACAGTGCCCTCACTGTGGGATGCAATGATTCAACAGGCATTCGCAGGGCATCTGTAAAGTACATACGGACCAAGTCCACAGGTTCCAGCAAAGGGGATCGAGGGAAATTCAAAAATCTCTAGCTGTTCCAACGCAGTTGATTATCCATAAACTCAATCCGCCTTTCTTGAATCAAACACTCCCTGGAATGCACATCAGCAGGGTGTGCATCTCTTCAACTATGGTTTTCAGCTGAGTCACCTGTGAAGCATGTCTCCACTGTCAAACACTGAGCTTTAACAGATGCCAATTCTTGAGTAAAAGTCCCCACAATAGGAAGAAGGGCCTGTTGGAGCAAAGATATTGCTTCCCATAAGCTATCCAATGTCACTAGTGCAGGTCTTTCCAAACAGTCATAAACCTGAACAGCCGAGGTGTTAGGGGAACTGGTCTTCCATTGCTCCTCACTGAGACTACCCCAGGGAACCGAGGCTCTACTCCCCGTTGCAGTCACTACCAATGTCAGCTTCGATGGAGAGCCCTCCACAGCGCAGGGAACCTCCCGACCCAGAAATGCTACCTCACGCTGCCCCTCCTTGAAGCGACTTCCGGGCTGTGGTGGGAGTGCTTGAACGGGGCTCAATTCTACCCCATCGCTCAGATCCGCCAAAGAAACCCACAGATCAGCCGAAGCCATGGGAGACGCTGACGGGAAACAGAACCCAGCTATAGAAGACTGCACCAAGCCGCCTGCAGAAGAAGAGGTGTTGGAGGGCTTTAGGGATCGCTGTTTCTTCTTTTTGCCCATCAGTAAGGCCAATGCAGCAAACCGACTCAGCACACCCGTTTCAGCATCCTCCTCCGCCACCATCTTGGATCTGTTGGGAATGTTTATATTTCTAAAATCAAGCCAAAACATAGACCGCCTGACCAGAATGAACAAATGGATGATGAAATGCTCAAAGAAATCAGGGAAACTAACAAAAGTTACAGCACAGAAATAATAATGGGTGATTTCAATTACCCCGGTATTAACTGGGTCAGTGTCACAGCAGGACATGCTAGAGAGAAAAAAGTTTTTAGATGAAATAAATGAATGCTTCTTTGAACAGCTGGTTCATGAAATGACCAGAGAGGAAGCCATTTTGGACCTAGTCCTTAGTGGAACACCAGATCTGCTGCAAGAGATAAGGTGTTGGGGCCACTTGGCAATAGTGATCATAGAATGATCGTGTTTGATTTAATTAATGGAGGAGTATGGTAAGGAAATCCACAGTACTACCTTTTAACTTTTGAAAGGGAAACGATGATAAAATGAGGAAAATAGTTAAGAAAAAACTAAAAGGAGCAGGTGCAAAGGTTGAAGACTTACATCAAGCTTGGGTGGTGTTTAAAAATACTATCTTGAAAACCCAGACCAGCTGTATTCCACGCTTTAAGAAAAGTGGAAGGAAGTCAAAAAACTGCCAGCATGGATTAAAGGTGAGGTCAGAGAGGCTGTGGTTATCAAAAAAGCATCTTTCAGGAAATGGAAAAAAGAGGCAAATGACAAAAACTGGAAACAGCACAAGAACTGGCAAGTTAAATGCAAGGCATTGATAAGGCAGGCAAAGAGAGAATTTGAGAAGAAGCTTGCTATGGAAGCAAAAACGCGTAATAAAGACTTTTTCAAGTACATTTGTAGCAAAAAACCTGTGAGAGTGTCAGTTGGACACTCTGCTATTTTGAAGGGCGGTCAATCAAATCAATAAACATAATAAACATAGATGATAGAGGTGTAAAAGGGGCACTAAGAGGGGACAAGGCCATACCGGAGAGACTGAATGAATTCTTTGCTTCGGTCTTTACTGAGGAAGATGGAGGAATGTTACTCATAATTGAAGTGGTATTTAAAGGTGATACTGCGGAAGAATTGAAAGAAATGTCGATACACCGGGAAGATGTATTACAACCAACGTTCCCTCTAATTTTCTGTAGGCTGTGTGCGCATAAAATATCAGCTGTGTGCATCTTTTGAAGGAAGGTTAAATTTTTGTGCGCCACATAACGGACACTCGGAGTTATATACTTTAAAATTTGACTACATGTCAGAATACAGTATGTACACCACATTGATTTTAATCAAATTAAATGAAAATAGACTATTACTAAATGAAGCGGGAAATTTCTAGTAATTACAATCATAACTTTTAAATTTTAAGACGTCTGTGTTGTTTTCTATCAGAATCAGAGCTGTAATTTTTGTGCGCTCTGTTGTAAAGTATGTGCGCTCGCTCGGCGAGGTGTGTGCACGCGCACACGCGCACAGCTTAGAGGGAACAGTGATTACAACTATTTGATAAACTGAAGAGTAACAAATCATCTGGACTGGATGGTATACATCAAAGGGTGTTGAAAGAACTGAATTATGAGTTTGCAGATCTGCCTATTAGTATTCTGTGAACTATCATTAAAATCATCTGTAATACCTGAAGAATGGAGGATGGCCAATGTAACGCCAATTTTCAAACAGGGTTCCAGGAGTGATCCAGGAAACTACAGACCGGTGAGCCTGACGTCTATACCAGGAAAAATGGTAGAAACCATCATAAAGAAGAAAATTACTGAACATGTAGATAATCATGGCTTAATGGGAGACAGCCAACATGGCTTTAGACAAGGAAGATCTTGTCTAACTAATCTGTTACGTTTTTTTGAAGGTGTGAATAAACAGGTATTTATTTTTATTTTATTTAGACAGTTTTGTATACCGCCTTATCCTTCAATCAAAGCGGTCACAACACAATTGGGGGATACATTTAACACGCGGGGATATGAGACACATACACTAATACTTACAGGGAACATGGGCAATGGAGGGTTAAGTGGCTTGCCCAAGACCACAAGGAGCATCTGTGGGACTAGAAACCCCAGTCCTTCCGTCCCAAGGTTGCTGTCCTCTAGTGGGATTTGAACCCCTGACCTTCCGGCCTGAAGTACCTTGCCCCAACCACTAGGCTACTCCTCCCTAGACAAAGGTAGACAAAGGTGAGTCCATTGATATAGTGTATTTAGACTTTCAGAAAGCCTTTGACAAGGTCCCTCATCAGAGACTTTTGGCAAAACTAAAAAGTCATGGGATAGAAGGCAGTGTAGTATTGTGGATCAGGAACTGGTTAAAAGATAGAAAGCAGAGGGTAGGGCTAAATGGCCCATTTTCCCAATGGAGAAAGGTGATTAGTGGAGTACCCCAGGGATCTGTGCTGGGTCTGCTGCTTTTTTTACATATTCATAAATGACCTGGAAAAGGGAATAACGAGTGAGGTTATCAAATTTGCAGATGACACAAAGCTATTTGAATTTGTTAAAACCCAAGAGGATGGTGGAAAATTACTAGAGGATCTTGATAAACTGGGATACTGGGCATCCAAATGACAGATTAAATTTAATGTGGACAAGTGCAAAGTTATGTACCTAGGAAAGAAAAACCCAAACTATGGTTACACGATGCAAGGTTCCACATTGGGAACCACCACCCAGCAAAAAGATTTAGGCGTCATTGTGGATAACATGTTAAAACCATGTGCTCAGTGTGCAGCGGGGCGGCGGCCAAGAGAACAAATAGAATGCTAGGTATCATAAGGAAAGGAATGGAAAATAAAACTAAGTTCTTATAATGCCTCTGTATCCGTTCCATGGTGCGACCGCACCTTGTATACTTTGTGCAAGTCTGGTCGGCGTGTCTTAAAAAGGACATAGCATTATTAGAAAAAGTACAGAGAAGAGCCACCAAATTGGTAAAGGGGATGGAAGGATACCCCTATGAAGAGAGGCTAAAAAGGTTAGTGCTCTTCAACCTGGAAAAGAGACTGCTAAGAGGAGATATGATAGAGGTTTATAAATTAATGAATGGAGTGGAACGGGTAAACGTAGATCGATGGTTTACATCATCAGAATATAGAAAGACTAGGGGACATGCAATGAAGCTACAAGTTAACTTATTTAAGACTAATAAGAAAAAATATTTTTCACTCAACATGTAATCAAACTCTGGAATTTGTTACAAGCATTGTGGAACCTTTGTCTTTTGAGGAAACTGTTAGGTAGTTATGACCTAGATTGGCTACTCTTGGAAACAGGATACTGGGCTTAATGGACCTTGGTCTGACCCAGTATGTCATATCTTATGTTATGTTCTTATCCCTGGTGTTTTAATGCACGTTCTGCCCTAGACATCCCAGATTGTATATGGATGCCCTTTCTAAAATGCCACTTTATATTTGACAATAAGATTCTTTTTTCTACCTTTATTGTCTGGACATTTTTTTTTCTAATTGCTTCACTCCCAGTTTCTGGTTTCTGCTTTCCTCTCTCTGTCTTTTCTTATCGCTGTTCCCAGTGTCTCCTGTCCATTTGCCATTTCTTTTCTCTCCTCCTGTCTGCACATCCTCTCCTCAGTCTATCTCTGGCATTGATCTTTCACTTTCAGCTTGCTTCCATTTATTTTTCTGCTTCTGTATCCACTTGATTTCACCCCTCCTCACCATACATTCCTCAGTCTCCCACTTTTTAGTGCACCTACCTTTAACTTTCCATTTCCCTCACTCCTGCCCTCCTATTCCCCGTCTCTCCCTCTTTCCCCTGCCTTTCACTAATTCCTTCTCTCCATTTCTTCCCATGCACTGTATCCAGTATCTTCCACTTGCTTCCCATCACCCTTTTCTATATCCAGCATTTCCTCTTATCCTTCTCCACTTCCCCTATACTTCAGCATATCCTCTTCCTTTTTCTACTTCCCATGTCCCGCATTTTTACCCTTCTTTTTTCTTCTCCACATCCAAAATTTATCCTTCTCTTCCCTTCCCTACCCCCTTGTAGCCAAACATCTTCCCTTCTCTACCCCTCCAACATAGTCCAGCATATCTCCATTTCTGCTCCTTATGACCAGCATCTCCCCTACCCTTCCTTACTTCCCCAGGTGTCCAGAATCTTCCCTTCCCTTCTCCGCCACAAGATCTTAAGCATCTCCCCCCTTCTCTTCTGTCCCCCACCCCCCAATGTCCAGCATTCTCCTCCCCTTCCCTTCTTTATCTCTAAGTGTTCATCATCTCTTCTCTTCTCCTCTCCCCTTCCCTTTCTTTCACCCTCATTTGTAATTACCATCCCTATCCTCATTTGTAATTACCATCCCTATCCTCCTCTTGTGATATTCAACATCTCCATTTACCTTCCTTTTCTTACTCTCACAAATGTCCCACATCGCCCCTTCTCTTAAGTTCCTCACCCGACCTAGGTCATGTCCAACAACTCTTTCCTCCCTTGCCAGCCTTTTCCCTCCCCTTTATCTGCTGCCTGTGCTTCCAGCCCCTCTCTACCTGGCCACCCTCTAGCCCTTAAAATCACTGTGTGGTGTGGGGCCTCTGCACATGCATGTGTTCAAGGCCTTCTGCATCTAGCTCCTTCAATGCAAACTTCCTCTTGGAGGGAGCAAGACATGACAAGCTTTGAGCATGCTCATGTATACAAAATCCTGAGCTATCCGCTACACTGAGGGCTTTTAAATGCCCTCTTCTGTCACTCCAGCACTAACCCGCCTGCCTCCACCTCCTCCCTGGAATCTGGTCATTGGTGATATTCAGCTACTAACCAGATAACAAAACCACATAAAGATAGAACAACCTTTATGTGGTTACTTATCTGGTTAAGAGGATAAAAATTGCCACTGACTAAATAGATGCTTGGATGGCTCCAGCCTGAGCTACGGAACATCCTGACACTATCCAGATTGTGCCGAAGTGGTCTGTGGGGATATTCAAAGGCACTGGCCAGTTTGTGCCTCTGAAGATCAGGCTCAGCAGGATTTATGAAATTAGCAGGTCCTGCTAATCACATAAACCTTTTTGAATATCAGACTCATAAAGCATAACATTTGTAGTACTGGGTCAGACCAAAGATTTATCAAGTCCAGTATCCTGCATCAAACGGTGGCCAAGCCAGGTGACAAATGCATGTCAGGATCCAAAAAGGTAGACAGATTCCATGCTGCTTATCTCAGGGATTAATAAGTGGATTTCCCCCAGTATGCCATAATAATAAGAACATAAGATATGCCATACTGGGTCAGACCAAGGTCCATCAAGCCCAGTATCCTGTTTCCAACAGTGGCCAATCTAGGTCACACGTACCTAGCAGTATCCCCAATAGATACAGGTTCCACAACGCTTGTATTGGGTCAAGCATTGATATCCTGGGTCCCTTTTTGATAAAGTTTATGGACCTTTCCTCCAGGAACTTGTCCAAACCTTTTTTAAACCCAGCTACACTAACAGCTCTTACTACATCCTCCGGTAACAAAGTCCAGAGTTTGATTACACGTTGAATGGTTTCTGGACTTTTCTTCCAGGAATTTATCCAAACCATTTTTAAACCCAGCTACATTAACACTTTTTACTATATCCTCTGGCATGAATTCCAGATCTCAGTTATGCAATGGGTGAAAATACATTTTCTTTGACTAATGAAGGGAAGGACCTGGAAAGGAGGAGAGTAGTCAAGGCAAGAAAAAGGAAGAGTGTATGGTGTGGGGAGGTGGATGGCACGGGGGGGGGGGGGGGTAATGGGAGAAAGGAGGCATGGGATCATGTGAGGGCCAAGTGAGAGGAACATTAGTGGCAAGGGTGACTGAAAGAATTGTGGGGGAGGAGTGTTTCTGATGCATTGGCAATGTGAAAGTCATTGGAGGAGGTGGAGTATAGAGTTGAATAAGGGATTATATAAAAGGGAAGGGGCATGTCAAGGATGAGGCTGGCAGAGACTGTGGTAATGTTTGGGGTGACTATGAGGGAAAGTGTGTCATGGATGGAGGGTTTATGTGACAGGGAAGATGAGTGTGCTCGAGGGCCAGGAGAGGAGGTGATGCTGGAGGATAAGCAAGGAAGGGACCAGTGGAAGAATTTGAGAAGAGTTGATGGAGGGGGGATCAAGGCAGGAGGCAGGAAGGGGGGAGCTAAAGAATGGAGAATGTATATCGTGGGTTCCCACAGAAGCCAGAGATTTTAGTTAAGAATGGTAGGCAGGAGTCAACAGCATCAGTACTAGGCAGGGGAGGTGTTTGCAACGTTCATTTGGATTAGAAGTGGTATAAAAAAGTGAGAGCATGGAGTGAGCAGGCCGATTCAAGGAGCAATGCTGCACGTCCTTCCTGTATCTGTGACTGTTGATGGTACGTCCATGTGTGCTGGGTGCTTTTGGGTAACAGGCAAACACAGTTTTAGAAAGCTTGGTATAGGGGGGTCAATGATACGCTTTTATAACTAAAATAATATCTGAGTAATGAGGTGAAAAGAAGAAACCTCAGTGCTAAGGAGCAGGGGCTGCTAAGTCGAGATTTTGGGACGTCTATGTTTGCAGTCTTCAAATTTTTTGTCATGCTTTATTCTGAAAAAATTATTTTTACTGTTTGCACTTTTTATCTTTTCCTAGACTTTTGAGGTGGAGTTTTATATTAATATTGCAAAATGCTTCTCAGAAATGGCAGATACAGAAATTGATCGAATATGTCATGTCTCAAATGTAAGACTTTATATGTTTTCCCTCACCATTCAATGCTCATCTGTTACACAGGCCTGTTTGAGTTGTTTTAAACAGTAGAAAACTTTTGATTAAAAAACAAACAAACAAACAAAAAAGCCCAGTCCATCCATATAAATAGCAGGGGAAGCTGCAATCATTTTTATTCTTTCCAACACCCCTGGAAATTGGAAAGAATCATATAAAAGGTGTCAAGAATATTAGTCAGTCTGTCTGGGGGTAAAATAACTCGCTGAAAAGTTAACAAAATGGGATGAAACCTCGAATGTGGGAGAAACAGGTAGAAAGACACATCAAGTTTGAAAAGGTGCCATATTGGACTGGGGATTCTTATGAGAGAAGGAGTTCCAGCTTCTATAGCACAGACAGATACATACAGCAAAACAGAGCACTTAAAGAATTGGTCCCTTCATACTCCTTCTCCCTATTCTCTATTCGCCCAACCCCCTCCCCTCCTCCAGATGCTCCCACCACTAAAAACTGACCCATCCCATAATTTCCCTAACACCCCCACATAGCGTAGTTACTCACCTGTAACAGGTGTTCTCCAGGAGCAGCAGGAATCAGTCCTCACATATGGGTGATGTCGGTGCCGACGGAGCCCTCGCGGAGCAATTTTCCCCAGCTTTCAAAGAAAGCCTTTGGGAATTGCAGCGCGCATGCGCGGTCCTCTTCCCGCCCAAGGGTGCCATCTTGCTCAGTCAGATGACATAGCTAAGAGACAGCAAAAAATTAGCAAAAACGAAAGCATATAACTGCAACTCCAAGGGGAGGAGGGAGGGTTGTGAGGACTGATTCCTGCTGCTCCTGGAGAACACCTGTTACAGGTGAGTAACTACGCTTTCTCCAGGACCAAGCAGGAAGTCAGTCCTCACATATGGGACTCCCAAGCTTAAGGCTACCGGAGACCCTAAGCACAAAAATGAGCTCCCTCAAGGTCAGTAGCACAGAAGGAAGGAATGTTCTCTGAATATGTCTCCAACCGGTAGCCCAACATCCGGGACGGAGGGTAGGAGTTGCCTATACCTCGAAGAGGTTACGGAGGACTGCCTGTCCGAAAGCACTGTCCCTGCGGGACTCCCTCTCCAGGCAGTAATGGGCTGCAAAAGTCTGGCTTGAAGACCAAGTAGCGGCCCGGCAGATGTCTGCCAATGGAACAGAGCGGAGGTAAGCTACCGACGTAGCCTTCGCCCGAAACACGATGAGCTGTGACTCTACCTTCCAACACGAGGCCGGCTGCCTCGTAAGCCCAAGCGATACAGTCCGCAATCCAGATGGACAGAGTACGCTTGGAGACAGGGAGCCCAACTTGTTGGGGTCATAAGACACGAAGAGCTGAACAGTCCTTCGGTGCTCCCGTGTACGGTCAAGGTAGAAGGTCAACGCCCTTCTACAGTCCAGGGTATGCAGGACCATTTCAGCTCGGCTGGAGTGTGGCCTGGGAAAGTAGGTCGGAAGTACCACCTCCTGGTTGATGTGAAAAGGCGAAACCACTTTGGGAAGAAACTTAGGGTGAGTCCGTAGGACTACCCGGTTCTTGTAGAACCTAGTGTAAGGAGGATCAGAAACCAGGGCCTGCAGCTCACTAACGCGTCTAGCAGAAGTGAGGGCTACCAAGAACAAGGTTTTCCATGAAAGAAAATGTAGCGGACAGGTAGCCATAGGCTCAAAAGGCGGACAGGTAATCCGCTGCAAAACCACATTAAGATCCCAGTCCGGGGCTGGCGGGCGCAAAGGTGGCTTAAGGAGAAGGAGGCCTCTGAGAAACCGAGCCACCAGAGGGTGGCTGGAAAGAGGTCTACCATCCACCGGCATGTGATGCGCAGAAAGAGCAATGAGGTGGACCTTGACCGAGTTGAACTTAAGTCCAAGGTTAGAGAGAGAGAGCAAGTATTGCAAGACCACTGATGCTGAACAGGAGAAAGGATCTTGAGACTGCTGAGTACACCAGACGGAGAACCGACGCCACTTGAGAGCGTAGGCCTTTCGGGTGGAGGGCCTCCTGGAGGCCAAGACGACCTCCTCCACATCTGGAGGTAGCTGCAGAGGAGCTAGGACTACCCTTTCAGCAGCCAGGCCATCAGATGAAGGGACCAGAGATTGGGGTGTAGGAGAGTCCCCTGATCCTGCGACAGGAGGTCGGGCTGAAATCCCAGTGGAAGAGGAGTGTCTACCGCTAGCTGCATCAGAAGCGGGAACCAAGGTTGTCTCGGCCACCGGGGAGCCACTAGGATCATCGATGCTTTGTCTCTGAGAACCTTGAAGAGCGTCCGAGACACCAGTGGCATGGGAGGAAAGGCATACAAGAGGCCGGTGGACCATGGAATTAGAAAAGCATCCGCCGCTGTCCGGAGAGGATGCGGCTGTCGAGAGCAGAATCTGGGCAGCTGCCGGTTCAGAGGACTGGCAAACAGATCCATGGTGGGGAGGCCCCACTTGAGAAAGATCCGCTGAACCACCAGCGGATCCAACCTCCACTCGTGTGGCTGGAGGATCCTGCTGAGCTTGTCGGCCAGGTAATTTTCTTGACCTGGGAGATAGACAGCCCTGAGGAGGATGCCCTGGCGGACTGCCCAAGAGCAGACAGAGGAGGAAGGAACCTGTTCCGCCTTGTTTGTTTACGTAGAACAAGGCAACCTGGTTGTCCGTCTGTATCAGCAGCGACTGGTGGGACACCAGGTGAGAGAAGGCTTTGAGCGCTAGGCGGATGGCTCTGAGCTCCAGGAAGTTTATCTGTTGAGCAGACTCCCAAGGAGTCCAGAGTCCTTGAGTACACGACCCTTGGCAATGTGCTCCCCAACCCAGAAGGGAAGCATCGGTCGTTAGGACCTGAGAATGCGGAGGGGGCTGAAAAGCCACTCCTAGCACTAGGTTGGGTAGATGAAGCCACCATCGCAGAGAGGAGACCAGCTGGTCGGAGATCTGCACAGAGTCTGCTAGGCTCCCGTGGCCTGATGCCATTGATTGCGAAGGCACCACTGAGCAGGACGCATGTTCAGTCGGGCATTGGGGGTCACATGGACCGTGGAAGCCATATGGCCGAGCAGTCGCAGAAAGTGCCTGGCTGAGACCAGCGCATTGCTGTGAAAGTGGCCGGCGAGATCCATGAGCCGCCTGGCCCTGTCCAGAGGGAGGAAGGCCCGCACCTGAAGTGTGTCCAACCTGGCGCCGATGAACTCGAGATTTTGAGAGGGGAGCAAAGTGGACTTTGCGAGGTTTATGACAAAACCCAAGTGCTGGAGCAGAGCCACAGTGCGATGAGTGGCTTGAGCGGCCTCTGGTGAAGATGGGGCTCTGATGAGCCAGTCATCCAGGTATGGGAACACAAACAGACCTTGCAGTCTCAGATAGGCCGCCACCACTGCGAGGCATTTGGTGAACACCCGGGGTGCGGAGGATAGGCCAAAGGGCAGCACTCTGTACTGGTAATGATTTCCTCCCACAACAAATCTGAGATATTGTCTGTGGTCCGGATGAATGAGGATATGAGTATACGCATCTTTCAGATCCAAGGAGCATAGCCAGTCTCCCTGCTGGAGGTAGGGCAGCAGGATTCCAAGGGTAAGCATCTTGAACTTTTCCTTTGCAAGGAACTTGTTGAGGTTTCGCAAGTCCAGGATGGGTCTGAGGCCTCCTGTTCTTTTTGGAATCAGGAAGTACCTGGAGTAAAACCCTTGGCCCCTCAGGTGGTGGGGCACCGGTTCCATGGCTTGATCCTGAACAAGACTTGCTAACACCTGAAGGAGTAAGTCCCTGTGCAAAGGTAGTCTGGGAGGCTCCCCTGGAAAGTAGGAGGGAGGTACCTGGTGAAAGTGAAGAAGATAGCCCTTTTGAACTATGTGAAGTACCCAGGTATCTGTGGTGATGTTGGACCACTTTTGGGCAAAGTGGACCAGCCGGCCTCCTGGTGCAGGCTTGGGGGCATGCTGCCTACGGGACCCATTACCCCGTCCCTTGGCCTGCTTTCCCTGTGGGGGAGCTGCTGAGGCCTGATACTGAGGGTAGTATTTATAGGCAGCACCTTTCCTCGGGTAAAAGGGCTTTTTCCCCGAGGCCTTCTTCTTTTGAGAAGGGGCAGAGGTCTTCCTTGAGAGACGAGTCCTGGTGAGAGTCTCCATCTCGATTTGTGCAGCCTTCTCATCCATGGGCTTGCCAAAGAGGTTATCACCTCGGCAGGGGACATCGACCAACTTGTCCTGTACCCAGGGCTTGAGGTCGGACGTCTGAAGCCAAGCCTGGCGGCGTCCACCGATGCCGGCCACAGCTACTCGAGCCAAAGCCTCAAAACCATCATAGGCTGCTCGAGATATAAACTTGGAGCACTCTCGAATACCAGTAGACAAGGTTTGGAACCTCTGCAAAGGTTCGTCGGAGAGACCAGCAGAGAACCCGGCTATTTCCTTAGCCAGGTCTCGAAGATACATGCCCATGTAGAGCTGGTAAGTCTGGACTCGACAAGCAAGCATAGAGCCCTGGAAGCATTTCCTACCGAGGGCATCCAGGCTTCGGGCTTCCCTACCAGGGGGCACCGAGGAGTGCATTTTTTGACTCTTTAGTCTATGCATGGCCGATTCCACCACCATGGAATGGTGCGGTAGTTGTGCCTTTTGGAAGCCGGGGCTCTTGCGGACTCGATAAATGGAATCGACCCGCTTGCTTAACACCGGCGACGACGCCGGGCTCTCCCACATGCGGAAGAGAAGTCGTTCCAGCATCGGAGGAACCGGTACAATAAAGGCCTCCTTCGGGGGAGAGTCATATTGGAGGGCATCGAGTTCTTCGACTCGAGGTTCCTCCTCGGGATCCACTGGGAAGGCCAAGGCCTTGGCCATATCCCTCACGAAGTCCGAGAACCGGGTATCCTCCAGGGGGGACCGTCTCCGAGGTTCGGACTCGGGGGAGTCCGAAGGGACACACCGAGTCCGAAAGGAACCAGGTGACTCTTCGTCCTCAGATTCCCAGGCCGACTCCTCGGAGGAGGAGTCGAGCGGCTCCGGTCGGGCGGCACCGATGCTATCCGCTCCGATGCCGAGGGAGTCGGCGTCGACGACCACGGTCCCGAATGGGAGGCTGAAGGAGACCTCGACCGAGGATCGACTCGAGCCCTCATGGACTCGAGGATCGGCTCGGTCTCCGGGGTCGATTTGGAGGTCGACGTCCCGGCGGTCAGGGCAGAAACACCTGCGAGGCCAGCGATCAATACCCGCTGCTGGTCCATGAAGGCAATCAGACTGCTCTCCAAGGCCGTCAACCTGAGTCCGAGCTCAGGAGACCCAGCAGCCCCCGACTCGGGCCCCGACGGCGTCGGGCCCGACGTCGGGTCCTTCGGAGGCGAGTCAACGAGGACAACAGTACTCACGTGAGCGGGCAAGTCCACCTCGAGTCGAGGATGTTTTGACGGCCTCTCCCTCTCCATCTCCGAGGACCCGGGATGGGAATCGGGGCTATGCGACCTGGCCCTCGAGGAACCAGGAGCGTCCACCGATCCCGCCCTCGCGGGTTTCTTCTTCCGATGATGTTCCCGGGTAGGAGACCCCCTTTCAGAGGAACTTCGACGATGCTCAGGACCAGAGTCCTGAGACGTCGAAGCCTCTGACGAGGTCCGAGCCCGGCCGGAGTCAGAGAAGATACGCTCCCGCTGATGCTGCCGACTCCTCAACGCTTTTGAGGACATTTTGCTGCATGGCCCACAGATCATGGAGTCATGATCGGGTCCGAGGCAGCGGAGGCAGAAGTCATGAGTGTCTGTAAGAGACATGAGTTTCTTACAGAGATCACACTTTTTAAAGCCGCTGGCAGCCATCGGGGGAAAAAGGGCCCCTACGAGGTCGAAGGACCGGGCTGCCAGGGAAAAAGGAAAAAGGCACGAAATCTGTCACGAAGGACAAAAAAACGAAAAATAAGGAACGGACTCGCAACCGGCGTCGCGAGTCCGGGCGGGAAAAGAACCGGCGTCGAACCGAAGAAAAAAGAGAAAAATAGAGAAAAAATCAACTTTTCGACGGGGATTCACAGACAACGTCTGTAGGGCTCCGCGGAAAAAAGACGACTGAGCAAGATGGCACCCTTGGGCGGGAAGAGAACCGCGCATGCGCGCTGCAATTCCCAAAGGCTTTCTTTGAAAGCTGGGGAAAATTGCTCCGCGAGGGCTCCGTCGGCGCCGACGTCACCCATATGTGAGGACTGACTTCCTGCTTGGTCCTGGAGAAACTGCCTGTACTCCACACACACATGCACATGCACACGTACACACACATGAGGTTGGAAAGAATTACATGAGCCATGCTCTGCATGCTTCTCCACTGGTTGTAAGTACTATGGTGTTCTTGTGGTTTGCACATAATACTCAAGGTATGGTCACACCATGGAGAGATACAGAGGCATTATCATATCCTTTGTTTCCTTCTTTGTACTTTTCATTATAATTTCTACCATTCTCTTAGCTTTCTTGTCCATTGCTACACAGTAAACAAACAATTTCAACATGTTAGATCCTTTTCCTGGGTGGCAACTCCTAAAATGTAATCTTGCATCATGCAGCTATAGTTTGGGTTGTTCTTTCCTAAATGCATAACTTTGAACTTGTCCATATTAAATTTCATCTGCCATTTTCTCAGTTTCTCAAGGTCCTCTAACAATTTTTCACAACCCTCTTGTTCTTCAAAAACTTTGAATAATTCTGTGCCATCTGCAATTTGATCACTTCACTTGTTCCCATTTCCAGATCATTTATAAATATTCAAAAAGCAGTGGGTCTGGTACCAGTCTCTGGAGCACTATCCTATTTACCTTTATCCATTGAGAAAACAGACTATTTAGTCCTGGTATCTTTTAACCATTTCCGAATCTATAAGAGGCACTTCTTCCTATCCTATAACTTTTTAATTTCCTCAAATGTCTCTCACAATGGTCCTTGACAAAAGCTCTCTGAAAATCCAGATACACTATATCATTTGGCTCACCTTTATCTATGGGTCTGATATTCGAAGGCCTTTACACAGGTAATTCCTTATCGTTCCTCCAGTTTAGTCCTCCACCTCTGGCTAGTGCACCTCCTCCTGCAGCTTGGAGACTAGACCAATCAAAGTCTTGACATCACTGGATGTAGCGTGCTGGAATTCCCCATCAGCCCCAGTGTGTCCAGTCTCCATGCAGCAGGAGGACGTAGTGAGCCTAGGTGCTGGGCTCACTAGAGAAACTGATAAGGAGCAGGCTAGTTAGGTTTACTACCTCAATTTTCTTAATTGGGTTTCAGCATGCTAATTGGCATTATTTGGGTTATTTTTAATTATTTTAAATTTTAATTTTCAATTGGTTTCTGTTTCTTTAAAAAAAAAAAAAAAAGAAAAACGATCCTTTCCCTGCCATGCCACACAGCCTTTTTTCTTTGGGATCTCTTGTCCCCTTGACAGCACGGGGCAGAGCTCCTTGAACGGTCAACAGGCAGCCCGAATGCCGCCCAGCTGCAGTCCGCGGCTTCGGAGGCAGTGTCAGACGCATGTCCTTGTTTTACACGGCAGCACTGACTCACTGACGCTCGGAGCACGGCTTCTCTTAGCTGAGCTGGGCTGTTCTGTTAAAGAAAGCCGAAAGCCGGGACGTCCCAGACCACGTACATTGCTTGTCCGTTCGGGGCTGGAGGGCCTTACTGCAGAGCGCACCAAAACGCTGTGAGGAAACCGTGGCCATTTTAAACATGCGGTTTCCCCAGCGGTTCTAACTTTCGCGGCAGCAGTGCTGACCTCCGGGGCTGAAAGTTTCCCCGGACCGTGTTCAGCGTTTTCATCTGCAAGGTACTTCCTTTTTGGGGGTTATTGTTATTTGTTATTCTTTGTTCTTTATTTTTATTTTTGGTTTGTTTTTGGTCTGAGTTCATTTATTAGCCGTCCGTCTCAGATTGGGCTGGTGGAAACATGGTGTGGTTAATTCAATGGGAAGTCCACTGCAGGAAGTGTCCCCGTATAGATTATAATTTTAAAAAAAAAACCAGAAAAGAAAATTAGAAAAAGAAAAAGGGGACAGGCATTACACAGCCATCAGTTCCCTATTGCAGGGATCAATTCTCACTTACAGCTTGGCCATTGAAAGGGCGTGTCTGAAAAAGAAAGGCTATTCCAGATCGGTCGTGGCGACATTGCTTCAGGTGCGGAAACATTTGACTTCGCTGGCCTATGTCTGGGTCTGGCGTATTTTTGAGGACTGGTGTTCGAGACATCAGGTCTGCGCTTCCACGGCGTCAGTACCGTTGGTATTGAGTTTTTTGCAAGACGGCTTCGAGAAGGGGCTAGCCGCCAATTCCTTGAGAGTGCAGTTAGCGGCCTTAGCCTATTACAGAGGTAAGGTACAAGGCATGCCTCTAGGAGTGCACGACAATGTAGTACGTTTTCTTAAAGCGGTTACCAGAATGCGTCCAGCGTGGTGGAATCCCGTCCCGCCGTGGGATCTCAACTTGGTTTTAAGAGCGCTGGCAAGGGCCCCGCTTGAGCCCTTAAGCCGGGTCTTGGTCAAAGATTTGACTCTTAAAGCTGTGTTTTTGGTAGCTATTTGTTCGGCAAGGCGCATTTCGGAGTATCTTTTGCTAAGGAGTAAGTGGTTCTCCGGCCGGTGCCTTCTTTTTTACTGAAGGTGTCCTCCCCCTTTCATCTGAATCAATCGATCTCGCTGCCGGTTTTGCAGGTGGATGGAGAGCAAGCGTCTGAGCGGGGCTTGAGCCGCTTGGATATTAGGAGAGTGTTACGTTGTTATTTGTCGGTCACCGAGTCTTTCCGCAAGTCGGATCGTCTGTTCGTGTTTGGAGGCTCCAGGAAAGGGGAGGCAGCGGCGAAAGCATCCATTTCCAGGTGGATTAAGGAGGCCATTGTCTCGGCCTATCTGTTGCAGGAGTGCCTGGCTCCTGTGGGTCTGAGAGCTCACTCTACTAGAGCGCAGGCATCTTCCTGGGCAGAGCACAGTTTTGTGTCGCTGGTGGAGATTTGTAGGGCGGCGACTTGGTCGTCGCTGCATACTTTCAGTAAACACTACCGTTTGGATGTGCTGGCGGCGAAGGATGCCTGTTTAGGGTCAGCGGTCTTGCGTGCCGGCTAGCAGGGTCCCTCCCGTTAGTACTGCTCTGTTACATCCCAGTGGTGGAGGCCTAACTGGAGGAACGATAAGGAAATAGTAATTACACTTACCTGGTAATTGTAGTTCCTTGAGTGACGACAGTTTAGTCCTCATTACCGCCCTTGGTTTTATAGGTTGGCTCGGCACGTGGTCGGTTCTGAGAGGCGGCTATTCAGGTGATCCTTTATTCATGCTAACCAGTCCGCATGGTCATTCTGTCTGTTGTGACTTCTGTCTTCTTTTTCTATCTGTTCTCTGGCTCGGCAGGGGGGAGAGTTTAATTCAGGAAATCTCACCCTTTCCTTTTGCAGGGGAGGTTCATATCTGGTTAAGAATTCAGGTTGTTTAAAAAAAAAACTGTTAGCTACTTGTTTGTTGCTCTTTTGAGTCTGCTTTGTCAATAGTTCACTGGGGCTGATGGGGAATTCCAGCACGCTACATCCAGTGATGTCAAGACTTTGATTGGTCCAGTCTCCAAGCTGCAGGAGGAGGTGCACTACCCAGAGGTGGAGGACTAAACTGTCATCACTCAAGGAACTACAATTACCAGGTAAGTGTAATTACTATTTTCCTTGGTTACACATGTAAAGGCTTTAACTGGGATTTTCAAAGGGCACCTACAAGGGTAGTGCCCTTCGAAAATCCCAGCTAAGTCCCTAACGTGCCCCGATGCTATCCGCATAGCACTGGGGCATGATAGGGGCATTCTGGGGTGGAGCGGGGGTGGAGGAAGGGGCTATATGGGTAACAGCGATTTTCATTGCTACCTGCATAGCCCTCTGTGCCTTAAAGATAGGCAAGGAAAAACCTTGCCTATATTTAAGACGCAGAGACTATGTGGGTAGCAACGAAAATCGCTGCTACCCATTTAGCCTCTGTGGCTGCTGGAGTGTCTGGGATAATCCGGATTTTCACTTCCGCGCAGGCTATGTGCCACTGCAGCGCATAGCCTGCCCAACTCAATATCGGGATCTACATGTTTATTCATAGCTTCAAAATATGTAGCAGATTTGGAAGCAAGACTTTCCGTAGTTAAATCCGTGTTGACTTTGCCGTATTAAACTATGACTATGACTATCTATAAATTAAATAATTTTCTGCTTTTTAATGGTTTCTATCATTTTGCCTGAAATTGATGTAAGGATCGCCATTTTGGCGTTTCCCAAATCACAGCAACTCTGGAACCCTTTATAAGAATTGGCATTACATTGGTCACCATCCAATCTTCAGGTATACTATATGATATTAATAACTTACAAATTTCTAATAGTAGGCTTGAAATTTAATTTTTGAGTTCTTTCTGCAGCCTGGGATACTGCCTAGTCCAGGTGATTTACTATTTAGTTTGTCAAATTGCGCTATTACATCTTCCAGGCTCATCAAGATTTGTTTCAATTTCTCAGATTCATCACCTTTTAAATATCAGTTTTGGCATGGATATCTACCCTACATCTTCTTCAATAAAGACCAAAGCAAAGAAGTCATTCAGATTTTCTGTTATGGCTTTGTCCTCCCTCAGTGCCCCTTTTACCTCTTTATCATCTAATAGTCCAATTGACTCCCTCAAAGGCTTTTGATTTGATGTTGTTGTTGTTAAGTGCCATCGAGTCAGAGTCGACTCATGACGACCCTCTGGATAGCTATCCTAAATTGTGTTCGGTCTTCAGTCAGGCTGCTCATTGTTGACAGACTGGTACCCGTAGCTGCTGTTATTGTATCGATCCATCTCATTGCTGGCCTTCCTCTTTTGCGTTGACCTTCTATCTTGCCAAGCATAATGTCTTTCTCTAATGATCTCTCTCTTCGCATGATGTGTCCAAAGTATGAAAGTCAAAGTCTTGTCATCTGAGCTTCTAAAGAAAGCTTAGGTTTGATCTCCTCTAGTACGGACTGGTTTGTTCTTCGGGCAGTCCATGGTATACACAGTATTCGCCGCCAGCACCATAATTCAAAGGCATCAATTTTCTTCCTGTCTATCTTTTTCACTGTCCAGCTTTCACATCCATATGATGTTATTGAAAATACCATGGCTTGAACAAGTTGAATCTTTGTATGGAGAAAGACATCTCTGCTCTTGAGAATCTTATCTAGGTCTTTCACAGCCATTCTGCCAAGAGCAATGCGTCGTCTGATTTCTTGACTGCTTGTTGCTTCTTTATTGATAGTTGATCCAAGTAGGTTAAAGTTATTCACAATTTCAATTTCTTCTCCTTCAACGATGAACCTGTTGATTATGCCAGTTGTCATGATCTTTGTCTTCTTTACATTAAGGTGCAGGCCCATTTTGAGACTATGTTCTTTGATTTGATATATACCCAAAAAAGTGTTAACTAGGAATGTTTGTTTCCATAGCAAGCTTCTTTTCAAATTCTGTCTTCGCTTGCTTCTCACTTTTCCGTACTTATACTATTTTTTTTTCATTTGGATCCTTTTTCCAGTTTTTGAAAGATGTTTCTTTGGGCTATAACAGACTGTCTTAGCTCACCTTTAAACCATGCTGTCAGTTGTTTGGCCTTTCTTCCGTTTTTAAAGTGTGGGATACATCTGGTCTGGGTTTCCAAGATGGGATTTTTAAACAATACCCAGGCCTGATATAATATTTGCAGTCGCTCTTTTAAGTTTTTTCCTAACCATTTTCCTCATTTTATCACAGTATCCCTTTTGAAAGTTAAATACTAGCAAAGTAGATTTCCTTGCTGTCCTCCCTCCAATTGCAAAATGCAATTTATTTATTTAACAGGATTTGAATACTACTTTATCATTTTAGTCAAAGTAATTTATATTATAACTTAAACTTGGTAATGTACAATAAGAAGGGACATTGATAACTTCGATTCTTTTGAGGCACTGGAGGGTTAAGTGCAGGGCCGGATTTACCTTGAGTGAGGCCCTACGCCAACAAAAATTGTGGGCCCCCAGCAGGGGCGGCCCAAGGGGGGTGCGGACCTCATTTGCATAATGGGCCTCATTTGCATAAATATTTGCATAATGTTACCATATACTAACTTTTAGTAAACGTGCCTCTTAATGAGTGTATGGATAAAGAAAGACTAAAAGATTTCTACATTACTATAATCCAGTGCCAACTGCCAGACACATTAGGAACTACTACAAACACTGCCCATAGTAAACCCGCCGTATCCTAACAGCACTACCAGGACTCACAAAGCACCATACTCTACCAATCAAAAGGCAACACTGCAAATATTAAACCAATACATTTCAGAGAACAACAATACATGACCTACTGGGGAAAGAGAACAAGTGGCAATGTCAAATAGGAATTATATAAACAGAACACCTCAGCTCAGTTACACATGCAGAACATAGACCATCACCAAACAAGTAATCACAATTTAGAAATAGGAAGACAATAATTAAACTGGGAATCCCAAAAGCCAAACTTGGAATGTACAACACTGTAGAAATAAAACAATACATTAATTTGCTCTTGTACTAAACAAAGCACAGATGTTAATGATGCACATTTACCAGAGCTGACATATTCCAATTAATAAATTCAAAATAAAGAGATATTTTTCTACCTTTTGTGCATTTTTTTCAGCTGCAATTGCTCCAGCCACTTTCTTCTGGTTTCTTCGTGTCTTCTGCTAACTCTCCATCGTCTGCTGTCCATTTGTCCTTTCTTCTCTCTTCTAGATTTTTTTCCATTCTCTCTACATCTGCTTTAACATACTAATCTTTCTCCTTTTGCTCTTTCCTCATTCCTATTTCATCCACTCAAATATTACCCCTCCATCCTCAATCCCCACTTACTCTCCCAATACCCGGCCAATTGTAGATTTTTTATCCCTCCCACACAAAATATTTTTCCCTTCTCCATTTTACTCTTCCAGCCCCATCCCATTCTAATCCTCCCCCAACATCAGCTCCCTTCTAGTTCCAGCCTCACCCAGCATCCATTCCCTTCTAGTCCCTGCATCAGCCCATTTCCAGTCCTAGCCATCCATCAGCCCATTTCCAGTCCTAGCCCCCCCATCACCCCACTTACAGTCCTTAACCCCCCATCACCCCATTTTCAGTCCTTAACCCCCCATCACCCCATTTTCAGTTTAAGCCCCCCCTATAACCCATTACCAGTCCTAACCCCCCATCAGCCCACTTCCAGTCCTAACCCCATCAACCCATTTCCAGTCAGCCCCCATAGCCCATTGCCAGTCCTACACCCCCCCCATCAGCCCACAGCCCATTACCAGTCCTAACCCCATCATCCCACCTCCAGTTTTAACCCCCCAGCCCATTTCCAGTCCTAGCCCCCCATAGCCCATTACCAGACAACCCCCATCAGCCCACAGCCCATTACCAGTCTTAACCCCCCCAAAGCCCATTACCAGTTCTAACCCCCCCCAACAGCCCATTACCAGTCCTAACCCCATCAGCCCACCTCCAGTCTTAACCCCCCAGCCCATTTCCAGTCCTAGCCCCCCCCATAGCCCATTACCAGACACCCCCCACCAGCCCCCCGCCCATTACCAGTAGTAACCCCCCCCAAAGCCCATTGCCAGTTCTAAGCCCCCCCCCCAACAGCCCACAGTCCATTACCAGTCCTAACCCCATCAGCCCACCTCTAGCCTTAACCCCCCCCAGCCCAGCCCAGCCCATTTCCAGCCCCAGCCCCCCAATAGCCCATTACCAGCCCTACCCCCCAGTCCATTTCCAGCCCCAGCCCCCCCAATAGCCCATTACCAGTCCTACCCCCCCCTAGCCCATTACCAGTCCTACCCCCCCCCCATAGCCCATTACCAGTCCTACCCCCCCCGGCCTAAAGTAAAATTTAATTAAAAAAAAAACCTGGTGGCTGCCGCCGCGGGGCCCCCACAGCAGCCGCGGGGGCCCCGGCAACAACCGGGTCGGGTCGGGTCGGGTCGGGTCGGGTCCGGTCGGGTCTCTCTCCCTCCCTCGCTGCAGGCTGCAGGCTGTGAGAGACGCATCTTCGCGTCTCTCGCAGCCTGCAGCGAGGGAGGGAGGGAGAGAGACCCGACCGGACCCGACCCGACCGGACCGGACCGGACCCGACCAGCTTGTAGACGGGGCCCCCGCGGCAGCAGAGGGGCCCCGCGGCGGCAGCCACCAGGTTTTTTTTTTAAATTAAATTTTACTTTAGGCCGGGGGGGGTAGGACTCCTACCCCCCCCCGGCCTAAAGTAAAATTTTATTTAAAAAAAAACCTGGTGGCTGCCGCCGCGGGGCCCCCTCTGCTGCCGCGGGGGCCCCGTCTACACGCTGGACGGGTCGGGTCCGGTCCGGTCGGGTCTCTCTCCCTCCCTCGCTGCAGGCTGCGAGAGACGCGAAGGGAGAGCGTCTCCACGCGTCTGTGTTAAGTCCGCAGGGGCTGATGGGAAATCCCATCAGCCCCTGCGGGCTTAACACAGACGCGAGGAGACGCTCTATCTTCGCGTCTCTCGCAGCCGGGAGGGAGGGAGACGAGACCCGACCCGACCCGACCAGACCATACCATCTTGTAGACGGGGCCCCCGCGGCAGCAGAGGGGGCCCCGCGGCGGCAGCCACCAGGTTTTTTTTTTTAATCGAGTTGAAAAAAAAAAAAAACCTGGTTCTATTTTTTGTGGGCCCCTGCCGGTTGTGGGCCCTACGCCATGGCGTACATGGCGTATACGTAAATCCGGCCCTGGTTAAGTGACTTGCCCAAGGCCACAAGGAATGCTAGTGGGAATGAAACACTGATCTCTTGGTTCCTAAGCCAGTGCTCTAAGCTTTAAGCTACTTCTCCACTCCACAATGGCAATATATGCCATTGAGTCAATGCTGACTTCTTGAGTTTTCTTGGCAAAATGAGACCAGAGGTAGATTATGAGGCCTTTCTTCCACACAGTGAGTTTACAGCCCTTGGTATTCCAAGATGATCATTATTGCCGAATAGCTTCAACACTGTTACTTCTCACACCAGTTCCTGTGTTTCACTAAGAACTAGGTATAAAATAGCTCCCCCTTGTGTTGGTCCCTGAACCAGATGCTCCATGAAGCAGTCATTTAGTTCATCTATTCTATAAACTTTATCTCTCCAGCATGTCTTTAAGTGACATTGACCCAGTTGATAATGGATTAATTGAAATCACCAGTTATTACTTTATTACCAATTTTGTTAGCTTCCCTAATTTCTGTTAGTATTTTATGCGCATTCTGGCCAGGTAGATGATAGTCCACCCCCACTGCTATTTCTTTTCCTTTCTGACATGGAATTTCTATCCATAAAGATTCTACAGTGCATTTTGTTTACTGCAGAACTTTTAGCCTGTTTGAATCAATGCCTACTTAAACATAAAGCGCTACCCATCCTACAAAGTGATCTACCATAAAATATTCTGATATCACAGTGACCTATCAGTGATCCTCCTTCTACCTGGTCTCTGAGATGCCAATTATATTACTCCTGCTGGAATTCTGCACACACTAATTCAAAATTTTGCACATTTTTGTAATATTTACTTTCACTATTATATTTAAAATTAAGTATCACTAAAAAACAGAATTTTGCATTAATTCAGATCTTTTGACACAGAACTTAAAATTTTAGATAGAAACATGATGACAGAAAAAGACCACATGGCCTATCTAGTCTGTCCTTCCATATCAACAACTACAACAGTCCACTTTTTACCTTTAGAGATCCTCTGTGTTGGTCCCATGCTTTTTTGAATTCAGTTACTGTCCTCACCTCTACCACCTCCACTGGGAGACTATTCCATGGATCCACTACTCTTTCCGTAAAGAAATATTTCCGCATATCACTCCTGAATCTATCTCCCTTCACCCTCATCCCATGTCCCCTCGTAGCAGAACTTGCTTTCAATTGAAAGAGGCTCTCTCCCTGAACATTTATGCCGCGGAGGTATTTAAACATCTCAATCATATCACCTCTATCCCTATATCAAGTTTGCTAATAAACATAAACAAATGGGCTGATGTGGGGGTATAAGGACCTTTCGCAATTCAGGAAAGCTCTTAAGCACCATTTGTTCCTCCTACACTTTTCCCACTGAAATCTAATGCAACCATCCTCCACACCACATCTTATTCTTGAGGACACTAACACTCCTATAACTTGACTTACACAAACACAAACCAGACCTTGCCAGCATGGTTATATGTTGTAAATAGTTTATAAAGCAACTGTACATAGTTCCCCTATTCTATCCCAAGTTATTCATCCTGTTATTTCTGTTATTTGTAAACCGCACTAATACGAAAAAGCGTGGTATGTTGTTGTTGTTAAGTGCCGTCGAGTCGGAGTCGACTCATGGCGACCCTCTGGATAGCTATCCTAAATTGTGTTCGGTCTTCAGTCAGGTGGCTCATTGTTGACAGACTGGTACCCGTAGCTGCTGTTATTGTATCGATCCATCTCATTGCTGGCCTTCCTCTTTTGCGTTGACCTTCTATCTTGCCAAGCATAATGTCTTTCTCTAATGATCTCTCTCTTCGCATGATGTGTCCAAAGTATGACAGTCGAAGTCTTGTCATCTGAGCGTGGTATAGAAGAACTGTATATAAATAAATAAATAAACATAGGAGAATGGGACTAGAAGGGAGCGGATGCTGGGTGGATCTAGAACTATAACGGAGCTGATTTTGGGGGAGTACTAGAAGGGGATGGGGATGGGGAATGAGAATGGAGAGGAGAAAAGATATTTTGTGTGGGAGGGAAGAAAGGTCTATGATGGGCCAGGTATTGAAAGAGTAATTGGGGATTGAGAATGGAAGGGTGAAATTTGAGTGGATGATAAATTAATAAGGAAAGAAATGGGGGAAAGAGCAAAAGGGAAACAATCAGTATGTTAAAGCAGATGTTTTTATTTATTTATTTATTTACAGTTTCTTTTATACCGCACTATTCAACATCAGTGCGGTTTACATGACAGCAGAAAGCTTATACAGTGCCAGAATCTGCTCCACATTTACAAAGAACAGGTGCTTAAACTTGGCTAAAACCGGGGAAACTATTTACATATAGGCATCACATCAAGTCGAATCAAAGAGTATTCATAGTGCATTGGAACTAGAAGGGGGAGCGGTTAATGGTGCGCAATCATCCAGGTAGTGTTTGTGCTTCAAAGCCTTCCTAAATTGTGTTAGGTCAGGGATTGCCCAGATGCTAGGTGGAAGGGCGTTCCAGCATCTGGGCGTGCAGAACCTAAATGCCCTGCTTGCTGTTGCCTGGATGCATTGTGTTACTGCTTTCAGTGTTACTAGTGTGTTGATTGCTGCAGATCGTCTGGCTCTGTTGGGGGGAGTAGTGTAGATAAGCTCTGAGAGTGAGGCGGAGGAGAGCCCGTTGATGGCCTTGAAGGGCAGCAGTAGGATCTTGAAGGAAATTCTACCGTGAATAGGGAGCCAGTGGAGCTGTTTCAGGATGGGTGTCACATGGTCACGCCTGGAGGCACCATATAGAACTCTAGCCGCGGTATTCATTGTGAGCTGGAGTGGACCCAGGGTGGAATGTGGGAGCCCTTGTAGAATTGCATTGGCGTAATCAAAATGTGGGATAACCAGCGCTTGAAAGATTGTCCGGAAGTTGTCTGGTTCTAGCAGGGAGCGTAAGTGTCTGAGTGTCCAGATCTTATGGTAGACTGCTCTTATGTGTGCCCTCATGTCCAGGCATTGATCTAATGTGACTCCAAGGTATCGGATTGTGGACTTAGTTTGCAGCTGCACTTCCTTGACCTTTAGGTAGGTTGGAGGGAAGAAGTTCTGGTCCCTCGTGATGAAGAGAACTTCTGTTTCCTTGTGCTGTATTCAGAGGTTTTGGGTCTGGATATAGAGAGAGAATGGAAAAAATCTAAAAGAGAAGAAAGGACACATGGATAGCTCGCAGAAGATACGAAGAAACCAGAAGAAAGTGACTGGAGCAATTGCAACTGAAAAATAAAATGCCCAAACAGAAGGTAGAAAAATACTTTTTATTTTGAATTTATTAACTGGAATATGTCTGGTCTGGGAAGTGTGTATTGCTAACATCCTTGCGTTTTTGTTTAGTGCAAGAGGAAATTACTTTATAGTTTTATTTCTCCAGTGTTGTACATTTCATGTTTGGCTTTTGGGGTTCCCAGTTTAATTATTATCTTCCTATTTCTAAATTGTGATCCCTTGTTCTTTGTGTGGTGATGGTCTATGTTCTTCATGTGTAACCATGAAGAACATAGACCATGTTCATGTAGTTTCTATTTGACAGTTCACTTGTTCTCTTTCCCCCAGTGAGATGTATTGGTATTCTATGAGATTTACTGGTTTAATATCTGCAGTGTTGCCTTTTGATAGGTAGGGTTTGGTGCTTTGTGAGTCCTGGTAGTGCTGCTATGATAGGGTGAATTTGCTATGGGTTCGGGCCGCCCCTGGACTCAGGAGTAATATCCTGAAATATTTCTTTATGGAAAGAATAGTAGATGCATGGAATAGTCTCCCAGTAAAGGTGGTAGAAATGAGGACAGTATCTGAATTCAAAAAAGCATGGGACAAACACAGAGGCTCTCTAAAAGAAAAGAGGGGATGATTGTTGTAGTCGATATGGAAGGGCAGATTAGATAGGCCATGTGGTCTTTTTTTGCCATCATATTTCTATGTTTCTTGCCCTTCAGGTGGAACTTAACATGCTTTTGCAACAACGAGCCTACAAGTCCATGGTGTATTATCAGTACTGGTTAGCTTACCATGAGAATTAGGCGGGTCGTTTATTGTCTTCACTGTTGAAGCATTGACGGGGTCGTACAGAGTTGCCGTGATATGAGAGGAGTCCACAATGAAACATACGGGCTTCGACAGGTTTTATTTTAGAGCCCTCCGCCTTTTGTATAAATTCCCCAAGGCAGCTGTAGTGGGTGAATGGTCAGGTGACTGAGGCTTTCTCATTTGGCCAGGGAATGTGGTAAGGCTGACCATTTTCGCCCCCTTGTTTTTATTATTTTTGGAGCCCATCTTGCATAAAGTATGTGGGGATTCTAGGATAGAAGGGGGCCTGGTCGGGGATTCGCACTTTAAAATTGTGGGTTCTGCGGACAAAATCTTAGTGCACTTGGGCAGACTGTGCTGATCATTGGCCCGTCTCCTTGAGCAGTTTCAGAGTTTTGGTGCCTGCTCTGGATTGAAACTGAACTGGGAGAAGTCGAAAGCCTTGCCGATGGATCCAAGCCCACCAGAGCACTGGGGTGGCGACTTTCCCCTGAAGTAGATGGCAGGGCCCTTTAAATATCTGAGGGTATGCCCTAACTGCGAATCTGTCCCACTTGTTCCGTCAGAACATCCTTCCCATGCTGCGTCAGGAGGGAACAGCTGTTGCGTTGGTAGGGGCCACCCCTCTGCCTGCTTGGTCAGATGGCACTGTACAAGATGACTCTGCTGTCGTGCTGGTTGTATCTTTTGCAGGTGCTGCCACTGCATCATGTGAAGCGGGTCCTCTGCATCTGGCAGAAGCCATTTTTTGTGGTGGAGACTCCTTTAAGCACTTTCAGGGTGGAGCTGAGCAAGGTGGGCTGGGGTACCCGGCTAGGAATAAATACAACTTATGTTGTATTCTTTAACACTTGCGAGACTGGCTATACCAGACCTCAACATGTATGCTGTTGGCCATCGAATGGGGGTTAGTGGGGGTGCTCCACCTGGTCTATTCTCTCCATGCTCATTATGAGAATGTGCCTCCAACCCTGCAGGGGAATATTTTGTTTCACTCCATAAGTGGGGCTTGGCGGTCCTTGTGACATAAGCTGGGGCAGCACCTGGAGAGGACTGGTCTCGTGTCACTGAGAGGCATTCCCAACTTCCCCATTGGGGACATGAGCCGTACTTTCCATCTATGGGAGCAACAGGGTCTGCAGCGCGTCTCTCAGTTCTTGACAGGTGAGGGGCACCTCAAAGTGCTTGAGGATTTGATGAAGGAATCTGCAGTGTTCCCAAGGGATAACATTGCACTGTTCCAAGTGCAGCAATATATTTCCTCGATGGACTGATCAAAACTGGACACACAGTTGGTCAAGCAATTGCAAACATTTTTTGAGATTGACAGCTGAGAGAACATGTCACTCTTCTTGATGCACAAGGTGCCTGCCTTCTTGGCCACAATTGGTGCAGCGCTGGAATGTCGAGCAGGGGGCAACTGGATTGGTGTGGGTATTAACCAGGCAGTCAAGTGTGTCCCTGCTCTCACATTGGAGATTGTGCTGCCCGAGGTGTACTATAAAAGTATTTTGCGAGCTTATTTTGTCAGGTGCACAAGTACAAGGTGATGGTTGCAGCTAAGATGAATACTTGCGATGTCGTTGTGAAGATGTGGCAACTGTTTGAGCACTATCTCCTGACCACTCTGACCCATGACCAAGTGCATTTTGCATCCAGTGATCACCAGATGGTGTGGTTCAGTATTAGGACTATGGCTGTTAGAATCCATTCAAAAGTGAGGGTTGTAGACTTTAGGAAAACTAACTTTGCCAAGATGGGCCAATACCTCAGGGAGTCGTTAGCGGGATGGGAACAGCTGGGAGATGTAGAAAAACAGTGGGCAAAACTGAAAGGAGATATTTTAAGGGCAACCAACCTTTTTCTTAAAATGGTAAAAAAAAGGTAAAAGGAAAAGGAGACCGCTATGGCTTTCGAAAGAAGTAGCTGAAAAGGTGAAGGAAAAGAGGGAGGCCTTTATGAAATACAAGAGATCACAGAGAGAGGAAGACAAGCATCCCGCAACCCTCCTGCGCGGTATTTGCGAGGGCGCACTATACCTAAACTTTATTACAAGTTAACGATCCCAAAAAAGAGGCCTTACAAGAATATATTGGTTTAAAAATATATTTAATTAATTTTCATCATCCGATTCCATAAAACCTTCGAAATCACTCCCCTCATCAACATCATCATTAAAATAATTTAAAACCGTCTGGAGACGCTCTTCCGTAACATATGCACTTTCATCGTCACTCCTTTCGACGTTTTCATCATCATCTTCGTCATCACTGCGCACCCGATCCTCGTTCTTATAAACAATGCCGGCTTTTCGGAATCCATTTCTGATGGTTTCCGGGGATATTTTGTCCCAAGCAGAACACAACCAATTGCAGATTTCCGTTAATGTAGCTCTCTTTAATAGTCCCGATGGAGTGAATTCATGAATTCCATGCTGCATCTAATTATCCCACTCTTGTCTGATGAACCTTTTGAAGGGGTGATTAACAGCTATATCTAGCGGCTGCAGCTTGCAAGTAAGACCACCCGGTATCACTGCGATATGGGCACCAGCCGAATTAATATAATTTTGCACATTTGTTTCTTTATGGGCAGCCATGGAAACGAATATCAACAAAGACCTTTTAGAAAAGAAACCTCCAAGCCTGGCCCTATAACATTTATCAATCCATATTTTCATGACCTCAGAGTCCATCCACCCCTTTTTGTTACAGTGAACAATACCTTGTGAAAATTTTTCGCGGGGCATGGTTACTCACTTGAAAATAACCATTGGCTTCAATTTATGCCCACTCGCTGTGCAACCCAGGATTACATTGAAGCAAGCCCTCTCGTGTCCAGTTGTTGTTATTGCGACAGTTTTTGAACCCGAAGCAGCTACAGTCCTGGTTGGTGGAATGTCAAAAGACACAGGAACCTCATCCATGTTAATAACATCCATTGCCGAAATGCTGAACTCCGAAATTTCTTTGCTGACAAATGTGCCGAAATCCGCCATCTTTTGTTTCCAGTCATCCGGAATCCTCTGGCCTACAGTTGTTCTTATTCGCACGGAAAGACCATTCCTCTTCATAAATTTGCAAATCCAGTTGAAACTAGCGTGGAAACTTGAAATTCCTCTTTCATTGGCCAGCAGTTTTGCTTTGAATTTAATTGCGATAGTTGAGACAGCTTGATTTTGCTCCCTTCTAGACAGAATCCACTTGTTTAAGTCACTCTCTAGCTCTGGCCACTTTTCTTTGGGAACCCGACGCGCACGTTTTCGCGGGTTCATCTCCTCTAGCGCCGTTCTCTCCTTTCTCCAGTCGCAAACAGATGACTCACCAACATCAAATTCTCTTGCTGCTGCTCTGTTGCTTGTTTCTTCAGCTTTTGCCACAACTTTCAGCTTGAAGTCCGCAGTATAAGACTTGCGTTTAATTCCGGGCATGATGACTGGATTATAATAGAAGAGATCGCAAAGTTTTTATGTAAGGTATAATGGAACCGAGGGCCTTTTATACACCTCACAGTGCAGTCGTCACATGCGCGTTATACGCGCGTGCGCATTATGTGAGAAATTCAATGCAGGACTGGCCAAAAATTGCACTTTATATGTGGGTGCGTGTTATATGTGGGTGCGCGTTACATGCGCGAAAATACGGTAGTGGTCTTCACTATGAGGACAGACTTAAGTATTTATTTATTTACTTCTCTTATATACCGCGCTATTAAAATCATAAGTATAAGTATCTTAATATGTACACCTTAGAGGAAAGGCGGGATAGAGGTGATATGATTGAGATGTTTAAATACCTCTGTGGTATAAATGCGCAGGGAGAGAGACTCTTTCGAATGAAAACAAGTTCTGCCGCGAGGGGACATGGGATGATGGTGAAAGAGGATAGATTCAGGAGTGATATGCGGAAATATTTCTTTATGGAAAGAATGGTGGATCCATGGAATGGTCTCCCAGTAGAGGTGGTAGACATGAGGACAGTATCTCAATTCAAAAAAGCATGGAACAAACACAGAGGATCTCTAAAGGAATAAAGGGGACTGTTGTAGTTGTTGATATGGAAGGACAGACTAAATAGGCCATGTGGTCTTTTTCTGTCATCATTTTTCTATGTTTCTATGTATGAACACTAACATTAAGGGGCCTCCATGCCATCAGTGGGCCTTTAAATCATGTCTCTGAGCAAAAGCAGATGGGAGACTGATGCTTTGAGAACTATTTGCTTACCTAGGACAACATGCTATGTGCTCGAAGAGGCAGGCATTAGGCTGGACCACTGCTTAATTTGCCACCCAGACCAACCACACTGCATGCCTTTACATCATCAGGGGGCCTTTAAAATTGCAGCCCTGAGCTATTTTCTTACCCAGGACAACACGCTGTGTGCTCGAAGAGACAAGCAGTAAGATGGAACTTTGCTTACTTTGCTGCCCGGACCAACCATGCTGCGTGCCTCCATATCATCAGGGGGACTTTAAATTGTGGTTCTGTTGTGGCCACAGGTACGTCCGAAGGGGCATGTCCAAAGGGGAACATCCTGTGCCTTTGGAGCCCCTTCAGAGCACTGAGGATCACAAAGAATCTTGGGGCTCTGGAATGGGTAAATAAAAAAAGAAGATGTCCAATGTGAGTAATCTTAATCCATTTAAAACTGTGAAAATGATGTTATTATATCAATCCATCGCATTACTAGCCTTCCTCTTTTGCATTGATCTTCAACCTTGCCAAGCATGATTTTTTTTGCTGATGATCTTTCTCTTTGCAAGAAAGTTTATGTTTGATCTCCTCTAGTACTGAGCAGTCTATGGTATACACAGTATTCTTCACTAGCACTATAATTCGAAGGCATTGATTTTCTTCCCATCTTCTTCACTGTCTAACCTTTGTATCCATGGCTTGGACAAGTTGAATCTTTCTACAGAGACACATCTTTGCACAGTGGGAATAATAAACGCAAAAACAAAAGTATTTGTTGTAAGCTATCAAATATTAGGGAGTATTAGCTACCAAATATTAGGGAGTATGAGCTAAGATATATTGAGTCAAGCTGTCCTAATTAAAGGAATTTATTCTGCTATTAAATGACAGGATGGAACTTGCTAACAGAACTAGATTTTGGATACCTAAATGACTCCTATCCAGGTCAGATGTTGCTCCTAGTAATGAGATACTATAACTCTGTACTTCCTAAATATATTATAACTCTTCAAGTGGATCTCTTGCCAGATGATACAGCACTGAACTTGCTTGTTACAGGACATACATGTGAAGCATAGTAGAGGAAGAATGGCTGTTTCTGTTTGACAGCATTGGCGATGAATTCCCTTGAGAACCTGTTGTAAAGTGGCACCAGTTCAGGGAAGTTCACTGGCTGCTGGATGATGTGATCATTTTGAAAGACAGGAAGGAGTACTACATCTTGGTCACATGTTCCAAAACACTTGGTATCAGGTGGGAAGCAGGTGAGATTCTGGCATGGACCCTGGAAGAATAGTAAAGACAGAAAAAAGATAATGTAGGATCCGTGTTTATGTAAGCTTCTCTTTTTTTAATATATGCCATACCTATTTTCTATTTCTAAGCACATTGGATATTTTTATAGAGGGCAATTTCCACAAGTAAAAGCAATGATCCTTGTAAAACAGCTGTCTTAAAATTGCCCATTCTGTATACATTCTAAAATCATGCACTTAATTGCACAAGGAGTTTATTTATTTGTATTTATTTTATTATCCTTAGATCACATCTTTCCAGTAACAGTTCAAGGCAAGTTGAATTCAGGTTTACAATCTAATTTGTACCCGAGGCAATAAAGGGTTAAGTGACTTGTCTAAGGCCACAAGGTGCATTAGCGGGATTTGAACTCTGGATGTACTTTTACTTGCATTTAGTGGAGGCCTTCAAGGAATGGGATTAAAGCAAGGATAGTTTTGTATTTTCAAAAGTACAGCACATGTTTTTTTTAACTGGAAAAAATTACCTTCAATAAAAGTGGTGCAAATTCCATGGGTAACTCTTTATTTAGGCAATTTTCAAAATCTGTACTTCCACTTTGAAAACTGATGCAAAGCCTATATCTAAAAAGGTTTTATAGTATTGCAAGCAGTGTGAAAATTGCCCTCATTTGGGGGTGGGGGGTGTGGATAATAATTTCATAAAGCTTTGTCATTTTATCAAGCCTGTTGTACATGCAGAAAAAGGCTTTTATAAATGTGCACAACTGCATAAATATATAAAAATACTTGTTGCTGCCTATTTTTATGCAATTGTTTTCCCAAGGGGACAGCTGAGTGTTAGAGAGGAGGAGCTGCAATGTATGTGTGCATTTTATAAAATACACATAGACTTAGGGTATATATACAAATTTATGCCATCATCAACGCAAGTGTAAATTTGTACATCAGCATTTGTGTATTAGGGTTAGAACAAAATTAAGTGTTCACAGACTGCATTATATTTCATTACAGTTCTTGCAAGTTTCTTCTTAATTATAAATACAACACCATTTCTTCTTTGTCTTTCATTTCCAGCATAGTAGACATATGATCATCAGATGCAAAGTGTCCAAAACCAGTCCACTTCAGTTCATTGACCCCAACAGATCGAGTTGTACACGTTCCATTCCATTCTTGACCAACTCCAACTTGGTGATTAAAGAAGTCAAAGCAGCATTAAAAGCCTTATCAAAGAACAAGACACCAGGCATTGATGGCATTCCCACTGAGGTATTACAGCAATTGGAAGAAGCTGTTACTAGAACACCTGATAGTTCTCTTGCACAACCTTTACATTGATCAAGAAGCAACAGTTTGAATGGGACTAGGAGAAACAGAAAGGTTTAAATTCAGCAAAGGTATACGACAAGGCTGCATACTTTCCCCCTACCTATTTAATTTATATGCTGAACAAATCATCAGAGAAGCAGGACTATATGAAGACAACCAAGGTGTGAAGATTGGTGGAAGACTCATCAACAACCTTCACTATGCTGATGACACCACATTACTAGCTGAAAGTGAAGACGATCTGAAACATTTGCTTCTCAAGATCAGGGAACATAGTCTTAAGATGGGTCTGCACCTTAATGTTAAGACAAAGACCCTGACAACTGGCAAAATCAATAAGTTCATCGTTGATAACCGGGAAAAGAGACGCCTGAGGGGAGATATGATAGAAGTCTATAAATTAATGAACGGAGTGGAACGGGTAAACGTAGATCGATTGTTTACCTTATCAGAATATAGAAAGACTAGGGGACATACAATGAAGCTACAGGGTAAACTATTTAAGACTAATAAAAGAAAATATTTTTTCACTCAACGTGTAATCAAACTCTGGAATTTGTTACCGGAGGATGTAGTAACGGCTGTTAGTGTAGCTGGGTTTAAAAAAGGTTTGGACAAGTTCCTGGAGGAAAGATCCATAAACCATTATTAAGAAGTGACCGAAGATATCAATGCTTGACCCAGTAAAAGCATTGTGGAACTTGTGTCTCTTGGGGAAACTGCTAGGTACATATGACCTAGATTGGCCACTGTTGGAAACAGAATACTGGGCTTGATGGACCTTGGTCTGACCCAGTATGGCATATCTTATGTTCTTATAAGAAATTGAAATAGTTGACAACTTTAACGTATTTGGATCACCAATCAATAAGGAAAGGACTAGCAGTCAAGAAATCCGATGATGTATTGCTTATGTTTATGTTTATTCAATTTGATATACCGCCCTTCTGCGATAAGCAAGGCGGTTTACATTTCATAAAATACAGTAGAGGCACGAGGCCTAGCGGAAAAGGAAAGGAACTACAATCAATGACAGGACAGTAGAAGAACAAGAGAGAGAGGACAAGACATAAGTGAGACAGTTATATAAAGAGTGAGGGGAGGCCGAAGGCCAGGGAGAAGAGGTGGGTCTTGAGGTTACGCTTAAAGGAGTGTGGTGGCGAAGCAGGTTTAGAGTGGAAGGAAAAGCAGGAAAAACAGTCTTTTTTTCCTCAGCCCAAAAGAACTGCAGGCACAGCAGGGGTTAAAACTCTAAACAAAGCTAAAAACTCCCTGCACAGAAGTGTAGAGCCAGAGACACACCCAGTCCCCATGGAAACCGAGGGAGGTAATGGGAGAGGTTTGGGGGCGGAGTCTAGAGCTATAGGACAGCCCCAAACATTTAAGCAGGGAAGTTTCAGTCAGAAAGGGTGTGGGTGTGGCAAAGAAGAGAAGCAGCGTGGCAGAGAGGAGAAAAAGCGTGGCAGAGAAAAGAAGCACTTTCTCCAGCAGCGTGGCAAAGAGGAGAGATTCAGGAGGAGGTCTGAGAGAAAGCCAGAGAAAAAGGCAGTGGCAAGTTCTGGGGAGGAATCTTCCGAGGAGGAGATATTCTCTAGAAGCTGGTGGACTGGCCATACAAAAAGGGATTCCTCTGGCAAACAGTACAGAGACAGCTCAAGCCTAGAACGTAGTTCAGCTGACAGGAAGTCTGCAGCTAACGTGCAGCCTTGGAAAGCTGGTTTCAAACAAGGTACTGTTGGGGAGCCGAGGAGAGGAATATTCCTGGGAGGACCAGAGGGCAAAGGTACATCTCTGGCAGGGTCTGGAAGGAGACATACTACTGCCAGCAAGGTGAGCCCATTACAAGCTCTTAAGAAGCTACTGAATAAGCAGGCTCTTTCATGCCCTTCCCCCACAACCTCACATAGTGAGGGAACTCAATGGGAACAGCTGATAAAAGTATTACAGCACTTAAAGCCTTCCCATGCAGACGCTGTGAATAGCAAGTCACTAGGAGAATCCACTGAAGAGGATATGGAAATAGGAGACAGTTGTAAAGAGAGTGATGTCTCAGATATGGAAATAGAATGTTCTTTCTGTGCCAGACAGAAATAGGAAACTGAAGGGGTTTTAAAGTGTTTGTGAAAACCCAGGAATTTTAAGTAAAGAACATTCTCTGCTGAAGCTCATGACTTTTAGTTGGCAATTAATGAGAGCTGGTTTGATAAGCTTCCAGAGTTAATAGATGCCTGTGAAAGCTAAAAGTGTGAAAGCACCTTTTTGAAGGAAAATGTCTTAACCTTTAAACTGTTGGTGGACCAGGAAGTTAAAGTACCGCTAAACCTGTGAAAGAAACAGATAAGTGCAGTGCTGCATCCTGGAGACCTGGAACAGATTTCTGTGTGTAAAGGATTGATTCTGGAGACGGGTTTTAAACTAAGCCGCAGAAACAAGGCCAAGCCAGGGACTGTGTATGAAGGCTTATGTTTTGTGAATGGAGAAGCATCCTGAGTTTTGTTTGTAGCAACTGAATTCCTAACCAAAGAATTGAATTTGGTTATGTAGAACTTTATTTTTCCAAAATAAAAGAAATTTTCCTGTGACCTTCAATCTCGGCTTTAATCTGTAAAGACACAACTACATGCGAAGCCAGTTTTTATTAAGAAGGACGATCGGGGCACCCCCTTACACCTAGGCAACTGCCTGGCCACAACGGGGAGCGCCGACAGGTGGCGTAGTTATTGGATGGAAAAAAAAAATTTACTAACCTAAGATGGAAAAAAAAAATCTACTAACCTAAGCTACAAGGACATATCAGGATATACAAGTGGGCAGAGAAGACATCCTGAAGTTATCCTCAAGAAAGTTTCCTGCAGAAAAACCTGAACCAGAGGAGCAGCGGAACGGAGTGGGAGAGTCCAGCTGGTACCGACTGCGCTGAGAGGCCTGATTCACCACTTGCAGCAGGTAACCCGTATTTAGAGGGGTTAATCTAGGATATTGCTGCAAGGAGGAGGTTCTGCAGTTGGAGGAGAAAGGGGGTGCTGCTTCTATAAGGGCCGCACTTGGTGTGTGTTTGTCTTTTTGTCTCTTTACAGCATCGGGAGATGTAGCAAGCGGAGTTACTCAACTGGATGGCGGACAGCTTCCGGCAACAGCAGGAAATCGCTGTGAAGACCCAGGAATGGATGGCTGCCATGTTGAGGGAACAACAACAACCGCTCCTGGATATGATGGCTGTATGGATGGGGGAACAAAAGACGACATCAGATGCGCTAAGGACAGTATCTGGTTCCTTAGGAACATTGCCAGGACTGGGACATGTAGATAAAGGGATCTCTTCCTTTGGGCTTTTGACCCAGGACGATGACATTGATGACTACTTTGATATATTTGAACGTGTGGCAGTCCTAAGTTGATGGCCAGAAGATCAGTGGGCCATTCGCATAGCGGCCTCCCTTACAGGGGAAGCTCTTGCAGCTTATAGGGCCGTGCCTGCTGATCTCGCCTCCACTTACGACGAAGTAAAAAAGGCCATGAGAGATCGATTGGGATTGACCCCAATGGTCTACCGCCGTCTTTTACGTGCATGTAAACTAAGGCAAGATGAGACACCATGCGCTTTGTGTCAACGTATCAAAGCACTGATGTGTAAATGGTTAATGCCGGAAGGGAACACGGTTGACTCCATTTTAGACAGTATTGCCCTTGAACAGTTTATAGAGGCTGTGCTACCGGAAATGCGATCTTTCCTGATTCTACTGGATTGCAAAAGCACAAAAGACGCAACTTCTTTGGCAGAGCGCTTCTTAGAAGCTTGTGTTGTTGGCCAAAGGAAGGTGGGGGATTTGAGCCAAGCAGTTGTAAGGGGATCAGAAAAGATGAGCAAGAGAAATTACTCGAGGTAAATCCCTAGGAAGGACAGTATATGAGCAAAGAAAGTGCTTTAGTTGCGGAGCTAAGGGACATCTAAAGAAGGATTGTCAGGCCAAGACAGTATTGATGACCACCCAATCCAAAGAGAGTGGGGAGGGGTTCTTATTGTCAGTAGAGGTGGAGGACATCCCAGTAGAAGCCCTATTAGACTCTGGCGCTGACCAATCTATGGTTTCCCAGCAGCTTTGGGCAGAAATACAAGCCAGGGGAGGTCACATGGGAAAACACTCAGAGGGGAATATAAAAATTAGATGCATGCATGGCGCAGCGTCATCTTACCCCTTATATACAGTGACGGTGAAAGGCCTAGGCTGGAAAAGGAACATTACTGTAGCCATAGTCCCAAAACTCCCACATTCACTAGTTTTAGGGAGAGACTGGCCGCAGTTTAAACGAGGTCTGGCTAAGCATTTGGGGTCCAAGACAGGTTTAGTGTCTACTAGGGCCAATACCAAGGCTAGGGAAGAAGAACAGGATCCCGTGGGTGAGCCTATGTGTAGTTTGCCCACACATGAAGAGCTGATAACACTTGTTAGAGAAAGAAATAGACAGAATAAGGCAGATAAACGTCGTGGAAGGCAGGCCAGGGCTCAGAACAGGGCAGAGTTTATTTATTTATTTATTTATTTTATTTAACATGTTTTGTATCCCGCCTTTTCCTTCAATCAAAGCGGTTAATACAGCACAGAGTTAAACAAAGGTGAGGGAAACATACATTGCATTATCATTACATCACAACAAAACACTAGGAGTACAAACAGGGAACACAGTACATAACTTACATTACATTACCTTACATTAACTACAAACAGCATATCGCTGAACAGAATGAGCATATAGAATAAGCATATAGCAGCAGATAGTGGGTCCCGCACGGTCCACCGCCTAAGGGCCACGCCAAAGGGCCCTCTTGCGAGGTCCTCAGGCGCGGGCCCGCAAGGCACGGGTGCGCCATTGCTGAAGGGATTCTAAATGATTTGAAAAGTGCTCAGATTGGCTGCAGTTTTCTCTCACACACAGTTCCCAACTAAGTAGGCACAGCTGATTCTCACTCACTGCTCACAGGATCGTTGAAGCCTTTGCTGAAGGGATTCTAAATGATTTGAAAAATGCTCAGATTGGCTGCAGTTTTCTCTCACACACAGTTCCCAACTAAGTAGGCACAGCTGATTCTCACTCACTGCTCACAGGATCGTTGAAGCCTTTGCTGAAGGGATTCTAAATGATTTGAAAAGTGCTCAGATTGGCTGCAGTTTTCTCTCACACACAGTTCCCAACTAAGTAGGCACAGCTGATTCTCACTCACTGCTCACAGGATCGTTGAAGCCTTTGCTGAAGGGATTCTAAATGATTTGAAAAATGCTCAGATTGGCTGCAGTTTTCTCTCACACACAGTTCCCAACTAAGTAGGCACAGCTGATTCTCACTCACTGCTCACAGGATCGTTGAAGCCTTTGCTGAAGGGATTCTAAATGATTTGAAAAGTGCTCAGATTGGCTGCAGTTTTCTCTCACACACAGTTCCCAACTAAGTAGGCACAGCTGATTCTCACTCACTGCTCACAGGATCGTTGAAGCCTTTGCTGAAGGGATTCTAAATGATTTGAAAAATGCTCAGATTGGCTGCAGTTTTCTCTCACACACAGTTCCCAACTAAGTAGGCACAACTGATTCTCACTCACTGCTCACAGGATCGTTGAAGCCTTTGCTGAAGGGATTCTAAATGATTTGAAAAGTGCTCAGATTGGCTGCAGTTTTCTCTCACACACAGTTCCCAACTAAGTAGGCACAGCTGATTCTCACTCACTGCTCACAGGAGATGGGCTCCTGCAGAGCTGGTAGGAAAATTCCCTTCTTTTCCTAATGTGCAAAGAGAAGACCCTGCCCTAAGCCGAGCATTTAAATTATGCCAAAACAGTCTCGGAGACATTACCATGATTTGTGCTAGATGGGAAGATACTATACCGAGAAAGTTTAGACCCTCGTGTAGGAACCGTGAGGAAGCAATTAGTGGTCCCTACTACTTTTAAAAATTTGGTCCTGAGATTAGCACATGACCACCCTGTAGGGGGGCATAAGGGTTTTCATAGTACCCTAGACCAGATTATGGCCCGCTTCTATTGGCCTGGCATATTCAAAGAAACTGCAAAGTTTTGTGAAGCTTGCCCATCGTGCCAGAAGGTTACCATGGCTCACCCTAAAAGGGTGCCGTTAATTCCCTTGCCAATTGTAACAAAGCCAGTGGACAGGTTAGCCATGGACATAGTAGGTCCTCTAACCAAGACCCCTTGGGGATATCAATATATACTGGTCATTGTTGATCAGGCTACACGCTTTCCTTGGGCCATTCCCCTACGTAATGTGTCAGCCCGAACCATGGCCACGGAAATCATAAAGCTCTTTTGCGAGATTGGTTTCCCCAGGGAGGTTTTAACTGATAGGGGCAGTAACTTTATGTCTCGTTACCTCGCCCAAGTCTGGGACGCCTTTGGCATAAGACATATAAAAACCGCTGCCTATCACCCGCAAACTAACGGCCTCGTGGAAAGGCAAAACCAGACCCTCAAAAGAATGTTGAGGAGAAGCCTTGAAGGCGATATGACCGAATGGGATATAATGCTTCCATTTACCTTATATGCCTGCAGAGAGCGCTGGCAGACTTCAATGGGCGTCTCTCCATATGAGCTTATGTACGGGAGAGCTCCCAGAGGGATACTAGATATCTTAAGAGAGCAGTGGGTTGAACCCAATCTAGAGGAAATAGAAGTACCAAAATTTCTAAGGGATCTAAAGGCACGCTTAGAGCGGACATCCCAAGTGGTAGTAGACAATATGACAGCGAGCCAAGCCCAGCAGAAAAAATACTATGACCGTTGCACCAGACCACGTCAATTAGAGGTCGGTGAAAAGGTACTTGTAACTGTGACAAGCCCCAGTTCTAAGTCTGAAAGCAGGTGGAAAGGACCCTATAGAGTCCTCAGATGGGTAGGACCAGTCTCCTATGCCGTAGAGACTGGAAGGGGGAAGCAACAGATTTTCCACATTAACATACTGCAGCCATGGCATGAACGGGTAGCACTAGCCAGGCTGGCTGCAAGAGAAGACAGATCAGATAGGTATATAGGAGGCCAACATACCCTTTTTAGGATTCCGTGCTGGGCGGAGGAAAAACCGCCAGCCCGGAATATCTTAAGGGGGGGGGGGGGGGATTATGTGGTGGCGAAGCAGGTTTAGAGTGGAAGGAAAAGCAGGAAAAACAGTCTTTCTTTCCTCAGCCCAAAAGAACTGCAGGCAGGTTAAAACTCTAAACAAAGCTAAAAACTCCCTGCACAGAAGTGTAGAGCCAGAGACACACCCAGTCCCCATGGAAACCGAGGGAGGTAATGGGAGAGGTTTGGGGGCAGAGTCTAGAGCTATAGGACAGCCCCAAACATTTAAGCAGGGAAGTTTCAGTCAGAAAGGGTGTGGGTGTGGCAAAGAAGAGAAGCAGCGTGGCAGAGAGGAGAAACAGCGTGGCAGAGAAAAGAAGCACTTTCTCCAGCAGCGTGGCAAAGAGGAGAGATTCAGGAGGAGGTCTGAGAGAAAGCCAGAGAAAAAGGCAGAGGCAAGTTCTGGGGAGGAATCTTCCAAGGAGGAGATATTCTCTAGAAGCTGGTGGACTGGCCATACAAAAAGGGATTCCTCTGGCAAACAGTACAGAGACAGCTCAAACCTAGAATGTAGTTCAGCTGACAGGAAGTCTGAAGCTAACGTGGAGCCTTGGAAAGCTGGTTTCAAACAAGGTACTGTTGGGGAGCCGAGGAGAGGAATATTCCTGGGAGGACCAGAGGGCAAAGGTACATCTCTGGCAGGGTCTGGAAGGAGACATACTACTGCCAGCAAGGTGAGCCCATTACAAGCTCTTAAGAAGCTACTGAATAAGCAGGCTCTTTCATGCCCTTCCCCCACAACCTCACATAGTGAGGGAACTCAATGGGAACAGCTGATAAAAGTATTACAGCACTTAAAGCCTTCCCATGCAGACGCTGTGAATAGCAAGTCACTAGGAGAATCCACTGAAGAGGATATGGAAATAGGAGACAGTTGTAAAGAGTGTGATGTCTCAGATATGGAAATAGAATGTTCTTTCTGTGCCAGACAGAAATAGGAAACTGAAGGGGTTTTAAAGTGTTTGTGAAAACCCAGGAATTTTAAGCAAAGAACATTCTCTGCTGAAGCTCATGACTTTTAGTTGGCAATTAATGAGAGCTGGTTTGATAAGCTTCCAGAGTTAATAGATGCCTGTGAAAGCTAAAAGTGTGAAAGCAACTTTTTGAAGGAAAATGTCTTAACCTTTAAACTGTTAAAGTACCGCTAAACCTGTGAAAGAAACAGATAAGTGCAGTGCTGCATCCTGGAGACCTGGAACAGATTTCTGTGTGTAAAGGATTGATTCTGGAGACGGGTTTTAAACTAAGCTGCAGAAACAAGGCCAAGCCAGGGACTGTGTATGAAGGCTTATGTTTTGTGAATGGAGAAGCATCCTGAGTTTTGTTTATAGCAACTGAATTCCTAACCAAAGAATTGAATTTGGTTATGTAGAACTTTATTTTTCCAAAATAAAAGAAATTTTCCTGTGACCTTCAATCTCGGCTTTAATCTGTAAAGACACAACTACATGCGAAGCCAGTTTTTATTAAGAAGGACGATCGGGGCACCCCCTTACACCTAGGCAACTGCCTGGCCACAAGGGGGAGCGCCGACAGGTGGCGTAGTTATTGGATGGAAAAAAAATCTACTAACCTAAGCTACAAGGACATATCAGGATATACAAGTGGGCAGAGAAGACATCCTGAAGGGCCGCACTTGGTGTGTGTTTGTCTTTTTGTCTCTTTACAGCATCGGGAGATGTAGCAAGCGGAGTTACTCAACTGGATGGCGGACAGCTTCAGGCAACAGCAGGAAATCGCTGTGAAGACCAGGACAATGACATTGATGACTACTTTGATGTATTTGAACGTGTGGCAGTCCTAAGTGGATGGCCAGAAGATCAGTGGGTCATTCGCATAACGGCCTCCCTTACAGGGGAAGCTCTCGCAGCTTATAGCAACTGAATTCCTAACCAAAGAATTTAATTTGGTTATGTAGAACTTTATTTTTCCAAAATAAAATAAATTTTCCTGTGACCTTCAATCTCGGCTCTAATCTGTAAAGACAAAACTACATGCGAAGTCAGTTTTTATTAATTAGGATGATCGGGGCACCCCCTTTCACCTAGGCAACTGCCTGGCCACAAGGGGGAGCGCCGACAGGAGGTATGATCGGGATCTAAGCGGAGGGAGGGGGGGGGGGAGGGAGTTCCAGAGGGCCGGACCGGTGAAGAAAAAGGCAGAGGAACGGGTGGAATGCAGATGAGCAAGGGAGGGAAGGGGAGGTTAAGGCGGTTGAGGTTTAAGGAGCGAAGAGTGTGTCTGGGAGTGTGAAATGTAATGAGATCAGCTAGGTATTATGGGGTGCTAGTGTGGAGAGCCCTGTGCACAAGAGAGAGTAATTTGAATTGAGCACGGAAGGGGACCAGTAACCAATGTAGATGAAAGAGAAGGGGCGTTACATGGTCTCTGAGGGAGGAGTGGGTAATGAGGCGTGCGGCAGTATTTTGAATCCTTTGAAGTCGTGCCTGTTGAGATTTGGAAAGGCCAGTAAGGATAGAGTTGGAGAAATCAACGCGTGACATGACAAGAGAAAGTAGCAAGGTTTTGAGGGCAGACGGGGAAAGAAAGGGGCGGACTGCACCGATCTGACGGAGAGAGAAGAAAGAGGACTTAGTAATGTGAGAGATGTGGGCCTTAAAGGAAAGATCAGACTCAAAGAGCACACCCAGGTAACGAAAAGTAGAGACCAGAGGTATGGGGGTGCCAGAAAAAGAGAAAAAGAGAGAAAAAAGAAGAAAAATTGCTCTTGGTAGAATGTCTATGAAGGACAAGATTCTCAAGAGCAGAGATGTCTCTCCCCATACAAAGATTTGACTCGTCCAGGCCATGATATTTTCAATGTCATATGGATGCAAAAATTGGACAGTAAAAAAAATAGACAGGAGGAAAATTGATGCCTTTGAATTATGGTGCTGGCAATGAATACTGTGTATATCACGGACAGTCCGAAGAACAAACCACTCAGTACTAGAGGAGATCAAACCTAAGCTTTCCTTGAAAGCTCAAATGACAGACTTCAACTTTCATACTTAGGACATATCATATGAAGAGAGAGATCATTGGAGAAAGAAATAATACTTGGCAAGGTAGAAGGTAAAAGAGGAAGACCGGCAATGAGATGAATCAATACAATAATCATGGTGTTCAAGGGAGAGTAATAGAGGTGCTGAGGTCAAAGTGTTGAATGAAAAGGAACGTTTTAAGCTCTTTTCTAAAAGTCTGTAGATCTTTTATTAGTTTTAGGTTGTCTGGGAGAGTGTTGCAGGGAGTAGGGGCTACAAACAAGAATGCTCTTGAACTTGTAATTTTGATTGTATTAGGAAAATGGGCTGGAATAGAGAGGGTATTCTGGGTGCATGTTCTTCTGGATCTAATGGGGACACTAAGGGTAATAAGAGAGGAAAGGCATGAGGGGGCGATCTTATTGTATAGTTTGAAAGTTATCAGTAGATATTTGTATTTGATATGTGCTTCTATGGGTAGCCAGTGGAGGGTCTGGAGTAGTGGCATGATGTGGTCGTATCGGTGGTCTGGGATGCCTTTGGCATTCATCACGTGAAAACCTCAGCCTACCATCCACAATCAAACGGTTTGGTGGAGAGATTCAACCAAACTCTCAAACAAATGTTGAGAAGGGGGTTAGCAGGAGAGGTAAAAGAATGGGATATGTTATTGCCCTTTGCCTTATATGCCTGCAGGAAAACAATTCAGGTGTCCCTAGGTGTAACTCCATATGAATTGATGTATGGTAGGGCTCCACGGGGTTTGTTAGATATTTTGAGGGAACAATGGATTGATCCTGAACCAGGGAGTCAGGAGGTGCCACAGTTTCTACGTGACTTGAGAGCACGTTTGAAAAGGACCTCGCAGGTTGCTGAGAGGAACCTGCAGGACAGTCAAGTGCGCCAGAAAGGGTGGTATGATAGGAAGACCAAAAGCCGCCAGTTAAGCATTGGTGAAAAGGTTTTGGTTCAAGTAGCAGGTACAGCCCCAAAATTTGAAGTACAGTGGAAAGGGCCATGGAAGGTTGTTAAACAAGTGAGCCCAGTGTCTTATATGGTAGAAAATGCAAGAGGGCGTAGACAGACCTACCATATTAATGTACTTAAGTCTTGGAAGGAGAGGCCTGTAAATAATAATGACCCTGAAGCCAGTCAGGAAGTAAGTGAGCTTCAAAAAGATAACACTCTCGTAGGTATTACGGACTGTAGGAAAGAGGTTTCACCAGTTACACCAGTCCGTAATAACTTAAGCAGGGGGGTATGTGATAAGGAGCTATAGCACAGGAAGGAGCTATAGAAAAGGTGAAGTGACTCTGAACAAGCAACCTGTCAGTTCTGGTAGAAATAAGAAAACAGAATTTTGCCATAAAAGACTACCAGTCCCAGAATGCACCAGGTTTCCAACAGCCATTAGAGGAGCTGAAGTGGGGAAACGTGTGTTCAATCAGGAGGGCTATGAGGTAATCCCTAAGCACTCATCTCAAAGGGAAGGGCCTGATTCAGCACAGCTGCGCTGTGTTAGGGAGGAGCACTCATCTAAGCAGAATAAAGGTAGAGTTTATTCTACAGAGAATCAGCTTGAGTTTGATCATCTTCATCATCAGGAGGATCATCAGAAGCAGAAGCCAAACCGGACGGACAGAGGGAAAGAAACCCTTTGGAAGAAAGAGGAGAAAAGCCTTTGAGAGGTCTAGAAGAGTCCAGAGCAGTACGTATACTGGGAGGCATTCCAAGGGCCAGCATACGCCATTGGACTGGGGAAAGCCAGAGGAATGGTGCTGCAGAGCTAGGAATCTCCAGACGGTACCTGTGAGGGAGACAGCTGCACGTGGAAGGGACCCTAAGACCCGTGCCAGAAGGTATGTGAAGAGAGATCCAGTGTCCAGGGATCTGGATTGGAAGGCTGGACATAAGAACTGGACTACATACTGGCCAGGCTATATAGAGAGGAACTCTAACAGCAATGGAAGCTCAGGTATGAACACTGATCTATGCCCTAGCTATAACCTTGAAAGACAGCAGGGAAACAAGTATTCTCCTGAAAGTGCTCCATTGGGAGATTCATCTGTGCCAATCCATGATATTGAACCCATGCTTGTTGAAGAAGAGGGGGTGATAGCAGATGAAGAATCTGTTTACATGGACTGCTCTCTGTCTAAACTCCTTTGGTGATTTTCTGTTATAAAGTACAGCAACCATCACAAAGAAATACAAACTTGTTCTTTAATCTACTCAGAAAAGCTCATGGGTAGGATTTCTAGCCACGCAGTAGAAAGCAAGCCAGCTAAGGGGTTTCAGCTGGATAACTGCTAGCAATTGAGCCTTACCTAATTGCTTGTGAGCTCTGAGAGAATCACTTCTGAATCTAAGTGGGAAGATATAAGAAGTTAACCTGAAAAGAACAGTTTTTTTCTTTCTTTGTGGCTTTTGTTTGTTGTTTGATACATTGCTAAGAGAATATTAGCTAAAGCCTACAGAAAAGACCAGTTTGTTGCCAACCAGGTCTTATTTCTTTTGCTTTGATTGCCTGACAAGTTCAAATGTTGTTTCCTGATTTTGTTTTTCCAAGTTTAACACTGAAAGCAAGTAACCTGATTTATGTGCTACCAAGCATATCTGTGTTGGGAGAAATAACCCCATAAATAAATATCTTATTGGCTTTACCCAAAAGCACAACTAATTATTGTGAGCAGCTGTGTCTGGTGTGAATGAACTGCATTGCCCACAATCCCTTGCAAATCATATAGATATATGCACTTGCCAAGACTGAAGATTCTCACCCAGGCAGCCGTCTGACAAACTTCATTTATGTAAATTTTAGTGGATGGTGAAAAGCTCTGGTCCCGGGTTATGTATAGAATTTCTGTTTTATTGAAACTGATACGCAGGTTGTGTGCGGAGAGCCAATTGTTAATGTCCTTGAGACAACTCTTGAATTTGGGGGGAAAGGGGGTTGGAGATATCTATTGGGTGATAGAACATTATATCATCTGCATATAGATGATAATGTACTTTATGTTTCCTGAGGTTGTTGCAAATGGGTTGCATATAAAGGTTAAAAAACGAGGGCAGAGAGGGAGGAGCCTTGAGGAACACCCTGGGTCTGGTTGAAGACAGAGGAGGTTGCTGAACCAATTAGGACCTGTTAAGTGCGAGCTGTGAGATAAGATTTAAACAAATATAATACAGTACCTCGTAGGCCAGTTTGTTGAAGTATCTCCGTGGCATAAATGCACAGGAGGAGAGCCTTTTTCGATGGAAAGCAAGCTCTAGGAGGGTGAAAGGAGATAGACTCAGGAGTAATATGCAGAAATATTTCTTTAAGGAAAAGTGGTAGATGCATGGAATAGTCTCTCCCAGTGGAGCTGGTAGAGATGAGGACAGCATCTGAATGCAAAAAAGCATGGGACAAACTCAGAGGATCTCTAGAGGAAAGAGGACAATTTTAGTGGTTGTTATGGAAGGGCAGACTAGATAGGCCATGTGGTCTTTTTCTGCCATCATGTTTCTATGTTTCTAAGTGTTTCTTGGAAACATCCTTGTCATTCTTGCTTAGACTTATAAAAAAGTCTGCTCTTCTCTGCAATGCAGCCCATATTGAGGAATGGTTGTTACAAGTATGTCATGAATTGGTGTGACTGCTGTCTGGAAAAAATAGAAGATGCAGTCTTAAGATACAGGGAGCAGAGATGAGGTAATGTTGTAAGGTATAGACACATTAATAAACACCCTCACAGGCGTAGTAAGAAGAGCAATAGTGGTTATTCAGGATATGCACTAATGTGCTGTTTTTGCTAAAGGAGCTATGTTCCCATGTTCAGAAATATGGGACTGCTGATACAGGGATAGTATGGGCATGAGCAAGGAAAGGTTTCCTTTTTGGGTGAGAAACGGAAATCATAGCTGTAGTCCAAGTATCCCATGCGATGATGTTATGTCATACAGTAGCTGTTATGTATAGGTTCAGGGCATTTTTCTGGCAGAATCCTATTTTTGTGACTACTCCAATTTTATTTCCTCTGCATCTAACTCTACCCATCAACTCTATTCTTCCCTTAAATCCCTTTCTTCCTTGTATACCCCTCAAACCCATGGCGATCACCACCTGGAACCCAGCTCCTCGTATCTAGCCTCTGTCTTTGCTTTGAAGGTTCAAAGAATCCGCTCCTCCCTCCCAGTTAACACTGCCCCATTCAATCTCATTCTCCCCCCCTCACCACCCTCCTCCCCATCTTTGTCACATACCTGGTCCACCTTTCAACCCATCTCTGCCTTGGAACTCACCAAATCAGATGCCACTTCTCAGAAAACAACCTGTACCTTGGATCCTGTCCCCTCAAAGTAGATTCCAAAACCTTCTCTTGCCCTCCCTTTCTGTCCTACTATCCATGCTTAACTCTCGTTTAGTCTTAGCGTCATCCCAACACTCTGGAAGCATGCACTAGTCCATCCCCTTACCAAGGACCTCTCACTCGACCCAAGCGATTCCACCCACTACCACTCCATCTTCAATCTTCCGTTTGTCTCTAAGATTCTCGAAAAAGCCGTCTTTGCTCAGCTCTCCATTCATCTAGACTCCACTCATTTCCTGCACCCATGTAAATCCAGTTTTTGCCCTGGCCACAGCACCAAATCTATCCTTCTGTCCTTTCTTAATGAGCATCATATTTCTCACAATTGAAGGGATATTTATTTAGCTGTCTCTCTTGACCTCTCAGCTGCTTTTGATCTTGTTGACCACGCTATTCTTCTCTCTCGTCTCAGAATGGCCAGTCTCCGAAGAATGGTTTTCCATTGGTTTCACTCCTTTCTCTACTCCTGCTCCTTCTCCATGGTCTCTGACTCCCACACTTCCCCTCCTTTGCCTCTGCACTGTGGGGTACCCCAGGACTCTGCTCTCGCCCCACTTCTCTTTAACATCTTTCTAGTCCCTCTCACTCTCCTGGTGCAGCAGTCTGGTATTTCAGCATATTACTATGCTGATGACATCATTCCCCTTCACCATACTTCCCCTACCAACCCAGATCTTTTGCCCCTCAACACATGCCTATGACTTGTTGCTAACTGGCTGACCTTGAAACTTCATCTTAACCCAGCAAAAATATCTGCAATGTGGTTCACTTTTGGTAGCCCTCAACAAGCCCTCTCCCCTCTCCTTCTTGATACCCGGATCCCCTTAGTATCCTCACTTCACTATTTAGGTGTCACACTAGAACCTGACCTCTCCTTCCACACCCAAATTTCTGCCCTTACTCGCTGATCTTATTACTACCTTAGTCAAATCCGAGCCATAAGCCCTGTCCTGTCCCCTTTCTCTCTCAAAACCCTCCTTCTCTTCCTGGTAATCTCATGCATCAACTATTGCAATATCATTTTTGCCGGCAACTCCCAATATCAACTTCACCATTTACAGATGATTGAAAATACCGCTGCCCAGATCCTTTCTCACACCACCCGTTATAGTCACATTACATCCTCTCTTATTCAATTACACTGGCTCCCAGTCTCTCATCACATTACTTTTAAACTCCTAACCTTGACTCATAAGGCCCTCTATACACACACCCCTCAGTACTTGGCAGACTCCATACGCCTGATGCCTCGTAGTCTCTGGTCCATACATGTTAACCGTCTTGACCTCCATCCCCAGTCCGTGCCCACTTAGAACGAAACTGTCACTCAGCATTTTTCTTTCTAGCACTATCCCTCTGGAACTCCCTTCCTCGTTCACTCTGTCAAGAACAATCATTCCCCAAGTTCAAGTCCCTTCTCAAGACCCATCTCTTCTGTGCTGCCTATGACATCCCCTCTCCTCTTGATTTCTCTCTCTCTCTGTCTAAACTACTTCCTCTTCTCTCCTTAAGTCTGGTGTGATTGTGTGCTTTCCTATCTGAAGATAGTAACATAGAAAATGACGGCAGATAAAGACCAGCATGGTCCATCCAGTCTGCCCAGCAATACGGCAAGAGTAGCTGCACCTGACGCTCTGTGCAGGTCACCCCTCCCCATGTCTTTGTTTAGGGGTGGACACCCCTATTTGTTGAGAAGTTAGATGGTTCAGTTTATTTTGTTTTTATCCTGTTGCTGTAAAGGGATCCGCTGTGCTTGTCCCATGCTGTTTTAAATTCCGTCACCGTGTTTCCCCCCACCACTTCCATCGGGAGAGCATTTCAAGCACCCACCACCCTTTCAGTGAAAAAATATTTCCTGACATTGCCTTTCAATTTTTCAACTTGCAACTTCATGTTATGCCCTCTAGTTTTGCAGCTTCCCCGTCTTTGGAAGAGGTTTGTTTGTTCATCGTTCCTCTTTAAGTATTTAAAGGTCTGAATCATATCTCCCCTATCCCTCCTCTCCTCCAAAGTGTACATATTTAGGTCTTCAAGTCTCTTCTCATAAGGTTTCTTACACAGGCTCCAAATCATTTTGGTCGCCTTCCTCTGAACACTTTCCAGTCTTTTTACATCTTTTGCAAGATATGGTCTCCAAAACTGAACACAGTATTCCAAGTGAGGCCTCACCAGCAACCTGTACAGTGGCATAAGTACCTCTTCCTTTCTGCTGGCAATCCCTCTTTGTATGCAGCCCAACATCCTCCTGGCTTTTGCCACTGCCTTGTCGCACTGTTTTGCCACCTTGAGATCATCAGGCTAGAATCCAGTATAAGTCCCTAGTACTAACATTCAAAGCCCTAAGGAACCAGATCACCTCACCCATCAGCAAACTCATTCAAAGACGGCCGTTCAACAGGATCAGGAGATCTAATCAAGCAAACACTCTAGAGATCCCCAACATTTTGGAGGGAGGAGTGGCTCAGTGGTTGGGACAGGTTACCTCAGGCCAGAGGGCTGGGGGTTCAATTCCCACATGGGGACAAGTAACCTCAGGCCGGAGGGACTGGGGTCTCTAGTCCCATGGCTGCTCCTTGTGGCCTTGGGCAAGCCACTTAACCCTCCATTGCCTCAGGTACACTTAGATTGTGAGCCCTGCGGGGACAAGGGAATAAAAAGTACCTGTTAGTATACATGTAAACCGCTCTGATGCGTAAGTAAAGGGCGGTATATCAAATGCCTAAACCATAAACCATAAACTATAAACCATAAGTGCAAAAAGGCTACTGCCAATAGAGCCTTCTTCCTATTTGCACCCATGACCTGGAATGCCCTCCCCACTGAGCTCCGTTCCACCCCAGACCTATTGTCATTTAGAAAAGCCCTCAAACAACACCTTTTCCTCATCCATTACCCAGAATCCAATCCCAGAAACAACCACCCATCCTCACATCCTACACCCTACTCCACCCCACCCAAAATCCAACACCATAAAGAAAATGACTAGCTCTACCACCATATCCCCTCTCTTATTTATTATTGGTACTGATCACACATCTTATTGATTAAACCTCTTATAAATATGTTGAAACCAAGCTATACTATATGTATAATTTCTCACCATACTATATGTATAATTTCTCACCATACTCCATGAATAATTACTCTGTAATTAGTTACCCCTGTTACCTCCAGGTTATCTCGTCCATGTTCAATGTAAAAACTCAATTGTCGTGTGACATTGCAGTATGTTTTTTGTTCAATTGTAAACCGCACTGATTTTAATAGCGCGGTACATAAGAGAAGTAAATAAATAAATAAATAAATAAAATCAGAGATAATCACACCAAGGTCTTTTTCCTGAACCATGCACACCAACCTCTCTCCCCCTATCGCATACATTTCGCTTGGATTTCTGCTACCTAAGTGCATGACACTGCACTTTTTCACATTAAATCGTAATTGCCAAGCATTAGACCATTCTTCCAGCTTTTGTAGATCTTTCCTCATGTTATCCACTCAGTATTCGTCTTCAGCACCTTAATTCAAAGGCATCAATTTTCTTCCTGTCTATCTTTTTCATCCATATGACGTTATTGAAAATACCATTGCCTGGACAAGTCGCATCTTTGCATGGAGAGAGACATCACTGTTCTTGAGGATTTTGTCTAGGTCCTTCATAGCCATTCTACCAATACGTCATCGGATTTTTTGACTGCTAGTCCTTTCTTTATTGATTGTTGATCCAAGTAAATTAAAGTTGTCAACTATTTAAATTTCTTCTCCATCAATGATGAACTTATTGATTTTGCCAGTTGTCAGGATCTTTGTCTTCTTAACGTTAAGATGCAGACCCATTTTATTTTATTTTTTATTTTATTTTATTTTTTTTATTTAACTAATTCTTTTATACCGCCCCTTCCAGAGATCAAGGGCGCTTTACATATAACAGGTTAACAGTCTTGTACACAGTTTGTATACATTTTACATAGAACAATAGAATTCAACTATTTACATTGAACAGTAATATAAACTTTGTAGGTATTAAAGGAAAAACAAAAAGCAGAAACATCTTTTAGGTATTAAAGCAAGAACTTTGTAGGTATTTTTAAGACTATATGCCTTGATTTTGAAAAGCAAATATTTCAGATCATCTTCATTTTCAGCCAGTAATATGGTATCATCAGCATAGCGAAGGTTGTTAAGTCTTCCACCAATTTTCACACCTCGTTTGTCTTCATACAGTCCTGCTTCTCTGATTTGTTCAGCATATAAATTAAAGAGGTAGGGGGAAAGTATGCAGCCTTGTCGTACACCTTTGCTGATTTTAAACCATTCTGTTTCTCCTAGTTCCATTCAAACTGTTGCTTCTTGATCAATGTAAAGGTTGTGCAAGAGAACGATCAGGTGTTTTGATATACCCATGCTTCTTAATGTGGCCCAGAGTTTTTCATGGTTTACACAGTCAAAATCATTGCTGCAGTCAATAAAACACATATGGATCCATCTCACATCTGCGATAATGTCTCTCGTTCCTCGCCCTTTCCTGAACCCTGCTTGCACTTCAGGCAGTTCTCGTTCCAGGTATGGTTGAAATCTCTGCTGAATGATCTTGAGTAGAATCTTACTGGCATGTGAGATCAGAGCCATTGTGCGATAATTTCCACATTCAATCGGGTCACCTTTCTTCGGTATTCGTATAAACACATATCTTTTCCAGTCAGTTGGCCATGAATTTGTCTTCCAAATTTCCTGGCAAAGCCTTGTAAGTATGGTAACAGCTTCATCCGGTTAATGTAACACTTAATGGGAATGCCATCAATGCCCAGTGCTTTGTTCTTTGATAAGACTTTCAAAGCTGCTTCAACTTCTTCTTTGATCACCAATGGTTCCTGATCATAAGGTACAGGTTGAAACAGCTGTTGGTCTACTTGATCTTTATGGTATAACGACTCTGTATATTCTTTCCAACTTTTCTTGATCTTCTCAGCATCATTCAACATGGATCCTTGAGCATCTTGTAGCATTCCAATTCGAGGCTGGAATTTTTGCTTTAACTCTCGTAGCTTTAGAAAAGCCAATCTTGTTCTTCCACTAATAGCTTCTGATTCTATTTCCTTGCATGTGTCAATGTAGTATTTCTCCTTATCTGCACAGTGGAAATCTCTGAGTTTTCTGATTGCCTCTCTTTCTTCTCTTACTTTAGCTTCTCTGCATTTCTGGACAATTTTCAGAGTTAAGTCATCCATTTTGGCCTTTTTTGTTTTTTCATCTTATGTAGAGACTTACCACTTTCTTCCAACATAACCTTCTTGATGTCATCTTATAACTCTTCTGGAACTCTGTCATTTGTATCTAAAGCTGCTTTAGATACAGTATGCCTTAACTGACTTTTATCTTAACTGAAAGCTGGCTTGTTAAACAGTGCCCTTTATAAAACACATTGCTCTTTGCTTAATGGCTATGAAGGACCTGGACAAGATTTTCAAGTGTAGAGATCTGTCTCTGTATACTGTCGTGAAGTACAAGGTTCAGAGCCGATGGAAACAGAGGATTCACTGCAAAGTGAAACCAGAATTGACAGATTTGAAACAAGCATGGAGGGTTGGCATGGAAACCCCAAACAAAAGACGTCACAGTGTGCTAGGGAATGCCCAGCCCCTGAGTTAGCTCCTGCTTCATCAGGGAAGAGGGAACAGCTGGTGGGAGGTGTGGCCAGGCCCAACGGAAAAAGAAACACAGATAAAAACTCTTTAGTTAAGGATAGAGAGAGTACAGGAGGGAGCACAGGAGGAGTGGAGAAAACTGAAGGAACGAGGAGAGCAGAGAAGGATAGATATCCCGAGGGCAGCCAAGGTTTGTGGCTGGGAGAAGAGAAAAGGGAAGGGAATCCCAATCTCACTCGGAGAAACTTCTCAGAGGAAGAGAGCTGTGAAAGACATACAATTCCAGCTCACAGAGAGCAGTGCTCAACTACCAAAAGCACTGGGGATTTTTACCACTCTAAAAGCAAAGACGTTTATTCTGGGAACCAGAGAAGACAGCCATGCTGTGCTCATTACAGTCATCCTGAAGGTAAAGCTTATTTCCCTGATACAAAGCTCTTATCAGAAAGGAGAGAAAAGTTTTACCTACCAATTTGTAGCCAAGGGAGATTCCTGGGGGAAAGCAGTTTAAAAGGCAGACATAGAACTTCCCCTAGCCAAGCAGAAGAGGGAAGCGTGTATCCTTTCAGTTACCGGGAGCTGTGTGCACAAGAATCCAAACACCCAGACTCCTCTAGCAGGTTGGGGGAAGGGAATCCTTTGATTGAAGCAGAGAGGTTTGCACGGCAGACAGATGAACCCTCTCTAAGAGACATTGAAGGAGAAGGTGATCCTATGCAGTGGGATTCTTATCAACCCCCAGTGTCTGAAGTGTATATGGACTGCTCGTATATGATAGCAGACAATGTGCAATCCCTTTGTTAATATTGCTGAATTTTGCTAAAGAAGAAAACAGCCAAAAGGAGCATTTTGGAGAGAAACACTGTTTTATTCTTTTGTGCCTTAAAAGCTGAGAATAAGCATTTATCTGAGTTACATATTTTTGTTCACACCAGAAGCATGGTTTTTTTGTTAATATAACCTTCTGTTCATGGTCAACAACATCCAACCCCGGGAGGGGAAATAAATCCTTTTTTAACCTGAACCAGTCGTGTACAACTTGGAATCATTTCAGTGCTGTGGAACTACGTTACCCAGGAGGCCCTTCCAAACCTCCATTAAGTAGTTTTTAGCACAAGAAGCACAACTGCCCACTCGCCTTGCTCATGCTATATGCCTCTGGGAGGGTGAGTGGTGACATATCTGGCATAGTTTTTTGGATGCTTGACCTTGGATGAAGGACACTACAAGAAACTACGGCACCAGGACTCCTGCACAAGAAAGTGGGCTACCGGAAGGCTACAAGAAAATAAAGCACAGAACACAGCTTCTTTTCCTGAATGCAGACCTCTACACGAAGCCTCAGGTAATAGCACCTGGGCATAAGTGAGGGAGGATATCAGGAAAAGGGGGCACTGTGGGGTTGAAAAAAAATAAAAATAAAATAAAATAAAAACCTGAAAAGGGAGCCGCACTTGGGTTTTTTTGTTTGTCTCTTTTATTGCAGGTGCGGACAGGAGATGGAGGCCCAGGATGTGATAGCGTGGATGCGAAAGCAATGGGACCTGCAGATGGAGCTTGCCAAGCGCATCCAAGAGGAAAATGCTACACTCATGAGAGAGCAGCAAAAGCCGCTGCTGGACGCTGTGACAGCACTCCTAAAAGAACCACGAGAACCACGGATGGAGAATCCTATGGTTATACCAGGATCCACAATGAACGCAAGTCATGCATTCTCTTTAGGACAATTGAGTCCAACCGATAACATTGACGATTTTATTGATGCATTTGAGCGTATTGGGCAGGCGTTAAGATGGCCTGATAGTCAATGGGCTACGCGCTTTGCAGTTTCGCTGACAGGCGAAGCCCTGTCAGCCTACAAAGCCATGCCCGCCGCTCTTGCAGGCGACTATACCGAGATAAAGAAAGCGGTTAAAAGACAGGTTGGGGCTGACGACCTCACATTATAGGAGGCTATTCAGGGAAGCCCGCCTGAAGCCTCAAGAAACTCCAAAGGCGTTACAACAACGTCTGAAAAATCTGGCTTGGAAATGGCTAAGTCCAGAAACTAAATCGATAGAAAGTATACTAGACACGGTAGTTTTAGAACAATTTGTACAAGCTATGCCTAGAGAAATGAGAATGTACCTCACCTTGCAGGATTGCAGGACCACCGAGGAAGCAGCTAATTTGGCGGACCGTTTTCTGGAGGCCCAAATAGCTGACCCCTCGGAATGCAGCATACTGCAAGCTGCAGGTTTATGTGATAGTAAAAAGGGAAAGATTCCCTATGGTGGAAAATATGCTATGACAAGTGTGAATGGTAGGAATGGTAATGATGAGAGTGTTTTTGTGCCCAGAGGGAATGTGTTTACGCCCAAAGGTAAATGTTATCTGTGTGGGAAAATGGGGCATTTTAAAAGGGAATGTGCCAAAAGAACTGTCCTGATGTCTGGGGTGGATGAGCCAGTTCGGGATAAGTTTCTATTACATGCACAGGTGGAAGGGGTGGACACCTTGGCCCTGCTTGACTCGGGGGCCGACCAGAGTATGATTTCCCGCACACTCTGGGAGGCCATCGAGAGGCGCTGTTCGTCGCCCCCGAGTCAAGCAGAAAACCAGGTCAGAGTGAAGTGCATACACGGTACGTTTGCATTTTACCCTCGCCGGAATCTCTCGGTAACTGCACTAAAGTTCAAGCAAGTAATGCCTTTAGCTATACTTCCCGCACTACCCCAAGACCTTATTTTAGGCAGGGATTGGGTACTCTTTTATGAGGGACTAGTGGCAGGTTTGAATAACCGAGCCGGCTTGGTCTCGACCAGATCACAAGCCGGGACCTCAGGGATGGGAGAGACATCAGCTGGGGACAGGGGAGAACCTGGGGAAAGACTAGTACCCCAAGAGGAGGAGTCACGGGAAGAAGAAGAAGCAGATATTCTTCCTGCCCACGAGGACCTAATGAATGAACCCGTTGGGCAAGGGAGAAAGGCTAAGGCGAAGAGACGCCATGAAAGACAGTCTAGATCCCGGGGCAGAGCAGAATTGGAGGCAGGTGCAAGCCTACCCTGGGTACCCGCAGAGCTAGTGAGTAAATTTCCCTCCTTTCCTGCCGAGCAGCGGGCTGACCCAGCGCTCAAGAGAGCCTTCGAATGGGCCCAGGAGATCAGGCCCACATTGCCTAGGTTTTTCATGGACAATGGCATCCTGTATAGGGAAAGTGTAGACCCTTACTCTGAGGCAGTAAGGAAGCAGCTTGTAGTGCCAACGACGTTCAAAGCTACAGTCTTGCGTCTCGCACACGACCACCCTATAGGAAGCCACAAAGGTATCCAGGGCACCCTGGACCAAATATTAGGTCGCTTTTACTGGCCCGGGGTGTTCAAGGAGACTAAGCAGTATTGCGAGTCGTGTGCTCCATGTCAAAGGGTATCAGCGTTAAGGCCGAAAGCTGTACCTTTGGTGCTTACTCCCACCATAGCCGTACCTATGAGCCGAATAGGCATAGATATGGTAGGCCCTATGACACGTACACCCAGGGGTTTTCAGTACCTACTCGTGATAGTCGACCATGCCACCCGGTTCCCCTGGGCCATTCCCCTAAGGAACACCTCTGCAAGGATTATAGCCCAGGAGCTGGTCAAACTATTCTGTATGGTAGGGTTCCCCAGAGAGGTACTTACAGATCAGGGCAGCAACTTTTTATCCAAGCATCTGTCCACCGTATGGGAGGCTTTTGGAATAAAGCATATACGGACTTCGGCTTACCACCCCCAAACAAATGGTCTAGTGGAACGTACTAATCAGACCATTAAGCAGATGCTGAGGAGAGGGTTGGAAAAAGGGGAGATAGCAGAATGGGATACCCTGCTCCCATTCGTCTTATATGCATGCAGAGAACGTGTGCAATTTTCTCTGAAGGCCTCACCCTATGAGCTTATGTTTGGGAGATCCCCTAGAGGGATATTAGATATACTACATGAGCAATGGGTAGAACCAGACATTTCTGAAATAGAAATTCCGCAGTTCTTAAAGGGTCTGAGGCAACGTTTAGAGAGAACCGCAAAGGCCGCAATGGAAAATCTGCAAGCTAGTAAACAAAAGCAGAAGCAGTATTACGACAGGGGCAAACAGCCCCGGACATTAAATATAGGGGATAAGGTAATTATCCAGGTGGCAAATCCAGGCCCAAAATTCGAAGCCCATTGGAGGGGACCGTGTACGGTCATAGAGAAAGTAGGACCAGTCTCCTATAGGATAGAAAACGCAAAGGGTCGCAGGCAGGTGTATCACCTGAACCTTTTAAAACCCTGGAAAGAGAGAGTTGCCACCGCCAGTATGGTGTACCTGGAACAACACAGCAGATCCCACACTGGTATTACGTACTGTCCGGAAGGTGCGGCAGTACGTAATATTTTAAGGCGGGGGATATGTCGTGAAGTACAAGGTTCAGAGCCGATGGAAACAGAGGATTCACTGTAAAGTGAAACCAGAATTGACAGATTTGAAACAAGCATGGAGGGTTGGCATGGAAACCCCAAACAAAAGACGTCACAGTGTGCTAGGGAACGCCCAGCCCCTGAGCTAGCTCCTGCTTCATCAGGGAAGAGGGAACAGCTGGTGGGAGGTGTGGCCAGGCCCAACGGAAAAAGAAACACAGATAAAAACTCTTTAGTTAAGGATAGAGAGAGTACAGGAGGGAGCACAGGAGGAGTGGAGAAAACTGAAGGAACGAGGAGAGCAGAGAAGGATAGATATCCCGAGGGCAGCCAAGGTTTGTGGCTGGGAGAAGAGAAAAGGGAAGGGAATCCCAATCTCACTCGGAGAAACTTCTCAGAGGAAGAGAGCTGTGAAAGACATACAATTCCAGCTCACAGAGAGCAGTGCTCAACTACCAAAAGCACTGGGGATTTTTACCACTCTAAAAGCAAAGACGTTTATTCTGGGAACCAGAGAAGACAGCCATGCTGTGCTCATTACAGTCATCCTGAAGGTAAAGCTTATTTCCCTGATACAAAGCTCTTATCAGAAAGGAGAGAAAAGTTTTACCTACCAATTTGTAGCCAAGGGAGATTCCTGGGGGAAAGCAGTTTAAAAGGCAGACATAGAACTTCCCCTAGCCAAGCAGAAGAGGGAAGCATAACTTATTCATCAAATACTACCCTACATAAAGCTTCCCCTCAAGCATAACCTAATCAACAATTATTACCCTACATAAATTCAAATATTCACCTCAATATTAACCACTTTGCCTCCTTTCACAACCCCACAAGCAACGTCTCATAAATCCCTTTCATGTTATCAAAATTAACAGACCAACATTCTATGTATATAGTTTTACCCCCATATTATTCAAGTTTATCGAATCCAAGTTTATCGTCCTGTTTTATGTAAAACCGAGCAGCCTGTTGTTCTGGTCTTTGGTTATCTGTGAACCGCGCTGATTGTAAATAGCGCGGTATATAAAAAACTGTAATAATAATAATAATAATAATAATCCTTTCAGTTACCGGGAGCTGTGTGCACAAGAATCCAAACACCCAGACTCCTCTAGCAGGTTGGGGGAAGGGAATCCTTTGATTGAAGCAGAGAGGTTTGCACGGCAGACAGATGAACCCTCTCTAAGAGACATTGAAGGAGAAGGTGATCCTATGCAGTGGGATTCTTATCAACCCCCAGTGTCTGAAGTGTATATGGACTGCTCGTATATGATAGCAGACAATGTGCAATCCCTTTGTTAATATTGCTGAATTTTGCTAAAGAAGAAAACAGCCAAAAGGAGCATTTTGGAGAGAAACACTGTTTTATTCTTTTGTGCCTTAAAAGCTGAGAATAAGCATTTATCTGAGTTACATATTTTTGTTCACACCAGAAGCATGGTTTTTTTGTTAATATAACCTTCTGTTCATGGTCAACAACATCCAACCCCGGGAGGGGAAATAAATCCTTATTTAACCTGAACCACTTGTGTACAACTTGGAATCATTTCAGTGCTGTGGAACTACGTTACCCAGGAGGCCCTTCCAAACCTCCATTAAGTAGTTTTTAGCACAAGAAGCACAACTGCCCACTCGCCTTGCTCATGCTATATGCCTCTGGGAGGGTGAGTGGTGACAATACATAGATCTAACTTGTTCAAGACATAGTGAGCCCGATACTTGAAGGGCATTTACAAAGTTTAGAGCCTAGTAAACTATGTAAATGCCTTAGATGGGGATATTGCGATTGAATATGTTTATGTTTATATCCCCATCTATGTCCCCTATGCGCTCCAATGCTATCCGGCTAGCATCGGGGCATGTCGGGGGCATTCTGGGGTGGAGCAGAGGCGGGGGTGCAAGATAACCAGGCAGCAGTGATATTGCATGCTACCAGTTTAGTGCTCTGTGCCAAAAAGATAGGCAAGGAAAACCCTCGCCTATCTCTACAGCGCAGGCGCCAACCAGGCAGCATGCAATATTGCTGCTGCCCGATTAGCTTTTAGAGCCATTGATGTTCTGAGAGGTATGCTTCGTGTGCATGAAGCTTAAATAACTTCACCTCATTGGATTCTGAGGCTCTTTTCTCCTTCCATGTATAGAAGTCATACTAGTACCTGATGTGATTTTTGATATATTGATGGAGTGATTAAAAAATTTTTTGTTTGTCGATTATCTTTGGCGGCTTCCGGGTTGTGCGGCGATACCCAAATATTCAATGTCAGGGCCACGTATGGTGCCGTTTAAGAATACTGTGTATACCTTGGAAGGGCCAAAGAACAAATCAATTGGAACTAAGGAGATCAAACCTAAGCTTTCTTTAGAAACTCAAATGGCAAGGCATCAACTTTCATACTTTGGACACATCATAGTTTGGGTTGCCAACTGACTGGTTTTAGGCTGGCCTGGCTAGTTTTACAAGCTGCAGCCCAGCAAGACGATAAAACCAGGGCTACTGTTCTTCTGACTGCTGGCTTCGGCTTCCTCCCACGTTTTTTGCCTCTGTCCCTACCTCTGCTGCTGCTGCTTTTCCCTTACTGATGGTGTCAACAGACCTCCAATGTAGGAATGCTTCAACAGTGCAAAGCTCTGAAGCCTTTTATGCAGGCCTCAGCTGCTCTCAGTTCTCAGTTCTTTCATATCCAGCATCTGCCTTCTACTCTCACATTTTGTGTCCAGCATCTGCCCGCCATGCCCAGCCTCTGTCCTATTATCCCTCTATCCCCCCACCCGCTGTCCAGCATCTGCCCTTTATCCCCCTATGACCCTTTCCCTGTATCCAGCATCTACCATTTACCCACATGCGCCTACCTTGTGTCTCCTATGATCCCTACCCCAAATCCAGAATCTACCCTCCATCTCCTTATGCCCCCACCCAGCCTCTGCTCTCCACCCCATGTCCACCACTTTCTATCTACTTTCTTGTGCCTTAACCCAAGCTCAGTAGCTGCCCTTCATCCTGCTATGCCCCTACCCCATGTTCATCATCTGCCCTCCACTCTTCCATCCAATATCCACTATCGGCTCTCCATCACCTTATGTTCCCACACTTGGGATCATTCCGAGGTGCGAATAGCGGGGATGGACATCCCATTGGGACCCTAACTTCCCCACACATTGTATGGGGAGGTTAAACAGGGCGGGAAAGGGATGGTGCGAGGGCGGAGTTAGGGAGGGCAGCCAGCCCCAGACTTACAGGGCCGATTCTAATGTCAGGCCTGTACGTCCAGGGCTGGCGGCCTGAACGGGGAGCTTATTCCACCTCTGCGGATTGCAGGCCCAGTGCGCAGAAAAGGCGGGAGGGGGTAGAGGAGATTCCCCGCAGCCCGACCCTAGCCTTGGAGGCCATGGCGCCACGGCTTCATTCAGGAGCCCTGACTGAGTTAGCCTGGAAAGGCCGTATGTGCAGGTTGACTGAATCAGGGTTCCGACCTGCATGTTCAGGCCTGGACACGATTCTGATTCCCGCAGGGCTAGACGTGCCCCGTGGGATGAGATCCCAGTTGTTGAAGCTTTAATGGGAGAGGCTGACTTGGATTTAGCTGATCTTGTCTTTTCAGTTGTCTTCCATTTATTTTTCTGCTTCTCTATCCAGATTTCATTGGCCTCCACATCAACTGTTCACCTTTATCTACCTGTTTTTTCACACCTTCAGGGATGTCCGATCAGTGTGGCACTGGAGTGGGGAGTCTCTTGGTGCACTGGTATTCATATCTGGGCTGCTGCCATGCCGATTGGGCCTGCCGGTGGGGAAGAGCTTACCTTCCTGCTACTTTCAGGGATATCTGATTGGTGAGGTGGCAGAGTGGGGAGTCTCTTGGCATGGTGGTGGTCAAATCTGGGCTGCTGCCACACTGATTGGGTCTGCCAGAGCTTACCTTCCCGCTCCCTTCATGACCAACACAACCTTTACTGTGGACCCTTCTCTGCCTGACATACCTCTTCACTCTTAGCTCCTCTTTAAACCCAACACATTCTCACATTTCCATCATACATTCATACCCCCTCACTGCATTGCATTACTGCACAAACAAGCCCAAAATTAACACATACCAACGCCTCATCAGACCTCATCCACATACCCACAACAACCCTCAATTTCCATCCCACACCTCAAATGCTCCCTCATTAATGCCTGCTCGGCACGCAACAAAATTCAACTAATCTTTGACTACCTCACAGACAACCAGTTGGACATTGTATGTATTACTGAATTATGGTTTACAGACTCCGACAACGTCCTCAGGAACCAGCTCATGTCAGCACACTACGACCTCTTCACTTGCATCAGAACTGAATGTAGAAGTGGTGGGGTCATCATCATGACCAAAGAACACCTTAAATTCCAACACCTAAGCAACCCAACAAGCAGAGGTCTTGATATTCTAACCATTACCAATGGCGCAATAACCCTCCTCTTTGTATACAGATCCCCTAACGCCAGCCTGGCTAACCTGGATATCATATTGGAGACAGTCTGTAAATGCAATTCTAACTCCAACCACCTTCTAATATTGGGCAACTTCAACCTTACATCTGTTGCACCTAAGACCGCAAAAGCTTTCCTGGACGTGATGGATCACAAACAGCGTCTGTAGGGCTCCGCGGAAAAAAGAAGACTGAGCAAGATGGCACCCTTGGGCGGGAAGGGGACCGCGCATGCGCGCTGCAATTTCCAAAGGCTTTCTTTGAAAGCTGGGGAAATTGCTCTGCGAGGGCTCCATCAGCGCCGACGTCACCCATATGTGAGGACTGACTTCCTGCTTGGTCCTGGAGAAAGACATAATTCTTGGCAAGGTACAAGGTCACCATAAAAGAGTAAGGCCAGCAATGAGATGGATCGATACAATAACAGCAGCTATGGATACCACTCAATCAAAATGAGTCACTTAACTGAAGACCAAACAAAGTTTAGGTCAATTATCCACAGGGTCGCCAGGAGTTGACACCGACTTGACGACACTTAACAACAACACCATATTCTAATCTCCAGTTTCACTATGTGTTTTGTCTTGATTAGAACAGGCTTTCCTACAGGAGCTCTCCAGATCAACCAACAGTAAGGATTTAAGGGTTTGTTTTATTATATTAAATTGTTAGCTCTCTGACTGGGAGCTCTTAAAAGGGTTTTTTGTACATTTTTAAGCAAGGTTACTTTCTTTTTGGTGCTTTAGTGGGACTTTCCTTGAGCACAGTAGGTGGTTGATCTCCAGTAACCTCCTCAGCTTTGGGAACTGCTAACACTTAATCAGGAGTTAGTGGGCCTGATTACCTGAGAGCAGCTGAGGGCCTGCATAAAAGGCTCCAGTGCCCTACCCTGTTCAGGCTTTCCTACAGGAGCTCTCCAGATCAACCAACAGTAAGGATTTAAGGGTTTGTTTTATTATATTAAATTGTTAGCTCTCTGACTGGGAGCTCTTAAAAGGGTTTTTTGTACATTTTTAAAGCAAGGTTACTTTCTTTTTGGTGCTTTAGTGGGGCTTTCCTTGAGAACAGTAGGTGGTTGAACTCCAGTAACCTCCTCAGCTTTGGGAACTGCTAACACCTAATCAGGTGTTAGTTCCCTCCCTACCCAACCTGACTCCCACCCACCCCTAGCGAGTAGTCTTGCTTTATAGGGCACCTCCCTATGTGACAAAGCACAGAGAATTGGACCAGCACATTTTGAATATAATTAAGGAGATTTAACTGTTTTTTCTCTGAAAGGACAGCTGGGAAACCGGTTGGTACTTGGTAGATCTCTCTTTTGCTTTAACAGATACCTAAACTCCACGAACAGAACAATGGCTGGGAATAATCGTATCGCTAAAGCTGTTGCCCCCATTACAGCTTCTGCCTCAGTCCAGACAGAGGTCCTAATGCCAGTTGAAGGACCGGTTCCATGTGCAGGGTGCCTGCATGCTGAGGCTCTGAGGAAACAAGTGGAGGAACTCAAAGAAGAGGTGACGAGGCTGAGAAGCATTCAAGACAGTGAGAAATACATTGATGAGATGCTTCTTGCAGCAACCAAGCTCTCCAGCAGAGGAGAAGATGGGTGCCAACAGAATGTCGATGGTTGGACACAAGTCACCAGGGCCTGCAAAATCACCAATCCAACTTCTCCAGTCCTTGAATTGAAGAACCAATATGCAGCCCTGGAAGTGGAGGAGGTGAAAGCATCCCTGGAAAGGGAAGAACCAGAGCTCAAGTACCCCAAAGTTGCAGATTCAGTGACCACAAGGAAACGAAGGGTAGTGGTGGTTGGAGACTCTCTTCTGAGGGGTACTGAGGCGTCCATCTGCCGACCAGACTTGATGTCCAGAGAGGTATGCTGTCTGCTTGGTGCCAAAATCCAAGATGTTACGGAGAGTTTGCCGAGACTCATCAAGCCCACTGACTATTACCCAATGTTCCTAATCCATGTTGGAACAAATGATACTGCCAGGTATACCTCGGAACGTATCAAAAGTGACTTCATGGCTCTGGGACAGAGGGTGAAGCAGTTAGGTGCACAGGTGGTGTTCTCTTCAATCTTCCCTGTTGAGGGTAAAGGCCAAGGCAGAGAGGCTCGCATCCTGGAGATGAATGCATGGCTGCGTGGATGGTGTGATCGAGAGCGTTTTGGTTTCCTAGACCATGGGATGCTGTTCCAAGGGTTGCAGAGCAGAGATGGCATCCAACTGTCCAAGAAAGGTCAACGCGTCTTCAGTAGTAGACTGGCTAATCTACTGAAGAGGGCTTTAAACTAGATTCGTTGGGGATGGGTGAAGAAAGCCCCCAGGTAAGTGAAAGCCCCCAGGTACGTGATACATTAAATAACTTTATGGAAATGGGTAACAGGGGTAACATATGGAAAGCAGTGTGTATTGTGATAAGGAAGCTTATCATAGCTCAGGAAGGAGCTATAGAGAAGGTGAAGTGACTCTGAACAAGCAACCTGTCAGTTCTGGTAGAAATAAGAAAACAGAATTTTCCCATAAAAGACTACCAGTCCCAGAATGCACCAGGTTTCCAACAGCCATTAGAGGAGCTGAAGTGGGGAAATGTGTGTTCAATCAGGAGGGCTATGAGGTAATCCCTAAGCACTCATCTCAAAGGGCAGGGCCTGATTCAGCACAGCTGCGCTGTGTTAGGGAGGAGCACTCATCTAAGCAGAATAAAGGTAGAGTTTATTCTACAGAGAATCAGCTTGAGCTTGATCATCTTCATCATCAGGAGGATCATCAGAAGCAGAAGCCAAACCGGACGGACAGAGAGGGAAAGAAACCCTTTGGAAGAAAGAGGAGAAAAGCCTTTGAGAGGTCTAGAAGAGTCCAGAGCAGTACGTATACTGGGAGGCATTCCAAGGGCCAGCATACGCCATTGGACTGGGGAAAGCCAGAGGAATGGTGCTGCAGAGCTAGGAATCTCCAGACGGTACCTGTGAGGGAGACGGCTGCACGTGGAAGGGACCCTAAGACCCGTGCCAGAAGGTATGTGAAGAGAGATCCAGTGTCCAGGGATCTGGATTGGAGGGCTGGACATAAGAACTGGACTACATACTGGCCAGGCTATATAGAGAGGAACTCTACAAGCAATGGAAGCTCAGGTATGAACACTGATCTATGCCCTAGCTATAACCTTGAAAGACAGCAGGGAAACAAGTATTCTCCTGAAAGTGCTCCATTGGGAGATTCATCTGTGCCAATCCATGATATTGAACCCATGCTTGTTGAAGAAGAGGGGGTGATAGCAGATGAAGAATCTGTTTACATGGACTGCTCTCTGTCTAAACTCCTTTGGTGATTTTCTGTTATAAAGTACAGCAACCATCACAAAGAAATACAAACTTGTTCTTTAATCTACTCAGAAAAGCTCCTGAGTAGGATTTTTAGCCACGCAGTAGAAAGCAAGCCAGCTAAAGGGGTTTCAGCTGGATAACTGCTAGCAATTGAGCCTTACCTAATTGCTTGTGAGCTCTGAGAGAATCACTTCTGAATCTATGCGGGAAGATATAAGAAGTTTACCTGAAAAGAACAGTTTTTTTCTTTCTTTGTGGCTTTTGGTTTGTTGTTTGATACATTGCTAAGAGAATATTAGCTAAAGCCTACAGAAAAGACCAGTTTGTTACCAACCAGGTCTTATTTCTTTTGTTTTGATTGCCTGACAAGTTCAAATGTTGTTTTCCTGATTTTGTTTTTCCAAGTTTAAAACTGAAAGCACGTAACCTGATTTATGTGCTACCAAGCATATCTGTGTTGGGAGAAATAACCCCATAAATAAATATCTTATTGGCTTTACCCAAAAGCACAACTAATTATTGTGAGCAGCTGAGTCTGGTGTGAAGGAACTGCATTGCCCACAATCCCTTGCAAATCATATAGATATATGCACTTGCCAAAACTGTGAAGATTCTCACCCAGGCAGCCGTCTGACAGTATAAATGCCCGTAGCATGGGAAATAAGATCCCTGATGTTGAAGCTTTGCTGGGAGTGGCTGACTTGGATTTAGTGGCAGTTACAGAAACATGGTTCACAGAAAACCATGATTGGGATGTAACTATACCTGGCTATACTTTATTCAGAAAGGACAGGGTAGGAAGTCGGGGAGGAGGAGTGGCACTATATGTAAAAACTACAATTAAAGCTTTGGAATTACAGAGCTTAAAAGGGAGAGGGGAGGCATTGTGGGTTAAACTAGAAAGAGGGAAAGAGAAATCTATTTACATTGGCGTGATATACAGACCTCCCTCACAAGAGGGAGGTCTGTATATCTACTCTAAGTCTAACACCAAACCTCACATCTACTCTAAGTCTAACACCAAACCCTGGATTAATACTACTCTAAAACAAATGAAAAAGAATCTTAGAAAATTAGAATTCACCTGGCGCAAATCTAAACTGACAATACACAAAGAAATATACAACAACCACCTTAATAAATACAAAGAAACCCTAGACAGCACAAAGAAAGAATACTACTCTGAAATTCTGTCAAAATCTTACAACAGACCAAGAGAGTTATTCTCCATGGTCAGAAACCTAACCAACCCACAAACTTCAGGCACTGAAATTACAGACATCACAGTACAAACTTTAGCTTGTCATTATCAAAACAAAGCAAAAACACCATCAATGATTATAGACCCCATTAATACATCCCACCAGCCATCAGACGAATGGGCAGACTTTCATCCCATAACTAAAGAGACACTAAAAAACATCATCACTAGCCTAAACACTACAACTTCTTATCTAGACCCATGTCCAGTAACATGGATAAAAACACACTGCCAATTTTATTACCCTACATCCTCTCAATAGTTAACCTCTCACTAACTCAAGGTTATCTCCCATCATCACTCAAACATGCACAAATCCGCCCAATCCTTAAGAACAGCAAACTCGATAAAACATCCCCAACATCATATAGACCCATATCCAGCATCCCATTCTTAGCTAAAATAATTGAAAAAGTGGTCCAACTTCAGACACAAGATTTCCTAGACTCATCTTACCCGCTTGATGAGCAACAATATGGCTTTCGCCCCCGCCACGGAGTAGAATCACTCCTTACAGTTCTATTAGATGCGCTCCTAAGAGGCATTGACAACCAAAAGCAGGCTTTCATACTACTTTTCATTGATATATCAGCGGCGTTTGATAGCGTACACCACACAATAATGCTCAACAGCTTGAGACAAATAGGTTTAAACTCCATAGTACACAAATGGTTCTCGTCCTACCTAAACAATAGAACACAAAATGTAAGAATTGGGAATCAAACCTCCACCACATATAAACAAGAAATAGGATTACCACAAGGTTCAGCATTATCAGCTCTACTTTTCAATATTTACATAAAACCCGTTTGCAAAATATTCAAAAAATTTGGAGTACAATATCATCTATATGCAGATGATATCATGATGTACATTCCATTCACGATACCCAATCTACCGCTCCAACTCCTATCGGACTGCTATAATGAAATCACAACTTGGCTTAAAGCTCAAAATCTCCACATAAATCACGCCAAAACAGAAGTCTTAATTGTGACTAAAAACAAATCATATACCCCACCAACACACATAAGACTCCAAAATCAGGAAATTAAAATAAAAAATGAAATAAGATACCTAGGCATTATACTAGACACACATCTCACCATGGAAATTTACATCAGCAATACGATAAAGAAAATTTACTTCAAACTAAAAACGCTTAAACAACTACGTCCTCTTGTATTCTCACAAGATTTCATTAATATAATCCAGGCTACTATAACTCCTCACTTTGATTTTGCCAATATAATACTCATGGGCATATCAAAACAAAACATCAAACGTATACAATTAGCACAAAATGCAGCTGCATGAATTATATTGAAAGTTAACTCACTCCAACACATAACACCAATACTAGCTTCCCTCCATTGGCTTCCAATTCAAAGCAGAATAATTTACAAAATAATAATTACTTCATTCAAAGCCTTATACGATTTAGCTCCAACCACACTATGCAACCTAATACACAAAGAACCACCTAAACCTACACAAAGAAAAGGCCAATTAAACAAACTAAAAACCCCAAAAGATTACACAAGAGCTCACAAATCAACAAACCACAGAGCATTTTCCCACGTAGCCCCCACCATCTGGAATTCCCTCCCCGAGGAGCTACGAACACTAACTGAGATCACGGAACTCCGCAAGAATTTGAAAACTCATCTGTTCACCAAATACTATAACAACACAGAGACTCTCCCACCTGCTTTAGATAAAGGCTAAACAGGCTTCTGGCTGTTCCAATTAAAATCCATTCACCCAACACAGCTCTTATAGTTACGCCCCTTGACGACCCCACATCTTATGCCCTTTTACTCCCATAGGTGTATGTATGTGTATATGTAGGCATATATATATATATATATATATATATATATATATATATATATATATATATATATATATATATATATATATATATATATATATATATATATATATATATATATGTATATGTATGTATGTATATGTATATATATTTTTATTTATTTATTTATTTATTTAACATTTCTTCTATACCGCGCTATTATAATCAGTGCGGTGTACATTGAACAAAACATACTACAATGCATACAAGCAACATTGAGTTTACATAGAACAGGAAAAGAAACAGAGGACAACCGGGGTAACTATTCACAGGGTAACTATTTACAGGTTAAATTAGTATTGTCACCAATACTCTAAGCTAATTTGGTATCAACTTCATTTTGTGGACAGGCGTAAAATTAGTGGGTGGGCAAGAGTATAGGCTAACCATTTTCTGGTTGTAATATGGTGCTATGGTAGCTGTGACATGAGAGAAGTTTACCCGATGTGTGGGTGTCAGGGTTGGTGTCAGGGTAGCATATTGTGAATAGGTGGTGTTTCAAAGCTTTACGGAATAGGATTAAGCTTTTGATGCCACGGATTTCATGAGGAAGGGCATTCCAATTTATGTGTGTATACACATCTATATATATATATATATATCTGTAAATAGTTTATTCTGTTATGTTCTGTTCACATTGTTAGAATTATATTATGACGTTCCTTGTAAATTTATATTCGGTTAATTATACTAACATTGACGTTCCTTGTAAAACAACTTGCGTTGTCAAGTGTTAAGTTTTGTTCTCTGTAAACCGCAACTGATCTGTGGAAGATGCGGTATATAAATGTGTATAAAATAAATAAATAAAAATAAATAAGAGGAAGAGGTGGACAGAGTTAATTGAAGACATGCGCAGCATTGCTAGGAAAGGGGAAGTGCTACTGATAGGAGATTTCAATATACCAGATGTTGACTGGCACATTCCTGCTGCAGTATCATCTAGAAGTAAGGAGATCCTGGATTCTCTACAGGGAGAACTATTCAGGCAATTGGTAACAGACCCCACACGTAAAGGGGCCATACTGGACTTGGTGCTTACTAATGGTGAAAGTGTTTCTGATGTTGTAGTGGGAGATCATTTTGCATCCAGTGATCAACAGATGGTATGGTTCAGTATTAGGACTAGGGCTGTTAGAATCCATTCAAAGGTGACGATCTTAGACTTTAGGAAGACTAACTTTGCGAAGATGGGCCAATACCTCAGGGAGTCGTTAGTTGGATGGGAACAGCTGAGGGATGTAGAAAAACAGTGGGAAAAACTGAAAGGGGATATTTTAAGGGCAACCAACCTTTTTGTTAAAATGGTAAATAAAGGTAAAAGGAAAAGGAGACCGCTATGGTTTTCGAAAGAAGCAGCTGAAAAAGTGAAGAAAAAGAGGGAGGCCTCCATGAAATACAAGAGATCACAGAGGAGGAAGACAGGCATCTGTATTTGTAAAAACTTAGAGAAGCTAGCAAATTAGTCAAGAAGGCAAAGATTCAAAAGGAGGAGGAAACAGCCAATGCAATAAAATGGGGGGGGGGGGGGGGGGGATAAGACATTCTTCAGATATATTAGTTAGAAGAGGAAGGGCAAGAGTGGTATTGTCAGACTCAAGGGTATAGGGCAGGAATATGTAGAAGCTGATAAGGATAAAGCGGAATTGCTTAACAAATATTTTTGTTCTGTATTCACAGATGAAGAACCAGGAGCAGGACCTCAGAAAACACCCACAAATAGGAACAGAAGCAAAGGACATCTTGAACAATTTTAAAAAGACTTGTTCGTGAGAAACTATCTCAACTTAAAGTAGACAAAGCGATGGGACCGGATGGGATACACCCGAGAATACTGAGGGAACTTGGGGATGTTCTAGCAGCTCCACTGACTGACCTTTTCAATGCCTCTTTGGAGTCGGGAGTGGTGCCAAAGGACTGGAGAGAGGCTCATGTGCTGCCTTTACACAAAAGTGGAAGTAAGGATGTGGTTGAAAACTACAGGCTGGTTAGTTTAACTTCGGTGGTGAGTTAATTATTGGAAACGCTGCTGAAAGAGAAAATAGTGAGGTTTCTGGAGTCCAGCAGACTACAGGATCCGAGTCAGCATGGATTCACCAGAGGCAGGTCTTGTCAGACAAATCTGATTGATTTCTTTGACTGAGTGACCAGGGAGTTGGACCGAGGGAGAGCCCTAGATGTGGTGTATTTAGATTTCAGTAAAGCCTTTGACACTGTTCCTCACAGGCGACTTATAAACAAACTGAGCACCCTATGGATGGACCCTAAAGTTACTGCTTGGGTTAGAAATTGGTTGGGTGGGAGGCGACAAAGAGTACAAGTAAATGGAGCTCACTCTGAGGAGAAGGATGTTATCAGTGGTGTGCCCCAGGGATCTGTCCTTGGTCCGATTCTTTTTAACATCTTTGTGAGTGATATAGTGGAAGGGCTTTCAGGTAAGGTTTTCCTCTTTGCGGATGATACCAAAATTTGCAATAGAGTAGACCCCAGGAAGGGGTAGATAACATGAGGAGGGATCTAGCTAAGCTTGAAGAATGGTCTAGAATTTGGCAGCTGGGATTTAATGTTAAAAAATGTAAGGTCATGCATTTGGGCTGCAGCAATCCAAGGTAGCAATATAGTATAGGGGGTTAAGTATTTTTGTCCACTAAAGAAGAGTGGGACCTGGGCGTGGTTCTGTCTGATGATCTTAAAGTAGCTAAACAGGTAGAAAATGCGACGGCAAAAGCTAGAAGGATGCTTGGGTGCATACGGAGAGGAATGGCTAGCAGAAAAAAGGAGGTGATAATGCCTCTCTATAAGTCTTTGGTGCGACCTCATTTGGAGTATAGTGTGCAATTCTGGAGACTGCACCTTCAAAAGGATGTGAACAGGATGGAGTTGGTGCAGAGGGTGGCTACTAAAATGATTAGTGGTCTTCATTATAAATCATATGAGGACAGACTGAAGGATCTTAATATGTACACCTTAGAGGAAAGGCGGGATAGAGGTGATATGATTGAGATGTTGAAATACCTCCATGGTATAAATGTTCAGGAAGAGAGCCTCTTTCAATTGAAAGCAAGTTCTGCTATGAGGGGACATGAGATGAGGGTGAAGAGAGATAGATTCAGGAGTGATATGCGGAAACATTTCTTTACGGAAAGAGTAGTGGATCCGTGGAATAGTCTCCCATTCTGTCCTTATAAGCTTTATAACAAAGACCACTAACCATTTTTAATAGCCATCTTCTGCACCAACACAAACCTGCTTATATTTTTTTGAAGGTAGGTCTCCAGAATTGCACACAATACTCCAAATGGGGGTCACACCAGAGACTTATACAGAGGCATTATCACCTCCTTTTTTCTGCTGGCCATTCCTCTCCCTATACACCCAAGTATCCTGCTGGCTTTTGCAATCGCCTTTTCTACCTGTTTAGCTACTTTAAGATCATCAGAAACCCAGGTCCTGTTCTTCTTTTGTGGGCAGAAGTACCTCACCCCCTACACTGTATCACTCCTTTGGATTTTTGCAGCCCAAATGTATGACCCTACATTCTTTAGCATTAAATTTCAGCTACCAAATTCTAGACCATTCTTCAAGCTTAGCTAGATCCCTCCTCATGTTATCTGCTCCTTCCTGGCTATTGCAGATTTTGTATCATCTGCAAACAAGCAAACCTTACCCGACAACCCTTCCGCCTTATCACTAACAATGATGTTAACAAGCTGTAGCAACTTCTACTACTAATCATTTGTATAGTACTACAAGGCACACGCAGCACTGCACATATAGATGTAAGACACAGTCCTTGCCCATCAGAGCTTACAATCTAGAAACATAGAAACATAGAAATATGAAGACAGGAAAAGACCACATGACCTATCTAGTCTGTCCTTCCATAACAACTACAACAGTCCCCTTTTTACCTTTAGAGATCCTCTGTGTTTGTCCCATACTTTTTTGAATTCAGTTACTGTCCTCATATCTACCACCTCCACTGGGAGACCATTCCATGGATCCACTACTCTTTACGTAAAGAAATATTTCCGCATATCACTCCTGAATCTATCTCCCTTCACCCTCATCCCATGTCCCCTCGTAGCAGAACTTGCTTTCAATTGAAAGAGGCTCTCTCCCTGAACATTTATGCCACAGAGGTATTTAAACATCTCAATCATATCACCTCTATCCTGCCTTTTCTCTAAGGTGTACATATTAAGATCCTTCAGTCTGTCCTCATATGCTTTATAATGAAGACCACTAATCATTTTAGTAGGCACCCTTTGCACCGACTCCATCCTGTTCACATCCTTTTGAAGGTGCTGTCTCCAGAATTGCACACTATACTCCAAATGAGGTCGCAGCAAAGACTTATAGAGAGGCATTATCACCTCCTTTTTTCTGCTAGCCATTCCTCTCCGTATGCACCCAAGCATCCTTTTAGCTTTTGCCGTCGCCTTTTCTACCTGTTTAGCTACTTTAAGATCATCAGACAGAACCACGCCTAGGTCCCGCTTTTCTTTAGTGGAGAAAAGTACTTCACCCCCTATACTATATTGCTCCCTTGGATTGCTGCAACCCAAATGCATGACCTTACATTTTTTAACATTAAATCCCAGCTGCCAAATTCTAGACCATTCTTCAAGCTTAGCTAGATCCCTCCTCATGTTATCTACACCTTCCTGGGTGTCTACTCTATTGTAGATTTTGGTATCATCCGCAAAGAGGCAAACCTTACCCGACAGCCCTTCCGCTATATCACTAACAAAGATGTTAAAAAGAATCGGACCAAGGACAGATCCCTGGGGCACACCACTGATAACATCCTTCTCCTCAGAGTGAGCTCCATTTACTTGTACTCTCTGTAGCCTCCCACCCAACCAATTTCTAACCCAAGCAGGTACTTTAGGGTCCATCCCTAGGGTGCTCAGTTTGTTTATAAGTCACCTGTGAGGAACAGTGTCAAAGGCTTTACTGAAATCTAAATATACCACATCTAGAGCTCTCCCTCGGTCCAACTCCCTGGTCACCCAGTCAAAGAAATCAATCAGATTTGTCTGACAAGACCTGCCTCTGGTAAATCCATGCTGCCTTGGATCCTGTAATCTGCTGGACTTCAGAAACCTCACTATTTTCTCTTTCAGCAGCCTTTCCAATAATTTACTCACCACTGAAGTTAAACTAACCGGCTTGTAGTTTTCAACCACATCCTTACTTCCGCTTTTGTGTAAGGGCACCACATGAGCCTCTCTCCAGTCCTTTGGCACCACTCCCGACTCCAACGAGGAATTGAAAAGGTCAGTCAGTGGAGTTGCTAGAACGTCCCCAAGTTCCCTCAGTATTCTCGGGTGTATCCCATCCGGTCCCATCGCTTTGTCTACTTTAAGTTGAGCTAGTTTCTCACGAACACAGCCTTCTGAAAATTGTTCAAGTTGTCCCTCGCTTCTGTTCCTATTTGTGGGTGTTTTCTGAGGTCCTGCTCGTAGTTCTTCATCTGTGAACACAGACAAAAAATATTTGTGAAGCAATTCCGCTTTATCCTTATCAGCTTCTACATATTCCTCCCCTGCACCCTTGAGTCTGACATTACCACTTTTGCCCTTCCTCTTCTCACTAATATATCTGAAAAATGTCTTATCCCCCCATTTTATTGCATTGGCTATTTCCTCCTCCTTTTGAATCTTTGCCTTCTTGACTACTTTGCTAGCTTCTCTAAGTTTTTCCAAATACAGATGCCTGTCTTCCTCTCTCTGTGATCTCTCATATTTAATGAAGGCCTCCCTCTTTTTCTTCACTTTTTCAGCTACTTCTTTCGAAAACCATAGCGGTCTCCTTTTCCTTTTACCTTTTTTTTACCATTTTAACAAAAAGGTTGGTTGCCCTTAAAATATCCTCTTTCAGTTTTGCCCACTGTTTTTCTACATCTCCCAGCTGTTCCCATCCCACTAACGACTCCCTGAGGTATTGGCCCATCTTCGCAAAGTTAGTCTTCCTAAAGTCTAAGATCCTCACCTTTGAATGGATTCTAACAGCCCTAGTCCTAATACTGAACCACACCATCTGGTGATCACTGGATGCAAAATGATCTCCCACTACATCAGAAACACTTTTACCATTGGTAAGCACCAAGTCCAGTATGGCCCCTTCACATGTGGGGTCTGTTACCAATTGCCTAAATAGTTCTCCCTGTAGAGAATCCAGGATCTCCTTGCTTCTAGATACTGCAGCAGGAATGTGCCAATCAACATCTGGCATATTGAAATCTCCTATCAGTAGCACTTCCCCTTTCCTAGCAATGATGCGTATGTCTTCAATTAACTCTGTCCACCTCTTCCTCTTGTGAAGGAGGTCCTTCAGCACAGTATAGTCTCTTACTGTTCCATCTGTTACCCCAGTCACCAATAAATCTGAATCCGTCTTATTTGCACCAGGTCTGGAGCCATGTATTAAAGCTGTTAATGCGATGCAGCCTTTTTGCCCCTTTACCAAGCACAGGTAGAACCTCTGAGAATGCAACAGTGTTAACAATGGGCTTGATTTTCTCTCCAAGAGATTGGAAGTTCTTTTGGACTGTAGAGGTACTGTTTCTAGCCAGGTCATTTGTGCCCAAGTGGATAACCACATCAAGTTTGGAGTGTTCACTTTCTGAGCTAAGTATTTCAACAACGTAGTTTGTATTCCTGCTGGCTGAAGAGCCTGGGAGGCATTTGACTATCTTCTCTCCTTTGAGCTGTGTTCCCAAGTTGATGCCACTGATGATGGAATCACCAAGTAGTAGTAGTTTTCTGTTTGGTGAGGTTTTCTTCATATGTGGTCCTTTAGCAGGAGATTGGGCATTGTCTGTCTCATTTAAGGGCCCTTCAGTTTCTTTGGATTGGGCATCCTCATTCACCAAGGCAGAGAAGGCATTATGCAGGGATATCTCCTGATGCATAGGATGCCTCTGTGTCACAGGTCGCAATCTACCAGAACCCACTGTGATCCATTTGTTCCTGGGGTGTTTCATTCTTTGTGAAAGTGGTGGTGGACTTTTTTCAGTTTGTATCTTGGAAGAGGTGCGCTTCATTGTAGCCAGTTCCATCCTCAGTTCCTCATCCTCATTAGCCAAGGCACAGAAGGCATTATGCAGGGATATCTTTTGATGCATAGGATGTCTGTGCATTACAGGTCGCATTCTATCAGAACCCACTGTGATCCCCTTGTCCCTGGGATATTTGATGCTTTGTGGGAGCGGTGGTGGGCATTGTTCAATATGTATCCTAGAAGAGGTGCGCTTCATTGCAGCCAGTTCCTTCCTGAGTAGGGTCACCTCCTTATGCATGGCAGCTAGGTCTTCCCTTAGTAGAGTCAGTTCTTTATGCATGGTAGCTGACCTGAGGCACATAGGACAAGCTCTGAGGTTCCATATGATTCGTCTTGGAATGAAAGTACTGCAGTTATTGCTCCAAATACACGACATGCTGAATAAGCAGTCTTAGAAGGAGAAGAGGAAGAAGAAGGAAGGAGGAATAAGATGTGGGCTGTAACCTACGTTAAGAGGATAGATGGCAACATATGCGAGTACTATATAGGCAATGCAGCCCCTGGGATGGGTGGGGCGAGCGGTAGGGTGGGTGGGAACCTTAGTGACTCTGGCCAGTAGGCTGTTCCTGAAGTGGGGGCACCCACAGATATCTGCTCCAAGGCTACCCAGAAAAGGAGACGGTCAGATTATCCCCAAGCTTAATTTATAACCACAGTTAAACTTTATATTAAAAATTCCCACAAGACAGAGTTAGACTCTATATTGATAACTAGAAAGCATCAGAAATAAGAGAGAAAATAAGAGTCTTAGCTTTGTGAAATATCCACAGCTCCTGCAGCCAGCCTCAGAGACCTGTAGGTGTGGCCTACAGGTCTCTGAGGCTGGCTGGGGAGCTGTGGATATTTCACAAAGCTAAGACTCTTATTTTAAAGCTGGGGAGCGTTCCTGCACTTGGCTCCATCGGTGATGTCACCCATATGTGAGGATTTATTTGTGCTATCCACGGAGAACACTTGCTACAGGTGAGTAACTATCCTTTCATCTTTGGCCGTCAAGCAGACCAATTCATACATCACATCTGACAAGAGGGCTGCTGCTGGATCTAGGAGCATCAAAGTGTCATCCCAAGGAAGTGACCGAAATCAATGGAGAAGGGCATGTGCTGTAAGCCCCAACATCTCCCCGCCTGCAAATCATCATCTGGAGAATAAGGGAGGCAGATGAAAACTGGCTCTTCAGGAAGGCTTCAAACCTTGCAATCTACTTGGTCTTTGAGGGTTGCAAGACTGTCCACCGGGATGCATTTAGTGATGGCCATCACTTGCGCATCCACCTGGCATAACCAAAGTCCTCTGCAGGGAGAACATAGAGCCTACTCCTTCCTCTGCTCCCTTTCAACAAGGCATCAGGTGAGTCCCATTTCATACATGTTATGCTCTTAAGAATCTCTGGAATGGAAACAAACTACAAAGGGGGATGCTCTTGTAAGTCCTGCTCCACCAACATAGCATCTGACAGTTGCAGGGCAGAGGTACCTTGAAGGACTACAAAAGGGGACAGCTACTTCTGGAGAGAGAACTACAATTGTAAGTATTTACTTCTGGGAATTTTTCTAAATCTTGGGGAAAAAGGAATTCTTTAGATTAAAGCTGATTAATCTGTGAACACAGTGTATTTGTTAAATCAGTCAGGGTCTAGCAGCAGCAAAGAGTTTTTAGTTTAACATAGTAACATAGTAAATGATGGCAGATAAAGACCAGTATGGTCCATCTAGTCTGCCCATTATGATGGCAAGAGTAGGTGCACTGTGTGTTTAAATTTAAAACACAGCAGAGAGCTTCTATTTTAAATGTAATACTCAGTCAGGGCCTAGTAGCAGCAAAGAGTTTTCAGTTTAAATTTAAAACACAGAAGAGAGCTTTCTGGTTAAATTTATAACCCAAGACTCCCTCTCTTTCCAAGCAAGGGCTGTGGGACTCCCCCTGGAGATTGGTCACAGATTACCTTAGCAGCACAGTACAAGGTACTGTGTAGCAACTAGCTTTTAATAAGTCTTCTTTCCCCTCTCCCTCCCCAATACCCACCCACCCCTGGGATATTCATAGCTTTATAGGTGCTTAAACCTCTTAAAGGAAAGGAGGTGCCATATTCACTCTCAGGTGCAGATGTTCATTCTCCTCAGCATATTTATTTATTTTATTTATTTATATCCCGCTTTTCACCGGGTCAAAGTGGTCAATTGGGGGATACATTTAACATGAGGGGATATGAGACACATATGCTAATACTTACAGGGAACATGGGCAATGGAGGGTTAAGTGGCTTGCCCAAGACCACAAGGAGTGCCTATAGGACTAGAAATCCCGGTCCCTCCAGCCTGAGATTGCTGTGATTTGAACCCCCAGCCCTCTGGCCTGAAGTACCTTGTCCTAACCACTAGACTACTCCTCCCTACATTAAGGACCTGAGATTAATTAAACTTCAGGTGAACAAAGTACATTAAAAATATTAGGTACAGTTTTATTAGTACAGTCAAACCTCGGTTTTCATGATTAATCCGTTCGAAAAAGAGGCGTGGAATGGCAGAAGGCAAGCTTGGAGCACCTGCAGCAAGCGTAGGCCATAGACAGTGATGCAGCAGCATTGGGTGAATGTAGCCATGTCATATCAAAGGGCCATGAACCTGTGAGAGTCGGTTGGACCATTAGATGATAGAGGGGAAAAAGGGGCAGTAAGAGGTGACAAGGCTATAGCACAGAGACTGAATGAATTCTTTGCTTCGGTCTTTACTGAGGATGATGTAGGAAAGTTACCTATGACTGAAGTGGTATTTAAAGATGATACAGATTAGGATGCAGAAGAATTGAAAGAAATACTGATACACTGGGAAGATGTATTACAACTATTTGATAAACTGAAAAGTAGCAAATCACCTGGACCGGATGGTATACATCCAAGGGTGTTGAAAGAACTTAAATATGAGATTGCAGACCTGCTAGTAGTAATCTGTGAACTCAGGGCCGGCCTGTCCTTTGAGCAAGAATGTTGTTGGCACAGAGCCCTGCGCTTCAGGGGGCCCCGCGCCAACAATATCCTGCATGCTGCTCACCTCCCTGTCAGGTGCCGCTAAAGCTCAGCACAGCTCGTTACAGCCGCCGAAGTGAAAAGCGTTGTTCCCTTCACTTCGGCAGCTGTATTGTAATGAAGATCGCAGGCACGCCGGAGGTCAAAGGACACTTCCTGTGTCCCGGCTCTCAGCGCGCCTGCGATCTTCATTACAGTACAGCTGCCAAAGTGAAGGGAACAATGCTCTTCACTTCGGCACCTGTAACAAGCTGGGCTGAGCCTGCCAGGAGCCGCTAAAGCCTGCCGCGGGGCTCTTCGGGGAGGGGTCTATAAATGGAAATGGGCTGAGGGGGAGGCTAGGATTGGAAATGGGCTGAGGGGAGCTAGGAATGGAAATGGGCTGAGGGGAGCTAGGAATGGAAATGGGCTGAGTGGGAGGGGGGCTAGGAATGGAAATGGGATGAGTGGGAGGGGGATGGCTAGGACTGCAAATGAGTTGATGGGGGGGCTCGGACTGGAAATGAGCTGATGGGGGAGCTTGGACTGGAAATGGACTGAGTGTGGGGGAGCTTGGACTGGAAATGGGCTGAAGTTCCCCCACACGGCCCAATTTCCAGTCTGCCCCCCCCCCCATCAACTCACTGGAATAGGATTGGAATTGGTTTATGGGGGGGCTAGTATTGAAAATGGCTGATGGGGGGCCTAGGATTGCAAATGAGCTGATGGGGGGAGCTAGGACTGGAAATGGGCTGATGCAGGGGGGGGGAGAATGCAATTAGAAGGGAGCGGATGCTGAGGGGGGCTGGAACTAGAAGGGAGCTGATTTTGGGGGACGACTAGAAGGGGATGGGGCTGGGGGAATAAGGATGGAGGGGGAAAAGATATTTTGTGAGGGAGGGAAGAAAAATCTACAAGTTGCTGGCAGAGTAAGTGGGGATTGAGGATGGAAGGGTGAAATTTGAGTGGATGATAAAGGAATAAAAAAGAAATTGGGGAAAGAGCAAAAGGGAAAAGATCAGTATGTTAAAGCAGATGTAGAAGATAGAATGTAAAAAATCTAGAAGAGAGAAGAAAGGACAAATGGACAGCAGACAATGGAGAATTAGCAGAAGACAGAAGAGACCAGAAGAAAGTGACTGGAGCAATTGCAATTGAAAAATAAAATGCCCAAAAAACAAAAAGGTAGAAAAATACTTTATTTTGAATTTATTAACTGGAATATGTCAGCTCTGGGAAATGTATATCACTAACGTCTTTGCCTTTTTGTTTAGTACAAAAGGAAATTCATTTATAGTGTTGTTGTACATTCTAAGTTTGGCTTTAGGGGTTCCCAATTTAATTATTGTCTTCCGATTTCTAAATTGTGATTCCTTGTTCTTTGTTTGGTGACGGTCTATGTTCTGCATGTGTAACCGAGCTGAGGTATTCTATTCTTGTAGTTTCTGTTTGACAGTGCCACTTGTTCTCTTTCCTCAGTAGGAGATGTATTGGTATTCTCTGAGATGTATTGATTTAATATTTGCAGTGTTGCCTTTTTAATACGTAGGATTTGGTGCTTTGTGAGTCCTGATAATGCTGTTATGATACGGTTGGTTTGCTATGGGTTCTAAATGGTTGTTATAGTACTTCCTAATGTGCCTGGCGGTTGGCACTGGAGTATAGGAATGTAGAAATCTGGTAGTCTTTCTTTATCCAGAAACTCATTAAGAGGTATGCTAACATTATGCTAATATTTATTCAAATTAGACTTCCTATGCAAATGCGGCTCCCCAATGAGTCTCCGCACATGGCCAAACACCCCCCTTGGGCTGCCCCTGTGTGAACTATCACTAAAATCATCTGAAGATTGGAGGATGGCCAATGTAATGCCACTTTTTAAAAAGGGTTCCAGGGGTGATCCGGGAAACTACAGTCTGGTGAGCCTTACGTCAGTAACGGGAAAAATGGTAGAAACCATTATAAAGAACAAAATTACTCAACATGTAGATAGTTATGGCTTAATGGGAGACAGTCAACATGGCTTTAGACAAGAAAGATCTTGTCTTACTAATCTGTTGTTTTGAAGGTGTGAATAAATAGGTAGACAAAGGTGAGTTGGTTGATATAGTGTATCTGGACTTTCAGAAAGCCTTTGACAAGGTCCCTCATCAGAGACTTTTGGCAAAACTAAAAAGTCATGGGATAGGAGACAGACTATTGTGGATCAGGAACTGGTTAAAAGATAGAAAGCAGAGGGTAGGGCTAAATGGCCAATTTTTCCAATGGAAAAAGGTGAATAATGGAGTACCGCAGGGATCTGTGCTGGGTCCTCTGCTTTTTGACATATTCATAAATGACCTGGAAAGTGGAATAACGAGTGAGGTTATCAAATTTGCAGATGACACAAATCCATTTAAAGTTGTTAAAACCCAAGAGGGTTGTGGAAAATTGCAAGAGGATCTTGATAAATTGGAAGACTGGGCATCCAAATGGCAGATGAAATTTAATGTGGACAAGTGCAAAGTTATGCACCTAGGAAAGAACAACCCAAACTATGGTTACACGATGCAAGGTTCCACATTGGGAACCACCACCCAGGAAAACGTTTTAGGCGTCATCATGGATAACATGTTGAAACCCTCCGCCCAGTGTGCAGCGGTAGCCAAGAAAGCAAATAGAATGCTAGGTATCATAAGGAAAGGAATTGAAAATAAAACAAAGTATATTATAATGCTCTATATCGTTCCATGGTGCGACTGCACCTTGAATATTGTGTGCAATGCTGGCCGCTGTATCTTATAAGAACATAAGATATGCCATACTGGGTCAGACCAAGGTCCATCAAGCCCAGTAGTAGGGGACGGGGTCGGGGTCACGGGAGGGGGGGATGGGCGAAAGACGAATTGTACGAGAGGAGGTATTAGATTATAGTAATGTCATTAATATTTCAAATTACAATCTTACTACTCCTGAGATGTCGGTTCTTGCTAAGGGGTTATCCTTTATACCTGTGCATCATTTTGATCCTTTTGAAACCGAGATTGATTTATATAAATTTTTCCGTAGAATCAGAATACGGGATTTTTTTAAAGACCTTAACACCCCAACAGTTGATCTTTCAATTATTAGCAAGGCTTCTACTTGTGTACCACCTCCTAAAACTGACCCCTTAATCGAGTCATTTGAAAAACTTGTTCTTAAACAGATACATGATTTAGAAACTAATATTCATTTACCTTTTAACAACTTGACCCTTGATGAAAGGAAAGCTATAAAGTCACTGCAAACTAACTCCAAGATTATCATTAAACCTGCTGATAAGGGTGGTGCGGTCGTTGTTCTTGACAAAGAGAAATACATTGCAGAAATTGATAGACAACTTCATGATAAAACATTCTATTTTAGATTAAATAAAGATCCAACAGAGGCCCTTAAGGGTAGTATAGACAATCTAGTCTCGATTGCTTATGAAACCGGACATCTGACAAAAAAAGAAAGAGATTTTCTCACAGTCAATAATCCCATCATGCCCACTATATATGTAATACCTAAGATTCACAAGTCCTTAGATAACCCTCCCGGTAGACCCATAGTTTCGGCTATAGGGTCTTTGCTAGAACCCATCTCGAAGTTTTTGGATGTTATCCTCAGACCCTTTGTGCTGAAAATGGGGTCGTATGTTAGAGACTCAGCTCATGTCATCGAAATTCTCTCCACTTTTGATAATTTGGGTCCCGACACAATTATGGTTACTTTAGACGTAGAATCATTGTATACCAATGTGCCACAAGAAGAAGCTTTACGTATAGTTGAAAAGTGTTTTTTAAATAGAGAATCTCATCAGCGTATCCCGACCGCCTTTTTGTTCGGCTTAGCTGAAATTGCACTTTGTAAAAAATTTTTTTGCTTCAGAGGGTTGGTTTACCAGCAAATTAAGGGTGTGGCCATGGGGTCATCTTTTGCACCAGATGTTGCGAACCTTTATGTGCACAATTTTGAAGAACTTTTTTTGAAAGATTTCCTATATAAGGACAATGTCCGGTTGTGGATAAGACACATTGACGACATTTTTATCATATGGGATGGTTCAGTTGAATTATTAGCAGAATTTAATGTATGGGTCAACAGCTTGGATAGCAATCTACGGTTTCAAGTCACCTATGATGAGGCTAAGATATCCTACTTGGATCTATTGATTAAGAGAGAGGGGACTGGATTTACTACCACACTTTATAGGAAACCAACCGACCGTAACACCTTACTTCATCATTCAAGTTTCCATAATCCCGCCTTCAAAAATAACTTACTGGTTGGACAGTTCCTACGGGCCAGGAGGATTTGTACCTTAGATGAAGATTTTGAGAATCAGTCTATAGCCTTACGAGAGAGATTTCAAGAGCGCAAATATCCACCTTGTGCTATCAATAAGGCCTATGTTAGAGCGAGGGATTCATCAAGGGCTGACTTACTTAGACCACGTGGCAGGACAAATGGCCAAGATAAAATGGTCTGTCCCCTAAATTACTCTTTGGTTTCCCATAAGATTATTGATATTCTCAAAAAAGAATGGCACTTGATACAAGCCGTTCCAGGTTTTGAAAGAATGGAATTAATGGTAGCGCATAAAAGAAGTGCCAATCTTCGAGATCTTCTTGTATCTTCAGCTCTCACCGAGAGGAAACCCCTCTCAAATTATAAAGGTCAATACCAGTGTGGACATTGCTCTGTATGTATACAATCTCTTCCGATTCGAAAGTTTTTCACACATTTCACACTACTCAGAAAAAATATTTCATACATGATCACTCCAATTGTGACACTACAAATGTAATATATGTCATTGTATGTCCATGTAAGATGTTATATGTTGGAAAAACTAAACAAACAATACGTGTCAGGATAGTAGAACACAAGAGTAGTATTAGAAGGAAATTAGAGGACAAACCATTGGTCCAACATTGGCTAGAGAAGAAGCATTCCCTGTCTGATTTGCGTTTTTTTGTGATGAAGAAGGTTATACCCAATTGGAGGGGCGGAGATAATGATAAAACATTATTAAGGCTCGAACAGAAGTACATCTTTCTGATGGATACGCTCACTCCTCGGGGTTTGAATTTAGAAACAGATTTATCTGTGTTTCTTTAGTATTTTTTATAAGTAATTTGATGTATAGGTTTTAGCTGCACGTTTCGCACAATTTCCCCTTGCTTTCCTTCCCTTCCCCCCCCCTCTCCCCTTCCCCCTCCTTTCCCCCTTCACCCCCCCTTCTCCCTCCCCCCTTTTTCCCCCCCCCCTTCCCTTCCCCCCCTTTCCCTTTCCCCTTCCCCCCCCTCCCCCTCCCTCTCCCCCTCCCTCTCCCCCCTCCCTTCCTTCCCTCTCCCTTCCCCACCCTTTCCCTTTGTTTCCCTTCCTCTCCTTCCCCTTTTTTCCCCCCCTTCCCCCCCTTTTTTCCCTCCCCTTCCCCTTTTTCCCCCCTCCCCTCCCCCTCCCCCCTCTCCCTTCCCCCCCCTCCCCCTTTTTCCCTTCCCCCCCTTTTTCCTCTTCCCCTTTCCCCCCCCTTTCCTCTCCCCTCCCTTCCCTTCCCCTCCCCTCCCCCTCTTTCCTTTCCCCTTCCCCTTTTCCTCTCCCCTTCCCCTCCCCCTCTTTCCTCTCCCCTTTCCCTCCCCCTCCCCCCCCTTTTTTCCCCCCTTCTTTCCTCTCTCCCCTCCTCTCCCCTCTTTCCACACAACCCCCCCACCCCCCTTTTCCTTCCTTCCCCTTTCTCTCCCCACCCCTCCCCAACCCCTCCCCTTCTCCTTTCCCCATTTCCCTCCCCCACCCCCTTCCCCCTCCCCTCTCCATTCTCTCCTCTCCCCTCTCCTCTTCCAAACCCCCTCCCTCTTCCCCTCCCCTTTCCATCCTCTCCTCTCCCCTCTCCCCTTCCCCAACCCCCACCCCCACCCCTTCCCTTCCTTCTCCCTTCCTTCTCTTCCCTCCCCCACTTGGGAGTTCTGAGGTTGAGTTATTAAGTTTTATAAGGTATAATTTAATAGAAATTGCTTGCTATTGTTAAATAGGGGCCAGTATTTGTTCTCAGCGTCAAGCACACATTTTACATGTGTTTTGACTCGTGGTGGATGTCATTATCCTATGAAGTTTTATTGAAGTGATGGATAAGGTTTTGTGATCCCCCTTGGGCTGAGTGTAATATTTCTATTTTGAGGTGGTTATATGTTCCGTTTTGAAAACGAGGTCTAATAGGTAACCACACGTTTTTTACACTTCCGGTTTGGGTCTTTTTTAATGCGCATGTGTCGGCGTCTTTTAACTCTTTGAGTAATCTCAAACGGCTTTCTGCAGGAGAGCTACTGTTTTGTTCTCTTTTTAGTTGGAATATATTCAATACAGCAGGCTTTGTATTCAAACACTATGTATATTTGTATGCAATCATCGGTACAGTCTTAGTGTTTTAACTAAGTCCCTCTCACATCTTGATGTTGACAGGCAGTCTCTTGCCCATGGAATATATTTTTGTGGCGATGGATTAAGATTTCAAATCATCGGTACAGTTTTAATGTTTCAATTTAGCCCCTCTTAAACCTTGATGTTATAGGCAGTCTCCTGCCTATGGTATTTATTATTATTTTTAAATTAGGTTCTTTCGAAGTTATCCAAATGGATTACAATTTTTATATGTTTGCTCTGGCTCCCTCTATATACACATGTGGCAATGTTCTTTTTGTACCCTGTGCAACTTTACGGCCATTCGCAGTGGGTTTAGTTTTTTCTGTTAGTAGGAACTTATAATGCCCTTTTATCTTGTGTGTTTATCAGTTCAGCACTTAAATTAGGTTCTCCTTGCACCCTGAGTCTTCGATGTTTTAATAACACAATATATATTGCTCTCAAGGTTTCACGAATATCGTGTAAGAATCACGGAGTGGATAATCGTGGTTACAAGGTGCTCATCAGATTTTGTAAAGGCAAGAAAGACAATAATGTTTCTGTGTCTTCGTTCATACTCCTTTTTGAGCATTGTGCGGTGTCCCTTTCAATTTTAATGTGTTATTTTATAGTTTTATGGTGTTTGAAAGATTTTCATCACAGGTCAATTTAATTGCCGGTATAATTTAATGTATGGAATTCCCTCTCTCCATTTGTTTAATTAATATTGGTCTTCAATATTCTCATAAATATAAGGAATTTTTTCAAACCCTGAAGTCAGCCCGGTTTTTAATTACTTTCATTTCCCCTGCCCTTTTTCCCCTTCTCCCTTTTCCCCTTCCCCCCTCCCCCTTCCCTCCCCATCCTTCCCCCCCCCCTCCCCTTTCCCTCTCCCCCCTCCCCCCCCCTCCTTTTCTCTTTACATTTATAATAGAATTTTTTCTGAATGTTTTATTAATTGCTCCATTACTGGCCCATTTTAGGTTTATGAATTTTTAACGAGGACAGCATCTAAAATTCTATATATTATAAGATAATATTTTTTAATTTTTTTAAAGCAGAGTATAAATTTAAAAATAATTTATATAATTTAGCAACTATTTATTTTGGTGTAAGTTTTATGTCTTTATTTTTTAGAAGGTTTTCTGATAATAGCGACTCCCATTGTCTCTTCTGAGCCTGGTGAGGTCTATGCACATCACACCCACAGGTAATGTCCACTTTTATAGTATGCGATTCACTTAACAATTACACAATTAGTTTTCATTGGACTTACTCCTTCAGTCTCCTCATCCCTTCTTATCTCCAGGTTGTACATAGTTGTTTTTATAGTTTTGGTGTTTACAGTTTTATTGTATATGCTTGTATAAGTACTCTACAATTATGAATGTTTTGGCAATTTTATTAATTTCTTGTATTCCAATTAGTATTATATATTTTTATTATATTATTATTTTATTTCATTATATTTTTAATTATTTATTTTAATTATTTATTTAATTAATTACATATTTATATATGTGTAGGTATAAAAATCATGTCATCTTATCTAGAAAGTGGTTGGGTCGTTTAATGTATTAGAATTAATTCAGATTTATATGTAATTCTATATGAATTTTTATGATTTTAATTGAGTAATTTTTGATTGTTGTTTTGAGTTTTATCAATGTTTTATTGAGACTTAAGTTTTTGATATAGTCCAATTTTGCCTTTTTTATGTGTATTACATATTCATGTTACAATTTTTTATTTTTTATTTTAACCCTATTTCCCTGCATATTTATTGTTTTAGGTTGATTACATCAATGTAATTTTATAATTTGTTTTTTAGTGTGTCCTGATAGCCCCTGATGAAGTGATATATGAAACACGGCCTGTGTTGGGCTTAGGCCACTTAAATTGATTATAATAAAGTTTTTGGGTGTTAACTCTGCCGCTTCCTGTTTTTGTTTCTTTCCATCAAGCCCAGTATCCTGTTTCCAATAGTGGCCAATCTAGGTCATACGTACCGAGCTGTTTCCCCAAAAGATGCAGGTTCCACAATATTTTTATTTTAAAAAGGATATAGCATTATTAGAAAAGGTACAGAGAAGAGCCACCAAAATGGTAAAGGGGATGGAAGGATACTCCTATGAAGAGAGGCTAAACAGGTTAGGGCTCTTCAACCTGGAAAAGAGACGGCTGAGATAAGATATGATAGAGGTCTATAAATTAATGAATTGAATGGAACGTACACTAGATCGATTGTTTACATCATCAGAATATAAAAAGACTAGGGGACATGCAATGAAGCTACAGGGTAACCTATTTAAGACTAATAAGAGAAAATATTTTTTTACTCAATGCTTAATCAAACTCTTCCATGCCACATACACCCACTTGACAGACTTCCCATGCAGGCAGGTGACCCCACCAGGGATAGGACTCTACTGTGATGGGGATACATGCCGAGCAGGCCACAACCATCCGACTGGTGTCCCCAAATGGCAACCCTGCCACTAGCAAGCAATCCAGACCATAGCACAGAACAACTGACCGCCACCCACTGAACGATGTATCTGTTCCCCAGTGATGCCTTCACAATGCACATATGATATGCGATAGTGCAACATGCCACAGGTAACACAAGCACAGATCCCTGGTCCTGTCAGTTGCCAAGCCAAGTACCAGGAACTTGTCCACCATGCACAAAGTATACGTAGGCAGCATTTTTGAAGGCATTTACATGGGTAACTGCCCTAGCTACCCGTGTAAATGCCTTATCCGGGATTTTCGAAAGGCACTTATATGGGTAGTGCCTCTCAAAAATCCTGGATAAGTCCCCAAAGCGCCCAGATGCTATGCGGTTAGCATTGGGGCGTGTTGGAGGCATTCTGAGGCGGAGCAGGGGTGGAGTAAAAGGCATTCTGGGATGGAGCAGAGGTGGAGGAAAGGGCTAGCTGGACAGCAGCGATTTTCGATGCTACCCGCTTAGCCCTCTGCGCCTTAAAGATAGGCCAGGTTTTTCAAACATCGCTGCTACACGACTAGCTCCTGCGGCTTCTGGGTTGTGCAGCACAAACCAGATTTTCAATGCCGCGGTCACATAGGACCCCCAGCATTGAAAATCCAGGTTAGACCGATGACGGGTGGGCTGTGCGCTGACGTGGCACATAGCCCCACCCAAATAAAAATTGGGCCCATGGTGTATAGTGCAGTATACAGTGGGCACATATAGAGATCATTCGAATCGAAAGGGTTTCATACACACATCATCATAACATCAGACACGCTACCACCGGCAAGGGTCTGCCAAGTGCTGATGTGCAGTCTAGGAGAGAAGACATGGCTTCCAAGCAAGGGGGTGAGGTCATGAACTCCATGTGTGCATCACATGGTTGTGGCCTAAGAGCTGTGTGTGACATATAGGATACATAGTTTGGGCCATATGGTGTCTGTCAGTAGAAATGGCCATGTGTGAGAGACAATGCAAGGGAACGCTGTGTGCCATTGCATATCGCAAGCCTAGCTGCAGACACAGGAGCCCATTACAAAACTAAAAAGCCTCTTCCACCTCAGAGGAACTCAGACTGTAAGGGCTAAAAGCACACTGAGTCCCATTGAGATTCAAACCCTGCTCCCCCTGGTTGTAAGTGCCATGGCCCCCAACCACTAGGCTAAACCTGCTTGTAGTCCTGAGGGCTGCAGTAATGCAAGGTCCCCAAGAGGCAGCTGTGTGAAAGATTGCTGAGAAACATGTGGCCAAGGACAGAGCAGTATGGAGGAGCAGAGGCAAAGCTGATGTGGATGGCCAGCCACAGCACAGAATCATACAGGGACACTTTAGCATTTACCACCAGGGCTGTGCACTTGACAGACTCCTCATGAGCACTGGCAGTATACTGGCTGATCAGATGCCGTGCCCCCTCGCCATAGTGGTGCACACTCATACCATCGATGGGGGTACTGCTGCCCCTCGCAGGGTGGGGGCAAGGTTAGCAACCCATATTGCCTGTGTGTGTTCCTTATCATCAGCTAGGCAATGCAATGAAGGTCTGGCCCCAGTGGAGGAGAAACCTGAGTGACCAGCTGCTCTGGTTGGAGTGTGGCTACATAGAGAACATGTGTGCATTTGTCTGTGTCCAACATGCTCACAATACTGCACAGGTCTAGTCACCATGGCCTAAGTTGACCGTGGCCCATGACTTGGCAGCGTATTCAGCAAACCTACTAGTAACACCTATCAACCAAGGATAGTGATGGTGACAACACAGAGACACATCACAGCATGGACAAGAAGCATGGACTAAGCACACAATAGGTTACAGGGACTCCCCACAGGCAAAATGTCCCATGGACAGGCCCTGCTGCACTGCTATTGTTCCTTGAAAAGTTGCCTTTGCTATATGCGACAAAGCCAGGGTCACGTGACCCTGCCCCTATTCTTCACCACTGTGCCAATGCAGGTGCTGGGCCACTAGACAGCCACAGAAGGTCCCATAGGTGGTGGTGATAACCACAGAAGCAAGCATATGCAGGAATGACTGTGGATCAAGGTGTACTGAAAGGGGTGGTATGTGTATCACGCCACAGTGCAGTCATGGCGATCTGTGGACTTACAGCATTGCCACTGATATAGGCTGTGTGTGATGGTCATTAAACACACATGCTGATCAGATCCCCTGTGGAAATCTATCAGGCAGAGTGCATGCTATGCACAGAGATCTGTGAGCTGGATATAGGGACAGCTAAAACAGTCACTTTGCTCTGATAGGCCTGCAGAGGAGATTGCCATGTGATTAACAGCACAACATACTATGTATGGCCAATACTACCTGTGCTCTGTTATCCCCCTGTGCATGCTACAGGGAGAGTGTCTGTATTCTGACAAAGCGACAATGTCTCTGTGACAGGACCACAAATGTTCACGTGATGGCAGCCCTCCCAATGACCCCTCAAGGTGCCATATAACTGCTGCCACTCTTAGCCGCTCATGGTAGATATGGGAGCAGACACAAAGAGGAGGAAAGCTGGCCAGACAAGATTGGCATGGAATGATCAATATGTTGTTGTCAGATTGATGTGCTATCCCTTGCATCCCTTGCGTTGTATGTGGCTCATTTGTTGCTATGATATGACCTGAACTGCAACACGTACAAGATGTGTACTGAACCCACTTTAATTCACTTCACAGCACAATGGGAGCAGGATGCAGCAGAGGGCCCAGCAGGTGGACACAGGAGGCAACATAAAGTTTAAGGAGCAGCATGAAAGCAGCTCCAGGTCAGCCACTAGCACCACCACATCCACCTCATCAGCTGCCTCGGGGAGTGAGCAGCGAGGTAAGGAGGAGGAAGGAGAGGAGGATGATGAAGTGGAGAAGCTCTTCAAGTAAGAAGAGGATATGGAAGAAGAGGAGCATTGGAACATGGAGGAGGAGGGAAGAGGAGGACACAATCCTGGAGTAGGCGGAGGCATACCTGCTTCTTGCAATGGAAAAGTGCACCTAAGTGAGAATGTGGTACAGACAGTCTGAGTGGGTGGGGCTGTGGACACAGTGCAAATAAAGGTAGAAGAAGGGGAGGTGGGTGATAGATCAGAACTACCACTGCACCATCCTACCCCTGCATCATCCTGGCCCTCCACAGCAGCATCTGCACCCACAGAGGCTCATGGGTCAGCCCATGTCGGGAATATACGCCTGGTGAGGGCCATACCCCCCACCACCAACCTCATCTGCTGCCCCCACATACCCCATAGCCTCTGGCACCCCTTAGAAACCTGTGTCATCACTGGAAGATGTGCAGGAGCTGCATCTCCTGAGGGAGGCAGTAGAGGTTGCAGGGGATGGGATAAGGGTCATCCTCCAGGATCTTGCACAGGCATTGCTGCACCTTCAGGAGACCCAGGCACACAGGGGAGGGGATAAGTTGTAGGGGCACAGTGAGAGGGGGGCAGGTACCAGGGTTCACAGGCAAATGGGGGGGGGGGAGGTCAAGAAGGAGGTAAGGCATGGGTAATGTATTGGGGGGAGTTGGGTGGATTTCTAAACTGTATCCTGTTATTGTGTGTTTCCATATGTCCCTTTCTGTTCTGTATTCCCAATATTTATTTTCAATTTTAACATAGATAAAGTTGTAAGAATTCATCATCCTTGTTCATTCTGGCTCTGTTACTTAGCCAATGGTGGCTGCACTAAGGGATGCTGTGTGGTACAATATACAAGTGGTCCCTGCTTTATCAAGAACCCAGGGGATGGGTGAATATCGTACAGTCCAACGTGCCCTTTAGCCCCTGTATTGCTCACTCCGATTGTGCCTTCCCCTTCTATGCATGTCCGGACCAGCAAGCTGGCACCACTGCATAGAGATATGGCCTACATTGACACTATAAACAGGGGAGTACACTTGTGCGCTGCCAGAGGTGGTGCTAGCAATGGACTCCAGCTGACAGGTCAAAGCCCCATGGCCCATCTCCCATTCAGACAGTAGCACTAAACCAGCCCTGGATGTCCAAGGATAAGCAAGAACCCCCAAAAAGCACTTTACACTGATGCCCACCCAACCTATGCACCTGCTGTATCAGCAGGAAACACCTGCTGCTTGCAGCATCCCCTTTGGCTTCCTATCCCACCTGGTCATATGTTCCCTAGGAGGTAAGTCCATTTCATGGTATCATCCCCACACCTCTGTGATTCGGTGCCCATCTCTATAATTCCCTGCCTGCACCTCTCCAGCTTTCACATGCTACCACTCACCCCCTTGTAATACTGCCTTGCAGCTACATACTCATCTGGATGTGACAATGGCACAGCCAGATAGTGCCCTACTTTCCAATCGAATGGTTTCTGGATCAAGACCAGCCCTTTGACATTGTTCATATGACACATCTTTGCAGTTAGCCCGTGTTCCCTGATTTATAGCCCCAGTCCTCCCCATGTCCTCTTCTTTTGCCAGGCAGTAGGGACTGCCTAGGCTAACACAAATATTTCATCACATGGGGTACCAAGTGGCCTTACATTTGAATAAATGCACTGATGGAAAGGGGACCCATTCCCAGCTATCATGTCAACCAGCAGAACATCCCATCTGCCATCCTCTGCCTTGCACATTGTGTGATGATGGCACTGCAGCCTCTGACAGTGAAACACCACATGCATCTTCAGACAGGCAGTGATCACCTGTGCACTGTCCCTGGTGTTGCACCACTGTGAGCCCAGCCTCTGGACCTGGCTCCCAGCTGTCCTTGCTGGTATGGCTCATAAACCCATCACACCCATCTCAGAGCACACCAGAGGACATTCACACATGTGTGTATTCCAGCTGGCAGCTGACACTGCACTGTGGAGCTGACAGAGGCTCCACGTGCCCCTTGTGTTGCCTACATGGCTGACTGAGGTGAGGTGGCACAATCACTTCTTACTGTGGTTGTCGTATGCTCTTGCATGTGGCTAACAGGGGACAAGGCATGACCAGACCACAAGGGATGAAGGGCCAGGGGAACGTGATATTAGCAAAACCCTGGGATCTAGCTGGGCAGGAGTGGTAGGCAGAGGGTGGGAGCTAGAGGGCCAGGATGGTGGGATGTTTAGGAGGGTCAAAGCCTGGGAAACACATTGTAGTGTACAAATGGCCTGGGAGATGGGAAGGGGCAGTATGCGGTGTCTGACATGGAACTTCTGGGGTGGCTTGTGGGTTTGCCAGGTGCGAAAAAACATGTTCTAGGTCAGGGATGGAATGTGGGTCCTGATGGGGAGGAAGGGAAGACAGTGCAGGTGGTCTTGTGCTGCTAGTGCAGAGCACACTACTTAATTTGCTGGGATGTGTGAGGGTGCATTGCCAGAATGGAAGCATGCCAGGAGGAGAAGGGGTTTGCCCTTCAACTGCATTGGGCACAGAGGAGGAATGGAAAGGTGTAGATAGGGGTGGTGGGGGACAATTGGAGAAGGAGCAATGGTGGAATACCATCTGGAGATAAGGGACAGGTCGGGGTTCATGGACTGGTCATGGATGTTAGAGAGGGCAGGAACATAGACAATGTGATGATGGGAACAGAAGCAGTCATGGAGGTGGGTGGGAGGCCATCCCAAAACAGTCAGTTGCCATCTTCCTTCCCTCACCCCCCCCCCCCCCCACATGCATAGGTATACTAGACAGGGTATTGCCTCACCCCATTTCCACAACCCTGGGCTGACAGAGCTTGGAGGCTGGTCCTTTATGTGTTTACTTCATGTGACTGTGTACGGCCAGGGCCAGGGCCAGGGCAAAGGGGGGGAGTCTTTTGTCTCCAGGTCCTAGCAGGTAACACTTGTGCTAATCCTTGCTCACCAAGTGCTTGAGAGCAGCAGGAAGTGGGCCCCTTCCAGCAGCACATACCAAATAGCCAGGACCAAGGCCTGCTGAAATAGCTGTGCACCTACCCCCCACAATTCACTACAAGGGCAGACACACTTGCAGGGTAGCCACGTCACCCAGTTGCAGGTATGAGTTGTTCGCCAGGTCTGGATCCACATTAGCATTACTAATATGTAACCTCCACCACACACCTACTCCACATGATCTCTAAAGTATGTGGTAGCAGCAACATTACAGTCAAATAATTCTGCACACTGTATCATACATACATCATGGTGTGTTCCATTATCAACAACTGCAGCACAAGACAATAGTGCAAATCGCAGTCACACCTCACTCAGACTAACACATAACCCAAAGTCAGCAGATAGGGGAGATGAAGTGGATAGAATTATCTCACATCTGTTCACCTACAGCTTTGTGTATGCCTGAGTGAGGTGTCAGTGACATATGGACTATTGTATTGGAATGCAGTTGTTGAGAATGAAACATGCTGTTATATTTCTCCCCAGTGGTTGATGCAAAGACTGGAATGTAATGTTGATGGTACCACATTTCATTAAGGCCATGCATGTTTGCCTTGCTATGCAGTTTGGTATATGTGGTACCTGATGTAACCCATTGTAACCAGTGCTGCAGGTCCCATATTGCATGAGAATGGAGTTGTCTGACATCTAGCACAGACCTTAGCTGTCACCCCTGGAACAGCATAACTTGGCAACTCTGCTTTTGGGCCTCCGCTTACATCTGCAGGGTGCCCCTGCCACCCACAGCCTTGACTACCCACTGGCAGTCCCTTTCCCATCCCATTGTGCAGCTCCACACCAGGGAATGGGGGCGGACATATCTGCATGTGATAGTGCGTGGATTGGTACCCATGGATATGTGGCGCTATGGGATATTTCAAATAACATGGGTAACATGGCAATGCGGTCAGGCATGTGAATATCTGCAGCTGCATCTATAACTGTTTCTCTAGCACTGGCACCTGGCGTCTCTGCCCATATTAAGAAATCCTGCACAGGGGCTGTGGCCGGCCTGCCCATTCATAGCCACGTACCATGCTAATATGGTTTGCCTCCATCATACCTGGATATCCTTCAAATATGCACGGTTAGGGCAGTTCCACCTGACTGCAGCCATGAAGATGAGAAAGCAAAATTTCTCTCAAGCAGAGGTGGAGCATAGAATATCCGGGGTTAAGAGTTGGCGAGCACACAATAGAAACTCTGAATCTGAATCAGATATAACCATAAAGAAAAATCAGTTAGAAGACCGTTTTCGGTTCTTTCTATCAAACAACAAACATACCCCTGGCATAGACCACAATATGTTACCCCACAATATGATCCAAGAAAAAAGAAATTAAACACATAAGTGTTACTTAAAACAGAAAAAAAAAAAGATATCATAGGAGCACTGATTATATTAAATGGCAGCCGATGAGGGAATATCCCCACCCCACCCTCCTCCCTGGAGTCAATAAATTGTAGCAGTTGTCTGGGCTCAAAAAACAAATACTGATTAGACCGTAAATTAACCATACATTTACAAGGGTATCTCAACTTAAACACAGCACCCAAGGCTTCGGTCCGCTGGCGTAAAGCCAGGAACCCCTTCCGCCTCTTCTGCGTGTCCCTAGCCAGATCAGGAAAAATTAAAATTTTTGAGCCCATAAACTGAGTAACAGATAATTTACGAAAGTATAATCTTAGTACAGTGTTCCTATCGGACTCAAAAGCAAAATGAACCAATAATGTGGCCCTGCTAGTCACTCTTGAGAAATGTTGTTGACTCATCTCCCACGCCAGGGGCAATTCAATATTGGGCCCTACATGTTTTAGGTCAAGCTACCTTTGCAAAATACAACCTTGGCTTCTATACACATATTCTACTAGGCCAGGAGATTTCCAGCTCCAATCCAAGAGGCCCCTAAACTACGCTGTCAGTAAAATTCCAAGCAATTCTCCATATTAACCCTTTCAGAGGATCCTGGTCCCCCACTTCAAGTCTCTTTCTACAATCAGTATAGCTTGGGTGATGGGCAGGATAGCTCAGCTACTGCCACTTCAGAGGGTGGGTAGGGCTCTTTTCTAGTCCCCGTGTTCCTCCACCATCCATCCCCACCAGCAGCATCCCCTGGGATGGCAGCAGATGACTGGCTCCATGGTCAGGTATTGCACTTCTGCGTTCTGGTCGTCCCCTATCCCTGCAAACACTCTGTTCTGGGTGGCTGTGGCTGGTCCCGAAGCAGTCCTGACTTTTCCTGCTGTGGTTCTGCCATGACCCTACCCACTTGCCTTGCTATCCACTCACATCCCTCCCCCACCCAGCACTACCAGCATGCAAGAATGGACATCTCACAGGTGAGACGGCAGTGAGACATCCAGTCAGCAATGTTGGATAAGCAGGCAGAAATCCGGGACTGGATTTCAGGAGAGATTTCATGCGCAGAGGGGTAGATCTAAGAGTCATCAGCATAAAGATAGTAATGAAAACCATGGGAGGAAATAAGTGCACCAAGGGACTGAGTGTAAAGAGAGAAAAGGAGAGCTCTCAGATCTATGCATCTGAAATCTCTCTAGGAATCCAGTCCCCGGATCTTTACCTACTTTTATCCTCACTGCATGTACAACACACACACTTTACCTGATTGCTTGCTGTGATACCACCTTGATTATTAAGATAAGGCGGTTTAGAAATACTGTTAAATAAAATAAATAAATAAATACTTATCTGACATTGCTCCTTGGATGTCTCAGCGCCATCTGACATTGAACATGGCCAAAACTGAGCTCCTTATCTTTCCCCCTAAACCCACGTTTCCCCCTAAACCCACCTTTCCCCTTCCTCCATTCTCTATTTCTGTGGATGACACTACACTCCTACAGCATCACTGTATGGATAGGCTATCTGAATGGCCATTAGGACAGCCTTTTCCTGTCCTAGGTTTTACAGATAGTTTATTCATATCATGGCATTGAATATCACTGCTATACAGATAGAACATAAGAACATAAGATATGCCATACTGGGTCAGACCAAGGTCCATCAAGCCCAGTATTCTGTTTCCAACAGTGGCCAATCTAGGTCATACGTACCTAGCAGTTTCCCCAAGGGACACAGGTTCCACAATGCTTGTATTAGTTCAAGCATTGATATCCTGGGTCCCTTCTTAATAATGGTTTATGGACCTTTCCTCCAGGAACTTGTCCAAACCTTTTTTAAACCCAGCTACACTAACAGCCTTTACTACATCCTCCGGTAACAAATTCCAGAGTTTGATTACACGTTGAGTGAAAAAATATTTTCTTTTATTAGTCTTAAATAGTTTATCCTGTAGCTTCATTGCATGTCCCCTAGTCTTTCTATATTCTGATAAGGTAAACAATCGATCTACGTTTACCCGTTCCACTCCGTTCATTAATTTATAGACTTCTAGCATATCTCCCCTCAGCCGTCTCTTTTCCAGGTTAAAGAGCCCCAACCTTTTTAGCCTTTCTTCATAGGAGTATCCTTCCATCCCCTTTACCATTTTGGTGGCTCTTCTCTGAACCTTTGAACCTTTTCTAAAATCGCTATATCCTTTTTAAGATACGGCGACTAGAATTGCATACAATATTCAAGGTGCGGTCTCACCATGGAACGATATAGAGGCATTATAATATCTTTTGTTTTATTTTCCATTCCTTTCCTGATCATACCTAGCATTCTATTTGCTCTCTTGGCCGCCGCTGCACACTGGGCCCAGGGTTTTAACATGGTATCCACAATGACGCGTAAATCTTTTTCCTGGGTTGTGGTTCCTAATGGGGAACCTTGCATCGTGTTACCCAAGTTTATTGCCCTGTTATCTGTAACTCATACGTGTTTTCAAATGTACTGAGATTGTTTTGTTCCATGTAAACCGCGCTGATGCTAAAGAGCGCAGTATATAAGAAACTTTAAATAAATATAATAAATAAAAAAAATAAATAAATAATGAAAAAAGCTGATCTCTATAAAAAGAAAAAGCACCTAACAAAATATTTTCTTATGTTGGAAAGTTCACTTTGTCGGGGGAAAGGGAAAAACCCCTTCGAACAGTGAACCACTCCTTTTTAATCTTTTATATAAGTGTGCAAAGTAAACTTTTGCAATAGCAACCCAGAGCCAATATGCCAAGAAACAAACTTAATAAACCCACAATAGTAACAAGCACTTAGCTGGCAATCAGAGCTGAAGTCCATAGAAACCGTGTAGCAGAAACGGCAACCCAGCAGATTGACCAGGCGATGTATTCTGAATCAAACGCAGAAGTATTTTGTTTCAAACGCGTTCCAGTCAAAACGCAGGTATGTTCTATATCTAATGTGACATAGCGCTATGTTTCGGGATAATCTATACTTCTACCTCTACTTCACACATGGACCACCCTGTAACATCCAAATAATGCTTAAGTAGTCTTTTAGGATATTCAGCGGCACTATCTGTATAGTGCTGCTGAATATTCCTTTCAGTGACATTTATCAAGATAGCAGCCCCTGGTAAGTGTTTTTGAAAATTGATCCCTCTGGTTTTTCAAATGTATGGGTCCAAACATTCTTTTTCTGGCCTAGACATCCTATTCAAATTTAGGCTCAAAATCTCTCTATGTGCTACTCCATGTGCGTTGCATCCAACTCTCCCACTGACATAATGTAAATGTTTTAAAGGTCAGTTTCCCCAAATGGGTTAGTTTTGTGCATTCCATGACAGTCATGAACCTCCCTTCTAAGCCAGGGTATGTGAAGTATGGTCGCAGTCTCTCAAATTTACTGCTAATGCTCAGCATAGTATTTACATTGTGCCAAAGACAGCCTCCTTCTGAAGTTTGTAAGATGTAACATGTATGAGTAATGTATCAAGGTGTGCTTGGAAGTTCTTCTTAATCAAGCCTGATCTACTCTTGACTGGGCATCACCAGGTAGCAAAATTCAGTCTCGGCTCTTTCACTTCAATTCTCTAAATTCAAGTAAGGAATGAAATGAAAACACATACACAGAAAATTATATTAATAACAGTACTACTTAAGGCCTTAAGGAGGGGGGGCCACAGGTCTGCAAACTTGAGCAAGTTCCTGTAAATCCCTCACCTTACTTAGCGTGGCCAACACGATAGAAAATAACTTAGCATGGCCAACACGATAGAAAAAACTCTGCCACATTTTCTTGGTCTCTGACTGCATTTCTTGATACTTAAAGATCCTCCCTCTCACCATGAGTCATGTTTTAATTGTGGGCAGTAGATCTTACCTGATCATGGGAGTAAGGCACCCCAAGAAACTGGTCAAAACCTTGATGTATGGGTAGGTAGGTCCCATTGGCACCAAGTCCAAGGTGCCATTTGCCCACCATAGCTGTAGAATAGCCATGTGGCTTCAGCATCTCTGCAATGGTGACTTCACTGAGTGGGAGACCTCCAATGGAAGTCACTTCAAATACTCCATAAACTCCAGAACGTGTCTGATACCTGCCTGTCAGGAGTGCAGCTCTGCAAAGAAAAAGCCAGAAATTATTGCAGTGGTCATCTGAATTAAAGAAACATGGGACAAGAACAGAAAGGGTTACCAGATGTTTGGAGAGCAAATCTGGGACACCAGGCAGGGCTGAGAGGGGCAAAGGTCCTCCTCCGGCATCTTTTTCCTATATGTTTCAAAATGACCAGTCTAGGTAGCATTCAGGGAGGAGTGGTCTAGTGGTTAGGACAAGGTACTTCAGGCCGGAGGGCCGGGGGTTCAAGTCCCACCTGGGGACAGCAATCTCTGGCTGGAGGGACTGGGATTTCTAGTCCTGTAAGCACTCCTTGTGGTCTTGGGCAAGCCACTTAACCCTCCATTGCCCATGTTCCCTGTAAGTATTAGCATATGTGTCTCATATCCCCTCATGTTAAATGTATCCCCCAATTGACCGCTTTGACCCGGTGAAAAGCGGGATATAAATACAGCTAAATAAATAAATAAATTCAGAAAATTCAAAAGGTCAGTAGCAACCCTTCTTAACTTATAAGCACACATACATACATGCTTAAACTTTATTTTATGCATATAGATAAATATTTATTTCCAGAAGTCCCCTTCTTTTTACATCTTCTCCTACCAGGACTGAGAAGACTGCATTAGAGGGGTATGCAGAAAAAGCAATGTCCTTTGCCTCAGTTCCCTCTGAAATCGGGGACAGAGGTGCTTCTAGTCTATGGAATTGGGGGCACTAACTTGGATCGGGGGCACTAACTTGGATCGGGGGCACTAACTCAAAATTGGGGACATCAGGTAACCTTAAGTACAGAGTGAAAGAATCTCTTTGCATGACCTACTCTTGACCGAGCATCACCAGGTAGCAAAATTCAACCTTGGCTCTTTCACTTCAATTCTCTAAATTCAAGTAAGGAATGAAATGAAAACACATACATAGAAAATTATATTAATAACAGTACTACTTAAGGCCTTAAGGAGGGAGATCACAGGTCTGGAAACTTGAGCAAGTTCCTATAAATCCCTCACTTTATTTAGCCTGGCCACAGGACTACTTTTATTAGGAAAAAAACTGCTACATGGTACAAATTCATCTTAATAAGCTACATCGTGCCTCTGCTTTACAGATGAAGCTAAACACTACGGGGCCTAATTTTCAACAAGATGCCGAGGCATGCCATACCCGCAAAAAGATACCTGCTCAAGAAAACTGCGTGAATCATGAGTCATGCATCTCCAAAATGGGCAACTTTGTAAATGTTTACTATCTATTTAATTTGTGAAGCTTTTCTATACCACCCATTCTTAAGATCAAGGGCAATTTACAAATAACAAAACATTTTTCATGGAATTTCCATCGAACACAATATATGTAGTCAAACTGGTTCAACTATGTACCAAAGAACTATGTGGCACAAACTAAGCACAGCGGTAGGCGCCCAGCACGGCTTAGAAAGGTACGCACAGGGGCAGGAACCCGGGCTTGGCACCGAACAAGATGACAGGCTGCGAAAGCAGCAGGCAGAGACTTGGAATGGCAGGTGTGAATAGATTCATGTATCACCCATCCGGTGTACCCGTGCATTGATGACACCATCACGCAGGCCTCGCGGGCTGCCTGTGGCAGGGCAGATAGACACCAGCAGCATGGCAGTGAGAAGAAGTCAACTTCAGCCCTGATAAGCCTGAGGCCCTTGCCCATTCTATGCTGTGGTACGAAGGGTGCTATACTCTAGGGGGGACAGGCGGCCAAAACTGCAACTGTCCATGGCCATATGGAGGGCCATCCAACTCCGCCTGTGCTGGTAAGGAGACCTGAATGGGTGGGGTGGGCTGAGCACCATGCTAGGCCACACACACCTTGAAAGGCACAGCTGTGTGTCTGCATAGGAGGACAGAGCCGTAGGGCCAAGGCACATGCTGATGGCAGCACCAATGGATGCAGAACAGGTGACAGTGGGGGGAAGGGCTATGCATGATACAGGTGCCATCCCTGGCTGCCTGCAGCAGTAACAGCAGGCGGTGCGGCCGCTGCACCCCCTAGTGGAGGATGGCAGCAACACCACAGGACATGCACAGCAATGGCATTGCCTGGTGCAGGGGGAGCAGTGGTCGGGCTGCCCACCCCAGGTGACTCTGCTGGCCCTTACAGATGCCCTGGACACATGGCCCATCCCACAGTCCCTGCAACCCTGGCCCAGGGGTCGATGGGAGCCAGTGGCAGCATCCACATATATGTTGTCTGTCTGTCCCTGCAAGTGGATCAGTCACTATTGCCTGCCACTCCCTGTCCGGCTGTGGTAGCATGTCAAAAATGTGATGCCACCTGACAGGTGTGTAATGGCGGGCATGCGCAAACTGCAACACCCTGTCCTGCACAGCGCCTAATGAACCTTGCAGTGATGTGGCCCCTGAAGCAGTGGATGCCCCCCCTGCACAGCATCTGCCCACAACCATGTACCATAGTGCCAAGCAAGACTGGGTGAAACAGATGGGAGCAAGGGAAGGGGGGAGGACTGCAGAGGTGGCTGAAGGGACCAGAGGGGTGACACAGGTGGGTCAGTGGCCCAGATGGCACTGTTGGTGATGGTATGGGGCACATGTCAAAGGTCCAGAGGAGTGGTGGGTAGGAATCTGGAGCCAAATGCTAAAGGTGTACCATCACATGCACCCCAAACCTGCTACCCTTGGGTATGCCCCCAGGATGGGCAGGCTACCAGGCCAAGGCACGATACAAGTATGAACAATGCACACAACTGAGCCCATGTGTGTTCCCTCCCTCTCTCTCCCACAGTGCACCCTGGAGGCAATGATGTGCCACTACCGCACACTGTGCCAGAAGCGACCAAACCAGCTGCAGCACATCAGAGCGTGGCTAGGGCTGAGGAAGGTCAGTGAGGTACACAGTGGAGGCCAGCAGATGCAGGGGGTGGCAGCCATGGCTGCTGGGAAGGTGCAAGCAGACCGTCTGGTGGTGGATCCCCCATAAGCAATGATGTGAATGTGTTTGGGCCGGCCATGCCATCCCCCAGTGCCACTACCCCATGTGTGCACCAGCCGGCACCCAATACATGCAGGTGCAAACACACATGGCCAGGGCATGACATGGAAGGGCGGTACAGGGGCACACACCACCAGCAGTAGGCCCAGATGCACATTGTGCACCTGCCCACACTGTCCCCTGTGGCTGTCCATTGCCTGGGGGAAGGGGGCCAGCAAGCCACAGATTCAGGGGGAGAATAGAACTGTCTGGGAAGGGCAAAGGGGGGAGTGTGCAGTGTGCCCTCCTCTTGGCCCACCCTTTGAGAGGCAGTTTTTATCTAATCATCCATTTGAATAATATGTGCACATGTAGAAGCGCTATATTGATGATGTATTTTTAATTTGGGAAGGACCAGAGGTGGATCTTAACTTTTTTACTTGGCTAAACTCACTAGATGACAATCTACAGTTCAAGTACCAATATATCATAACAGAAAGCGTACCTGGACATTCTTATTAAAAAAAAGTACACAAGGCCTGGTTACAACATTATAAAGGAAACCCATTGCTAAGAATTCACTACAGCTTTCACAATTGATCCCTCAAGAACAACCTCCCTGCTTCTCAGAATTAGAAGACTATGTAAGAGCAACAATGACTTTGAGCTTCATGCGCAAGATATGCAATCCCGGTTCCATGTTTGAGTTTATCCAGAGAAATGCATCCAGTAGGCATATCAGAGAGCCAAACAATCAGACCACACCACCCTCCTTGGTGGCCATACCAGGCAGGAGAAGGATCGCCTGGTGTGTACACTTACTTAACTTCTCTAGTTTATCAAGGGATATTGCACTTATCATTAAAGAAGAATGGCATCTCTTGGACGCTGTACCCGCATTTCGAAATAAGGAGCTCACTATTGCATACTGTAGGAACCCAAATCTTGCTAATATTCTGGTACCGTCAGCTCTTTCTAAGCCTCACACCGTCCCACGGACACGAGGCCATTTTCATTGTGGTCGTTGCATGACCTGTGAAAATGCTATAGTGACAAGAAAGGAAACATCACCCAGGAAAAAGATTTAGGCGTCATTATGGATAACATGTTAAAACCCTCGGCCCAGTGTGCAGCGGCGGCCAAGAGAGCAAATAGAATGGTAGGTTCAGAGAAGAGCCACCAAAATGGTAAAGGGGATGGAAGGATACTCCTATGAAGAGAGGCTAAAAAGGTTAGGGCTCTTTAACCTGGAAAAGAGATGGCTGAGGGGAGATGTGATAGAAGTCTATAAATTAATGAACGGAGTGGAATGGGTAAACGTAGATCGATTGTTTACGTTATCAGAATATAGAAAGACTAGGGGACATGCAATGAAGCTACAGGATAAACTATTTAAGACTAATAAAAGAAAATATTTTTTCACTCAACGTGTAATCAAACTCTGGAATTTGTTACCGAAGGATGTAGTAAAGGCTGTTAGTGTAGCTGGGTTTAAAAATGGTTTGGACAAGTTCCTGGAGGAAAGGTCCATAAACCATTATTAAGAAGGGACCCAGGATATCAGTGCTTGACCCAGTACAAGCATTGTGGAACCTGTGTCTTTTGGGGAAACTGCTAGGTACGTATGACCTAGATTGGCCACTGTTGGAAACAGGATACTGGGCTTGATGGACCTTGGTCTGACCCAGTATGGCATATCTTATGTAAAGGTCTTTATACACCCGACCTCTAGCCGCAAGATTTGTCTTCAGAATTTTTCCAACTGCGAGACGAAACAAGTCATTTACCTCATTATGTGCCCCTGCAACCTTTGTTATACTGGAAAAACAAACAGAAGCGTTAAAACACGTATTAGTGAACACAAGAGTTGTATCGGAAGGAAGGTTGTAGACAAATCCTCTTGTGACCACTGAATACAAGAGAATCACCAAGTTTCAGAGTTATGATTTGTGGTCTTAAAAGTTTTCTATAGTCATTGAAGAGGAGGAGAGGTGTACAGACTTCTACGTTTAGAAAAGAGTTTTGTTTATGAACTATAGACATTACATCCTAAGGGTTTAAACCAAGATTTTGATCTTTCTGTGTTTTTATATTTATTTTGGGGTTCCCTTCATGACCTCTATTTTCATCATTCCTCTGGTCCTTATCCCTTTTAGGTTTTTAAAGCACTTAATTTTATGAGTACATACCCATGGCAACCCCCTTCCCCTTCCCCCCACTCCCCTCTCCCCCACACACCCCCTTCCCTCTCTCCCCTCCCCCCTTCTCTCCCCCTTTCTCCCTTCCTCCTCCCACTTTCCTCTCCCCCTCCCCCTTCCATTCCCTCCTTCTTCCCCTTCCCCCTCTCTCCCTCCCTTTCCCTCCCTCCCCCCTCCTCCCCCTTCCCTTCTTCCCCTCCCCATTCCCTTCCCTCCTCCGCTCCCTCCCTGCCCCTCTCCTTGCTCTCCTGCCCTCCCCTCCCCCTCTCCTTCCCCCTCCCCTTCCTTCCTCCTTCCCCTCTCTCTCCTTCTCTTCCCCCTTCCCCTCCTCCCTCCCTTTTTTTTATTTCCAGTTTTTATCTGAGTTTTTAGTTAGTCTCAATTGATTTATTCATTTTAACATACGCTTATGTTTTTATTCATGGAGCACTTTTTATTTATGGATTACTTTTTTATGTCCCCTTGATTATTTGTTTCTTTTAGATTCCCTTTATGGCTTTTATGCTCATCTTTTTTGAGACTTTTGTACATTTTTATTCCCACTCTTGTTGTTTTGCCTGAGCTTTTGGGGACCCAGTCCCTCATACAACTTCATTCATTTGTTTTCACATACCCACTTGTTTTCCTCTACAGTTTTTACTTTTCCTACAAAGTGTGTTCATTTCTTTTTATTTATTTATTTAGTTTTCAAGCCTACCCTTTATATTTTTTGTTACGATAGCATTTTTCATTTTATCGTGACCCAGTTGACACTCTGATTTAATTGTTCTATGTCACATTTTTTACTCCATGTGAACTCAGTCCAGTAACTCAGCAGTATACCTTTATGTCCCTCAGTTCCCATTTGTTTTTACCCACAGCTTTTACTTTTTCTTTTAAAAGGATTTTAATTATTTATTCATTTATTTGTTATCATTTTTGGCTCCTATCTCTACTTCTGTATAATTGGGATTCCTTTAATGATATGCGTTCTTTTTTTCTGCCAGGACTCAATTGACATTCCGCTTTAAGAACTCTGCACTATAATTCAGTTCTGTATATACCCAGTCCAGTGACTTAACAGTATGCTTTTTAGTCCCTCACATAATTTTATTCATTGCTTTTAACAGGCTGACATGTTTTTCGCTGATGGCTTTTTCTTTTTATAAAAGTATTTTTGAGGACCGCTGGACTAGTCATTTCCCTTTCCCCCTCTTTTATCAGCACTCTCCGTTTTTGAGTGTGGTCCTGTGTTTTTGATTCAATTTTTATTTAGATTTGTGTGTGTTTAGTACCCAACAAATAGGGCAATGCTCAAAGATTGTAACATTGGAATGAGAGTACATATGTTAATCAAGCAGGGCAAGAACACCTGTTTATGGTAGTCCCAATTTAGCAGGAGGCACTCATGAATCATATCTGCAGAGTTCCTTAATTTCCAAAACCGCCACATTAACACTCTGTAATATGCACATAGGTTTACCCTATTGTATTTTATTTATTTATCTAGCTTTTTACTCCTTTTTGGAACATACAAACCTAACATTTGGTTTCACTTTTAGTGACATTTGACCCTGTTGTGGCGCAAAGCTGAGATTGGCATTTAAAACACTGCCATTTCTCAACGGGCTCTCTCATGGAAAGCAAAAGGATGCTGTATCTTGTTGTTTCTCAGGCATGTTACACCCCCCCCCCCCCCCGCACACACACACACACACACTTTGTTTTCCTACCTCGGCAGGATCCAGCACAATTGTTTTTACAATACTGATGTTTTTTCTTTGCCTATTGGCATTTTAATTGTTTATATATTCCGTTTTCTTTTGTACTCCTTCCATACAGGCACAGTCTCTAATGTGTATTTAGATGACATGAAGAGTTTTTATATACTATGGTTTCCTTATTGTGTATTATATTAACTGTGTTTTTTACATTTTTTATTTATCAGTTATTTTACATCCAAAGGTTACATTGAATGAAAAAGCTCAGCCCGCAGCAGCCCGCAGCAGCTCTCTCAGCCGGAGATCGAGCAGCTGGGGCTGCTTCAAACCGGGACCAGCAGCTTTTTCCCGCCATTCGGCTGCCCAATCGGGGCAGAGGCAGGCCCTATAAAAGAGCTCCTTCCCAGCACAGGGTCCTCTTCGCTGCCCAGCTCAGCCCGCAGCAGCTCTCTCAGCCGGAGATCGAGCAGCTGGGGCTGCTTCAAACCGGGACCAGCAGCTTTTTCCCGCCGTTCGGCTGCCCAATCGGGGCAGAGGCAGGCCCTATAAAAGAGCTCCTTCCCAGCACAGGGTCCTCTTCGCTGCCCAGCTCAGCCCGCAGCAGCTCTCTCAGCCGGAGATCGAGCAGCTGGGGCTGCTTCAAACCTGGACCAGCAGCTTTTTCCCGCCGTTCGGCTGCCCAATCGGGGCAGAGGCAGGCCCTATAAAAGAGCTCCTTCCCAGCACAGGGTCCTCTTCGCTGCCCAGCTCAGCCTGCAGCAGCTCTCTCAGCCGGAGATCGAGCAGCTGGGGCTGCTTCAAACCGGGACCATCAGCTTTTTCCCGCCATTCGGCTGCCCAATCGGGGCAGAGGCAGGCCCTATAAAAGAGCTCCTTCCCAGCACAGGGTCCTCTTCGCTGCCCAGCTCAGCCCGCAGCAGCTCTCTCAGCCGGAGATCAAGCAGCTGGGGCTGCTTCAAACCGGGACCAGCAGCTTTTTCCCACCGTTCGGCTGCCCAATCGGGGCAGAGGCAGGCCCTATAAAAGAGCTCCTTCCCAGCACAGGGTCCTCTTCGCTGCCCAGCTCAGCCCGCAGCAGCTCTCTCAGCCGGAGATTGAGCAGCTGGGGCTGCTTCAAACCGGGACCAGCAGCTTTTTTCCCGCCGTTCCGCTGCCCAATCGGGGCAGAGACAGGCCCTCACGTGTGATCAAGCACCACCGACCCCACCGGCGATCCTGCGCTCCGCCTCCAGCCGCTCATCCGACCAATCAGGACTGCCCTCTGTGGGCCTGAAAAGAGCGAACCTCTAAGCGTGCCCGCGCTTGCGTGCCCACGCCTGAGGGCCGCGCAAGAGGGCCCTTTGGCACGGCCCTTAGGCTAAGGCGCTTAGTCTACCCTTTTGCACTGAAACAACAAAGAAATATGCAACGTCGAATCCGCATCTACACCTAAGTACAGCTGAGCTCCCCCAGGGTTGAGCTCGCGTACCTCACCCCATCTACAGATCTTCCACCGCAGCAAGTATACCCTCAACAATCTCTAGTTATCTGACTTTCACAACCTAGATCTTGATCTTACTTTACCACTCTGTTTATACTGATAAGCCAGATCAGGTCTCATTGTTTACTGTCATATACTGTCCTTAATTCACCATTTACTGTTGTCAGTAGCTTTCCTACAGTTTTGTTGTCAGCAGCCTATCTTCTTATAATACTTATACCGTTAAACTAGATCAGGTTTCATTGTCAGCTGTTATACAATTTCCTGAATATACTATTTACTGTTGTCAGTAGCGCCCCTATATTACATTAATAATCCTATCAGTAACATATTTTCATTCTATACTGTTGTCAGTAACTATCATATATGTCATTACTGTTGTCAGTAGCATACTGTTGTCAGTAGCATCATTACTGTTGTCAGTAGCATCCCTACTCACTACTGTAGCCAGTAGCTATCACTAAATCCAATACTGTTGTCAGTAGCACTCATTCAATTTTTAATATTGCCTCTAGCAGCTTTCCCTTAACCCTGCATAGCCTCATTTGTCAGTGACTTACTGCCTTCTCAAATTAACCAACCTTGTATATAACTGCATAACTCTACTAACAGTAGCTCACATCAAATTCTCCTACAAACTACCAACATACACCATAATGATACAAACAAACACCATGCTACTAAAAGTTTCTTACCTCTTCATATCTCTAACAATCCTAATCGACCTAACTCTAAGTCTCAACAGTAAAAACCACATGACAATCCCTATAATCCATACATCCAATCGAAACAATCTACTTATTGGACACTATCACCCTCACAACCAATCAAAAATAAACTACCACAGACTCATTCAAATAAAACAGACTATCTCACAACACACAGTCCACTCAAACCCCCCTCAACATGCAATGTCATTATCGTGCATCCTTATAAACGCACGATCTTTGAAAAATAAGCTCCCAATTATTAATGACTTGTTATCTGACTTAAAACCTGATATTCTATGTATTACAGAGACATGGCTCTCTGATACTGATACAGTCCTTCTAAACCAACTTGACAACTTAAATTACGATATTACCCACACACATAGATCTAACAAAAAAGGTGGCGGTGTACTGATTATGACAAAAATAAACCTAAAAGCCAAGAAAATTCTATCTAACACCTCCAATAACATTGACACTCTAATAATAGAAATCGGACAACTGAGAATCTGCTTAATATACAGACCTCCTAACCAAAACGCAGACAGTCTTCACTCACTAATTGAACTCCTTAATTCATCAACAGAACAAAACCCCCTAATTATCCTAGGAGATTTCAACCTCCCATCACTTGCAAATACTGATTCCAACCTCTTCCTGGAAACCATAACTGACTTAGACTTCCATCAAATTATAAACATACCAACTCACACTAAAGGTGGTACACTTGACCTTGTCCTCCTTCCTCATTCACTATTTAAACTTTTCAACCCAGACTCCTTACAATGTACTGAAATACCCTGGTCTGATCATCATCTAATTAAATTAAACTTCACTTACAACATTATCGGTGTCATAAAACACACAAGAAATGACCAAACTATAAAATTCAAGAAATTCATTGAAACTGAATTTCTAGACTCTACAATACCCCACCTTTCATCATCTCCAACAGATTTAGATGAAGCAGTCAAAAACTGGCATACCACCATCAATAATGCAGCCACAATTAACCAAAATAATAAAAAGCCAACCAATACTAAAATCAAAATCACCCCATGGTTCAACAGTACTTTAAAACATATGAAAAGAGATCTAAGAAAACTAGAAGCTAAATGGCGCAAAACCAAATCCACCATACACAAAGAATTATATTATAACCACTTCACATTATACAAGGAAACCTTAGACAACACAAAGAAAAACTACTATGCCAGCATCCTATCAAATTCTTATAATAGACCAAGAGAACTATTCTCCATTGTTAGTAACCTAACTAATAACTCACAAACTTCCAGCAAGGAAATCACTGACATCTCAGCACAAACATTAGCTAACTATTACCATAACAAAACAAAACTACAATTCACGACTCCAGACTCTTTCCACAAACCTCATCACCCGATAGACGTATGGTCAGAATTTCACCCTATAACCAAAACATCATTAAAAAATATCATACTCAACCTAAACACCACTACCTCTTACCTAGATCCTTGCCCAATAATCTGGATAAAAAACACTCTCCCAATCCTTCTTTCATTCATACTCCCCATTGTCAATCTCTCACTACTCCAAGGTTACCTCCCACCCACACTTAAACACGTACAAATAAGACCAATTCTCAAGAACAGCACCCTTGATAAAACCTCACCAAAATCATATAGACCCATCTCAAGTATACCATTCTTAGCAAAAGTAATAGAAAAAACAGTACAAATACAGACGCAGGAGCACCTAGACTCATCTTACCCACTCGACGAACAGCAATATGGTTTTCGCCCAAAGCATGGAGTGGAAACACTCCTCACAGCTCTAATAGATACGCTATTAAGAGGAATCGACAATCACAAGCAAGCATTCATTCTATTATTTATTGATATTTCAGCTGCTTTTGATAGTGTCCACCATACCATAATGCTCAATAGTCTGAGTCAAATAGGAATAAATGCCACAGTTCATAAATGGTTCTCCTCTTATCTAGATAATAGGACACAAAATGTACGAATAGGTAATACCAGTACCATGGTCCGATCACAACCTTATCCAATTCAATATACCCACCCATACCACTCACGTGAGTCAAATACCATCTAACCCACCCGGAACCCACGCAGTCCGTTTTCAACCTCTCAACCGTGACAAGGTCCTAGATAACCTCCAACCACTCTTGACGGACACCTCCCTCAAGCTAGATGACCTGGTAGCCAAATGGGACGAGAACCTCAGAGCCGCCTCATGTCCAGAGCACAAGGATAAGAAAATAAGAAAACGAGAACACGCACCTTGGTTCTCTACTGACCTTCGTACATCTCTCACCCACCTACGCAAACTTGAAAGACAGTGGCGCCAAACCCACTCACCAGAAGCCCTTGAAACATACAATACACACCTAGCTACCCACCGTGAGAAGGTAACACTGAGTAAGAAGCTATACCACACAAACCTACTGAAACGCTCCATCAATAAACCTCATGCTCTATTCAACTTAGTAAAATCCATAACAAGAGAGCCAGTTTCAGCCCAACCTGCAATGCCTCGACCACAGGACTACGCAATCTACCTGCAATCAAAAATGATTAAAACCAGCACAAGCATAAATACCATCGACCCCATTATATCATCTAAGGCATCTCAAATAACTCCATTTTGCAACTTCAATACTATATCATCTAATGAAATTGAGAAAATTGTCGCCTCCATCAATCCTAGCACGGCACCTAACGACCCTTGCCCAGCCAACTGGATCAAAGACCTGCGACATGATCTAAGCCAAATCCTATGCAAAATACTGAACCAGTCCTTTCTAACAGGCTCATTCCCCCAGAGTCTTAAACACACCTCTATCAAGCCTCTACTAAAAAACAGTAAGCTTGATCCATCCAAAGCTGAATCATTTAGGCCAATCTCAAGCATCCCCCAGCTTGCAAAAATCATCGAGAAAGCTGCCCAACAACAACTCCAGCATCATATTGACACAGAAGCACCACTAGACAAATCACAGCATGGATTCAGAGAAGCACATGGAGTCGACACAATCCTTACAACCCTATTCAACGATCTGATCACAGGATTAAACAACATCAAACAAGGATTTATTCTCATCTTTTTAGACATTTCCGCCGCATTCGATTCTGTGAACCACGATATACTACTGCAACGCCTGAGAGAAAAGGGGATTCAAAGCACAGCACTAGAATGGTGTAGATCCTACCTTTCCAATAGGTGGCAACAAGTTAAAACAGGCCAGGAATCCTCAGAACCATTCCTACAGTCTCAAGGGGTACCACAAGGATCTTCACTATCGGCGTTAATGTTCAATGTTTATATGCAGCCGATATGTGAATTGATCAGATCCTTCAACGTACAATGCCTGGCATACGCTGATGACATCCTCATATACATGCCGTTCAAAACTGACCAACCAGTGTATACTCCAATAATCAACTGCTTTGGAGCAGTAGCTGAATGGCTGCTGACTCAAAACCTAAGAATAAATCATAGCAAAACTGATGTCCTATTTGTCACAAGGAATCTTAAGTTCGTACCTCCTCCGTCGTTGCTGATCAACAACATAGAACTGACGTCCAAACCCACGATCCGATACCTCGGCATAACATTAGATCAACACCTGGATATGACAATGCATGTGAAGAATGTGACAAAGAATATATATCACAAGATCAGAACACTACGCCACCTCCGTCCACTACTGGACTATACTGATTTCCGATCAACCTTCCAGGCACTAGTCCTCCCACATCTAGATTTTGCAAACATCATCCTCCATGGGCTCTCTCAATCAACATTAAATCCACTTCGTCTGGCTATGAATACAGCTGCAAGAGTCCTCTCTGGATCACCAAGGTCTGCTCATATAACGCCTATCATGAAAGACCTACACTGGCTACCTCTACAAGCCAGACTCTCATATAAGTCACTAGTCTTGACCTTCAAAGCCATGAATATCTACCCACCAACACCAATCAGAAAACTAATCCATAACACCCCTGAAAATAGAAACAGAAGGACTACAACTATGAACACCTTAATAGTTCCCAAGATGATGACATCATGTACTAAAGCTACATCAAACAGAGCTTTTTCATTATTCGCACCCAGGAACTGGAATATACTTCCCCATGAAATCCGCGGCATCAAAAGCCTATTACAATTCCGCAAAGCTGTAAAGCATCACTTATTCACAAAATACTACCCAGAAGTGACCACAGACACTCACACAGCCAACAGGCCTCCCACCCACACCAAACACTTTAACACCTTTATCCAATCAGAAAATGGTTAGTTCCCACGATATTTCACTTTACTTCTACTGACCCATGCCACCCATGAATTCACGTACAATATCCACTCGAGTTTAAATATGGTATATAATAAAAGCACATTCATAGTATAATGTTGATTGTACATAGTTATATATAATAAAAGCATATTCATAGTATAATGTTGATTGTACATAGTTATCCCTGTTATTCCATGTTATATATTCCCTTGTTCTCTGTAAACTCGATGTTACCTGTACACATTGCAGTATATTTTGTTCATTGTACACCGCACTGATTTTAATAGCGCGGTATATAAGAGATGTTAAATAAATAAATAAATAAATCAAACCTCTGATTCATACAAACTGGAAACCGTTTACCTCAAGGATCAGCGTTATCAGCACTCCTATTTAACATATACATAAAACCTGTTTGCAATATCTTTAAAAAATTTGGTGTACTGTATCATCTATACGCAGATGATATCATGATGTACATTCCGTTCACGATTCCCAACTTACCGATGCAATCTCTGTCAGATTGCTTCAATGAAGTCACATCCTGGCTAAATACCCACAATCTCCAAATAAATCACTCCAAACCTGAAGTGCTAATCGTCACCAAAAACCAATCCTATACTCCACCTACACACAACACTTCAAAACCAAGAAATTAAAATAAAAAATGAAGTAAGATATCTAGGTGTTATTCTAGATAAACACCTTACATTAGACACCCACATTAGAAACACCACAAAGAAAATCTATTTCAAACTCAAAATCCTTAAACAACTAAGACCCCTTGTATACATACATGATTTCATCAGCATAATTCAAGCCATCATAACCCCCCACTTTGACTTCGCTAACCTAATTTTATTGGGTATAACAAAACAAAACATTAAAAGAATTCAACTTGCCCAGAATGCAGCAGCTCGGATAATAACGAAAGTACACGCACATCAACATATAACACCAATACTAGAATCCCTTCACTGGCTGCCTATACAAAGTAGGATAGTATACAAAACATTGATAACCACATTTAAAACTCTAAACGACATGGCCCCAGTCACCCTAAGTAACCTAATCAGCAAAGAGCACTCAAAATCTACTCAAAGAAAAGGACAAACAAATAAACTAAAAACTCCCAAAGACTTCATAAAAGCAAATAAACTCACAAACAATAGAGCTTTTTCTCATGCAGCTCCAACAATCTGGAATTCCCTCCCAGATGATCTAAGATTACTAACCGAGATCATCGAATTCCGCAAAAAAGTGAAAACCTATCTCTTTTCTAAACATTACAACTCAGATCATCCCTCAATAGACTTAGATAATGGCTAACCAGTTTTTATCTAACAAATCCCAAATGACCTACACATACAATACACAAATGACCTACACATACAATACACATACAATTCTTCATAGCTACAACTACACAACTACAAGACCACTTGGACAACAACAGCACACTTGACGAACACCAATATGGCTTCAGACCACACCATGGGGTAGAAACCCTACTTATTGCACTAATGGACAATCTACTCAAAGGGATTGAAAACAAAAAGAAAATCTTCATTCTCATATTCATAGACATCTCCGCAGCTTTCGATACTGTTCACCACCAAACACTACTAAACAGATTGAGAGATATAGGAATAACAGGAACCCCACTAAAATGGTTCTCATCTTATATCTCCAACAGAATGCAACAGGTACAGTTCAATAACGAAAAAGCAAAGGCTTTCCCACAAACACAGGGCATACCACAAGGCTCAGCCCTATCCGCGCTTCTCTTTAATGTGTACATGAGACCAATCTGCGAAATATTCAAAAAGCATAAAATCCAATATCACATATACGCTGACGATATTATGCTCTATACTCAACTTGATGCAAGCAACCCAAACTACTCTCAGCTAGAAACATGCTTAAAAAACATGCAAGCCTGGCTCCAGCGGAACAACATGGCCATAAACCACAAAAAAACCGAAGTCATGTTCATCTCAAGAAAATCAGATTTCAACCCTCCAGCCTCAATTACCCTAGGTGACAACACTTATCACACAAAAACTGAAATAAAATACCTCGGAGTAACACTGGATAACGAATTAAAGCTGACAAAACACCTTCGCCTAGTAAACAGAGCCATCTTCCACAAACTCAGGGTTATACAACCTCTCAGGAACATCATAGAACACACCGACTTTAGGACAGTAGCCCAAGCCCTCATCATACCACATTTCGACTACTGTAATGCAATCCTGCAGGGCCTGCCAAAGAAAACACTAAACATACTCCAGATGGCACAAAATGTCACTGCCAGAATCATCACCAAAACAGGTGTGGCAGAACATATCACCCCGGTGCTGGTTGAACTACATTGGCTCCCCATCGTAGCCCGTATAAAATACAAAATCCTAATAACGACGTTTAAATCCATCCACAATCTGGCACCAACCTTCCTCACAAACCTAATCACCTTACAACCTGCTAACAGAAACAGGAGAACCGCCACCATAAACAACCTGCAAGTACCAATAAGTATAAGATCAGTTAATGTAGCCACAAGCAACAGAGCATACTCCTTCACTGCCCCATCACTTTGGAACCAACTACCGCCCGAACTGCACTCAATAACGGACCTGATGGGCTTCAGAAAAGATCTGAAGACACACCTATTTCAAGAGGCCTACAATGTACCATAAATCAACAATGTACGCACCAAGAGATACAGCGTATTATAAATCAGCGCAAAATGTATATATGTAATATATGTAAAATATAAATGTCTATATACTGTAGAAAAGTATAATTATAGCCGCCCCACCCCCCACTGTACCCTATTATAACTTTGAAAATCCTATATACCTTAATTGAACCTGTTCTACACACTCCAAGGAGACTTACTGTAATCTCTTAATCTTGAAATTATGTTGTATACAATAATGAAACTCGCTCGAGTTGTTTTGAAAATCTGCTGTATACTTTAATGAAACCCGCATGATTTGTTTTTAAAACCTATCACATAACCTTGTTAATCACAATGTAGTGTTTAAATTCTGTCAATGATTTGAATTTCTCTGTATCCTTAATCAAACCGCTGCTGATCGCTGGAAGTAGCGGTATACAAATATGTGCTAAATAAAAAAAAAAAAAAATAGCTGATACTGTACTTTGAATAACGCTTAAGCCTCACATAATGTGTATTTGTACATAATGTATATAGTTTGCACTGTTCTATACTGTTCTGTATTAACACTAGTTGTTTATCTTATTGTTATTTGGTCATATGATGTTTTATGTAAAACAAACTCCGATTTGTTAACTGTTGTTTATTGTGAACCGCAACTGAACTATGGAAGATGCGGTATATAAATCATTGTTAAATAAAATAAATAAAAGAAAATGGTCATTCCAAGAAAAAATAAGAAATATACATCCTACAGAAACACAACCATTTACAATATTAGTCCACAAGTGAAGAAATATTAAGGGAGTACTAGGAAACAAAATTTCAAAAGGAAAGTAAAGAACCCCTAAAGGTCCTAAACTACCTAATCTCTAAAGAAAATACAGGCAGGTGGAGACTTAAGCATCTGTCGAATGAGAGGGCACAGCAATGTCAACTGACACATCCTCCCTAGCTTCCAAAAACTCCTGAAGTTGTCTAGGCTCAAAAAACAAATATACTTTCTGTTTAAATGAAAAACAACATTTAGCAGGAAATTTTAACTGAAAAGTTGCCCCCAGAGCTAAAACCTTGGGTCGAAGGGCCAAAATGTCCTTCCTTCTCAACTGTGAAGCACGAGATACATCAGGAAATATTCTCACATTAGAGCCTAAAAAAGCCTCATTAAAGTTTTTGAAATATAATCTAAAAACAAAGAATTTATCTGACTCTAGTGCCAAGGTAACAAGCAGAGTAGCTCTTTCTGTAATAACCTCCAGGGAGTTTTCCAAAAACCCCGTGATATCCCCCACCCCGGGGGAAACAGGAGGGGCGGTGAAACTCTGGTCCCTTGAGCCCAGAGACACATACTGAGCCCTAATCAAAGGTGGGAAATGCTCTGGGGAGATCTTCAAAATTTCCCCAAAGTACTTCCTCACCATCTCCATTGATGATAACAAAGGAGACCTAGGGAAATTCAGGAATCGCAGGTTACACCGCCGAACCTGATTTTCCAGATATTCCAATTTTCTGATAGAAACAGTTCTGTCCTTAATCTGAGTGGCGACCAAGTCCCGAAGCTGCCCAACGTCCTGTTCCAACCTGGAGATTCTCCCAACTTGTTCATCCTGGATACCAGTGAGGTTAGCACAAGTTGATTTCACCCCCAAAAGTTCAGTACGCACAGAACCCAAAACATTAATCAGGGAGGTGTTCAGTGCTGCCAAGCCTTCCCACAGCGTTTCCATTGTAATCACCGCAGGTCTCACCAACATACCAACACCCGAAAGAACCTCCTCTTGACCAGGTACAGCTGCAGACTTCTACTCCGATGGCACATCTCCCACGACTGCCTTCTGCTGCACCACAACGCCAGGAGAGAGAGTTATTGCCGCTGAAACACCCCCTTCACCTTCCTTTAACGGTGGGCTCACTGGCAAACCCTCAGGAAGCGCTGTTCCAGCTGGCAAAAAACTTCCGGGTCGCAGTGGAGGGGTACGCTGCTCTAGAGAGAGCCAGACACCCGAGACACTCAGGGACGACAATCCTCCTGCCGCCCCCGTCGAGGACACCGCTCCAGCGTCAGCCACAAAGCCGCACGCACTCAAAGTTTGCTGACTTGAGGCACCCAGCAGATCCAGGCCAGGAGGTAAACCAGCCTGCTTCCGTTTCCTCCGCCCCATGCTACCGACTGTAGGGAGAACACCCCAAGGCAAGGAACACAGAAAGAAACGCAGCCTCACAGCCTTTGCTGCCATCTTGTTACTCCCCCGTAGTTTTAATGAATTGTTTTAGAAACATCATTATAATTGTATCTTTTATTTATATGGTCCACATTTATATGTTTTTATCATCACCATTTTTATAGATGTTTTGATGGTTTTACATGGACCTTTCCTAAGTGCATTAGCTGCCACTTTATAGCTCTTCTTATATATTTTTACTTTATTTGTAATTTATATTTATTATTTTAACATGTTTGTCCTTGTTTTTATGAGGTTGCAGCCCCTGAAGAAGGCCTCTAGCCGAAACGCATAGGGGTATCTACAATAAAGTTTATTTGACCACCAATTTTGCACCAGCTCATCTGTTGGTTTTATACTGATGTTGCTGCCATTGCTGTACCTGTTACAGAGTTTCCAATAAACCTTCCCCAGTTTTGAATCTCAAGGTGTTGTCATGTTATTGAGAGCAGGGCTGCATTTCTGCGTGGATGGAGGTGGGGACCGTGGGTGGGGGGCAGGGGTTATGGGCATATGGTGTGCGCCCTGTGGGTTACATCCATGTGTGTGGGTATGGCACAGAGGCGCCACCCATGCAGGTCTGAACCCGCACCTGTTTCCTTCACTGGTATGGCACAGAGGCACCGCCCATGCAGGACTGAAGCCGCCCCATTCTTTGCATAGATATGGCACAGTGGCGCCATCCATGCAGGGCTGAAGCCACACCTATTCCTACAAGGGTATGGCACAGAGGCAATACCCATGCAGAATGGGCATGAGCCATTGCCTGGCAGCATGGGCTTGGCACAGCAGCACTACAAATGCAGAACACCCTGCCCTGTGGTGGCACATATTCAGAGCACTGCTGTGTGCCTGCGATGGCAATGGCCACATGCTATGCCATCCATCCTACCTGGATATTGCTGCCGGGGCATCCATGTATGCATATGTTTCCGTCACCCTGTGGTGTGTGGCTATGGCGTCCTATGGCAGTTAGCTGCTATGCAGATTTTCATATAGTCGGCACTCATGAACTTACGAGGGTACTGGATATCCCCTTGGATGGAGCATGGCGTGGCTGCATGCCGTATCCGCATATGTGTTCAAGGGCCTATGTGGGTAGCCTAACACCACCATGGCGCCTAAGCTACACAAAGCTCAGACAAAACACCGAAAGGGCCAAAGCGAACCCAGAAGGTGAACTTCACACCCTTCAAGATGTCTATAGCCCTGGGCTCATGATGTGGCAGCATGCTGCCCTCTTTGTGGCTGAAAATGCTGGCCACCACCACAACAGGAACGCGGAGGATATTATGAAGAAGTGGCAGATGATATGGCAGGCTGCAAAGGAGAAAAGGGCCAGCAACAACAGGCTGCCACCTGCGCAACAGCACAGACTTACTCCTCTGGAGAAACAGGCGCTGCAGTTTGTGGAGGAGACCTCCGCTTCAGGGGTTGTGGGCTTTGACAGCAGCACCCCAGACACACAGGAGGGTGAATAGGGGTGCCCCATGGCCTGGGTGGCACTATGATGGCCATGTTTATGTCCCCACCATGGTTCCTCCCACCCAGGGCCTTCCTGCATGTCTGTGTGTCGGCCCTTGGGAGATGCATGGGTTGGGGACAGTGTGGACTGGGGACCCCCCTACCTGTTCCACTGTGGGCTGGGTGGCATCCCGGAGGCTATGTCATTAATCTCTACTACCGCTATTACTACTACTACTGAGAATTTGTATAGCACTATAAGACATACGCAGCAGAGCTTACAATCTAGTCAAGACAGACAACACTCTGCCACTTTAGCACTCCAACAGACATGCCAGGGACCCAACCCTCACAGCCTGGTACTAGTGCATCAGTGGGAGCCTCACCACCCACCACAGATGCTGCCAGTGTGCAGCTGGGATGCAGCATAGCCACAGGGGCCGGTGTGCAGTCTGGTGCAACACCCAACGCAGAGGAGCTGCCCAGTGCAACACCCAGCACAGAGGAGCCACGCGGTGTGACACCCAGGGCAGTGGTGCAGACAATGCAGCTCCCAGGGCAGTGAAGCAGGCCAGTGTGTCTGCCAGTGCTGGGGAGGTGATGATCCCCTACTCTCTGAGCTATAGTTTCACATCCTGGATAACCCTGTGGATGCAGTGGGCACAGATGTAGACCAAGAGCTATTGCAGGAGGATGCATGCCTGGTGGCCGGCACCAAGGACATACAGGCCAAGCTGCACTGTGTCCGGCAGGACCTGTAGGCAGCCACACAGGTGAGGGAGGCTGAGTTCAAGGTGTGTCAGGAATACCAACTGTGAGTGGAGTGCCATCTGCTGAGGGAGATGGCAGCGTATCAGGCAACAATTGCTGGTTCCCTGCGCAGCTTGGTGGGCCTCCTGCAGGCTCATGGAGTGGATGCTGATGCTGTCAGCCCAGCAGCACAGACACGTGGTAGCCCTGAACTATGTGCAGCAGCTTGTCTTGCTGGGGAGGGTGACGATGCTGCCAGCAGCTCATTGGACATCGCCCCACTGCGTTGCAGTGTACGTGTCATGGCCAGCTGAAAGTCCAGAGGCAGGGTACACACGTGGAGGGAAATAAACACTCTGCACATGTAGCATCATTGTCGGCACTTTATTGGTGAATGTATGCATCCAAACAGGATGCTGATATGAGGCAGACACCTCAGAAATTGTCCCGTATCAGCTTCTCCCAGCCTCTGCACCATTATCATCAGCTGCCTCTGCAGCCTCCCACTCCTCCACAGTCGCAGGCTGTGGGTCCAGCAATCCCTACATCCATGCAAGGTTGTGGAGTATGCAGCATGCTGCGAACAACTGGCATACATGCTCTGGTCTGTAGAGGTGTTCCCCACCACTCCTGTCGAGGCACTGGAAGTAGTTCTTCAGCACCCCTATTGCTCGCTACACAACCACCCAGGTATAGTGATGGGCAGCACTGTACCACTCCTACTGCTGGCTTGTGGGGTGGTGCACGGGTCAGCAGCCAGGTCCGCAGGGGATATCCACAGTCACCTGTGGGGGCATGAGCATGGGACATGTGTTGCTTATGGTCTATGGGCTGTTACAGCCAGCATACAACACACCATCTACTAGCAGGACAGGGTGCAATATGTAACATTCAGGGACAATGTGGCAGTGGGAGGATACCAACATATGGCAGTCAGGCATTTGGACCAGGGCAGTGAGGGACGGTGACATTGGCTAACCTGTTGGAAAGGGGGAGCAGAGGATTGGCATGGAGATGTGGTTTGGGGATCTACTGGCTGGGATGGGGGCAGACATGGATGTGCTCTACATGGACTACTGCCATGTGGCTGCACTACATGGCACCAGCCCGTGCTCTTCCACATGCCACATGTTGGTGTGTGCTGTCTGCTCTTGGCAATGGGGCTTCCCCTGGTTGTCTCCACAATGTGCGACGTAGCTTGCTCTGCTCATGGATCTGTGGAAAAGCAGCGCAAGTGCACATAGTGGTCATTATTTGTTGCACTACATATGTACGATATATATCCCCACCTGTCTGCATAACACAGCATCATACTATGGCACCCATTTGTTCTGGGATTGTCCTGGGGTTCACATATGTGCATGTTCACCTAGCAGCCACGCATCTTCAAGTTGACCCCCAGCTGCTACCTGTCCCAGGCTGTACTGGGTGAGGACAAATGCATTGTGGCAGGACTCTGGGTAGCCGGCATACACATCAGTGATGGTCATGTTCGCATCCACAATGACCTGTATGTTCATCGATGTGTACCTATGCCTGTTCTGGCATGCCCTCCGCTCTAGTTATGGTGCCTGCAGTGCAATATGGGTGAAGTTGATGATTCCAAGCACTGATGGGAAGCCAGCAACATTGTAGAATGCCTGTATGGTCTCCTGTCGCATCTGCTGTGTCCGGGTGGAAGACTATGAGGTGGTGCATCCTCCGCAGCAGGGCTCTGGTGATGGCACTTATTCGGTGATTGACAAGAGACTGTGTGATTCCAACAGTCAATTTCAGGTAGATCACCCTGAGCCAGTGTACACATGGGACACGGTACCTGCATCCTGGGTGCTGGGCTACTGCCTGCTGATGGACACGCACTGCCTGACGCATCCTCCGTGCATCTCTACCTCTGGAACACCATGTGCATGGCCCACATGGTTTCATGGCCGGTCCAGCACTTTTTATCACTGCACGATTTGAGTAGGGGCCTGCATTGTAACGCCACGCCACAGATTTGCCACACACCATCAGCAGTCATATGCGCTGGGAAACGTCACTTAGGCTTATGCAGTTAGTGACATCTAATGTCGGCACACACAGCTTTTTGTGAACAACATGCCCCTGTTCCGCTCCGGGCCTCGGCACTTGGCTCTGTGCAGGTAGCTAGGCCTCTACGATTCAAGTTGCCTTATTGAAAATCTGGTTTACACTGTTACGGCGGTTTTAACCAGGTAAGGCCCTACGTTACACGTGTAACATGTGCCTAATGTTTCGAAAATCAGGCCGTACATGTTTTAGGTCAAACTAAGAACAGAAACAAAAACATTCTGTCTCATTTTTCCACAAACATCTACAAAATTCGACCTTAGCTTGTAGAACACATTCTATTAGGCCAGGAGATTTCCAACTCCAATCCTGGAGGCCCTTGTACTAGGCTATCAGCAAAATTCCAAGCAATTCTCCATATTAACCCTTTCAGATGGTCCTGGTACCCTACTTCAAGTCCCTTTCTACACATAGGATCTCTAAGAACATAAGAGCATATACCAAATCTTATGGATGAGCAGATTAGATAGGTGTGCTAATCAACATGTCGTCAGCAAAAAGACTAATTTTGCAGTCTTCCTCCCCCTATGTGGACCCCCAGGACCTCCGGGGTCTCTTGGAACTTAATCGTGAAAGTCTCGAAAGAAAGGCTGAAAAGTATCAGGAATAGGGGGCAACCTTGCCAGGTGCCCCACTGGAGCTCAAAATAGTCAGATAATCACCTGTTGACTAATGTCTGTGCCCGTGGCCATGCATAGGAGCGCTTGCACACATCCAAGGAAGCGGTCCCCCAGACCAAAGCACAGCAGCACCCAGAACAGGTAATTTCAGGCTATCCTATCAAACGCCTTTTTGGCGTCCATGCTGATCACTGCCACCTCCTGGCCCCATGGGCGACGTTGCTGAAAGAGAGTAAATGCCCGCACCAGGTGAGCCATCACTCTCTGCCCCTGGATGAAGCCCACCTGATCGGGATGCATCAGATTGGGCATCACCTTAGCCAAATGCTGTGCCAAGACCCCCACTACAAGTTTTAGGTCCTGATTTAATAGTCAAATCAGGCGATATGTTTCAAGGCTACCGGGGCCTTTGCTCAGCATCGGCAGGAGTACCACCAGCACTCTGTTTGTGTGCGTCTGAAAGGCCCCCTTTTTGCGAGCCGTCTCTCCCATTGCTGCCAGTGCCAGTGCGACCGCCACTCCCAAGATTCTACAGAACTTGGGCCTTAAGTCATCTGGATCAGGGGCCTTAGCTGGCTACAGATGCTTCATCCTGTCCAGGATCTCCTCTATCGTAAGTAGTCAGCTCAGCATCCCCTGAGCCTCCTTGCCCAGCTGCGGCATCAGTAGGCCTTGAAAAAGTCTTCCCTGGCTTGCTCGTCAGTGGACTCCGCACTATAATGTCTCTGAAAGAATTTGGTGAATCTGCATGCTATTTCCTGTATAGTAAGGGCAAAGGTGCCATCTAACCTCCGCCGACGAGTCATCATGCGGTGGACCTTGGAAGATTTAACAAGGTGTGCCTGATGCTGCCGCAACTCTCGCAGCTCCAGCAAGAGGCATTGGTTTTGCTGATGACGCTTAGCGCTCACAAAGCCAACTATCCATCCACGGAGCACAGCTTTAACCGCCTCTCAATAGATAGCTGGTCCTACGTCCTCCTCCAGATTCTCTGCTTCATACTCCTGCCAACACTTAGGCAACAAATTGACAGAACTGGGGGTTTTGGCTCCAAATTGGATTGAGCTGCTCCTTCCAAGTGACCCATTAACATTACCTGCACTGCAGCATGATTGGAGTCAACCGCAGATTAATCCTGCAGCTCTGGAATTGGCCAAAGAAATGCTCCATCTGAAGGAGATGATTGAGGCGTGCCTGTGACTTATGAGAGCTGGAATGATGGGTACATTCCACCTCTGTTGGGAGAAGAGTGCGCCATCTGTCAATGAGTTCCAATTCGTGGCACAGGAAATGTATTCCTCTATTGGTTACCATTAACAAGTAGAATAAAATATAAAACCTTAATGACCATTTTCAAGATAATTAACAATATTGCACCCTCTTTCCTCACAACCCTAATACACATTCCAACAGACACTAAACCCAGAAGATGAAGCACACAAAACTCTTATAGTCCCACTGGCCATCCGCAAGACAAAACAGATCACAAGCAACAGAGCATTCTCATATGTAGCCCCCAATCTATGGAATACTCTCCCATAGAAACATAGAAACATGATGACAGAAAAAGACCACAAGGCCCATCTAGTCTGTCCTTCCATAACAACAACTACAACAGTCCACTTTTTACCTTTAGAGATCCTCTGTGTTGGTCCCATGCTTTTTTGAATTCAGTTACTGTCCTCATCTCTACCACCTCCACTGGGAGACTATTCCACGGATCCACTACTCTTTCCGTAAAGAAATATTTCCGCATATCACTCCTGAATCTATCTCCCTTCACCCTCATCCCATGTCCCCTCGTCGCAGAACTTGCTTTCAATTGAAAGAGGCTCTCTCCCTGAACATTTATGCCACGGAGGTATTTAAACATCTCAATCATATCACCTCTATCCCGCCTTTCCTCTAAGGTGTACATATTAAGATCCTTAAGTCTGTCCTCATATGCTTTATAATGAAGACTACTAATCATCTTAGTAGCAACCCTCTGCACCGACTCCATCCTGTTCACATCCTTTTGAAGGTGCGGTCTCCAGAATTGCACACCATACTCCAAATGAGGTCGCACCAAAGACTTATACAGAGGCATTATCACCTCCTTTTTTCTGCTAGCCATTCCTCTCCGTATGCACCCAAGCATCCTTCTAGCTTTTGCCGTCGCCTTTTCTACCTGTTTAGCTACTTTAAGATCATCGGACACAACTATGCCTAGGTCCCGCTCTTCTTTAGTGGACAAAAGTACTTCACCTCCTATGCTGTATTGCTCCCTTGGATTGCTGCAGCCCAAATGCATGACCTTACATTTTTTAACATTAAATCCCAGCTGCCAAATTCTAGACCATTCTTCAAGCTTAGCTAGATCCCTCCTCATGTTATCTACACCTTCCTGGGTGTCTACTTTATTGCAGATTTTGGTATCATCCGCAAAGAGGCAAACCTTACCCGACAGCCCTTCCGCTATATCACTAACAAAGATGTTAAAAAGAATCGGACCAAGGACAGATCCCTGGGGCACACCACTGGTAACATCCTTCTCCTCAGAGTGAGCTCCATTTACTTGTACTCTTTGTCGCCTCCCACCCAACCAATTTCTAACCCAAGCAGTAACTTTAGGGTCCATCCCTAGGGTGCTCAGTTTGTTTATAAGTCGCCTGTGAGGAACAGTGTCAAAGGCTTTACTGAAATCTAAATACACCACATCTAGAGCTCTCCCTCGGTCCAACTCCCTGGTCACCCAATCAAAGAAATCAATCAGATTTGTCTGACAAGACCTGCCTCTGGTGAATCCATGCTGCCTCGGATCCTGTAATCCGCTGGACTCCAGAAACCTCACTATTTTCTCTTTCAACAGCGTTTCCATTAATTTACTCACCACTGAAGTTAAACTAACCGGCCTGTAGTTTTCAACCACATCCTTACTTCCGCTTTTGTGTAAAGGCACCACATGAGCCTCTCTCCAGTCCTTTGGCACCACTCCCGACTCCAACGAGGCATTGAAAAGGTCAGTCAGTGGAGTTGCTAGAACGTCCCCAAGTTCCCTCAGTATTCTAGGGTGTATCCCATCCGGTCCCATCGCTTTGTCTACTTTAAGTTGAGCTAGTTTCTCACGAACACAGTCTTCTGAAAATTGTTCAAGATGTCCCTCGCTTCTGTTCTTATTTGTGGGTGTTTTCTGAGGTCCTGCTCCTGGTTCTTCATCTGTGAACACAGAACAAAAATATAAGCAATTTCGCTTTATCCTTATCAGCTTCTACATATTCCCCCCCTGTACCCTTGAGTCTGACAATACCACTTTTGCCCTTCCTCTTCTCACTAATATATCTGAAAAATGTCTTATCTCCCCATTTTATTGCATTGGCTATTTCCTCCTCCTTTTGAATCTTTGCCTTCTTGACTACTTTGCTTCTCTAAGTTTTTCCAAATACAGATGCCTGTCTTCCTTTCTCTGTGATCTCTTGTATTTCATGAAGGCCTCCTTCTTTTTCTTCACTTTTTCAGCTACTTCCTTCGAAAACCATAGCGGTCTCCTGTTCCTTTTGCCTTTATTTACCATTTTAACAAAAAGGTTGGTTGCCTTTAAAATACCCCCTTTCAGTTTTGCCCACTGTTGTTCTACATCCCCCAGCTGTTCCCATCCCACTAATGACTCCCTGAGGTATTGGCCCATCTTCGCAAAGTGAGTCTTCCTAAAGTCTAAGATCTTCACCTTGGAATGGATTCTAACAGCCCTAGTCTTAATACTGAATCACACCATCTGGTGATCACTGGATGCAAAATGATCTCCCACTACAACATCAGAAACACTTTCACCATTGGTAAGCACCAAGTCCAGTATGGCCCCTTCACGTGTGGGGTCTGTTACCAATTGCCTGAATAGTTCTCCCTGTAGAGAATCCAGGATCTCCTTACTCCTAGATGATACTGCAGCAGGAAAGTGCCAATCAACATCTGGCATATTGAAATCTCCTAGCAGTAGCACTTCCCCTTTCCTAGCAATGCTGCATATGTCTTCAATTAACTCTCTGTCCACCTCTTCCTCTTGTGAGGGAGGTCTGTATATTACACCAATGCAAATAGATTTCTCTTTCCCTCTTTCTAGTTTAACCCACAATGCCTCCTCTCTCCCTTTTAAGCTCTGTAATTCCAAAGCTTTAATAGTAGTTTTTACATATAGTGCTACTCCTCCTCCCCTTCTTCCTACCCTGTCCTTTCTGAATAAAGTATAGCCAGGTATAGTTACATCCCAGTCATGGTTTTCTGTGAACCATGTTTCTGTAACTGCCACTAAATCTAAGTCAGCCACTCCCACCAAAGCTTCAACTTCAGAGATCTTATTTCCCATGCTACGGGCATTAATACACACTGCTTTCCATATGTTACCCCTGTTACCCATTTCCATAAAGGTATTTAATGTATCACTTACCTGGGGGCTTTCACTTACCTGGGGGCTTTCTTCACCCATCCCCAACGAATCTAGTTGAAAGCCCTCTTCAGTAGATTAGCCAGTCTACTACCAAAGATGTGTTGACCTTTCTTGGACAGATGGATGCCATCTCTGCTCTGCAACCCTTGGAACAGCATCCCATGGTCTAGGAAACCAAAACGCTCTCGAAGACACCATCCACGCAGCCATGCATTAATCTCCAGGATGCGAGCCTCTCTGCCTTGGCCTTTACCCTCAACAGGGAGGATTGAAGAGAACACCACCTGTGCACCTACCTGCTTCACCCAGACACACTACGATCAATTAAAGACCTCCAAACATTCAGAAAGGAAATCATAACACTACTTTTCATTGAATAGTATGGAAACATCGATGATAATAACAGCATAGACCAAACCCAAAGCCACACAACACTAAACTTCTCAAACTTTACCAATATCAGATTAATTGACTTATAACCCATTAAATGCCTGTTTAAGAAAAAATGTAAAAATGCAAATCTGACCTATGTAAATAGTTTCATATGTAAATAGTTATTTGTACTGTTACACTCTTGACACTTTTATATGTAACCTGTTCGTTTTATTGTAAACCACCCTTGATCTTCGGAAGGGGAGGTACAGAAAAACGTTGAAAATAAAAATAAATAAAATAAATTATTGGTAGGCAGGGGTAGTTTGGAATCTTTAAGCCTGTTCACTCTGTACGTAAGGGCATGTTGATATGCCTTAACTAAAATATTTTGCTAACATCCTTCACAGGTACATAATTCTGAACCATGCACGCTTGGGTGACTGTCAGCTTTCCCCTATTATCTAGGTTAATTGATGCTCTATCTCCTTTATAAAGGTTAAGGCCAGTAGTCTGTTTCCATCCCAATTAAGGTGGAGCCCATCCCTTTGGAAAAGCCCCTCCTTTCCTCAGAATGTTCCCCAGTTCCTATCAAATCCAAAACCCTTTTCTTTGCACCATCGTCTCTTCCACGCATTGAAATTCTGGAGTTCTGCCTGTCTTTTGGTTCCTGCGCATGGAATGGGAAGCATTTCTGAGAATGCTACCCTGGAAGTTCTGGATTTTAACTTCCTACCTAAAAACTTAAATTTGGCCTTCAGAACCTCCCTACCATATTTTCCTATGTCATTGGTACCAACATATACCAAGACAGTAGACTCCTTCCCAGTGCTATCTAACACCTTAGGTGCCATGTGCCACATGAGGTCTGCTACCTTTGCACTAGGGAGGCATGTTACCAGGTGATCCTCACATCCATCAGCCATCCAGTTATCTAGATTCCTAATGACTGAATCTCCATCTATAATAGCTTCCCTGATGGGCACATGGCCCTGGAGAAACCTCCTTAGTGTGAGAGGATTTTACATCACCTAGAGGACAGGTCCCTGTTACGGGATCGCTTCCTGCTACACCAGGGTGATGCTATCCTGTCACGTGACCTCTCTCCTCCATGGCAACAAAGAGGCTGCCAGACTGGAGGTGGAACTTCAGTACTCCATCCCTGTCTTCCTTATGTCCTCCAAGTCTGCTACTCTAGCCTCTAGAGATTGGACTCATTCCTTGATATAAAGAGCTCCTTGCACCTAGTGCACACGTAAGACCCCTCACCAACTGGAAGAAAATCATAAATGTGACACTCAGTGCAAAAGACTGGAAAGTCCCCATCTCGCTGCTGGACTGCTGCCTGCATCTTAGTTTTAAGGTTTTGTTCAGATATTAAAGTTGTTTACTTACTTAGGTTTGCTGGAGATACTTATACTAATACAACTATACCTTATATGTTAAATGGATGTTGTTCACCTCAAGAATAATTAATCTCAGGTCCTTAATAAATGTATTCCTGATGAGGATAACCAACTGCACCTGAAAGTGATTATGGGTACCTCCCTTTAATAGGTTTAAGAGCCTGTGAAGCTAAAATTATCCCAGGGGTGGGAGGGTGGGAAAGAAGACTTACAAGCTGGCTTGCTACATAGTGCCCTGACCTGTGCTTCTAAAATAAAATCTGTGATAAGGAAGCTTATCATAGCTCAGGAAGGAGCTATAGAAAAGGTGAAGTGACTCTGAACAAGCAACCTGTCAGTTCTGGTAGAAATAAGAAAACAGAATTTTTCCATAAAAGACTACCAGTCCCAGAATGCACCAGGTTTCCAACAGCCATTAGAGGAGCTGAAGTGGGGAAACGTGTGTTCAATCAGGAGGGCTATGAGGTAATCCCCAAGCACTCATCTCAAAGGGAAGGGCCTGATTCAGCACAGCTGCGCTGTGCTAGGGTGGAGCACTCATCTAAGCAGAATAAAGGTAGAGTTTATTCTACAGAGAATTATCCTCATCCTCAGAATCAGCTTGGAGATCCTCATCTTGGAGATCCTCAGCTTGGACATCTTCATCTGGAGGATCATCAGAAGCAGAAGCCAGAGCGGACGGACAGAGAGGGCAAGAAACCCTTTGGAAGAAAGAAGAGAAAAGCATTTGGGAGGTCTAGAGGAGTCCAGAGCAGTACGTATACTGGGAGACATTCAAAAGGCCAGCATACACCATTGGACTGGGGAAAACCAGAGGAGTGGTGCTGCAGGGCTAGGAATCTCCAGACGGTACCTGTGAGGGAGACGGCTGCACGTGGAAGGGACCCTAAGACCCGTGCCAGAAGGTATGTGAAGAGAGATCCAGTGTCCAGGGATCTGGATTGGAAGGCTGGATATAAGAACTGGACTACATACTGCCAAGGCTATTTAGAGAGGAACTCTAACAGCAATGGAAGCTCAGGTATGAACACTGATCTATGCCCTAGCTATAACCTTGAAAGACAGCAGGGAAACAAGTATTCTCCTGAAAGTGCTCCATTGAGAAATTCCTCTGTGCCAATCCCTGATATTGAACCCATGATTGTTGAAGAAGGGGAAGGAGCGGTCTTAGATACAGGCTGTGAATATATGGATTGCTCTCTGTCTAAACTCCTTTGGTAATTTTCTGTTACAAAGTACAGCAACCATCACAAAGAAATACAAACTTGTTCTTTAATCTACTCAGAAAAGCTCTTGAAGTAGGATTTGAGCCACGCAGTAGAAAGCAAGCCAGCTAAGGGGTTTCAGCTGGGTAACTGCTAGCAATTGAGCCTTACCTAATTGCTTGTGAGCTCTGAGGGAATCACTTCTGAGTCTATGTGGGAAGATATAAGAAGTTAACCTGAAAAGAACAGTTTTTCCCTTCTTTGTGGATTTTATTTGTTGTTTGATACACTGCTAAGAAAATATTAGCTAAAGCCTACAGAAAAGACCAGTTTGTTAACAACCAGGTCTTTATTCTTTTGCTTTGATTGCCTGACAAATTCAACTGTTGTTTTCCTGATTTTGTTTTTCTAAGTTTAACACTGAAAGCAAGTATCCTGTTTTATGTGCTACCAAGCATATCTGTGTTGGGAGGAATAACCCTATAAATAAATATCTTATTGGCTTTACACTCAAGCACAACTAATTATTGTGAGCAGCTGTGTCTGGTGTCAATGGACTGCATTTCCCACAATCCCTTGCAAATCATATTGATATATGCCTTTGCCAAGACTGTGAACATTCTCACCCAGGCAGCCGTCTGACAAATCTTACCAATTTCCTGGGTGATTCACAAAGTCCTTGGTTTGATAGAGGGGGCCTTTCAAATTGCCACTTTTATCTGTCACTTGTTTTTAACACCTATTTAAGACCACTTCACAGATCTTTTGTTCCTAACTGAAAGGCCTCTTTGTAAAGGTCACTAGAAACAAGTTGAGTTCTTTGTACTCAGAGACAATTAATTCTACTTCTATGCTAAGCTATACTCTGATTTGACTTAAATGAACAGTTCTCTGGTGGTACTAAAACCAGACTGACTCAGCAAACACACTGAATTCTAAAATACACAGATTTATCTGCTTTCACCCCAAGATTACTCCTTTTCCCTAAGATTTAGAATATATTCCAGAAGATAAAAACTTACAAGTGCAGATCTATTTCCAGTTGTAGTAGTCCCTCTTGGTAGTCCTTCAGGATCTCTGTGGTATTCATCCCACCTCCTGGTTTCCAAAACAAGGCTTCCGGAGCCCATCCAGAGCCTCAAAACATTTCTGCTCTCTAACAGCCACAAATCTTGGCAAATTCACTTGTTTAAAAGTTTCTCCAGTGACCTGACTAGTACAGCATCCATTGTGCCCCTACCCAGCACCAGCTCCCTGGAGCCCCAACCATGGCAACAACCCGGACTGCCAATGCAATCATTCAGCTACAGCCTGTTTCAACCCCTGGATATTTGCTCAGAACAAGCTCCTCCTCCCAAGGAAAAGAAATCCTATGTCTATTCTGTAGCTGTCGAAACTGCGACCACTGTCACCACCACCTCAGCCACAGTAGCCTCAACCAGGGGTAATTTGGAATCTTTAAACCTGTCTGCTTTCTACTTAAGTGCATTTGGGTTACTTTAGTCTTTATTAGAAGCTCTCTGTCGATATGCTTTAACTAAAATTTTTTGCTAGGCAAGGATCCACACAAAAATAAATATTTTATCCACTGCTTACATTGGGCAGCTAAAAGTAATTCAAAGTATTGCTGTGAGATTGTTTATGAGAGCACATAGGTCTGACCATGTCTTCTCACTCCTAGCCTCTTAGCATTACTGGCAAACTATGATATTAAGTTTAAGATCTTAATTTTGGCCTTTTGAGTATTTCACACCAATGTCCACCAATATCTTTCAGATTATCTGATCCTATACAAGGTCTCTTAGATCATCCCAAGCTTCCTTTTTAGTAATGCCATTTTTCTCATGAGCTCACATCGAATCCATCCACTATTCAGTATTTGCTATTTTGGCTCTTATTTTGTGAAATGCATTACTTGTTTGACATAGGACAGCATCCTCTCATAGAACCTTTAAAACTAATCTGAAGGCATGATTCTTTCAGTAAGCCTTCAGTTCACTGGAGTCAGGCCTCGAGGTTACTAGCAAGGTCTCATATTTTTATTATTTTAATTTTTATGGGTCAACTTTATTGCATTTTTAAAATTTTATTTTTATATTATTTCTTTTACATTTTAAGTTGTAAACCACTTTAATGAATATTTTATGATGCAAAAGGTAGACAGTAAAATTATATTTCATTCTCCAAAAGTAGACTTTTCCTTAGCTTTTCTAGTTCTTGATTGCACAAGTGGTACATGCTCCATGGTTCTCCTTTATTTGTATTTTAGCATTATTTTCCTTAGGTGTTTTAACTGAGGATGCAACTTTCATTGAGATAATTTTGGGGTGATAATCTTGTTAGAAGAATTTTGTTAGAGCTGTTCTTTGGGTCAGACTAAATATGGTCTTGGGACTACTTCTGGAGAGAGATCTGTATTTACTTCTGGGAATTTTTCTAAATCTCGGGGAAAAATAATTCTTTAGATTAAAGCTGATTAATCTGTAAACCCAGTGTAATTGTTAAATCAGTCAGGGCCTAGTAGCAGCAAGAGTTTGCAGTTTAAATTTAAAACACAGCAGAGAGCTTTCTGGTTAAATTTAGAACCCAAGACTCCCTCTATAAAAGACTTTGGGACTCCCCTTGGAGATTGGTCACAGATTACCTTAGAAGCACAGGACAAGGTACTGTGTAGCAGCCAGCTTTTAATAAGTCTTCTTTCCCTCCCTCCCTCCCCGACACCCACCCACTCCTGGGATAATCGTAGCTTTATAGGTGCTTAAACCTTTTAAAGCAGCGGTTCTCAACCTGTGGGTTGGGACCCCCACAGGGGTCGCCTCAGGATTTACCAGGGGTCGCCTGACAAATCCCGGGAATTATTATTTCTTTTCTAATTTATTGTTCTAATTTGATCGCAAAGCCTAAAATGCCAAATACTTTGAATTTTTTTTCCAATTCTTTATTTATCAGAAAAGTGCATCATACATCAACATAACATTGTAAACAAACTAGTTCCTTAACAGCCCCCCCACCCCCTCCCCCGTGCCCATTTTACACAGTACAGAAGGTCATCACTCCCCATACAATAACATATCTTTATGCCGAAAGATTGCTAAATCAAACTCCACCTCCTCCTCCATTCCCCGTACACAATGCTGGACTCTATCAAGAAACACAGACAATTAACAAAAACATTAGGCTGGTACACTCCACATAGGAACAAACCCAAGAGTCACATCCAGCCTACCTCACCCCCTGAACTCCCCCTTCTACCCCCCCCCCCTAGGGAAACCTCACTCCCCCCACCGGGGCTGCTCCTCTCCGTGCCGCAATCCCTCACCCCCTCCTCCTCCCTACTTAGTGATCTCCACTCAAGATACAAGCCCCAGGTGCTTTGGAACCGCACTAACCCATTTTGATGCAGGGCCGCTAGGCAATACATCAGAGACAGCTGTGCCACTCTCGCCTGGACCTCCCTAAGCGTAGGCACTGTGGCCATTCGCCACCGCTGCGCTATTAATTGCTGGGTAGCGGTACAAACCACCCCACTCCATCCCTTACCCCCTTTCCCCCACCCTCCCCTCTTCCATATTGAGCATGGCCAGGCATGGTCCCACCCGCCTCTCTTCCCCAAGCACCTCCCTCAACCAACCTTCTACTCCCATAGGGAGCCCAGCAAGGGACAGCCCCACCAGATGTGCAAGAAGGATCCCACTTGCCCACAACCCCTCCAGCATTCTGCTCGCCCCCCCTGCCACTTCTGCAATCTCTGGAGCGTCATATACCACCTATACAATATTTTATAATTATGCTCTAGTATACTACTAGATATCACCCCTTTAAACAATCCATTACACACTTTCCCCCATTGTGCTGCATCCCAGCATCTATTCAAGTCTACCCCCAAGCTCTCTGATGTGCCCACTCCCTCCCACTGTCCCCTCCCATTGCTTTATAAATATGGGAAACCAAACCTTTAATCTCTCCCTTGTCCAGGAGCTTATTGATATCCTCCCCTCGAGGTCCATTCCCTCTCTGCGCCACTTCCCTACTATAATGCAACGCCTGCACAAAGCGGAATCTATCGGTCACTGGCAACTGAAACTCTTCTTGGACCTCCTCAAATGCCAGCCATTCACCATCCCTCTTAAACTGCCCCACCCAACATAGTCCCCTCTCCGCCCATCGCTCAAATGTGAGGTCCTCCTTCCCAGGCGGGAACTCCTGATTCCCTACCAACGGGGTAAACTTAGAGGCCCCCCCACTGTCATACCACTTCCTCCGCCATTTCCTCCAGTGTCGTAGGGTTAAGGCCACATACGGGTTCCCATGTGAAACACCCAGGGACTCACCCCCCTTCATCCAAACCTTCCCTATCAAGGTCTCACGATCTTACAGCCCATCCCCTTCCATACATACCCATTCCACGGAGTCTCTCAATATCCATTCAAACACCGCCCGCACTCTGGCGGCTTCATAATATCTAGGGATCCACGGAACCCCCATACCGCCTTCCTCTTTGCCCGCGCATAATACACTCTGCGCCACCCTGGGCCGCCGCCCCTTCCAAATATACTTCATCACTCTAGCTTGTAGCTGCTGTAAGAACCCCCCTGGGACTGCCACCGGTAGGTTCATAAACAGATATAGCAGCCTGGGCACTATGATCATCTTCATCAAATCCCTGCACCCTAACCATGAGACCTCATAGGACCCCCATTCCTCGAGCATCCAAAACATTTTTGCTTTTGCCACCCCATAGTTCTCTCGAAACAGCACTTCCCGCTTGAATGTAAGCTGCACTACCAAGTATCGGATACTACCATGCGCCCAGCGAAACGGGAGCTCCCGCCACAATCTACTCTCGTCCTCTTTGCCAATGGACAGGTTCAATATCTCAGATTTAGTAGGGTTCATACAGAAACCAGACACTTCTCCATATCCCCTGAGCTCCTCCCGAATGGCTTCCAAGGACCTATGCGGATCCGTAACGAAGAACAATACATCTTCCGCAAATAAAGAGATTTTATGATGGTCCCTCCCCACCCACACCCCCCTAATATCCCCTCTATCCCGGATTCGCTGTGCCATGGGTTCCACTGCCAAAATGAACAACAAAGGCGATAGCGGGCAACCCTGCCTTGTGCCCCTAAACAGTTCGAATCCCTTGGACACCGCGCCATTCACCTTCAAACATGCCATGGGTGCCTGGTAGATAGACCGAACCCAGGTCAGAAACTGCCCCCCAATCCCTACCTTGAACAAAAACCCCCAGTTCACCCTGTCGAAAGCCTTCTCGGCATCTACAGCTAACAGGGCCATTTCCTCGCCCTGCTCCACACCGCGCCACATCACATTCAAAGCTCTCCGGATATTATCGGATGTATGCCTACCCTGAACAAACCCCAACTGATTAGGATGGATCACCTTCCCCAATAGAGGCCCCCAGGCGATTTGCTAAAACCCTAGTAAAGATTTTAAAGTCCCCCCCTAACAGGGAGATGGGCCGATAAGAAACACAATCCGTTGGATCCTTCCCCTCCTTGTGTAACAGGCTAATTCCCGCTAACCGTAGCGAGGCTGGCAGCGGTATCACTGTAGTTAAGGAGTTAAACATGCGTGCTAGCGGCCCAACCAAAGCCGCGACAAATACCTTGTAAAATTTATTCAAAAATCCATCTAAGCCTGGTGCTTTATGACCCTGTAGCCCTTTAATCACCGACACTATTTCAGACTGCCTAATGGGCACGGACAGCTCCAAACATTCTTCCTGCTCAAAATGAGCCATCTGAACTTTGTCCAAATAGTCCTGTATTTTTCCCTCCTCCACTGCTTCCTCTGGGGTATATAACTTTTGGTAAAATTGCCTAAACCTCTCCTCTATATCCCTCCCCACCCACAAATCCTTCCCCCTCTCATCCTTAACTCTCACTATCGTATTTCGGGCTCTCAGCTTCTGAACCTTGCGCGCCAACAACTGCCCCGCCTTATTGTTAAACTCAAAACTCCGCTATTGCAACATAGAGAGCTTATACCTAATCTCCTGCATATTTAATTCACTTAATTCCCCTTTCAAGGTCCCTAGGTCCTCAATTCGAATTCCATTTTAGTTTGCCCTCAATCCCCCTAATCCCTGCTAGCAGACCTCTCTCTCGCTGCAACTTCTCCTTTTTCCGGTGTGATCCCACTGCAATAAGTTTACCCCACACTACCGCCTTCAGACATTCCCAAATTATCCCCGGTTTGCACTCACCTGTCTCATTCAACAGCAGATAATCCGCTATGCAGTCATTAACCTGCTTCACCACTTCTTTATCCTCCAGCAAGGCCTCATTTAAGTTCCACCACCCTCTATCCCTCCCCGGACTCCCCATACAGATAACCCCTAACACTGGAGCATGGTCCGACCACGTGCGTTCTTTAACCTCACACAACCGTACAGCCACAACCAGGGTGCGATCCACCAACAGCATGTCTATTCGTGAGTAACCTCCATGTACCGCTGAAAAAAACGAGTAATCCCATTGCCCACTATTTAGTTCCCTCCACAAATCAACCAGATCCAGGCCCTCCATGAGCTTTTTCAAGCTCGCCCTATGCTGTTTTGCCTGCGAGGACGACCCCTTAGACGTGTCCACCCGGGGGTCCAGGGTAACATTAAAGTCACCTCCTACTATTATCTTACCCTCTGCTAACCCAATGAGCTTCTCCTGAAGCTCCTTGAAAAACTGGTGTTGATTAACGTTTGGAGCATACACATTAACCAAAGTATATGGAGTGGAGGAGTGGCCTAGTGGTTGGGGCAAGGTACTTCAGGCCAGAAGGTCAGGGGTTCAAATCCCACTAGAGGACAGCAACCTTGGGCCGGAAAGACTGGGGTTTCTAGTCCCACAGGTGCTCCTTGTGGTCTTGGGCAAGCCACTTAACCCTCCATAGCCCATGTTCCCTGTAAAATAGTTCTCTCCAAGTTATAATGCCCTGTTCAATGTAATTTCAATTTGTTCAATGTAAACCGCACTGATGCAGAATAGCGCGGTATATAAGAGAATATAAATAAATAAATAAAATATAGATGCTGGTCCCAGCGCAACTGGACCGCCACAAATCTTCCCAATTTATCCCTAAACACCTCCCCCACTTGCCTCTGAACCCGTGCAGATAACAGGATCCCTACTCCCCCCTTCTTTTTCTCTACCCTATTGGATGCAAAAAATTGTTGAGGATATTGAGGATGTTGCACATGTCTCTCATCCCTAGATAAGAGATGTGTTTCTTGTATAAAAACAATGTCCCCCTTGAGTCTCTTACACTCTTAGAGGCCTCAATTCCTTTGTAAAGCATCAGCTACTGATAACATTTAGTGACATAATATTCATCTCCGGCTTCTGATCATCCGACCCCTCCCCATCTGCCCCGTGCCTTCCCTTCCTCTTTGTGCCCCCTCCTCCAACCCCCCCAACCCCCCACCTGCCCCCCTTCAACTCTCCCCCGACCCTGCCCCCCCACCTACTCTCCCTTCCCCCCTCCCCCCTGACTCCTCAAAGAACCCTTCCGGCCCAGCCCCGCCGACCACACCACCCCTTCCACTATCTCAGATAACCACCCCCCCCCCTCCTGCACACCTTTAAAAAGACACACAAGCAAAACCCTCCTCCCCACCGCCAGATTCTAATAAACAACCAACTCCACTCATATCATACAACACATATCCATCCCTCCGCCCACCACCCATTCACACCCCTCATACAATTCTGCATAGCAAGTGCATCATTTTGGCAGTCTCTGGCGCCTCAGACTTCTCGCCCCTCCAGGCACTCGACTCCACTGATTCTGTAACTCTTGCCTCTGGCCCCTCTTGTCCGGACGGTCTAACTTCTCTGATGTCAATGCGGGAATGTCAGTCCAACCCACCTGCTTCAGGCTCGAAATAGCTGCTGCCACCGAGTGGGCTATAGTTGTTTTAGTGTGAATTTTGAACTGCAGGCCCACTGGGAACAACCAACGGTACCTCACATTTTCATCTCTCAGTCTCTTGGTGACTGCTTGGTACTCCCTGCATTTTTTTAATGGTGAGGCTGGAGATGTCAGCGAACACCTCCACATCCGACCCTTGCCATTTGATCTTGCCCAGCTTCCGTGCTGCTTTCATTACTAGTTCTTTGGATCGGAATTCATGCAAGCAGACAATCACATCTCGTACTCTATTCTCTCTCCGTGGCCCCAGAGCTCTGTGCGCTCTATTGACCTTTAAACAGATGCCTTCTACTTCGGCTGCTCCGAGGACCACCCCACAGAATTCCTCTGCCAACGCCACATAATCCACCATGCCTTCACTTTCTAGCAGGCCTCGTATCCTTATATTTGAACGTCTGGATCTGTTCTCCAGGTCCTCAACTTTCTGCCACAGGTACTCTTGGGCTTCGCTGAGGGCTTCTATTCGCTGCTCATAGGGACTCCATCTCTCTTCCTGCTCCTCCATTTTATTCTCCACCTCCTCCATCCTGGCCCCCAGGGACACCATTTCCCCCTTCATCTCTTGCATCCAGCCCTGCACCCTCATTCTTCATGGCTCCCAGCTCTTGCCTCAGGGAGTCCAGCCATTCTTTTAGATCAGATCTCAGAGCTTGTATTTCACTTGGTGGGCCTCCCATTGTACCCCGCTCTGCCTGATCCTTTTGCTCTCCACTGGACGCCGCCAGTTTTGCCACGGGGCCTTTAGTATTCCCAGGGCTCTTAAACGAATATGCCTTCAGGTCCACGGCCGATTTCCATGCCGCCATCTGCCACCACTCACTCTCCGGGAGCAGGCTTGGGTCCCAACACTGGGAGGGGAGAGAGGGGGGCTTCTCAACAGTCTTTATGCCTCGCAATGAATCAGCTCCTTCACTGCATACAATAGCACCCACCTCTGCCTCACCCCCTTCCCACTCTTTAGGGGGTCGTTGATGGCTGCAACTCCGTTCCCCCAGCCGAGATAGCTCCGTGCCTCTGCTCTTTCACGAGCCCGGAGTGCTAGGCCTCCCTCCTCCTGATCACCACATGCGTGGCGTGTTGCTCCTGGCCCCGGCCTCTTTCTTTTCCTCTCAGCCCCGGTGTCTCACTCTGCTTACCGCCTCTGCCGGCTGTCCGTTCTCCCGCTCTACTCAACTCCTGCGGACGCTCTGCCACGCTTTTGCTTCCGCTCTAGTTTTTGTCTCTCCACACCGGGCCTCACTCTCCGCACTGGCCTTCTTGCTGGCTCGCACCTCCCTGCTCTCTCTGGCTCCGTAACTCCTTGCGGCTCCTCAGATTTCTTCTCCCGTCGTGTTGGGGGGGGGGACAGACTCCTAAATTCTCATGCACCCCCACTGTGCTAATTAGCAACTCCGGGGGGGGCACCGTTTCGCCGCAGGGAGGGTGGTCGCAGCGGAGCACGATCAGAACGCTGCCATTGCTTCGGCCAGCACCACCGGAAGTCCTCAAATACTTTGAATTTAATCAAGTTATATATTACTTAGGCTATCCTTACTTACTTTTACCTGTTTGCCAGAAACAATGAACCTCGAGACGTTATTTAGATCACATCTGGTTTTGTAATGGCGGACATGGGTCCTACTAAAATTAAATTTTCTATGTAATATTATATAACACCAGCGACTCCATTGAAAATGAATGACAGAGAGAAGAATACCAAGAAAAGAAAATATTGTGATGGTATGGTTTCACCTCCATATTTTCAACAGGGATTGAGAAACCACAATGCGTTATTTGTAACGAAGTTCTATCAGCGGGATCCATGAAGCCAAACAAATTGAAACGGCATTTTGACAGTAAGCATCCCACCTATGTAGGCAAGGATATTTGGTATTTTAAGAACAAAGCTGATGGAATCAAGAAAAGCAGACTTGATATTGGTGGAAAGTTCCACCAGCAAAACATAGCCGCTGTTGAAGCTTCATATATTGTGGCTTTCAGAATCGCTAAAGCCAAGAAAGCTCACACGATTGCCCTTTGTCAGTCTTTTTGAATAAAGCACACTAAAACTGTTGACTACAAAATCATAATAATTTTGAAATCAAATATTGTTACTTGATATTGTGATTAATTATTGTGGTTTAAATAAGTACATTTTATAAATAAAAACATATTGCAAAGGCCTATACTATATTAATAATTCAACAAATGATTACAGCGACAATGCGTTAACGGTAAAGGAAGAGAGACGTATTTGATTTTATCATTGGGGGTCGTCACAAGTTGACCAATGGTAAAAGGGGTCGCAGTACAAAAAAGGTTGAGAGACGCTGTTTTAAAGGAAAGGAGATGCAATATTCACTCTCAGGTGCAGCTGTTTATTCTCATCAGCATACATTAAAGGACCTAAGATTAATTTAAACTTCAGGTGAACAAAGTACATTAAACGTATTAGGTATAGTTTTATTAGTATAAGTATCCTTAGCAACCCTTAGTAAGTAAAGAACTTAAATAGCTAAACACAACCTTAAAGCAAAGATGCAGACAGCAGTCCAACAGCGAGATGGGGGCTTTGCAGTCTTTTGCACTGAGTGTCACATGTATGATTTTCTCCCAGTTGGTGAGGGGTCTTACATGTGCACAAGGTGCAAGGAGCTCTTTGCTCACAGGGAACGAGTCCAAACTCTGGAGGCAAGAGTAGCAGACTTGGAAGACATAAGGAAGACAGAGAGGTACATAGATGAGACCTACAGGGATATAGTCCTGAAGTCCCACCTCCAGTCTGGCAGCATCCCTGTTGCCATGAAGGAGAGAGGTCACGTGACAGGAGAGCATCACCCTGGTGTGGCAGGAAGTGATCCTGTAGCTAGGACCTGCCCTCAAGGTGATGTAAAACCCTCTCGCACAGAGGAAGTTTCTCCAGGGCCATGTGCCCATGAGGGAAGGGTTAGGATAGCCATTATAGTTGGTGATTCAATCATTAGGCATGTAGATACTGGGTGACTGGTGGACGTGAGGATCGCCTGGTAACATGCCTGCCTGGTGCGAAGGTAGCAGACCTCATGCACCACCTAGACAAGGTCAGATAGTGCTGGGGAGGAGTCTGCTGTCTTGGTACATGTCAGTACCAATGACATAGGAAAATGTGGTAGGGAGGTTCTGGAGGCTAAATTTAGGCTTTTAGGTAGGAATGTTGAAATCCAGAACTTCCAGGGTAGCATTCTCCGAAATGCTTCCCGTTCCACGCGCAGGAACCAAAAGGCAGGCAGAGTGCCGGAGTCTCAATGCATGAATGAGACAATAATGCAAAGATGAGGGTTTTGGATTTGTTAGGAACTGGGGAATATTCTGGGGAAAGGAGGGGCTCTTCTAAAGGGATGGGTAGACTGTCCTGCACCCATAAAAGCACAGCGCCTGCGGCGCTTGTCGCCGCGGCGCGCGACTTGGGCGCGCACCGAATGAGCGCACCTAAGGAGCACATCGTGTTCCTTAGGGGCGCTCCTTGGGGCCACTCCAGCTGCGGAGATTATCCCGCTGCAGCTGTGATGCAGGCATTACTTGTTTTACTCTTCTGCCCCCTCACGCTTTCCAGCTCGGCCAGCTCCTCTCAAAATCTTTGGTCCTGCCTGGCAGACACGTCCTTCCCTCCTCAGGCAAGCACCTGTAGCTGTACTGCTTCTCTGTTCTTTCCTTCCCAGCCGGTTAGTATGGCCACTATCCCAGTGGTATGGGGTAGACGCCCGCACAGACCACTCTGTACCCGTTCTCGCTGTCTGTCCAACCTGCAACCTTGCTTGGCCTCCCCCCCTACTCTTCCTTTGCCTTCTGAAACTTCCTCTTCTGCTCCTAGCCCTCTCCACCTTGGTCTTGTGAACTGTCGATCCCTGCGAAACAAAACCCTGTTAATTCAGGATCTCATCCAACAATCCTCTTTCAGCCTCACCCTCCTCACTGAAACATGGCTCAGAGAGGGGGAGGAGGCTCTACTAGCACGCTGTCTCCCTCCCGGCTTCTCCGCCATCTCTGCTCCCCGCCTTGGCCGCTCAGGTGGTGGTGTGGCTGCTATAATCTCTCCCTCCCTCGCGTATACCCAGCTGTTTTCTTCCTCTCTGCACTATCCTGAATCCTTGCTGCTCCTCCTCCACACTTCTCCTCCTACACATATCCTTATCTACTCACCACCTGCTCTTCGTTCTGATCTCTGGGATGCGCTTCTTCGGACTATCACCGATCTTTCTCTAGCTTTCCCCCATCTCCTTATTGCAGGTGACTTTAACCTCCATATGGACCTTCCTGTCTCTTCTAGAGAACTATCCTTTACATCCCTCCTTCAAGATCTATCCTTGCTGCAACACATTACCCTTCCCACCCATCAGGCTGGCCATACTCTTGATCTCCTCATGACTCCCTCCTCCTCCTCACTTTCACTCCAAGACCTCCGCACCACATACTTACCTTGGACTGACCATGCCTGCATTTCTATCCTGTGTTCACACTCTGGACCCCTTCATTCTTCTCTCCCCTCCCCCTCCTCACCCCCTCCTGTACGACTTTCCCGCTCTATAACCTCCCTCACACTTCAACGCTTCCCCCCAGCATCTGAGGTTCTCCCTCTTGATTTCTCCTCTCTCTCACCAACTTCCCAGGCCTCTCTGTGGTCATCCTCCCTCTCCACTGCACTAGATCAAGTTGCCCCTCTTCTTCCCCGACCCCCACCACGTAAACCTTCCCATCCATGGTACCGCAAGGGCCTTCAACTGCTGCGCTCTCACCTCCGCAGGGCTGAGAGGCTATGGCGAAAGGACCCCTCGCCTGCCAAACTCGCTTTTTTCAAATCAACTCATTCTCACTACCGTTCTCAAGTTCACTCAGCTAAATGCTCCTACTTTTCCAATGCCATTTCTAATGCACCCAACCAAACCCGACATCTTTACTCGACTCTTCGGACTCTCACCTCTCTTCATTCTTCTCCCTCTGCTCCCCCTGTCCTTCCCTCCCCTGCTCCTCCTCTGCTTGCATCCTTCTTCAGTAATAAGATTGCTTCCCTACGAGCCTCCTTACCCTCCTGTCCTGCACCCATTCACTCCCCTCCCCCCATTGCATCTCCCCCCCCAGTCTCTAAACACTCTCATACTTGGGCTTCTTTCTCCCCAATCACCGCCCCTGAGCTTCTTCAGCTTATTTCTTCTTCCAAGAAAACCTCCTGCGCCCTGGATCCCATTCCTTCCTCTTGGTTACTTACCCCTCATCTGGCATTCCTACCCCCAATCCTCTCTATGTTCAACTCCAGCCTCTCTTCCGGTACCTTTCCTCGCCCTTGGAAACACGCACTGATTCGTCCTATCCTCAAAAACCCCACGCTCGACTCTCTGTCTCCCGCTCACTATCGCCCAGTTTCCAATCTCCCCTTTCTCTCAAAACTTCTGGAGAAAATAGTCTTTGCTCAGCTCTCACACCACCTCGACTCTACTAACTACCTTCACCCACGTCAGTCCGGATTTCGTCAGGGCCATAGTGTGGAGACAGTTCTACTCGCTTTCACTAACGCACTGCACGTTGCACGTGATCGGGGTGACATCTCGGTGGCGGTTGCACTTGACCTTTCGGCAGCATTCGACCTGGTAGATCACTCTTCTCCTCCACCGTCTACGGGATGCAGGGCTTTGTAGTGTTGTCCACCGCTGGTTCCATTCCTTTCTTTCTTCCCGCTCCTGTACAGTTCTTTCCTCCTGTCCAGCTGTCCCTCCCTCAGACCCATTTCCTCTTCCCTGTGGGGTCCCTCAAGGTTTGGTGTTGGCCCCTCTCCTCTTTAATCTTTTCCTGGCCCCCCTTGCCCTCTTAATCCAGCAATCCGGCATTTCTGCATTTAACTATGCAGACGATATTGTCCTCCTGCACCATACCTCATCTTCCTGTCCTGACCTTTCCGTACTAAACTCTTGCCTATCTTCCGTGGCCAACTGGCTAACCCATAACTGTCTTCACCTCAATCTCACTAAGACTGTTGCAATCTGGTTTTCTCACGGTGCTCCCCTTCCCTCACTCGCCCCTTCTTTCTCCGGTGCCTCCGTTCCCTTAGTCACCTCTTTCCGTTATCTTGGGGTTCACTTCGATCCTGAACTCTCGTTTCAGGATCACATCTCACATATCTCCAAATCATCCTTTTTCTTTCTTCGGCAAATCCGGGCCATCCGCCCTTTCCTTACCTCTGCAGCTCTCACCACTCTATCTCTGTCCTTAGTCATGTCACGCGTCGACTTCTCAAACTCTGTCCTCCTCGGTCTCCCTAAAACCCAAACATCACGACTTCAAAGAATCCAAAACACTGCCGCCCGTCTCATCACACACGCTACCCTCCGCAACCATGTCACTCCATTACTCTTTCGTCTTCACTGGTTACCTATTTCTGTCCGCTCCCAATACAAACTGCTTTTCCTGGTTCATAAAGTTCTCTACACCAGCACCCCCCAGTACTTAGCAGACCACATCCACTTGCACTCTCCCAGATACACCCCACGTTCCTTCCACCTCAACCGCCTCACCCTTCCCTCCCCTTCATCTGCTCACCTGCAAGCCACCCGCTCCTCTGCCTTTTTCTATGCCTGCCCTGCTTTTTGGAATGCTCTCCCCTCCTCCCTGCGTCTAGAAACTAACCACACCACTTTCAAACAAAACCTGAAGACACACCTGTTTTCCCTGGCATTTGACCTTCCCTCCCCCTTCGTCTGATCTCTCTCGTCCCTCCCATTGTCTCTACCCGGAATGCATGTACTACTGTCTCGTCTTATCTCTCCTTTTTTTTTCTTTCTCTCCTGTCAAAGATTTGTAACTTCTTTTCCTATTTCTCTTGGCCTTGGCCTTGATTTTCCTTCATTTTTTTTGAAAATTGTACACCGCCTTGATTTCAGTAGAAAGGCAGTTTTATCAAATTCAATAAACATAAACATAAACATAAACATGGGCTTCACCTTAACCAGGATGGAACCAGGCTACTGGCATTAACCTTTAAAAAGGAGACAGCAGCTTTTAAACTAGATAATAGGGGAAAGCCGACAGTCACCCAAGAGCGCATGGTTTGGAACAATGTATTCCTGAAGGATACTACCAAAAAAATGAAGTTAGGGCACATCAGCAGAGAGGTTCCAATAAAGAGAAAGGTAGCCCAAATGTCCTTAAGTACAGGGCAGACAGAGCTTAAAGATTCCAAATTGCCCCTGCCTACCGATAACCAGATTAATAAGAATAAAATACAGTCTCTAAAATGCTTGTATGCAAATGCTAGAAGTCTAAAAAATAAGATGGAAGAATTAGAATATATAGCACTTAATGAGAAGTTAGATATGATTAGTATCTCAGAGACATGGTGGAAAGAGGACAAACAGTGGGTACAAAATATATATCATAATGATAGAGCTGATCAAATTGGTGGAGGGGCTGCGCTCTATGTTAGAGAGGGCATTGAGTCACAAAGGATTAAAGTTTTGCAGGAAACAAAATACTCTATAGAATCTCTATGGATTGAAATTTATTTATTTATTTATTTTACATTTCTTTTATACCGTGCTATTCAACATCAATGCGGTTTACATGGAACACAAAACATACACGTTGCATTTACGGAACTGTGTTTACAATGAACAGGTACGAAAACTTGGATAACTTGGGAAACTATTTACATCTAATCTTCATGGAAGTCATATTTCGCTAGTCATATTCATTGGTGTCTTGTAGGGTCGGATTCGATTGTGTGGCCTAGTCTAGTCTGTGGATGGGGCTATTGTATCGCCGTGCCGTCTACCTAGTAGTACATGCAGAATAGGTAGTGATTTACCGCCTTCCTAAACTGGGCCAGGTCAGGGATTGAGCGTATGTTGGGTGGTAGAGTGTTCCAGCCTCTAGGTGCGCCAAATTTGAAAGCTTTGTTTGCTGTTGCCTGGGTGCATTGGGTTATTTCTTTCGGGACAATTAGTGTGTTGATAGCTACTGATCTTCTGGACCTGTTGGGGGGAGTGGTTTGGATAAGATCTGCTAGTGATGCAGAGGCGAGCCCATTGATAACTTTGAAGGTAAGCAGTAGGATTTTGAAAGTGAGTCTGGCCTGTATAGGAAGCCAGTGGAGATGTTTCATGATGGGCATGATGTGATCTTTCTTGGAAGCTCCAAGTAGTAGTCTCGCTGCAGCATTCATCGCGAGCTGTAGAGGGTTCAAAGTAGATTGAGGAAGACCATGCAGAATTGAATTGGCATAGTCAAACTGTGGTATGATTAGCGCTTGATAAATTGTCCGGAAGTCATCCGGTTCTAGCAGGAAACGGAGGTGCCTGAGGGTACGGATCTTGTGGTATACCACTCTAACTACGTTGCTTATGTGCACCTTCATGTCTAGGCGCTGGTCCAAGGTGACTCCAAGGTACCGGATCGTGGGTTTGGTCTGTAGTTCAGCTTCCTTGACCTTTAGGTGAGTCGGTGTGGAGAAGTTTGGATTCCTCGTGATGAACAGGACCTCTGTTTTCTTGTGCTGAATTCTGAGGTTCTGAGATTGCAGCCAATTGGATACTGCATTGAAGCAGTCTGTCAGAGGGGAGAGGTCTGGGTTCTCTGTCGAGAAGGGCATGTAAAGTAGTACATCGTCTGCATATATCAAGCAGTTAACACTGTAAGACCGGATGAGGTTACAGATGGGCTGCATGTATATGTTGAACATCAGGGCGGATAGGGAGGATCCTTGTGGGACGCCTTGCTTCTGGTGGAATGGTTCAGATGTTGAGGTCCCTGATCGCACGTGCTGCCATCTGTCCGAGAGGTATGACTAGCACCAGTCTATTGCTGTTTCACAGATACCCTTCTCCTTGAGGCACTCTAGGAGAAGCTCGTGGCTTACTGAATCGAAAGCAGCTGCTATGTCCAAGAAAATGAGGACAAACCCCTGACGGATGCTATCGATTCCAGCAGTTATGTTATTAAGGAGGGTGGTGAGGAGCGTTTCAACGCCGTGATATTCTCTAAAACCATGTTGGCAAGGGTCCAGCGGCAAAACAGTGTCGATGTGTTCTTGAATTTGTCTTTGGACTTTTTTTCCATTATTTTGGCTAGAAGTGGTATGCTCGATATCGGTCTATATGAGTCAACCTTCTGGGTGTTGAGCTTGCTATTTTTTAGCAGAGGTCTAATGGATGTGTGTTTGAGAGATTGGGGGAACGTACCTGTTGTGAAGGATCGGTCCATGAGCTTGGCTATAAAAGGGCTAAGGTCGGACCGTAGCTCCTTTATCCAGAAGGCAGGGCAAGGGTCAGTCTGAGCAGTGGTGGTGTTGATCGTCGCAATAGTGTTTTCAATGTGTTTCTTGGATGGCGTGATGAAAGTGGTCAAGGGTGTTATATTGGTTGGAACAAGGGCCACGGTGGTAACTGGAGATTTGTTGGTTTGGCATAGCTTTGATTGCAGGTAATCCTCAAAGTCTTGAGGGTGGATCTCATTTGTTTGTTCGGGGGCAGGTTCCTTAGTTAGAATTTTAACAAGGCTGAACAGATCGTGTGGTTTGTTCAGTGATGGTTTTAGAGTGTCAGTGTGGAATTGCCTTAAATTCTCAGTTACTACTTCACGGTGCCGTGCGAGAAGAGAGTTATATGCCCTTTGGTCTTCTGGGGAGTGTGATCGACGCCAGCGTCTTTCCAACTTCCTTAGGAGGGTGAGTGAGGAACGTAGCTCTGAGGTGTACCAGGCTGCAGGGGGTCGTTTACTTGGAGGCTTATTGGACGGTAGACGTAGTGCAAGAGTACTGAAGCTATTGTTCCATTCAGAAATCAAAACATCAGGATTGAGTGTTGTCGAGGCGAGGAGTGGGCGAGTTTTACTCAGGATCCAGTCCCTATCGAAGGCTTGAAACCTTCCTGGTGGTGTCTTGGCAGTGTTGCTCGGCCTTCTGGCTTTGTTCTGAGTGTAAAAAGGGGAAGGCGATGGCAGTGGGGTTGTACTATCGACCACCTGGCCGGAATGAACAAATGGATGATGAAATGCTCAAAGAAATGAGGGAAGCTAACAAAAGCTACAGAACGGTAATAATAATTGCTGATTTCAATTACCCTGGGATTGACTGGGTCAGTGTCACGGCAGGACATGCTAAGGAGATAAAGTTTCTAGATGAAATAAATAACTGCTTCTTAGAGCAGCTGGTTCATGAACCGACCAGAGGGGAAGCCATTTTGAACTTAGTCCTTAGTGGAACACCAGCTCTGGTGCAAGAGATAAGGGTGTTGGGGCCACTTGGCAATAGTGTACATAGCATGATCGCGTTTGATTTAATTAAGAACATAAGATATGCCATACTGGGTCAGACCAAGGTCCATCAAGCCCAGTATTCTGTTTCCAACAGTGGCCAATCTAGGTCATATGTACCTAGCAGTTAATAGAGGAGGGATGGTAAGGAAATCCACGGTACTAACTTTTAACTTTAAAAAGGAAGACTATGATAAAATGAGGAAAATAGTTGAGAAAAAAATAAAAGGAGCAGTTGCAAAGGTCAAAGACTTACATCAAGCTTGGGTGTTTAAAAATACTATTTTGGAAGCCCAGACCAGCTGTATTCCACATGTTAAGAAAAGTGGAAGGAAGTCCAAAAAACTGCCAGCATGGTTTAAAGGTGAGGTCAGAGAGGCTGCTGTTGCCAAAAAAGCATCCTTCAAGAAATGGAAAAAGAGCCAAATGATGAAAACTGGAAACAGCACAAGCACTGGCAAGTTAAATGCAAGGCATTGATAAGGCAGGCAAAGAGAGAATTTGAGAAAAAAACTTGCTGTGGAAGAAAAGACACATAATGAAGACTTTTTCAAGTACATTCATAGCAAAAATCCTGTGAGAGAGTCAGTTGGACCATTAGATGATAAAGGGGTTACAGGAGCAGTAAGAGGGGACAAGGCTATAGTGGAGAGACTGAATGAATTCTTTGCTTCAGTCTTTACTGAGGAAGATGTAGGGATGTCACCCATGACTGAAGTGGTATTTAAAAGAACTGAAAGAAATATCGATACACCGGGAAGATGTAGTACAGCTATTTGATAAACTGAAAAGTAGCAAATCACCTAGACCGGATGGTATACATCCAAAGGTGCTGAAAGAACTGAAATATGAGATTGCAGACCTGCTATTAGTAATCTGTGAACTATCATTAAAATCATCTGTAATACCTGAAGATTGGAGGATCGCCAATGTAACGCCAATTTTTAAAAAGGGTTCCAGGGGTGATCCGGGAAACTACAGACTGGTGAGCCTGACATCAGTACCGGGAAAAATGGTAGAAACCATTATAAAGAACAAAATTACTGAACATGTAGATAGTCATGGCTTAATGGGAGACAGCCAACATGGCTTTAGGCAAGGAAGATCTTGTCTTACTAATCTGTTATGTTTTTTGAAGGTGTATATAAACAGGTAGACAAAGGTGATTCGGTTGATATAGTGTATCTGGACTTTCAGAAAGCCTTTGACAAGGTCCCTCAGAGATTTTTGGTGAAACTAAAAAGTCATGAGATAGGAAGCAGTGTACTATTATGGATCAGGAACTGGTTAAAAGATAGAAAGCAGAGGGTAGGACTAAATGGCCAATTTTCCCAATGGAAAAAGGTGAATAGTGGAGTACCCCAGGGATCTGTGCTGGGTCCGCTGCTTTTTGACATATTCATAAATGACCTGGAAAAGGGAATAACGAGTGAGGTTATCAAATTTGCAGATGACACAAACTATTTAAAGTTGTTAAAACCCAAGAGGATTGTGGAAAATTGCAAGAGGATCTTGATAAATTGGAAGACTGGGCATCAAAATGGCAGATGAAATTTAATGTGGACAAGTGCAAAGTTATGCACCTATGGTTACACGATGCAAGGTTCCACACTGAGAACCACTACCCAGGAAAAAGATTTAGGCATCATAGTGGATAACACGTTGAAACCCTCCACCCAGTGTGCAGTGGCGGCAAAGAGAGCAAATAGCATGCTAGGTATCATAAGGAAAAGAACGGAAAATAAAACAAAGGATATTAAAATGCCTCTGTATCGTTCCATGGTACGACCAGACCTTGAATATTGTGTGCAATTCTGGTCGCCGTATCTTAAAATGGATAGAGCGTTATTAGAAAAGGTGCAGAGAAGAGACACCAAACAGGTAAAGGGGATGGAAGGATACTCCTATGAAGAGAGGCTAAGAAGGTTGGGGCTCTTCAACCTGAAAATGAGATGACTGAGGGGAGATATGATAGAGGTCTATAAATTAATGAATGAAGTGGAACAGGTAAACGTAGATCGATTGTTTACATCTTCAGAATATAAAAAGACTAGGGGACATGCAATGAAGCTACAGGGTAACCTATTTAAGACTAATAAAAGAAAATATTTTTTCATTCAACGCGTAATCAAACTCTGGAATTTCTTACCGGAGGATATAGTAAAAGCTGGTAATGTAGCTGTGTTTAAAAAAGGTTTGGTCAAGTTCCTGGAGGAAAGGTCCATAAACCATTATTAAAAGGGGCCCAGGATATCACTGCTTGACCCAATACAAGCACTGTGGAACCTGTGTCTTTTGGGGAGACTGCTAAGTACGTATGACCTAGATTGGCCACTGTTGGAAACGGGATACTGGGCTTGATGGATCTTGGTCTGACCCAGTATGGCATATCTTATGTTCTTATGTTGATATTGTGTAGCTTGGCTATGTATAATGGAATTATTGTGAAAGATGGATGCTAGAGTTGTGAAAGATAGATGCATCTCTAAATTGGTTTCCTGTATATTTATATTTGTGAGTGACTCATTGGTTGCCTGTACTACACCTACTCCTGAGCTCTCTTTCTCCCTTACCTAATTTCCTGAGAGTTCTTTGTTCCTTACCTTGGAGCATGTTTACTAAAGATTAATGTGTGTTAAGTGTTGCCACTGCTCATTCATTTCTATGGGCCATTGCAGCACAACGCATGTTTACTAAAGATTAATGCATGTTAAGTTAACATGACCTCATGCTCTCTCTCTACCATATCCCTCTCTCTGCTCCCAAACGTTTCCCCTGTATTGTCTCAATTCTCTGTATCTCTCTGTGGGTTAAGTCTCCAAATGGATTATTTTTGCACATACCATGAAGTACTACTACTACTGATCATGTATATAGCGCTACAAGGCATACACACTACTGTACAGATACATGTAAAGACGGTCCCTGTCAAGGGTATGTTGAGTATTATCTAAAACTCTCAAATTTAGTAATGCTTGCCTAATCCTTAGATCATGTCAAAGAGAGTTTCCTTCTGGATTCGTAAGATGCAAGCTACTCTTTACTATGTAAAAATCTCATGTATATAGTTACCCCTGTTATCCAAGTTTGGACCCCTGTTCGATGTAAAACCAAACAGCATGTTGTTATGGTTGTTGTGTTATAATGTAAACCGCGCTGATGCCAAATAGCGCGGTATATAAGAATTTGTAATAAATAATAAATAAATAATAAATAAATAAATACTTACTTACATATTTATTTATTTATTTTAGTGCCATCAATTCAGTGTTGACTCATAGCGACCCAGCTACCTCTGGGTTTTCTTGGCAATGTATCACTGGAAGTAGATTGCCAGCCTTTTCTTCTGAGGCAATGGAGGGTAAAGTGACTTGCCCAAAGTCACAAGGAGTGCCAGTGGAAATAGTTTATTTATTTAAATGTTCTTCTATACCACCATATGCAAACATATGAAAGTCCACAACAATAAAGCCCTTACTCATATACCCAAACAACCATAACCGCAACACTATAGGGATTATTAAGGAAAAAAAACGTTTAGCAGCATCAGAAAGGAAGCTAAATACGTTGTTTTTATACACACACTCACCAGAAACCAAAACCCTACATACATATTAATGAAAAATGGGGAAACTGCTAGGTACATATGACCTAGATTGGCCACTGTTGGAAACAGAATACTGGGCTTGATGGACCTTGGTCTGACCCAGTATGGCATATCTTATGTTCTTATGACCATCAGAAAGGGAGCATATTATAAAAGCAGCTTTATTTGGCTCTGTTTAGTTTAGTTTATTTGCATTTGATATACCGCCCTTCAAGGCGGTTTACAATCAAAATAATAATCAAAAGTTGTGGCCAAAGGCCTGAGGAAAAGGAAAATAACTACAATTTATTTATTTATTTTATTTACATTTCTTATATACCGCACTATTTGCGATCAGCGCGGTTTACATAAAACAAAAGGTATCTGACAATGAACAAAAGTCAGGTCATTACATAGAACAGGAACAAGTAACTTGGAAAACAGGGTAAACTATATATATATATATACAATATAGACAGTAAAGAGAAAATAGCAAAGAGACAAAAAAAAACAAGACAGAGAGAGGAGGTTGTAGACAAACAGAAATAAACCAGGTCAATTTGGAGTTGCTGGGAGATTGTATGCTATGGTGAAGAGATGGTTTTTTAATTGGGATTTAAAGACAGAGTAAGTTGATTCTAATCTGAGTGATGATGGCAAAGAGTTCCATAGAGCAGGACCGTGAAAGAAAAAAGCTGAGTGACGGGTCGATTGAAGATGAGCAAGTGAGGGAGAGGGGAGGTGTAGATGATTAACATGTATAGAACAAAGGCTACATGTGGGAACATGAAACTGAAGAAGGTCAGTGAGGTATTGTGGTGTGCGGATGTAAATAGCTCAGTGAACCAGTGTAAGGATCTTGAAATGAACACAAGATTCAATAGGAAGCCAGTGCAAGTGAAACAATAGAGGTATTACATGCTCCGTGCGGGAAGAATGGGTGATGATTGAGGCAGCAGTATTTTGTAGTAGTTGAAGACGACGTAATTGAGTACGAGTAACACCTGTGAGGATAGAATTGCAGTAATCAAGTCTTGAGATAATTGTAGCTAGAGTAAGGGTGGTCAAAGCAGAGGGAGAGAGAAAAGGGCGGATAGACCGGATCTGATGCAGGAAAAAATAGGAAGTTTTGGTAAGGTGGGAGATATGATCTGAAAAAGTGAGATTAGAATCAAGTAGCACCCCAAGGTACAGAAATGTGCTGCACAATCAACAGGCACAATAGGCAGTCAGGGACACAGGACTGAAATTGAGAACAGTCTCTAAAAAAAATGGGAATGCCAGTTAACCCTACTATAATGAGCGCGAAAATGTCTAATTCAGATTTGATCTTGTTCCATCTTACTACACAGAAATATAAAATGCATTGGGCAGGATAAAATAGAAAAATTACAAAGAACAGTCAAACTGATTTTTATTCCTGACAAAGGTGTTTAGACTAATTACACAATTATGAATCTATGTAGTGGCTTTGAGGTGTACCCTAATGGCTAGAGCACTGGCTTGGGATCCAAGAGACCATGGTTCAATTCCCACTAATATTCCTTGTGGCCATGGGCAGGTCACTTAACTCTCCATTGTCGCAGAAAAATCCAAGTTACCAATGTCCCTGTTTAATGTACATTACCAAGTTTAAGTTACAATGTAAACTGCTTTGACTGAAATGATAAAGCAGCATAAAAAAAACTATTAGGCACTACTGTTCTGAATGACAGAGACCTCATATATAGGCAGAACATTCATATCTGCCCCCAAAAATAAATTAAGTGCAGTTGCATAATTTTATAAAAGGCCTTTGCTGCTTATAAAATAGGCGTTATAAATTGAAAAAGCTTTATAAAATCACCCTCCATCAAAGCAGGTTCTTTGTGCACTGGAACTGCTTCTGGAACCTTATTTTATTAAGGTGCATAGGCCTTTATGATGCCTTTATCAAATATGCTTAAAGACATCTTTGTGGATTTCTCTTATCAATAACCCGTCATAAAATCAAGTTCATAAAGCATGAATACAGCACAAACATCTAAATGGTAGATTCAGGGAAGATTTTTATAAATGAGATACAGCCATAATTCCAGTTGTTCCCTTCCTATAGCAGGTGCACCTACTCTTGTTGCCTTGCTGGACAGACTAGATGAGCTATACTGGTCTTTATCTGCCGTCATATACTATATTTAAAAAAAAAGAAAGAAAACATGTCATACATAAAAGAATGCAAACTAAAAACAAACAAGCAAATGTGATCTAAAAGTAGTATCATGCCTGTACTTTCAAAAGTTCATGCTTACAGAGGGAGATGCTTGGAGCCTGGACTTGTTTAGCAGAGGAAGTAGATAAGACAAGGCTAGGAGAAGTGGGTGGAAATAAATCCTGGCCCAGACACTTTAATGAAGCAGAAGAGAAGAACTAAAAATGGAGAAAGAGAACCTTGGTTGCAGGAATATAGTGACCCATGTAGTACCAAATCTCACTAAAATCAAAGCAATGTTTTTTTATTTACTAAATTTCTAAATTACTCAAATAAAACATGAGACTGGAAATTCAAAAATTAAAGCCACCCACCCTCATACCCAGGTAGCAGCAAGCATTCTCTCTGCCTGATGCTGGCTGGGGACAGGGAGCGGGCGCGAGACTCTCAAGTCTTCCCCATCAAGGATCACAACCAACAGTCACTCTCTCCCCCCAGCCTTTTTATCTATTTCCCAGCCTCCTCTCCCGCTCCCTTGTCTTTCCACAAATCCCCATGGGCCATTGAGAAATGAACAGCAGAATAAAGTATACTAAGGGGTAGGGTGGGAGCAAAAACAATTCTGCTTTTAATCCATTAGCAGTTCAAACACTCACTACTAACGACCCAGTTGCCACTCATTATCATCCCACTGATTCCTCAACCCAGTTGTCATCACTGCCCTCCAGCCCTGACTTGTTCAATCAAATCTCCTGATTCTTTCTTGTTCACTCACTCACCCAATACCCCTTGCCCCTGTGTAGTAGTCAGTGGCTTGTCCAATCAATGAGTGAATGTGATGGTGGTCTAGAATCTTGTCCAGTCTCTTGACTTGTATTCTGTATCCACTGCTAGCCTGGGCAAGTGGGCAGTGAGCTGCATTCCACTCACGAAGTGAGGGCAGGTGTAAAGGGAATCAAAGACTGGACTCCTGCTGTGTCCATGACAATTATACTACCTGCTTGTGGACCACAATAAACCTGTTCTGGGCAGGGGCCATAGCAGGTGTGGAATCTTGATTTATGCTGACTGTGCCTTGATTCCTGTCACACTCCAACATAGTGACTGACAGCAGATAAAGACCAGCATGGTCCATCCAGTCTGCCACCTCCTGATGCTGCTTTTAAGTTTACTTCCTAGGAGAAAAGCAAAAGAAACTCCACTCCACTCCTCAGATCTCCTAAGGCTCAGTCTGCACTGCTCTCTCTCTCTGCTCTGTATCATTGCCTACTTTATTCTGCAAAAAAATTAAAATTCTGCTACCTTTATTGTTGTTTTGCACAGAATTCCCCAATCATAAGGCTTTACACCTCCACTAGGCTTGAAATTCCCATTGCTTTTTCCCTCCTCAGCTCTCTTCCCAACCCCTAACCTTTCCCATCTCCTAGTTCTCTCTCCCTCTACTGTAACTTCCCTTACTGTAGTCCATCCCCAACATCTCTCCCCTTGCACACACTCCTATTTGTATTCCTTTCTTCCTTCCCAGTCACAATCTCCTCCACATCCTCCAAGTAAATACCCCACCTCGCCTTCTTTCTCTTCCCCAGATGCATACCCAAACCTCTCATTCTCTCCCCGCCCCATGCACACTCCTCTTCTCATTGTTTCTCCATGCCCCATGGCAGATCTCCCAAGCTTGCTCTATCTCTTTTTTTTTTTTTTTTTTTAGTGCCATCAAGTCAGTGTTGACCCATAGCGACCCAGCTACCTCTGGGTTTTCTTGGCAATGTATCACTGGAAGTAGATTGCCAGCCTTTTCTTCCGAGGCAATGGAGGGTAAAGTGACTTGCCCAAAGTCGCAAGGAGTGCCAGTGGGAATTCTGGGTACTAGGCAGTTGCTCTAAGCATTAGGCTACTCCTTTCTATCTCTACCCCTTATTATACCCTTCCCAGCTTTATCCAGAGACAATGACGCTCCTCAATACCAACCCCAGCTTGCTTTGTCTTCCTTCTCTTCTGCTGAGACTCAAGTGCTCATTTGAAACATGTGGGCCTCCATACAGCTGCATGGATCAAATAAATAGTGGGGCCCAGATGGCAGGAGGAGGGGAAATGGCCCAATGACCAACTGTTTGTTGTTTCCTCTTGCCAAATGGGATAGAGGAGAGGTATTGAGATTGAGGACAGTCACTGATGCCTATGCATAGGCAGAATTCTGCATTGCACAGAACTCCACCTTGAGTTGCCTCTCAGCTGCAATGGCAGCCTGCAAAGGTTGTAGTGGCTGCTGGTTGTGCTTCTGTTCCTATAATCCTGCTGCACATTCACATGGTGGATCCCAGAAGAGAACAGCATAGGACTGTGGTGGGGCCTACCATACATGTGTCTCTCTTCCGCTGCCGTGCAGATGTGCTGCACCTGCCTTAGATGGTTGTGTCATTAAGCTGGGAAGGGCACTGCTGCCTACAATATGTGCAAAACTAACACATTTGGAAAAATTGCCCTCATATATCATTGTGCAGGAAAGCACTGGCAACATACCTTGCAGGACTTACACAGACGCAGGCACAGAGAGTGACATCAGCACAGCCCAACCCCTACCAACAGCTAGCACGGATAATTGTCCCATCATCAGTCAAGTCATGCCCAAATGCCTGATAGGGCAATATGCCCCTGCCTTGGCTGGAATTTGTTAAAAAGATCATTCCTACCTGGAAGGGCTACAAGCAGCACAGCTGGAATAGAAATCTGTGAATCTCAGTCCTTTAGTTGCCAGTGTGTCCAGGTGAGGAGTAGTTGAGGTAGGGTGTCCATAGCATCCCAAATCACCATAACCTAAATCGTCCGCAAAGATCAGTAGGAAATTGGGAAGATCCTTGTACGCAGAAACCAAAAGTGAAATCCAGAGACACAAAAAGCAGGACAGGCATGGAAACATCTTTATCTTTATGTATTTCTTCTTAACTCTGTTGACTTAAAACATTCTCAGTCTGAATTTTCTTTTAGGAAGGAATCGTCCTCAAGTAGCTGGGCCTAGAATGCAAAATTCCTTTTAGAGCTATCTGTTTCTTATCAGGTTTAAAATGTCTTAGACAGTATCACTGTTAAAAGGCTAGACAATCTTTTACTCATCAGCAAAGACAGGAGTTGATTTACAAATTAATTCAATGTTCTATTTTTGGTTTCTCTTCCCAGTTGCACAAAATCTGTCTACCGCATTTGCCGTCTGCTTCAAGCTTGTAAGGAGCGGAGAGATGTTATGTTTCCCATTAATTGTGGAAACAGTGCACAGGGTAAAAGTCAAAGATCCTTCCAGCAGTTTGAGTGCACTGCTCAATAAGTATACAACTTCTTCCTTCCAGTCCTGATAAAGGAATTTGCAGAAGTAGGATTAAGAAAAAATCAGGTGATCATGTTTACACTTTGTGGTAAAAGAGAAACTTGTTTTACAAAAAAATCCTGGCCAACAGCAGGGTGTGACTAGAATACATATGCCAACACACACACATGACCATGACATTCCTAGCTGAAATCTGTACTTAGCCTTCCAGCTTGCATTAATGATGTGGCATAGTCTGAGAAAATGAATAACAGACTGGCACGAGAGGCTATGGAAACAGATGAAGGAACACACTGATATGTCAGTTGCACAGAGTCAGTAAACATGGCAAAAAGTTAGTAAGAGATGAATTATCAGTCAAACTTTGTTATGAAAACCCAGGGGCTAAGTTGCCAGGAATCAGCATTGACTTGACACACACTATAGCATAAATGCAGTCAGAAGCAAGATGAGGCATATACAGAGGTGCCACTGACAGATCGCTGCTCCTTTACTTAAAAGAACACCTCTTGGAAGTAGGTAGTGGGTACAAACTGGCTACAGTTTTATTAACAATACAAAAAAAGCTAACATGTCTTACAAAATCTAATATATGAATTGTGTCCAATGAATGCAAATACATAAATACATATTGCATTCATTGGACACATGAATGCATGGCTGCGTGGATGGTGTCATCGAGAGCGTTTTGGTTTCCTAGACCATGGGATGCTGTTCCAAGGGTTGCAGAGCAGAGATGGCATCCATCTGTCCAAGAAAGGTCAACGCGTCTTCGGTAGTAGACTGGCTAATCTACTGAAGAGGGCTTTAAACTAGATTTGTTGGGGATGGGTGAAGAAAGCACCCAGGTAAGTGAAAGCCCCCAGGTAAGTGATACATTAAATAACTTTATGGAAATGGGTAACAGGGGTATGTAGGGCTGGTACCCCTGCAATTCTACATGCAAATCTCCGGCCTGCTCAGCAACTCAGGCCTGAACCAAAATGAACCAAACTGCACAAAACAAGATGGATTCTTCACTTCACTTTTGCTGTGTTCAGCTACAAACCTGTCCTCCAAGCAACTGCTTGCACAGCGTTTCTAAGTGTGCATGCATACAGAGGCTATTGTCCGTGGCTGGCCTTGGACACTTGTACATGCCCAGAAGTTACATACTGTTGCTTCTGCCTGACTTTTTACCATGGCTCCTTTGTTTGCAAGAAGCTCACCATCATCTACCTCCTGATTCGCTGAGAAAACCTCAGACTGCCTGGTGCCCACCAATCATCGGACCTATGACGGAGGATTCTCACACAGAATTCTGCATTCTGCGCTGGAAACTTTAGTTAGTTAGTAGAGAGAGAGAGTTGGGGGCTTTTCCCCACCTGTACATACAGACTCCTGCACCGGTTCCTCTCTGCTGTGCACTACGTACCTGATTCCTGCGCCCTGAGCCTTCCGCCAGATGGCCCTACGTGTGGGCTAGGCCGTCCTCCACAGGTCTGAGATAAGACTTTCACAGATACCTCCGGTTCGGACTTACTGCGGCTCGCCTGACGAGGCTAGAGCCCGCACTAGCTAGAAGCTGCTTCTGAGTGCCGACGGAGCTAAGGTACTGGCTTATCGCTCCTCCTCCGGATTGGCAAAGGGGTTAGCAATATAAACAGAGAGTCTAACTTATTTTTGTGCTACTACTATACCCTACAGGTAACATATGGAAAGCAGTGTGTATAAATGCCCGTAGCATGGGAAATAAGATCCCTGATGTTGAAGCTTTGATGGGCGTGGCCGACTTGGATTTAGTGGCAGTTACAGAAACATGGTTCACAGAAAACCATGATTGTGATGTAACTATACCTGGCTATACTTTATTCAGAAAGGACAGGGTAAGAAGAAGGGGAGGAGGAGTGGCACCATATGCAAAAAATACTATTAAAGCTTTGGAATTACAGAGCTTAAAAGGGAGAGAGGAGGCATTGTGGGTTAAACTAGAAAGAGGGAAAGAGAAATCTATTTGCATTGGCGTGATATACAGACCTCCCTCCCGCTTTGGCCCGGTGAAAAGCGAGATATAAATACAGCTAAATAAAATAAATAAAAATGGAAGAGGCGGACAGAGAGTTAATTGAAGATATATGCAGCATTGCTAGGAAAGGGGAAGTGCTACTGATAGGGGATTTCAAAATCCCCTATGTTGATTGGCACATTCCTGCTGCAGTATCATCTAGAAGTAAAGAGAACAGGGAGAACTATTCAAGCAATTGGTAACAGACCCCACACGTGAAGGGGCCATACTAGACTTGGTGCTTACCAATGGTGAAAGTGTTTCTGATGTTATAGTGGGAGATCATTTTGCATCCAGTGATCACCAGATGGTGTGGTTCAGTATTAGGACTAGGGCTGTTAGAAGCCATTCAAAGGTGAGGGTCTTAGACTTTAGGAAGACTAACTTTGCCAGGATGGGCCGACACCTCAGGGAGTCGTTAGCGGGATGGGAACAGCTGAGGGATGTAGAAAAACAGTGGGCAAAACTGAAAGGGGATATTTTAAGGGCAACTAACCTTTTTGTTAAAATGGTAAATAAAGGTAAAAGGAAAGGGAGACCGCTATGGCTTTTGAAAGAAGTAGCTGAAAAATTGAAGAAAAAGAGGGAGGCCTTCATGAATATACGAAACCACAACTCACCTGGACCAGAGCCAGCCACCAATACCAAGAAAAAGCGAGTCCTTCTCAGCTAACTGTTGTCGTTTTTGAGAAAGCAGCCTTTGCCTTGATCATTAACCAACAATCACTTCGAGCTATTAGCGGTATCAGGTAGCTGTTTTGTTGTTTAAACTCTACTAGCAACAATACCCTTGTACCATTGTCTCTATTGATAACGTTTTTGCATATTCTGTACTGCTTTTCATGCAACTATCTTACTGTATACCAGCAATTAGAATCCTTATTGTACTATTACCACTATTGCTATTACCACCTTCATTTACAGTACTACTGCAAGTAATCTTTCCTGAATGCTAATACTGCATCACACTGCACTGTAGCCAACATCTCCACAATTATCCTTCTCATTACTAACAACCAAGAGAATGTACAAAACTCTGCTCTTATTCTTGACCCTCCTTACCCTTGGTCTCCCTCTCACCTCAAATGCATTCAACCATAATACATATCATATACCAATCCTACGCACATACGGAAGGAGATGGTCCGAATTCCCCCACCACACTATTGCAAAAAATAACTTTACATCCCACTCCCATCTACTCAACATTCCTCTCCAAACCATCAAAAGGATACAAGACGAGAAGCAACATCACCAACGCATACTAAAATGTGCACTGATAAATGCCAGATCAGTACGATCTAAATGGCCCGCAGCCATCGACCTGATACCCCAACATAATCTCGACATCTTGATGATCACGGAAACATGGCTATCTGACTGTGACAACGTATTACTGAATCAGATGCTGCCACCAGGATTTGTGATATACACATCCCACAGATCCAGTCAGAAAGGAGGAGGAACCCTCATCCTGGCCAAAGCTGATTTACACTTCAAGATGTGCAACTCCTCTAGCTCAACTCACCTTGACTCCCTCACTATAGCTAATGAGCTATGCACAATCAACCTTTTCTATCGGGCACCCTCCCCCTCACCAGATGATCTTCCAACTATAATTGAACAGGCATGTACCACTTCCACCTCACGCTCACCAAGTTGGCTAATCGGTGACTTCAATCTCCCATCTCTTCAAGACAGCCACTCGGCAGCATTCCTTGACGCCCTGGAGGACCTAGGTTACAAACAACTTGTTGATTCCCCCACCCACACTAAGGGTGGCAAACTAGACCTCATTTTCGCACCTCTCTCCAACGCTACAATACCCCTAACTCTTGCACTGTCTGTAACACCAGTACCCTGGTCGGACCACAGTCTCCTCAGTTTCAATATACCCATTAATACATCTTACAAAAGCCGAAAGTCTTCTAACACATCTGGAATCCACACAACCCGCTTTAGACCACTCAATCAGAGCGTAGTCCTAGAGAATCTCAGACCACTCATGGCCAACACAACCTTGGACTTAGATGATCTCATATCCAAATGGGATGAAAACCTGAGAGCTGCCTCCTGTCCTTCACTCACCGAAAAGAGAATTCGAAAACGTGAACATACTCCAGGGTTCTCCACAGACCTTCGTACATCTCTCCACCATCTACGCAAACTTGAGCGACAATGGCGACGAACTCACTCCCCTGAGGCGCTGGCTACATATAGCTCATACCTAACTACCCACCGAGCAAAGATAACACAGAGCAGGAAAACTTACCACACAGGCTTATTAAAATGCTCCATCAATAAACCACATGCATTGTTCAACATAGTAAAATCCATAACAGGAGAACCGGTATCAGCACAACCCCCTATGCCTCAGCCGCAGGACTACGCAAACTACCTGCAATCAAAGATGATTAAAACCAACACAGACATAAATGTCAATAACGCCTCCACTTCACCTAAGGCATTCCATGGAATGCCGCTACACAACTTCTCCACAGTATCAAATAGAGAGGTTGTGAACATTATTGCCTCAATTAATCCCAGCACAGCTCCCAATGACCCATGTCCAGCCAGCTGGATCAAGGACATGCGACATGACCTCAGTCAAATACTGAGCAAAATACTGAACCAGTCCTTTTCTACAGGTTCATTCCCGCAGAGTCTGAAACACACCTCCATCAAGCCCCTACTGAAGAATAATAGACTTGACCCATCCAAGGTTGAATCCTTCAGGCCTATCTCGAGCATCCCACAGCTTGCAAAGATCATTGAGAAGGCTGCCCAACAACAAATCCAACATCATATCGACACTGAAGCACCACTAGATCCATCTCAACATGGCTTCAGGGAAGCACATGGAGTCGACACAGTCCTTACAACCCTATTCAATGTTCTGGTAACAGGAATAAATAACATACAACAGGGATTCGTCCTCATCTTCCTGGACATCTCCGCCGCGTTCGACTCTGTGAATCATAACATACTCCTACAACGCTTGGAAGATAAGGGGATTCAAAGCACAGCACTCAAATGGTGTAAATCCTACCTATCTAACAGGTGGCAACAAGTAAAAACAGGCCACGCATCCTCAGAACCATTCATACAATCACAGGGAGTACCCCAAGGATCGTCCTTATCGGCACTAATGTTTAATATCTACATGCAGCCGATATGTGACTTGATCAGATCCTTTAATGTACAATGTCTTGCTTACGCAGATGACATCCTCCTTTATTTGCCGTTCTCAATTGAACATCCAGTATTCTCCCCAATAATCAACTGTTTTGAAGCTGTAGCCGAATGGTTGCTATCACAAAACCTTAGGATTAACCACAACAAAACTGACGTTCTTTTTGTCACAAGGAACCGTAAGTTCATACCTCCTCCATCACTACTCGTCAACAACGTGGAGTTGAAAGCAAAATCTACAATCCGTTACCTTGGCATCACATTGGATCAACACCTGGACATGACAACACATGTCAAGAACATCACAAAAACTATATATTATAAGATCAAATCGTTACGTCACCTCCGCCCCCTACTAGATCCTACAGACTTCCGAACAACCTTCCAGGCATTAGTCCTCCCACACCTGGATTTTGCCAACATCATCCTCCATGGCCTCCCTAAATCAACTTTAAATCCGCTCCGCCTAGCCATGAATACAGCCGCCAGAGTCCTCTCCGGCTCATCAAGATCTGAACATATAACACCCATCATGAAAGAACTGCACTGGTTACCATTACATGCCAGAATCCAGTATAAGTCTTTAGTTCTTACTTTCAAGGCCCTAAATAACTACCCCCCTACGCCAATCAGCAAACTTATCCATGGCACCCTGGAAAACAGAAAAAGGAGAACTACATCATTGAACACTTTAATAGTCCCAAAAATAATAACGAAGTGCACTAAGGCCACCTCCAACAGGGCTTTCTCCTTATTTGCACCTCTAAACTGGAATGCACTACCGCACGAAATCCGTGCTATCAAAAACCTAATCCTATTCAGAAAAGCATTGAAATACCACTTATTCACAAAATGCTACCCAGAAGTCAACCTAGCCATTAACAATACTAGCACCTCAATACAACCAGAAAAGGGCTAGTTGGTCAATCTTCTCTCTAGTCCTATTAGTCAACCACATTGCAACATCTAAATCATGTTTTATATCACTGTATATATTATTTAAGTCAATCTGTACATAGTTCCCCCGGTTGTCCTATGTTGAATCTTCCTGTTCAATGTAAAACTCAATGTTACTTGTATGCATTGTAGTATGTTCTTGTTTCAATGTACACCGCACTGATTGAAATAGCGCGGTATAGAAGAATTGTTAAATAAATAAAATAAATAAATAAATAAATGAAATACAAGAGATTACAGAGAGAGGAAGACAGGCATCTATATTTGGAAAAACGTAGAGAAGCTAGCAAAGTAGTCAGGAAAGCAAAGATTCAAAAAGAGGAGGAAATAGCCAATGCAATAAAATGGGGGGATAAGACATTTTTCAGATATGTTAGTGAGAAGAGGAAGGGCAAAAGTGGTATTGTCAGATTCGAGGGTGAAGGGGAGGAATGTGTAGAAGCTGATGAGGATAAAGTGGAATTGCTTAACAAATATTTCTGTTCTGTGTTCACAGATGAAGAACCAGGAGCAGGACCTCAGAAAACACCCACAAACAGGAACAGAAGCGAGGGACATCTTGAACAATTTTTAGAAGACTGTGTTCGTGAGAAACTAGCTCAACTTAAAGTAGACAAAGTGATGGGACCGGATGGGATACACCCTAGAATACTGAGGGAACTTGGGGACATTCTAGCAGCTCCACTGACTGACCTATTCAATGCCTTATTTATTTATTTATTTAACCGAATTTATATACAGTCTTTCTACAAATCAAGACGGTTTACATAGAATATTTAAGATAGAGTGTTTCCACTGTTTACATAGAACACATAACCAAGTAAAAAATGTATATAACATGTCTATAAATAATTAAGCATAAAGATAGAACTATTTACAAGGTAATTACCAAGGTATCAGAGGCCATTAAGTAGGTTTAGAGGTAGTAGTAGGGACAAGGGGAGGTAGGTAAGTGAGAGACTAAGGTGGAAGGGAAAAATGTTCCTGAAAAAGGAAGGTTTTTAAGTTCTTACGGAACTCAAGGTGAGTTCTAGAATTCCGCAGCTCATGAGGGAGGGAGTTCCATAGGGTAGGGGCGTAGAGGGAAAAGGTCCTGTTACAGGTAAGTTGTTTACTATGTCTTATGGTTGCTGGGATAGAGATGAGGTTTTTGGTGATAGTACGGCGGGTTCTAGCGCTAGAAGAGAGGGGAATGAGAGGGGAAAGGCATGGGGCAGATTCGTTGGAGATGATTTTGTGTATCAGAGTAAGCACTTTGAATTTGATCCTGCAGTAGATAGGGAGCCAGTGAAGGTCATATAGAACTGGTGTGATATGTGAACGCTTGGGAGTACTGGTTATGAGCCGTGCTATCGTGTTCTGGGCAAGTTGGAGTGGTTGTAAAGTATGCTTAGGAAGACCCTGATAGATCAGGTTGCAGTAATCAAGAGAGGGGGTTGTGAGGGCTTGACAGACGGATCGAAAGGAAGTGGGACCTAAGAGGGGCTTAAGATTCCGGAGGGTACGTAGCTTAGCATATATTGTATTAGTGGTTTTCTTTATTTGGTTAGTGAAGGAGAGGTTCTGATCGAGGTTGATGCCAAGATACGTCACCTGGTTTTTTATGGTAAGAGTGAAATCAGCAATAGTGATGGTTGGAGGAGGGTTGTAAGAGGTAGCGGAGAACACTTGAAGTACTTCGGTCTTAGTTTGATTAATTAGAAGGTTATGCTGGGATAGCCATGATTTCAGTGCCAATAAGCAAGCGTTTAATTTTGAGAAGTCAGGGTTAGAGAGATTAAATGGGGTGAAGCACATCATGTCATCCGCATATAGTTGGTACTGGATGCCAAAGCTCTGAAAGATGTTGCAAACAGGTTGAAGGAAAATATTGAAAAGTAGAGCAGAGAGGCTAGATCCTTGAGGGACACTTTGTTTTAGAGTAAATGGGAGAGAGGTATCATCGCCAATACGGACCTGTTGGGTTCTGTCATTTAAGTAAGATTGGAACCATTTTAGGGTTGTGCCTCTGAGCCCTATCTCATGGAGCCTGCATAAGAGTTGATGGTGAGGAAGGGAGTCAAAAGTGGTGCCAAAGGACCACTGGAGAGAGGCTCATGTGGTGCCTTTACACAAAAGCGGAAGTAAGGATGTGGTTGAAAACTACAGGCCAGTTAGTTTAACTTCGGTGGTGAGTAAATTATTGGAAACGCTTCTGAAAGAGAAAATAGTAAGCTTTCTGGAGTTCAGCGGATTACAGGATCCGAGGCAGCATGGATTCACCAGAGGCAGGTCTTGTCAGACAAATCTGATTGATTTCTTTGACTGGGTGACCAGGGAGTTGGACCGAGGGAGAGCCCTAGATGTGGTGTATTTAGATTTCAGTAAAGCCTTTGACACTGTTCCTCACAGGCGTCTTATAAACAAACTGAGCACCCTAGGGATGGACCCTAAAGTTACTGCTTGGGTTAGAAATTGGTTGGGTGGGAGGCGACAAAGTGTACAGGTAAATGGAGCTCATTCTGAGGAGAAGGATGTTACCAGTGGTGTGCCCCAGGGATCGGTCCTTGGTCCGATTTTTTTTAACATCTTTGTTAGTGATATAGCGGAAGGGCTGTCAGGTAAGGTTTGCCTCTTTGCCGATGATACCAAAATCTGCAATGAGTAGACACCCAGGAAGGTGTAGATAGCATGAGGAGGGATCTAGCTAAGCTTGAAGAATGGTCTAGAATTTGGCAGCTGGGATTTAATGTTAAAAAAATGTAAGGTCATGCATTTGGGCTGCAGCAATCCAAGGGAGCAATATAGTATTGGGGGTGAAATACTTTTGTCCACTAAAGAAGAGCGGGACCTAGGCGTGTTTGTGTCTGATGATCTTAAAGAAACTAAACAGGTAGAAAAGGCGATGGCAAATGCTAGAAGGATGCTTGGGTGCATACGGAGAGAAATGGCTAGCAGAAAAAAGGAGGTGATAGTGCCTCTGTATAAGTCTTTGGTGCGACCTCATTTGGTGTATAGTGTGCAATTCTGGAGACCGCACCTTCAAAAGGATGTGAACAGAATGGAGTCGGTGCAGAAGGTGGCTACTAAAATGGTTAGTGGTCTTCACTATAAAGCATATGAGGACAGACTTAAGTATCTTAATATGTACACCTTAGAGGAAAGGCGGGATAGAGGTGATATGATTGAGATGTTTAAATACCTCCGTGGCATAAATGTTCAGGGGGAGAGCCTCTTTCAATTGAAAGCAAGTTCTGCTACGAGGGGACATGGGATGAGGGTGATGGGGGATAGATTCAGGAGTGATATGCAGAAATATTTCTTTATGGAACGAGTGGTGGATCCGTGGATTAGTCTCCCAGAGAAGGTGGTAGAGATGAGGACAGTAACTGAATTCAAAAAAACATGGGACAAACACAGAGGATCTCTAAAGCAAAAAAGGGGACTGTTGTAGTTGTTGATATGGAAGGACAGAATAGATAGGCCATGTGGTCTTTTTCTGTCATCATATTTCTATGTTTCTATATTTAAATAACCATTAAATAAGAGTTTCCCAATTTTTTCCAACTTCCCTCAGGGGTAACTCGCAAAGTCCTTCCACAACAAATTCGTTGAGATTCTTTATCTTTAGAAGAGTATCTCCTTTGGCTCCTCAATTATACTCACTTTCCCTCCAAAAGGAAGATGATAACATCAGGAAACAAATATTGAAAAGAATGACTTAATATTAACAGTAAACCACAACAGAATTCTGAGGCAGTATTTCAATATGTTTTTACCGGGCTGGTGCAAGAGTATTAGCTGCTCTAGGTGAACCCTCCGTCTCGCATCATCTCCCCTTTCCCCACATATGTAAACTATCTTTCAAAAATTGATACCAAGCATTAGTATGATGCCAAGAATTGGGGGAGGAGTGGCCTAGTTGGGGCAAGATGCCTTAAATCGGAAGTTCAAATCCCACTGGAGGACAGCAACCTCAGGCCGGAGGGAGTGGGGTTTCTAGTCCCACAGATGCTCCTTTTGCCCTTGGGCAAGTCACTTAACCCTCTGTTGCCTTAGGTACAAAATGTAGATTGTGAGCCCTTCGGGGACAAGGGAAATATATACCATATCTGAATTGACACTGCTTTGACCCGGTGAAAAGCAGTATATAAGCATTGCTAAACAAATAAAATATTCTGTGAAGACAATATTCAGAAGAGGTACAGTGACACTATCCAGATATTGCCATTGAATATTATTTGGTTATGAATTTATTATTTGCATCCGCGCTATAGTCCAAGACACAGTATAATACAGTTCCAAATACAGAATCATTTTGCCAAAATTATACTTATATGTTACCCCCTGGCAGCTATCAGGAGTGGCCTAGTGGTTGGGGCAAGGTACTTCAGGCCGGAAGGTTGGGGGTTCAAATCCCACTAGAGGACAGCAACCTTGGGCCGGAGGGACTGGGGTTTCTAGTCCCACAGGTGCTCCTTGTGGTCTTGGGCAAGCCACTTAACCCTCCATAGCCCATGTTCCCTGTAAAATAGTTATCTCCAAGTTATAATGCCCTGTTCAATGTAATTTCAGTTTGTTCATTGTAAACCGCACTGATGCAGAATAGCGCAGTATATAAGAGAATGTAATAAATAATAAGTAATAAATAAATACTTAGGACTCACCATATTATGTATCATGAGCTATTCTAAACAAACGTGACTTAAGTTTCTTATGAAAGGCTCTCATACATCCAGTTCTATATGAAGTTCATATGATACGGCATTCCTAACAAGGGTCCATAAAGTGAAAATCCCTTGTCTGTGTGGCCTGACTTCTTTCTATTGCTAGTGGGTGAAGAACATAAGTGCATTGCATGCATGACCTAAGCGAGTGGTCAGATACATAGGTGAGCACCAAATTTATGTATTTATTTTAACAGTTTTTATATACCGCTTCTTAAGAAACAAAGCAGTTTACAGAGAACAAGGACTGGCTAGCTCAGTTGAGCTGGAGTCGTCCCATGCCCGAATGCCTAGACATTTAGGGGGTCATTCTGGATCAGGAATAGTGGGGTTGGAAGTCATGGCTGCAAAGTGAATCTAGGCCCAGTGCTCCCCGCCCGTACCAAGGGTTTGTGCGTGGAGTGCTGAATGGGGGTGGGAGGGAGACGGGTCGAGGCACCAGGATATACAGGGCCTATTCAAATCAGGGCCCTGTATGTCCACTGGCTGTCTGCTGGACACCTGGCTTATTGTACCACAAAGGTGCTGCTGGGCGGGGTTGCTTCTGCTTGTCTTCAGGGAGGCGCCCCCTTTTTTGTCTCACCTAATTCCTTTACCAACTTCTCCAACTCCTCTATGAACAGAAGCTCCCCCCCTGAATGGAAGGCTACTAACCCAGGACTTGGAGGAGGCATCCGCCACCCAATTCCACAACCAAAGATAGCGGCAGACCACTACCACTGAGGCCATCCCCTTAGAGAGACCTCTAATCAGATTGTAGAAGGTGTCTGCAAGGTAGGCAGCTCCCGATTCCAGCCTAGAGGCCACCTCTGTCGGATCCAGAGGCTCTTCCCTGGAATCCCACAATCCTTGTGCCCAGCATATGCAGGCTCGGGCCACTAAAGCCCCACAAACTGACGCCTGCAAGGACAGGGCATTGATATTGAATACCTGTTTCAACAAAGTGTCTAGCTTCCTATCCTGGGCATCCTTGAGTGCCATACTGCCCTCAATCGGGATCGTGGTCTTCGTAAAAAGCGATACGGTGGCATCGATCTTCAGGGAGTGGATCAACTCTCGCTCCTGCTCCGGCAGTGGGTAAAGATGTGTCATGGTCCGAACCCCCCTAAGACCAGCCTCTGGGGAGGTCCCACTCATCCTGGATCATCTGTTTCACCACTCTATGTAAAGGAAAAAACATTTGTGGCTTCCACACCGCCTGTAGAAGCAGATCCTCCAACGACTCTTCCTCTGGCAGCAGATCTGTAGGCATATTCAGTAACTTCAAGGTTTCCACAATGTTGTTGTTATTGTTAAGTGCCGTCGAGTCGGAGTCGACTCATGGCAACCCTCTGGATAGCTATCCTAAATTGTGTTCGGTCTTCAGTCAGGCGGCTCATTGTTGACAGACTGGTACCCGTAGTTGCTGTTATTGTATCGATCCATCTCATTGCTGGCCTTCCTCTTTTGCGTTGACCTTCTATCTTGCCAAGCATGATGTCTTTCTCTAGTGATCTCTCTCTTCGCATGATGTGTGCAAAGTATGAAAGTCGAAGCCTTGTCATCTGAGCTTCAAGTCTTGTCATCTGAGCTTTCCCGGCTTCCCTGCAGAAGACTCGTACTATCCGTGACCCTTCTTCTTGCGGGAGCTTCCCTTCCTCTAGCTCTTCTGCGGGTGCATCTAAGTTAGAGTCCATTTCCAACTCCTCTGGTCCTTCCATCTGAGGAGAGACCTCCTCCGAGCCCCCCTCTTGCCTGCGTCATCGCTTAGCTGTCTTTTCTCGTGCTTCCAGCTCCAGGATGGCTGCCGGCCTCTTTGTGGCTAGCTCCTACACCGACAGCTGATGGTCCGTTCCCTATGTAAGAGAAGAACGAATTCCAGAGAAACCCCCCCTGAGGCCCCAGTGCTGCCAAGCCCCTGGGATGCAGAAAGTCTGGGATCAACCTGCTCCCAGCTGTAGGGTTCTAACCAGGGAGGGAAGGCCCTAGACCCACCTAGTGACCAATCCCTGTCCTTCCTGGGCCTATGAGGTACTCCCTGCTGCCCCTGAGGAGCTCACTCATCCCAAATCCCCTGTGTCATCTTCCTGAAGCTCCTGCTCTCTCTCACAGCTGCGGCAGACCCCCTAATCAGACACCGAGCTCCGCCATGCTCCTCATGCAAGGCACTGCAGCCAGCCTGGCATTATCCTTAGACGGACTAACCCCCCGGCTATTCCCTCTGGTGCTACTGTCTACTGCGCCAGATCTTCATGCCATGAGAAGGCGGCAACAAAAAGGAACCCCCCCTTAAGCCTGCCTAATCCCAGCTCGTTAGTCTTTTAGTCTTCTTCTCTTCTCTTCTTTTTTTTTTTTTTTTTTTTACAGTTTCCCTGGTCCTCCAACTGTCCCTTAAATTGAAAAAAAATAACAAACCACGGGGTTACGGGCCAGCCAGGAAAGTTCTCCCCCCCCCCTATAATTATTTCCTCAGCTAAGTCGTGGCCTACCCAACACCTTCCCGCGCATCTGGAAGACAGGATCAAGCCACACGGTCTGAAAAGTGCGCGGTGTGCAGGAGAGAGGAAGGAAGGACTAAAGGGAGCTGCCCTCACTAACCGCACTGGTGGCTAGAAACTAGCAGGAGAAAAATGCTACCTCAGTGGCCGCTTTCCCACGGGAGCATCGTTGAAGTGCTGCCTGCGGCCTTGCCTATCACCCTGCAGCTCCTCACCTGATCACGGGTTCAGGAGCCGCTACTGCTTTAGTCCAAACACTGCCTGTAAGTTTCACAGCAATGGGAGGTCCCCCAGCAAAAACCCCTTTCCTTGTGTCCAGGAGGGGTAGAGCTCCTGCTGCCTTTTTTCTTTTTTCAGAAAAGAAACTTAAATCTCAGAGCAGCCAAGCAAATTACAGGCACCTCCAATTGCTAATGCCTAAATAATCTGCAGAGCAGCACAAGTCAAACTAACCCTAGACTAAGCACTAAACTCCTTAGTTGTCCCTTCAGTGAGTCCAGCCCTCTGGATCACCACCTCCAGCTGCTTGGAGACTGAGTTTACTGGGGCTGGAAGGCGGAACCGGCTGCCTAAGTATAGCGATGTCATCAAGAAAATGACATGCTCAGTTTCCAAGCTGCTGGTGGGGAGTGACTACCCAGAGGTACAGGACTGGACTGGAGGGATGATAAGGAATGCCTTTCGAAGACTGGGCCTATGATGCCTAGGAGTGTTCTGTTAGGTGATCATGATTACTGGAGTTTAATTATTAAAATCTTAAGGAAGGCAGCCTGTAGACTTGAAAGGTACACAAGACTGATGTGGATTGGATTACTCCTTCTGCACATCTGGAAAGAAGCAAAAAAATTGTGGATGCTCTCCAAGATGCATTATTTAGACAAATGGTGATGGAACCAACCAGTGAAAGATCAACGCTGGATGTAGTGCTCACCAACAGTGATAGTGTGTCGAATGTCTGCGTGAGTGCCCCTGTGAGCAACAGCAACCATCACACGGTGTGGTTTGAAATAAAAGCCATGGTACAGGCCAATCATAGCAAGCTCAGAGTCCTAAACTTCAAATACACTGACTTCAATAAAATGGCAGAGTACGTAAAGGAGGAGATGACAGGGTGGGAAGAGATAAAGGAAGTGGAATTGCAATGGGCTAAACTAAAGGAGGCAATAAAAGGAGCAACAGATAAATATGTAAGAAAAGTAAATAAAAGCAAGAGGAGAAGGAAACCTATTTGGTTTTCCAAAGAGGTGGCTGCTCATATAAAGGCAAAAAACACAACTTTTGCAAAATTCAAAAGCTTGCAGACAGAAGAACACAGAAATGAATACAGGATCCAACTCAAATAGTCTAAAAGAGTAATAAGGATAGCAAAATCAAAGGCAGAGGAAAAGATGGCTAAAGATGTTAAGGGTGGCAACAAAAATTTCTTCAGGTATATTCGGGAAAGGAAAAAGATCAGAGTTGGAATTGCAGGACTCAGAAGTGCTGGGGAAGGACTCGTGGAAAGTGACACTGGAAAAGCAAAATTGCTAAACAATTACTTCTGCTCTGTGTTTTCTAAAGAAGATCCTGGGGATGGACCAGCTGTGACTCCCAAATATAAAAATGGGAATGAAGTACCGTATTTTTCGGACCATAAGACGCACCCGACCATAAGACGCACCTGGTTTTTAGAGGAGAAAAATAGGAAAAAAATATTCTGAACCAAATAGGGACATAGCAAAAAGCACTACCCAATATATAAAAAATTCTTGCGAGAAAAAATATTTATGATAATAAATAAATAAATAATTAAAACTTACTACGAAGAAACATGAAACAGGGAGAGGAGATGAATCAGGGAAGACATATAAACTGATTCAAGGGGCCATCTAAAAATTAGACATTCAACATCTAAACTCTGATGAACTAAAAAACACAATAAATAAATTATAACAAAGAGCATCAATTAAAAGAAGAACAAATTGGGCAATAACATATAAAAAGACTTGTCAAAACTCATGAAAAACCTACCGCTGAAACCAGCCAAGAAAGAGTTCTTTTAAAGGCGGGACCGTGGGGAGCACCTGCCTCACAAGGGCGATGTGAATTAAACTGTAAATGGGTAAATGAAATGAGACATTTAATATTTGCGCCTTGACGGTCATTGTTATGTGAACGAGGTTAAAAATGTTTCACGCCACCAGCCTGAACCAATCTCTGGCTTCTCAAAGAAAATAAAATATCTAAAAAACGGGAGTGACATATGCACTTTTTACAAGAAGACACACGAGTGTGTGCATGAACAGAAAAATAAACTACATGCCTAACAAAATCTGTCATCTTTAAAAAATAAAAAATAAATACTAATACATGCCAGATGAGCATGCGAGGCTGGCAGACATAAAACAAATATGTGAAAAATGATTGGAGCACATATACAAAGTCGTCGGCAAATAAAAGGTGAAAGACACTACACCCGATAAATGCCCCGCACTGGTGCCTCTCGTCAAAACCATGGGCCAAGTGTTAAAAAGAAATTGTGCCAAGATGACGTATCGTTAACCACACGAAACTTGATAAAAATATAATAGTAAAAAATAAGACCATTTAAAAGACATCGGCCAACCGTTAAAATAAATGCTTGGCATCAAGTGAAATAACCGGTGCAGTGCTCCTTCCCTTAATATCCATTCCTACTTGAAAACCCGTAAAGCTTAACAAAATGTATATACAGGACACCTCAACACAATTGTTCTCCTCACATGCGTCCATAAAAAATCCAAAGGCAAAACTAAATACCGTATACATGTTAAAAGTTAGAAATAAGAAAACCTGGATCGCTTAAGAAGAACGGCACGAAGCCAGTAGGAATCAAACCGCTTTGCATCACAAACGCCCGCACAGGCGCACTGGCTTTAAAACACCTAATGGCGACCCGCTGCCGCTCTGCAACTTCTTCTATTCGCACCATAAGACGCAGGCACTTTTCCTCCCACTTTTTTTTTTTTATCCCACTTTTTTATTCCTTAGTTTTTTTGCCATTTATCTTTTTTATACACATTTTTGTCTTTTACATTTTCAACATTTTATGGTGGCACAGTGTCATAAGTTTTAAGCTCACTATCAGTGGCTCTTATTTATCATCCTTTAATACTCTTGGCGCATCCGGGTTTATTATTGGTTCTTCCTTGACCTATTGTACAATATTTTTGGGTATGATCCCCTTCTTCTCCACACTATCCATGGTGCTGTCCAATTATTTATTTATTTATTGGGTTTTTTTTTTTTCTTTATTTGTTTTTATTATTAACAACCAACACATCATACATTACACAACAGAAGCCGTGAACCCCCCCCCTCCTATAACCTAAATACATTCTATACATCAATCACATTCACCAGTGACCTTTGGGAAGGCCCCTGTGCCTAATGCCTTCCCCTGTTTCCGCCATTTCCCCCCGACCCCCCCCCCCCCCCGGTGTACGTATGTGCTCAGTGATATACATTAGACAATTTAACCCTACTTATACCACTTTACACTATCCCAAGCTTAAATTCTCCCCACCCGCCCCCCATCCATCCATCCTCATTCTACGAACCCCCCACCCACCCACCTGCCAAATTTTTCCATTATAAAACCACGCTAGCATAAGGACCGCCAATCTCCCCCTTCCCCCCCCATCTCCCCTACCCCATCTTTCCTCGAGACCCCCCTCTCCTCTCCACCCTCCATTGTTCATATCTTTCCCACACCTTATTATATCTTGAAACAATATGTTTTTGATGGGCTTCTATCGCACAGTATTCCCAAAGCTGCTCCATTCCCCCCACCACCTCTGCTAAGGGGGGAACATCCGGCTTCTTCCACCAGCGGAGAAGACTCATCCGCCCTGCAATTACACAATATCCCTGTAGTTTCCCCCTGTCTCTCCCGCCTTCTCCCGTCCCCCCCTCATTCAGTATTACCATACTAGGCGTAAAGCCTGTCTGCACCCCGGTGATGTCTGCCGTGAGCCTTTCCACCCCACTCCAATATTCCTGAACTACTGGGCAGCCCCACACCATATGCAGCAAGTCTCCTCTAGCCCCACACCCTTCCAGCATCGATCCGAACTAGCCGGGTATAAAGCGTGTAGCCACACCGGGGTCCAATACATTCTCAGCCTTAGCTTATAGCTGTTTTCTATCATTGCGGTACCCGGTGCTAATTGGTGAGTTCTGATATAGATTCTGTCCCACCTTTCATCGTCCCAATGCCCCCCCAGGTCTTCCTCCCACTGCTTCTGACCCCGTACGGCCCCTTGCTCGGGTTCCCCCAGGATTTTGTATAGCTTCGATATAATCCTAGTTGGTATCCCAGCACCCCCCATCATCTCTTCAAAAGGCGTAAGTTTCGCCATCAAATCTTGCTTCACCTCCTTCCTCTGAAGCCAGTACCACAGACTAGCATAAGCAAACCTATCATGCTTCTCCAAACAATATTTCTGCAGCAATTCCTCAAAACCTCTAATCCTCCCCCCTTCCCCCACCAATTGTCCCAATGTCCGTAACCCTGCCGTCCCCCATCTCCTAAAAATCCCTGCCTCCTCCCCCATCCTACCCTTCATCGCTATCTGGATTGGAGTTGTTCGGGAGTATTGCTTCCCCCCCAACAGACACCCCTTCCTTTTCGTCCAAACCCGTCTAGTAAGATCTTTGTAGGGATTCTCGTCTTCCTTCCCCCTTCCACCCCCCCCAGGGTCCCAGATCCAAGCTCCCCCCTCGGTCCCCACCTCCCCCTCCATCCCCACCCACCCAGGCCTCTCCACCCCCTCCTTCCAGGCAAAGAGTGCCCTAAGTTGCGCCGCTTCATAATATCGGAGTAAAGATGGAACCCCTAACCCCCCCTCCGTTTTATGCCTATACATGGTCGCCCTGGCTACCTTTGCTCGCTTTCCATCCCAAATAAATTGCAACAACAAATTTTGCATCCTAGCTATTTCCTTTCGGACCAACCAATACGGCAATGACATATAAACGAACAACCGTGGAAGAACATTCATTTTTACTACTGCAACACGTCCCATCCAAGACAAATAAAGCCCCCTCCACCGTGATAAGTCTTGTCTTATGTTCTCAACCAGTCCCTGATAGTTCCATTGCTTAATCTTAGTGAGAGGGACCCCCAACTGGATCCCCAGGTACCGGAACCTCCCCTCCACCCACCTAAATTGAAAATGATGCCGCAGACTCTCCTCCACCCGGGGCGCCAGATTGAATCCCAGCAGTTCTGTTTTCCCTTGATTGATTTTATACCCCGCTAAGCGGCTGTACCGTTGTATAGCTGTCATCAGCACGGGTAGTGTCGTAAGTGGTTGCGTCAGGGTGAAAATAATATCATCGGCAAACAGTCCAATTTTCTCCTCCCTACCACCGATCTGTACTCCCTTAATGTCCCCCAGCTGCCGAATATATGCTGCCAACGGCTCTATGGCCAAGGCAAACAGCAAGGGTGACAGCGGACAGCCCTGCCTGGTACCTCTATGTAACTCAAAACTCTCCGAATAGCCCCCGTTAACCCGCACCCTGGCGCTCGCGGCCCCTGATAGAGAGCTTTAAGCCAACGGAGATACGTCTCTCCAAATCCCATTTTCTCCAAAACCTGAAACATAAAGGACCACTCCACCCGATCGAAAGCTTTTTCCGCATCCACAGTGATTACCACAGCCTCTTCGGTAGTTCGCTGAAGGTGCCACATAATATTCAAAAGTTTTCGCACATTATCGCTACCCTGACGTCCCTTCACAAAACCCGTCTGGTCCGGGTGGATCAAGCGCGGCAAAATGTCCTGGATACGGTTGGCCAAAATCTTTGCCAATAACTTCGCATCCAGGTTAATTAAAGAGATGGGCCGATACGAACCACACACCCCCTTGTCCTTGCCTGGTTTCGGCAAGACCGTTATGCCAGCCTCCGCCATTGAGCGCGGGAGGCCCTCCCCCTGAAGCACCCTATTAACTACTTTGGTGAATATGGGCGTAATCTGTTCCGACATTACCTTATAAAATTTTGCTGTGTATCCATCTAACCCTGGCGCCTTTCCCAATTTCAATGTGGTTATAGCTCCCCGCACCTCCTCTTCCTGAATCTCCCGCCCAAGATGTTCCCTTTCCTCCTCCGTCACCTGTGTCAGCCCACATTCCTCCAGAAATTCCGTAGCGTCCCTCCCTCCCGCCTCCAGTTCGCTTGCATACAGAGTTTTATAATACTCCCGAAACACCCCCCTAATTCCTTTGGAGGTTTGGACCCACTCACCTTTAGTGCTCCGAATGCCCCCAATGAACCCTGCTTGCCTCCTCCCCTTCAAGCGACTGGCTAACACCCTCCCCCCCCCATTACCACCCACAAAATGGGCCGGCTTAAAAACCCCCATTTGGAATGCTATTTCTTGGGCCCGCAATTTACTCAACTCTCCTCTCACCCTCTGTAACTCCGTAAGCGTACCGGGATCAGCCACCCTCTGGTGCACCCCCTCTAGTCGCCTCAATTGTTGCAATAAATCAGATTCCATGGCCCCTTTTGCACGTTTAACCCGCGCCCCCAACCCAACCAGCTGTCCTCTAATTACTGCCTTTAAACCATCCCAGAGCACCCCCATAGACACCTCCCCCGTATCGTTTAGCTGGAGATAGTCCTTTATATGCGCCTTAAGCTGCTCCACATGGTTTGCCTCCTCCAGCAAAGAATTGTTAAGTCGCCAGAATTTTAAACTCTCATCCTGCCCGCCCATATCGAAGCGTGCACTCACTGGGGCATGATCCGACCACGTAATCTGACCATGCTCCACCTCCTGCACTCTGTCCAACCAGATTCCTCCCCCCCAAAGCATATCCAACCTACTATAGGAGCTATGCACTGGCGAGTAATAAGTATATTTCCGTTCTCCCGGATGCCAACTCCTCCACAAATCCACCAACCCCAGGCGCTCTCGCAGCACGTGTAGACTTCGTCTATCCCCCCGTCCTCCTCCCCCCCACCCCCCACTTGTATCAATCCTAGGATTACACGTTAAATTAAAATCCCCCCCCATGATTATTGGTGTACTCCCCAGGCCTTCCAATTCTTTCAAGAGTTGCTCGTACATCTCCCCCTGCTTCTCATTAGGTCCGTACACACTGATCACCCAGACCTCCTCCTCCTCAATTTGCAATACCCCCACCCATCCCCCCCCTTTCCCCCGTCGAACTTCCTTCACCATGTTGTGGTACTCCCCCCCCACCAAAATGCCCACCCCCCCCCTTCCTAGAGTTTAATCTCTGGCCCGCCAAAACCACCTTGGGAAATTGCCTGGATTCCAACATGTATTCCTGCCCCACCCGCAGGTGTGTTTCTTGTATACACATAATATCGGCCCCCATTCTTTTACCCTCTCTTCCCACCAACTGGCGTTTGTCGAGTTCGCAGCCCCTTCACATTTAAGGTCATAATACTTAACATTTTACGCTTCCCATACCCCCCTCCCTCCCTTCCGCCCCCTTTCCCTCCCCCTCCCCTCTTACCTCTTCCTCCCCTCGACCCTCTCCAACCCACCCTCCTCCCCCCATCCCCATCCTCTTCCAGAGGATAACTCAGGAGTAGTGCGCCCCTTCCCCCACCCTCCTGCAACCCGCTTCCCCCCCTTCTGCCATTCATACCGTCCTCCCCCCTTTCTTCTCCGTATATTCCCCTACAGCCACGCCAGCGTCCCCCTCCCTCCTCCCGCTCCTATACCTCCCGCCCGGTACTCCTCCACTTCCCCCCCCTTCCTCCCCCTCCCACCCCCCTATACCCTTCCCACCCTACCGCCTCCTCCTCCACCCTCCTCTCCCCCAGTTACTTTACAAAATACCTATATGTTACTTATGTTAGCAGTCGTAAAGACAACCTTCCTCCACCACCTTGCAGCCCATAGACCATCATGTTATCAGTCCACAAGTCTGTTCAAGTGTCTTCCAGCCTCTGGGCCTCGTGCAGCTCCTGCCCATGTCGCGGGCCTCCGATTTTCCCGCACTCTGGGCTGCCTCCCCTCTGCCCCTGCCGCTCTCCAATGGTAGAACCTGCCTCCAGGTCCGCCCCGTGGATGTTCAGGCCTGCGCCCCTGAGAGCTCTCTGGGCCTCCTCCGGTGTCTGCGCCCGCCATGTCCGCCCTTTGTAGGTAAATGAGAGTCCAAAAGGGTGCAACCATCTATATTTAATGTCCTTCCTGCGCAATAGTTGTGTTACAGGCTGCATGGCCCTCCGCCTCTGCAATGTTCCTGCAGACAGATCTTCGTAGATGTGCACCGGATAGCCCTGCCACATGAGGGCTCTTTCTCGCCTGATTTTGTTAACTATCGCCTCCTTCGTTTTATAACGTGTCAGGCAGATGATTATGTCACGGGGCTTATTACCCACGGGTTTCCCCAGTGCTCGGTGAGCTCTTTCAAGTTGTACATCTGTAGCAGTCACCTCCCCACCACCCAAGCGTAGGGCCTCCAAGCAGACTGAGCGAGCTACCTTCTCGCTATCTTGAAATTCTTTCTCCTCTGGTATTCCACGGAGTCGCAGATTATTACGGCGAGAGCGGTTTTCCAAATCTTCCAATTTATATAACAAAGTCTCATATTGTGACCCCAACTGCACCGATCTTTTTGTCTCTTCTTCTTGGTGCAGTTCAATCTCTTGCAGCCTGTTCTCATGGTCTCCCATTCTACAGACCAGTTCTCCAACTTCTTCTTTCAGGGGGGCCAGCACATCGTTCAACTCACTCTTTACTGACTGCACCTCATTTTTGATTTCAAGGAACCAGTCTCTAAGCTCCGCTCTCGTAATAGGTTGCATAGAGGCAGTTCCTGACGTTTTTACATTCTCCATGTCTTCAGCTCCCCCCTGTTCTCCCGGCACCTCTGGGAGCTTTTTGTTCTCCATCTGCCCAACCTCACCTTTTCCTCCATGCGCCCCTGAGTAGGCATATTCTTTGAGATCCGCCGCTTTTCGTCTGGTGGTCATCGTTGTACTGGATGCCTCTTGCAGGGCCAGCAGAAAACGTCCAATTTTTGGTATTTGGGCTCCCCAGCCCCTCTTTATTATTATTATTATTTATTTTTTTTCTTCTTTTCCTGAGTTACTTATTTACAGAGCCCTTAGGGCCATCACTGCAACTTGCTGCCCAGATAGTGGTGGCCGGCTTCTTCCAGCTCCCCTCAGTTTCCTTCCACCAGGCCCCATGCTCTCGCTGGCTTCACACTGCTAGCCCCCAGCCTTCGCAGCTTGCACTAATCTGCTGGGCTGTTCTCTTCAGCCCCTGCTCTCCACCGGCAGCACTTGACACAGCTGACCTGCTCCTCTCCGGTCTGCCAAACTCCGCGATACAGCTCACCTCCAGGGCACTGGCTCCGATCTTTCTCTCTGCTGGGGAGCCGCAGCACTGTCGAGGGTACAGGCCTCTAACAGCCGCCTGCCCTAGTCCCCTTCTCAACGCTGCCTCCGGGCGCCATTTTCAGCCCAACACGCTGCCGCCTTGCTCTCCCGATGATTCGCCGCACCGCCAAAATAGCTTTTATCGCTGTCGGCTTTTCATCGGTCCCGGCGCCTCCTGCCCACTGTCTGCATTCAATGCGCCCACTGGCCACCTCCGAGGGAATTGTATATAGGGCTTTTAGCTGGGTTGGTGCCGGAGCGGCTCATTCAAGCCGCCATCGGCTCCGGTGACATCACTTCCTCCTTTTCCTCCCACTTTTTGGTGAAGAAAAAGTGCGTCTTATGGTCCGAAAAATACGGTAGATACCACACCATTCACAGAAGAAGAGGTGTTAGAACAACTTGCTAAACTGAAAGTGGACAAGGCCATGGGACCGGATGGGATACATCCCAGGATACTGAAAGAGCTCAGAGAGGTTCTTTCAGGACCGTTAAAGGATGTCTTCAACAGATCCTTGGAAACAGGAGAGGTTCCTCAGGACTGGAGAATGGCTGATGTCGTACCTCTACACAAAAGTGGTGACAGGGAAGAAGTGTCAAACTACAGGCCCGTGAGCCTTACCTCGGTGGCGGGAAAAGTAATGGAGGCACTCCTGAAAGAGCGAATAGTGAACTTTCTGAAAACCAACAGCTTGCAAGACCGGAGGCAACATGGTTTTACCGAAGGACGATCTTGCCAAACAAATCTGATCGAGTTCTTTGACTGCGTGACCAGGGAACTAGATCAGGGGCATGCAATGGATGTCATCTACCTGGATTTCAGCAAAGCCTTGATACTGTTCCTCATAGGTGGCTTGCCAACAAACTCAGTAGCTTGGGGATGGGTCCCAAGATGGTAAACTGGATTAGAAATTGGTTGACTGACAGACGACAGAAGGTGATTGTACATGGAGCTCACTCAGATGAGAGGAAAGTGATTAGCGGGGTGCCCCAGGGTTCGGTCCTGGGCCCGGCACTGTTCAATGTATTTGTGAGTGATATTGCTGAAGGACTGAATGGAAAAGTCTGTCTTTTTGCAGACGACACAAAAATTTGCAACAGAGTGGACTCCCCCGAGGGAGTGGTTAACATGAAGAAAGATCTACAAAAGCTGGAAGACTGGTCTAAAGCTTGGCAACTACGATTTAATGCAAAAAAGTGCAGTGTCATGCACTTGGGTAGCAGAAATCCAAGAGAAATGTACGCGATAGGGGGAGAAAGGTTGGTATGCACAGTTCAGGAAAAAGACCTTGGTGTGATTATCTCTGCTGATCTCAAGGTGGCAAAACAGTGCGACAAGGCAGTGGTAAAAGCCAGGAGGATGTTGGGCTGCATACAAAGAGGGATTACCAGCAGAAAAGAAGAGGTACTTATGCCACTGTATAGGTCACTGGTGAGGCCTCACTTGGAATACTGTGTTCAGTTTTGGAGACCATATCTTGCAAAGGATGTAAAAAGACTGGAGACTGTTCAGAGGAAGGCGACCAAAATGATTTGGAGCCTGCGTCAGAAGCCTTATGAGAAGAGACTTGAAGACCTAAATATGTATACTTTGGAGGAAAGGAGGGACAGGGGAGATATGATTCAGACCTTTAAATACTTAAAGAGAAATGATGAACAAACAAACCTCTTCCAAAGACGGGGAACCTGTAAAACTAGAGGGCATAACATGAAACTGCAAGGGGGTAAATTGAAAGGCAATGTCAGGAAATATTTTTTCACTGAAAGGGTGGTGGATGCTTGGAATACCCTCCCGATGGAAGTAGTAGGGGCAAACACGGTGACGGAATTCAAAAAGGCATGGGACAAACACAGAGGATCCCTTTACAGAAATAGGAAAAAAACAACAGTACCATCTAACTTCTGAACCATATAACGTCTCAACAAATAGGGGTGTCCTACATGGAGTGGTGGGTTTACCCCTGAACAAGGATATGGGGAGGGGTGGCCTGCGCGGAGCGACAGGTGCACCTACTCTTGACATCTTGCTGGGCAGACTGGATGGACCATGCTGGTCTTTATCTGCCGTCAACTACTATGTTACTATGTTACTATGAAGGTTCATCTAGGGCACCTAATGCTCGTGTACTTGCCCTGATGTGATCAAGTGTTTTAAGAACTGCCCTTCCAAAAGTTATTGCCTGTGATCAAACAGTGAAATTAAGCATCATAAAATGTTTAAATAACACTTTTGTATGATTTTTATTATTATTATGCTAAACAGTAGGCGGAAAATGTTTAAAATGGATTTTTCCCCCTGCCCTGATTTAGACATAGCTCAACAGGAAACGTTGTCACAAGTCAAAAGCAGAAGTAGATTCTTACAGTGCACTGCCTTATATCTCATTGGCTTATCTATTATTGTATTGGAAAGAAGAAGTTAAAAGGTTGTATATTTAGTAAACCACTTTCACATTTTCATCAGATTAGTCTCTGCTTATGAATCTGTTTCTTCTCTGATGCCATTTGAAAATGAAATTTGCCCTAGGATACTGTTTACTTGTCTGGACACTAGCAGCTCTGCTAAGCAATGGAGAAATTATGCATGAGAAACTGGCTACCAGCATGCAAGAATGCAAAAAAGCCCTGAATCTGCCATCCCTTGAGGTCCTGCCTGGTGGAGGCTGGGATAACCTAAGGAACCTGAATATGGGGCAAGTAATAGTCCTAGGATATTCTGCCTGCCAGACTACTGATGATGGGTCATACATTATCCCAGATGAGGTTTTTGTCATCCCTCAAAAACATAGCAACCTGGAGTTCAACTCAGAGATTGTGGAGAGCTGGCACGACTTCAAGAGCTCCACTGCCTTCTCCATCAATGAAGACATCTCCCTCTATTCTGTAGTCAATGCCAAGTTCTCCACCGAATTTCAAAGAATGAAGACAAACATGGTGAAAGATCAGTCAATGGCCACCAGGGTTCAGGTAAGGAACCATCTCTACACTGTAAAGATCAACCCCAGCTTTGCCTTTGATCCTGGGTTTCAGAATCAGCTATTGGCTATTACCAATCATTTAGAAAATAACCAATCACGGATGGCAACCTTTCTTGCAGAGGTCCTTATTCTCAACTATGGTACTCATGTCCTCACTACCGTGGATGCTGGCACCAGCCTAGTTCAAGAGGACTATATCAAATCTACCTTCTTCAAAGACAGCTGGTCTCAAAAGAGCTCTATAACAGCTTCCGCCAGTGCTTCTTTTCAAGATATTGTTAACTTTGGTGTCAGCATGAAAAGTGACTCAGGGAACGACTTCACCAAACAATACCTATCCAACCGAACCAACTCCAGGATTGAAAGTAATGGGGGCATACCCTTCTATCCTGGAATCACCCTTAAGGTTTGGCAACAAACTATTACCAATCAGCTAGTGGCCTTAGATCGATCTGGTCTGCCCTTACATTTCTTTATCAACTCTGGCAGCCTGCAAGATTTGCCAGAACCTACCGTGAAGCAGCTTGCCAAAACTGTAGAGGCGGCAGCACAGCGGTACTTCAGTATTAATACACATCCAGGTTGTACTGATACAGCTTCACGCAACTTCAACTTCCAGGCCAATACAGATGATGGATCTTGTAAGGGCATAACTAGCAATTATACTTTTGGAGGTGCATACCAAGTCTGCAACCATTACAGTGGACAAGAGGTTGAGATTATGTGTCAAAACCTGAAACAAACGAACCCCCTTACTGGGGATTTTTCCTGTCCTCAGAATTATACGCCAGTCAAGTTGAGTTCCCAATTTCGGGAGGAAGGATTCCATCGTCTTGAATGCCAACGCAAGTGTTTTATTTTCTGTTGGGACGTGTGTGATGTTTTCCGTATCTCCATAGTTCAATTTAAAACATATTGGTGTGCAGCTCATGAACAGGTTCCCGAGAACTCGGGCTACCTCTTTGGAGGTCTCTTCAGCTCCAAGACCACCAACCCTGTGACCAGAGGCCAGTCCTGTCCAACAAGTTATTATTCCCTGAAACTCTTTGATAACCTTTATGTTTGTGTAAACACAGATTATGAACTAGGCTATCAATATTCTGTACCCTTTGGTGGCTTTTTTAGCTGTGCTGCTGATAACCCTTTGGCTGGGCCATCATCTCATAAGAATTTTTTTCTGAAGAGTTCAATGACACAGCACAGCCCATCCAGTTCCCTGAAAAAGTGCCCTGCGGGATACAGTCAGCATCTGGCTCTGGTCAGTGATGGCTGCCAAATTTCCTACTGTATTAAATCAGGTCTCTTTTCTACAGGATCACTACCACCAGTTAGACTGCCACCTTTCTCAAATCCACCCGTCATGAGCCTTGGTGCCACCAATACTATCGTGGTCATGACTGAGATGGATGTCGCCTGGATAAAGGATTCTAAAAAACATATGTGGAAGCTGGCCAAGTCAAAGGATGCTCATGAAACCATGGAAATGGTCACAGGAAAGGGTAGGCGCCTTTCTGGTAGTGAAACAGCTGGTATCACCATAGCTGTCACCTCTGTTTTGGCAGTTCTGATTGTCCTAGTGCTCTATGGAAAGCAACGCTACAAAAAGGGCTATCAGGAACTAGAGAGTCAGCGCCTAGTTCATCATGCATCTGAATGCCCTGAAGAAATATCCATCAGAGAGCCAGAGAATGAAATTGCTTAATTTGACCAGATACTTGTCTGCTTAGTTGCTTAATCTGCTTCTTGGAAAAATTTTATTCAAAATTTCCATCTGACTAGTTCCCAGTCCAGCTACAACTCAGTGCTCATCGTCTACCCTTGCCTACTTGCCACTCAGAATATCACCTGCATAATATCATAATCAGCTGTTATATTTCTTTCAGCAGACCTATGATTGCAGCATCATATTAATAACTTTCAGCATATACACTGGATATGTTACTATTGTAGAATTAAAGGATTACAATTTATAACTTTATAAGTGTTAAAATGACTCTACAGTTGACATGGCACAAGGAAGCACAGCCCTATAATACTTCTCAGAAGCAGAACTTCACGATGGTTCCAAAATTTCTGCTTGTGTCTAGAAACCCCAAAATTTCCATTGCTATCCTCAAGATCTCTGCATGCCATTGCAACCAACCTCCAAAGAACTGCCTGTGAGAACCTCATCAATAAACATCACCAGCTTGACATTTGAAGAGAGCAACTGCAAGATCAGGAAGGAAATGCCTCTGTCTTGTATAGGTGCTCCCACAGCCTAATGACTATCAGTATAACTGCTTAAATCAGGGCTCAACAAGCTGCGGTGACTGAAAAATTGGACCAGGCGCCTGGGACTCAGAGCAAATGTGGGTAGCAGGGTAGCGATAGCAGCAGAGACCGGCACTGTCTGCCCATGAGGATTCCATCTCCCATGGGCAAAAGTGCCAGTCTCAACAGTGATTGTGGCCTTTTGCAGCACTTTTGCCCATGGGAGATGGGATCCCCGTGGGCAGATGTGCTGGAGATGGGCTGCAACAGCAAAGCATGCCCCCCAAAAATGTTTTGAATGGGGCTGAATAAATTTAGAGGGGCAGCAGGCTTGATTGAATAAAAAAATGGAGGGGAGAGGAATGCAGGGCAGGGGATGAGTGCAAGGGGAGAAGGAGAAAGGGAGAGAGTCTAGAAATGGAAACAGAATTGGGGGTGGAGGAGGGACAGCAGGAGAGGGATGGGGGGGGGGAAGCATGCAAGCAGTTGAAGGTGAAGCACCACACCTTACCCCAGCACCACACCTCCACACCACATGCTGGCATGCCACCTCTGCACCACACACACACGTTTATCTTAACCCGTTTTGGACCAGCACATGTTTTACATACATAAGGTTTCCATACTTACTACTCAACTGTTTACTAATTAATGGTTATAAATTCAATGGAACTATGTTTAGCTATTATCGTTATGTTATATACAGATTTTTTATCTGAGATCTAGTTAGTTTAATAGGTATTTGAAGTTTGCTGATTTTGACGGTACTGGCGGCTCAACATAAAAAGATCACAAAAAATAGTAAGTAGCTTATAATGCTGTAATAGCTACTATTTTGCAAATAAAAGTATTTGTCGACTTTAGAAAATAGGTTTAGATAACTGTAAGTTACTTAGTGTCAGAGTTATTGGTGCGTATATCAGCCTTGTATGTTTTTCATACGCTGGGCTAATATGTTGTCGAAACTAATTGCTGTCAAGCATTCTGTTCTAGGTGTTTCAATGGTGCAATATCGACGCAATGCATCAGAAGTGTTTTCACGTGTATCATATTCCGCAGTCAGAATGGACTGTTGACAAACTATATTATATCATAATAAAGTGTTTTAAATGAAAACTGCTGTTTCAATAGTATCATACAGTATGTTTATGTCAATGAATATTGGAAGTGAATCCTATCTTTTCTGAAGACGGACAACATACTATATTGGACCAGTGTATGAAAAACAATACTATGTGAAAGTTCTATTTTCTGCAAAGTTTTAATATTTTTTATTATTGCCGGTATTTCAGAGTTGTTTGAGTGTAACAAATCTAATAAATCATCCAGAACAGAGAAAGATATGCGAGCTGTCCAAAACGGGTTAAAGGGTCAGTGAGAGTGGGGCCACTGAACAATACCAACTGAAGGCAGTGGCCCCACTCTGCCTGACCTATTAAGCTTTTTCCTATAGAAAATGGAAAAACACTCTTAGTAAATCAGGCCCCAAAACCTAAAAAAGTAACTGCAATACACTTTTTTTGGTGGGTGGTGGGGGGGGGGGGCCTGCACTGTGACATAAGTTTCAGGGGCCAGCTCCTTGATTTAGGCTGGCTGCTTAAGTTCATAGCAGACCCTAAGGGCTACTAGAAACCTGAGAAAAGGACTTCCAGTTCCCGACGCTCTCTCCCACACTAGTTTGGCACAACCAACTTGACCCCCTCCCTGACGTCCGATTTCCATTCCTCGTCCCTCTACCGGACTACCTGATAGTTTGGCACCGCCCACATGACCTCTCGACGTCAGTGTTAAACAGCTACGTAAGACCGCTTTGATTGTATGATAAGGCGGTATAGAAATCCAATTAAATAAATAAATAAATAAATAGTCTCACGTTATGATGTATGCTCTGATTAAACGCTGTGAATTGTTTTGCAGGATTTCCATTCCCTGGCGCTCTACCGGACTACCTGATAGATTGGCAACGCCCACGTGACCCCCGCCGTCTGCTTACTAGTCCCAGGCGCCCTACCTGATAGTTTGGCGCTGCCCACATGACCTCCTGACGTCAGTGCGTGAACCATTTCTTGCTACACAGCGGCATCTACGCTGTTTGTTAATGTTAAACAGCTACTTGCATTGTTTCACGTTATGATGTAACATGCTCTCTGATTGAATGTTGTGAATTTTTTTGTGGTTTCCATTCCCTGACGCACCGTCCAACGTTAGTGAGTGAACAGGAGGCTCCGCTCTACCCTTTCTTGCTACGCAGCAGCGGTGAGAGCGCATGGAAGCAGCTCTACGCTTGTTCCTGGGGCACTACCCACAGTCCCGTTGAAAAGACGATCTGGGACATTTTTCCCATAGGTTTCAGGCTTGTCTTTTTCCTTTCGAGCACAGCGCTTTCCAACTGTTTAAGACAAGTGATCATAGTATGACCAGTGCGCTGATCTCCCCACTGGTTTTCTGTTGGCTCGACCTCACCTTTGGTGGTACTTGACGAGTAGATAATTTAATTTGTTGCATCTTGCAGTCCTTTCCATCTTATTCCACGCCATTGTCTCCAAGCTCACAGATACCCCTTTCAATGGTATTAGTGAACTGCCGATCTGTGAAGGCTAAATCTGCTGTGATAAATGATTTAGTATCATTCCATTTCTTGGACCTGCCCTGTTTGACAGACTTGGCTCTGAGAGGTGGAAGAACCTCATTGTTAGCGTTGCCAACCAACGCCCTCCCGCCGATACAGCACAGTTACTTTGTTGTGGCTGATTGTATTCAAAGAATTATACCAGGAGTCAGTTTGCAGAATTCAAATCCAGTTTTAATGTGTCACACAGTCTCAGCTGGAACAAATCCAAAACCAAGGGCTGAGCCCCGAGGTGTGCTCGGAGCTTGCTTATATACATTCTCACATATCCATTTTCATCATTAAATCAAAGTAAATTCTCTATTGGCTACTAAAGCAGTGACCCTTCTATTGGCTACTCTCTCCACTCCAGCCCCCCTTCTCCCTCGTTAAGACATTCCTGCATCTGCTGAGTAAATTCTCTTATCTACAAACTTCAAAGAATACAGAGACATTCAAAAACCTAGAGGGTGTTATCTGTAAGGCACTGCCACCTGACATAACAGCACAGACCAGCTGGACCTACCAAATGTGATCTTTCCTGCTCTGTGATGTGGGGGCCTATCCTCCTGGTCCGGAGACAGGGCCCACCATAAATGCACGGTTTAATTAATTTATTGTAGGTACCAGGACATTCCTGGCTCCAAGAAAGCCTGAGTGATTAGAGTTCAAGGAAGGTTTGGCACTCGAGCAAACAGGATAGGGGAGGGGGGGAGAGCAGAATTGTTCAAAAGCCGCTTTTAAAAGCAAATCTTTTCTCTCCAGCACTAGTCTCAAGTGGGGGTGGGTAATTCAATACTGTTATAGATACATTTCTATGCATGAGGCCTGGCTAATTTCTGGGGGCTACCACATTCCCCCATTTTGATTGTCACCCCTCCAGAAAGGGGTGAGATAAAAATCACACATTAAGTACTATCCTAGACTGTGGCCACCTCTTGAGGTAAGGCCTGATACTTCCACATAGCTAATACTCGGGCTGCAGTCTTGCGTTCAACTGGACTATCAATAATAGAGGTGAACATGCATAGGCAAAGAGGTAGAGAACATGTAAGAAGCATACATAAAACTAGCATTAGTAAAACAGTACATACAATAATTTTCAGACCCCCTATCCCTGTAAATATAGAACCAAACCATCCATTTAGCTCTAGTCCATGCCAGGTCTGAACAGGTACATGAGCTAGCCTCCGCATACGGTCAGCTATTTCTTCAATAATGCTTTACCAGTTTCATTAGTTCTAATTTCTACAACAGCTTGTAAGCGGAGAATACGATTTAACATATAAACAGGAGTGCGGTATCTCCAAGTCCCATCGTCTGCCCAAGTAGCTGGGCCATAGTATGTATTTGTCATTGTGCGTATAGGTGCGTTCCTGGCTAAGGGAACCACACCTTCCCTTGTGCCATTTGCTGGCATTTATGGCTGCACAAGCATCGAAAAAGAGAGAGGCCAGGCTAGTGGGGGAGGATATCTTCGTGAAATTAAGGAGGTAGCCCACCGCTGAGTGGGAGCGAACCTCGATAACCTGATAGGTTGGACTCTGGTGTGGGTTAAAACAAGTCTTGGTTTTCCCTATCATACAGATACTCAATTCTGCACCATTATATTCACATTGGCTAACAGAACCGGTACAGCTGTAGTGTGAGTGGTAGAGCAGAGTTGGGTAATTTTTACTCCTGTTTGGGTGGTGGTTATGCAGGAGATACAAGGGGGTACAGAGGAAGTCATTCTATAGGGCCCCAGGAATACCGCAAGTACAATATAGACAAGCATATTCATCATAGCTACACTACTTCAGTAAGTCTCTATATAGCACTGAAAGTCTTTTCTTTTACTCAGGTACTTCCTCTTTCACAGCTTCCGCCGTGCATAGACCTGTCAGCTTCCACGACGTGTGATAAGAGTAGGGCTATCGAGTCTACACTGATGGTCTCTGCCACCTCAGGGTAAGATACAAGGGCGAATCAGGATGGTTCGTTGAGGTCCAAAGCTAAGGGTCGGTAGGTGCAGCCTGCTTCAACAGACTGTGGTGGATCCAAGGTGCAAGCTTCGCAACGTTAACTGCCACAGGGGTAGACAGTATGACGATGTAGGGCCCTCTCCAGTGTGGCTCCAACGGTTCTTTTCTCCACTCTTTAATCCATACTGAAGTCCCGGGCTTTAGAGGATGCAGGGGTTCTGTTAGATGGATAGGCAGCTGGTCTTGCACCCATGTATGAAGACTCTGCAAAACAAAACTTAAAACCAATAGTCCTTGTCTAGTAATTTCAGATCCTATCTGTCTCATATCTCCTCTTATTCCCTATACAATAGGCGGGGGTTTTCCATACAGAATCTCAAAAAGGGGAAACTCCTAAAGACTTAGCAGGGGCTAAGTATATTCTAAGAAGGGCTATAGGAAGAACCTGGGGCCACTTCAGGTAAACCTCTTGGCAAAGTTTGGACAACTGAGATTTCAGGGTTCTATTCATACGTTCTACTTTTCCTAAATTCTGAGATCTGTAGGCAGTATGCATCAGATATTGTCAATATCGTGGGGCCATACTTAATGGACTTGCTTCCTGAGGTTATCCACCCTCATTCTTTGTACAGGGCCCCATGTGCATGCAAGGTTGTAAGGGCATACTTGGAATCTGTGTACACATTTAGACGGAGCCCTTTTCCTATTATCAGTGCTCTAGTGAGAGCAATCAGTTCAGCTTTCTGTACTGAAGTTCCTGGGGCCAGAGATGAGGACTCAACTACCAGATCAAGGGTCGCCACTGCATACCCTCAACAACAATGTCCATTGATGAGACTGCTTCCATCCACAAAGAAAGTCCGTTCAGGATTCTCCAAAGGAACACCAGTCAAACCCAGGCGGCTTGAGAATACAGTGTCCATGGTTTCTAAACAGTCATGATCAGTGGGGGGGGGTCAAGACCAACTGGTAACAACGTAGCAGCATTCAAAGCTTGACTGACCTTCAATTGTATCTGGGGGTTTTCACACAGCATACTCTGATGCCTCAACATTCGTGAATTAGCTAGAAGTTTCCTTTGTGTTTCATAATGGTTAGAACAGAGTGTGGTACAGTAACTTGAAGATTCTGTCTCAAAGTGAGCTTGTCAGCTTTGCTCACTAGGAGGGCTATAGCTTGCAACAGCTCTCAAACAAGGGGCCAGCCTTTTGCAACTACATCCAATTGTTTTATTTAACTTGTTTGACATAATTGCGCCTTGGCTCTTGAGACTTTGTATCCAGCCTCATTAAAAAGGTGCAAGAGTTCACCGGTGGCCTGTAGACATTCACTTTCTGAGTTGGTGGTTATGAGCAAATTGTCCACATACTGGAGAAGAACCCTTTCTCCTGGGTTCACATAGTAGCTTGAAAGATCCTGATTCAGGGCAACACTGAAGAGAGTAGGAGAATTCTTGAATCCTTGGGGTAATCGAGTCCAGGTGAGTTGGCCCCACCTTCCTGTTGTGGGATCTTGCCATTCAAAAGCGAACAAAAGTTGACTGGTGGGGGCTAAGCGTATGCAGAAAAAGGCATCTTCCAGGTTCAGGACGGTAAAATAAGTAGCCTTAGCGGGGGTAAGTCCCAAGAGAATATAAGGATTTTGGTACCACTGGGGGTATAGTTTCAGCTGCATCATTCACTCTTCTTAGATCCTGCACTGGGCGGTAGTCACCTTTCCCAGGCTTCTTAACTGGGAGAAGGGGGGGTGTTCCAGAAGTCCATACTTCAATAGTTTCATTAGCTGTTTGGGGAAAAAGATACTGCTTCACATGCACTGGTTCCGCTCTTGGCTTGAGGGTGACAATGACAGGGGCTATGTTCTTCGCTAGGCCAGGTGGGTTATCTTCTGCCCATACTTCAGGTGGGGCTATAAGGTTGGCGGGTATACAGGAACTTGTTGACTTGACTGGAGGTGTGCTATAGAACCGCCACTCCTCTTCTCAGGGAACAGTCAGCACCATCAATCCAGCAGGCTTTGGGTTCACAGTCATTTGCATTTCTCCCCCTTCAGCAAAGGATATCTGTGCCTGGAGCTTTGCAAGCAGATTTCGGCCCAAAAGTGGAATAGGGCACTCAGGCATATACTGGAACTGGTGCGTTATTTTCTGTCCCCCTAGTTCACACATGCGGTTCTGCAGGAAAGGCTTTGTGGCTTTAGCCCCAGTAGCTCTGACAATGGTGATGCATCGAGAAAACAAAGGGGCTACTGGCTTTAGTATTCTGCTCCTGTATCCCCCATAAAGTCCATATATTGGTCCCCTATTTTCTGACTGACCATAGGCTCCTGGGGACCCAGGGAAACTTGGAATCCGGTCTGGCCTAGTCTTCATCCATGTTGTAGCCCTCTTCGGCTGCCACTCTCTTGCTGGAACACTGTGCTTGATTTATTCTTTCATAACTCTAAAATCAAGTACTCCCTCCTCCCCTCCTGGGGTGGAGTTAAGATGCGGGCATTCACTTCTCTAATGTCCTTTTCTGCAATGGGCGCACTGATTCGTACCCAGTGGAGACCTGCTACTTCTGCGGCCCCCCTTACACGTTCTCTGGTCCTTTGATTAGGAGAATCTCCTCCACGTCGTTCAATGAAAGCAGCAGCAAGAGGATCTGCTTTCTTTTTATTTTACATTCACTTTCTCTGCCACATTAAAGCAGCAGCAAGATCTGCTTTCTTTTTATTTTACATTCACTTTCTCTGCCACATTCAGTCTTACATTTCACATACTTTCTAATCAACTTCCATTAACTGTGCTGTATTCATGCCTGCAAATCCATCCATTTTCTGCAGTTTCTGTTTTATATCTCTCTGGGACTGACTGACAAAAACGCAAACTCTCCTGGGCTACTGGTCTGCATAATACTGTTCATTAGTTCAATCAAATCCTAAGGCTTCTCAGCATAGGAAGCATAATGCATTTTTCAATTCAGTAAATCAGTGGTGGAAAAAGGCACATAAGCAAGGCTGGTCGGCTATAGGCCCATTTACTGGTAGTCGTACTTCGGAAGGTATACAGCAATCGGCATGTCCTCGGGTGCTGGCTGTGAGTGACCCTGAACTGGCAAATGAATCCCTGCGGGGACTGGCCGATAAAGATACTGGGACAGAGAGTGGAATATCTGGAGATTCTGGGGCAGAATAAACAAACAGTTTTTTTTTCTACTTTTGTTTTCTGGCACATTCTATATTTCTGACTACTTTGGGTGATTGCTAAAAATATTCTGCACTGCTCCACAGAACAACGTTTTATCCAGGAGGGTTCTAACCAGGATTCCATGTAAGGGAACTGGTCAGGGAAAATACATAAGCTTAAGATTGGTTGCAATAAGCATAATGGATGTATGTGCTCATTCTAAACAACAACTGTCTAAGACTGTACTTCTGAAACTGAGATTTAAAAAAACTTTTCAAAAACAAGGTACCCTTTTGCTCTGAACGCAGACACACAAACTTCAAATACAGAAAAACAGATGAATTTATCTTAAAAACCAATATCGTAAAAGTCAGTGTAGCTAACTGACCTGTTCATTAGTCATCAGTACAGAGCTTAACAATTCAAAGTAATTACCTTAAATCTTACAGTTCGGGGAAACATGCATTCAAATGACTTATACGTTTTTCATGAAAAGGTTGGTGAATATCTGGAATGCAAACACTCTGCAAGATTAACTTTTTCCCTTTTAATTAAAACCTTATACATAATACCAGAGACTGGTGTAAAGCTGATTTGAAACCAAATAAGTTATTTTTTTTAAGACAAATTACTCAGTGCCTTGAAGCCAGCCTTGGAGTTATCTTAGCCAAATAATCCTGACTTTCAAAGCAGCCGTAAATTACCATACAGCTGAAGGAAAACAGAGCAGTCATAAACACTAAGGATTAAAATAAAACGAAACGTTGTTTGAGAATGTTAAATCCTAAATAAACATAGTTGCAGCTCAGTTTTGTTGTTTCTGTAATTTATGAACGATAATTATGTCCTCCATGAGGTACACAATATATCCCCTCTTTAGTTTAAAAATTTGTTTATTAGTTTTCAATAGCTCACACAGTGAGAACCAAATATATATCAAAGATAAAATCCAAACACGATTAACGTCTTATTCAATCAGGATTTAAATCATTCTCAGGTTGCAATCTGGTAACGACCAACTCAGAATGCCACATTGTCCTTCAAGGTTCCTAACCTCTACTTTAAAGGTTAAAGGAAAAACAAAAGCAGTTTCCTTAATTTTTCTATCGACTTAGAACTACGGGCAGGGCTGAGGTATAACCAAAAACAGTTGAGGAGATCGAAAGGGGTTAATAAGAACTTAACCCTCTCCAGGCCAAGCCCTAAATGTTCAAATAAGAGTTCAGTTCAAGACAGGGTTTGATTATAAACTCGTAGAAAGAAAGCAAATTCTCCACCAGGATGAAAGAAGTGAATAAGCAGTACAATCACAACGGAGATGAAAAAAAGTAAGCACAGGGATGCCCCAGGAGAGAGTGGGTAGATAGCAATCATTCCGCCCCCTTCTCTCTCTGCTCGTTCACGCTGTGTTGAAACAAAACCTGAAATCAGTGAGACATTTTTTGTGATTTAAAGTGACTCCGCATAGGTGTTCTGCATCTTCTCTCTTCTTTTCTTAATAGGTAAACTGTCACAAATTACTCAACAGAATAATCTTACATCATACCAGAAGGGAAACTTGCGGTTTCAACAGACAACAGAAATCAGATACAGAAAACACATAGTAAGGACAAACAGCAAATGTTTCCTCCATTTCGCGACCTGGGCGCAGTCGCCTGGCCAGAACTGCGCTACCCAAGAGTCCACTCTTGCTCGGTCTGTTTTTTCAAGGCCTCTCATTCACACACGCAGACATTCAAGACAGAATAAAAAATCCCAACATTCCCAAAAAACCTGACTGACTGACTGAGGGGTAGGTATTTTCAGTCTCTGCTTATACCTTTTAAGACTTCCGAGACTTACTAGGACCACCCCGAGAGTTGATCAGACTCTCAAGCGCTTATTCCAGAATCCCGACTGACTGACAGGCTGACTGAATAGAAGAAGAATTCTACTCACCAGATCTGGTACCAGAAACAGGTCATGGGTTGAATTCTGGACTCCCCTCAGGTTCAGAAGTGTAGGCCGGCTGGAACCAGCAGTCTGTCGAGGCGAGAAGGAATCCCTCCGATGCAAGATGACCGGCGGCGCCTGGGTTTTCCTTTGCGATCGCTCAGAGCGTGGCTCCAGCCGGGCTAGACCTGGAGGTAAAAGCTGTAGTATATTCACTTGAATACCATCTCCCCCATGCACCAAAATGTTGTGGCTGATTGTATTCAAAGAATTATACCAGGAGTCAGTTTGCAGAATTCAAATTCAGTTTTAATGTGTCACACAGTCTCAGCTGGAACAAATCCAAAAACAAGGGCTGAGCCCCGAGGTGCGCTCGGAGCTTGCTTATATACATTCTCACATATCCATTTTCATCATTAAATCAAAGTAAATTCTCTATTGGCTACTAAAGCAGTGACCCTTCTATTGGCTACTCTTTCTCCACTCCAGCCCCCCTTCTCCCTTGTTAAGACATTCCTGCATCTGCTGAGTAAATTCTCTTATCTACAAACTTCAAAGAATACAGAGACATTCAAAAACCTAGAGGGTGTTATCTGTAAGGCACTGCCACCTGACATAACAGCACAGACCAGCTGGACCTACCAAATGTGATCTTTCCTGCTCTGTGATGTGGGGGCCTATCCTCCTGGTCCGGAGACAGGGCCCACCATAAATGCACGGTTTAATTAATTTATTGTAGGTACCAGGACATTCCTGGCTCCAAGAAAGCCTGAGTGATTAGAGTTCAAGGAAGGTTTGGCACTCTTGAGCAAACAGGATAGGGGAGGGGGGGGGGGGGAGAGCAGAATTGTTCAAAAGCCGCTTTTAAAAGCAAATCATTTCTCTCCAGCACTAGTCTCAAGTGGGGGTGGGTAATTCAATATTGTTATAGATACATTTCTATGCATGAGGCCTGGCTAATTTCTGGGGGCTACCACACTTACCTGTAACAGGTGATCTCTGGGAACAGCAGGAATAAGTCTTCACATATTGGTATCATTGGTACCGACTGAGCCTGTGCGGGAACGCTCCCCGCGTCCAAAAAGGAAAGCTTTTGGGAGCATTCCACAGCGCCTGCGCGCTGCCTTCCCGCCTTTCCTAACCGCCTCTCTCCAGTTCGAGTTTTAAAGCTGAGACAAAGAGAGAGTGAGGAAAGGAAAGAAATAGAGAGATACAACTCCTAGGGGAGGTGGGTGGGTTGTGAAGACTTATTCCTGCTGTTCCCAGAGATCACCTGTTACAGGTAAGTAACTGTGCTATCTCCAGGAACAAGCAGGAATGAGTCTTCACATATGGGGACTCCCCAGCTAGAGATGCCTGGGAGATCACCCATGAATCTCAGGCATCCAGCCAGGGATGAAGGGTAGGAGTTGGTTAGGTATGGAACAGGTGTTTGAGAACAGCCTGACCAAACAAGGCATCCCGATGGGAGTCCTTGTCCAAGCAGTAATGGGCTGTGAAGGTATGACCCGAGGCCCAGGTGGCCGCTTGACAGATCTGGTCGATGGACACAGAATTTAGATGAGCCATAGAGGCTGCCATGGCCCTCACATTGTGAGCTGTGACATGGCCCTCCAGAGAAAGGTTCTTACTCTGGTAGGCAAAAGAAATACACTGAGCAATCCAATTGGACAGAGTTCTCTTAGAGACTGGAAGTCCTAAATGAGGGGGATCAAAAGCAACAAAGAGTTGAGAGGACTTTCTGTGTTGCTGTGTCCTTTGTAAGTAAAAAGCAAGAGCTCTTTTACAATCCAGGGTATGAAGATTCCTCTCTGCACTTGAAGCATGAGGTCCAGGAAAAAAGACAGGTAAATAAACCTCCTGGTTCAGATGAAAAGGTGAGACCACTTTAGGCATAAAGTGTGGATTAGTCCTGAGGGCTACCTTGTCATGATGGAACCTTGTATAAGGAGGATTAGCCACCAAGGCTTGCAGCTCACTGATGCGGCGAGCTGAAGTGACTGCAATGAGAAAAATAACCTTCCAGGAAAGGAATTTCAAGGAGGTAGTGGCTAAGGGTTCAAAGGGTGGCTGCATAAGCTGGCCAAGAACCAGATTCAAGTCCCATGCCACTGGAGGTGGTCTGATGGGAGGTTTAGTCAAAAGAAGGCCTCTCATGAATCTTGCTATAAGAGGATGAGAGGAAATAGGCTGTCCATTGAGAGGTTTAAGGGATGCTGCAATAGCACTCAAATGGACTCTTACTGAATTTGTTTTAAGGCCTGCATGGGATAAATGCAGCAAATACTCTGTAAAGAATTCAGAGGTATTGCAAGAGGGTTAAGACCCTTCTCTGCACGCCAAATGGTAAACCTTTTCCATTTAAAAGCATAGGAACGTCTAGTGCAGTGGTTCTCAACCCTGTCCTCGGGACCCCACTAGCCAGTCGGGTTTTCAGGCTATCCACAATGAATATGAATGAGATATATATGCATTAGAAATAGCCTGCCAAACTGACTGGCTTGTGGCCCTCCAATGCTGGATTTGGGGACCCCGGCCTTACACCTCTGTCATTTAAGATTGTGAGTGGGCAAGGTACAGATGTCCAAGACATCAAAAAGATTAGATGGAATATGTCACATACCTCCTCGCCTCTCACCACCACCAAATATTGTCTATTAGACAACTTTTTGGTGGTGGTGAGAAACTAGGAGGGATGTGACACATTCTATCTATCCTTTTGATGTCGAGGACATCTGTACCTTGCCCACTCATAATCGTACTTGACAGAGGTGTACGGCAGGGGTCCCCAAATCCAGCACTGGAGGGCCACAAACCAGTCAGTTTGGCAGGCTATTTCTAATGCATATATATCTCATTCATATTCATTGTGGATAGCCTGAAAACCCGACTGGCTAGTGGGGTCCCGAGGACAGGGTTGAGAACCCCTGGTCTAGTGGAAGGCTTTCTGGAAGCATGAAGGATATCCTTCACTTGCTGAGAAAGATGCAAATCTTGAAGGTCTAGGCCTTCAGCAACCAGGCTCTGAGGTGAAGAGACTGGGGATTTGGGTGCCACAACGTTCCCTCCTCCTGGGACAGGAGGTCTGGGGCAGATCCCAAGTCCAGGGAGGGAGCTTGAGAGAGATGCAGAAGTAGAGGGTACCACACTTGGCGTGGCCAATGTGGTGCTATGAGGATCATAGACCCCTTGTCTCTCTGAAGTTTGAACAGTGTCTTGGGAATTAGTGGAATGGATGGAAAGGCATAAAGGACGTCTTGCACCCAATGGAGGAGGAAGGCATCCCTGGCCTGAACTCCCTGACACGGAATTCTGGAACAGAACTGGGGAAGTTTGGCATTCCACAGACTTGCAAACAAGTCTGTCTGGGGTTCCCCAAATTCGAAAGATCCTGGCTATCTGGTCCCCATGGAGGGACCATTCGTGTGGAAGCAGAACTCGACTGAGTCTGTCTGCCCAAGAGTTTTGAACCCCTGGAAGATACACTGCCATGAGATGAATTTGATGCTCTCTGGCGAAGGCCCACAATCTCAGAGCTTCGTTGCAAAGCGACAGAGCCAGTTCCGCCCTGCTTGTTCACGTAGAACATGGCTACTTGGTTGTCTGTGTGGATGAGAACTGTCTTGTAGCTGAGCAGGGTGTGGAAGTCTGAGAGCTAGAAAATTGCTCTGAGCTCTAAGAGGTTGATATGTAGAGATGTCTCCTGTAAAGACCAGATGCCTTGAGTGGAGAGATCTTGAAGATGAGCTCCCCAACCCCTTGGAGAGGCATCTGTTGTAAGGGTTGCTTGGGGTAACACCTGTTGAAAGGGGGACACTAGCAACAGATTTTGAGTGGACTTCCACCACTGGAGAGAGCAAAAGAGGCGACTGGAGGTTGCTATTTTGTCTGACAGGCACCCTGATGCCTGGGTCCATTGGGTGGACAGAGTCCATTGAGCTGCCCTCATGTGAAGGCGAGCGTAAGGAACCACATGCACAGTGGATGCCATGTGGCCTAACAGTTGCAACATCTCTCGAGCAGTTAAATGGGACTTTAACTGAATTTGTGAGGCTAACTGCACCAAGCGTAGGCAATGGGCCTGGGGAAGATAGGCCCTTGCAGTTGTGGTATCCAGCAAGGCCCCTATGAACTCTAGAGACTGAGTAGGGGTGAGATGGGATTTTGGAATGTTTATTACAAGTCCCAGATACTGAAGGATACGCCTTGTGCAGGTTAGAGAAGTCTGGGCCTCTGACTGGGATGGAGCTCGGATGAGCCAGTCGTCCAGATATGGGAATACGAATATCCATAGAGTGTGTAGAAATGCAGCTACTACTGTCATGCATTTTGTGAACACCCTTGGTGCAGAGGCCAGACCGAAAGGAAGCACTCTGTATTGGTAGTGCTTCCCTTGTTAAAGGAACCGACGGAACCTTCTGTGTGTTGGATGGATGAGGACATGGGTGTACGCATCCTTGAGGTCTAGAGAGCAAAACCAATCCTGACTCTGAAGGTATGGAAGGAGAGTACCGAGAGAAATCATCTTGAATTTCTCCTTGCATAGAAACTTGTTCAATTCTCTGAGATCTAATATGGGTCTGTAGCCCCCTGTTTTCTTTGGGATAAGAAAGTAGGGGGAGTAGAACCATGAGCCCTGTTGAAGAAGGGGTACTTCTTCTATTGCCCCTTGGGCAAGAAGGGTAGCAATCTCCTGACCCAGAAGGTCGAGGAGAGATGTCTGAGAATTGAACTGTCTCACCATGGTGTGAGGAGGAAGGTTTAAGAAATGAAGCTTGTACCCCTCCCTTATGATGGAGAGGGTCCATTGCTCTGCTGTGATTTGTTCCCACCTGGGAGCAAAGTAAGCCACCCTTCTTGGAATGGTGAGAGGCTCTGGATGTTCTAGAGCCAGAAAGGCTAAGCTCTCTAGTTGTAAGTCAAAGGCCCTGAGGAGGCTGAGGCTGTTGGGTCGTAGCAGTCCTAGCAGCCTTAGGCTTGGCCTGTTTCGGTTGTTGCTGTCTTTGTAGCAAAATGACCTGCAGAAGATGACTGCTGACCATAAGCAGAATAATATTTCCCTTTTTTGGGAAAAAAACCCCTTTTTGAACAACCTTTTCTTAAAAGGAGCAGAAGTAGACTTTGAAAGTCTATCTAAAGCAGAATTTTCAGCATCCATCTGGGTGGCCTTTGCTTGCCAATCTTTGCCAAAAAGGTTTTCACCTGTACAAGGAAGGTTTCCTAGGCCATCTTTAACCAAGGGTTCCAAATCAGAAGCTTGTAACCAAGCAATTCTGCGTGTACCTATGGCAATGGCACCTTCAAAAGAGTCAAAGGCTGCACGGTTGGAAAACTTGGAAATATCCTGGGCATGTTTGAGCCAGGTGAGGAACTCTTCCCTTTTATCTTCTGAAATAAAAGGAGATAAAGTTTACAGGTGATCTGTAACTTCTTTTAGAAGCATCCCCATATAGAGACTATAGGAGTTGATTCTGGCAACAAGCATACTGGCCTGGAAAATTCTCCTACCAAAGGCATCTAAGGTTCTGCATTCTCTTCCTGGAGGAGCAGAAGAGTGCCTTTTTGTACTCTTTATCTTCTTCATAGCAGACTCCACCAGAATGGAGTGGTGAGGAAGCTGAGTCTTATGGAAGCCAGGACAAGGAGGAACACGATACATGGTGTCCAACCTGCGAGAATGAGGGGAAGTGGTGAGAGGAGTCTCCTATATGCCCAACATGTGATCATAAAGAATCTCATGTATTGGTAAAGTGGCTGCCTCTTTAGGAGCCTTAGGATATTGTAAAATATCTAATTTTTGGCTCTAGGCTCTGTCTCAGTGGCCACTGAGATGGAAAGGCCCCTGGCCACTTCCCTAATGAAGTCTTGAAAAGACAAGTCTTCTGGAGGAGACATTCTCCTTTTTGGAGAAGAGGGCTCCTGAGGATGGATCACCGATGCTTCGACAGAGACCTCTGATTCATCAGAGTCCAGAGGAATCGAAGTATCGCCTTTCTGGATGCTCCTGCAGAGCCCGATACACGTACCGGGTGGTATCGACATCGGGAGTGATCGGTACCGATGGGCATCACAGAACAGTGTACCGCTGCAGTCGACACCGAAGCGGATGTCGATGCAATCGGTACCGGCACCGGAACCGATAATGGTACCGGTGCCGGTACCGGCAACGGAGTTTGTTGCGGTACGGAAGGCGTCGCAGCTTGTATGAATGCCGTGATGGCACGCTGCATGGTCAGGATATTCTGATCCATCGACGCAATCAATGTCTGTATATGGGTACCAGTGGGAACCATTGGTACCCCAGAACATGGCAACAGGTGATCGGTCGAGGCCGAGCCATCGATGTCAACCTGTGACCCCATAGATAAAGCTTTGGAAGCCGGAGCCTCCCGCCGGGGTAATTTTGCCGGTGTGGATTCCTCGAGAGCAAGCCCAGAGGCATTTCGATACTTAGAGAGAGATTTACCCTTCGAGGACTGGCTGGACTTGTTTGGTTACCAGAGATCCATGTGAGGAAGAAGAAGCCCTGGAAGACGTCGCTGCAACCGAAGCTGCATCAGAGGGAAACAGGGTACTGAGCTTGGCTGCTCGATTCTGTAGACCTCTTTTAGACATCATGGAATAGGACTCACAATCCGTAATGGAGTGGTCAGGACCTAAACATTTTAGACACCATTCATGGGTGTCGGTGACAGAAATAGTGCCGCTGCACTTCATGCATTTTTTAAACCCAGAGGCGGGCTTTTCCATGAGGAAAAATTTCCTAGGCCTAAGGCCAAAGAAGAAAATGCACTGAAGTGAGAAAAACAGTAGGTTTTTTGTTTTTTGTTTTTTAGAATAAAGAAAGAAAAGACCGGCGGTACAGGTCCAGCGTCGAGAAGGCAGACGCACGACCAAAGAAATAAAATAAAATAAAGAAATTCTTCAGCGGTGACAGGAACACGACCTGCTGGCTCTGCGGAAAAGAAGAACTGGAGAGAGGCGGTTAGGAAAGGCGGGAAGGCAGCGCGCAGGCGCTGTGGGATGCTCCCAAAAGCTTTCCTTTTGGATGCTGGGGAGCGTTCCCGCGCAGGCTACGTCGGTACCGACGATACCCATATGTGAAGACTCATTCCTGCTTGTTCCTGGAGATCAGGCCCTATCTGCTCCACGGATCTCCCGAAGAGGAGGAGGGATAGCAGTCATATATAAATCAGCACTTAGCATAGAGGAGGTAGCAATTCCTCAATGCGCACACTTCCGAGCCTCTCCTGTCCTCTGCAGGGTATCTAATGGTTATTGTTATATTGCCCTCCATCTCTTCCACAACTGGCTTGAGAAGTTATTCAGAACATAAGATATGCCATACTGGGTCAGACCAAGGTCCATCAAGCCCAGTATCCTGTTTCCAACAGTGGCCAATCTAGGTCATAGGTACCTAGCAGTTTCCCCAAAAGACACAGGTTCCACAATGCTTGTACTGGGTCAAGCATGATATCCTGGGTCCCTTCTGAATAATAGTTTATGGAGCTTTCCTCCAGGAACTTGTCCAAACCTTTTTTAAACCCAGCTACACTAACAGCCTTTAACATCCTCCGGTAACAAATTCCAGAGTTTGATTACACTTTGAGTGAAAAAATATTTTCTTCTATTAGTCTTAAATAGTTTACCCTGTAGCTTCATTGCATGTCCCCTAGTCTTCCTATATTCTGATAACGTAAACAGGCGATCTACGTTTACCCGTTCCACTCCGTTCATTAATTTATAGACTTCTATCATATTTCCCCTCAGCTGTCTCTTCTCCAGGTTAAAGAGCCCTAACCTTTTAGCCTTTCTTCATAGGAGTATCTTTCCACCCCTTTACCATTTTGGTGGCTTTTCTCTGAACCTTTTCTAATATCGCTATATCCTTTTTAAGATACGGCGACCAGAATTGCACACAATATTCAAGGTGCGGTCTCACCATGGAACAATATAGAGACATTATAATATCTTTTGTTTTATTTTCCATTACTTTCCTTGATACCTAGCATTCTATTTGCTCTCATGGCCGCCGCTGTACACTGGGCCAAGGGTTTTAACATGGTATCCAGAATGACGCCTAAATCTTTTTCCTGGGAGGTGGTTCCTAATGTGGAACCTTGCATCATGTAACCATAGTTTGGGTTGTTCTTCCCTAGGTGCATAACTTTGCACTTGTCCACATTAAATTTCATCTGCCATTTTGATGCCCAGTCTTCCAATTTATCAAGATCCTCTTGCAATTTTCCACAATCCTCTTGGGTTTTAACAACTTTAAATAGTTTTGTGTGATCTGCAAATTTGATAACCTCACTTGTTATTCCACTTTCCAGGTCGTTTATGAATATGTCAAAAAGCAGCGGACCCAGCACAGATCCTTGGGGTACACGACTATTCATAAACCATTATTAAGAAGGGACCCAGGATATCAATGCTTGACCTAGTACAAGCATTGCAGAACCTGTGTCTTTTGGGGAAACTGCTAGGTACATATGACCTAGATTGGCCACTGTTGGAAACAGGATACTGGGTTGATGAACCTTGGTCTGACCCAGTATGGCATATCTTATGTACCTTTCTCCTTTGGGAAAATTGGCCATTTAGCCCTACCCTCTGCTTTCTATCTTTTAACCAGTTCCTGATCCACAATAGTACACTGCCTCATATCCCATGACTCTTTAGTTTTGCCAAAAGTCTCTGATGAGGGATCTTGTCAAAGGCTTTCTGAAAGTCCAGATACGCTATATCAACCGACTCACCTTTGTCCACCTATTTATTCACACCTTCAAAAAAACATAACAGATTACTAAGACAAGATCTTCCTTGTCTAAAGCCATGTTGGCTGTCTCCCATTAGGCCATGAGTATCTACATGCTGAGTAATTTTATTCTTTATGATGGTTTCTACCATTTTTCCGGTACTGACGTCAGGCTCACCGGTCTGTAGTTTCCCGGATCAACCCTGGAACCCTTTTTAAAAATTGGTGTTACACTGGCGATCCTCCAGTCTTCAGGTATTAGAAATTATTTTAATGATAGTTCAGATTAATAATAGCAGGTCTGCAATCTCATATTTCAGTTCCTTCAACGCCCTTGGATCCGGCCCAGGTGATTTGCTACTCTTCAGTTTATCTAATATTTGTAATACATCTTCCCGATATATCGATATTTCCTTCAATTCTTCCGCACCTTTAAATACCACTTCAGTCATGGGTAGCATCCCTACATCTTCCTCAGTAAAGACCGAAGCAAAGAATTCATTCAGTCTCTCCGCTATCGCCTTGTCACCTCTTAGTGACCCTTCAACCCCTCTATCATCTAATGGACCAACTGACTTTCTCACAGGTTTTTTGCTACGAATGTACTTGAAAAAGTCTTTATTTTGCATTTTTGCTTCCGCAGCAAGCTTCTTCTCAAATTCTCCCTTTGCCTGCCTTATCAATGCCTTGCATTTGACTTGCCAGTGATTGTGCTGTTTCCAGGTTTCGTCGTTTGGCTCTTTTTTCCATTTCCTGAAAGATGCTTTTTTGGCAACAGCGTCCTGATCGTGTAACCATTCTAGTCCCGAACCTCTGGGTTCCCTATCTCATCCAGCAGCTTTGGAGACTGAGAAACTCCTCCTTTTTATGATGTCACCAGTATATCCTCCCGGAATCCGCCTCCTGCCCTCCTTTACCTCAGTCTCCAAGCAGCTGGATAGATAGGAGCCCGGAGGTCCAGGCTTACTGGAGAATCAATTAAGCCTAATTATTTTAGTTGGTGGTTTAGTTATTTGGGAAGGAGAGTTTTACTTAAAGGACTGTGCCTTTAAGTTGGACTGCAGGCATCTCTCTCTTTCTCCTTTTCTTTTACCCTCCCCCCCCCCCTCTCCGTGAGCTTCCGGTTCACCTACGCCTGCTAACTCAGGGAACCTAAGCAGTAGCTCACTCTTTGGGGTCCCCCCCGGTACAGTCAGCTACTTTTAAGGGGGAGAGACCCGGAGGACGGCCTAGCCAGCACCGCACAGAAGATTGCCTGTTGGTGCTCTGGCAGGCTCCTTCCGATTGCACACAGGGTACAGCAGTGCGAGTGTGTGCAGTCTCCGGCGTTTTCAGATGCTCTCCGGGATCGGAGAGAAGCGAGCCCGGTGAGATTGCAGCAGGCTACTTACCTTGAGCGCATTAAAGGTAAGGACACACTTTTTCTTAACGCGTGAGCTGTGGAGAGCATTTTGGCACCAAAGAGAGCTCAGCGGGCCCTGCCGCGTGGCACCTCTGTAGGAACGCTGCTTCTGCATGCGGTAGCCATTTGGTTCTTTCCCGACTGTCTGTGGCGCCCTGGGGAAGCTCGCTCATTCTCTCCTTACTTAGAATAGTTAATTCCTTTTAGATTTAGTTTAGTTGAGTTTAGTTAAAAAAAAAAACGGGACGTTATGCTTTAGTCCTGCAGGCTGGTGAAGCTGTTGGGTTCAGAGTGTGTGTAAAACAGCTTGAAGGGACAGATTACCTTCCTGTTATTTTTTGCTTTACCATTCCTTCCAAGCCACTGTGTTTAGTCTGTGGCATGAAGAAGGGTTCTTCTTCAGGTGTATGTAAATCCTGTGTAAGGGACACTGCCTCCATAGACCTTCCCAGGGATGAGACAGGGGACGGCGTCGGAGAACTCGAGCTCACAGTTACAGGAGATGTCCTTGGGGGAGCCAGTGGCTGGGCCCTCCTCGGCTCCAGTCACGCCTCCTCCTCAGACACCTTTGCCCAAGGATTTGTCAGCAATGTTTTCTTTTTTTTTTTAATTCTTTATTTTCGTTTTACAACAAAGGAAAGGAAGACATACAACTAAGAGACAAATACATACATGGAATGTGATACATACACCAAAGTAAACCCCTACCACCCCCCTCCCCCCTGCTTCTTCTCTAGAAAACTAAAGCATTCTCGAAGCGGGCGTGTACTGACATTATTGTGTTACAAAACCTTACAGCGATCTGAAACATGATGAGTGTACATTAAACAGACATGTCGAAGCAATGAGCAGATTGTACATGATCATTGAGCATCTGCCATTTAGACAAGCGAGAATGAATTTGGGTATGGAAAATAGCTCTCCGAGATATCTGCTCATATTTACTATATAAGCAGACAAGGTTCCACTATTCATTGACAGTAAGTCGAGAGCTATCCTTCCAAGTCCCCGTAATTAAACATATGGCTATACCCAGCATGAAATCAGGAGAAAGCGACCCTTCTTAGGAAGAGAGGGGACCCCCGCCACTGAGCGGAGTCCCACAGTCTTCCAAGAAAGAGGCTCGTGAAGGTGTAAGATAAATGAAATACGACCCCAGACCCGCCCCCAGTAAACCTGTAGTTAAGGACATTCATAAAGAACATGAACGAGGGTTCCCACATCAGTATGGCAAGACCTACACTGGCCCCTGGCAGTTGTGTTCCATTTGGCTATTTTCCTGGAATATAAGAACATCTATGTGCAAAAAAGACGAGAGTTGAGTTTGGGTAGCTGAGGCAGATCGGGAAACCCGCATTATTTTGCTCCAGAAAACGCTCCAATGCACAGGGGTTAAAGTGGTTTGCGGTTAGCGATCCCAGGCTTGTTGGACTCTACAAGTGGCAGTATCTGTACCCTGACATAATAGTTTATAAAAGTTAGAGGCTACCCCATGTGTACTACTAATAGAGTGAATTAGTTCTAATAGCCCATCCTTAGTAGGGACAGAGGGCGGCATGATTGGAGCACTTTTGAGGCAGCATGGAAGCTGCATCAATTGAAAGTAATGTTTCGCTAGTAACGCAAATTCCCTGTATAAATCAGAAAAGGTTTTCCAACGAGCTGCAGAGAAGAGCTGTTGGGGTGTCCTGATCCCCCTGGAGTACCAGGGTCTGGAAGTAATCATGTATGGCTGCTCGAATTTCTAACCGGAACTCTGGCTGAGTTAATAGGACTCTATCAAAGAACCAGGCCCCCGGATTCCCTTGAAGTGCAGTAGTGTGGTATTGAAAAGAAATAGCAGCATGATCTGAAATATGCTGGGAGTGAATCTTTGCAGCGTCCACCTGAGGAACTAACAGTGTTGATATTAGAAAGAAATCTATGCGAAACTGGGATTTGTGAGGGGAAGAGAAGAAGGTAAAGTCAAGCTCATTGGGGTGTAGTAGCCTCCATAGATCGACTAGAATAATATCTTTGATCACAGAGGTAAGCGCGATATGACTCTTGGGGGGACCACTTGTCCTGGGCGGCTATTTGTCAATCAGGGGATCAAGAACTAAATTGAAATCCCCCCCCCAATATCAATGAAGAATTAGCAGAGGCCTGCGCAGCCTGAGCAGTAATAGCAAAAGGGCAGGGTCATCCAGATTAGGAGCATGAAGGCATATACATGTAATTTTAAAGTTACCCATCTTGAGGTGAACTCTGGACCATCTACCCGCTGTATCTAAGCAAGTCGCAACAATAGTAGCATGCAGAGATTTCCTATCCAATATGGCAACCCCACATTTCCTAGAAACAGCTGGGGAATAGGCGGCCACCATGTAAGGTTTAATATTGAGGTTGAGAGTTTCCTTCGAATTGAAATGTGTTTCTTGGAGGAAAATCAGGTCCGCAGCTTCATGACTTAGATAGCTTAGGAGTTTCCTCCGTTTTATCGGATTATTGATTCCTTGTACGTTCAATGAGAAAATCTTACATGGTGCCATCAATCGATAGACATTTTAGGTAAGAGCGCTTGAAAACTTACAACATAATCAGAATCTGTACAATAATGACATAAGCACCAAGTATGCTGGCCAATACACCCATATTGAAAAGTATGTACCAAAGTAACTTAGAGAAGAAGCAAAACCCCCAATGAATATGGCGACCAGATGTCTGCGGGAGGAGGCCCTAGAGAGGAAGATAGAGACATAATAAAAGGAAAGAAACACCAGAGTCCATAAGAAACACTGTCTCTGATACTCGTCGAGGCTACTATGGGTAGATGGAGTCGGGTCCCAGATATCTTCAAAATAAGGCAACAAACCGCCCTCGACAGACTCTTCGCTGAGCCGCGGTAAATCCAATATGGCAGGTACAGCGGATGTGAGAGTACTGGCAGGAATATTCTGGAAGTCAGCACATCAAGTCGGCTTCTTTAGAGTCCAAAAACTCCGCTAGTAGATCAGGGTCCTCAAATGTTCTTGTCTGATTGTGAAGCGTGACTCGGAGCTTGGCCGGGTACATCAGGCCATAGCGTGCTTGTAGTTGTTGAAGCCTCGGCCGAAATTCCAGAAAGCGCTTTCGGCGGTCGACCGTGGGTTTAGCCAAGTCAGGATAGAAGGAGACCTTGTGGCTCTCAAACTCCATATGGCCCTTTGCCCGGGAGGCACTGAGAATTTGTTCCACATGTTGATATCTCAAAAGTCGAAAGATGATAGGCCGCGGGGTCTTCCTGTTGAGCGTTATGTTTGTGGGTACACGATGAGCGCGATCGATCTCCAATTCTTTGGTAAAGGTGATTTGGAGCAGGGAAGGGAGGATTTTACTTAAAAACTCCTTCATGTCTCCCAATTCCGCTCCCTCCGGTATGCCCACGAGTCGTAGGTTGTTGCGGCGCGCTCTATTATTGCCATCTTCCACTTCTTTCTGCAAGGCCCGCACCTGACGTTCAACTTTGTCAAGTTTGGACAGCCGGACCGCATGGGAGTCTAATATACTCTCCATTTTGTCCTGACGCGAAGAGAGCCCCTCTAGCCTGCCTTGCAGTACACCAAGATCTTCCCTCAGCGCTCGAAGTGCTTCAGCGTTTGACTGCACGAGGTCCTTAACCCCTCTAATTTCTGCGAGGATTTCCTGCTGCATTTCGGGGCCCTCGCGCAAAGCCAGCCCCTTCTGCGGGGACGGGGGTTCAGTTTTGGAGCGTTTACCATGAGAAGCCGCTGGAGATCCAAATTCCAGGCGCGTGGGTTTGGTCCCCGCCATCTCACCAATGTGCCCCGGCAAGATCAGAGCAGAAATTCAAGTTTGTCCGGTGTTAATTCAGGATTCTGAGTAGGCCTCTCGGGAGCCTCAGCGTTATGCGACCATCCCGCTGGACATCGGGCTCCGCCCCCCAGCAATGTTTTCTAAGGATTCTTCACCTCGCTAGACTTATCGGAGGCTTATTTCCACATTCCGATAAGACAGGAGCATCACAAGTTTCTCAGATTCGCAGTCCCCTTCGGTCATTTTCAGTTCCGCGTGTTGCCCTTCGGTTTAGCGACGGCCCCGTGAGCCTTCACCAAGATGATGGTGGTGGTGGCGGCGGCTCTCAGAAAGGAGGGAATCTTGGTGCATCCATACCTGGACGACTGGTTGATTCGAGTGAAGTCAAGGTCCGAGAGCCTATCAGCCACGGCTCGAGTAGTGGCTTTTCTGGAGGAGCTCGGTTGGGTTGTCAATATGGCAAAAAGTCATTTGGTTCCCTCCCAGAATCTAGAATATCTAGGAGCTCGCTTTGACACCAAGGCAGGAAAGGTGTTCCTGACGGCGGAAAGGGCAAAGGGCCTTCGGAAATTGGTAGCCCGTTTTCTTCAATACAAAGCGCCAACGGCGTGGCATTATCTTCAATTGTTGGGCACGATGGCCACGGCCATAGAGACGGTCCCGTGGGCGAGAGCTCATATGAGACCGTTACAGAGAGCCTTGCTTCGCCGATGGTCGCATCAACAGGACCCACTGTCCAGGAAATTGCCCTGTCCGGAGGAGGCTCATCAGTCCCTACAATGGTGGTTGCGTCCCGTGTCTTTGGCAGGAGGGAGGGTGCTGATCGCGCCGGCCTGGGTGCCCGTAATGACAGACGCCAGTCTCTTGGGCTGGGGCACTCATTGCCAAGGGATTTTCATGCAGGGTCAATGGACAGTTCAGGAGAAAAGTTGGTCCATCAACAGGCTGGAATTGAGAGCGGTGACCCTAGCGCTGCAGGCGTTTCAGCAGCTGGTCAATGGCAGTCCGAGTGTTTTCCGACAATGCCACAGCGGTATCCTATGTCAACAAACAAGGAGGGACCAGCAGCGCAGTGCTGGAAGTCGAGGCCAGAGCCCTGTGCAATTGGGCCGAAGTGCATCTTCTGGAACTGTCGGCAGCGCATGTCGCCAGAGTGGACAATGTGCAGGCGGATTTTCTCAGTCGAGTACGGGTGGATCCAGGAGAATGGGCCCTGCATCCCGAAGTCTTTGGAATGATAGTGTGCAGATGGGGGGCGCCGGTCATGGATCTCATGGCAACCTTTACCTCGGCAAAGGTCAGCCGTTTTTTTAGCAGATGAAGAGAAAGGATGTCAGAGGGCTTGGATGCGCTCGTTCAGGAGTGGCTAGTAGGGCAGCTGCTGTATGTGTTTCCGCCGTGGGTCCTTATTGGAAGAGTGTTGCAGCAGATCGAGCGGTTCAAAGGTCAAGTAATTCTGATTGCTCCAGACTGGCCTCGCAGACCTTGGTTCGGGGATCTGATGAGGTTGGTGGTGGCGAAGCCATGGCGGCTTCCTCCTCGCCCAGATCTTCTGGCGCAGGAACCCCTGTTCATGCCTCACGTGGATCGATTCTCGCTTACGTCCTGGCTCTTGAAAGGGCATGGTTGAAGGCGAGGGGTTATTCGTCGGTGGTTATATCTACCCTTTTGAAGGCTAGAAAAAGGTCCACTTTGTTAGCATATGTCCGTATCTGGAGAGTTTGAGTCTTGGTGCGTGGTCAGGAAGTGTGAGGCATTGAAATCCTCCGTTCCACAAATCTTAGATTTCACAGGTCTGCAAAAAATGTTTTTTTCGAGAGCTGTTTTGGTTATTCCACGTAATCTTTGTTTTTTGGTGCACTGAATCTGAAAATGACCTCCATTTTCTCATAGGACATCACGTTTCCTGACAATTTAGGTAACTATGTTAAATAAGGCAATACCTCAAAATAAATGGAAATAGACTTATAAAATTAAAGTTTTTACAAAATTTTCATGAAAATTTTTTTGAACTGAAATGAGCTCACCTACACACACTAAACTCGATTCTTCTTCCTTGTGAGGCTCCTCTTGGTGCATTTACGCTTGTGAGTAGCAGCTGGAATGTCTCTCTGAAGCATCCAACAGTAGTCTGCCATCATTGTAATGCTCCATTTTCCCTGGTAGCTCCTTTCCATCTCTTTAATGTCTTGGTGGAATTGTTCACCTTGTTCCTCACTCACAGCTCCCAAATTTTCAGGAAAGTAGTCAAGGGTGGGACTGGAGGAAATGCACTTTCAAACTCATCAGGCAACCTAAAGCTTGAAATGCTTTCAGCATTCGTCCGACGATCTTTTTGTAGTGAGGATCTTTGTTATTGCCTAAAAATTTCTGTACGACTTCTTTAAATGCAATCCACTCTTCTTTTTGAGGATCCATCATGGTATTGACAAACTCTTGATCAACTAGAAGCCTTCTAATGTCTGGTCCGACGAACACACCTTCCTTCAATTTTGCCTCCGACAGGCCTGGAAACTTGGTGACCAAGTATTTGAAGCATTCTCCATCTCTTGGAAGTGATTTTACAAATTGCTTCATCAATCCCAATTTTATGTGGAGAGGTGGTAGAAGAACTTTATGGGACGGTACCAAAGTTTCTCGGAGGAAATTTTTTCACTGACTGTTAGCACCCTTGGCTGCCAACTCTTCTTGGTCCAGTGATTTTGTCGGTCTCGACTGTCCCATAGACACAGAAAACAAGGATATTTGGTATACCCAGCTTGTTGCCCGAGCAGCATGCACAAGACCTTCAAGTCCCCACACACTTGCCAACCATGGTCTTCATATTTAAGTTTACGAAGAACCAATTCCAAGTTCTCGTAGGTTTCCTTCAAGTGTACGGAATGACCTACAGGTATGGAAGCGTAAAAACTGTTGTGGAATAAAACTGCTTTGAGACTTTTTTGAAGAATCTATAAAAAGACGCTATTGCTCTGAATCATATTGGATTTTAAATTGACCCATCAGACCTTCGACATCAATGCAATAAACCAACTTGTCTTCCTGGGCGAAGTAAGGAACGAACTCCTTTTCACGATGTCTGAACCATGAAGATGACACTCCTGGAAACAATTCCTGCTTTTCAGCCTTGATCCGAGTAACTCAGCGACATCTTTGGGAAGATTCAAGTCTCTTAACAAATCATTCATCTCCTCCTGAGAAAACAATTTTGGTCTTGTATCATCTTCAAAGTCAGAACTTGATTCGTCATCTGGTTCAGGTATGACTTCACCTTCATCGGAGCTAGGTGTCTCTTCCAAGGCGGCAGGGGGCTTGGGTACTGGTATATTTGTGCCATGGGGGATGGGACGAATTGCCGAGTGAAGATTGGGGTGTGAAATGGAATGCTTCCATTTGGAATTAAACCCTTTCACATCGCATGAACAAAAGTAACAGTCGTCACTATGGTTCTTTTTCTCTTGCCATACCATAGGAATCCCATAACGGAAAGATTTTTTCTTACCCTTGAACCAGTTTCGGAGGTCCTCAACACACTGTTTGCACACTTTATGAGGCGCCCAGACTTTATCTTGATCTTCAATTTTTAGTCCAAAGTATGCAAAGTATACTTTTTTCACAAAGTCTGTAATATTCTGCTGTTGCTTCAACACTGTATATTCACCACAGATGAAACAGAAACTGTCTGGCGAATTAATACACTTTCGCGGAGCCATAACATAACGGTTGAAGAATGACGAGCTAACACGAATTGCGATGAAAAAGCGTGAACAGCTGAGAACCAAGAACCTGATGATGATTCGTGCAGAAGTGTGGCATGCAAGAGAGAGCAGCTCTGTGTCTGTACATGAGACGTCACAGTGCTAGCCACGCCCCCCTGCACTGAACAGAGCTGCTGCTATCTGCCCTGTGTCTCCCTCCCACTGGATTCTTCAGGAAAGATTAACCCCTTCTACCATTAGAAGCACGGACTTAAAACTTGCTTAGCTTATGTATATATTGCTGACCATCAGATTTACAGTGCTATATTTTTTTTTACATAACTCGGACAACCCCTTTAAGGTTTTTTTGGCATTTTATATCTTAAATGCACTTATGTGAATTAATTAATAGTAATTTGAAAAAAATTGATAAATTTGAAGACGATTTTGCATGTTATGGCAAATCATGATGTCTAGGAGTTTTTTCAATATTTTATTTGTTTTCAGCACACCAAAATACATGGAAATTAGATGAAAATAATCAAACAGCTTTTTAGTCGCAGACCTGTGTTTCCTGCAGGATGGCTTTGCCAAAGGTCTAGCGACCACGTCGTTTCGGGTTCAGGTAGCGGCTTTATCTTGCTACAGAGGTAAGATAGGAGGTCAGACGGTCAGTTGTCATTCAGATGTTAAGCATTTCTTGCAGGCGGGTTCGTTGCTGCGCCCGCCGTCTAGGCCGTTCATCCCAAAGTGGCATCTACCATCTGTTTTAGAAGCGCTGGAGCGCGAACCTTTTGAGCCATTGTCCTGAGCGTCGCTCAAGGACCTCACCAGTGTTTCTGGTGGCCATTTGCTTGGCTAGGAGAGTCTCCGAACTGCATGCGCTTTCCAGTAGAGAGCCGTATCTGTCATTCTTTTCCTCGAAGGTGGTTTTGAGGACGGTGCCGGCTTTTCTTCCTAAGGTGGTTTCGCCTTTTCATGTGAATCAGGAGATTTCCCTACCGGTGTTTTTGCAGTCTATGGACACGTTGGGGCCGCGAAGGTTGCACCTGTTGGATGTCCGTAGGTCGCTTAAGAAATATCTTCGGTGTACGGCTAGTTTTCGCAGGTCCGACAGACTTTGTCCTCTTCGCGGGTCCCAGGAAAGGTGAGGCGTCGTCAAAAGCATCCATCGCGAGGTGGATTAAAGAGGCTATTGCATCGGCCTACATATTGAAAGGTCGGCCGGTGCCGGAAGGGCTTCGGGCTCATTCCACTAGAGCGCAAGCCTCGTTGTGAGCAAAAGTGCGTCTGGTACCTCCGGTGGAGATTTGCAAGGCAGCGACTTGGTCATCGCTGAACTCCTTTGCGAAGCATTACCACCTTGATGTGCAAAGGGCGGAGGAGACCGCCTTTGGATCGGCAGTACTTCAGGCTAGTCTCCCAGGGCCCTCCCAGATTTGATTGTTTCACTGCTCTGGTACTTACCCAGAGGTTCAGGACTAGACTGGTTACACGATCAGGAAGGTGAAATTAGACTTACCTGCTAATTGTGTTTCCTAGAGTGTAGCCAGTCTAGTCCCGTGTCCCTCCCCAGGGGTTTTAGTTCTTCAGGAGCCTGAAGTATTCAGGTCATTTACAGGTAAGAGCCTCTGTTCAAATTTTTCTATGGCGGGTTTTTTCCTATCCGTTGAGGAGGGAGGAGCCTGCGTGAGTTAGAGTCACACTTGTCATAGGGACTTTTGGTTTAAGGGTTGTGTAGTTCTTGCATAAGTAAGTGAGTTCATTCCTTGGTTAAATGCTTACTTGTGTCTCCGGTGAGTCTGCTTTGTCAATAGGTTACTGAGGGCAGGAGGCGGATTCCGGGAGGATATACCGGTGACATCATAAAAAGGAGGAGCTTCTCAGTCTCCAAAGCTGCTGGATGAGATAGGGAACCCAGAGGTTCGGGACTAGACTGGCTACACTCCAGGAAACACAATTAGCAGGTAAGTCTAATTTCACCCTCTCTGACCTCACCTTTAAACCATGCTGGCAGTTTTTTGGACTTCCTTCCACTTTTCTTAAAGCGTGGAATACAGCTGGTCTGGGCTTCCAAGATAGTAGTTTTCAACAACACCCAAGCTTGATGTAAGTCTTTAACCTTTGCAACTGCTCCTTTTAGCTTTTTCTTAACTATTTTCCTCATTTTATCATAGTCTCCCTTTCGAAAGTTAAAAGGTAGTACTGTGGATTTCCTTACTATCCCTCCTCCAGTAATTAAATCAAAGGCGATCATGCTATGATCACTATTGCCAAGTGGTCCCAACACCCTTATCTCTTGCACTAGATCTGGTGTTCCACTAAGGATTAGGTCTAATATGGCTTCCCCTCTGGTCAGTTCATGAACAAGCTGCTCCAAGAAGCAGTCATTTATTTCATCTAGGAACTTTATCTCCCTAGCATGTCCTGACGTGACACTGACCCAGTCGATACCGGGGTAATTGAAATCACCCATTATTATTACTGCGCTGTAACGTTTGTTAGCTTCCTTGATTTCTTTGAGCATTTCATCATCCATTTGCTCATTCTGGCTAGGCGGTCGATAGTACACCCCCACTGCCATCGCCTTCCCCTTTTTACATGGAATTTCAATCCATAGAGATTCTACAGCAAATTTTGTTTCCTGCAAAACTTTAATCCTTTCTGACTCAATGCCCTCTCTAACAGAGCGCAACCCTTTCACCAATTTGATCAGCTCTATCATTACGATGTAGTTTGTACCCAGGTATCACAGTGTCCCACTGGTTGTCCTCCTTCCACCATGTCTCTGATATTCCAATCATATCTAACCTCTCATTTAGTGCTATATATTCTATCTCTCCCATCTTATTTTTTAGACTTCTAGCATTTGCATACAAGCATTTTAGAGACTGTGTTTTATTCATATTAATTTGGCTATTGGTAGACATGGGTAATTTTGGATCTTTAAGCTCTGTCTGTTCCATACTCAAGGGCATTTGGGCCACTTTACTCTTTTTTGGAACCTCTCTGCTTTTGGTAGTATCCTTCAAGGATACATTCTTCCGAACCATCTGCTCTTGGCCGACTGTCGGCTTTCTCCTATTATCTAGTTTAAAAGCTGCTCTATCTCCTTTTTAAAGGTTAATGCCAGCAGCCTGGTTCCATACTGGTTAAAGTGAAGCCTCTCCTTTCCCCAGAATGTTCCCCAGTTCCTAACAAATCCAAAACCCGCACCTCTGCACCATTGTCTCATCCACGCATTGAGACTCCGGAGCTCTGCCTGCCTTTTGGGTCCTGCGCGTGGAACGGGAAGCATTTCAGAGAACGCTACCCTGGAGGTTCTGGATTTCAACTTCCTACCTAAAAGCCTAAATTTAGCCTCCAGAACCTCCCTACCACATTTTCCCATGTCATTGGTACCGACATGTACCAAGACAGAAGACTCCTCCCCAGCACTGTCTAAGACCTTATCTAGGTGGTGCGTGAGGTCCGCTACCTTTGCACCAGGCAGGCATGTTACCAGGCGATCCTCACGTCCACCAGCCACCCAGCTATCTACATGCCTAATGATCGAATCACCAACTATAACGGCTGTCCTAACCCTTCCCTCATGAGCACATGGCCCTGGAGAAACTTCCTCGGTGCGAGAGGGTATTACATCACCTGGAGGACAGGTTCTAGTAACAGGAGCACTTCCTGCCACACCAGGGTGATGCTCTCCTGTCATGTGAGTGGGAATCAGCTGTGCCTACTTGGTTGGGAACTGTGTGTGGGAGAGGGCTGCAGCCAATCTGAGCACTTTTCAGGTCGTTTGGAATCCCTTCAGCAAGGGCTCCGGCGATCCTGTGGGCAGTGGGTGGGAGTCAGCTGTGCCTACTTAGTTGGGGGCTGTGTGTGGGAGAGAACTGCAGCCGGTCTGGGCACTTTTCAGGTCATTTAGAATCCCTTCAGCAAAGGCTCCAACGATCCTGTGAGCAGTGAGTGAGAATCAGCTGTGCCTACTTAGTTGGGAACTGTGTGTGAGAGAAAACTGCAGCCAATCTGAGCACTTTTCAAATCATTTAGAATCCCTTCAGCAAAGGCTCCAACGATCCTGTGAGCAGTGAGTGAGAATCAGCTGTGCCTACTTAGTTGGGAACTGTGTGTGAGAGAAAACTGCAGCCAATCTGAGCACTTTTCAAGTCATTTAAAATCCCTTCAGCAATGGCGCGCCCGTGCCTTGCGGGCCCGCGCCTGAGGGCCTCGCAAGAGGGCCCTTTGGCGTGGCCCTTAGGCGGTGGACCGTGCGGGACCCACTATCTGCTGCTATATGCTCATTCTGTTCAGCGATATGCTGTTTGTAGTTAATGTAAGGTAATGTAATGTAAGTTATGTACTGTGTTCCCTGTTTGTACTCCTAGTGTTTTGTTGTGATGTAATGATAATGCAATGTATGTTTCCCTCACCTTTGTTTAACTTTGTGCTGTATTAACCGCTTTGATTGAAGGAAAAGGCGGGATACAAAACATGTTAAATAAATAAATAAATAAATGTGACCTCTCTCCTCCATGGCAACAGGGATGCTGCCAGACTGAGGTGGGACTTCAGGACTATATCCCTGTAGGTCTCGTCTATGTACCTCTCTGTCTCTTATGTTTTCCAAGTCTGCTACTCTAGCCTCTAGAGAACGGACTCGTTCCCTGAGAGCAAAGAGCTCCTTGCACCTAGTGTACACATAAGACCTCTCACCAACTGGGAGAAAATCATACATGTGACACTCAATGCAAAAGACTGGAAAGCCCCATAGTTAACATGAAAATGGTATCAAAGAAAACTGCTAGGTTAACGTCTTGATTCAAACCATTTGGCTCCAAGGTATTCAATTCATAAATGTAATGCTATTGAAGCTTCAATAAAATTTTATCCACATCACCACCCCTCCAATGGGGTATCACAACTTTCAGTACCAAAAACTTCAGATCAGTAATGTTGTGGCCCTCTTCTTTCCAGTGTGCCACAAGGGGTTTATCAGATATGCGTCTCTGTAGACAACTCTTGTGTTCTATAATCCGAGTGTGAACTTGTCTCTTGGTTTTACCTATTGTACATCAAATTGCATGGGCAGAGAATTAAATAACATTTTCAGTTCTACAATTTGAATATTGTTGTATATAGATCTTGTGTGAAATGGGATGTTTAAAGAACTCCTTAGTCACCAAAGTGTTATTGCATTCCGAACACTGCCCACATTTAAAATGGCCTTTTGTCTTAGAAGTAGGTCTTGGTTTTGCTAATGCCGATGGTACAAGGATATTAGCCAAATTGCAGTTCCGCTTGTAAGCAATGTTTAATTGCTTAGTGGCAAATATTGGTAAGGTGGCCAAAAGGTGCCATTCTTGTTTTAGAATGCAAACTATATCTTTGGAGAGGCTAGAGAAAGTAAGGGCACAAACGACCCTGTCTTGTGATAACTTATCTGAACTTGTGCGAAGAGAGGCCTGATCCGTAGAGCTTGCTCACTGGTAAGCTTTTTTTTTATACAGCCTTGGGATGGCACAGAGACCCAGTTACAGGAATTTTTTATTTGGCTTAAATCACTTGATGATACTTTACAGTTTGAGGATACATACAGCATGGACCGTATTGCTTATCTAGGCATCGTGATAAAAAAGAGATCCTACTGGATTCGTCACAGACCTATACCGAAAAGCTACTGATAGGAACTCTTTGCTTAGATATGATAGTTTCCATAATACTTCTCTTAAATATAATCTACCGGTGGGTCAGTTCGAGGATTAAAAAATTATGCACATCAAAGGAGGATTTTCAATATAAGAACATAAAATGCGCCATACAGGGTCAGACCAAGGTCCATCAAGCCCAGTATCCTGTTTCCAGCAGTGACCATTCTAGGTCATAAGTACCTAGCAGTTTCCCCAAAAGACACAGGTTCTTCAATGCTTGTATTGGGTCAAGCAATGATATCCCGTGTCCCTTTTTAATAATGGTTTATGGACCTTTCCTCCAGGAATTGTACAAATCTTTTTTATACCCAGCTATACTAACAGCTTTTACTACATCCTCCGGTAACAAATTCCAGAGTTTGATTTCACGTTGAGTGAAAAAATATTTTCTCTTATTAATCTTAAATAGGTTACCCTGTAGCTTCATTGCATGTCCCCTACTCTTTTTATATTCTGATGATGTAAACAATTGATCTAAGTTTACCCGTTCCACTCCATTCATTAGTTTATAGACCTCTGTCATATCTCCCCTCAGCTGTCTCTTTTCCAGGTTGAAGAGCCCTAACCTTTTTAGCCTCGCTTCATAGGAGTATCCTACCATCCCCTTTACCATTTTGGTGGCTCTTCTCTGTACCTTTTCTAATAACGCTATATCTTTAAGATACGGCGACCAGAATTGCATACAATATTCAAGGTGCGGTCGCACCATGGAACAATACAGAGGCATTATAATATCCTTTGTTTTATTTTCCATTACTTTCCTTATGATACCTAGCATTCTATTTGCTCTCTTGGCTGCCGCTGCACACTAGGCGGAGGGTTTTAATATGTTATCCACAATGACGCCTAAATCTTTTTCCAGAGTGGTGGTTCCCAATGTGGAACCTTGCATCGTGTAACCATAGTTTGCGTTCTTTTTTCCTAGGTTCATAACTTTGCACTTGTCCACATTAAAATTTCATCTGCCATTTGGATGCCCAGTCTTCCAATTTATCAAGATCCTCTTGCAATTTTCCACAATCCTCTTGGGTTTTAACAACTTCAAATAGCTTTGTGTCATCTGCAAATTTGATAACCTCACTCGTTATTCCCTTTTCCAGGTCATTTATGAATATGTCAAAAAAGCAGCAGACCCAGCACAGATCCCTGGGGTACTCCACTAATCACCTTTCTCCATTGGGAAAATGGGCCATTTAGCCCTACCCTCTGCTTTCTGTCTTTTAACCAGTTCCTGATCCACAATACTACACTGCCTCCTATCCCATGACTTTTTAGTTTTGCCAAAAGTCTCTGATGAGGGACCTTGTCAAAGGCTTTCTGAAAGTCTAGATACACTATATCAATGGACTCACCTTTGTCTACCTGTTTATTCACACCTTCAAAAAAAACATAACAGATTAGTAAGACAAGATCTTACTTGTCTAAAGTCATGTTGGCTGTCTCCCATTAAGCCATGACTATCTACATGCTGAGTAATTTTGTTCTTTATAATGGTTTCTACCATTTTTCCCGGTACCGACGTCAGGCTCACTGGTCTGTAGTTTCCCGGATCACCCCTGTAACCCTTTTTAAAAATTGGCATTACATTGGCGATCCACCCATCTTCAGGTATTACAGATGATTTTAATTATAGTTCACAGATTACTAATAGCAGGTCTGCAATCTCATATTTCTACTACTACTACTACTATTGAGCATTTATATAGCGCTACCAGTCGTACGCAGTACAGACATGTAGGAGACAATCCCTGCTCGTCAGAGCTTACAATCTAGTCAAGACAAAACACAGAAGTCAAGATCTGAAAGCAACAGTGAAGAGTTAAGTTTTCAACCTGGATTTGAAGAGGGCTAGAGAGGGTGCCTGGCGAACAGACACAGGTAGCTTGTTCCAGGCATAAGGCGCAGCAAGGTAAAAGGAGCGAAGTCTGGAATTAGCAGTAGGAGTGGAGGGCATAGATAGAAGTAGTTTGTTAGAAGAGCGGAGTTCCCGAGAGGTGTTGTAAGGAGAGATAAGAGATGAAAGGTACTCAGGAGCTGCAGATTGAATGAATTTATAGATCATGAGGAGAAGTTTGAACTGAATGCGGAAGCAGATAGGGAGCCTGTGAAGTGACTTGAGAAGAGGAGTAATGTGGGTATGGTGAGGATGGCGGAAGATTAGTCGCGCAGCAGAATGTTGAATAGATTGAAGGGGAAAGAGATGATTCAGAGGGAGACCAGCAAGGAGTAAATTGCAGTAGTCGAGACGAGAGGTGATTAAAGAGTGGATAAGCGTTTTAGTAGTGTGTTCAGAAAGGAAGGGGCGGATTTTGCTAATGTTGTAGAGAAAGAAACGGCAGGTCTTAGCTTCGAGTTGGATGAGTGAAAAGGAGAGGGAGGAGTCAAAGATAAATCCCAGATTGTGGGCCAAGGAGATAGGAAGGATAACAGCGTTATCCACAGAGAATGAGAGGGGAGGAAGAGGAGGGGAGGTACTGAAGGGAAAGATAAGGAGTTCAGTCTTGGACATGTTCAATTTCAGGCGGCGGTGAAACATCCAGGCAGCGATGTCAGAAAGGCAGGCAGAGATCCTGGTCTGGATTGCCAGAGAGATTTCAGGCGTAGAGAGGTAGATTTGGGAGTCATCAGCATAGAGATGGTACTGAAAGCCATGGGAAGAGATAAGCACACCAAGGGACTGGGTATAGAGGGAGAAAAGGAGCAGTCTCAGGACGGAACCCTGGGGTACACCAACTGGGAGCGGGGTAGCAGAGGAGGAGGAGCCACCAGAACACACACTGAAAGAGCGATGGGAGAGGTAGGAGGAGAACCAGGATAGTACAGATCCCCTAAAACCAAGTGAGGACAGGGTATCTAGGAGAAGGTGGTGGACAACAGTGTCGAAAGCAGCAGAGAGGTCAAGAAGACTGAGGATAGAGTATAGGCCCCTGGATTTTGCCAAGAACAAGTCACTGGAGACTTTGGTAAGAGCCATATCAGTAGAGTGTGAGGGACGAAAGCCAGACTGTAAGTGATCAAGGAGGGCATGAGAGGAGAGGAAGTCGAGGCAGCGGCGGTGGACCGCACGTTCAAGTAGTTTAGATATGAAGGGAAGGAGAGAGATGGGACGATAGTTAGAGGGACAGGTGGGATCAAAGGAGGGTTTCTTGAGGAGGGGTGTGACCACAGCATGCTTGAAGTCTGCAGGAAAGGTTGCAGTGGAGAGCGATAGGTTGAGAATATAAGAGATGGAAGGGACAACGGTGGAGGAGATGGGCCTTAGGAGACAGGTGGGGATAGGATCAGAAGAGCAGGTGGTGAGTTTGGAGGAAGAAAGGAGGAGTGCGGTATCTCCAGGAACAAGCAGGAATGTAGTCTTCACATATGGGTATCGTTGGTACCGACGGGCCTGTGTGGGAATGCTCCCCAGCGTCCAATTAGAAAGCTTTTGGGAGCATCCCACAGTGCTTGCGTGCTGCCTTCCTGCCTTTCCCAACTGCCTCTCTCCAGTTTTTTCGTTTTCCGCGGAGCCAGCAGGTCGTTTTCCTGTCACCGCAGAAATTATCCCATCTTTTTCATTCCTTTTTGTGGTGGCGTCTGCCTTCCCGATGCTATACCGGTACCGCCGGTTCTCTTTCTTTCTTTAAAAAAAAAGACATTTTGTAATCTTTTTTCTGGACTTTCCAGACTTTTTTCTGTCGGGTGCCACGCACCATTTTGGGCACTAGGCCCAATTTTTCCTTCAGAATGGAAAAAAACTCGCCTCGGGTTTTAAAAGTGTTCCAAGTATGGCGGTACCATCTCCGTCACTGACACCCACGAGTGGTGCCTTAAATGTTTAGGTCCTGACCACTCCATCCCGGAGTGTGTTGCCTGTGGGATGATGTCGAAGAGGAGTCGGCAAAACCGAGCTGCTAAGCTTAGCACCCTTTTTCCCTCCGATGCAGCATCCGTGGCATCGGTCTTCCAGGGCTTCGTCTTCCTCAGGAGACCAAACATAAATATGGCCGGTCCTCAAAGGGTAGATCTCCTTCCAAGCATCGAGATGCCTCTGGCGTTGCCCTTGAGGGACTTGTACCGGCAAATTTGCCCCGGCGGGAGGCTTTGGCTTCCGAAGCACTATCGGGGCTCCAGGATGTTCGAGGCCTCAACCTTGGCAGAACGACTGGTGCCATGCTCTGGGGTACCGGCCGCTTTGTCTGGTACCGATACCCAGGCATTGGCAGTGTCAATAGACTAGAGGTTCTTGGCTATTGAACGCAGTCTGGCGGCTTTCCTTGCGGCTTCGGTGCCTTCGGGACCGCTTCAGACGGTTCAACCAGTACCGACACTGGTTCCAGCCGACAGCATCGACATTGGCGTCTGTATTACCAACACTGAGTCATGCTGTTTCTTCCGATATCAACAGGCTGGTACCGGACCCCTCCGGTACAACTTCGATCGGTACCGGTATCGTGCTTTACAAGAGCACTCGGACAGGAGATATTTTGAATCCTCCGATGAGTCTGAGGATTCTGACAGCTCTGTCAGTACCGGAGTACTTCTCTCTGAGGAGCTTTCCTCTCCTAAACGTAGGATGTCTCCTCCAGAGGATATATCCTTTCAGGATTTCATCCGGGAGGTGGCTAGAGGTCTTTCCATCACAGTGGCTCCTGAAGCAGAGCCCAGAGCAAAGGAATTGGAGATTTTACAATATTCTAAAGCTCCCAAAGAAGCAGCTACTTTGCCTATTCATGAGATCTTGCATGATCTCATGTTAAGAATGTGGGAAACACCTCTTAACACCTCTCCTCATTCTCGTAGGAATGTATCGAGCACCTCCTTGTCCTGGATTTCAAAAAACCCAGTTACCACACCACTCCATGGTAGTGGAATCAGCTATGAGAAGGATCAAGAGTGCAAAAAGACATGCATCTAATCCGCCAGGACGTGAATGTAGGACTCTTGATGCCTTTGGGCGTCGAACCTTCCAGGCCTCTATGCTTTCTGCCAGGATTAGTTCCTACATTTTATATATGGGAATGTTTATATATGGGAGGTTACAGGAGATCTAGAGCTTATGAGCCCTCTCCTTCCTGATGAAAGAGACAAGATTATCTTACACTTGTCAAACATACCCAAGATGTTTCCATGTTTCCAAGTTGTTAATCGTGCAGCTTTTGACTGCTTTGAGTGCATAAGCAGAACCTCTGCCATTGCCATAGGTGCTCGTAGGATTGCCTGGCTCCAGGCATCTGACTTAGAACTCTGGGTACAGGACAAACTGGGGAATATCCCTTGTACAGGCGAAAATCTCTTTGGCAAAAATTGGCAAGAGAAAGCTAATGAGCTGGATGCTGATAACACCACTTTGGATAGACTATCCAAGGCTACAGCTGATCCTGCAAGGAGAAAATCCTACAAGAAACCATTCTTCTCTAAAAATGAGAGGTTTTACCCCTCCTATACCCAGCAGGGGCATTCTGCAGGTCAGTCTGCCCAAAAGGGACAGCAGCCACCAAAACAAAGAAAAACTAAGTCTGCTAAGCCTCAACTGGCCCAGCAGACTCAGCCTCCACAGGGGCTTTGACTCCCATCTAGAGAACTTGGCCTTCCTGGCCCTCAATGGGCCAGAGCCCTCCACCGTTCCAGGAAGGTTCTGTCATTTTGCCCCCAGATGGGAGCAAATAACAGCAGAAGAATGGACTCTCTCCCATTGTAAAGGAGGGGTACAGGCTTCATTTCCTCAACATGCCCCCTCCTACAGTCGTAAGACTGTTCAATTCTTAAACTTCACTCCAAAATCAGTTGGGTCAAGAGGTCAATTTACTTCTTGCCCAGGGGGCAATAGAAGATGTACCCATTTCCCAGCAGGATACAGGGTTTTACTCCCCCTATTTCCTTATTCCAAGGAAAACAGGGGGACACAGACCCATTTTAGACCTCAGAGAATTGAACAAATTCCTGTTCAAGGAGAAGTTCAAGATGATTTCTCTAGGAACTCTTCTGCCATACCTTCAGAGTCAGGATTGACTTTGTTCTCTAGATCTCAAGGATTCGTACACCCATGTTCTCATCCATCCAACTCACCGAAGATTCCTTCGGTTTCTATTTCAAGGGAAGCACTACCAGTACAGAGTTCTTCCTTTTGGCTTGGCCTCAGCACAAAGGGTGTTTACAAAATGCATGGCTGTAGTGGCAGCATTTCTTCGCACTCTAGGAATATTCGTCTTCCCCTACTTAGACGACTGGCTCATTCAAGCCCCATCAGAGTCAGAGGCCAGAATTTCCCTATCTTGCACAATGCGTATCCTCCAGTATTTGGGCCTGGTCATAAACATCCCAAAATCCAACCTAAATCCCACTCAGTCTCTAGAGTTTATAGGAGCTATGCTCGATACCAGGAAAGCAAGGGCCTATCTCCCACAGTCCCGCTGTTTTCGCATTTTGCAGTTAGCTTCCCAAGCAGTGTTAAAACCTCATCTCACTGTTTTGGAAATGTTACAATTACTAGGCCACATGGCATCTACCGTGCATGTGGTTCCCTATGCTCGCCTCCATATGAAAGCAGCCCAATGTACTCTCTCCACTCAGTGGACTCAAGCATCAGGCTGCCTATCAGACAAAATAGCAAACTCAAGTCGCCTTATTTTGTCCCTACAATGGTGGCAGTCAGACCAAAACCTGTTGGTGGGGTCCCCTTTCCAACAGCCCCCACCTCAGATCACTCTAACAACCGACGCCTCACAGGTGGGCTGGAGAGCTCACCTGCAAAATCTCTCTGCCCAAGCACCTGGACTCCACAGGAGACCCATCTACACATCAATCTCTTGGAGCTCAGAGCAATCTTCCTTGCTCTTCGAGCGTTCCACACCCAGCTGAGCTACAAGACAGTCCTAATTCAGACGGACAATCAAGTAACTATGTTCTATCTGAACAAGCAGGGAGGAACAGGCTCTCTGTCGCTTTGCAACGAAGCTTTGCAACTATGGGCCCTCGCCAGAGAGCATCAGATTCATCTCCTTGCGGTGTATCTGCCAGGCATTCAAAACTCTTGGGCAGACAAACTCAGTCGAGTTCTGCTTCCACACGAGTGGTCTCTTCATGCAGACCAGGTAGCAAAAATATTTCAAATTTGGGGAACTCCGGACACAGACCTCTTTGCAAGTCCGTTGAATGCCAAACTTCCCCAATTCTGTTCCAGAATTCCGGCTCAGGGTTCTCAGGGCAGGGATGCTTTCCTCCTCCATTGGGGTCAGGACTTCCCATATGCCTTTCCACCCATTCTCCTAATTCCCAAAACCCTATTCAAGCTTCAGAGAGACAAAGGCCATATGATTCTCATAGCTCCACATTGGCCACGGCAGGTGTGGTACCCTCTGCTCTACATCTCTCTCAAGCTGCATCTCTGGAGTTGGGATCTGCTCCAGATCTTCTGTCTCAGGAGGACGGGATGTTGTGGCATCCCGATCCCCACTCTCTCCATCTCAGGGCCTGGTTGCTGCGGGCCTAGACCTTCATGGTCTTAACCTGTCTCAACAAGTAAAGGATATTCTTTATGCTTCTAGAAAGCCTTCCACAAGACGCTCTTATGCTTTCAAGTGGAAAAGGTTTTCCATATGGTGTACACAGAAGGGTCTTGACCCCCAGGCGATACCTCTGGAATCATTATTGAAGTATCTCCTTCATTTATCTAATGCAGGGCTTAAGACTAACTCAGTACGAGTCCATTTAAGTGCTATTTCAGCTTTTTTCAAGCCTTTAAATGGACAACCTATTTCCTCTCATCCTCTCATAGCGAGATTTATGAGGGGCCTCCTTCTAACTAAGCCTCCCATTAGGCCACCACCGGTAGCATGGGACCTAAATCTGGTTCTTGGACAGCTCATGAAGCTGCCTTTTGAACCTCTAGCTACTACCTCCTTGAAATTCCTTTCCTGGAAGGTTCTCTCTCATTGCAATCACATCAGCACGTCGCATCAGTGAGTTGCAAGCATTAGTGGCTGATCCTCCTTATATGGAGGTTCCATCATGATAAGGTAGTCCTTAGGACTCATCCACACTTTATGCCAAAGGTGGTCTCACCTTTTCATTTAAACCAAGCAGTTTACCTGCCTGTATTTTTTTCCAAGGCCTCATGCTTCAAATGCAGAAAGGAATCTTCATACTTTGGACTGTAAAAGAGCACTTGATTTTTACTTACAAAGGACACAGCAACATAGAAAGTCCTCTCAACTCTTTGTTGCTTTTGATCCTTCTCATTTGGAATTTCCATTCTCCAAGAGGACATTGTCCAATTGGATTGCACAGTGTATTTCTTTTACCTATCAGAGTAAAAACCTCTCTGGAAGGCCATGTCACAGCTCACAATGTGAGAGCCGTGGCAGCCTCAATGGCTCAACTACACTCTGTGTCTATTGTCAACATCTATCGAGCAGCTACTTGGGCTTCGGTTCATACTTTCACAGCCCATTACTGCTTAGACAAGGACTCCCACCAGGATGCCTTGTTTGGTCAGGCTGTTCTACGACACCTGTTCCATACTTAATCAACTCCTACCCACCATTTCCGGTAGGATGCCAGAGATCCAAGAGGGGAAGTGGAGCCTTTTCAAAGGGGCACACAACATCTGGGGTCTCTCCCTGGCATCTGTAGCTAGGGAGTCCCCATATGTGAAGACTACATTCCTGCTTGTTCCTGGAGATAGCATAGTTACTCACCTGTAACAGGTGATCTCCGGGAACAGCAGGAATTTAGTCTTCACAACCCACCCACCTCCCCTAGGAGTTGTATCTCTCTTTTCTTTTCTTTCCCTCTCTCTCTCTTTGTCTCAGCTTTAAAACTCAACTGGAGAGAGGCAGTTGGGAAAGGCGGGAAGGCAGCACATAGGCGCTGTGGGATGTTCCCAAAAGCTTTCTAATTGGACGCTGGGGAGAGTTCCCATGCAGGCTCCGTCGGTACCGACGATACCCATATGTGAAAACTAAATTCCTGCTGTTCCCGGAGATCACACCTGTTACAGGTGAGTAACTATACTTTCCTCCTCAGAGATCACAGGGAAGGAGGAGAGGGTAGCAGAGGTTGGGGGGGGGGGAGAGTTGGGAGGTGAAGAGGGGTAGTAGAGGTAGTGTGGAATTGGAGGGTGATCTTGTGGATTTTGTCATGGAAGTAGCCAGGGTTTGGGCAGGAAGGGAGTGAGGGACCAGAGGTGGAGGCACCTTGAGGAGAGAAGTGAGAGTATTAAAGAGACGGCGAGGATCAGAGGCAAGAGAGTTAGTCAGATGGACATAGTGGTCTTGTTAGGAAAGTGCTAAGGCTGACTGGAAAGAGACAAGCATGAACTTGAAGTGAAGAAGGTCAGCATGGGAGTGGGATTTGAGCCAAACGTGCTTGGCAGAATGGGCACAGGAACGTAGATAGAGGGTAGTGAATGTGAACCAGGGCTGTGATGTAGAATGCCTCACAGGACGTGGGCATCCAGGGCCGAGCAGAGTGCAGCATTATAGGAGGTTAATGCCTCGTCAACAGATTTAGATGACAAAGTGGAAGTAAGAGGTGAAGAAATGGTGGAAGAGAGCTAAGGGATCAATAGCATGAAGGTTTCAAAATAGGTGGAGTCAGGACGAGGCTGAGGTGGTGGATGATGAATATTAAGGCTTAAAAGGTAATGATCAGATAAGGGAAGAACTGAATTACAGAAGTTCAAGGGTAAGCAGTTAGAGAAGAATATCAGGTCCAGGCAGTGGCCATGCTGGTGAGTGTGGGCAGTGGAGCAGAGTTGGGGGTTGAACAAGGAGGTAAGGGAGAGGAGCTTTAAAGTGTGAGGATCAGAGGGATTGTCAACATGAATGTTAAAGTCCCCAAGAATAAGAGTGGGGGAGGAGGAGTCTACAAAGTCAAAGTCAGTGAGAAAGGTAGAAGCAGATTTGTCAGGAAGACAATAAATAACAGCTACCTGGAGAGGAAGTGGGGTGAAGAGGCGGATGGAATGGACTTCAAAAGAGAGAAAGGAGTGAGACTGAGGTAGGATGAGGAGTTGGAATTGGGAAGAGGGAGAAAGTAGAAGCCCAATACCACCACCATGGCCAGTGGGAAGAGGCGTGTGGGAGAACTTATAGCCCCCATGACAGAGAACAGCAGTAGATGTGGTGTCATCAGGGAGAAGCCAGATCTCAGTTAGAGCAAGGAGGTGTAGGGCATTAGAGATAGAAAGTTTGTGAGTAAAAGCAAGTTTGTTAGAGACAGAGTGTGCGTTCCACAAGGCACATGAGAAGGGGAGAGCGGAAGGGGAAAGGAGAGGGATATGGATAAGGTTAGACAAGTTATATGAGGACCTCTTCTCAGAGTGAGAGATAGAGCTAGGGGGGCCAGGATTAGGGTTTATATTAGCGGATGAGAGGAGAAGGAGTAGCAGAGTATGGGGTAAAGAGGAAACAGTGCGGCGGAAACGAGGGTGAGGTTGCCTTAGAGAGAGTGGGGATGGTTGGATGAGAGGGAGAGAGTGATGAAGCTTCATCATAGGGTAGAGGACAGAATGGAGGGGGAAGTGAGGGTGGCAAGGGAGGGATGAGGAGTGCAGGAGTGATGGTGCTGGTAGGAGGGGAAACAGGGAGTATGAGGAAAAGGAAGACAGACAATGTGATGTGAAGCCATAGAGGGAACGGAAAGGGCTATGCAGCAAATGTTATTACAAGTAGTGAGGTAGCAATGCAGCAGTGGAGTCAATAGGTTATGCAGTTGATTTACAAGCTAAGCAGTTAATTTACAGCCTATGTAGTGTTTTGATTACAAGCAGTAATGGAGTCTACAGGCTATGCAGCATGAGTTATTTGAAGCACTGAGGTAGCAAGGAGTCCACCGACTATGCAACAAGAGTTATTTCAAGCAATGAGGTAGTATGATTTCAAGCACTGAGGTAGCAGGGAGTCTACAGGCTGTGCAGCATATTCCAGTTCTTTCAACACCCTTGGATGTATACCATCCAGTCCAGGTGATTTGCTACTCTTCAGTTTATCAAATAGTTGTAATACATCTTCCCGGTGTAGCGATATTTCTTTCAATTCTTCTGCAGCATCACCTTTAAATACCACTTCAGTCATGGGTAACAGGCCTACATCTTCCTCAGTAAAGACCGAAGCAAAGAATTCATTCAGTCTCTCTGCTATAGCCTTGTCCCCTCTTTACTGCCCCTTTTACCACTCTATCATCTAATGGACCAACTGACTCTCTCACAGGTTTTTTGCTACGATTCTACTTGAAAAAGTCTTTATTATGCATTTTTGCTTCCATAGCAAGTTTCTTCTCAAATTCTCTCTCTGCCTTGCATTTAACTTGCCAGTGCTTGTGCTGTTTCCAGTTTTTGTCATTTGGCTCTTTTTTCCATTTCCTGAAAGATGCTTTTTTGGCAACAGCCTCTCTGACCTCATCTTTAAACCATGCTAACAGTTTTTTGGACTTCCTTCCACTTTTCTTAAAGCATGGAATACAGCTGGTCTGGGCTTCCAAGACAGTATTTTTAAAGAACACCCAAGCTTGATGTAAGCCTTTAATCTTTGCAACTCCTCCTTTTAGTCTTTTCTTAACTATTTTCCTCATTTTAACTTTTGAAAGTGAAAAGGTAGTAATGTGGATTTCTTTATCATTCCTCCTCCATTAATTAAATCAAACATGATCATGCTATTATCACTATTGCCAATTGGCCCCAACACCCTTATGTCTTGAACCAGTTCTGGTGTTCTACTAAGGACTAAGTCCAAAATGGCTTCCCCTCTGGTCGGTTCATGAACCAGCTGCTCCAAGAAGCAGTAATTTATTTCTTCTAGAAACGTTCTCCCTAGCATGTCCTGCCGTAACACTGACCCAATCAATACTGGGATAATTGAAATCACTCATTATTGTTACCGTTCTGTAACATTTGTTAGCTTCCCTGATTTCTTTGAGAAATTCATCATCCATTTGTTCATTCTGGCCAGGCGGTCGATAATACAACCCCACTGCCATTGCCTTCCCCTTTTTACATGGAATTTCAATCCATAGAGATTCTACAGCAAATTTTGTTTCCTGTAGAACTTTAATCCTTTGTGACTCAATGCCCTCCCTAATATAGAGCGCAACCCCTCCACCAATTTGATCAGCTCTATCATTACGATATAGTTTCTAAATCTAAACACAGCCTTAAAACTAAGATGCAAACAGCAGTCCAGCAGCGAGATGGCGGCTTACCAGACTTTTGCATTGAGTGTCACATGTATGATTTTCTTCCCATTGATGAGGGGTCTTGTTGTTGTTAAGTGCCGTCGAGTCGGAGTCGACTCATGGCGACCCTCTGGATAGCTATCCTAAATTGTGTTCGGTCTTCAGTCAGGCGGCTCATTGTTGACAGACTGGTACCCGTAGTTGCTGTTATTGTATCAATCCATCTCATTGCTGGCCTTCCTCTTTTGCGTTGACCTTCTATCTTGCCAAGCATAATGTCTTTCTCTAATGATCTCTCTCTTCGCATGATGTGTCCAAAGTATGAAAGTCGAAGTCTTGTCATCTGAGCTTCTAAAGAAAGCTTAGGTTTGATCTCCTCTAGTACCGACTGGTTTGTTCTTCGGGCAGTCCATGGTATACACAGTATTCGCCGCCAGCACCATAATTCAAAGGCATCAATTTTCTTCCTGTCTATCGTTTTCACTGTCCAGCTTTCACATCCATATGATGTTATTGAAAATACCATGGCTTGAACAAGTCGAATCTTTGTATGGAGAGAGACATCTCTGCTCTTGAGAATCTTATCTAGGTCTTTCATAGCCATTCTGCCAAGAGCAATGCGTCGTCTGATTTCTTGACTGCTTGTTGCTTCTTTATTGATAGTTGATCCAAGTAGATTAAAGTTGTTCACAATTTCAATTTCTTCTCCTTCAACGATGAACCTGTTGATTATGCCAGTTGTCATTTATTTATTTATTTATTTACATTCTCTTATATACCGCGCTATTCTGCATCAGTGCGGTTTACATTGAACAAACTGAAATTACATTGAACAGGGCATCATAACTTGGAGATAACTATTTTACAGGGAACATGGGCTATGGAGGGTTAAGTGGCTTGCCCAAGACCACAAGGAGCACCTGTGGGACTAGAAACCCAGGAGACTAGTAGCAGAAGGTTGCTGTCCTCTAGTGGGATTTGAACCCCCGACCTTCCGGTCTGAAGTACCTTGCCCCAACCACTAGGCCACTCCTCCACTTTATCTTCTTTACATTAAGGTGCAGGCCCATTTTGAGACTATGTTCTTTGATTGTGAGAAGCAAATGTTTCAGATCATCTTCACTTTCAGCCAGTAATGTGGTATCAGCATAGCGAAGGTTTATTTATTTTTATTTATTTAACATTTTTTACATACCGCACTATTCATCATCAGTGTGGTTTACATTGAACAACATACCTGTCAGTACATGACTGATCTAGGTTTACAGATAACAGGGAAAATCAACTGGGTGTGAACTGGGGAATAACTATCTAAATAATTATACATAATTATATATACATTGAATAGGTTACAACAAGATTTGATATTCGATAAGAATACAGTGTTTTCACATTTTGATCTTTTGTTCTGGGTTGTTATGTGTAGTAGTTTTCTGAGTAATACGGGAGCCGGTTTTATTGTGTGTATGGTAGCTTGAAGTGTAAAGTGAATAAATAGTGCTTGATGGACTTTCTAAATTGAGTGATATCCCTGATTGATCTGATGTTTGGAGGTAGTCTGTTCCAGCACTGGGGAGCATAGGACACAAAAGCTCTGTTAGTAGTTTGTTGTGTCCATTTTGTGGAGATACTAGGAGTAACTAGTGTGTTTTCTGCTACTAGTCTCCTGGGTCTGTTTGGTGTGTGGGTGATGAGATTTGAGATCGATGCAGGAGATAAATTATTAATAGCCTTGAATGTGATGAGGAGGGTTTTGTATGTTATTCTGCAATTTATCGGAAGCCAGTGCAGATCGATCAGTATTGGTGTTATATGATCTCTTATAGAAGCTCCAGATAGGATGCGGGATGTTGATGAGTCTTCCACCAATCTTCACACCTCTGTTGTCTTCATACAATCCTGCTTCTCTGATGATTTGTTCTGCATATAAATTAAACAGGTAGGGGGAAAGTATGCAGCCTTGTCTTACACCTTTGCTTATTTTAAACCATTCTGTTTCTCCTTGTTCCGTTCAAACTGTTGCTTCTTGATCAATGTACAGATTGCGCAAGAGAACGATCAGGTGTTCTGGTATACCCATGCTTTTTAATGTGGCCCAGAGTTTCTCATGGTTTACACAGTCAAAAGCCTTGCTATAGTTGATAAAGCACAAATAGATATCCTTTTAGTATTCTTTAGTCTTTTCAAGGATCCATCTCACATCCGCAATGATGTCTCTCGTTCCTCGCCCTTTCCTGAACCCTGCTTGCACTTCAGGTAGTTCTTGTTCCAGGTATGGTTGTAGTCTCTTTTGAATAATCTTCAATAGAATCTTGCTGGCTTGTGGGATCAGAGCGATTGTGCGATAATTTCCACAGTCAGTTGGATCACATTTCTTTAGTATTGGTATAAACACAGATCTTTTCCAGTCAGTTGGCCATGATGTTGTCTTCCATATTTCTTGGCAGAGCCTTGTGAGTACGGTAACAGCTGCATCAGATTGCTGCAATACTTCTATGGGAATGCTATCAATGCCTGGTGCTTTGTTCTTTGATAAGGCTTTCAATGCTGCTTAAACTTATTCTTTCATCACCAATGGTTCCCGATCATAAGGTCCAAGTTGAAACGGCTGTTGGTCCACTTGATCTTCATCATATAAAAACTCTGTATATTCCTTCCACCTTTTCTTGATCTTCTCAGCATCATTCAACATAGAACCTTGAGCATCTTGTAACATTCCAATTTGAGACTGGAACTTTTTCTTTAACTCTCGTAGCTTTAGGAAAGCCGATCTTGTTCTTCCTCTAATAGTTTCTGCTTCTATTTCCTTGCAAGTGTCATTGTAGTACTTTTCCTTGTCCTGTCTTGCTGCACGTTGGAAATCTCTGTTGAGTTCTGCGATTGTCTTTCTCCCTCCTCTGGCTTTAGCTTCTTGGCATTTCTGGGCAATTTTCAGAGTTTCTTCCGTCATCCATTTTGGCCGTTTTTGCTTTTTCACCTTTTGTAGAGACTTCTCGCTTTCTTCCAACACAACCTTCTTGATGTCATTCCATAACTCTTCCGGAGCTCTGTCATTTGTATCTAAAGCAGCAAATCGATTTTGCAGGCAGTCTTTAAATTCCAGTGGTATATTCTCAATGTCATATTTTGCTGCATTCATGAGTGGTTTGCTCTTTTTCAACTTTAGCTTGAGTTTGCATACTAGTAGTTGATGATCTGTACCACAGTCAGCTCCAGGTTTTGTCTTTGTTGATGTTACAGAGCTTTTCCATCGTTGACTTCCACAGATGTAGTCAATTTGATTTTTATATAATCCATTCGGTGAAGTCCATGTGTACATTCGCCGCTTGTGTTGCTGGAAGAAGGTGTTTGAGATGAATAGATCATTGGTCTTGCAGAATTCTATCAGTCTTTCTCCAGCTTCATTTCTGTTGCCAAGTCCATATTTTCCAACTACTTTGCCTTCTTCTTTGTTGCCAACTTTTGCGTTCCAGTCACCCATGACTATCAGGATATCCTGTTTGCATGTTCTGTCAATTTCAGCTTGTACTTGTTCATAGAACTCTTCAATTTCATTCTCTTCAGCAGCTGTTGTTGGGGCATATACTTGAATTATAGTTGTGTTGATAGGCAATCCTCGTAGACGAATAGAGATTAAGTGTTCGCTGACTGCATTGTATTTCATTACAGTTCTTGCAAGTTTCTTCTTTATTATAAATGCAACACCATTTCTTCTTTGTCTTTCATTTCCAGCATAGTAGACCATGTGATCATCTGATGCAAAGTGCCCCATACCAGTCCATTTCAGTTCGCTGACACCCAACAGATCAAGTTGTACACGTTCCATTTCGTTCTTGACCACCTCCAACTTCCCTTGGTTCATGCTTCGTACGTTCCATGTTCCAATGTGTAAGACATCTTTACAGCTTCTGACTCTCATTTCATGCGCAGCTACATCAGCAGTCAGACTTCCCGAGGGCTTTGATCCAACCACATCATAAATGCTGGCTTTACTCTGAAAGGTCTTCAGCTCTTCCCCAGTAGCTAGTTGAGTGCCTTCTGACCTGGGGGTCTCATCTTCCAGCACCATAGCACAATTTGTTTTGTTGTAACTATCCATTGGGTTTTCATGGCAAGATACAGAAGTAGATTGCCGGGCCTTTCTTCCGTGCAGTTTAAGTTTGGTGTTGTTGCCGTTGTCACAAAAATGTGATCCTCCACCGTCAACACTGTCCCATTCTGCTGCTGCCCAGATGGGTGGTTTGTCTTGGTCTGGCACCTCAGCTGAGACCTGTCCATCTTGGGAGACCCTGCCAGTAGTTAAACTACCGATAGTTTAGCTCTCAGCATCACTGATGCACGCAAGCCCTCACAGCACGACAAGCTGCAAACCAAGTGAGAGAACACAGGACATGCACAAATTATCTACAGGCTTTCAAGAGTACCTGGGTCTGAAGGTTTTCTCTTAATGGTTGGCTCTCTTTCAACTCCTCCGTAGTTAAGGACTGGCATAAAGAGCAATCCATGAAGGTCTCTCCTTCATTCAAAGCTTCGTCTGGTTCACCTATTTGCATAGGTTCAATCTCTCCTTTCAGCATACAGGGCTCAGCTGACTGCCTCTCGTTAGAGCTGAGTGTATCTCTTGCAACTCTGCACTGCTCCGTGTTAGAGAAACTTCTAAGGCTTCTACCTGGCTCTGGACTTGTGTCAGCTTCTTCTTTCTCATGCTCTGGCCACCATTCTCCTGTACTTCCTCGTCCTGTCCTCCAGCTTGTGCCTTCTGCCTGTGTTCCAGCTTGGGTCTCTGCCTGGATCTCTCCCTGGATCTCTCTGACACTCTCTGCGCGTCCCCTGGAACACTCTCTGCGCGTCCCCTGGAACACTCTCTGCGCGTCCCCTGGAACACTCTCTGCGCGTCCTCCTCTGAATAATCTATCCTGGGACTTAAATTCCCAAGGCTTCAGCCCCACCTCTTCTCCCCTCAGGTGACGGAGATCAGCTTGCCTCCGTGCAGCTGAGTAATTAGGGAACTCAGTGATGTAAGGATCTCTTACCTTGGGTCTGCATTCCCTCACCTTTACTCCACTAGGGGAACTCTGAAACCTATCCCCGCTGTGAATTTCCTGCTTTCTAGGTGTGATTGGGGTTCTGTTTCTCTGACCTTGAAAAATAGGTCCTTTTATAAGGGTGAATTCCTTTTCTTTTTCCCTTTTTCCTAAGTCATGATGAGCTTCCTTATCACATACCCCCCCTGCCCAAGATATTACGGGCTGGCTGAGGTTGGGAGTGTTCCTCCGACCAGTCCGTAATCCTTAAGAGGGCATCCTTGTCTTGACGCGGTTTTTCGGCCCTATGTTCTGCACTGGGTAAATTATCCATTGCAGATCTTTCTTGCCAGGACTTAAGCAGAACACTGGCTTGGTAACTAAGCAACCAGGGTTCGATTCCCACTAGCACTCCTTGTGGCCTTGGGCAAGTCACTTAATCCTCCATTGCCTCGGAAGAAAGGCCTGGCAATCTACTTCCGGTGACACTGCCAAGAAAACCCAGGAGCTTCTGGGTCGCCAGGAGTCAGGACTGACTCGAAGGCACACATTGCATTTGCATATGATAAATCTGCCTGTGTCCCTTATTACTTTCTACTTCATATGACACTGGGCCAACTTGTTTGACCACCTTCCATGGCCCTTTCCACTGAACCTTGAACTTGGGAGTGGCACCTGCTACCTGTATCAGGACTTTTTCTCCTGGGGTTAACTGGCGAGGTTTGGTCCTTTGGTCATGGCGCTCTTTCTGGCGAATCTGACTGCCCTGTAAATTCTTCGCGTCAACCTGTGAGGTCCTATCCAAACGTGCTCTTAAATCATGTAAAAAAATGAGGGACTCCCTTGGCCTCCTTCTCCGGCTCTAACCACTGGTCTCTCAATATGTCTAAACGTCCACGAGGGGCTCGACTGTACATCAACTCGTAGGGTGATACTCCCAGGGAAACTTGAATCCGTTCCCGGCAAGCATATAGAACAAAAGGTAGTAACATGTCCCATTCCTTCAAGTTTCCAGCTAAACCTCTGCTTCAAGGTTTGATTTAGCCTCTCCACCAAGCCATTTGATGGGGATGATACGCAGCTGTTTTCACATGAATTCCGAAGGCATCCCAAAACTGGGCCAAATACTTTGATACAAAGTTGGTCCCACGGTCTGTTAACACTTCTCTGGGGAAACCTATTTCGCAAAACAGCTTTATCAGCTCTAAGGCTATTGTTTTGGCCGAGATATTTCATAAGGGAAACGCTCAGGGAAACCTCGTAGCCTGATCCACCATGACTAAGATGTACTGGAAACCTCGGGGTGTTTTCACGAGGGGTCCCACTATATCCATAGCGATACGCCCCACAGGATCTGATATGATGGATGTTGGAATCAAAGGCACGACTGGGGGTCATGCAGCTGTGACCCGCTGGCATGCCGGGCATGCGGCACAGAACCGGGCAGTTTCTTTAAAAACGCCAGGCCAATAAAAGCGTATCAGAATTTGATCTAATGTCCCCTGTACCCCTTTATGGCCACCCACTGGATGATCATAGGCAAGTCTTAAAACCAACCCCTTAAAAGTTGTGGGCACCACCAGCTGTTTTCTGATTGTTCCTGTTCGGGGATCCTGACTTTCCCTATACAATATCTCGTTGTCTAGAATGAATCTGGGAAGGACATCTCGCACAACTCAGGCATACTCAAATGCTTGAGCGAGAGCCGGATCTGCTCGCTGTTCCTGGGGAAAAGTTGGAAACTTTTCAACTAATTCAGCTGGCACCCAGGGTAACCCTTGGCTAACCTCCATCTTAGCCCTTCCCTGTGCCGTACACCGCCTCTCATGACGCTTTAGTGCTTTCCCCTTCTTAATTTTAGCAGATGGGGAAACCACCAAGTCATCGTGTGAAGGTAAAACTTCTAATGAATCTTCCAGGATCTCAGGCTCTTGGCTATTGGCCCTAGACTGGGATCGAGTGGATACAAGGCCACTCTTTTGCCCTAAGCCTTCCTCTAATCCCTGTTTAAATTGGGGCCAGTCCCTTCCCAATATTAAGTCATAAGGGAGTTTGGGAACCACTGCCACTTGAATCTCTTTTTGCACTCCTAATCCTTTGATCATTAGTTTGTACGTGGGGTAAAAAGAGGCAGCACCATGAATGCATCTAATTTGTACCCTACTTCCTGGCTTCTTCTGCTCGTGCTTATTCTGGGCCTCTATTGCTCGCCAAAGCCTTTGTGATAACATGCTTTGGTCTGCACCAGAGTCCAAGAGAGCATTAGTAGTGATCCCTTGTATGCTAACTGTCAAGAGAAAACCTTCTCCAAGTTGTTTCATACTTGTACCCATTAGGTTAGTGCGGGCTTTACAATCCCTCAGCAAGTGACCCAATATCCCACATTGGAAACATTTTTTTCCAACCCACTTCCCACCTTGAGTAGGCAGACAAACTTTTCAACACTCAGCATTATTTCCAATCCTCCTTTCTGATGCAGCAAAACCCACCTCAGCACCTATCTTTGGAGTGCTTCCCTTTTGCTGACGAGCTAACTCAGCCTCCATAAAACGTTCAGACAAAAGGGTTGCCTCTCCCATGCTTTGGCAATTCTGCTGGATTAGAAAGGACTGTATGTCTCTTGGCACTGCTGCCATAAATTGTTCTAACATTATCATATCAATGATCATTTCTAACGTTTTCCCCTCTGGAGCCAACCATTTCAGTGCTAAACCACGTATTCTCTGGCTTAAAGCTTTTGGCATCTCGCCAGCTCTCAAGACTGTTGCTCTAAACATGCGGCGATATACTGTGGCTGTTAACCCTAAGCGATCCTTAATGGCAGACTTTACGGCCTTATAATCCATAGCTTGCCGGCATGTGCCTCTCCTGTTAAGGATGTAGCTAGATGCACGGCCCACTGGGTTTCTGGAGATCCTATAGCCTGAGCTACTCTTTCAAAGGACTCAAGAAAGTCGTCTACATTGTCCTCTGGGGTAAGCTTCCCAAAACTAAATGCTCCAGTATTTTGAAAGTCTACCAGACTGTCAACACGAAGGGTAGCTGGTCCTACTGGTGCTGATACTCCTCCGCCTCCTTGGGTCCGGAGCGTGATCAAAGCTTCCACCAAGCCCAGTACTGGCTTTTGCTGTTCCCTCATTGCAGCAATTGCACTGTCCTCCATCAGCTGCGCTAACTCCTGCTGATGTGTGAACTGGGTTGCCATCCAATTCACCAGCTCCTTAGGATCCATATCTTTTGGTTATCTGCAAGAAAAAAAAAAAAGAGAAAAACCACCAATGGCGGCACCCCACAACAGTTTTTTTTTTCTTATATGTGCCCTCTTTAATGCACAAGCATTCACGTATCCCTCAATCCAGCACAGGCCACATCTAGGTATCTTTTACCTTATACAGGCGTTGATTCTCGCTCATACAGGGTGTCTTTTCCTGGCGCTGCAACTGGATCACTCCTTCTGTTCATCCAGACCGTCAAGGAAAATCCTGCTGCCACGTTCTTCAGGTTGAAAAAAATCCTTGCAGCTGTATATCCTGAAGTGACCTCCTGGTATATCCTTAGGTGTAAAGATCCTAAAAACTACCCCACTGTCACGCCCTTGCCCCTTACATCCAGTATGGAGGGGTGTGGTTATCATAGAAAGTTTCACCTTCTAGCCTTTAACTGACTAATTCTTTTGCAATGCCTCTTGGGAAAGGTAGTTCAGTCACAATTCATTTGGCTTCAGGTAAAAAAAACACTTGTAGTTGGCTCGAATGATAAGGCAATGACAGAAATTTATTAACTCAACACTAGGTTCACAAATATCACCTTTGGATTCCCAATACACATCAGGACATAAATAAACTCAAAGCAAAATTTCAGCTTATAATGTTCTTCAGCTCAAAGATAAAGTCCTTTAACAGCCAATGCTACCAGCCTTGGCTAGCATTGCTGGTTACAGCAAACAAAAACAGCTTTCCTTAAAGCAGATTTCTTTTCTTACACTCCCAATACTTCCAGGTTGTTTGTCTCCTAACAAACAAGGTAAAACTTTCACCAAGGATAAAACTTCTCATAACAAACCATGCCCTATGCAAGGCTTTTGGAATATTCAAAAGCAAATCAGAGCTTTACTTCCTCTCTCCGTTAGCTCTGCTTCTTGCCGGTGCACTGCTCTGGATAGCAGGTGTTTAACCAGCACAATTAGAGAGCTTCAGCTTGCTCTTACTTTCTCAGCAAACGTATTTCTTCTTTAACACAGGACATGCACAAATTATCTACAGGCTTTCAAGGGTACCTGGGTCTGAAGGTTCTCTTAATGGTTGGCTTTCTTTCAACTCCTCCGTAGTTAAGGACTGGCATAAAGAGCAATCCATGAAGGTCTCTCCTTCATTCAAAGCTACGTCTGGTTCACCTATTTGCATAGGTTCAATCTCTCCTTCCAGCATACAGGGCTCAGCTGACTGCCTCTCGTTAGAGCTGAGAGTATCTCTTGCAACTCTGCACTGCTCCGCGTTAGAGAAACTTCTAAGGCTTCTACCTGGCTCTGGACTTGTGTCAGCTTCTCCTTTCTCATGCTCTGGCCACCATTCTCCTGTACTTCCTCATCCTGTCCTCCAGCTTGTGTTCCTTCTGCCTGTGTTCCAAGCTTGGGTCTCTGCCTGGATCTTTCCCTGGATCTCTCAGTGGCAGTTTCTCTGGCACTCTGTGTGTCCCCTGGAACTCTGTGTGTTCTCTGGAACTCTCTGCGTGTCCTCCTCTGAATAATCTATCCTGGACTTAAATTCCCAAGGCTTCAGCCCCACCTCTTCTCCCCTCAGGTGACAGAGATCAGCTTGCCTCCGTGCAGCTGAGTAATTAGGGAACTCAGTGATGTAAGGATCTCTTACCTTGGGTCTGCATTCCCTCACCTTTACTCCACTAGGGGAACTCTGAAACCTATCCCCGCTGTGAATTTCCTGCTTTCTAGGTGTGATTGGGGTTCTGTTTCTCTGACCTTGAAAAACAGGTCCTTTTATAAGGGTGAATTCCTTTTCTTTTTCCCTTTTTCCTAAGTCATGATGAGCTTCCTTATCACAAGCTACAGGGTAAACTATTTAAGACTAATAAAAAAATATATTTTTTCACTCAAACTCTGGAATTTGTTACCGGAGGATGTAGTAAAGGCTGTTAGTGTAGCTGGGTTTAAAAAAAGGTTTGGACAAGTTCCTGGAGGAAAGGTCCATAAACCATTATTAAGAAGGGACCCAGGATATCAATGCTTGACCCAGTACAAGCATTGCGGAACCTGTGTCTTTTGGGGAAACTGCTAGGTACGTATGACCTAGATTGGCCACTGTTGGAAACAGGATACTGGGCTTGATGGACCTTGGTCTGACCCAGTATGGTATCTCTTATGTTCTTAGCTGACTAACATCACTGACTACCTGTGCAGCAAAGTCCCCACTAATAGGTTCTCAGTGGTACTAGGTGACTTAAACTTACTCTCCGCCGCAACATATGTCTCAAGGATTTATAGAATCTATGGTAGCTCTAGGCTATAAACAAATAATACAAGAACCCACCCACATTAAAGGTAATACATTGGACCTCATTTTTATCCAGCAAGATTGGTTAAACAGCTCTTCAGTCCCAAAGGTACAGATACATCAAATTCCTTGGTCTGATCACCACTCTAATTCAGTATCCCGTCCCTTCCTAGCAGAGCCAATACGAATCCAGTCTTCTACCAGCACAGAAATTCCGCCAATTCGACAAGGATCAATTCCTGAAAGAAGTCCTTCCACAGCTTCAAATGGACACTGAGAATACAGACCTGCTCATAAGGAGGTGGAACTCGACAATCTCTCAAACAGCCACAGTTACCAACAGTCACACAACTAACAAGCCTCATTCAAGGAAAAGTGCAGTATGGTACACTAAAGAAGTTAGATCATTAAAACAACAACTAAGAAAGTTTGAAAGGAAACAGAGAAAATCAAAAAGAGAATCCGACAAAGCCGACAAAGCTGACAAAGCATCCTTTTTCAGCAAACTGGAAGAATACAAGTTCTTAATAAACAATAAGCGGGATTATCACACCAAGCTAATAATGTCAGCACTGAACAAGCCAAGGGAAATGTTTGATATAGTTAAATCCCTAACAATTAACCCAAAAGAGGACAAAGCCACGGTCGCACCAGATGCAGATGCCATAGCCAAATATTACAAGGAAAAGGTGGGAACATTATCATCAACAGATTTCCATTGCAAAACAAGCAATATAACTACAAATCAGGCCTGGAAAAGTTTCTCGCATCTCCGAAAGACAGCTCAAAGACATAATCAAATCTGTAAGCACATCGACTTCTGCTCTCGACCCTTGACCAGTCACATGGATACGTCTGACTAGCGACAGTCTCACTCCTCATATGCTAAATCTAATAAACTCCTCATTAGATCAAGGCTATATTCTGTATATAGTTTGACTGTATTATATGTTAAATGTACATAGTTCCAATGTTTATTGTAAAAGTTGTACTTATGTTCAATGTAAATTGCCCCTGATCATGGAAAGAGGTGGTATATAAAACCTTGTCAAATAAATAAATTTTCCAGAAGAATTAAAAAAGACTTCTATCCGTCCCCTCTTCAAAAGCAAGAATTTGGATAAATCAGAACCAAGCTCTTACAGGCCTATTTCAAGTCTGCCATTTATGGCAAAAATCCTAGAAAATACAGCTCAACTCCAGCTACAAAATCATGTAGACCACTTTGCACAGCTTGATCCACATCCGCATGGATATAGAATCAGTCATGGAGTTGAAACACTCCTCATGGAGACAAGCTTCTAAAAGGAATCGAAAAACCTAATTCTGGTTTCATCTTAATTTTTCGACTTACCAGCAGCTTACGACTCCATATCACATGATTACCTCATACTCAGATTACAAATCGGCCTCAAAGACAAAGTTCTGTCATGGTTCAAATCCTACCTTTCAAACCGAACCATCCAAGTAAAGATGGGTAATAACATGTCAAGCTCTTTCTACCAAAGGAAAGGAGTACCCCAAGGTTTTGCTTTGTCAGCACTCCTTTTCAACCTTTATATCCAACCCATCTGCAACATTATAAAGAGTTATGGCATCAACTACAATCTGTAAGCGGATGACATCATGCTTTTTACCCAAATCAACACCAAACAACTGGGAATGTTTCAATAACATTAGCACATGGCTTAAAGAACACAATCTTCAAATAAATTTGAATAAAACAGAAATCCTTTTCATCACAAAGGACAACTCTTTCACTCCACCAGAAACTATGAAGATAAAAGATGCAAGCATCCAAATGAAAAAAGTAGTGAGATATTTTGGGCATTACACTAGATCATTATCTTAACTATACCAAGCATGTGAACAACCTAACAAAAGCTATCTATGCCAAGCTAAAAATGCTTCAACATCTAAGACCTCTTCTCTCTGCAAACGATTTCAGAACAGCAGTCCAAGCTATAATCTTCCCACACTTCGATTTCTGTAATGCCATTTTAATGGGCCTCCCAAAGCAAAGCATCTGCCGCCTTCAACTAGCTCAAAATACAGTGGCTAGAATAATATCACAAACCTCTATCAAAGAGCACATTAACCTAATATTAAAGCAGCTACACTGGCTACCAATTGAGAGCAGAATAAAATTCAAAGCACTCCACACCATATTCATATCCCTTCAAACAGAACCTGCCATCTGCCTGAAAGAGTTTATTCAAATCACTCCGGAAAACAGACCACGTAGAAGTAACAATAGAAATTCTCTTGAGGTACATGCTGACTTCAGAAACTGCAACACTACATCCAAGAGAGTCTTCTCCCTTTACACTCCTCTATTACGGAACTCACTTCCTTCAGTCATAAGAAATACTAAGGATCCTAAAGCCTTCTGTAAACTGCTAAAAACATTCCTGTTCAAGGAGCACTTTGGTGAACCAGTCACCTAGTGACAATTCTACATGTAAAACTACAGTCCTCACTTTTCAAGATGCTTTCAAGTTCATTGTAACTAATTTATATATATGCTTAGTTCTCTGTACATAGTGTGATGATGCAGAGGCTTTAGACAGGGAGAAAATGGGTTTAAAACTGCAGCTTTCCTCTAATGCACACATTAAGGCAGGCAAGGAAGGGGTTAAAGCACAAACCCAGAGAAAAACTCTGCACAGAAAGGCAGTGAGAGAGCCACACCCCAGCTCCAGGACAAACAGGGGAGCTGATGTAAGAGGCAAGGGGGTGGAGTCAAACCAGATAGGACAGCCCAATGCTCTTAACCAGGAAGTAACAGAGAGAGTTAGTTCGGGATTGAGACTAAGCTCGTGTGGGAGAAGGAGATTGAGTTCTGATCTGAGGAGAGTTCGTGGAGGAGCAGGAGGAGTGCCTGGGAGAACAGGAAGTGTTCAGGCAGGAGACTCAGGACCTGACTCTGACCAAGAGGCAGAGAGAAGCAAAGGGTGGAGCAGCCATTGCCAGGATAGCACATGGTGCTGGGAAAGTTGCCATCCAGACTGCTGTGAGACACGGAGGTCTCTGAGACAGCAGGGGAGCAAGCTTCCTCTGAGAGAGAAAGGTCAACGCGAACCAAACAGCCAGGAGAAGCAGGTGGGAACATACTTTTATTCTCATGGGGAGAGGCTGGAACCCTTAACCAGAAGAGAGAGTATCTTCCCTAGACTCTTCCCTAGAAGCTGTGAACAGAGGTGAGAGTTTAACCAAGTATAAAACTCTGTATGATAAGCTGCCTAAGCATTCCAAGTGCAGGAAGCCAGATACTAGCAGAAGCTTAGGAAGTACCTCAGCTGTTCCTAATTCATCAGCTGATGGTAGGCTTCGACGAGAGAAGCTAAAGCTAGCTCACGCTGTGCCAGTGAAACAGGAGCAGTGCAAGAACAGAGACTTGTCTTTTTACCCATCTTTGCAACCCAGACGTACTAGAAGAGGAGCAAGCCAGTTGAGTTCCTTTAACACCACTTTAAAGGAGGCTGCTGATTCTAGTTATAATTGTATTCCACTGAGGGAAAGGAATAGAGAGTGGAAACAGCTTAGACACCATTTGGAACCATGGAAGCCTGTTGATCTGCAGTACCCTGATTTGAATCATGAGACGTCTGACTCAGATGTTGAATCCATGCAGTTAGGTTCAACCAAATCAGATAGATCTTATTCTGACATGGAAGCAGACTGTGCTATGTGTTGCCAAGAGTGAAGCTGTTAATAGTATTGTATAAGAGAAGTGCTGATAAGTAATTCATGCTACTGAGTTTGCACGGAGAGAAGCAGCGTTCTGCTGGAGTGAAACTCAATGTCTGTAAGCAGCTGAATATGGTGAAAGCTATGGAAGTGATTAGCTGCTACTGAAGCTGTTCATTGATGAGAAGAAGTTGAATGAACTTTGTATATAATTTGACAACCCTGAGAAGGATCAGGTTGGACTGTATTTCAGTTGGACTTTATATTGGTATAATCTGGCACATTTCCCACTCTCCCAGGCAACCGCCTATATGCTGAAAAAGGGGGTGTGACAATAGCTATTACTTAAATCAGCTGTTGCTGATTTAAGTTATTCATCCCTTTTCCCCTTTCACTCCCTGTTAGGATGTTACATATTTTTTTGTTTAATGTAATGTTCAATCCTTGAGTTCTCTGTAAACCGCTTTGATTCACAAAAAGCAGTAAATAAGCACTAATAAATAAATAAAATAAGATAATAGGGGAGAGCCAACAGTAGCCCAAGAGCGCATGGTTCGGAACAATGTACTACCAAAAAAATGAAGTTAGGGCATGTCAGCAGAGAGATTCCAATAAAGACCAAAATAGCCCAAATGCCCTCGAGTATGGAGCAGACAGAGCTTAAAGATTCCAAATTACCCCTGCCTACCGATAGCCAGATTAATATGAATAAAATACAGTCTCTAAAATGCTTGCATGCAAATGCTAGAAGTCTAAAAAATAAGATGGGAGAGTTAGAATATATAGCACTAAATGAGAGGTTAGATATGATTGGTATCTCAGAGACATGGTGGAAGGAGGACAACCAGTGGGACACTGATACCTGGGTACAAACTATATCGTAATGATAGAGCTGATCAAATCGGTGGCGGGGTTGCGCTCTACAGGGTGGCCCAAAAAAAGTGAGAACATCTCATAAATTAAAAGCTTAAATAGTTTACTTATTTACCTTTAACGTCTTTATTTCGACAATTTCCGGTTGCCATCTTTTTTTGTTAATTTGTCAATCGTTTACATCTGTCTTTTTGAATTTTTAAACAACTTATATGCTACGAGATGTTCTCACTTTTTTGGGCCACCCTTTATGTTAGAGAGGGCATTGAATCACAAAAGATTAAAGTTTTGCAGGAAGCAAAATTTGCTGTAAAATCCCTATGGATTGAAATTCTATGTAAAAAGGGGAAGGCGATGGCAGTGGGGGTGTACTATCGACTGCCTGGCCAGAATGAACAAATGGAAGATGAAATGCTCAAAGACATCAGGGAAGCTAACAAAAGTTACAGCACAGTAATAATGGGTGATTTCAATTTCTCCAGTACTTAGTGGGTCAGTGTCATGGCAGGACATGCTAGCAAGATAGTTTCTAGATGAAATAAATGACTGCTTCTTAGAGCAGCTGGTTCATGACCCAACCAGAGGGGAAGCCATTTTGGACCTAATCCTTAGAGGAACACCAGATCTGGTGCAAGAGATAAGGGTTTTGGGGCCACTTGGCATGATCGGGTTTGATTTCATTAATGGAGGAGGGATGGTAAGGAAATCCACAGTACTACCTTTTAACTTTTGAAAAGGAGACTGATAAAATGAGGAAAATAGTTAAGAAAAACCTAAAAGGAGCAGTTGCAAAAGTTAAAGACTTACAAGCTTGGGTATTGTTTAAAAATCCTATCTTGGAAGCACAGACCAGCTGTATTTGATGCTTTAAGAAAAGTGGAAGGAAGTCCAAAAAATTGCCAGCATGGTTTAAAGGTGAGGCTACAGAGGCTGTTGCCAAAAAAGCATCTTTCAGGAAATGGAAAAAAGTGCCAATTAACGAAAACTGGAAACACAAGCACTGGCAAGTTAAATGCAAGGCACTGATAAAGCAGGCAAAGAGAAAATATGAGAAGAAGCTTGCTGTGGAAGCAAAAACGCTTAATAAAGACTTTTCAAGTACATTCGTAGCAAAAAACCTGTGAGAGAAACAGATCATTAGATGATAGAGGGGTAAAATGGACAATAACAGGGGACAAGGCCATAGCGGAGAGACTGAATGAATTCTCTGCTTCGGTTTTTACTAAGGAAGATGTAGGAATGTTACCCATGACTGAAGTGGTATTTAAAGATAATACTGCAGAAGAATTGAAAGAAATATCGATACACCGGGAAGATGTATTATCACTATTTGATAAACTGAAGAGTAGCAAATCACCTGGACCGGATGGTATACATCCAAGGGTATTGAAAGAACTGAAATATGAGATTGCAGACCTGCTATTAGTAATCTGTGAACTATCATTAAAATCATCTGTAATACCTGAAGATTGGAGGATGGTCAATGTAACACAAATTTTTAAAAAGGGGTCCAGGGGTGATCCAGTAAACTACACACCGGTGAGCCTGACCTCAGTACTGGGAATAATGGTAGAAACCATCATAAAGAACAAAATTACTGAACATGTAGATAGTCATGGCTTAATGGGAGACAGTCAACATGGCTTTAGACAAGGAAGATCTTGTCTTTCTAATCTGTTATGTTTTATTTTTGAAAGTGCGAATAAACAGACACATGTGAGTCGGTTCAGCAAGCCTTTGACAAGATACCTCAGAGACGTTTGGCAATACTAAAAAGACTTCGGATAGGAGGCAGTATACTATTGTGGATCAGGAACTGGTTAAAAGATAGAAAGCAGAGGGAAGGGCTAGATGGTCAATTTTATCATTGGAGAAAGGTGAATAGTGGAGTACCCCAGGGATCTGTGCTGGGTCTACTGTTTTTTAACATATTCATAAATGACCTGGAAATAGGAACAACAAGTGAGGTTATGAAATTTGCAGATGACACAAAACTATTTAAAGTTGTTCAAAACCCATGAGGATTGTGAAAAATTGCAAGAGGATCTTGATAAATTGGAAGACTGGGCATCCAAATTACAGATGAAATTTAACGTGGACAAGTGCAAAGTTATGCACCTAGGAAAGAACAACCCAAACTATGGTTACACGATGCAAAGTTCCACATTAGAATCCACCACCCAGGAAAAAGATTTAGGCATCATCGTGGATAATATGTTAAAACCCTCTGCCCAGTGTGCAGCGGCGGCCAAGAGAGCAAATAGAATGCTAAGAATCATAAGGAAAGGAATGGAAAATAAAACAAAGGATATTATAATGCCTCAGTATCGTTCCATGGTGCGACCGCACTTTTAATATTGTGTGCATTTCTGGTCACAATATCTAATAAGATATAGCACTATTAGAGAAGGTACAGAGAAGAGCCACCAAAATGCTAAAGGGGATGGAAGGATACCCCTTTGAAGAGAGGCTAAAAAGGTTAGGGCTCTTCAACCTTGAAAAGAGATGGCTGAGGGGAGATATGATAGAGGTCTATAAATTAATGAATGGAGTAGAACAGGTAAGCGTAGATCAATTGTTTATAGCATCAAAATACAGAAAGACTATGGGGCATGCAATGAAGCTACAGGGTAACCTATTTGAGACTAATAAGAGAAAATATTTTTTCACTCAACGTATAATCAAACTCTGGAATTTGCTGCCGGAGGATGTAGTAAAAGCTGTTAGTGTAGCTGTGTTTAAAAAAGGTTTGGATAAGTCCCTGGTGGAAAGGTCCATAAACCATTATTTAAATGGACCCAGAATATCCACTGCTTGCCCCAATACAAGCACTGTGGAACCTGTATCTTTTGAGGAAACCTCTGGGTACATGTGACCTAGATTGGCCACTGTTGGAAACAGGATTCTGGGCTTGATGGAACTTGGTCTGACCCAGTATGGCATATCTTCTGATGTTATGTTCTTAACTATTTACAGGATCCTTAGTATTTTAATTAAAGCGGTGACATATCATGAGTGTAGCTGCTGGGTAGAGGATTTGTTGTTAGGTTGTGGGCTATTTAAGGTGTCAAAGTACTCTGTGAATAGGCTGGATTTTAGGTACTTTATGAAGTCCACATTATCTGAAATTGTTCTAAGGTGAGATGGGAGGGAGTTCCAGAGTGCTGGAGTATAGTATTCGAACACTCTATGGAGTGTTGATTGAGAGGCGCATGTCGGTGTGGAGATCGTTGAAAAGGTATAACTTTAGAACTATTTTTACAAAGATCTTATGAAGCAGTGGAGGGCATGAAGTATGTTAAACTTAAGTTGTACTTGTGTTTGTATAGGTGGGGTGAAGCTTAAAAGTGACGGATGGATGGCCTTTAGGTGTTTATGGAGGTGGGGAAATGGGAAAGTTATGTAGGTGTGGGGGGTTGTTCTTGTTGGGACTTAGTTCCAAGGGAAGCGCCATAGAATTCTTCGAAGAGGTATGTCTTGAGGTGTTTTTTGAATACATTGTGAGACTGAATGCACTGCAAAGTAGGAGGTAGTTGATTCCAAAGGGTGGTAGCATAGAATTCAAAGGCTTTTATGCATATGTGTTGTGAGTACTTGCGTATCTGTGTGGAACGGGGGAAGAAGATTCAGCGCATTCTGCCTGTGAAGATTCAGCGCATTCTGTCAGGGTGTCTGATAAGTGATTGGAGTTTCTCTGATTAAGTATTGATGAGTGTCTTATGGGTGATGTGAGGACCTTGAACTTGATCCTGGAAGCAACAGGGAGTCAGTGGAGGGATTTCAGTATAGGGGTGATATGGGATTGTCTGGACACTCTGACTATGTTGTGTGCTGCAGTGTTTTGAGCAAGCTGAAGAGGGGCAATGGTAGGAAGTCCTTGGAGGATCGAGTTGCAGTATTCAAGCAAGGGTGTAATAGAGGCCTGGCATACTGCAAGGAAGCTGTCGAGTGAGAGGAGGGGGCATAAGTTGCAGAGAATTCAGAGTTTGAAGTAAATGTTCTTGGTGGGGTTCATTATGTGGGACTGGAGATTCAGTTGGTGATCCAGGATGACACTGAAGGTACTTGATCTGAGACTTAACCTGCATTTCGGTGTCTTCAATTTTGATGATAGGAGGTGGTATGAAATTGGGGTCTCTGGTCATGTGAAGGATCTCAGTCTTGCTAAAATTGACTGCGAGATTATGAAGCTGCAGCCAGGAGACCATCACTTTAAAACAAGCGGGAGCAGTGGTCTGAAATGGGGTGAATATTATGTCGTCTGCATAAACATAGAAACATGGAAAAATGATGACAGAAGACGACGACATGGCCTATCTACTCTGTCCTTCCATATCAAACCACAACAACAGTCCCCTTTTTTCCTTTAGAGATCCTCTGTGTTTGTCCCATGCTTTTTTTAATTCAGATACTGTCCTCATCTCTAGCACCTCCAATGGGAGACTATTCCATGGATCCACCACTCTTTCCGTAAAGAAATATTTCCGCAAATCACTCATGAATCTATCCCCTTTCACTCTCAACCCATGTCCCCTCATAGCATAACTTGCTTTCAATCAAAAGAGGCTCTCCACCTGTGCATTTATGCCACAGATGTTTTTAAACATCTCAATCATATCACCTCTCTCCCGCCTTTCCTCTAAAGTGTACATATTAAGATCCTTAAGTCTGTCCTCATATGCTTTATAATGAAGATCACTAACCATTTTAGAAGCCACCCTCTGTACTGACTCCATCCTGTTTATATCCTTTTGAAGGATCGGTCTCCAGAATTGCACACAATACTCCAAATGAGATTGCACCAAAGACGTTTACAGAGGCACTATCGCTTCCTTTTTTCTGCTAGCCATTCCTCCCCATGCATGTATTTCATGAAGTCCTCCTTCTAGCTTTTGCGGTCACCTTTTCTACCTGTTTAGCTGCTTTAAGATCAGCAGACACAACCACGCCTAGGTCCCGCTCCTCTTTAGTGGAGAAAAGTACTTCACCCCCTATACTATATTGCTCCTTTGGATTGCTGCAGCCCAAATGCATGACCTTACATTTTTTAACATTAAATCCCAGCTGCCATATTCTAGACCATTCTTCAAGCTTTGATAGATCCCTCCTCATGTTATCTACACCTTCCTGGGTGTCTACTCTCTTGCAGATTTTGGTATCATCTGCAAAGAGGCAAACCTTACCTCACAGCCCTTCCACTATATCACTAACAAAGATGTTAAAAAGAATCGGACCAAGGACAGATTCCTGGGCCACACCACTGGTAACTTCCTTCTCCTCAGAGTGAGCTCCATTTACTTATACCCAAGCAGTAGCTTTAGAGTCCATCCCTAGGGTGCTCAGTTTGTTTATAAGTCAGCTGTGAGGAATGGTGTCAAAGGCTTTCCTGAAAATCTAAATACACTACATCTAGGGCTCTCCCTCTGTCCAACTCCCTGGTCAATCAATCAAAGAGATCAGATATGTCTGACAAGACTTGCCTCTGGTGGATCCATGCTGCCTCGGATCCTGTAATCTGCTGGACTCCAGAAACCTCACTATTTTCTCTTTCAGCAGCTTTTCCAATAATTTACTCACCACCAAAGTTAAACTAACCTGCCTGGAGTTTTCAATGAGTCTCTCTCCAGTCCTTTGGCAACACTCCCGACTCCAATGAGGCATTGAAAAGGTCAGTCAGTGGAGCTACTAGAATGTCCCAGAGTTCCCTCAGTATCCCAGGATGTATCCCATCCGGTCCCATCACTGTGTCTACTTTAAGTTTAGCTAGTTTCTCACGAACACAGTCTTCTGAAAATTGTTCAAGATGCCCCTCGCTTCTGTTCCTGTTTGTGGGTGTTTTCCGAGGTCCTGTTCCTGGTTCTTCATCTGTGAACACAGAACAAAAATATTTTTTAAGCAATTCTGCTTTAATCCTCATCAACTTCTACATATTCCTCCCCTTCGCCCTTGAATCTGACAATATCACTTTTGACCTTCCGCTTCTCACTAACATATCTGAAAAATGTCTTATCCCCTCATTTTATTGCATTGTCTATTTCCTCCTCTTTTTTAATATTTGCTTTCCTGACTACTTTGCTAGCTTCTCTAAGTTTTTCCAAATATAGATGCCTGTCTTCCTCTCACTGTGATTTCTTGTATTTCATGAAGTCCTCCCTCATTTTTCTTCACCTTTTCAGCTACTTCTTTCGAAATCCATAGCAGCCTCCTTTTCCTTTTACCTTTATTTACCATTTTAACAGAAAGGTTAGTTTCCCTTAAAATATCCCCCTTCAGTTTTGCCCACTGTTTTTCTACATCCCCCAGCTGTTCCCATCCCGCTAACGACTCCCTGAGGTATTGGCCCATCTTGGCAAAGTTAGTTTTCCTAAAGTCTAAGCCCTCGCTTTTGAATGGATTCTAACAGCCCAAGTCCAAATACTGAACCACATCATCTGGTGATCACTGTGTGCAAAATGATCTCCCACTACAACATCAGAAACATTTTCACCATTGGTAAGCACCAAGTCCAGTATGGCCCCTTCACGTGTGGGGTCTGTTACCAATTGCTTGAATAGTTCACCATGTAGAGAATCCAGGATCTCCTTACTTCTAGATGATAACTGTAAACGGGGGCGCTGGGTGAGAATGTCCGCAGTCTTGGCAAAGGCAAATATTAGTATGACTTGCAGAGGATTGTGGGAAATGTAGTCCATTCATACCAGACTCAGCTGTTCACAAATAAATGAGAGTTGTGCTTGCTCGAGTGTAAGCAAAGAAAATATATTTTATTTATGGGGTTATTTCTCCCACACAGATTTACTTGGTAGCACAAAAGGATACTTGCTTTCAGTATTATACTTAGGAAAAACAAATCATGATCAGCAACTGAACTTCTTAAGCAATTAATCAAACAATAAAGACCTTGATGGGAACAGAAAGGTCTTTCTGTGGGCTCCTGCTAATACCTTTTAGCAGTGCTCCAAAAACAAAACAAAACCCAAAAAGTAATCAAAAACTGTTCTTTTTCAAGGATAACTTCTTGTATTTTCACACACACCCAGAAGTGTCCTTTCAGAGCTCACATGCAATTATGCAAGGCTTAATTGCTAACAATTAACCAGCTGCAACCCTCCTGGCTGGTTTACTTTCTATACGTGGCTCAAATCCTACCCTAAAGCTTTCTTGTAAACTTTTCTGGGTAGATAAAAGAACAAGTTATATTTCTTTTTGATGGTTGTTGTATTTGTGAAAGTATATTACCACAGCAGCCTAGACAGAGAGCAATCCATGTAATCACACTGTTCATTTAAAATATCTCCTTCTTCAACTATCATAGAATCAATATCATGGACTGGCACAGGGGAATTCCTTAATGGAGCACTCTCAGGACAATACTTGTTTCCCTGCTGTCTTCCAAGTGAAGAGCTAGGGCATATATCAGTGTTCATACCTGAGCTTCCATTGCTGTTAGGGTTCCTCTCCAGATATCCTGGCCAGTATGTAGTCCAGTTTTTATGTCCAGCCTTCCAATCAAGATCCCTGGACACTGGGTCTCTCTTCACATACCTTCTTGCACTGGTCTTAGGGCCCCTTCCAAATGCAGCCGTCTCCCTCACAGGTGCCGTCCGGGGATTCCTGGCTCTGTAACCCCACTCCTCTGGCTTCCCCCAGTCCAATGGAGTATGCTTGCCTCTGGAATGACTCCCAGCACACGTACTGCTATGGACTCCTTTAGACCTCCAAGATGCTTTTCTCTTCTTTCTTCCACGCTGCTTCTTGCTCTCTGTCCTTGAGCTCTGGGTTCCTCATCAACTCCAACTCCGTCTGCAACTGCTGATGCCTCTGCTGATTCTGTGTAGAATCGGTTTTTCTTTTAACTTGTTTAGAGGGACACTACACCCTAGCACAGCTCAGCTGTGCTGAATCAAGCCCTACCCTTGGAGATGAGTGCTTGGGGATTACCCCATAGCTCTCCTGATTGAACACACGTTTCCCCACTTCAGCTCTTCAGTGGCTGTTTGAAACCTGATGCATTCTGGGACTGGTAGTCTTTTATGAAAACATTCAGTTTTATTATTTCTACCAACAAAGACAGGTTGCTTGTTCAGAGCCAATTCACCTCTATTATAGCTCCTTCCTGAACTATGATAAGCTTCCTTATCACATAACGCAGCAGGAATGTGCCAAACAAGATCTGGCATATTGAAAACCCTTATCAGTAGCACTTTCCCATTCCTATCAATGCTGCATATGTCTTCAATTAACTCTCCATCCACCTCCTCCTCTTGTGAGGAAGGTCTGTATATCACGACAATGCAAACAGATTTCTCTTTCCCTCTTTCTAGTTTAACCCACAGTGCCTCCTCTCTCTTTTAAGCTCTGTAATTCCAAAGCTTTAATATTATTTTTTACATATAGTGCCACTCCTCCTCCCCTTCTTCCTACCCTGAATAAAGTATAGCCTGGTATAATTAAATCCCAGTCATGGTTTTCTGTGAACCATGTTTCTGTAACTGCCACTAAATCCAAGTCAGCCACTCCCATTAAACCTTCAACATCTGGGATCTTATTTTCCATGCTATGGGCATTTATACATACCGCTTTCCATATGTTGCCCTTTTTACCCATTTCCATAAAGGTATTTAATGTTTCACTTACTTTTGGGCTTTCTTCACCTATTCCCAATGAATCTAGTTTAAATCCCTCTTCAGTAGATTAGCCAGTCTGCTACTGAAGACACGTCAACCTTTCTTGGACACATGGATGCCATCTCTGCTTTGCTGATGTTAAACCTCTGTATGATACAGCAAAGGGGCCTGATATAGATATTAAAAAGGAGGTAGGAGAGTGCAGAACCTTATGGGACGTCTTGGGTAAGGATGGAGGGTGTCAAAGATTGGTGTCTGATTCTTATCAGTTGGGTGTGTTGGGAAAAGTAGGAGTGGATCCATTTGATAGGTTTGTCTTGAACACCGATATTGTTGAGCTGGTCAAGTAGGATCTGGTGGGATACAGTGTCAAATGCTGCAGAGATGTCAAGAAAGAGGAGTACGTAACCAGAGGAAGACTTTTCGGTTCCAGTAATGAGTGTTATGAGAGAGGTGAGTAAAGTCTCGGCACAGTGGAAGGGGAAGAAACCATGTGATCAAGGGGTGCAAGTCTGTCAACGTGTTTGTGGAGTTGAACTGCTTTTTCAATGATTTTGGTGAGGAAAGCTATACTGGCTATAGGTCTGTAGGAGGCGGGTAATCTGGGACCAAGGTTGGATTTCTTCAGGAGGGGTCTCATGGAGGCTTGTTTGAGGGAAGGTGGGAGGTAGGCTTGTGTGAGTGAGGTGTGAAGGACAGTGGAAATGAAAAGGCAACATCTGCGTCTTTGTTGATTTGATACAGGATACCAGGCAGGGATCTGGTGGATAGGTGCTGGCATTGATATGAGAGATGATATTCAAGAGCTCTTCAGGAGGGACATCTCTGAATATGGTCCATGGTTGGATGGTGGACATTGCGTTGGAAGGAGGAGGTATGATAAGGGTAGAGGTGTCATGCTGCTTATGCTTAGTTATAAGGAAGTCAGCCATCACTTGAGGGTCAAGGTTGTGGTTCTGATGGAGTTGAGATGGATCTCTTGTGAGGATTCTGAGGAGGCTGAATAGTTCTCTTGGTTTATTAAAAGCACAGAGGAGGATGTTATTATGCTCCTCTCATTTGGCCTTGAGGATGTTGGTGCAGTAAGCTGTTCATTGGTCAAGGTAGATGAACTTAAGCTGAAGGTCCTTGGATTTTCTCCATCTCTGTTCAAGTTTTCTAAGGGAGTGTTTCTGTTCTCTAAGGTGGGTGGAGTACCAGGGAATGTGATGCCGGCATGTTTTAGGAGGGGTGCATGGTGGAGCCTTGGAGGCTTCATGACGACAGTTCCATGTATCCACCACTGAGTTGAGGTCTGAGTGAGATAGTACATCTTTTAGGGTAAGGATGATCTTTTGAGTGAAGAAGGATTTGTTAAAAGGTTATAAATCTTCTTGTTGTACTACTACTACTACTACTACGCATTTATAAAGCGCTACTAGGCGCACGCAGCACTGTACAATGAAAACATACAAGAGACAGTCCCTGCTCAAAAGAGCTGACAATCTAAAAAAAGACAAAGCAAGAAAAGGAGAAGAATAAGAACAGTTGATATAGTGTAACTGGACTTTCAGAAAGCCTTTGACAAGGTCCCTCATCAGAGACTTTTGGCAAAACTAAAGAGTCATGGGATAGGAGGCAATGTACTAGTGTGGATCAGGAACTGGTTAAAAGACAGAAAGCAGAGGGTAGGGCTAAATGGCCAATTTTCCCAATGGAGAAAGGTGAATAGTGGTGTACCCCAGGAATCTGTGCTGGGTCCGCTGCTTTTTGACATATTCATAAATGACCTGGAAAGTGGAACAACGAGTGAGGTTATCAAATTTGCAGATGACACAAAACTATTTAAAGTTGTTAAAACCCAAGAGGATTGTGGAAAATTGCAAGAGGATCTTGATAAATTGGAAGACTGGGCATCAAAATGGCAGATGAAATTTAATGTGGACAAGTGCAAAGTTATGCACCTAAGGAAGAACAACCCAAACTATGGTTACACGATGCAAGGTTCCACATTAGGACCACCACCCAGGAAAGAGATTTAGGCGTCATTGTGGATAACATGTTAAAACCCTCAGCCCAGTGTGCAGCGGCGGCCAAGAGAGCAAATAGAATGTTAGGCATCATAAGGAAATGAATGGAAAACAAAACAAAAGATATTATAATGCCTCTATATCGTTCCATGGTGAGACCGCACCTTGAATATTGTGTGCAATTCTGGTTGCCGTATCTTAAAAAGGATATAGCGATTTTAGAAAAGGTTCAGAGAAGAGCCACCAAAATGGTAAAGGGGATGGAAGGATACTCCTATGAAGAAAGGCTAAAAAAGTTAGGGCTCTTTAACTTGGAAAAGAGACGGCTGAGGGGAGATATGATAGAAGTCTATAAATTAATGAACGGAGTGGAACGGGTAAACATAGATTGATTGTTTACGTTATCAGAATATAGAAAGACTAGGGGACATGCAATGAAGCTACAGGGTAAACTATTTAAGACTAATAAAAGAAAATATTTTTTCACTCAACGTATAATCAAACTCTGGAATTTGTTACCGGAGGATGTAGTAAAGGCTGTTAGTGTAGCTGGGTTCTTAGAAGCCTGACTACAATTTGCCAGAAACTACTGACTCAGTTTCAGAGGCTTCCGAATTGGAACCGATGCAAGTGGAATTTGCTAAAGAGCTTTCAGATACAGAAATGGACTGTAATTACTGCATGACAGGAAGCCTGGAGTCCTTGCCTAGCGTATAAGCTATAACTTGTGGAATAGAAAATGTTTGTTTTTGTACACCACTCTGTGAAGATAACAGTTTTGCTTTAAACTCATGTTTTACTTTTTCTTCTAACCCCTGCCCTGCATTCTGGATTAGAGACCTACGATCTAACCTTAGCCCCACTATAGCCAAAATCATGGACCAATCCTTCACAACAGGTGCATTCCCGCAATCCCTAAAGCGCATGTCCATAAGACCTCTACTAAAAAACAGCAAGCTTGACCCCCAGAAGGCAGACTCATACAGACCAATATCGAGCATACCGCTGCTAGCAAAAATAATTGAGAAGGAAGTCCAGATGCAAATTCAAGAACACATCGAAACCTCTGCACCACTGGACCCTTGCCAACACAGCTTCAGAGAAGCCCACGGAGTTGAAACACTCCTTACCACACTATTCAACAACATAATAACAGGAATCGACAACATCCGTCAAGGGGTGGTCCTCATCTTCTTGGACATTGCAGCTGCATTCGACTCGGTAAGCCATGAGCTTCTGCTGGAACGTCTCAGGGAAAAGGGGATCACGGACAGAGCACTGGACTGGTGCAAGTCCTACCTTTCTGACAGATGGCAGCACGTATGTTCCGGGGCAACTTCATCAGATCCCTTCCACTGAAAGCAGGGTGTCCCGCAGGGTTCCTCCCTCTCGGCCCTGATGTTCAATGTCTACATGCAGCCGATATGCAACCTGATCCGGTCATTCAGTGTCAATTGCTTGATATACGCGGACGACGTGTTGTTATACATGCCTTTTTCAACGGAGAACCCAGACCTCTCGCCACTAACAAATTGCTTTAACGCCATATCCCACTGGCTCCAAACCCAAAACCTCAGGATCCAACACAAAAAAACGGAAGTACTCTTCATTACGAGGAATTTAAACTTCTCCACACCACCCTTCCTAAGCGTCAAGGAAGCAGATCTCCAGACCAAACCCACGATCAGATACCTCGGCGTCACTTTAGACCAGAGGATGGATATGAAGTTACACATAAACAATATAGTCAAGTTGATATACCATAAGATAAGATCCCTCAGACCCCTACGAGCCCTGCTAGAACCAGAAGACTTTAGGACAACTTACCAGGCGCTGATCATGCCACACTTTGATTACGCTAACGTGATCTTACATGGGCTCCCTCAGACCACTCTGAACACACTGCAACTTGCAATGAACACTGCAGCGAGGGTCCTATACGGAGCATCCAGGAATGACCATGTGACACCCATACTGAAGCACCTCCACTGGCTTCCGATACATAGCAGACTCAAGTACAAAACCCTACTCCTAACATTTAAAGCCATTCACGGGTTGTCATCCTCATCACTATCTGAATTGATCCAGACCACTCCCACTAACAGGTCCAGAAGATCAGTAGCACTCACACTGACAGTACCAAAGGCAATAACCCAATGTACCCAGTCCACTGCAAGCAGAGCCTTCAAATTCTGTGCACCCAGATGCTGGAACGCCCTGCCTCACAACATGCATGCAATTCCTGACCTATGCCAGTTCAGGAAGGCCTTGAAGCACCACCTCTTCCTCCTGCACTACCCGACAGATAACACCATATCCATGGGTCCAACACAAAGCTCCCAGGACTAGGCAAAATGATGCGAACCCGCCTTGTGCAAGATTGTAAATAGTTACCCCCTGTTATCCAAGTTTAAACACCCTGTTCATTGTAAACACAAAGTACCCAAGGAAATGTGTAGTTCTATGTTCACTGTAAACCGCGCTGGTATTGAATAGCGCGGTATAGAAGAGACTGGAAATAAATAAATAACTTTTGTATGACCTCCCAATGCTCAGGGTTAAGCGTAGGGCGTCGGTCCTGTGCCCTCCTATACTGAGAACACTCCTCCTTCTGCAAGGGTTTTACATTAGCTTCATGCAAACCTTTCTCATTAAAAAGTCTCTTATTTGGTAAACGTTTCTTGTATCTTGTATCATAGGCAGTTTTATAAGGACAGTATTCCTCTGCTCCCTGTCCTCCCCATATACCAGCACTCTGAAACCTGCTTCGAGTAAAATATGGGTTACCTTTTATCTTTGACTTTTCTACTCCAGGTGAGGGTTGAGGCTTGCCTCGGCTGGGATCCTGACTTGCCTGAGCAATAGGCCTTAGGTTCTCCAGCCGTCCTTCAGTTGGCTTTTTTCTGCAGTCCCAGCAATGCCTTCGCCTCTCCGGACGAAGAGCACTCACTCTTGATGGAGCTGTCTCTCCTTCTCCTCGGTTGCTCCTTTCTTCATGCCAGAGCAGCTGCTGCTGCCTTCTGCCAAACTCCTGTCCAGGGGCTACTGCTTCAGCCCTTCCTTTTCCAGAACTGGCCTTCTTCCTGCACCTCTCTTCCTTGAAGAGCACACCTTCTCCTCTCTCCTTATCTCTGAGGAGAACCCTTTCTCCTGGGTCTGTCCGTTCTGTCGGTCCTTCCGATTCTGCCTCTTCTGCTGGTCCTGCCTCTTCTACTCTCCAGTCTTCCAGACTCTCTTTAAGAGGTACTCCTCTCTTCCTTGATTGGAGGCTGGCTGGCATTACCTCACGACCTATGGGGCATGGTTCCTCAGTCTCTCGGAGGTCCCTCTTGCTCCCTCTATCTGGTTCCTCGAAATATTGCAGCTTGTGCCTGACTTTCTGTGTTTAAAACATTTTCTTCTGTTCCCAGAGGGTCTGCTGCGTGACAGTACTGAGGAGCCACAGAGTGAATGCATTTATAGGTCAGAAGGAGAAGCTTAAAGTGAATACAGAAACGGATAGGAAGCCAGTGAAGAGATCTGAGGAGAGGAGTGATGTGAGCAAAACAAGACTGACGGAAAATCAAACGGGCAGCGGAGTGCTGAATAGACTGAAGGGGGAAGAGATGAGACTGAGGGAGACCAGCAAGAAGCAGGTTGCAATAATCAAGACGGGAGGTGATTAGGGAATGGATGAGGGTTTTAGTAGTGAGCTCAGAGAGAAAGGGGCGGATTTTGCCAATGTTGAAGAGAAAGAAGCGATAAGGTCTTAGCGATGAGTTGGATATGAGAGGAGAAAGAGAGCGAAGAGTAGGAAGTCTGGGAAGAGGGGGGTAGTTAAGTAGGGAGGTAGGAAGAGTGAAGGTTATTAAATGGTGATCTGACCAGGGGCTGGGGTAGAGGTGGGGGTAATGAAGTGTGATGAGGAGAGTAGGTCATCAGGGAGGAAGAGCAGATAAAGGGCACCTCCTTTTGAGTGTATGGAGGTGTTAATGAGCTGTGAAAAGTGCAGGTCGTTCATGGCTTGGAGGAAGGCATCACTATGGCTGGTGTTGGCTAAGGGAAGATTTAGATCACAGAGGAGAATGAGGTGTTGGTGGGAGGCCTGGGAGCATATTGTTTCAAGAAGTGTGTCAAGCTGGTCTATATTATGGTGAGGTGTTCTGTAAACAAGGCAGATGATGAAACGTTTGTTGTTTATGATGAGGGTATCCAGACCTTGAGAGGATGTTGTGCTAGATGTGAAGCCAAGGCACTTGTGTGAGAGGATGCAGACTCCTCCACCTCTGTTTTTGCTGTGTGGGCAGTTGTGGATATTGTGGGTTTTAGTGTTTAGCTGGTTAAGCAAGACATTATTGGCGTCAGTGAACCATGTCTCTGTGATGCATAAGAGATCTACATCATCATTAGTGATGTGATCAGCAAGGGTCTGTATCTTATTGCGGGCAGAGTGCACATTGATAAGACTGCATTTGATTGTGTGATCGGGGTGAGTAGTATGGGTGGTTGGTGTCTCAGAGGGAGCATGTGGGGATGTGGAGAAGACAGAACGGTCTATATTGGTGTGTGCCATAGAATGTGAGGGGCCTTGGCATGTAGATGATTGGAATGGGGGAAGGGAGGGTTGTGTGGGCTGATAGACAACATATGAATATGAAGGAGAGGAATATGAGGGCAAGCCACCTGTGTAGGTGATACATAGCTGTCTGTTTTTGGTAGGAGTAATATGGGGGGTTATAATATCAGTCTTACCACAAACACACCAAAAACTCACGAAAAAATGGAACTAAATTCCACCACTCACACATGAATAATGAATGCTTCACCCTGTAAATCATTGTATATAACCTCTTGGTAAATAACCATTGTAAATAGTTTTTGGCAGTTCACCTCACTACCTGTAAAAAGTTAGAAAATTTTTTTGTTTAATATTACAATACAGAAGTATACAAAAGTATACAAAATGTAAATAGTTCGACAGTGTACTACACTATTATCTGTAAAAAGTTAGAAATTTCTGTTCTATGTAATGTATACAGAAGTATACAAAACTGTTAACTTGTTCCATGTAAACCGCCCTTGATCTCTGGAAGGGGCGGTATAGAAGAAATAGATAAATAAATAAATATCGAGTTAGCTTGGTTAGAGGAAGAGGCAGATGGTTGGTGCAGAATGAGGTGGGATACAAATAAAGGGCAATTTAGGTTGGGTGGTATAAGCTGTGAAAAAGTTAACAATGTGAAGCAACAGTGCATGGGGATGCATAAAATGGCTAGCGCATGAGTAATGTTACACTGAAGCAGAGCGGTGGTTAAGGTATAGCAAAAATGAGAATGGAGAGTAGTAGCAGTAATTTAAGATGCTTAAAATGACAAGCATAGGAGATAAAATGGAGCAAGACAGACCAATATATTAGGGGATTGAGGCAATACAATGGCAGTACAATGTATCAGAGGATTGAGGTAAGAGACAGTGAGACAAGCTGCGGTACAGCATGAATAACTTACATAACAGCAAGAGACAGTATTGTTTCAGACGTTTTGCACAGCATAAATAACATACATGACTGCAGGAGTCAGTACTGTTTCAGATGTTTTGCATGGAGTGATGAAGTTTGCGCCCTGGAATTTAAAGGTGGATCTTGGCTCCCATTAGGTCCTGGCAGTGGAGATTGTGTAAGTCCGTCAACTGGATAAGATTGTGGCGTGAGCTGTCCATACACATGCGCGCCTTGGATGCAGGATTTTTTAAAGTATTCAGTTGGTGTTGAGCAGGCTCGGTGCTGTAACAGGGTCAGGGCCAGCCCGTCCATTGAGCAAGAATGTTTTTTGCACAGGGCCCCACGTTTCAGGGGGCCCCACGCAAAGAACATTCTGCTTTTTAAAAAACTAAATTTAAAAAAAAAAAAAGCTGGCCGCTGCCGCTGCAGCAGTAGCAGAATGGAGTGTCCCGCGGGGCCCCCTCTGCCCGGCTGAGCCCCTCTGTGCCGGCTTTCAGATACGCGAAGGGAGAGTGTCTCCCTTGCGTCTCTGCTAAGCCCACTCGGGCTGATGGGAAGCAGGGGCTGATGGGAAATTTCCCATCTGCCCCTGCGGGCTTAACAGAGATGCGAGGGAGACTCTCCCTTCGCGTATCTGAAAGCCGGCGCAGAGGGGCTCAGCCGGGCCGGGAGAGCTCAGCCAGGCAGAGGGGGCCCCGCGGGACACTCCATTCTGCCGCTGCCGTGGCAGCAGCCAGCTTTTTTTTTTTTTTTTTATTTTCCATGAGCTGATTGGGGGGGGGGGTTAGGACTGGTAATGGGCTATGGGGGGGTTAAGACTGGTAATGGGCTGTGGGCTGATGGGGGCTGTCTGGAAATGGGGTGATAGGGGGTTAGGACTGGTAATGGGCTATGGGGGGGCTAGGACAAGAAATGGGCTGATGGGGAGGGGTTAGGACGAGGTGGGCTGATGGGGGGGTTAGGACTGGCAATGGGCTATGGGGGGCTGACTGGAAATGGGCTGATGGGGGGTTAGGACTGGTAATGGGTTATAGGGGGGGCTTAAACTGAAAATGGGGTGATTGGGGGCTAAGACTTTTAATGGGTTGGGGGGTTGCTAGGACTGGAAATGGGCTGAGTGGATGGGAGCTAGGATTTGACATGGGCTGATGGTGGGGCTAGGAAATGACTAGAAATGGGCTGATGGATTGGAAATGAGCTGATGAAGGGACTCTGGCTGGAAATGGACTTGAACTGCAAATAGCTGATGGGGAGGGGGCTTGGAATGGAAATGGGCTGTGAGGGAAGGGAGCTAGGACTGAAAATGGGCTGATGGAGGGGCTAGGATAGGACTGAAAATGGGCTGTTGGGGGAGCTAAGATTGTAAATTGGCTGTGGTGGAGGCTTGAATTGAAATGGACTCATGGAGGGGCTAGAACTGGAAGTAGGCTCATGGGGGGGCTTAGACTGGAATTGGGCTGAGTGGATGGGAGCTAGGATTTGACATGGGCTGATGGTGGGGCTAGGAAATGACTAGAAATGGGCTGATGGGGGGGGCTAGGATTGGAAATGAGCTGATGAAGGGACTCTGACTGGAAATGGATGGGGGAGCTAGGACTGGAAATGGGCTGATGGGGGGCTAGGACTGGAAATGAGGTGATGCAGGGACTAGAAGGGAATGGATGCTGGGTGAGACTGGAACTAGAAGGGAGCTGATGTTGGGGGAGGATTAGAATGGGATGGGGCTGGGAGAGTAAAATGGAGAGGAGAAAATATTTTGTGTGGGAGGGATGAAAAATCTACAATTGGCCGGGTATTGGGAGAGTAAGTGGGGATTGAGGATGGAGGGGTAAAATTTGTGTGGATGAAATAGGAATGAGGAAAGAGCAAAAGGAGAAAGATTAGTATGTTAAAGCAGATGTAGAGAGAAAGAATGGAAAAAAAAAAACTAGAAGAGAAGAAAGGACAAATGGACAGCAGACGATGGAGAGTTAGCAGAAAACATGAAGAAACCAGAAGTGACTGGAGCAATTGCAACTGAAAAAAAATGCACAAAAGGTAGAAAGATCTCTCTTTATTTTGAATTTATTAACTGGAATATGAAAGCTCTGGGAAATGTGCATCATTAACGTCTGCGCTTTGTTTGGTACAAGAGGAAATTTATAGTTTTATTTCTACAGTGTTGTACATTCCAAGTATGGCTTTTGGGGTTCCCATTTTAATTATTGCCTTCCTGTTTCTAAATTGTGATTCCTTGTTTGGTGATGGTCTATGTTCTGCATGTGTAACAGCTGAGGTATTCTGTTTATGTAATTCCTATTTGACATTGCCACTTGTTCTCTTTCCCCAGTATTCTCTGAAATGTATTGGTTTAATATTTGCAGTGTTGCCTTTTGATAGGTAGGGTATGGTGCTTTGTGAGTCCTGGTAGTGCTGTTATGATACGGTGGGTTTGCTATGGATTCTAAATGCTAAATATGGGCTCTCTATTGAGCTTCTATGCTAACACATATGATAGGACAAGCCTAAACTCAAACTGTAACCTGTGGAATAATGTTGTAAAACACAGTGTCAGGCCTTAAGGTCTCAGTTTAACACAACGCAGCAATCACTTGGATTTTTTAACAAGTTTCTCAATGAAACTACGGCTGCTGTTCACATCAACGACCTTTAATAAATGCCTTCTGCTCTGTCTCACAACAAAAAACACTTTTCCTTTATTATTTTTTTTGTTTTTTTCATTTTCTTTTTTTGTTTTTTTTAATTTTTCACTGTTTTACTTAAAAAACTTGAATAAGCAAAACTGCTCTCATAATCTGCTTTGTATAACAAGCTGAAAAAGATCAGTACAATTGATTCTACTATATAGTCCTTATGATTTCTCTTCTCATTCATTCCGCATCAGCGAGATTCGCAAAAACAAAATTGTAGAATCACACTGGTGGTACTTCCTAAAGATTATTACTGTCCATCGCTGTCATTCAGAAACTGAGCTGAATCAACACTTATCGTGAAAACGCCCCAAGTTGTTCGCCTTTGTTTTACAGCTCTGTCTCCGACGTTTCCTTCCTTCGTGGCATTGCCCAGTCCGACAGAGAAAATCTTGATGTAACGATGTTAGAAGTATCTCCCAGCTTCACTCAAATCCCAACGCCGTTAATCTAAGGCGCCCAAGCGTTTCGTAATGGCAAGTTCTTCAGGGGAATGTATCTCCCATACTGACCTATAGAACATCACAAACTATAAGAAACTATAGCACATTCCACTTAAGTAGCTAGGGTATATTAAAAAGTAGAGAACTCATCCTGTACCTGTAAAATCAGTCTATGCTCCGGAATCGCCGCAGAGGACACATTTCTCTCATTCCTCCGCCGGTTATTCTAAGACGCCGCGCATGCAGCTTCAGTGAGCTAACTGGATTTTAAAGGGCTCCTCCAAACTCCTCCTCCTGAGGGGAGGGTATCTTCACACTTCATTCACGATTCACAAACCAAAACGGTTCTTTAAGCAAAGCCTCCTATACACACAGGGACCAATCGATGGAAGCATTTAATCCATTCGGTATGACAGTGTTCAATTGAAAAATCCAACGCTGTTCTCTCCGCGTTAAAGATTGATCCACCGCGCCACTGCCTCTACCTGTTAAGATCTGGTCAATAGCAAAGCATTCCAATTGTTCAAAGCTGTGATTCGCCGTAAGGCAATGCTGAACTATGGGCGCTGCTGTAACTCCTCAATTTAATCGACTACGATGTTCTGCTAAACGTAGTCGTAATGCTCTTGTTTTTCCTATGTACATCAAGCCACAGGGACAGCGTATTCCGTAAATGACATGAGTCGACTGGCAAGTGGTGGTGCTACGTATAAAATAATGTGTACCTTGATATTCAAACTCATTGACTTCCAGGTTAACCGCGCATAAACTACAATTGCCGGCGTGGCTATGGGTGCCACCTGCGCCCCCTCTATCGCGAATCTGTACATGGCTACGTTTGAATAGCAATGGCTAGCACAGTCTCCATATGGGCAGAACATAATAGAGTGGCGACGGTTTATTGATGACATTTTCGTGATATGGAGGGGGACAGAAGAAGATCTCACGGCGTGTTTCGATTGGCTCAACTCTCGGGATCCTCACATCAAGTTTACTATGGTACATGATAATAACAGGATTCACTTTTTAGATGTGGAGATTTCAAGGGGCAGTCATACCTGGAACACCTCCGTTTTTCGGAAAGAGACTGATCGTAACACATTTCTACATTTTACAAGTGCCCATCCACGCCAGTTGAAAGAGGGGCTTCCCTTTTTCTCAATTTCTTAGGTTCCGTAGAAATTGTACAGAAATTTCAGAGTATCGGCGGAAATCTAAGCAACTCATAAAGAATTTCTTATCTCGGGGGTACCCGGAGCCATTGGTACGACGGGCCTATACTAGAGCTTTGTACAATGATCGGGAGTTATTGCTATCCTCTTCGGGTCAAGCGCGTCAGGTTCAGAAAACCTTTGATGATAGCCGGATAAATTTTATTACACGGTTTTCCCATCTAAGTGGACCTGTTCGAAGAATTTTGAGAACTCATAGCAACATTCTTCACATGCTTCCGGGGTTGGCCGATAAAAAAATCCGATGTGTGTGGAATAGGGGCAGAAATTTTAAGGAACAGCTGAGTCCTTCGAGAATTCAAGATCTAGCCGAAAGGGAATCTTCAGCCCGGGTTCCAGGGCATAAACGTTGTGGAAATTGTAGTTTATGCGCGGTTAACCTGGAAGTCAATGAGTTTGAATATCAAGGTACACATTATTTTATACGTAGCACCACCACTTGCCAGTCGACTCATGTCATTTACGGAATACGCTGTCCCTGTGGCTTGATGTACATAGGAAAAACAAGAGCATTACGACTACGTTTAGCAGAACATCGTAGTCGATTAAATTGAGGAGTTACAGCAGCGCCCATAGTTCAGCATTGCCTTACGGCGAATCACAGCTTTGAACAATTGGAATGCTTTGCTATTGACCAGATCTTAACAGGTAGAGGCAGTGGCGCGGTGGATCAATCTTTAACGCGGAGAGAACAGCGTTGGATTTTTCAATTGAACACTGTCATACCAAATGGATTAAATGCTTCCATCGATTGGTCCCTGTGTGTATAGGAGGCTTTGCTTAAAGAACCGTTTTGGTTTGTGAATCGTGAATGAAGTGTGAAGATACCCTCCCCTCAGGAGGAGGAGTTTGGAGGAGCCCTTTAAAATCCAGTTAGCTCACTGAAGCCGCATGCGCGGCGTCTTAGAATAACCGGCGGAGGAATGAGAGAAATGTGTCCTCTGCGGCGATTCCGGAGCATAGACTGATTTTACAGGTACAGGATGAGTTCTCTACTTTTTAATATACCCTAGCTACTTAAGTGGAATGTGCTATAGTTTTATAGTTTGTGATGTTCTATAGGTCAGTATGGGAGATACATTCCCCTGAAGAACTTGCCATTACGAAACGCTTGGGCGCCTTAGATTAACGGCGTTGGGATTTGAGTGAAGCTGGGAGATACTTCTAACATCGTTACATCAAGATTTTCTCTGTCGGACTGGGCAATGCCACGAAGGAAGGAAACGTCGGAGACAGAGCTGTAAAACAAAGGCGAACAACTTGGGGCGTTTTCACGATAAGTGTTGATTCAGCTCAGTTTCTGAATGACAGCGATGGACAGTAATAATCTTTAGGAAGTACCACCAGTGTGATTCTACAATTTTGTTTTTGCGAATCTCGCTGATGCGGAATGTATGAGAAGAGAAATCATAAGGACTATATAGTAGAATCAATTGTACTGATCTTTTTCAGCTTGTTATACAAAGCAGATTATGAGAGCAGTTTTGCTTATTCAAGTTTTTTTTAAGTAAAACAGTGAAAAATTAAAAAAAAAAAAAAAAAGAAAATGAAAAAACAAAAAAAAAATAAAGGAAAAGTGTTTTTTGTTGTGAGACAGAGCAGAAGGCATTTATTAAAGGTTGTTGATGTGAACAGCAGCCGTAGTTTCATTGAGAAACTTGTTAAAAAATCCAAGTGATTGCTGCGTTGTTTTAAACTGAGACCTTAAGGCCTGACACTGTTTTACAACATTATTCCACAGGTTACAGTTTGAGTTTAGGCTTGTCCTATCATATGTGTTAGCATGGATTCTAAATGGGCAGCGTTTGTAGTAGTTCCTAATGTGCCTGGCGGTTGGCACTGGATTATAGTAATGTATAAATCTTTTAGTTTTTCTTTATCCATACACTCATTAAGAGACATGTTTACTAAAAGTTAGTGTATGGTAACATTATGCAAATATTTATGCAAATAAGGCCACTTATGCAAATGAGGCCCCGCACCGAGTCTCCGCACATGGCCCCGCACCCCCCTTGGGCCGCCCCTGAACAGGGTAGAAGTATTTTGTGATCCCTCTTCTCTATTGTGGGGAGCTATTCAGGGGTTGTGAGGGTCCAAGACAAGCTGTACTTCTGAATGGCAGATGAGGTTGTGGGTTTGTTTAGTTTTGTTTTTTTTGTTAGATGGTCTTCTGTCTTGTTGTAGCTACCTAAGGTCCCTGCCAAAGGACCATGCCAAAGGGCCCTCTGGCGAGGCCCTCAGACGTGGGCCCACCACAACCAGGATGCCATTACTCTCAGTCTTAGTATCCAAGACTCTTGCCATTTCCAGTTTGTCTCAAATTACCCATTTCTTGGAAATCTCGCTGTTATCTCCATTTATCATCAGCTATTTCCTCTGCTATTCTTGATACTAAATATCATTTCTTGATCTAGCCCTTTATAAATTTTCCTGTAAATCATGCATTATCCTACCCTCAAGTTCAACATAAATTGTGCAGTATAACTCATCTTTCACAAAATTTGTTTTTCCCATGCAGGTGGCACCTGAATGAATCTCACAGCGACAGAAGTTTACAAATCCTGGACATGATTTCCTCATGTTCACAACATCCCTGCTGAACATCTGTATGGTTCAAATGTGTGGTATGAAGAGCATATGAAAAAGCATAGGCTGTACCAATTCCTTACAATCTATACCAGCGATGGCGAACCTATGGCACGCGTGCCAGCTGTGGCACGCGAAGGCCTTGCAGCTGGCACGCAGGTAGGTCCGCAAAAAAGAAAAAGCTGGCTCTGGCTGCTGCCGCGGATGCGGCAGCGGCAGAGTGCAGTGTCCCGCGGGGCCCCCTCCGCCCGCTAAGCCCCTCTGCAAGGGCTTTCAGATTCGCAAGGGAGAGCGTCTCCCTTGCGTCTGTTAAGCCCGCAGGGGCTAATGGGAAATTTCCCATCAGCCCCTTTAGACGCGAGGGACTGATGGGAAATTTCCCATTAGCCCCTGCGGGCTTAACAGAGACGCGAGGGAGAAGCTCTCCCTCGCGAATCTGAAAGCCCTTGCAGAGGGGCTTAGCGGGCGGAGGGGGCCCCGCGGGACATTGCATTCTGCTGCTGCCGCGGCAGCGGCAGCAGCCAAAGCCAGTTTTTTTTTTTTTTTTTTTTTTTTTTTTTTTAATTTGCCATGGGGGGGGGGTTAGGACTGCTAATGGGCTGGGGGGGTAGCGGGTAGGACTGCTAATGGGCTGGGGGGGTAGGACTGCTAATGGGCTAAGGGGGGTAGGACTGCTAATGGGCTGTGGGCTGATGGGGGCTGTCTGGAAATGGGGTGATGGGGGGTTAGGACTGATAATGGGCTATGGGGGGGCTAGGACAGGAAATGGGCTGATGGGGAGGGGTTAGGACTGGATGGGCTGTGGGCTGTTGGGGGGGTTAGGACTAGTAATGGGCTATGGGGGGGGGTTAAGACTGGTAATGGGCTGTGGGCTGATGGGGGCTGTCTGGAAATGAGGTGATGGGGGGTTAGAACTGCTAATGGGCTATGGGGGGGTTAGGACTGATAATGGGGCTAAGGGGGGGCTAGGACAGGAAATGGCCTGATGGGGAGGGGTTAGGACTTGAGGTGGGCTGATGTGGTTAGGACTGGTAATGGGCTGTGGGCTGATGGGGGGGTTAGGACTGGCAATGGGCTGTGGGGGGCTGACTGGAAATGGGCTGATGGGGGGTTAGGACTGGTAATGGGCTATGGGGGGGTTAGGACTGATAATGGGCTATGGGCTGATGGGGGATGTCTGGAAATGGGGTGATGGGGGTTAGGACTGGTAATGGGTTATAGGGGGGGCTTAAACTGAAAATGGGGTGATGGGGGTTTAGGACTGGAAGTGGGTTGATGGGGGGCTAGGACTGGTAATGGGTTGGGGGGTTGCTATGACTGGAAATGGGCTGAGTGGAAGGGGAGGCTTGAACTGCAAATAGCTGATGGGGAGGGAGCTTGGAATGGAAATGGGCTGTGAGGGAAGGGAGCTAGGACTGAAAATGGGCTGATGGAGCAGCTAGGATAGGACTGGAAATGGGCTGTTGGGGGGAGCTAAGATTGGAAATGGGCTGTGGTGGGGGCTTGAATTGAAATGGACTCATGGAGGGGCTAGAACTGGAAGTAGGCTCATGGGGGGGGGCTTGGACTGGAATTGTACTGAGTGGAGGGGAGCTATGATTTGACATGGGCTGATGATGGGGCTAGGAAATGACTAGAAATGGGCTGATGGGGGGCTAGGATTGGAAATGAGCTGATGAAGGGACTCAGACTGAAAATGGATGGGGGAGCTAGGACTGGAAATGGGTTGATGGGGGGCTAGGACTGGAAATGGGCTGATGCAGGGACTAGAAAGGAATGGATGCTGGGTGAGACTGGAACTAGAAGGGAGCTGATGTTGGGGGAGGATTAGAATGGGATGGGGCTGGGAGAGTAAAATGGAGAGGGGAAAAATATTTTGTGTGGGAGGAATGAAAATCTACAATTGGCCGGGTATTGGGAGAGTAAGTGGGGATTGAGGATGGAGTGGTAAAATTTGTGTGGATGAAATAGGAATGAGGAAAGAGCAAAAGGAGAAAGATTAGTATGTTAAAGCAGATGTAGAGAGAGAGAATGGAAAAAAAGACTAGAAGAGAGAAGAAAGAACAAATGGACAGCAGACGATGGAGAGTTAGCAGAAAACATGAAGAAACCAGAAGAAAGTGGCTGGAGCAATTGCAACTGAAAAAAATGCACAAAAGGTAGAAAGATCTCTCTTTATTTTGAATTTATTAACTGGAATATGAAACCTCTGGGAAATGTGCATCATTAACGTCTGTGCTTTGTTTGGTACAAGAGGAAATTAATTTATAGTTTTATTTCTACAGTGTTGTACATTCCAAGTTTGGCTTTTGGGGTTCCCAGTTTAATTATTGTCTTCCTGTTTCTAAATTGTGATTCCTTGTTTGGTGATGGTCTATGTTCTGCATGTGTAACTGAGCTGAGGTTTAATTGACGTGCTGGCACTTTGAGGAAATTCTTTGGTTTTGTGCGGCAGTTTGGGCACTCGGGCTCAAAAAGGTTAGCCATCACTGATCTATACTCTCATTCTTGTGGCCTGTTTAGATTAAGCATGTATTTTCCTTCTGATGTATGCATGACATTCATAGCATTTGGAACACATTTTTAAAACGGTAGCTTTATGCAATAAAATTATCTTGCACAGAATTACCACAACAGCAGTTTCACTTCTCAGTTATTTTTGTTTCTTCCTTATACCTTCTGAAGCTACAAATAATTTTCAGTAGATAGAAAACACCAAAGAAAACAGGGATATGTTTACTAAAGGTTTTAATGCATGATAAGTATCCACAACCCTTTTATTTCCATGAATGCAGTTGCACTTAAAGTGTGTTAACCTTGAGTAAACATGCCTCTAAGTCTAGTAGGAGCAGATGATAGCAGCAGAGGAAGGGTAAAAAAACTCTACCAAGGAAGAAAAAACACAACCAGCACCAGAGAAACTATAGTTCAGTCATTTAACAGAACATAATAAAAGAACATTAAGATATATCTAACCAAAGCGGCCCATTGTTGTACAGAGAACAGTGTGCAAGAAAAAGCGCACAGTCATACCATTACAGCAAAGAGAGACTTCCCTTACCAGGAACTTGTAAAAACCCTCAGGGATAAAAAACACAGAACACAAACTAGTGCCAGTGGCACAAGGAAGTCACAGAGCACAAAGTGCCCTCATATTCCAATCTGTAAGCCAAGGAACACTCATTCCAGCCCTAGCTGCAGCTCTGCCTCTCCCCTTGTCCTGGTCTCCAGCAAGAGGCCAGGCCAGAAACCTCTACTGCTTCTAGGAAAGTGTATATACTCGTACCAGCTTGTTCCTAATTCTCTCTTCCTTTCCTGGGCAGAAAAGCAGGTAGAAGGCAGAGATGTATGAAGCAGGGTGTGCTTTAGGATCATGCAAAGAAAAATAGGAGAAAGCAGAAATCTCTAATCAAGATACTATTACTACTATTAATAATTGATATAGTGCTACAAGGCATATGCAGCACTGTACAGCCACAAATAAAGATGGTGCCTGCTCGTCAGAGTTTACAATCTAATCAAGATAGGCAAGACAAAAGATAAGAATAAGGGAAAAGAGAAGGGTAAGGAGACACAAGAAAAACAAGGGGTCAGGATCCAAAAGCAGCTTCAAAGAGGTGATCTTTAGCAAAGACTTGAAAAGGGGCAGAGATGAAAGCTGACGTACTGGCTCAGGAAATTTGTTCCAGGCATAAAGAGCAGCAAGGTGAAAGAACTGAAGTCTGGGTTGGCAGTCGAAGAAAAGGGCAAAGAGAGAAGCAAGCTAGTAGAGGAGTAGAGTTCACAAGGAGGGGTGTAGAGAGAGAGGAGAAAGGACATGTAGTAAGGAGCAGAAGAGTACTACTGAGCATTTGTATAGCGCTACAAGTCATACGCAGCATTACACAGACATGCAAGAGACAGTCCCTGCTCATCAGAGCTTACAATCTAGCCAAGACAGACAACACAGAAGGTGCAATAGGGATAAAACAAGAAACAAAGAGATCAGGTGAGTCAAGAATCAAAAGCAGCAGAGAAGAGGTGAGTTTTCAGCCTGGTTTTGAAGAGTGAATGCACTTATAGGACAGAAGGAGAAGCTTGAATTTGATGCAGAAATGGAAGGGAAGCCAATGAAGTGATTTGAGAAGGGGGTTATATGGTGTGATGTCCTCGCCCCCTAATGGCCACCCTAGGTGGTCGCCTAATAGGGCGCGTCACCTCTTTATTGTGTAGTTGTGGGTTTTCATGTAAACAAATGAAAGTCCGAGAGGCTGTAAGGCTAACACAGGAAATTTATTGATTTTCACTGCTTCTCCAAAATAGAGCATGTATAGAGCTCAACGCAAAACAAGAAAGTAAAAGGATTTTCTTCTCCTGATACAATTAGCTTCAAATGCTTCCAGACTTCATGAACAAAAGCTTCATTACTTCTCCTAGCCTCTTTAACACCAGGGCTAGTTTGCCTTGCTAAAACTTTTTCACATGCAAGCACTTTCTGGTTTTACTCCAGGGACATTTCTAAAAGGAAACAAGGCTTTTAAAACACAGTCCAGCCTGTTTACACCTTTTAACTCTCCAAGGCAGCTGTTTGAGCTTTTCAGTGTCTGGCTCTGGTACATCAAGATTAAAACTCCTCCTGGTAATACCTGGCTCTACGCTTTCTAAAAGCTTAAGAATTTCCTTCCACCTAGAGGTTTTTCTGTCTCTAGGCTGCTTAGCACATACTGGCAATTCTTCCTCTCTCCATGAATGGCTTAATGCTTTCAGCTTGTTTAACTGTCTGTTAGACAGAGGGTTACTCACGGTTCTCCTGTTATCAGTTGGGCTTTTACCAAGCCTTTGGCTTGTAGTAAAACTGTCCTCGTTCAAATCTCTCCCCAAAGGAAATCTCCTGCCTCAAGGTTCCAAAGCAAACCTCCCTGCTTTGTGGCTTGTTCCTTTGAATACTCTAGCAGTTTCCTCTAAGGCTGGGCTGTCCTGGGAAATACCTCTCTCTTCAAACACCCGAGAGCTTTTTCCTCCCTCCAGCACATTAGGCTTCCTGCTCCGTTCTGAGTCTCCAGTAGCTCCTCCCCTGGGAACTCCCTTCTTCCTGTAATGCTGCTTCTCTACCTCAGCATTGGCATAGGCATCAGAATATGCCTCAGGAAGCAGGCTGCTCTTCAGACTTTCTTCACTACTGTCTGAACTGCCTGACTCAGCTCTCTCCACTCTGTGTCTGTGTTCCAAGTGCTGCAACCCCATCTGCTCTAACCCTGACTGTTCTCTGTTACTTTCCTTTTGTAATCCCCTGGGAACTCCCTTTGCACGTGTCTGAGCAGTGATCACGTGCTGCTTCCCCAGCTGGTCTTCATTACCCTTACAGCTTGTTCCTAAGCTGGGGCGTGGCCTGCAGCTATTCACTAGGTGAGTTTTTTCCTGTTTCAAAACATTTTGTGTTTCACATCCCCGCCTGCAGCTTCTCTCCCTTAAGGTAAAAGTGTGCTCTTTTCCCTTTCCTAAGGGCTTGGGAACATTTTGGCCATCACAATGGGTATATCGAGGCTGGCGAAAGATTAAACACACAGCAGAGTTCTGAACAGATTGAAGGGGAGAGAGGTGGCTTAAAGGGAGATCATCAAGAGGAATGTTGCAATAGTAGAGACAAGAAGTAATTAGAGAGTGGATAAGAGTTTTAGCAGTGTGTTCAGAAATGAAGGGGCAAATGTTGTTACTGTTATAGAGAAAGAAACTATAGGTTATAGCTATCTGCTGGATATGTGAAGAGAAGGACAGGGAAGAGTCAAAGATGACCCCAAGGTTACGGACTGAGGAAACAGGAAATAGAAGAGCATTATCAACAGAGATAGAGAAAGGAGGAACGTTTATGAGGAAAAATAAGAAGTTCAGCTTTGGCCATGTTTAATTTAAAATGGCGATGAGACATCCAGGTGGCGATGTCAGAGAGGCAGGCAGAAATGCGGGTCTGGAGTGTCGAAGAATAGAAAGATAGGTCTGAAAATCATCAGCATAGAAATGATACTGAAATCCAAGGGAGGAAATGAGAGTCCCAGGGTACACCAACCAAGAGTGGACTAGCAGTAGTGGAGGAGCCACCAGAAGAAACTGAAAGAGTGATGAGAGAGATAAGAAGAGAACAAAGACAGCGCAAAGTCCGTAAAACCAAATGAGGGCAATGTGTCAAGATACTGGACTTGTGTAAGTTAAAGAGACTTTTAATAAAGGCACTGAGGTCTGAATAAGAAATTTGAAAGACTGGATAATGTAGTGGAAGGAACAGACACCTGGAAAGCCAGAAAGGGGGCAGCAAAGAGACAGAAAGCCATAAGAACATAAGTAATGCCATACTCGGTCAAACCAAGGTCCATCAAGCCCAGTATCCTGTTTCCAATTGTGGCCAATCCAAGTCACAAGTACTTAGCAGTTTCCCAAAAAGACACAGATTCCACAATGCTTGTATTAGGGCAAGCAGTGGTAATAATGGTTTATGGACCTTTCCTCCAGGAACTTGTCCAAATCTTTTTTAAATCCAACTACACTAACAGCTTTTACTACATTCTCCAGTAACAAATTCCAGAGTTTGATTACGCATTAATGAAAACATATTTTCTTTTATTAATCTTAAACGAGTTACACTTTAGCTTCATTTCATGTCCCCCAGTCTTTATACTTTTTGATGGCGTAAAGAATCGATCTACGTTTACCCGTTCCAATCCATTCATTAATTTATAGACCTCTATCATATCTCCTCTCAGCCTTCTCCTTTCCAGGTTGAAAAGCCCTAACCTTTTAAGCCTCTCCTCATAGGGGTATCCTTCCATCCCCTTTACCATTTTGGTGGCTCTTCTCTGTATCTTTTCTAATTCTGCCATATCGTTCTTAAGATACAGCGACCAGAATTGCACACAATATTTAAGGTCCTGTTGCACCATGGAATGATAGAGAGGCATTATATTATCCTTTATTTTATTCTCCATTCCTTTTCTTATGATTCCTAGCATTCTGTTTATCTTTTTAGCTGCTGCTGCACATTGGGCAGAGGGTTTTAAAGTGTTATCCACGATGATACCTAAATCTGTTTCCTGGGTGGTGGTTCCTAATGTGGAACCTGGCATCGTGTAACCATAGTTTGGGTTGTTCTTTCCTACGAGCATAACTTTGCACTTGTTCGTATTAAATTTCATCTGCCGTTTAAACGTCCAGTCTTCCAAAATTTATCAAGGTCCTCTTGCAATTTTTCACAAACCTCTTAGGTTTTAATGACTTTGAATAATTTTGTGTCATCTGTAAATGTGACTACCTCACTCATTATTCCCATTTCCAGGTCATTTACGAATATGTTAAAAAGTAGTGGACCCAGGACAGATCCCTGGGGTAGCTCTAATATTCACCTCTCTCCACTGGGAAAATTGGCCTTTCAGCCCTACCCTCTGCTTTCTCTCTTTTAATCAGTTCCTGATCCACAATAGTACATTGCCTTCTATCCCATGACTTTTTAACTTCACAAAGAGGGACCTTATCAAAGACTTTCTGAAAATCCAGATGCACTATATTGACTGATGTCAGGCTCACCGATCTGTAGTTTCACAGATCACTCCTGGAACCTTTTTTAAAAATTGGCATTACATTGGCCATTCACCAATCTTCAGGTACAACAGATGATTTTAATGATAGTATACAGATTACTAACAGTATGTCTGCAATCTCATATTTCATTTCATCAACACCGGTCCAGGTGATTTGCTAGTGTTTAGTTTATCAAATAATTGTAATTTATCTTCCCGGTTTATCAATATTTCTTTCAATTTGTCCGATGCATCACCTTTAAATACAATTTCAGTCATGGGTAACTTTCCTATATTTATTTATTTTATTTATTTATTTAGACAGTTTTGTATACCACCTTATCCTTCAATTAAAGTGGTCACAACACAATTGGGGGATACATTTCACACATACACTAATACTTACAGGGAACATGGGCAATGGAGGGTTAAGTGGCTTGCCCAAGACCACAAGGAGCACCCATGGGACTAGAAACCCCAGTCCTTCCGGCCCAAAGTTGCCGTCCTCTAGTGGGATTTGAACCCCGACCTTCCGGCCTGAGGTAACTTGCCCCAACCACTAGGCCACTCCTCCCCTATATCTTCTTCAGTAAAGACCAAAACAAAAAATTCATTCAATCTCTCTGCTATAGCCTTGTCCCCTCTTAGTGAACCTTTAACCCCGATTCTCTAACAGGTTTTTTGCTATGAATGTATTAAAGTCTTTATTATGCATTTTTGCTTCTATAGCAAGCTTTTTCTTAAATTCTCTCTTTACCTGCCTTATCAATGCCTTCCATCTAAGTTGCCAGTGCTTCTGTTGTTTCCAATTTTCGTCATTTTATCTTTATTTTGAAATTTGCTATACCGCTAACATCAGAAGGCAAAAAGCAGTGTACAATACAAAAAAAAAAAAAAAGAAGTCTGCTGAGGAAACGAAGAAAGGAATGCCAATAATTGACAGGACAGAAAGGAAGGACACAGAGCAAGAGAAAAGAGAAGGAGCAGGGAACTCTAGGGAGGGGGGAGAGGGAGATTGAAAGCACACTGTAACAGGTGGGTTTTCAAGGCAGTCTTGAAGTGAGGGAAAGAGGACTCAGACCGAAGGTTTAGGGGAAGAGAGTTCCAAAGGGAGGGGGTCAGGAAGAAAAAAAGCAGAGGAACGAGTGCACTCAAGGTGTGCCTGTGAAGGGGGGGGGGAGCACCAGCCGATAATTATGGACAGAGCGGAGCAAACGAGGGGGGACATGGAACTATAGGAGGTCAGCCATGTACTGAGGTGAGGAGGAGTATGAGGTGTATGAGGAGAATTTTATATTGCACCCTGAAACGTACTAGCAACCAATGCAGATGAACCAGGAGGGGGGTGACGTGCTCATAATGGGGGAGGAGGTGAGAATGTGGACAACAGTGTTCTGAAGGAGCTGCAGACAATGGAGTTGGGAAAGGGGAAGACCAGTAAGGGAGACATCAGGGCCGGCCCATCCATTGAGCGAGAATGTTTTTTGCACAGGGCCCCGCGTTTCAGGGGGCCCCGCGCAAAAAACATTCTTAACCTTAAAGTAAAATTAAAAGAAAAAAAAAAGCTGTCTTCTCCGGCTGCCGGGGCCGCCGCGGCAGAATCGAGTGTGCCGCGGGGCCCCCCTGCCTAGCAGAGCCTCCCCTCCCCTCCCCTGTATCACCTCTCTCTCTCGTTGTAGGTTCTGTCACACGCGCCAGCTTTCAGAGCGCGAGAGAGTTTCTCCCTCGCGGCTCTGTTAAGCCTGCGGGGGCTGATGGGAAGTTCCCATCAGCCCCCGCGGGCTTAACAGAGCCGCGAAAGGGAAACTAATCCTTTCGCGCTCTGAAAGCCGGCGCGTGTGGCTGAACCTACAACGAGAGAGAGAGAGTTGATACAGGGGAGAGGAGGGCAGGCTCTGCTAGGCAGGGGGGGCCCCCGCGGCACACTCGATTCTGCCGCGGCGGCCCCGGCAGCCGGAGAAGACAGCGTTTTTGTTTTTAAATTTTCCCTGGGCTGGGGGGGGCTGGGGGATTAGGAGTGGTGATAAGCTGGGGTTTTTTTAGGAGTGGTGATGGGCTATGGGGGGAGTTAGAAGTGGTGATGGGCTAGGGGGGGGTTAGAAGTGGTGATGGGCTAGGGGGGGTTAGAAGTGGTGATGGGCTGGGGGGGTTAGAAATGGTGATGGGCTGGGGGGGTTAGAAGTGTGGTGATGGGCTGGGGGGGGTTAGAAGTGGTGATGTGCTGGGGGGGGGGTTAGAAGTGGTGATGGGCTGGGGGGGTTTAGAAGTGGTGATGGGCTGGGGGGGGGTTAGAAGTGGTGATGGGCTAGGGGGGGGTTAGAAGTGGTGATGGGCTGGGGGGGTTAGAAGTGGTGATGGGCTATGGGGGGGGCTGGGGGGGTTAGAAGTGGTGATGGGCTATGGGGGGGGCTGGGGGGGTTAGAAGTGGTGATGGGCTGGGGGGGTTAGAAGTGGTGATGGGCTATGGGGGGGGCTGGGGGGGTTAGAAGTGGTGATGGGCTATGGGGGGGGCTGGGGGGGTTACTATTTGTGATGGGCTGGGGGGGTTAGAAGTGGTGATGGGCTATGGGGGCTGGGGGGGTTAGAAGTGGTGATGGGCTAGAAGTGGGGGGCTGGGGGGGTTAAGAGTGGTGATGGGCTATGGGGGTGGGGGGTTAGATGTGGGGGCTGGGGTTGTTAGAAGTGGTGATGGGCTGGGGGGGTTAGAAGTGGTGATGGGCTATGGGGGGGCTGGGGGGGTTAGAAGTGGTGATGGGCTATGGAGGGCTGGGGTTGTTAGAAGTGGTGATGGGCTGGGGGGGTTAGAAGTGGTGATGGGCTATGGGGGGGGGGGCTGGGAGGGTTAGAAGTGGTGATGGGCTGGGGGGGTTAGGAGTGGTGATGGGCTATGGAGGAGCTAAGTCTGTATATGGGCTGATGGGATTAGGACTGAAAGTGGGTTGATGGGGGGTTAGGACTGGTAATGGGCTATGGGGGGGCTTAAACTAAAAATTGGGTGATGGGGGATTAGGACTGGAAATGGACTGGTGGGATTAGGACTGGGAGTGGGCTGATGGGGAGGTTAGGACTGGTAATGGGGTATGGGGGGGGTTTAAACTGAAAATTGGGTGATGGGGATTAGGACTGGAAATGGGCTGGTGGGATTAGGACTGGGAGTGGGCTATGGGGGGCTAGGACTGGTAATGGGTTGGGGGGGTTGCTAGGACTTGAAATGGGCTGGGGGGATTAAGACTGGAGGTGGGCTGATGGGGTTAGGACTGGTACTGGGCTGTGGGCTGTTGGGGGGGTTAGGACTGGTAATGGGCTATGGGGGGGCTAGGAATGGAAATAGGCTGATGGGGGGTTAACACTGGAGGTGGGCTGATGGGGTTAGTACTGGTAATGGGCTGTGGGCTGATGGGGGGTTAGGACTGGTAATGGGCTGATGGGGAGGGGTTAGGACTTGAGGTGGGCTGATGGGGTTAGGACTGATAATGGGCTGTGGGCTGATGGGGAGGTTAGGACTGGCAGTGGGCTATGGGAGGCTGACTGGAAATGGGTTGATGGGGTTAGGACTGGAAGTGGGTTGATGGGGGGGCTAGGACTGGTATTGGGTTGGGGGGTTGCTAGGACTGGAAATGGGCTGATGTGGGGCTAGGACTGGAAATGGGCTGATGCAGGGACTAGAAGGGAATGGATGCTGGGTGAGGCTGGAACTAGAAGGGAGCTGATGTTGGGGGAGGATTAGAATGGAATGGGGCTGGGAGAGTAAAATGGAGAGGGGAAAAATATTTTGTGTGGGAGGGATAAAAAATCTACAATTGGCCGGGTATTGGGAGAGTAAGTGGGGATTGAGGATGGAGGGGTAAAATTTGAGTGGATGAAATAGGAATGAGGAAAGAGCAAAAGGAGAAAGATTAGTATGTTAAAGCAGATGTAGAGAGAGAGAATGGAAAAAAAAACTAGAAGAGAGAAGAAAGGACAAATGGACAGCAGATGATGGAGAGTTAGCAGAAAACATGAAGAAACCAGAAGAAAGTGGCTGGAGCAATTGCAACTGAAAAAAAATGCACAAAAGGTAGAAAGATATCGTTTTATTTTGAATTTATTAACTGGAATATGAAAGCTCTGGGAAATGTGCATCATTAACGTCTGCGCTTTGTTTGGTACAAGAGGAAATTAATTTATAGTTTTATTTCTACAGTGTTGTTGTACATTCCAAGTTTGGCTTTTGAGGTTCCCAGTTTAATTATTGCCTTCCTGTTTCTAAATTGTGATTCCTTGTTTGGTGATGGTCTATGTTCTGCATGTGTAACTGAGCTGAGGTATTCTGTTTATGTAATTCCTATTTGACATTGCCACTTGTTCTCTTTCCCCAGTAGGTCATGTATTGTTGTTCTCTGAAATGTATTGGTTTAATATTTGCAGTGTTGCCTTTTGATAGGTAGGGTATGGTGCTTTGTGAGTCCTGGTAGTGCTGTTAGGATACGGCGGGTTTGCTATGGGTTCTAAATGGGCAGTGTTTGTAGTAGTTCCTAATGTGCCTGTCGGTTGGCACTGGATTATAGTAATGTAGAAATCTTTTAGTCTGTCTTTATCCATACACTCATTAAGAGACATATTTACTAAAAGTTAGTGTATGTTAGCATTATGCAAATATTTATGCAAATAAGGCCACTTATGCAAATGAGGCCCCGCACCGAGTCTCCGCACATGGCCCCGCACCCCCCTTGGGCCGCCCCTGGGAGACATTACAATAATCAATACGGGAAACAACAAGAGACAAAAGGAGAGTGGTTAAGGAGGATGATTTATGGAAGGCTCCTTTTTCCATTTCCAGAAAGATACTTTTTTTTGGCAACAAGAGCCTCTCTGACCTCACCTTTAAACCATGCTGGCAGTTTCTTGGAATTCCTTCTACCTTTCTTAAAGCATGGAATACAGCTGGTCTGGGCTTCCAAGATAGTATTTTTAAACAACACCCATGCTTGATGTAAACCATTAACCTTTGCAAATGCTCCTTTTAGTTTTTCTTAACTATTTTCCTCATTTTATCATAGTCTCACTTTTGAAAGGCAGTACTGTGGATTTCCATGCCATCCTTCCTGTATTTATGAAATCAAACGCAATCATGCTATAATCACTATTGCCAAGTGGCCCCAACACCCTTATCTCTTGCACAAGATCTTGTGTACCACTAAGGACTAGGTCCAAAATGGCTTCCCCTCTTGTTGGTTCATGATCCAGCTGCTCCAAGAAGCAGTCATTTATTTCATCTAGAAACTTTATCTCCCTAGCATGTCCTGCAGTCACACTGACTCAGTCAATACTGGGGTAATTGAAATCACCCATTATTACTGTATTGTAACTTTTATTAGCGTCCCTGATTTCTTTGAGCATTTCATCATCCATTTGTTCATTCTGGCCAGGTAGTCAATAGTACCATTGCCTTCCTCTTTTTACATAGAATTTCAATCCATAGAGAGTCTACCATGTATATTGTTTCCTGCAACACTTTAATCTTGTGTGACTCAATGCCCTCTCTAACAGAGCACAATCCTTCCACCAATTTAATCTACTCTATCATTGCGATATAATTTGTACCCAGGTATCACAATGTCTCACTGGTTGTCCTTCTTCCACCAGGTCTCTGAGATAGAAACATAATGACAGAAAAAGACCACATGGCCCATCTAGTCTGTCCTTCCATAACAACAACTACAACAGTTCACTTTTTACCTTTAGAGATCCTCTGTGTTGGTCCCATGCTTTTTTGAATTCAGTTACTGTCCTCATCTCTACCACCTCCACTGGGAGACTATTCCATGGATCCACTACTCTTTCTGTAAAGAAATATTTCCGCATATCACTCCTGAATCTATCTCCCTTCACCCTCATCCCATGTCCCCTCGTAGCAGAACTTGCTTTCAATTGAAAGAGGCTCTCTCCCTGAACATTTATGCCACGGAGGTATTTAAACATCTCAATCATATCACCTCTATCCTGCCTTTCCTCTAAGGTGTACATATTAAGATCCTTAAGTCTGTCCTCATATGCTTTATAATGAAGCCCATTAATCATTTTAGTAGCAACCCTCTGCACCGACTCCATCCTGTTCACATCCTTTTGAAGGTGCGGTCTCCAGAATTGCACACCATACTCCAAATGAGGTCGCACCAAAGACTTATACAGAGGCATTATCACCTCCTTTTTTCTGCTAGCCATTCCTCTCCGTATGCACCCAAGCATCCTTCTAGCTTTTGCCGTCACCTTTTCTACCTGTTTAGCTACTTTAAGATCATCAGACACAACCACGCCTAGGTCCCGCTCTTCTTTAGTGGACAAAAGTACTTCACCTCCTAAACTGTATTGCTCCCTTGGATTGCTGCAGCCCAAATGCATGACCTTACATTTTTTAACATTAAATCACAGCTGCCAAATTCTAGACCATTCTTCAAGCTTAGCTAGATCCCTCCTCATGTTATCTACACCTTCCTGGGTGTCTACTCTATTGCAGATTTTGGTATCATCTGCAAAGAGGCAAACCTTACCTGAGAGCCCTTCCGCTATATCACTAACAAAGATGTTAAAAAGAATCGGACCAAGGACAGATCCCTGGGGCACACCACTGGTAACATCCTTCTCCTCAGAGTGAGCTCCATTTACTTGTACTCTTTGTCACCTCCCACCCAACCAATTTCTAACCCAAGCAGTAACTTTAGGGTCCATCCCTAGGGTGCTCAGTTTGTTTATAAGTCGCCTGTGAGGAACAGTGTCAAAGGCTTTACTGAAATCTAAATGCACCACATCTAGAGCTCTCCCTTGGTCCAACTCCCTGGTCACCCAGTCAAAGAAATCAATCAGATTTGTCTGACAAGACCTGCCTCTGGTGAATCATAGCAATCATAGCTAAACTTCCATTTAGTGCTATATATTCTAAATCTCTCGTCTTATTTGTTAGACTTATAGCATTTGCATACAAGAAATTTAGAGGCTGTGTCTGATTACCGGTAGGCAGGGGTCATTTGGAATCTTTAAGATTTGTCTGTTGTGTACTTAATAGCATTTGGGTTACTTTTGTCTATTTTGGAACGTCTGTCAATATGCCCTAACTTGAATCTTTTGCTAGTATCCTTCATAGATACATCGTTCCAAACCATGCACTCTTGGACAACTGTTGGCTTTCCCCTATTATCTAGTTTAAAAGCTGCTCTATCTCTTTTTTAAAGGTTAATGCCAGCAGACTGGTTCCATCCTGATTAAGGTGGAGCCCATCCCTTTGGAAAACACCTCCTTTCCTCAGAATGTACATAGTTCTAAATAATATGTTAAGTGTTGCAAGTTTTTATGTAAATAGTTCTAAAAACAACTGTTCTATGTAAAATGTTAGTTATATGTAAACCGTCCCTGATCTCTGGAAGGGGTGGTATAGAAAAATGTAACAAATAAATAAATAAATAAATGTTCCCCAGTTCCTAACAATTCCAAAACCTTCTTTGCACCTTCATCTCATCCACTCTGGAGTTCTGCTTGCCTTTTAGGTCCTGCGCATGGAACGGGAAGCCTTTCTGAGAATGCTATCCTGGACGTTCTGGATTTCAACTTCCTACCTAAAAGCCTAAATTTGGCCTCCAGAACCTCCCTACCACACTTTCCTATGTCATTGAATGTAAATAGTTTCCCCAAGTTTCCCCTCATGTTAAACCCCTGTTTTATGTAAACGACTGCCAATGTATCTGACCAAGTGTTATATTGTTTTGATGTAAACCGCGCTGACAAATAGCGCGGTATATAAGAATTGTTAAATAAATAAATAAATAAATAAATAAAAATTGATATCAACATGTACCAAGACAGCAGACTCCTTCCCAGTGCTTTTGAGGGGAAAATGAACCCCCCTTCAGGTACCCTAGTCCCACATTGGACTACTGTCTTCCATCTTGTGCAAACATTTTCAGCTCCAGACCTAAGTAAGAAAAAGCCTTCTGACCCTTTCACCCTGGAACTGCAGAAATTAGCAGCTTGAACTATGAAATGTGCTGACATCCTGAAATCATAGAGCTGACACAATGAAAGGTGTAGACCTTGACGACTCTGGAACTATAAGGTTACTGAAACTGGCACCTGGGCACCTTGGTTAAGCAAAGGGGAACAAAAGAAGAACTAGGTGGCAGGATGTAGCAGACCAACCTCAGTATCTGGAGTCATTCTGCAGAAAGCAGGCAAAGGAGCTGCCGGGAGGGCGAGTAGACAGGATGCCACAAGGGGAAAGCAGAGAGGGCAAGAGGACAAAAGGTTAAGGAACAGACATGCTTGAAAATAGGGAACAAATGAGGGAAAGGAAACTTGACTGTAAGTGGTGCAGATTTACAAGCCCAAAACTGAATATGAATATAGGAGAACACTAATATTTGGACAGGCTAGCAGACCCTTCTTATAGAGCAACGCTACTCTGTCCCCAGGACCCTTCAGGTGCGTTGCCCATAAAGACAATTTTATATTAATTTTACTGTTTCATGCTGATTTGTAATATAGAGATTAGAGCATTGACTTTAAACTTGCAAAGCTTGTGGTATTACATACCTGACAATAAAATTTCTACTTTACGTCAGTGGCACGATACTTTATTTGAAAGAGGGTCCTGTGCTTCACACTTATGTTTGGGTGAACCCTGTAGCCACAACAATTAACAAGAGGGCGAAAACCCCGAACACTATCTAACACCTTGTCTAGGTGGTGCGTGAGGTCCATTACCTTCGCACTAGGCAGGCATGTTACCAGGCAATCTTCACGTCCACCAGCCACTCAGCTATCTACATGTCTAATGATTGAATTACTAACTATAACTGCTGTCCTGACCCTCCCCTCATGAGCATATGGCCCTGGAGAAACCTCCTCGGTGAAAGAGGCTTTTAAATCACCTGGAAGACAGGTCCTAGCTACAGAATCACTTCCTGCCACACCAGGGCGATGCTCTCCTGTCACGTGACCTCTCTCCTCCATGGGAACAGGGAGGTTGCCAGACTGGAGGTGGGACTTCAGTACTACGTCCCTGTAGGTCTCATCTATCTACCTCTGTCTTCCTTATGTCCTCCAAGTTTGCTACTCTAGCTTCCAGAGATCGGACTCATTCCTGAGAGCAAAGAGCTCCACGTAAGACTTCTCACCAATTGGGAGAAAATCATACATGTGACACTCAATACAAAAGACTGGAAGGCCCCCATCTTGTTGCCGGACTGCTGTTTGCATCTTAGTTTTACTTAAGGTTTTGTTCAGATATTAAAGTTGTTTACTTACTTAAGTATGCAGGGGATACTTATATTAATACAACTATACCTTACATGTTAAATGAACTTTGTTCACCTCAAAAATAATTAATCTCAGGTCCTTAATAAATGTATTCCTGATGTGGATAACCAGCAGCACCTGAAAGTGATTATGGGCACTTCTCCTCTTTAATAGGTTTAAGAGCCTATTAAAGCTTATCCCTGGGGTGGGAAGGAGGGAAAGAAGAATTAAAAGCTGACTTGCTACAGGGTGCTTCTAAGGTAAAGTCTTACCAATTTCCTGGGCGATTCACATAGCCCTTGGTTTGATAGAGGGGGCCTTTCAAATTGCCACTTCGATCTGTGAGTTGCCTTTAACACCTATTTAAAACAACTTCACAGATCTTTTGCTTCCTAACTGGAAGGTCTCTTTGTAAAGGTCACTAGAAACAAGTTTAGTTCTTTGTACTCGGAGACTATTTATACTACTTGTATGTTAAGCTATACTCTGATTTGATTTAAATAAAAAGGTTTTCTAGAAACAAAGTTATTTCAGTCACTATTTACTCTATTTTTCTTTCTTTGCTAAGCTATACTCTGATTTGATTTAAATGAAATGCTCTCTGGTGGTGCTAAGAACTGACAGACTCAGCAAACACATTGAATTCTAAAATACAAAGATTTATCAGCTTTAACCCCAAGATTACCCTTTTTCCCCAAGATTTAGAATATATTCCAGAAGATATATACTTACAAATGCAAATCTATTTCCAGTTGTAGCAGTCCCTCTGGGTAGTCCCTCAAGACTGAGAGAACGCCAGTGAATTTTCCAACCTTGCCACAAAGGTGGTAGCACTGATTCGAAAGGATTGAGTCCCATACCTTCTGGTAACAAACCTATCAAGCCAGAGCAAGAGTGGAAGAGTGAACACCACAGAGAAACATCATGGAAAAGTACAGATGGAGAGGACATAGTAACATTTACAGGAGAATATGTAATTCCTGTGCCAGCAGACTGGGAAACCTCTAAGATGGCTGTTTTGGTATTTTAGTGAGTCTTATTTATTTAATTCTCTTATATACCGCGCTATTCTACATCAGTGCGGTTTACATTGAACAAACTGAAGTTACATTGAACAGGGCATTATAACTTGGAGATAACTATTTTACAGGGAACATGGGCTATGGAGGGTTAAGTGGCTTGCCCAAGACCACAAGGAGCACCTGTGGGACTAGAAACCCCAGTCCTTCCGGCCCAAGGTTGCTGTCCTCTAGTGGGATTTGAACCCCTGACCTTCCGGCCTGAAGTACCTTACCCCAATCACTAGGCCACTCCTCCACTCCACTTGTTCTATTCTTGCATAGGAAGACATGTAGGTTCTCTGAGCCAGAGTGCTTGTGCTGGTGCTCATAGCTTGGCACAAACCAAACACCACAAAGGGGGCAATACTTCTGCAGTAGAGTCAGTCACCACACAGAAGGAGAGGAGAAACGGAGCAGGCTTTATGAGCACACAAGACTTTATTCTGAACAACCCGACTAGGCCAAGTTTCGGGTCAGGGATCTAAAAAAGTAAACAAATGTAGTATATAAAAAATACATATAATAAAAAACATATAAATAATAATTTATATAATAACAGCCAAACAAAAGATAAATAACACAGGTACACTAAAAAAAAATTTTTTTTAAACTGCCTCTAATGTTTCGATTGATTTTTACGTTTTTTTGTGCGCTGAATCCAAATCTGGTAACCAATTTGCTCCATCACGTACAGATTTTTTGCTACATTGGGTTAGCAGTTTGAGGTGAACGTTTCAGATTGAGTGCGATCGAGATAAAAGTTTCTTGGATGAATTCTTTATACTAATTGTTTAGTAGTTATTCAAATAAGAATAAAGAAAATTGTAACAAGGCAGCACATAAGAATAGAGTAATGTCAACAAAACACACTGTGATGGTAGCAAAATTGTCTGCACTTAAAACAGCCACATACATGTGCACAAACATTGAGCATATAAGAGCGAGGTTAGACACAAAGCAAAGCAAAGAAATGTGCAAAAAATGCTGTACAGGTATGTATGTAAGAATAGAAAACGCAAACCGCACCATTGCAATACATGAAGACAAACACCCGATGGTGTGAAAATAAAATTCTAATAAATGAGATCCGACACTGTGGTAATAACTAGCAAATTTTTATTTCAAAGTTTAGTAAAAACACGATATTTGTCAACACAGTTTAGATTTTAAAGTCATTCTTGGGTCAATCAATCTCCTGGTGGGCCCGTTTCTTCTTCCCCCGAATGCTTCTCTTGGTGCGCTGCTTGGCGTATTTTTCATCTGGGGTTTCCCGCAGCAGCAACCAGCAGAAATCAGCCATCATAGTGGTGTTCCATCTTCCTTGGTACCTTCTCTCTGCGTCCTTGATGTCCTGGTGAAACCTTTCACCTTGTTCTTCACTGTACGCCCCCAAGTTTTCGGGAAAGTAGTTCACATGGGAGTGCAAGAAATGGACTTTCAGGCTCATGTTACAGCCTTGTTCTTTGAAGGCATTGAGCATCCTGGCAACAATATCCTTATAGTTCTCATCCCGCCTGTTCCCCAAGAATTTGAGAACAACATCCTTGAAGGAATCCCAGGCTTCTTTTTCCTTCTCAGACATCGTTTCAGCGAATGCTCCATCTGAAATGAGTTTCCTTATATCAGGGCCAACAAACACTCCTTCCTTTAGCTTTGCTTCAGAAAGTCGGGGGAACTTTGAGCAAAGGTACCGAAATCACTCACCATCTTTTGGAAGGGACTTGATGAATTGCTTAATGAGACCCAACTTAATGTGGAGAGGTGGTAATAGAATTTTATCATGAGGTACCAAGCTCTCATGAAGAACATTTTTCTCACCGGGTCTCAAATACTCCCGAATTGGCCAGTCTTTTTTCCCCCAGTGTAGGTCGCGGTCCCGGCTATCCCACAAGCAAAGGAAGCAGGGATATTTGGTGAAACCGGATTGCTGCCCTAATAGCATGGATAGAATTTTAAAGTCTCCACAAATCATCCACTTATGCTCATCATAACGAATCTTCTGAAGAATCAGGGCCAAATTCTCGTATTTTTCTTGGAGAATAACAGAGTGAGCAATAGGAACTGAAGCGAATGTGTTGCCATTATGAAGAACACCACCTTTTATGCTGTCTTTTGACGAATCAATGAACAGCCGCCATTCAGCAGGATCATACTTGAGTTTAAACTTTTCCATCACTCCGTATATATCGTTGCAAAATACCAAATCTTCCTCTTTGCTGAAATACTTCAAAAATTGTGTCTCGCGGTTGCGGTACCAATAAAAAGTTGTTCCTGGTGACAATAGATTTTTCTGTTTAAGCCGAGAACCTAGCAGTTGGGCAGCATCTTTTGGGAGTCCTAAATCCCGGACTAAATCATTCAATTCAGCTTGAGAGAAAAGTTCAGGTTTCGGATATGGTTCAGTTTCAAACTCGGAAGTACTGGACTCATCGGGAAAAGCCATCTGATGAGTCTCATCATGATCAGAACCGTCCACACAAATATGATCCAAAGATTTTGGTGGTTCAGGCACAGGTACTTCGTTGCTATGAGGCATAAGCCTAATTGCTGAGGGAAGGTTGGGGTAACTTATTACGTTCTTATTTTTTAAGTTGTATCCCTTCACAATGCAAGAGCAAAAATAGCAGTCACTGCTGTGGTCTCTTTGTTCACGCCACATCATAGGTATTCCGAAACGAAATGCTTGTTTTTTACCTTTCATCCATAAGCGTAGATCTTGCACATGTCTTGCACACTTTGTGAGGGGCCCACGGTTTGTCTTGATCGCCTAACTTCAAACCGAAATAGGCGAAATATACTTTTTTAATAAATGCAGAAATGTTCCTCTGCCGCTTTTTCACGGTATATTCCCCACAAATAAAACACAAACTGTCCGGAGAGTTGACGCAACCTCTGGCTCTGTGAGCCATCACAAATACACAGCACTGCAAACTACAACTGTAGTGAACCACTTCGGAATAAAGCTGGATTATGACTGAGCAAACAAAAGGTAATAATGAACTTGCAAGAAACTGAAATTTGACAGGAACGTTCATGTCGCAACCACCGTGTTTGAGCGAGCGAGCGAACGAGGCAAGGCGAACAGGAAAGAACATGCGCCAGCGCGAGTACTGGATTTAGCCCCCCGCCTCCCAATTGTCCTGTTAATGTATAAAATGAATACAAAACACTCTAAAATATCATGAGGAAGTGTTTCTAGTTAGTTAACCATTACAACCTCTATTTTGGGCCAAGAAAATAAACTGCAGTCGGCTAAAAAGAAATTATGTGAACATTCCTTATATGGGTAAGAAATCTAATTTTGCAAGAAAACGTGACGTGATGGAACATTTTGGCTATTTTTCCTGGATTCAGCACCCCAAAATCTATAGGAATCAGTTGCAAAACTGGAGGCAGTTTTTTGGTAGTGTACCTGTGTAATATATCATCCATTAAAAATAGAAGGATAAAACAACAAATAAAAACTCTCCAAAAGATAAACTATAAAATTTAAAAAGGGGGGAAAACATAACAGGCTTCCAAAATGACACACAAAACACCTTATACAAAAGGTGCATCATAAAAACTGTATATACTTAAAAAAGAGGAGAAAATACATAAATACATAATCTTCATATTGTCACGCCGTTGCTTGTCCCTTCAAGCTAAGGCGGGGTGTTAAGCCGAGGCCTTGTGTTTAACCAGCCCAGAGACCTTGCTTGGCACTCTGGGATACGTAGTTTTTCTTAGGCCAGTCAAAAGAATAAGTTGTGGAAACGAGGTAAGGCTTAAGCAGGTTTTATTCCCCTTCCGGGAGAATTCTTTTGGTGGTCAAAACAAAAAGGTAGACAGCCCCACTTTGGGCACAAACAAAGAAACAAAATGGGAACAGAAAAATGCTTATCTTCAGCTTTTAACATGCAAACAAAAGTATTTAAACAGCCCTTTTCCAGCACACAAAAACCTTCTCTTTGTAGCTTTTAGGCTTGGCAAGTTTCACAACTTGTTCACCGCAGAGAAGATATATTATCAGAAATTGTAAGCGTACAGTCCATGTATTCATTACACGTTGTGTCCCCCTGTACCTCACACTGCATATCCTCCTCTTCTGCCTTTAACAATTCTTCTCTTGCACAGTTTGGCACATTATTAAACAGTCTCTCTTTGTTATTCAGAGATTCTCTTTCTCTCTCTGTGAGAATGTGTGACAGGCTACTACCACATTCACTGGAGTACTTAATTTGGGAGCCTCTCAAATGCTGAGGACCATAGGGGAAATTACAACATTCCCCTTTCCCTCTATTAGCTACAATTGGTTTACCTCTTGGCAGTCTCTGACTCGGGCTTCTCTCTGCTGCTGCAGACACCAGAGTAACATCCAAGTGGAAGCTTTCCCCGGCTCTTGCCTTTTGACCTTCTCCCGGATACAGGATTATCTTCAGGTACAAAAGCTTTACTTTTCCTGTGCCAATTACTTGGGTAAATAATTTTCTCAGGCTTCCTCCAACTAGCTTCCCAATTGAACTCTCCGTTACCTTTTAGATAACTTCTGCTGAGCTCTGACGCTTCCGTGCACTGCCTTCCACAACAGGCACCTGGGTTCTCACTCTCTCCCTTGGAATAAAACCTCTCAGCTTTTACAGCTCTTCCACCAGCTTCATTCCAACCTGAGCTTCTCCCAGCACGTCCTTGTCTCTCTGAACACTCACAACTGCCTGTTCCCGTGTTTCTTCCGGTTTTTGTTCTGCTTCTCTCCCTAACTCCATGTGCATTGAGTTTATCTGCGTGTGTGTCAGCTCCACCCACTCCCAGCTGGCTTTCATCAGTTACTGATCTCTCAGCCTTTCTGCTGCTTGGGCGTGTTTCTCTAGCTCGTGACCTGATTTGTTTGGGTTGCCTATAGCAACATCCTGACATATGCTCCTCTGAAGTGTCAGAATCAGTTTCACTGCCTGCATTTCTGCCTATTTCCATGGGCTCTGTTAAACCTACTTTGTGACAGATTCCCCCCCCCTTAAAATATTATGGGCTGCCGCAATTTCAGGCGGACAGCACGTAATCCTGGAGAGTGCATCCGAATTCCCATGCAGTCTCCCTGCTCTGTGCTGCACAACAAAATTAAAGGATTGCAATGCGAGATGCCACCTGGTCAGCCGCGCATTATTGTTTCTCATCTGATTGAGCCATTTTAGCGGCGCGTGGTCTGTTATCAGAAGAAATTTCCTCCCTGTGAGATAGAAACGTAAAGCTTCAATGGCCCATTTTATTGCCAGGCATTCTCTCTCAATTGTGGCATAATTCCTTTCTGCCTTTGTGAGTTTCCTACTGAGGTAGGCCACGGGATGTTCCACACCCTCGAATTCTTGGGATATCACCGCCCCAACCCTGTTTCTGACGCATCAGTTTGGACTATGAATGGCAAACTGAAATCTATTCCACGTAACACCGGGGTACTGCAGAGTTTCTCTTTTAGGGCCACAAACGCCACCTCAGCCTCGGGGGTCCATTTTACATGGTTAGGCGCGTTCTTTTTTAGCATTTCTGTAAAGAGAATACTCTCTTCTGCAAACCGAGGAATAAATCGACGATAATAGCCGAGTAATCCCAGGAAGCTTCGTACCTGCTTCTTAGTCACGGGTCTGGGGAAATCCCTCACGCTCTCTATCTTACTGGCCAATGGTTTTACAAGACCTCTTCCTACCATATGGCCCAAATATTTGGCCTCTTCAGTGGCAAATAAACATTTCTCTGGATTGAGCGTTAGGCCCGCCCTCCGCAGTGCTCTGAGTACCGCTTCCACCCTAGCAATATGTTGTGCCCAGGTTGTACTATATATCACAACATCATCCATATACGCTAGAGCGTATTCGTGGTGGGGCCTTAACACTTGATCCACCAAGCGCTGACACGTGGCAGCTGCCCCATGTAAGCCAAACGGCATTCGTCGGAATTGGAATAATCCAATCGGCGTACTAAACGCCGTTTTGGGCTTTGAATCACATGTCAATGGGATTTGCCAATATCCCTTACTTAAATCCAGAGTGGTCAGATATTTTGCCTGCCCCAAGCGATCTAAAAGATCATCTATGCGGGGCATAGGATAGGCATCAAATTGCGAAATATCATTGATTCGCCGAAAGGGTTCCGTCCGGTTTCGGCACCAACACTATCGGGCTCGACCACGGGCTCCGTGATTCTTCTATTATCCCTGTGGCCAGCATTTCCTTAACCTGCTCAATGACTTCCCGCTTTCTGGTCTCAGGCATTCTATAGGGACACTGCCTAATTACCTGACCGGGTGCCGTAATTATCTCGTGAGCGACTAGGTGGGTTTCGCCCGGCCTAGTCGTCAATACATTGGAAAACGTTTCCAACATCTGGGTCAACTCCTTCTGTTGTTGGGGTGACAGCCCGGTACCTATCCTGGGGATGGGCTGTTTCTTCCAATCCGCTATTTGAGGACCGAGGTCTTCCTCGCTCCTCTCCTCACTCAAGGCTGTCAGGTTCCTAACTTCTCTTTCCCCCGTGGAGCCAAATCCACCCATCCCTCGTTTTGTGGGTGGCAATGAGGGTACCTCTTCCACCGTGGGGAACCCTACGCGCTGCACGATACGGTCGCCTACGCGCACCTTAAAATCCCTATCCCCGAAGTTGAATAGTAGGACTTTTATCAAGCCCCGATAATCTGGGTCAATGACCCCTGCTCCTACATCTAAGGAGTATTTCACAGCCAAACCTGACCTTGGCGCTATGCGCCCATAACATCCGTCCGGGATCTTCACTTGGAAACCCGTGTCCACTAGTGCTTTCCCCCCTTTTAAAACTATAGTGTCCTCCACGCTAAAAAGATTGTACCCCGCGGCTGCCGCTGAGGCTCTTTTTGGACTCTTGGCCTGATCAGTGGTTCTACAGAATTGGAGTATGAACTTTTGTTTTCCGGGTGGTATTTCTTTTACCTGTGGCTGAGATCGGGAGCCTGTTCTAGGAGTTTTCCCAAACAGAGGGCTGGGGATTCGTGCCGCTAATGCTTCTGCCTTCACTGTCTGACTTTGTGTGGGCCTGAGGGCTAACTCATTCCTGAGACCTCTCTCCATTTCCTGACAGAAGGGAGCCCAATCCCGCCCAAGGACAACTGCATATGGTAGTTTAGGAACCACGGCCACTGATACTCGTCGTGCGGTCCCTAAACCTTTTATGCCTACCTCATATAGGGGATAGTGGGAAGATGCCCCATGTACACACCGTATGCGTACCTGGCCCTCTGCTTGACTCGGGGTTGACGACCGATGGTGTTCGATGGTTTCCCAAAATTTCTGAGAAACCATACTTTGATCGGCCCCCGAGTCAAGTAGCTCCAGGGTATCCACTCCCTCTACCTGAACCTGTTGGAGTACCCATAGCTGCTGTTATTGTATCGATCCATCTCATTGCTGGCCTTCCTCTTTTGCGTTGACCTTCTATCTTGCCAAGCATAATGTCTTTCTCTAATGATCTCTCTCTTCGCATGATGTGTCCAAAGTATGAAAGTCGAAGTCTTGTCATCTGAGCTTCTAAAGAAAGCTTAGGTTTGATCTCCTCTAGTACCGACTGGTTTGTTCTTCGGGCAGTCCATGGTATACACAGTATTCGCCGCCAGCACCATAATTCAAAGGCATCAGTTTTCTTCCTGTCTATCTTTTTCACTGTCCAGCTTTCACATCCATATGATGTTATTGAAAATACCATGGCTTGAACAAGTCGAATCTTTGTATGGAGAGAGACATCTCTGCTCTTGAGAATCTTATCTAGGTCTTTCATAGCCATTCTGCCAAGAGCAATGCGTCGTCTGATTTCTTGATTGCTTGTTGCTTCTTTATTGATAGTTGATCCAAGTAGGTTAAAGTTGTTCACAATTTCAATTTCTTCTCCTTCAACGATGAACCTGTTGATTATGCCAATTGTCATGATCTTTGTCTTCTTTACATTAAGGTGCAGGCCCATTTTGAGACTATGTTCTTTGATTGTGAGAAGCAAATGTTTCAGATCATCTTCACTTTCAGCAAGTAATATGGTATCATCAGCATAGCGAAGGTTGTTGATGAGTCTTCCACCAATCTTCACACCTCTGTTGTCTTCATACAATCCTGCTTCTCTGATGATTTGTTCTGCATATAAATTAAACAGGTAGGGGGAAAGTATGCAGCCTTGTCTTACACCTTTGCTTATTTTAAACCATTCTGTTTCTCCTTGTTCCGTTCGAACTGTTGCTTCTTGATCAATGTACAGATTGCGCAAGAGAACGATCAGGTGTTCTGGTATACCCATGCTTCTTAATGTGGCCCAGAGTTTCTCATGGTTTACACAGTCAAAAGCCTTGCTATAGTCGATAAAGCACAAATAGATATCCTTTTGGTATTCTTTAGTCTTTTCAAGGATCCATCTCACATCCGCAATGATGTCTCTCATTCCTCGCCCTTTCCTGAACCCTGCTTGCACTTCAGGTAGTTCTTGTTCCAGGTATGGTTGTAGTCTCTTTTGAATAATCTTCAGTAGAATCTTGCTGGCATGTGGGATCAGAGCGATTGTGCGATAATTTCCACAGTCAGTTGGATCACCTTTCTTTAGTATTGGTATAAACACAGATCTTTTCCAGTCAGTTGGCCATGATGTTCTCTTCCATATTTCTTGGCAGAGCCTTGTGAGTACGGTAACAGCTGCATCAGATTGCTGCAATACTTCTATGGGAATGCTATCAATGCCTGGTGCTTTGTTCTTTGATAAGGCTTTCAATGCTGCTTCAACTTCTTCTTTCATCACCAATGGTTCCTGATCATAAGGTACAGGTTGAAACGGCTGTTGGTCCACTTGATCTTTATCATATAAAAACTCTGTATATTCCTTCCACCTTTACAAGCTGAATATCCCACCAGGAACACCGTATGCGTACCTGGCCCTCCTGGACCAGGAACTCCGGAGCTGGGAGTGTCTTCGGATGCAGTCTTAATCAGGACCCAGATGACTTCACTTCTGATAAAATCATTCTGCGGATCCCGGATATAAAGAACTTGTCATCTCGTTAAGGAGTCACTTGCAATAAAAGGAAAACAAACAGGGATGAGTGCAACCGTACACAATAAGTTAAGATTGCGCTGCGCAACACCTGGGATCTGGGATAACTGCCAAGGCATCCATTAATTATTTAAAATAGTGTCCGGGGAAACACACACTATCATAAGGGCTAAAAGGAAAAGCTTTATTCAATTGGAGGCTGTATCAGGAATATCACCTCCCTCCTCTGATACAGAGCAGATACCAAAACAGGTTGCAAAATCAAAATATAATAAATTCAGCAGGCAGGCATATATATATACTCTCCCTGCACTAGCCCTACGATGCCAATCCTGAAACAGTTTAAACAGACAGTACCAAAGAAAAAAGACAAGATGCATAACCACAGCGGTAAGCTTCTGCCACAGAAACAAGGCAGGTAGAAACAAAAGACGATCAGGGTAAATAAACAGATGATTTGTTTCCCAGCTGCTCGGAAAATCACGAAGTCCAAAACTGGGTTTCAAAAGAAGTATCTTCAAAAGGAGATAAAAGAGAAAATAAAGTCATCCTAACCAGTGCGAAATTCTGCAATGTCAGTAACACTGATACCAGAAAAGAGTCTTTTCGGTTCACGAAATAATGTCCCTTGGATTTCAAAATTGTGACGTGTGCTGGTAAAAAAACACCAGGAAATCAATAAGATTCAATTGCAAAAATTAGTACTACATAGTGTCACACCCTCATCGGGCCCCTCCGGTGGAGACTGGTATTACAGCTTAACACCTTTTCTTGGCTCTCTATATGTTATAGATAGCCCTGCCTGGCCCTCTGTGGGTGGTAGTTGTACCGTCTTCTTGTAATCACTCAAACACACAGTTCACACTTTAAATCAAGGGCTTTATTCCCCGTCCAATGAGGTATTCTTTTTCTTGGTGAACAAAAATAATCAAAAGCCACTCTAGCAAATAACAGAAGCAAACATTGAACAAAAAGTGCTTTCCTCAGCTTTAACTTTCAACAAAAGAAAAGTCTTTAAACAATCCTCTTCATGAGCACTTAACCCTTTTCTTTTGCTGTTATAAATCAAACAGGGTTCACTTTAAACCAAGCAACTTCAGCCAGTTACTGTGTTACTGTTAAACCTTCCTGGTACATATATTTTCTTTATCTCAGTGAAAACTCTTCCTCTTCAGTTATCACTAAAGAGCATTCCATTGGTTCAGTGTTTTCTTGCACATTGGGAATATCACACTGCATTAAAGAATAACCATTTGTACCTACGTTTTCTGTATCAGCTGTTCTGCCGAGCTCACTCTGGTTAATCACGTCAGGTACGTGACTGCTTCCTGGCTCTGAGCTAAAGCTCTCTTGGGTATTACCGTATACTCTGGATAGTGGTTTATAAGAGCACTTCTCCTGTGTGAAGCTATGAGGTAACTGCCCATAAACACTGGTATTAGTATCAAACAGCTTGTGTCCTGCCTTGAATCGGCTAAAGGCTAATTCCTCTGGTACAGCTGTGGGAGTTTGCAATGCTGACAACGGCACTCGGGAGAAGTCTGAGAATTTAAAGTTGCTAGCAGAATTATGTGCTTCATAAGGTAAGAGACCTTCCTTTCTCTTGTAGCCGTTAGTACAAGGAAAGAAGTTGTTTCCTTTTCCCTTTATATCTGCTCTTGGCTGGCTTCTCTTATTAATCCTGGACTTAGCCCACTCGGGTGTAAAACAGTCCTGTTCAACTTTGAATGCCTTGTTTCCTGCAACAGGATTCCTCCCTCTTCTCTTCTGGCTTTCACACACACACTCTGTATTTAACAGCTGATCTCCACATGTACTCACACCATCCTGAGACTCATTCAAGCTGTCCTGTGGTATATTTTGCTGACCCACTCCCTCATTTCCTTCCTTCCACCAACTTTGGTCCTGGAGATGAGATTGGATTACTGTGTCTCTTTCTCTTTCCCTCCGTTCCCACGACTGAGGATGTTGCTTCCACCTCTGTCCGTGCTCACTCTCCCTCACTGCTTGTGAGTGTGCCTTATGTATCTGTCCCCGGGTTCCACCCCTTCTCAGCTGATCCCTATCAGGTAAATCAACCTCCATTCTCATGCTGACTGGGTGTGTCTTTTTACCCTTTTCCCACGTGTGCCGTGGTTGCTCATAGCAACTATTTGACATGTTTTTGTTTACCTCATCAGGTTCTGCCTGATTTTCTCCACTAATCTCCATTTCCTCTGGGTCCCCTGGGTTTACCTTGTGACAATAGACATAGCAGAGGTTACTTCATTAATTCACTCTGAAAAAGAACTCACTGGCTTACAGCCAGTCGGGAAAGTTTACAAAAACACACAGATAACAAAGACATCAGAAATAGCCACAAACAATTTGAATAGTTTACAATAATCATGGCATTCTTCCCAGTACATTTCTACATTTAAAACATGGCGCATTTCCCAGTACATTGCAACATTCAAAAGCAAACCTCCAACTATGATAATGTAAAGACAGGGAGGCTTTCCAATCCTTCTGAGCAACGGAAATTTGCTAGCAAACATTTACAGGAAATTAATGATCTGGAAACATGCACAGTAATACCGGTGCTTTCAAAATAGGTCTCACTCTAGCAGACCAGAGAGTGTTAGAACATTTTTACAATACAAACCACAGTTTAAACAGGTTTAACCCTCAAACCTAACTGAAGAATATAAACTAATAAAGGACACAAATCTGACCAATAACATAAGTAATTTAGCCTACATTAAAAACAAATCATTCACATAATAAACTAAAAAGGAATGGTTGAGTCTCACATCAGATAATGCAGTTCCTAGGGCCGATGCAAATATGCAAGACTAACCTTTAAAAAAAAGAGCAGATAAAAACAAAACTGCATTTTTCTTTGCCAAGTCATACTGAAAATAAGCAAATCGCAAATCCACAACAAAAATCCAGGGAGAAATTGGCAAAATCACATTATGTACTGCGCACAGGTTCTGCACAAGTCTATCAGTGTCTTACCATACAGCCATCCACAGACAGTCTCACTGGTAACACAAAAAGAGTTGAAGTCTCACATAATGAAGTGACACTTTGTGGCTGGAGTGTCTGAAGATAACAACTTCTTCACCAGCGACTGCTGGCAATGGACACAGCCGACAGTCTAAGAAACGAAACTCCAGGTCTCACGGCGATCCTTACAGGCAGGCATCCGAAAGGCATCCGATATCTGATCCCAGCACTGTAGATGAAAGTTCTCCAAGATAAACGATTCTTGCATCTGCAGGAAACAGCACTTCAGAGAAAGAATACAATTGACAATGTCCGACATTTGATCCTGGGACAGCCCACAGAGCAAATAGATGTCTTCCGAGATCAGGGTGAATAGCTGTGACATCTGCACTACAGAGAATACAGCTGAATGGCTGGGAGGGAAATCAACTCTTTGACCATCCTCCCGCTCTGATTCCAGAGACAGTTTTTGCTTGCAAATGCTCAATGACAAGCTTATCTAAACTGTCTCGCTGAAGATTCCTATGACCTTCTCGCGCTCCGATCCTACCCCTCCCCTTGCTCCTGGGAGATTGAGCAATTGTCAGATTGAGCGACTCAGTCATTTCACATCGTTTGTCAGCCCACTGCACCAGGCACTTTTCAGACTTACATAAGCACTTTCCAGACTTACATCAGCTCTCTTCAGACTTACAGCAGCTGTTTCTAGCTGGCCAATCTATTATTGAAGTTGTAAAAAAATACCTTTACTCACGGGATTAAACCATTTACAAAAACAATTAGTGAATCCTGCTTTAAAGATGTTAATCTCAACCAATCCTTTTCAAAGGTTTGCTGTAAATGTACTACCACCACTGTTAGTGATTTTATCAGAAAATCATCTTTTTGTTTTTTCTTTTTTTTATTAACCACTAAAACAACAATTATTATCAGATGTGTAGTTATATTAAATCATTGCTTCAGGAAGATTTACAGAGTAGGGTTAGAAATATGCAATACAAAATAATTCAGAGAACTTATTATGCGTCGAATAGGGCGTTTTGGGCAGGGTGTGCAATTATTTCTGAGTGTCCGCACTGTGGGTCTGAGGGATCGAATTTGGGACATATGTTTTGGAGCTGTCCTAATCTTGTTCAGTATTGGCGAAGGGTGTTTAATAGTATAGGGGATATATTAGGGATTAAGATGGTAATGACTGCTTGGGCAGCGGTATTGGGATTGGTCTCCGGACTGGAGTTGGCGGGCGGGGAGCAGAAGAAATGGGTAGGGAAGGTATTACTGCTGGCACGATGCTTAGTACTTAAACATTGGATAATGCCACAATGCTCGGGAGTTAAACAATGGGAGAAGGCAGTTTGGCACTTGTTGACAATCGAACATGTTGGTGCGCAAATGTGTGGGAATTTGCAACCAGCTTTTTTGGCAGAGTGGGGACCATATATTGACAGGTTATCTCCCCGGGATAGGGGTCGGATCCTTAACATTTTATAACAATGGGAATAGACTTTAGGCGAATGGTTATTTAAGCAGTAAAGCTATGGACTAATAATAATAATAATCATTAACATTTGATAGATTAGAGAGGAGGGGGAAGGGGACTGGGTGGGGGGAAGGGGAGGGGGTGGAATATTGACAGAAGAAGATGGTGAAGAGGGGAGGGGGGGAAGGGTAGTAAAAGGAAAACTGCGATATCCAGAATTGGTAGTGTTTTACAATGTGTTTATCTGAGGATCTGTTATATATGAGTGCTTAATACAGTGCAAATAATGTGTTTTTGACTGTGAATGCAAATAAAAATGATTTACACTAAAGAAAAACTTGATAATCAATATTGGCATTCAGCCCTGCAGGTGCCTTAGGGCCCGATATTTGAAAGGCATTTACACAGTTTGTTGTTGTTGTTAAGTGCCATCAAGTCGGAGTCGACTCATGGAGATCCTCTGGATAGCTATCCTAAATTGTGTTCGGTCTTCAGTCAGGCGGCTCATTGTTGACAGACTGGTACCCGTAGCTGCTGTTATTGTATCGATCCATCTCATTGCTGGCCTTCCTCTTTTGCGCTGACCTTCTATCTTGCCAAGCATGATGTCTTTCTCTAATGATCTCTCTCTTCGCATGATGTGTCCAAAGTATGAAAGTCGAAGTCTTGTCATCTGAGTTTCCAAAGAAAGCCTAGTCTTGATCTCCTCTAGTACCGACTGGTTTGTTCTTCGGGCAGTCCATGGTATACACAGTATTCGCCGCCAGCACCATAATTCAAAGGCATCAATTTTCTTCCTGTCTATCTTTTTCACTGTCCAGCTTTCACATCCATATGATGTTATTGAAAATACCATGGCTTGAACAAGTCGACAGCTCAGTAAACCATGAAAATGCTTCTAACTGGGTTATTTAATGGCACTTACATGGTTAGTGCTATTGAATATTTATTTATTTATTTATTTATATTCTCTTATATACCGCACTATTCTGCATCAGTGCGGTTTACATTAAACAAACTGAAATTACATTGAACAGGGCATTATAACTTGGAGATAACTATTTTACAGGGAACATGGGCTATGGAGGGTTAAGTGGCTTGCCCAAGACCACAAGGAGCACCTGTGGGACTAGAAACCCCAGTCCTTCCGGTCCAAGGTTGCTGTCCTCTAGTGGGATTTGAACCCCCGACCTTCCGGCCTGAAGTACCCTGCCCCAACCACTAGGCCACTCCTCCTTCTAACACAGCTACATGCCCCGATGCTATGTGGTTAGCATCGAGGATTGTTGGGGGCATTCTGAGGTGGAGTGGAGGCAGAGACTGTTGCTAACCAGGCAACATGCAATATCGCCACTGCCCGGTCAGCTTCTACGGCTTCCAGCATGTGTGGCGATCACTGAATATTGAATACCAGGGCCTCATATGATCCTGGCATTGAATATCCGGAATTAAGGGTCGGTGGGCAAGGCTATGTGCTGTAGTGGCACATAGCCTGCCCAACTGAATATCGAGCCCGTAGTATTTAGATCATATATGTACTGTTGCTCCAATCTTAACAAAGCCCAGTCAAGATTACCTCTTCTTCAATTAGATTGCAAAGTTCTAATCACAATGCAGTGTCCCATCAGTGGAGCTGCCTCTACATTAGAAACATAGAAACATGATGACAGAAAAAGACCACATGGCCTATCTAGTCTGTCCTTCCATAACAACTACAACAGTCCACTTTTTACCTTTAGAGATCCTCTGTGTTGGTCCCATGCTTTTTTGAATTCAGTTACTGTCCTCATCTCTACCACCTCCACTGGGAGACTATTCCACGGATCCACTACTCTTTCCGTAAAGAAATGTTTCCGCATATCACTCCTGAATCTATCTCCCTTCACCCTCATCCCATGTCCCCTCGTAGCAGAACTTGCTTTCAATTGAAAGAGGCTCTCTCCCTGAACATTTATGCCACGGAGGTATTTAAACATCTCAATCATATCACCTCTATCCCGCCTTTCCTCTAAGGTGTACATATTAAGATCCTTAAGTCTGTCCTCATATGTTTTATAATGAAGCCCACTAATCATTTTAGTAGCAACCCTCTGCACCGACTCCATCCTGTTCACATCCTTTTGAAGGTGCCGTCTCCAGAATTGCACACCATACTCCAAATGAGGTCGCACCAAAGACTTATACAGAGGCATTATCACCTCCTTTTTTCTGCTAGCCATTCCTCTCCGTATGCACCCAAGCATCCTTCTAGCTTTTGCCATCGCCTTTTCTTTTTTTTTTTTTTTTCAATTTAAATCCTTTTATTGAGGAAAAAACAAGGAAATACAAGAAATCTTCAAAGAAAAAACACCAATATTAAACAACATAACATTACAAATCTAGCCCACCAAATGGAGTGTGATACAATATAGAGCAAAGAGAACCCTGCAATGAGGAGCCAAATATAAACAATCCCCTTTAACTAAGCAGGTGTCCGAGAACAATACTAAGCAACAAATAACAGAACAGATCCTCAAACTGATCCTTGTAAAAAGACCTCCAACTGGGAGGAATCAAAAAAAATAAATGACTTTCCCTTATGAGCAATCACACACTTACAAGGAAATTTCAATGAGAAGGAGGCTCCAAGCGCGACGACACGAGGGCGAAGCGCTAAAAAAGCTTTCCTCCTCATTTGAGTGCTACGGCTCACATTGGGAAATACTTGTATCGCCCGTCCGAAGAATTTTTCATGTCTATTCTTAAAGTAAGATCTAAGAATCATATATTTATCTTTCTCTAACACAAAAGATACCAACAAGGTAGCACGAGTAGGTATCTCCTCTATTGAAGTTTCCAAGAAAACAGATAGATCTAAACTTTTAACGGATAATTGATCTATTTCCCCTGATACAACATTGCCCACCTCTGGATCTACAACCGCACGCTCTCTAATACCGGTAGGTAAATAGTATAATTTAGACACTGATATAGAGTCAGGATTAGAAATTTTCAAAATATCTTTCAAATATTTAGAGAGCAATATTTGTGGGGATAGGAAATGGGTACGGGGGAAGTTCAACATACGAAGATTCTTCATTCGCAAAGCATTTTCAAGTAATTCATCCTGACGATGTAAAATCAAAGAGTCCTGAACAGAAGACGTTAAAACTCCTTGCATAGTAGAGAGTTGAGTCTCCATCTTAGATTTAGTGGACTCCAAGACTACCAATCTATCATGGTGCTCAGTCAATGACTCAGTCTCTTTGGTAAATTGGGAAATTTTCACCAATGAAGACTTCAAAGATATCTCCGTACGAGAAACTATCTGCCAAATGTCTTGAAGAGACACATCCTTCGGAGGGGTCACATTATCAGAACTTGAAATAAATTCAATAGGTAAAGGTAAAGACTTACTTGGGGAGTTCAATCTCAAAAAAGAGTCAGAAAGTTTTGTCGGACCAGAAGAGGCTGCCTCCTCTAACTTGGAGGCAGAATGCAGGGACTCCATACTGGGTGGAGATGAAACCCTACGCGGATCAGGAGACAAACTGAGCAAACCAGGACTAGCTGTACTAGAGGATTCAATCGAAGAATTAACTACCGGGGGAGGAGCCATGGACTTGAGATGGCTGTCCATAGGTCCGACCACCTTTGTCGACTTACCAGTCGAAGTAACCGGAAAAACTTTCTTTTTACGTTTCCCCATTAGCAGCGATAGAACAACCTGGGATTAGTGCTCCTCTAAACTCCTCCAGGCTCCGAAGGGGCGCCAAAGGGGCAAATCTGCCCCTTTGGACACGGCCCTTCGGAGCACGCTCCCCCGGGCACGCGCCCGCGGTGCACGTCCCGCGGTGCGCGTCCCGCGGTGTGGGCAGGATTTAAATAGCCCACCGGATCACGTGTCCTCCAGTGCTCACCGGCACGGTCCAGGCAGCCCCTCTCACAGCACGGCTCAGGTATGATGAAAAATAAGAACACACTCAGCTTCCCGCGGTGGGAGCAGGATTTAAATAGCCCACCGATCACGTGTCCTCCAGTGCTCACCGGCACAGTCCAGGCAGCCCCTCTCACAGCACGGCTCAGGTATGATGAAAAATAAGAACACACTCAACTTCCCGCGGTGGGGGCAGGATTTAAATAGCCCACCGGATCACGTGTCCTCCAGTGCTCACCGGCACGGTCCAGGCAGCCCGTCTCACAGCACGGCTCAGGTATGATGAAAAATAAGAACACACTCTGCGGTCGCCTTTTCTACCTGTTTAGCTACTTTAAGATCATCAGACACAACCACGCCTAGGTCCCGCTCTTCTTTAGTGGACAAAAGTACTTCACCTCCTATACTGTATTGCTCCCTTGGATTGCTGCAGCCCAAATGCATGACCTTACATTTTTTAACATTAAATCTCAGCTGCCAAATTCTAGACCATTCTTCAAGCTTAGCTAGATCCCTCCTCATGTTATCTACACCTTCCTGGGTGTCTACTCTATTGCAGATTTTGGTATCATCCGCAAAGAGGCAAACCTTACCCGACAGCCCTTCCGCTATATCACTAACAAAGATGTTAAAAAGAATCGGACCAAGGACAGATCCCTGGGGCACACCACTGGTAACATCCTTCTCCTCAGAGTGAGCTCCATTTATTTGTACTCTTTGTCGCCTCCCACCCAACCAATTTCTAACCCAAACAGTAACTTTAGGGTCCATCCCTAGGGTGCTCAGTTTGTTTATAAGTCGCCTGTGAGGAACAGTGTCAAAGGCTTTACTGAAATCTAAATACACCACATCTAGAGCTCTCCCTCGGTCCAACTCCCTGGTCACCCAGTCAAAGAAATCAATCAGATTTGTCTGACAAAACCTGCCTCTGGTGAATCCATGCTGCCTCGGATCCTGTAATCCGCTGGACTCCAGAAACCTCACTATTTTCTCTTTCAGCAGCGTTTCCAATAATTTACTCACCACTGAAGTTAAACTAACCGGCCTGTAGTTTTCAACCACTTCCGCTTTTGTGTAAAGGCACCACATGAGCCTCTCTCCAGTCCTTTGGCACCACTCCCGACTCCAACGAGGCATTGAAAAGGTCAGTCAGTGGAGTTGCTAGAACGTCCCCAAGTTCCCTCAGTATTCTAGGGTGTATCCCATCCGGTCCCATCGCTTTGAGCTAGTTTCTCATGAACACAGTCTTCTGAAAATTGTTCAAGATGTCCCTCGCTTCTGTTCTAATTTTGGGTGTTTTCTGAGGTCCTGCTCCTGGTTCTTCATCTGTGAACACAGAACAAAAATATTTGTTAAGCAATTCCGCTTTATCCTTATCAGTTTCTACATATTCCCCCCCTGCACCCTTGAGTCTGACAATACCACTTTTGCCCTTCCTCTTCTCACTAATATATCTGAAAAATGTCTTATCCCCCCATTTTATTGCATTGGCTATTTCCTCCTCCTTTTGAATCTTTGCCTTCTTGACTACTTTGCTAGCTTCTCTACGTTTTTCCAAATACAGATGCCTGTCTTCCTCTCTCTGTGATCTCTTGTATTTCATGAAGGCCTCCCTCTTTTTCTTCACTTTTTCAGCTACTTCCTTCGAAAACCATAGCGGTCTCCTTTTCCTTTTGCCTTTATTTACAATTTTAACAAAAAGGTTGGTTGCCTTTAAAATACCCCCTTTCAGTTTTGCCCACTGTTTTTCTACATCCCCCAGCTGTTCCCATCCCACTAACGACTCCCTGAGGTATTGGCCCATCTTCGCAAAGTTAGTCTTCCTAAAGTCTAAGATCTTCACCTTGGAATGGATTCTAACAGCCCTAGTCCTAATACTGAACCACACCATCTGGTGATCACTGGATGCAAAATGATCTCCCACTACAACATCAGAAACACTTTCACCATTGGTAAGCACCAAGTCCAGTATGGCCCCTTCACGTGTGGGGTCTGTTACCAATTGCCTGAATAGTTCTCCCTGTAGAGAATCCAGGATCTCCTTACTTCTAGATGATACTGTGCCAATCAACATCTGGCATATTGAAATCTCCTAGCAGTAGCACTTCCCCTTTCCTAGCAATGCTGCGTATGTCTTCAACTAACTCTCTGTCCACTTCTTCCTCTTGTGAGGGAGTTCTGTATATCACACCAATGCAAATAGATTTCTCTTTCCCTCTTTCTAATTTAACCCACAATGCCTCCTCTCTCCCTTTTAAGCTCTGTAATTCCAAAGCTTTAATAGTAGTTTTTACATATAGTGCCACTCCTCCTCCCCTTCTTCCTACCCTGTCCTTTCTGAATAAAGTATAGCCAGGTATAGTTACATCCCAGTCATGGTTTTCTCTGAACCATGTTTCTGTAACTGCCACTAAATCCAAGTCAGCCACTCCCACCAAAGCTTCAACTTCAGGGATCTTATTTCCCATGCTATGGGCATTAATACACACTGCTTTCCATATGTTACCCCTGTTACCCATTTCCATAAAGGTATTTAATGTATCACCTACCTGGGGGCTTTCACTTACCTGGGGGCTTTCTTCACCCATCCCCAACGAATCTAGTTTAAAGCCCTCTTCAGTAGTTTAGCCAGTCTACTACCAAAGATGCGTTGACCTTTCTTGGACAGATGGATGCCATCTCTGCTCTGCAACCCTTGGAACAGCATCCCATGGTCTAGGAAACCAAAACGCTCTCGAAGACACCATCCACGCAGCCATGCATTCATCTCCAGGATGCGAGCCTCTCTGTCTTGGCCTTTACCCTCAACAGGGAGGATTGAAGAGGAACACCACCTGTGCACCTAACTGCTTCACCCTCTGTCCCAGAGCCATTACGTCCTATACAACCAGGGGCGGCCCAAGGGGGGTGCGGGGCCATGTGCGGAGACTCGGTGCGGGCCTCATTTGCATAAATATTTGCATGCCTCTTAATGAGTGTATGGATAAAGAAAGACTAAAAGATTTCTACATTACTATAATCCAGTGCCAACTGCCAGGCACATTAGGAACTACTACAAACACTGCCCATTTAGAATCCATAGCAAACCCGCCGTATCCTAACAGCACTACCAGGACTCACAAAGCACAAGACCCTACCTATCAAAAGGCAAATATTAAACCAATACATTTCAGAGAATAACAATACAAGACCTACTGGGGAAAGAGAACAAGTGGCAATTGTGACATAGCGCGTCCTTTTAGTCAGGGAGAAACTCCCAAAGATCAGCAAAAAAGTGCAGGGCTGCAACGTAAACAACAGCACATGGCTGGTTGTCAGGGAAACCAAGCCCCAGAGAGAGAAACAGGCCTCTGCTATCAGTTCAGCAGAGAGTCACGAGGTAATTCTGAACACCTGATAGGGGGTGGAGTCAGGCTTTACCCGAGGAAGCTGACTCATAAAGAGGGCCCAGTTAATGGAGAAGGGGGCAGAGCTGAGAGCAGAACAGAGAAGGAAGAGAGAGACGGAGACGAGGAAAGGTCAGAAGCTCGTAGTGAGAGATACAGCAGGAGCAGACCTGGTCAATGGAAGTCCTCTCTGGATTCTGAACGGGAGAAGAGGCCAGGAAGGCAATTGAATTACACTCTGCACAAGTCAGGTTGGGAACCGACAACAATTTGTAAACCCCAGAGACAACCTTATACAGCCAGAGTAAAAGGTAAGCCCAAGGGCTTGAAGTACAATAACCACTGTGGGTTTATTGACCAGGAAAGTTGGGGCTACGGTACAGGGGACTATAATGAGAATGGTTATTTAGAGCTGTACCAAACCCCAGAGTTTATCCCAAGGCCTAGCGTGGGAGCGGGCGTGGCTCCAGGGAGAACGGAGCAAACAATTTCTGCCTCAGAGGAGGAGGGCATGGAAATTGAGCCATCTTTTGTAAATAATTCGTCGGAAGCAATGGACTGTATGATTTCTATGGCAGAGGGAATAATATCTCTGTGTTAATGTTTGATGCTGAATGAAGCTGCTTTATTTTTGTCCTTTTGTCTGCCAAGAGTGCAAGAATTTATGTTTCCTTTTATCCTGGTGAAATCCACCCTGGGAGGGGAATAAATCCCTTTTTGCTTTATCAACTTGAGTCACACTACTCTTCATTGAGCTATCAAAGGAAATACATTTCCCTACATGCAGTTCTACAGGAAATAGTAAACCTCAGTTCAAGAAGAAAACTTAACCTCCTTAAGCCCTACCTACCTACGGGTACTGGCAAGGGGGAACATCACAAATGGCGTAGTTGGCAGGACTTTTACCCGGATTGAAGGACACCTGGAGGGACAAGAGCCCAGCAGTAGCAACTGGCGGATATCCAGAGACAGGAGGTTCCAGCGCACGACTGACTACCGGTCAGGAAAGGAGCTACTTTTCTCAGTGCCTGATTCTGCACTGAGCTCAGGTAATTGTAGCTGGGCATAAGTGCAGAGGGATAACTGGAGAAAAGGTAGTGCACGGCAGCAGTGCACAGGGTTGAGAAAAAAAAAAAAAAAAAGGAAGAATTTTTTTTTTTTGTGTTTTGGGCCACACTTGGGTCTTGTTTGTGTGTGTTTTCCCAGGTACCTGAGGAGCTGAAATGGAGCCACAGGAAATGCTAAGATGGATGTCTTTGCAGTGGGACAAACAGTTGGAAATGACTCGTCAAGTGCAGGACCAAGCCATGGCTGCCATTCAGGAACAGCAGAAGCCAATGAGGGAGCTCATGGAACTGTTAGTAAAGCAGCAGCAAGAGCCAGCAAAGGACTTACCTGAGTATACCCGTGGGGTAGGACTACCTGGTAGAGATTTCTTTATGCTGGGACAGCTGTCCCCTACAGATAATGTTGACGATTATGTGGACGCCTTTGAACGTCTTGCAGAGGCCATAAAGCTGCCTAGGGAGCAGTGGGCCGTAAGGTTTGCCATGTCTCTATCCGGCCAAGCCTTGTCAGCCTATAAGTCGATGCCTGCTACCTTAGCAACTGACTATGAGGCAATTAAAAGTGTTGTGAGGGATAGGCTCGGGCTGACCCCTTCATTCTATAGGCGCCAATTTAGGGAGGCCAAGTTGAGGCCCGGAGAAACCCCTAAAGCCCTATACTATAGGATGAAAGGTTTAGCCTGGAAGTGGGTAAAACCAGAGCAGAGAACTGTTGAATCCATAATGGATGAGCTGATACTGGAACAGTATTTAGAAGCTGTTCCAGCAGAAATAAAAACCTTCCTCATGTTACAAGATTGTAAGACCTCAGAGGAAGCGGCTAGCATGACGGAGCGATATTTTGAGGCTGAGTTTGCCAAAGCCCCAAAATTAAGCGTTCCGGGTGCAGCAAAGGTTGGTGATAGAGACAGAAATGTAAAGAGTAAACTGCCTTATGAAAATGTATGTGTTTCCAATATGAGAGGAAAATGTTTTAAATGCGGGAACTCTGGTCATTTTCAAAGGGACTGTGATTCTCGTAAAGCATTGATGGCTGGTATAGAGAAGAAAGCCCAGTCAGGGTTCTTACTCCCGGTGCAGATGGAGGGTATAGAGGCCCAAGCCCTGCTTGACTCTGGTGCTGACCAGAGCATGGTCTCCCGACAGCTCTGGGAGGCCATACAATCTCAGTCAGCACCAGGTCAAGCCGTAGGGCGAGTAAAGATAAGATATATACATGGGGCGTCGTACCATTACCCCTTATATGAAATGGGTATAAGAGGGTTGGGAACAGAGGGGAAGATATTGATGGCGGTGGTCCCCCGCCTTCCACAGAGCGTCGTCCTGGGCAGGGATTGGCCGCCCTTTAGCCAAGGGCTCGAGGAAGGTCTTGCTACAGACCCGAATATAACATCCGGCCCCTGTACAGCCACCCCTGTGGAAGTAGAAAGGAAGTCCCAGGATCTGCCTAGATTAGAGGCCATCCCGACCAAAGTCCCTAGTCCCCTATTAGGTAAACCAGGTAAAAGTAGCCCACAGCACTCACTAAGGGAAAAGAATGGAACTACAGAGAAACCAAGATTCATACTCCAGTATTGCAAGGTTTTAGCTCAGGCCAGGGGTCCGCAGCGAGCTTCAGAAGCCGCTGCTGGGTACGACTTGTTTAGTGCTGAGGATAGGGTAATACCCAAGGGAGGGAAGGCCCTAATAAGCACAGGGGTTAAGGTCCAAATCCTGCCCGGATGCTATGGGAGGATAGCACCCAGGTCAGGCCTAGCAGCCAAATATTTTATAGATATCGGGGCTGGGGTAATTGACCCCGATTATCGTGGAGAAGTGAAAGTATTAATGTTCAACTTCAGTCAAGAAGAGTTCCAGGTGAAGTCAGGTGACAGAGTTGCTCAAATGATATGTGAGCGTGTAGGCTTCCCCGAGGTGGTAGAAGTAGCCTCCTTAGCACCCACAGAGAGAAGTGACAAAGGATTCGGGTCTACCGGAGTGGGGGAGTTCAAGGGGTTGACCGCTGTCACCGAGGAACAAAAGGAGGATGATTTTGGTCCGCAGCCTGCGGATTGGAGAGAAACTCCAGGGCTGCGTATAGGGACAGAATTGTCGGTACAACAGCAGCAGGAACTCAGAAGGGTATTAGATAGGTTTTCGGACGTCCTGACGACGCTCCCAGGGGAAACTAAGATCGTTGCCCATGAAATTATTACGGTACCAGGAAGAATAATTAGGCAGCGTCCCTATAGGCTACCGGAAGCAAGAAAAAAAGAAATGATAGAACAGGTAAGGGACATGCTCAAAATGGGCATTATAGAAGAGTCCAGAAGCCCCTGGTCAAGCCCAAACCAGATGGAAGCCTTCGCTTCTGCATAGATTTTAGACAGATAAATAACATTTCTGAGTTCGATGCCTACCCCATGCCTCGAATCGAGGATTTATTAGATAAACTAGGCCAGGCCAAGTATTTGACCACGTTGGACCTAACAAAAGGTTACTGGCAAATACCGCTCACCCAGGCCTCCAAACCTAAGACAGCCTTTACTACCCCGATAGGGTTATTTCAGTTTAGGCGCATGCCTTTCGGACTCCACGGGGCAGCGGCCACATGTCAAAGGTTAGTAGATCAAATCTTGTGGCCCCACCATGAGTACGCCTGGGCGTATATGGACGACATTGTCATCCACAGTACCACGTGGGCTCAGCACTTGCCCAGAGTAGAGGCAGTCTTGAGTGCCCTAAGGAAAGTGGGTCTCACTATAAATTCCGGGAAGTGTCTTTTCGCCAGTACCAAAGTAAAATACTTAGGCCACATGGTGGGAGGAGGGGTGGTGGAGCCCTTAGCCAGCAAGGTTGAAAGTGTGAAGAACTTTCCACTCCCTCTGAATAAAAGGCAAATGCGGGGATTCTTAGGTCTGGTAGGGTACTACCGCCGATTCATTCCGCGATTTGCGGAGGAGAGTGCTCCGCTCACGGAAATGCTTCGGAAGAATGCCCCGAATAACCTTAAGTGGACACCAGAGGCTGAAAACGTGTTCATGACTTTGAAAGATAGGCTATGTACGGCTCCGGTCCTGAGAGGGGTTAACTTCAATTTACCATTCCTCGTGCAAACGGATGCCTCCGAGACGGGGTTAGGGGCAGTTATTTATTTATTTATTTTATTTAGTATACATTTGTATACCGCTACTTCCAGCGATCAGCAGCGGTTTGATTACAGATTGGAAATTGTCAAATCATGACAGGAAATTTTGAGGTATAAACACATTGATTAGACAGGAAAGCACAGCACACAGAGAACTATTTTTACAGGGAACATGGGCTATGGAGGGTTAAGTGGCTTGCCCAAGACCACAAGGAGCACCTGTGGGACTAGAAACCCCAGTCCTTCCGGCCCAAGGTTGCTGTCCTCTAGTGGGATTTGAACCCCCGACCTTCCGGCCCGAAGTACCTTGCCCCAACCACTAGGCCACTCCTCCACTCCCAGATATTTGAGGGTGTTGAACACCCGGTAACATATTTAAGCAGGAAGTTGTCCAGAGCCGAACAAAGATATTCCACGGTGGAGCGCGAGTGTCTCGCGATTAAGTGGGCGATAGAGTCTTTGCGATTTTATCTTACAGGCCGTAAATTCTATCTCATTACAGACCACGCGCCACTGAAGTGGCTACAGCAAATGAGAAACAGTAATGCCAGGCTCACCAGGTGGCATTTAGCCTTGCAGGCGTATGATTTCGTAGTACAGCACCGGGCGGGTAAGTTGCATAGTAATGCCGATGCTCTTTCCCGGATTACGTGCTGTCCGTCACAGGTTCCGGCAGCCCGTAATATTTTAAGTGGGGGAATCTGTGACATAGCGAGTCCTTTTAGTCAGGGAGAAACTCCCAAAGATCAGCAAAAAAGTGCAGGGCTGCAACGTAAACAACAGCACATGGCTGGTTGTCAGGGAAACCAAGCCCCAGAGAGAGAAACAGGCCCCTGCTATCAGTTCAGCAGAGAGTCACGAGGTAATTCTGAACACCTGATAGGGGGTGGAGTCAGGCTTTACCCGAGGAAGCTGACTCATAAAGAGGGCCCAGTTAATGGAGAAGGGGGCAGAGCTGAGAGCAGAACAGAGAAGGAAGAGAGAGACGGAGACGAGGAAAGGTCAGAAGCTCGTAGTGAGAGATACAGCAAGAGCAGACCTGGTCAATGGAAGTCCTCTCTGGATTCTGAACGGGAGAAAAGGCTAGGAAGGCAATTGAATTACACTCTGCACAAGTCAGGTTGGGAACCGACAACAATTTGTAAACCCCAGAGACAACCTTATACAGCCAGAGTAAAAGGTAAGCCCAAGGACTTGAAGTACAATAACCACTGTGGGTTTATTGACCAGGAAAGTTGGGGCCACGGTGCAGGGGACTATAATGAGAATGGTTATTTAGAGCTGTACCAAACCCCAGAGTTTATCCCAAGGCCTAGCGTGGGAGTGGGCGTGGCTCCAGGGAGAACGGAGCAAACAATTTCTGCCTCAGAGGAGGAGGGCATGGAAATTGAGCCATCTTTTGTAAATAATTTGTCGGAAGCGATGGACTGGCAGAGGGAATAATATCTCTGTGTTAATGTTTGATGCTGAATGAAGCTGCTTTATTTTTGTCCTTTTGTCTGCCAAGAGTGCAAGAATTTATGTTACCTTTTATCCTGGTGAAATCCACCCCGGGAGGGGAATAAATCCCTTTTTGCTTTATCAACTTGAGTCACACTACTCTTCATTGAGCTATCAAAGGAAATACATTTCCCTACATGCAGTTCTACAGGAAATAGTAAACCTCAGTTCAAGAAGAAAACTTAACCTCCTTAAGCCCTACCTACCTATGGGTACTGGCAAGGGGGAACATCACACAATGTCAAATAGGAATTACATAAACAGAATACCTCAGCTCAGTTACACGTGCAGAACTCCATTGTTAAACCTGTTTTATAAAGAGAAGAAGGAGCCTATTTGTCCTTATCAAATACTAGTATAAGTGGCCTAGCGCATACCTACATTGCAGGCACAGACATTTCTACCAACGAGAGAGCTGGTGTAAATGCCTGCACTTAAATTTATCACACACGTAAATTACAGTAATTTATAATCTGTGTGTGTATTTTCATGCTCTGCCTAAATTCTGCCCATGCACACACCCATCTGCAAAGCATGCACCTTGATACCAAAGTGTGTAGTTGAATGCCAGTCAGTCCTTTATTTATTTATTTATTTTCATTCTCTTATATACCGCGCTATTCTGCATCAGTGCGGTTTACATTGAACAAACTGGAATTACATTGAACAGGGCATTATAACTTGGAGATAACTATTTTACAGGGAACATGGGCTATGGAGGGTTAAGTGGCTTGCCCAAAACCACAAGGAGCACCTGTGGGACTAGAAACCCCAGTCCTTCTGGCCCAAGGTTGCTGTCCTCTAGTGGGATTTGAACCCCCGACCTTCCGGCCTGAAGTACCTTGCCCCAACCACTAGGCTACTCCGCCACTCCTTTATGTATAAGGATGACCATAAGAACATAAGATATGTCGTACTGTTTCTGACCAAAGGTCCATAAAGCACAGTATCCTCTTTCCAACAATGGCCAATCCAGGTCACAAGTACCTGACAGGTTCCCAGAAAGCTACACAGGTTCTATGATGCATATCCCAGGTGTAAGCAGTACATTTCCACAGTCCTCTGTAGTAATGGTTTATGGACTTTTCCTTCAGGAACTTGTCCAAACCTCTTTGAAATCCAGCTATACTAACAGCTTTTACTACATCCTCTGGCAACAAATTCTAGTATTTGATTATATGCTGAGTAAAAACATGATTTCTCCGATTACTCTTAAATGTGCTACATTGTAGCTTCACTATGTATCCGCTATTCTTTCAACTTTATGAAGGGGTAAGCAAACGATTTACATTTACTTGTTCCTCTCCACTCATTATTTTATAGACCTCCATCATATTTCCCCTCAGCCATCTCTTTTCCAGGCTAAAGAGCCCTAACCTTTAAAGCCTTTCCTCGTAGAGATATCCCCTTTACCATTTTGGTCGCTCTTCTCTGTACCTTTTCTAATTCTGCTATTTCATTTTTTAACTGGAATTGCACACCATAGAGGCATTATAACATCCTTGGTTATATTCTCCATTCCTTTCCTTATGATTCCTAGTATTCTATGTGCTCTCTTAGCCACTACTGCACATTGGGCAGAGGGTTTCAACATATTATCCACAATGATGCCTAGATCCTTTTTCTGCGAGGTGATTCCTAATGTGGAACCTTGCATCATGCAACTGTACTTTGGGTGGTTCGTCCCTAAGTGCAGAATTTTGCACGTGTCCACATTTAATTTCATCTGCCATATGGATGCCAGTTTCTGAAGGTCCTCTTGCAATTTGTCACAACTTTGAATAATTTTGTGTCATCTGCAGATCTTGTTCCCATTTTCAGGTTATTTTTAAATGTGTTAAAAAGCAGTGGGCCTAGCACAGATCACTGGGGTACTGCACTATTCATCTTTCTCTGACCATTTAGCCCTACTCTCTGTTTTCTATCTTTTACCCAGTTCCCAATCCTCAATAGTACTTGCCCCTTATCTCATGATTTTTCATTTCCTCAAAAGTCTCTCAAGAAGGACATTAACAAAGGCTTTCTGAAAATCCAGATGACCGGCTTCACTCTTATCTGCCTGTTTATTCACACTTTCAAAAAATATAGCAAATTAGGAAGACAAGACTTTCCTTGGCTAAATCCATGTTGGCTTTTTCCCATTAAACCCTATTGATATATGCAGTAATTTTGTTCTTTATCAAATTACCATCTATCTGAATACAGCAGAAGGCTATTCATATAGTGGCAATATTCAGTACTGCTATACAGATAGCTAGATGGATGGCTTAAGACAGTCAAAAGCTATATAAGAGAGTACTGACACTGATTACAGTATCAAATATTCAGTCCCAGCCACTATTTGGATACTGGCACTGAATATCTGGTTTGAATTTAGCTATAGCAGCCAACATTTGAAAAAAATGTCGATCGACGTGACTAAATATTGACCTGTAAATGTAGAAAGTAAGAATGACAACACAATACATCACTTTTTTCATGTTTACATTGCTACTTTCTCCAGTTTATTTAATCTTGTCATAAAATTAAATGCAAATTTGCAGCCCTGGGAAGTATTGATTTCTCCCATTATAATCCCAGCAAAATAAAATATGAAATACATAAATAAAAGCTAGACAAATAAATAAATGCATGTAATTAAACCAAATGCATAAAATAAATACTATTTAAAGTTTTCTTGACATTTAAAAATCATAAAACATTAGTTTTAATTCAATAATAAAACCTACTCATTTCTCATGGAAAAGGATTAAAGGATAAGGCGGAATACAAATACCCTTTAAATAAATAAATAAAATAAAAATAAAAATGTCTGTTTCTCTGATTACTGCTCAGTACTTAGTGAGATTTGTAAGAGCTTGCTATCCAGTGATACAAAAGATATTACTGAAATGTTTACACAACAATTTACACTGAAATACACTTCTTAAACTGAAATACACTTCTTAAGTGGTTTTGCTACCTAATATTAAATTTTGCAACTGAGAAGTAGAAAGATTTTATTAAAACTTACATCTTCCTTTAAGATATAACATAGATTGTGGGCCCCAGTTTCTTGCCATTATCTTGTTCTAGAGATTACAAAAACATGATATTAGTGCCTTGAAGATACTGTAACTGAACCTTTAGCCAACTTTACCTTTTGTGCACAGCAAGATTCCATGACCAGAAAAAACAGCAAGAAAGCACAGGAAAACACTATCACTGCTTTAGATTTCTAGGAGAAAAATAAATAAAAGGAGGAATACAAATTAATCAAATAAGGTTTGCCAGAGATAAAGTTTAACCTTGCCATGGAGGGTTTTGTTCAGGAAACTTGCAGAGATTTTCATATTCTTACCATTCTAGCAGATTTTTAGTAGCAGTTTCACCGTCCCTTTCCTCCTCCAAATCTTATCAGCCCAAGTACTGCTTAGATCCTCTCTGAGCTGAAAAGACCTGCTGCTTCACTTCCTCATGTTTCGCCCAGCCACCAAGCTTGCAGGCAAGTGTTGGCTAGGTGACTGCACTGTGCACAGATATTTATCTCTTGGATAATCAAGGCAGGGATTTATGTCAGGTGCCTCTATATCTTAGAAGATAATAGCACAAAATCTCCAGTGATTGAATTTCATGGCCGAGAATCAGAAACTTATAATATTTATAAAAAGAGCCTCCAATTCTACATTTCAGAGGCTCTTGTCATTGGGAAGTTTGTTCTTATTCACTTTCAGAGATGTATGTATGTATTCACTTTCAGAGATGTATCCATACCTGCAGATTTTCAGTACTGTGCTTGGATATGTCACAAAGTCAATTTTGTCCCACTGAAATCTTAGCAAGGATCTATTTTATGTACTGTATAAATATTCTATGCACCATTTCAATCCTTCTATTGATTATTGACTGTGGCCCTCATTCTAGAACATGAATAAGGGCTGTCCATGTGCGGCGTGGATGTGTAAGTGGCATATACGTCCCCCATCGTATTCCATAACAGCACTGACATGCTCATCCTGGGTGCTAGCACAGGGAGTTAAGAACATGGGTGGGACAGGGTGGAATAGGGGCGTGGCCAGCCGCCACGACATAAAAAGCCTATTCCCGAATGAGCTGTGTACATATGATGTGTAATCCCGAAACGTCCATATCATACCTGCTGAAACCAGGTATAAACCCAGAAAAATTCCAGCTCTGCCCTGCAATGCGTCCCACAGAGGTGAATGGATGTGACAGGTCGGGTCTGAAGTAATCCCATTGCAGACAAGACATATACAAGATGCATGCAGAAGGTACAGGGAGCTGAACTGAGTGACCGTTGTTGGGCAAATAAACATAACTAAACACAACATAAAACTATCATACTACTCTCATTAAAATATATATAGCCCAATGTAGATAGCTCAACCTGTATATATTGCACCCCAAATCAAGACTTACCTATCCACACACCCATGAATATTACCTTCACAACCACTGCATGCCGACACCTCCGCCCTACCCTACTTGATTGGTTTGCAATGAAATCAAGGATAAAGCGGAATATACATACTTTTAAATAAATTAAATAAATAAAGATGTGCAGCAATACATCTAAGAATACCAATGTCCAATCATGCCATGCACTTATGGGCTGTATGTGGCAAAGGAGATAATCCACAAGTTGCCAACAAAACTAGGCACATATATGGGACTGCAGAGTCAGGGAGAGTATGGATGTGAACAGGGAAAGGATTCTTTTTGGGAGAACGGATATGTAGCCCTGGTACCCCATGTATGTATGTTATGTCAAATCTGATATGGCAGCTCCCCCCCCCCCTCCCACGGAAACATATTGCAGTTGCAGAAAGCGAGAGAAGGTGTGGATGAGCTGGTCTGGGCATCAGCAGGGCAGGTGGCACATGAAAGCCTGGCCAGTACCTGGACCATATGGATGAGCACAGTGTTACCAGGTGTCAGTGTGATGAGGCATGCAAAACCACAGAGGGCCCACCACAGTCAAATGTCCAAAAATAAGGGCAGCAAAAACAGGGGTCCCCTATAATAGGGGCACCCAACATTGCAAACAACACTGATGCATGCACATGATGCACAGTGTGCTGTTGAGCAGGTAATAGTGAGGGTGAGTATCCACCTGAAGCCACTGAAGGCGGGTCTGTACAGATGACCACGGTGGAAGCACTGAGACTGGCCCGGAATGCGATAACCAAAAGAATGAAGTTAGGGAATATCAGCAGAGAGGTTCCATCAAAGTCAAAAGTAGCCCAAATGCCCTTGAGTATGGAACAGACAGAGCTTAAACATTCCAAATTACCCCTACCTACCAATAGCCAGATTAATATGAATAAAGTCTCTAAATGCTTGTATGCAAATGCTAGAAGTCTAAAAAATAAGATGGGAAAGTTAGAATATATAGTATGAAATGAGTGGTTAGATATGAATAATATCTCTGAGACATGCAGGAAGGAGGACAACCAAAGAGACACTATGATACCTGGCTACAAGCTATATCGTAATGAAGAGCTGATCTAATGGGTGGAGGGATTGTGCTCTATGTTAGAGAGGGCATTGAGTCACAAAGGATTAAAGTTTTAAAGGAAACAAAATTTGCTGTAGAATCTCTATGGATTGAAATTCCATGTAAAAAGGGGAAGGCGATGGCAGTGGGGTTGTACTATCGACCGCCTGGCCAGAATGAACACATGGATGATAAAATGCTCAAAGAAATCAGGGAAGCTAACAAAAGTTACAGCACAGTAATAATAATGGCTGAGTTCAATGATCTTGACTGGGTCCGGTGTCACAGCAGGACATGCTAGGGAGATAAAGTTTCTAGATTGAACACCAGATCTGGTGCAAGAGATAAGGGTGCTGCGGCCACTTGGCAATAGTGATCGTGTTTGATTTAATTAATGGATGAAGGATGGTAAGGAAATCCACAATACTATCTTTTCATTTTAAAAAGGGAGATTATGATAAAATGAGGAATATAGTTAAGAAAAAACTAAAAGGAGCAGTTGCAAAGGTTAAAGACTTACATCAAGCTTGGGTGTTGCTTAAAAATACTATCGTGGAAGCCCAGACCAGCTGTATTCCATGCTTTAAGAACAGTGGAAGGAAGTCCAAAACATTGCCAGCATGGTTTAAAGATCAAGTCAGAGGCTGTTGCCAAAAAAGCATCTTTCAGGAAATGAGAAAAAGAGCCAAATGACAAAAACTGGAAACAGCACAAGCAAGTTATTGATAAGACAGGCAAAGAGAGAATTTGAGAAGAAGCTTGCTGTGGAAGCAAAAATGTATAATGAAGACTTTTTCAAGTACATTCGTAGCAAATAATCTGTGAGAGAGTTAGTTGGATGATAGAGGGGTAAAAGGGGGCACTAAGAGGGGACAAGGGCATAGTGGAGAAACTGAATGAATTATTGAAGAGCTTATCTGAACTCCCTCCTCACCAGTAACCTCACTGGGTTCTTGAAGCTACAAATAACTACATTCACAAACAATGGGAAGGTTATCAAATACAGCAATAAATACAACAGTTCTATAGAAAATACACCAAAGTTTTGCGGAGAGAAACTGAGAGACACACGTTCTCCCTGTTTACTCTAACTTCTTAGCCATGGTTCACTTTATTTATACAGCTTTTGTAGATGATACAGCATAATTTCACTTTATCATTATACGTCATGTATGTATCATATTGTAGGTCAACTTATTCAGTGTGGGTCACTGTGGAGACATAAATGGAGTCCGAGACATAATTATTTACTGTTACATGGCCATTGGAGAAAGGTGAATAGTGGAGTACCCCAGAGATCTGTGCTGGGTCCGCTGCTTTTTAACATATGCATAAATAACCAAGAAATGGGAATAACGAGTGAGGTTATCAAATTTGCAGATGACACAAAACTATTTAAAGTTGTTAAAACCAAAGAGGATTATCGAAAATGGCAAGAGGATCTAGATAAATCGGAAGACTAGGCCTCCAAATGGCAGATGAAATTTAATGTGGACAAGTGCAAAGTTATGCACCTAGGAAAAAACAACCAAAACTATGCTTACACGATGCAAGGTTCCACATTAGGAACCACCAACCCAGGACAAAGATTTAGGCGTCATAATGGATAACATGTTAAAGGCCGCCGCCCAGTGTGCAGCGGCTGCCAAGAGAGCAAATAGAATGCTAGGTATCATAAGTAAAAGAATGGAAAATAAAACAAAGGATATTATAATGCCTTGAATATTCTGTGTAATCTTTCCATCCCCTTTGCCATTTTGGTGGCTCTTCTCTGTCCCTTTTCTAATATTTATCTATTGTTGTCTTATTGGTGTGCTACTTCACCTCCCCTGTTCCCTTTAGTTTTACACTGCAGCTTCTCAGCTGTATAACTTACCTTGCCTCTCTCAACTAACTGGCTTTTGTGTGGTAGCCAGGTTAAAATCAAATATCTCTTCCTGCTCTGTCACCAGAATCTGCTGCATTTTAAACTTTTATCTCCAGGAACAAGCAGGAATGAGTCTTCACATATGGGTACGTCGGTACCGACGGAGCTTGCGCGGGAACGCTCCCCAGCTTCCCAAAAAGGAAAGCTTTTGGGAGCATCCCACAGCGCCTGCGTGCTTCCTTCCCGCCTTTCCTAACCACCTCTCCTCAGTTCTTCTTTGCCGCGGAGCCAGCAGGTCGAGCCCTGTCACCGCTGAAGAAGTTCTTTATTTTATTTTATTTCTTTGGTCGCGTGTCTGCCTTCCCTGACTCCGGACCGGTACCCCCGGTCTTTTCTTTCTTTCTTTAAAAAAAAAAAAATATATATATATACTTTTCCTCACTTAGTGTATTTTTCTTCTTGGGCCTCAGGGCCCACAAGAAAATTTCCCTCATGGAAAAACCAGCCTCCGGGTTCAAGAAATGCACTAAGTGTAGCGGTACTATTTCTGTTACAGATACCCATGAATAGTGCCTTAAATGTTTGGGTCCTGAACACTCCATTCCGGATTGCCAGTCCTGCTCTCTAATGTCTAAACGGGGTTTACAGAACTGTGCTGTTTCCCGCTGATGCAGCATCGGTAGTATCGACATCTTCCAGGTCTTCTTCTCCTGATGGATTTCAGGTAACCAAACATAAATCTAGCAGGTCCTCGAAGGGTAGATCTCCCTCTAAGCATCGAGATGCCTCCGGGCTTGCCCTCGAGGATCCTGCACCAGCAAAACAACCCCGGCGGGAAGCTCCGGCTTCCAAAGCTCCTCCTATGGGGTTACAGGTTGACATCGATAGCACGGCCTCGACCGATCACCTGTTAGAATGCTCTGGGGTACCGGCACAATCTCCCGGTACCGAATTCCAGGCATTCATGGCGTCGATGGATCAGAATGTTCTGTCCATGCATCGGGCTATCACGGCCTTCATTCAAGCTGCGACGCCGCTGGTACCACAACAAACTCAGTTGTCGGTATCGGCTCCGGTACTGGTACCAGCGCCGATACCGGTACCGACTGCATCGACATCGACCAGGCTGCAGCGGTTCCTTGTCCAGGGCTGCTTACCGATCCGGTACCGAGGACGCCCGATGTCGATACTGCTCGATACGCGTATCGAGCGTTAGAAGAGCACCCTGACAGGCGGTACTTTGACTCCTCTGGTGATTCTGATACATCAGATGAGTCTCCTGAAGTATCCATAGCCCTTCCTGAAGAGCCTTCTTCTCCAAAAAGAAGAATGTCTCCTCCAGAGGACTTGTCCTTTCAAGACTTCCTAAGAGAAGTAGCTAAAGGACTTTCTATTTCAGTAACCTCTGAATCAGAGCCTAGAGCAAAAAAAATTAGATATTTTAGGATATTCTAAGGCTCCTAGAGAGGCAGTCACCTTACCAATTCATGAGATTCTTTATGAACACATGATTGATTTATGGGAGACTCCTTTCACTCTCTCTCCTCATTCTCGCAGATTGGACACTATGTATCGTGTCCCTCCCTGTCCTGGGTTTCATAAAACTCAGCTTCCTCACCATTCCATTGTGGTGCAGTCAGCTATGAAGAGGATAAAGAGTACAAAGAAACACTCTTCTGCTCCTCCAGGAAGAGAATGCAGGACCTTGGATGCTTTTGGAAGGAAAATCTTCCAAGCCAGTGTGCTTATTGCCAGAATCAACTCATATAGTCTTTACATGGGTATGTTTCTAAAAGAGGTTGCAGAAAAGCTGCACACTTTCCTCCCTTTTCTTCCACAGGATAAAAGGGAAGAATTCCTCATTTGGCTTAAGCATACTCAAGACATTTCAAAGTTTTCCAACAAGGCAGCCTTTGACTCCTTTGAAGGTGCCAGCAGAGCTTCAGGCATCACCATAGCTGCTTGCAGACTTACTTGGCTCCAAGCTTCTGATTTAGAACCCTGGGTTCAAGATGGCTTAGGAAATCTTCCCTGTACAGGTGAAAACCTATTTGGCAAAGAATGGCAAATAAAAGCCACTCAAATGGATGCAGAAAACTCTGCTCTGGATAGACTTTCAAAGCCAACCTCCATTCCTGCCAAGAAAAAGCCTTTTAAAAAGTCTTTTTTCAAAAAGGGCAGATTTCCTTCTACTTCTGGCCAACAATCTTCCACAGGTCGCTTTGCCACTAAACGTCAGCAACCTAAACAGGCCACGCCTAAGTCTACAGGGGCTGCTGCAACTCAGCAGTCCCAACCTCCTCAGGGTTTTTGACTTGATGCTAGAGAACTTAGCCTTTCTGGCTCTAAAACAGCCAGAACCTCTCACCATTCCAGGAAGGTTAGTTCATTTTGCTCCCAGATGGGAGCAAATTACATCAGAGCAGTGGACCCTCTCCATCATAAGAGAGGGCTACAAGCTTCATTTCTCAGACCTTCCTCCCCACACCATGGTGAGACACTTCAATTCTCCCACATCTCTTCTCGACCTTCTAGGTCAGGAGGTGACTACCCTTCTTGCCCAAGGGGCAATAGAAGAAGTTCCTCTTCTTCAACAAGGGTCAGGGTTCTACTCCCCCTATTTTCTCATTCCAAAGAGGACAGGGGGATACAGACCCATCTTAGATCTCAGAGAATTGAACAAATTTCTATGCAAGGAGAAGTTCAAGATGCTTTCTCTTGGCACTCTCCTTCCATACCTTCAAAGTCAGGATTGGCTTTGTTCTCTAGATCTCAAGGATGCGTACACACATGTCCTCATCCATCCTTCTCACAGAAGGTTCCTCTGTTTTCTTTTCCAAGGAAAGCATTACCAATACAGGGTGCTTCCTTTCGGTCTGGCCTCTGCTCCAAGAGTGTTCACCAAATGCATGGCAGTAGTAGCTGCATTTCTACGCACTCCTGGAATATTTGTATTCCCATACCTGGACGACTGGCTCATCCGAGCTCCATCTCAGTCAGAGGCCCAGACTTCCCTGGACTGCACAAGGCGCATTCTGCAGTATCTGGGACTTGTGGTAAACCTCCCAAAGTCCCAGCTCACCCCTACTCAGTCCCTAGAGTTCATAGGGGCCTTGCTAGATACTACCACTGCAAGGGCCTATCTTCCTCAGGCCCGTTGCCAACGCCTAGTGCAGTTAGCCTCCCAGATTCAGTCAAAGAACCATTTCACTGCCCGGGAGATGCTACAACTGCTAGGCCACATGGCATCCACAGTGCATGTGGTACCCTATGTTCGCCTTCACATGAGAGCAGCTCAATGGACGTTGTCCACCCAGTGGACTCAAGCATCAGGAGCTCTCTCAGACCAAATAGCAACCTCCAAATGACTCTTTTGGTCTCTCCAGTGGTGGATGTCCACCCAAAATCTGTTGCTGGGGTCCCCCTTCCAACAGTTGTTGCCCCAGGCAACCCTCACAACAGATGCCTCCCAAACAGGTTGGGGGGCTCATCTGCAGTACCTCTCCACTCAAGGCACTTGGTCTCCACAGGAGACCTCTCTACACATCAACCACTTGGAGCTCCAAGCAGTCTTTCTAGCTCTCAAGGTCTTCCATACCCTGCTCAGCTACAAGACAGTCCTCATTCATACGGACAATCAGGTAGCCATGTTTTACATAAACAAGCAGGGAGGAACTGGCTCTCTGTCGCTTTGCAACGAAGCTTTAAGATTGTGGGCCTTCATCAGAGAGCATCAAATCCATCTCCTGGCCGTATACCTTCCAGGAATCCAAAACTCTTGGGCAGACAGACTCAGTCGAGTTCTGCTTCCACACGAATGGTCCCTGCACATGGACCAGGTACTCAGGATCTTCCAAGAATGGGGAACCCCAGACATAGACTTCTTTGCAAGTCCGTGGAATGCCAAACTTCCCCAGTTCTGTTCCAGAATTCCGTGTCAGGGAGTTCAGGCCAAGGATGCCTTCCTCCTTCACTGGGGTCAAGACTTCCTGTATGCCTTTCCACCCATTCCTTTGATTCCCAAGACTCTGTTCAAGCTCCAGAGGGATCAAGGATCTATGATCCTCATAGCTCCACGCTGGCCACGCCAAGTGTGGTACCCTCTACTTCTGCCTCTCTCTTAAGCTCCCTCCCTGGACTTGGGAGCTGCTCCAGACCTTCTGTCCCAGGAGGAGGGGACTTTGTGGCACCCAAACCCCAAGTCCCTTCACCTCAGAGCTTGGTTGCTGAAGGCCTAGACCTTCAAGGTTGGAATCTTTCTCAACAAGTGAAGGATATCCTCCATGCTTCCAGAAAACCTTCTACTAGACGTTCCTATGCTTTTAAATGGAAAAGGTTTTCCATTTGGTGTACTGAGAAGGGTCTTGACCCTCTAGCACTACCTTTGAATTCTCTATTGGAATATCTCCTGCATCTCTCCAATGCAGGCCTTAAGACAAAGTCAGTTAGGGTCCATTTGAGTGCTATTGCAGCATCCCTTAAGCCTATCAATGGACAGCCTAATCTCCAGGAACAAGCAGGAATGATTCTTCACATATGGGTACGTCGGTACCGACGGAGCCCGCGCGGGAACGCTCCCCATCGTCCAATCAGAAAGCTTTTGGGAACATCCCACTGCACCTGCGTGCTGCCTTCCCGCCTTTCCAACTTTCTCTCCTCAGTTTTCGTTTTTCCGCGGAGCCGGCAGGACGTCCTCCTGTCACCGCAGAAACTTTTTTCTTTAATTCTTTTATTCTTGTTTCCTTGTGGTTGCGGCTGTTTTCCCGCCGCCACCGGTACCGCCGGTGGGTTTTTTCTTTTCTTTTTCTCAAACTCAGGGAGAGTTTTCCCTCAGTTTCTGTCTTAAATTTTTTTAGGCCTGCAAGGCCTCTCCATCATGGAGCCTTCTTCTCCTAAGAAGTGCCTTAACTGTGGAAACGCAGTTTTCTTTTTGGACTCCAACCACTGGTGTCCAACCTGTTTGGGTCCTGACCCTTTTTCCCCTGAACAATCAGGCTACAATACTGTGAGAAGTTCCCTATTTCGAGTTTCCTTCGATACCGTTTTCCTTCCCTCGGGGAGGGCACCGGCCATTTCTTCTCTACAGGATCAGGTAACCCACAAACAGTCTGTAAAGACTAGCCAATCCTTGAGTGGTAGGTCTCATGCCAAGCATGCTGACGGCCCCGGCCTTACCCTCAAGACCCCATTGGCATTAAAACCCCGGCGGGAGTCTTCGGGCTCCAAAGCATTTCAGGGGTTTCAGGTTGTTCCTGGGGCTCACCCCTCACAGAACATACCTGATCCATGCTCGATGGTGGCATCCACTTCGAGCGGTACCGATACCCCGGCATCGGCACCGGTGTTGAGTGATTCACTCTTCGCCAAGGATCATCATCTGGCGTCCTCGGTACCTTCGGGACCGATTGATATGTCCCAGATTGCCTTTCCGGTATCGACAGCATCGCCGATACCACCACCGATGTCGGTACCCTCCAGACATGCATCGATAGACTCGCTCCCTTCGATGCCGAGTCTGGAATCCATATCTAGTCTAGAGGACTGGGTACCGACACGTCTCGGAACCAACGCTTCTCGATATTCACCAAGGGTTTCTGGTTCCCTCGGTACCGTTTGAGCAGCCTCCGATGACTGCTTCGATGGCGTTATCGCCTCGGATTCCGGCACAGCTGCTGGTGTCGGTATCGATGTCGGTTCCTGCAGTTACATCGAGACCAGCCACTTCCATGCTTTTTTCTCCACCGCTCCTTTCTATGCCTAGTTTGGAGTCGATACCTGGCATGGACGATGCAGTACTGACTGTCTCAGATCGTGACTGCCAGTACCACTATCCCTCTAGTGGGGATCTTTTTCTGCACCAGACCAGTACATCCTCTGTTGCCCAGGCTGCTACTTCTACTTTAGCCTATCCAGGGATGGTTCCCATTGGAGATCCTTCTTTTCAAAAATTTCTCCTTGACATGGCAACATTCCTTGCTATTCCTATCCCTGGCTATGATCCTACTCCAGGCTCTCCTGCAGAAAAGGAAAATATAATGCTTCCTTTACATCATTTTTTGCAGGATCTTCTTCTCAGAATATGGGAAACACCTTTGAGGGTTTCCTCACCTTCTACAGCAACTGATGTTCTGTATCAGGTGCCCCCCTCTCCAGGGTTTCAAAAGATTCAACTTCCCCATCATTCCATTGTAGTGGAATCAGCAGTGAGGAAGGCGAAAAGCAAGAAAGAGCATTCTTCTTATCCGCCAGGTCATGCATCTAAAGCACTGGATGCCTTTGGACGTCAAACCTTCCAAATATCCATGCTGGCAACAAGGATTATCTCTTATATTTTCTATATGAGTCTATCTCTCCAGGAGGTCACAAAGAAATTATCTCTTTTGACTCCTTTTCTTTCAGAGCCTAAGGCTGCAGACTATTCCTTACTTCTTAGTCATAGCCAGACTCTCTCTTGGTTTCTTTCTCGTGCTTCTCTAGACTCTTTTGAGTCTGTTAGCAGAACCTCCGCTATAGCCATAGGAGCACGATGTAGAGCCTGGCTCCAGGCTTCAGACTTGAGCAGATGGGCACAACACACACTGGGTAATTCTCCTTGTACTGGAGAAAATCTCTTCAATAGGGAGGCTTTACGTCAGGTTGCTCATTGCTCCACTGACTTCCCTGGTTCTGGGGACCATCCTAAGCCTTCTTCTTCCCCAGGAGGTAGGAAATGTCCTACCAAACCTTCTTTCCCTAAGAAAAGAAGGTTTCACTCTTCTCCTGCCCATCATCCAGATGTACCCAAGCAGGGAACACCTCGTCCTGGTCTGAAGAATCCAAACTCTACTCAGACTGAGCAAACCCAGCAACCATAGGTTTCTGAAGGTTGCAAACTACAGTTAACTTCTTAGCAGAAGTTTGTTCACTGTTTTTTCTTTAAAGCTCTACACATGGTTTCCTTTCTTCAGGACATCTTTTTCCTCCTAGATATGCTGAGCTGTCAGGATATTCATGTCTATGGGTTACAGATTTCTCCTCTTCTTCCTACCAAGAAGAGAAGTTAACAACTATCCCATGATAGTTTTCTGTCCCAACATGAACATTTTTTCCTTCAGCAGACTTACCATATGGTAAGTCACCCTTCAGCTCCTGTTTCTCTACCCTCTCATCCAGGGTTTCCCCTGAATGAGTGGTACCATACTGCAGAGCTTCTCTAGCCTTTCATTCCAGTGTAGAGTTTTTTTCCTTGAATAAATTCCCTTCTTTTCTCTGGACAGCTCATCAGACAGGGACAGGAATTTTTCCTCTCCCTTTGTCTGTTCTCTCTGTTTTACACAGGAAGATTCTCTCTGCTGTCTCTTTCAGCTGCTGCCCATGCAGGAGTTCCAGTGATTGAACTACTGGTACTTTTCCACAAGTTTCCAGTCTATCTTCCACTACTTTCTGTCTAGCCTTAGTAGTGATTCCAGGATAGTGCTTCATCTATCTTGGATAATCCTAATCACTTCAGGCTTCTCACATTATCTTCTTTTCTTGCCATCTCCATTTTCTTGGATTTGGCAGCACAGCTGACCTACAGTCAGTTTTATTTCCTAATTCTCCTGCATAATGCTCTCTGCAATCTTCAGAGAAGCTTTCTACTAGAGAGCATAGGATTTTTTCTCTGATGACTTTTCTATATGGTGGAAAAGGCTTCTCAGTCATTTTCCATGACTGTGAGGGTTCTCCACACCCTGTTGTCTCCTGTTATAATACAGGATATAAGCTTTTTCTGCGTGAATGTCCAGAGTTTCCAGTCCTGCAGGAATATGCTCTTTTTTCCTTACAGTTTGTCCTCATGGTATCCTACTCCTTTATGGACAGCACATTTTCTACTAGTAACGCATGATACCCCTGTGTCCCTCCAGTGGGTCATCCTGGTATCTCCTCCTATGCGTTTTTCTGTCCATTTACCATGTCAGAGTTCTACAAAACTCAGGACTTGCTGTTTAGAGACTGATATTATCCTCTGTTTTTTCACGCAACCATCCTGGTTATTTCACTGGATAGCATTCCTGCACCTTCTTAGCCCGGAGGAATAGATTCTCTATATATCGTCTCAAGTAGGTTCCACCTTCTTGTTATTAGATGAATCTTTCTCCTTCACATCTCTCATGTGAATGTTCTTATGGGGTTTAGTTGCAGACATGTATCTTCAGACATACATATTCATGTATGTATATATCTTTATATATTTCTATAGATACATATGTCTGTAAGCTGTGTGTACATAGGTTATGCCCCTATATCTATCTATCTATCTATATATATATCTATATATATGTGTGTATCTGTCGAGATGCTTCTTATAAGTAGATATGTATTTATATACTATCTCCCTAACTGCTATAAAGGTTTTTACCTTCTTAGAGGTTCCAGACAGTGGACTTGCATATGTTCATACTGTCCCTCAGTATGTTGGGGGTGTTATGCACACAACCACTACTGTGGTACTGACAGTTTCCACTTTACTCTAGGTCTCGCTATCCCTGAAGCATCATGCTTCAATATCTTTCCTATCTCTCACCAGCTAGGAAAGACAGTGTAGATCTTCAGTAGTTCTGAAGTTTCAGCCCTTCACACATCTGTCCTCCTTGGGAATACGGGCTTTTTTCCATACCCCTTCTTCCCTCCAGGACTGGGCTAGTTGTCCAAATTGGTCAGTCTTCTTCTTTTACTCCTAAATGTTAATGACTCTGTAGCTAAAAGTTTTCAGCTTTTTCCCATAAAGCTTTCCACTGAAGACCTGCCGTTCTTATACTACCCCAGTTGACAATTGAGTCACCTGCCAAGTCTAGATTTGGACCTTCACCTTCACTGCCGTGAGGTCACCTTGAGGATTCCTCTACTGAATCTCCTACTTCCTGCAATCCAGTAGGTAAGATCCATATTGTGATTGCTCTTTCAATATTTTTAATATTAATTATCATATATACCAAGGACTCCTCTCCTGTAGTCCTTAGGTTAGCTGTTTTTCCTACAGCTCCTCTCTTTTCAACTCCTACCCACCATCCCTCATGGGATGCCAGAGATCCATGTGTGGGAAGTGCAGTCCTGTTCCACGGACACGCTTTTTATGGGATCCCCCCCTGGCATCTATAGCTAGGGAGTCCCCATATGTGAAGACTCATTCCTGCTTGTTCCTGGAGATAGCACAGTTACTTACCTGTAACAGGTGATCTCTGGGAACAGCAGGAATAAGTCTTCACAACCCACCCACCTCACCTAGGAGTTGTATCTCTCTATCTTCCTTTCCTCTTTCTCTCTGTCTCAGCTATGAAACTCAGCTGAGGAGAGACAGTTGGAAAGGCAGGAAGGCAGCACGCAGGAGCTGTGAGATGCTCCCAAAAGCTTTCTGATTGGACGCTGGGGAGCGTTCCCGCGTGGGCTCCTTCGATACCGACGTACCCTTATTCCTGCTGTTCCCAGAGATCACCTGTTACAGGTAAGTAACTGTGCTTGTCCTCTCATCCTCTTATTGCAAGATTTATGAGAGGCCTAACTTTAACTAAGCCTCCCATTCGACCTCTTCCGGTGGCATGGGACTTAAATCTAGTCAGCTTATGAAGCCACCTTTTGAACCCTTAGGGGTATGTTTACTAAACAGAGCAATTGTGCGGGGCGCACCTGAGCGTGCACTAAGGTACCTTAGCGCACGTTAATAGTGTGGTTTTTGTGCCCCGCATGCGTGCGCCCCGGCCGTACACGTGCGCGCCGGCCGCAAAAGTGCGCGGCGCGTTGATGTGCGATAGAGGCGTGGAAAGCCATTGCGAGGGCGGAGGAAGTCTAGGGAGGGGCGGGGGGACGGGGTCAATGTGTGGAGAGTGGGCGTGGAGAGGCTACCCGCACAGGAGCGTGGCTGAAAACCAACCTAAAAATTACCGCGAGTGAAAACCTCGCGTTAGAGCCGATTTAAAGGGAAGAGAAACCATTTCTGTCAGCAATGTACAGCAAATCCAGGGAAACTTACAAAACGTGAGCAGTGTGATACATGTGCACAGAACAAAAGTGCAAATGAAACAATGAAATTGACCACAACAAAAATATTAAAAATTGCCATACAGCTGGGTAACATTGATAGTTACTGAAAACATCACACATCACTCCCAAGAAAGGTTAAAAATATAAATATGAATTTTAGAAGGGTCCACATGCCATCCCCATACAAGGTGAATGATCTCACAGTGAAATTGTGCAGAGCAGGGTTTATTACACCTTTTGCCAGGTTAACCAACTCCAGGGAATGCATTGTCTCAGTGGCTACAGTGTGGTGCAGTGAACACAGAGAGTGTGTTGAGGAGCCGAAGGTCTGCAGTTCAAGTCCCAGATGGGTTTCTTGCAAATCCAATTCTCAAATTTTACCCAGCACTAAACCATGATAGTAAAGAGCAACCTGTTGTGCAGAGAACATAAGTATGCTCCAAACAGCTATATTTTACACTACAGAGCGCAGACATCACAGGCATGCGTATTACCTACACCACAGTACCCTCAATACAGTCCTGTAGGGCCACCTATCATTCAGCTGTGATGTCACCAATAAAGAGCCATGTCAGCATGGTGTCTGAGGGGTAGAGTTGGTTGAGGGGGCAGTGGATGTTGCTCACAGCAGATGGTGGCCTAGCGTCCTTCACATGTGTGTAGTGCCCTGTCTGACAAACAGCCATGGAATTTCCATGGAATGCTCTGCTGCTGTGCTAAGATGGTGGTGCAGCGGACACAACCAGTGCCTTCCGGACCAGAAGGTCAGAGGTTCAAATTCCAGCTGTGGTTCATACCAACCCAGTTCCCTTATTTTACCCATGAAGAAAACATGGTAGTAAAGACTGAACCATTATTGCAGAGTACATACGCAGGGTTAATATGCCTATAATTTACCACACAAAACACAAACATCATAGAAATGTCCACTACCTAGAGCATAGTCTCCCAAATGCAGTCCTGGAGGGCCTAACACCATTCTGTTTCCATGCTGCCTCTAATAAAGATGGCTTTGCTGCATATCTATGCAACACCCCCATGGTATGCAGATGTAGCTCATGCATATTCATGAGGGACAGCATGAAAACCTGAACAGTCTTTGGCACAACAGGACTGGAGTTGGGAACCTATGCCGTAAAGCAGCAGCCAACAGGGGCAGACACACCCACACCCACACCCACAGGCCCCATTGGCCAATGCCCCCTGGAGAGACAGGACTTTGGGCCCTGCATGCATCCCCCAACACTAGAACCTGCATACCTTAACAATGCCATCCTACACCTGGTTATACGGTACACAGCTATCAAACTTGTGCAATGAGTCATGGCAGATAGCAATTCCTATGCTAAGCACAGTTTGCTGCTTGAGCCCCATCATAACAATCTATCTGATGTCTGTGGTGTGTGCTGCAGGTCTGGTCTCTGACAGTGCTTACCACCGTGGTGAGCGACCCCCAACAGTATTGGGTACCATATTCATGTGTGTACTGTGCCCAGGACTGTTGTTTTGGCCAGGGCTGCTGAACCCCCCGATAGTAGTACCAAAGATGCCAAAGCTGAGCAATGGTGACAGCAATGGGAAACATTACAAAACACTCCCAATAAAGCCCTGAAAAAGAAGATATGAATGTGCAAAGGGTCCATGCTCCTGCACCATACAAGGTCAATGATCCCACATAGACATAGGACAGATCAGATTTCCACTCTCCAATGGACAGGTCTCCTATGGCATGCACATGTTCCACAACAGCATGGTGGTGTTGGGTAGAAGTGCGTACGACTATGGTGGCACCCCAACCCCAGAACGTGCAGCATAGGCAGTTGCCTACTTGCACACTGTATGCCGTGGCATGCAGCATGTTGACAGAGGGGTACTGGTGTTGGAGGGGGGCAGTGGCAGCTGTTCAAAGAAGACGGTGGCATAGGCCCGTTCACGTGGGTGTGTCAAACAGACATGGTATCTGTAGGGAGCACATTGTCTCTGTGGCAGAGGTGTGGTGCATTGAACACAGACAGTGTGTCCAGGAGCCAAAGATCACCAGTTCAAGTCCCAGCTGTGGATAACGCCAACCATGTCCACATATTTTAACCACCACTAAAACGTGATAGTAATGGAAATCCTTTATTGCAGATAACAAAAGCATGTTCCTAACATCTCTATTATACCCTAAAGAGCACATACAACTGAAAAATGCGCAACACCAACAGCAGAGTCCGCAAAATGCAGTCCTGGGGGGCCACATATCATTCATCTGTGATGTTGTCAACAACATAAGCCAATGTGTGCATGGTGGCGGGTGGCTACTGTTGGCAGAGGTGCCAGTGGCTGCTGGCCACAACAGATGGTGGCCTGGCCCACCTCACATGGCTGCAGTGCACTCCAACAGACGGGCCTTGTGTGAGAAACAGCCATGGACTCCCCAGGGAATGTACTGTTGTTGTGCCAAGGCGGTGGTGCAGTGAACACAGCCAGTGCCTTGAATACCACACGGTCACAAAATCAAATCCCAGCTGGGGCACCTGCCATCCCAGTCACTACATTTTACCCATGAGGGAAACATGGTAGTAAAGACTGAACCTTTACTGCTGAGGACATACTCGTTTTAGAAAAGCTCATATGTTACTTTAAACAGCACACACCTCATAAACATATGCTTCACCTACAGCAGAGTCGTCCAAATGCAGACATGGAGGTTCACAAATCACTCAGGTTGGATGATATCTCTAAAATAGATGCGTGTGCTCCAATGTAAGATTCCGCCCCCATGGTATGCAGATGTATCATAGGCATATTCATCAGGGACATCATGAAAACCCGACCACTGTGTGGGCCACCTGGAGTGCATTTGGGAACCTCTGCCCTAGAGCAGCAGCAAACAGGCCCAGAAACACCTGGAGTGGAGGAGTGGCCTAGTGGTTGGGGCAAGGTACTTCAGGCCGGAAGGTCGGGGGTTCAAATCCCATTAGAGGACAGCAACCTTGGGCCAGAAGGACTGGGGTTTCTAGTCCCATAGGTGCTCCGTGTGGTCTTGGGCAAGCCACTTAACCCTGCATAGCCCATGTTCCCTGTAAAATAGTTATCTCCAAGTTATAATGCCCTGTTCATTGTAATTTCAGTTTGTTCAATGTAAACTGCACTGATGCAGAATAGCACGGTATATAAGAGAATGTAAATAAATAAATAAACACCTGCACCTGCAAAGACCAATGCAGAGGCAGGATGTTGGGCCCTGTGTGCATGTCCCAACACTAGGATGTGCATACATGAGTAAACCCACTTTAGACACGGTGGTACGGTACTCAGATATCCAAAGCTTGTTTTGATTACTGTCAGATAGAAATGCCTAAGTTAAGTACAATCGTTTCATGGAGCTGTATTACACCAATGTCTCTGATGTTTGTGCAATGTGTGACAGGTCATGTGTCTGACAGAGTCCACCACCCTCGAGAATGATTCCAACAGTAGTGCCTTACATAGCCATGCATGCACTGTGCCCAGTACTGGTATGGTGGCCAGGGCTGGCAAATACCTCTACAGCTGCTCAATGCTGTTATAGATGGGGGGGGGGGGGGTGGTCTGTATATCCAGTGTGTGGTGGTTGCCAACACCCTACGCAGACCACACTGATAGTAGTTTTGCCATGATTGCGCTGGCAATGTGCATAATGAGGAGCAAAGTACTGTGGGTATACACCAGACAGGCCCGTGTGAGCAGGATGCATCTGCACAGGGCATAGTTCAATGTCTGGAACATTGTAGTGGGTGGGCATCATCTGCATAGACATGGTGTCCACAGCATGTCCTGCTGGTAGGTCGCTCTCACCCTGACCGAGCAGTGACCACGGCATGGCTAGGTTTGACCATAGTGCCATATAGTAGTTCTCTCATGTGATGTATATGGGTTCTGTATTTCTGGGGCCTAATCACTGAGTTAACTGTGTAGTGGGTGTGCTCATATCCCAGTTATGGGTGCACACATATTCACTGTTACCATGCACTATGGACTGGCTAGTGGCCTGTCTGCAGTTATTGTGCGTCTGCCTGGAACACCTTGCAGGGTTCAGTATCTGGGAACTCACTGTTCTTGATGCTGGAAAATCTCTGATGGTGGTCGGGGAGCTGGGTGTTTCAGGCTCCACTGTGTGTTCTCTTGTGCAATATGGATGCGTAGAGAACTGCAGCGAGTACTCTGTAGGTTGTCTCTTCTCTATCTGGGCCGAGTTTGATGGCCCTGTCTGCTGCCATCACCATTACTGGGATATAGAATGTGGATCTGTTGTTTGGTGAACTGGGGTTTCAGAGCACAGGTTTTGGGGTCAAACACACTACGCCTATGTGACCATACAGCTCCTTCCCTCCCACACCCACCACACCTATATCATGTGGACAGGCCACACACACAGGATACGCACTACTTTGTGAACATTGCAGTCAACAACGGTAAGATGTGGCTGGGAGATACAGATGTCCAAAGGTGTTCTGCAGGTGTGTCTGATGGGGGAACCTATCAGACATCGGCAGACATTTTGAACTGATGCATCTCAGCCAGGACAGGTGCTGTGCGTTCCACCTCACCCTCAGGGTGAGCATAGCCCACACACACTTTGACGGTCTGTAGTGACTATGTACCAGCAACAAAGAAGGTCAGTACCCACTACTAGGCCTAGGTGCTGTAGGGGTGCACACCCCATCTTCGGGCCATCTGTAGACTGTTGCTTTGCATGTGCAGTGCATCATGGGTGCGATTGGACTAACCCTACCCTGTTAACCGTATTACACAGTCTGCAGAAGTTATATTTCAGCAAGCCAGACCTTTCCCCCTAGCTATAGAGCTGTAGCCCACTGTTGACTGCAATGCCTGTGAAGCAACAGGTTGTTGTTTCAAATTTATATTGTCTTTGTGCAAGAAAAGTAATTTAGATATTTACATTGGCACATATACTGTGCTTCTCAGCATCAGTAGTGTTCACATTGCACAAACTGGACATACATTGAACAGGCCATTGTAAAGTGCTGATAAGTATTTGACAGGGTACATGGGTGCTGTCTGGGGCAGTATGTGTTTAATGTCATGTTCTACTGCCAACAGAGAAAACAACACTTATGGGGCACCTGAAGATTACAGCACTGTGAGGGTGTTCCAGTTGCCACCACTAATTTACATTACAAAACCTGCCATCGGATGCACTCACAAATACCCCCACTGTGGAGGCAAACGCACTACCTCTGGCATCAGATGCAGCAATGTAAGCTGTGTGCCACAGCTCCATAGCTGAGAAAAGATGCATGGCTGGCTAAAGAGGCAAACCAGCAGACTGTGTGCTGTGGTTATCAGGGTTGTGTTGATCCCTTAGTAAAAATACTGCACTGCACCTGATGTATATAGCACTGTAAAGGTTTTCTCCTGCCAGTACTGATGAAATGTAGAAAGGAGACTGCCGCAGGTAATAATGTTGTAATGTCAGAAGATGTATGCCTCACGCACCACTGATGTACGTTAAACGCACTATGGCACTGCTGTATAATAATGTGTGCTGTGTGAGACAGGTAATGCTGAACCCCAATGGGGGTTTGAACCTATGACCCTTGGTTCACCAGTCCATGCCTCAACCATTGTGCTACACCTCTGTCACTGGGACTGTATGTCAGCACACATATTAAGGGATAATATGCATTAAGGTGACATGACGACCATGATGGACAAGACGCAACCTACTGTGCATGTCCAATTGGCAGATATGAAGCACCCTCCTACCCCCCTATGGCAACATCCACATCATTGCTGGCCACACATCGAGATGCACCACTAAACATACTCCAGTGGCACACATAACCCCATAACACCAGGGTGACTGATAGCTGACGCTGATGGTCTGTCATCATCCCCTGTTGTAAGTATCTTGCCAGTACCTGCTATGTGACACACATAGCACACATCATCAGACAATGCACTAGCAATTACTGGATATGTTTTCGGAGGTTCTAACACACACTGTGTAAACATGAATAATTCATAGCAAGCGAAGACATCTTTTCCACATGAGGAAACACATCGGTGCTATGTGTGTCTGCAGACCTTCGTAGATGTACTGTTGGTGACACCATAATCTGAGCGGTACAAACATGTGTGCATTTCCAAATCTCATCAAGAGCGCCTATTGCATCTATCGTGCAGCCATGTGGGGCGCAGCCATGCGGGGCGCAGGAACAGACTTTCGCGCAGCCATGTGGCGCGCATGTGCGCGAACTGATATGCGCATGTGCGGAAGTTGCGTTGCGTGCATCAGCGTGTCAAGAAGCCCATACTGGACAATGGCTACCCCCACACGCAAGCCTGCCTTCAGCCACCGTGAGCTGTGCCACCTGGCTAGGCTCATTGGCCCTAAGCTCGACAGGCTGTTCCCTGGGGCCTCCAGGAGAAGGGACATGGGTAAAGTGCGTAGGGCGTGGGAGCGACTCACCAGACGCTACAATCGTGTGGCAGACAACCCCCGTGAGGTAAGTGTATGGCCACAGGTCATAATCAACATATACAAAGACAGCGTGGATTGCAGATGTCCATGCTGCTGTGTGGAGCTAGTCCATATCATGAAAGTGCAGCAGGTGAAACCACATGCTATATTGTTGCTGTATCACATCAGGTGGTGACGGATGTGGTGACATCTTGGGGACATGTCATCTGCTGTTGTAGATGTGATAAAGCAGACTGTAACAGAGGTAGTCCATAGATCTGTGGAGCCATCAGAAACATACTGTGCTGATGGTGTGATCTGCATCCACAGGGTAACACATGTGGTCCACCATCAGGGGTTGTGAAACATTCAGCACATGGTATGTCAGTCACCCTGGTGATATGGGGTGGTGTGCCAATGTTCTGCCATACATCCTCCCAATCCCCAGGAGTCCTGGCAGACCAGCATAGTGGTTTCTCAGTCACCCTGGTGATATGGTGCAGTGTGCCTAGACTGTTCAATCCAAGATCCACATTCCCAAAAGTCCAGAGAGGCCATCAGAGTGGTCTCTCAGTCGTGTTAAATCACGTCACCCTATCCCCAGGAGTCCTGAGAGGCCATCAGAGTGGCCTCTCACACACCCTGGTGATATGGTGAAGTGTGGCTAGACTGTTAAATCAAGTCACGCTATCCCCAGGAGTCCTGAGAGGCCATCACAGTGGCCTTTCACACACCCTGGTGATATGGTGAAGTGTGGCTAGACTGTTAAATCAAGTCACCCTATCCCCTCGAGTCCTGAGAGGCCATCACAGTGGCCTTTAACACACCCTGGTGATATGGTGAAGTGTGCCTACACTGTTCAATCCATTCACCCTATCCCCAGGAGTCCTGAGAGGCCAACAGTGGCCTTTCACACACCCTGGTGATATGGTGAAGTGTGGCTAGACTGTTAAATCAAGTCACCCTATCCCCAGGAGTCCTGAGAGGCCATCACAGTGGCCTTTAACACACCCTGGTGATATGGTGAAGTGTGGCTAGACTGTTAAATCAGGTCACCCTATCCCCAGGAGCCCTGAGAGGCCATCACAGTGGCCTCTCACACACCCTGGTGATATGGTGAAGTGTGGCTAGACTGTTAAATCCATTCACCCTATCCCCAGGAGTCATGAGAGGCCATCACAGTGGCCTCTCGCACACCCTAGGGATATGGTGAAGTGTGGCTAGACTGTTAAATCAAGTCACCCTATCCCCTGGAGTCCTGAGAGGCCATCACAGTGGCCTTTCACACACCCTGGTGATATGGTGAAGTGTGGCTAGACTGTTAAATCAGGTCATCCTATCCCCAGGAGTCCTGAGAGGCCATCACAGTGGCCTCTCACACACCCTGGTGATATGGTGCAGTGTGGCTAGACTGTTAAATCAGGTCACCCTATCCCCAGGAGTCCTGAGAGGCCATCACAGTGGCCTCTCACACACCCTGGTGATATGGTGCAGTGTGAGGTCATCACAGTGGCTTCTCACACACCCTGGTGATATGGTGCAGTGTGCCTAGACTGTTCAATCCATGCTGCACATCCCTAGGCGTTCCTGATACCCGCGTATGGGTTTCTGGCAATCACCCTGCTGCTACTAATTTTAATTTAAATATTAGAAAGAAATAAGGAAGAAATAAGGAAGAAATAAAAAATAAAAAAAACAATAATTGAATTAAAATAAAAAATTAATAAAAATAAAATATAAAATATATAAATACTATTTTTTATTTTTATTTTTTATTTATTTTCTGAAATATTCTTAATATTTTTTATTTATTTTATTTATTTATTTATTTAAAAAACTAATTTTAATTTTTAATTTTTTTATTTTTAAATTTAGAAAAATAAATAAAAAAATATAAAAAAATAAAATAATAAAATAAATAAATAAAAAATATATTACAAAAAAATAAATTAATTTAATTTTTTAATTTTTAAATTTAAAAAACTAAGGGGCATGTTTACTAAACATTCCTAACGTGCGGGGCCGCGCTAGTGTGCCTGTGCAATATAAGGAGTGGGCGGTTCAGGCAGAAAATAGAAAAAAAACGGTAGTAAGCAACCGGACGTGTGTGCGTCGCGCTAATGTGCGGGGGTCGACATTAGCGCGTGGAAAGGCAAAGTGGCGCGCTGCTGAGTATACAAAACAACAGAGCTGTGGTACAACGGTGAAGACACTGACCAATGGTGCAGGGGCCATGGGTTCAATCCCCCAGTGTGCGCAACGACAAAGGTCAGCTGAGGCAGTAACTGTAATGATTAACATTGTTTTAGGAGGCAAATTAATTTGGAACGGCATAAGGCGGCGCACAGTTATTTTTGGGCGGCAGAAGGCGGCGCACAGTGCTTTTTGGGCGGCATAAGGCGGCGCACAGTTATTTTTGGGCAGCAGAAGGCGGCGCACTGGTCCCCTTGGGCGGCAGAAGGCGGCGCGCTGATAGGCACAAGGCGGCGCGCTGATGCACAAGCACAGGAACAGAGCCACAGCACAATGGTTAAAACACTGACCAATGGTGCAGGGATCAGGGGTTCAACTCCTCACAATGCCCAGTGAAAAATGCCTGCTGAGGCAGTATGTATTATGTTGTGGAGTGCTGTAGGAGGCTGTATAATTTTATTTTGTTATCACTACTAGCAAACGCACTCTCCCAGCATGTTAACATACGGCGGCCCATAAGGCACATGTTACAGTGCACTGTTCACCAAGGCACCCTTGAATGACCCCTATAGGGCAGCATGTATGTTGCGACACAGGATAATGTATAGTGCACCCTATAGGGATGGCAACCATAAGGTGGCCTACAGGGCGCCCTATGAAGCACCCTCAGAGGCACCTAATGGGTATAGTAAGCTGAGGGTGGTCTTGCCGGCATAGACATATGTACAGTAAATAAAAAGAAAGCTGTGGACAGCCCTACCAAAGGGCCCCACTGTGGGTTTGAACCCATGACCTCTGGCTGCACAGGCAGTGATGTAACCATTGCGCTACAGCTCCATAGCTGTAAGCAGGCCCCTGGCTGGCTGCAGATAGCCTACACGTCACCTCACAGACAGTCTGCTGGTGTCAACAGGATAGGGTTAGGCCACCCGTACCCATGATGCACTGCACATGCAAATTAGCTGTCCGCAGATGGACACAAGATGGGGAATGCACCCCCACAGCACCTCGGCCCTGTTGGGGGAAGTGACCGGGTGCACCCACACAGCACCTTGGCCTAGTAAGGGGCACTGACCGGGTGTTTTACTGGCACAGAGTAGCCACACACCGTTACATCGTGCGGGTACTGTGCTCACCCTGAGTGTGCAATGAGGTGGCCAGGACCAGGTCAACAACACCTGCCATGGCTGATGGAGGCCAAGCGGGCGTTCCAAAGCAGTGTTAATGTGTAAGATAGCTAGTTTCTGCACAAACACCATGGATATCCCTGTCTGCCGCCATCAGGCACCCCCCCCCCCCCCCCCGTGGAAAACATGGTCCCCATCAAGGGATCCACACTCTACCTCCCTGCAAAGGTGGCAGTAGAGGGCAACATCAACCCCAGTCCTGCTGAGGAACACCACCACCCCCCCCCAGGCAGGCAGCTCCATACACAGCCATAACACAATAGCAGACAGACATAAGCCCAGGGTATGGTAAGCTGCACTCCACCACCAGATATTCCCCTGCAGCAAGCCAACAGCCACTGCACCCTGCAAGCCATTATAGCAAGACATTTACCAGCTACAAACAGTCTGCTGGTTAGTCCATAGTGCATGTTCCCAATGGAGATGCATGCACCCAGAACTGGGCTGTCTGCATACACAGCAAGCAGATAGATCAGTGACTGGGCCCCAAAGAGAAACCCATATCTATCACATGAGAGAACTACTATACAGCACTATGGGGGGGCCTAGCCATGCTGTGGTCACTGCACAGTCAGGGTGAGCGTGATCCCCCAGAAGGACATGCTTTGGCCACCCTGTCTGTGTAGGTGGTGGCCGGACACTACAATATCCCAGCCAATGTCCCTGCCAGGGCCCTATGCCCAGTGCAGATGCATCCTGGCCACGCCACCCTGCCCTGGCTATACCCATGGTACCTTGCACCTCATTATGCACATTGACTGGCCAATACTGGCAACAGTGCTGGCAGTGCGGGCTGTTGAAGGGGCTTGCAGCCAACACCCACTGTATAGACAGACACACACTTCCACACCTCTGCCATCATGGTGCTACGATTGAGGGGGTAAGTAGCCTTGCCCACCAAACCGGTCCTGAGCACGGCAAGGCATGGATATGGTACGCATTACAGCTGGTGGTCACTCCCCAGGGTGGTAAGCACCGTCAGAGGCCAGGCCTGGAGCATGCCCCGCAAACACCTAACAGATTGTTTGGATGGGGTCAACTAGCAGTATGTACGTAACGTATGGATAACTGCCTGCCTGTGCTCCTAGCAAACGTCTCCGAGCTGTGTACCGTATACCTCAGGTGTAGGGTGACATTGGTAAGTTATGCAAGTGCTCGTTTTGGGTGCTGCATGCACGGTCCAATGTTCTGCCTTTCCAGGAGACATTGGCCAATGGGGCCTGTGGGTGTGGGTGTGTCTGCCCTTGATGGCTGCTGCTTTACGGCACAGATTCCCAACTCCAGTCCAGGTTTGCATCACACTGTTCGGGTTTTCCTGCTATCCCTCATGAATATGCATGGGCTACATCTACATGCCATGGGGGTGGTGCATAGATATACAGCACAGGCATTTGTATGAGTGTCAGCATGGAACATGACTGGTGTGTGGCCCACCAGGACTGCATTTGGGTGATTCTGCTCTAGGTACTGCCCCTGTTCATGGTGTCTGTGCTCAGTGGGGTAAAAGATAGATGTCTTACCATTGCATATGTCCCCGCCATGAAAGGTGTGTCCTTACCATCACTGTTTAGTTGTGGGGAAAATATGTGGGCAGGATTGGCAGTAGCCCCAGCTGGGCTTTGAACCTGTGACCTTCTGTTCTTGTATGCATTGTCTGTGTGCACTGCACCACTGTGTAGCCACAGATTGGTTGGATTCCCTGGACTGTCCATGACTGTGGATCCGGCAGGACCTGTCTGTTGCAGTGGACTGTGCCAGCCTGCACATGGCTAGGCCTCTGTCTTCTGTGGTTAGCAGCCACTGCCCCCTGCACCACATGTACTTGTCCGCCAACATGCTGGCATGAACTTCTCTCAGAAAAAGCAGTTGACCTGATTGCAATGTGGCAGTATGGGACTGCATTTGGGGGACTTGGCTGTAGGTAATGCCCATTGTTGTGGTGTGTGTGCGGTGTTGGGTAAAATATGGGTGTTTTCCCCATGCATACAGGGGTGTCTGCGCTATCTTTATTTAGTGGTGGGTAAAATATAGGGACTGGGCTGGCAGGTGCCCCAGCTGGGTTTTGAACCTCTGCCCTCTGGTCCTAGAGGTAATGACTCTGTCCGCTGTACCACACTTTGGCCACAGAGACAGTGCAGCCCCTGGAGGCAGTAAGCCTGGCAGGATGGAGTCACAAACCCTGCTCTACGCAATTCTACTGTGGGCATATGCACCCTGTCTGGTGACAAACGTGCACATAAACCCCGGAAATGACCACGGGAAATGTGGGACAAAATATCACCACGCTGGGCAACAGTGATATTAATGGGCAACCATAGCAAACACTCCCAGGAAAGCTCCAAAACGTGGAAATGTTTTTTGGAAGAGTCTCCTCTCAGTAGACCCTTCCAAAATTCATTTCTTTTTTCTGGAGCTTTGCTGGGTGTGATTTCTGTATTTGCCCATCACTATAACTGTTCCCCAGCTGAATTACTATTTTTAATAGTTCTGTTGTGGTCATTTTCTATTGTTATTTTCACCTTTGTGCTGTGCACATATATATCACACTGCTCACGTTTTGCTGGTTTCCCCGGTTTTCCTGTACATTGCTGACGGAAATGGTTTCTCTTCCCTTTAAATGCAAATTCGGGCCCGATACTGTGCGGGGAGCCTCTCCCCTCCCACTCTCCACCCATTGACCCCGTCCCTCCGCCCCTCCGGAGCCTTCCTCCGCCCTCCTTTCGCCGTTCCACGCCTCTATCGGACATTTGCGGGCCCGCACTTGTACGGGGCCCGTTAGTGAGCCGCGTACCTGTGCGGGGGTGACACGCACGTGTGCGGGGCGTTTAAACGCGTTTCTGCGCGTTTCAGTGCCGCGTTGCCGTGCGCTATTTTGCAGCGCGCTATTTTGCGGATTTTAGTAAACATGCCCCTAAATAAAATAATAAAAATAAATAAATAAATAAATAAAAATATAAAAAAGATAAAAGATAAAAAACTAAAATAAATAAATAAAAAATATATTACAAAAGATAAATTAAAAAAATAAATAAATAAAAAAAAAAATTACAAAAATATAAAACTAAAAAATAATAAAAAAATAATAAATTAAATAAAAATTAAAAATTAAATTTAAAAAATATATTAAAAAATGTAATTTAAAAAATAAATTAAAAATAAATTAATTTTAATTTAATTTTTAATTTAATTTTCTTTTTATTCTTTTATTTATTTTTTTCAAATTTAAAAATAAAAAATAAAAATAAAATTAAAAAAATATTTTTTATTTTTTATTTATTTTAATTGAATTTTTTAAATTATTTTTTTTATATTTTTAATTTATTTTTATTTTATTTTTTATATTAATTTTTTTAATATTTAATTTCTTAATTTCATTATTTTTTAATATTTAATTTCTTAATATTTTTTATTTATTTTATTTATTTATTAATTTAAAAAGCTAATTTTAATTTAAATATTAGAAAGAAATAAGAATGAAATAAAAAATAAAAAAACAATAATTAAATTAAAATAAAAAATTAATAAAAATAAAATATAAAATATATAAATATTTTAAATTAATAAATAAATAAAATAAATAAAAAATATTAAGAAATTAAATATTAAAAAATAAAGAAATTAAGAAATTAAATATTTAAAAAATTATTGAATAAAATAAAATAAAAATAAATAAAAAATATAAAAAATAATTAAAAATAATTAAAAAATTTCAATTAAAATAAATAAAAAATAAAAAATATTTTTTTAATTTTATTTTTATTTTTTATTTTTAAGTTTGAAAAAAATAAATAAAATAAAAAGAAAATTAAAAATAAATTAATTTTAATTTAATTTTAAATTTAATTTATTTTTTAATTACATTTTTTAATATATTTTTTAAATTTTTTTATTTTTTATTTTTATTTTATTTATTATTTTTTTATTTTTTTATTTTTATATTTTTTTAATTTTTTTTTATAATTTTTTTTTATTTTTTTAAAAATTTATTTTTATATTTTTTATATTTTTATTTATTAATTTATTTTTTTATTTATTTTTAAATAAATAAATAAATAAAATAAATAAAAAATATTAAGAAATTAAATATTAAAAAAGAAAGAAATTATGAAATTAAATATTAAAAAATTAATAATTAATAATTTAAAAATTAATAACTAATAATTTCTGAACATGTATGTTATATGGTAAGGTTTCTTTTCAGATTAGTTTCAACGTTCTACTGAAAGTCAGACTTTTGGCCTTTCTGCACATGCTTTGAGATTTCCTACACTTAGCATTTTACACTAGGGGTTTCTAATTCACACAGCCAGTATGTTATATGGTAAGGTTTCTTTTGAGACTAGTTTCAACGTTCTACTGAAAGTCAGACTTTTGGCCTTTCTGCACCTGTTTTGAGATTTCATACACTTAGGGGCATGTTTACTAAACACCGTTGCTGTGCGGGTTCCCGTTAGTGTGCTGGTGCCATATAAGGAGTGGGCGGTCCAGGCAGAAAATAAAATAAAACGGGAGAAAGCGAACGGACATGTGCGTGTGGCGCAAGTGTGCGGGGTGCAGATTAGCGCGTCGGAAGGGCAAGTGGTGCGTTGCTAGGCACACAAAAGAACACAGCTGTAGTACAGCGGTGAAGTCACTGAGCAATGGTGCAAAGGCCATGGGTTCAAACCCCCACTGTGCGCAATGAACAAGGCTGTCACAGTCAGTACCTATTATGGGATGTAATATATTTTAGGAGGGAGTATAATTTTGTGAGGCAGAATGGATTGCGCCGATGTGCAAGGACAAGAACAGAGACACAGCACAATGGTGAAGACACTGACCAATGGTGCAGGGGCCATGGGTTCAAGACCCTATTGTGCTCAATGACAGAGGCCAGCTGAGGCATCACATGTAGTGGGAAAAAGTGGTGTTGGAGACATATTATTTTTTGGCGGCAGAAGACGGCGCACTGTTTATTTGTTACGGCATGAGGCGGCGCACTGTTAATTATTAACGGCATGAGGCGGCGCACCGTTCATTGGGAGCGGCAGAAGGCGGCGCACTGTTAAGTTTGGCTGGCAGAGGGCGACGTGCAGATAAATGTGGGCAACAAAAGGCGGCGCGCCGGTGGACAGAGGGCGGCGCGCTGAGGTGTGAGGGGGCGGTCCGATAGTGGTTGGCATAAGTGGCGCACTGATGTGCACAGCAAACAGGAACAGAGCCATAGCACAATGGTTAGGACACTGACCACACGTGCATGGATCATGAGTTCAATCCCCTGCTGTGCCCAATGAACTTTGTTTGCTGAGACATTATCTGCTATGGGTAGTATTGGCATGGGATGCAGTGTGATTTTGGCTGCAGAAGGCGGCGCGCTGCTGATGTTACGCGGCATAAGGCGGCGCGCTGTTAATTTTGTCCACCCCAAGACGGCGCGCTGATGATTACAAGGCTGCGCGCTGATGCTCAAACACAGGAACAGAGCCACAGCACAATGGTTAGGATACTGATCAATGGTGCAGAGGTCAGGGGTTCAACCCCTCACAGTGCCCAGTGAGCAAGGTTGGCTGAGGCAGTAAGTATTATGGTGAGGAGGCCTTATAGTTTTATTTTATTAACCACTACCAGTAAACCCGCTCTAACAGCGTGTTAATATATGGAGGCCCGTAAGGCACATGTTACAGTGCACAGTACGCAAAGGCACCCTAACAAGTCCACTATTGGGCACCATGTATGCTGCGCCACAGGATAATGTATAGTGCACGCAATATGGATGGCAACCATAAGGTGGCCTATAGGGCGCCCTATAACACACCCTCAGAGGCCCCCTTATGGGTACAGTATGCCAAGGGTGTGTTTGATGCCATAAACATATGTCCAGTATAAAATGACACTGCTCTGGACAGCCCTATCACAGCACCCCTCTGTGGACTTGAACCCATGACCTCCTGCTATAAAGGCAGTGACAGAACCATTGGGCTACAGCACTATAGCTCTGAGTAAGCGCCTGTTTGGCTGCAGAGAGCCTGCACGTCACCCCACAGACAGTCTGCTGCTGTAGACAGGACGGGGTAGGCCACCCGTACCCATGATGCACAGCACATGCAAATCAGCGGTCCACAGATGCACACAAGATGGGTACTGCACACCAAAAGCTACACGGCCTGGTAGGGGGAACTGTCCGTGAGCACCCACACAGCACCTCGGCCTGGTGGGGGGGCCTGAGCAGGAGGACTGACGGCGAAGGGTAGCTACACACCGTCACATTGTGCGGGTAATGTGCTCACCCTGAGGGTGGGAGGTGGCGCCCAGGACCAGGTCCACAACACCTGCCATGGCTGAATGAGGCCATGCCAGAGCTCAAGAACAGGATTAACCTGTGTGATAAGACGGTGTTGCAAAAACATCATGGATACCCCTTCTGTCTTAGTTGGTGGTTCCACACCCCCAGGTGGGCAACATACCTACCCTCCCCCCCGGGTGACAAACAGGGTCTCCCATCAACAGATCCCCATCCTTTCCCCCCCCCCTTGCACCGATGGCAGTAGAGTGGGCCATCAACCCCTGTCCTGCTCGGGGACAGACACCCTACAGGGCAGTCCAAGCAGCTCCACCCACATCCATAACACACTCTCAGACAGACAGTAGGCCTGGATATTCAGGGGTGCACCCCAGCACTATCTGATATTCTCCTGCAGCAAGCCATCAGCTGCTGCACCCTGCAAGGCGCTACATCAGGACACATACCAGCTGTGCAGAGTCTGCTGGATAGTCCTGATGTGATTGCATGCACCCCAAACTGGGGTGGCAGCACACACAGGAAGATAAGTCCATGATGAGGCCCCAACAGGAAACCCATATATATCACAGGAGAGAAATGCTATACAGCACTATGGGGGTGCCTAGCCATGCTGTGATCACCGCACGCTCAGGGTGAGAGTGATCCCCCAGCAGCACATACAGAGGTCACCCTGTCTGTGTAGGTGGTGGCTGGGCATTACAATGTCCCAGCCAGTGCCCCATGCCCTGTGCAGATGCATCCTGGCCAGCACACCCTGTCTGAGCTATACCCATGGTACCTTGCTGCTCATTATGCACATTGTCAGGCCAATACTGGCAACAGTGCTGGCAGTGTGGGCTGTGGAGGGTGTTTGTAGCCAACACACTGTATAGACAGACCCCCCCCCACCCCCACCCCCCCACACCTATGCCAGCATTGTGCTACTATTGAGGGGGTCATTCGACGTGACCACCACACCGGTCCTGGGAGGGGTACAGGCATGGATATGGTACACAGTACTGCTGGGGGTCACTCCCCAGGGTGGTAAATACTGTCAGGGGCCAGACCTGGGGCACGCACCGCAGACAGCCGGCAGCTTGTTCTGCTGGAGCACAAGGAGCAAACAGTGCTGAGCGTAGGACTGTCTACCTGCCAGTACCCACATCACACGTTTGTGGGCTGTGTACCGTGTACCCAGGTATAGGGTGGCATTGCTAGGGTACGCAGGAGCTGGATCTGGGAGATGCCCCCCCAGGGGGCTTGGCCAATGTGGCCTGTGGGTGTGGATGCATCTGGACCTGTTGCCTCTTGCTTTACGGCAGAGTGTCCCTACTCCAGTCCTGGTGTTCCAGACACTGTTCGGGCCTTCATGCTGTCCCCTATGAATATGCATGGGCTACAGTTGCATACCATGGAGGTGGTGCAGACATCTGCAGCACAGGCATCTGTCTTAGGGGAAGCATGGAACCTGAATGGTGTTTGGCCCTCCAGGACTGCATTTGGGAGACTCTGCTGTAGATAATGTGCCTGTTTATGGTGTCTGTGTTTGGTGAGGTAAAAGATAGGCGTATTGACCATGCCTATGTTCTCAGCAATAAAGGTTTGTCCTTACTACCACGGTGTAGCTGTGGGGTGAATATGTGGACAGGGTTGGCGGTAGCCGCAGCTGGGCTCTGAACCTGTAACCCTCTGTTCTTGCACACACTGTCTGTGTGCACTGCACCACCGTGTAGCCACTGATTGGCTGCAATCCCTGGGTAGTCCATTACTGTACATCCGACAGGGCCTGTCTGTTGCAGTGGATGGTGCCAGCCTGCACATGGCCTGGCCACTGTCCTCTGTGGCTAGCAGCCACTGCCCCCTCCACCATCTGAGCCCTTCCGACAAACATGCAGGCATGTCCTTATCCTTGCAAAGGCATATGACCTGATTGCGTGGTGGCACCCCAGGACTGTATTTGGCTCACATGGTATAGCGGTCTAGCTGTTGTTCTTTAGCAAGGGTTTTGGGGCACGTGGGGCACCCATTACGTGATCATGGACCACAGACACAATTGGCCCTTGGCACATGGGGTGAGGGCATGTACAGGCACATCTGTCGTACATAAGCTCTAGCTACTTAACCTCTACCTACGTGTCCTTAGCCCCTACAGGTGTGGCACTACAGGACTGCATTTGCGGGACGCGGCTGTTGGTGATGCCCATTGTGCTGGTGTGTGTGGGGTGTAGGGTAAAATATGGGTGTTTGCAACATGCTTTTGTTCTGTGCAATAAAGGGGTGTCTCTGCTATCTCTGCTTGGTGTTGGGTAAAGTATTGGGATTGTGCTGGCATGTGCCACAGCTGGGATTTGAACCTGTGACCCTCTGGTCCTAGAGGTACCGGCTCTGTCCACTGCACCACACTGTGGCCACGTAGACAGTGCTGTCCCTGGAGATAGTAGACCTGGCAGGGTGGGGGTCGCAAAACCTGCTCTGCACATTATTACTGTGAGCTCCTTCACCCTGTCTGGTGACAGACGTGCAAATATAACACGGGTATGACGTCGGGACAGAGGGGAATAGCATATTCCCAAGCTGCGCAACAGTGCTATTGATGGGCAACCATAGGGAACACTCCCAGGAAGGGTCCAATACACGGAGACGTTTTTGGAGGTGTCTCCGCTCCGTGCCCCTTTCCAAACTTATTTTATTTTATTTTTTTGGTGCTCTGCTGGGTGCGTTTTTTACTTTTGCACATTACTATACCTGTTCCCAAGCTTATTTACTATTTTTAATGCTTTTGTTGTGGTCATTTCCTATTTTTCATTGCAGTTTTGTGCTGTGCACATGTATCACACTGCTGACGTTTTGCAGGTTTCCCCGGTTTTGCTGTACATTGCTGACGGAAATGGTTTCTCTTCCCTTTAAATGCTTTCTACCGCGAGTGTTTCACTCGCGGTAGTTTTTACATGGAAATTCGGCCCCGATACTGTGCAGGGAGCCTCTCCCCTCCCACTCTCCAGCCATTGACCCCGTCCCTCCGCCCCTCCGGAGCCTTCCTCCGCCCTTCTTTAGCCGTTCCGCGTCTCTATCGGACATTTGCGGGCCCGCACTTGTACGGGGCCCGTTAGTGTGCCGCGTACCTGTGCGGGGGTGACACGCACGTGTGTGGGGCGTTTAAACGCGTTTATTCGCGTTTCAGTGCCGCGTTTCCGTGCGCTATTTTGCGGCGCGCACATTTGCGGATTTTAGTAAACATGCCTCTTAGGGGCATGTTTACTAAACACCGTTGCTGTGCGGGTTCCCGTTAGTGTGCGGGTGCCATATAAGGAGTGGGCGGGCCAGGCCGAAAAACAGAAAAAAGGACCGTACCTGTGCGCATCGCGCTAATGTGCGGGTCCCACATTAGCGCGTGGGAAGGCTAAGTGGGGCGTTGCCGGGCACATAGAAGAGCACAGCCGTAGCACAATGTTGAAGACAAAAATCAATGGTGCAGGGGCCATGGGTTCAATCCCCCAGTGTGCGCAACCAAAGGCGGCAGGGTGAGGCATGAATAGTAATGTTGAAAAATCATTTCAGGAGGCATACCACATTTGGGCAGCTGTGGGTGTTGCGGTGGTACGTTTGTGCGGAAGTAAGTAATATTTTGTGTCATGAGGCTATGCGCTGTAAAATCTGTGGTGCATTATGCGGCGCGCTGTACGTCGCTTGCGTTTCGTGCGGCATTAGGCTGTGCGCGGGACATCTTTTGCGTTTTGGGCGGCAGTAGGTGGTGCTGTGTTAGTTGTGGACGGCATGAGGCGGTGGGAAAATGTCCATACACAGGACCCGAGACGTAGCACAATGGTCAAGACACCAACCAATGGTGCAGGGGCCACAGGTTCAATACCCCATTGTGCGCAATCCAAAAAGGCTGGCAGAGGCATAAATAGTAATGCTGAACAAGAAAGTTTATGGAGGCACACTAATTTTGGCCGTCTCCAGGCGTCGCGCATGAAAGTTTGTGCGGCAGTAACTAATTTTGAGCATCATTATGCGTATCGCTGGCAGATGTGGGGGGCATGAGGTGATGCGCTGGAAATGTGGGCGGCATCAGGCAGCGCGCTGTTACTCTTGTGCGGGTCTGGCAGCAGTAGGCGTCGCGCTGTTAGTTGTGAACGGCATAAGGCTGTGCGCAAATGTCCACACACAGGAACTGAGCCGTAGCACAATGGTGAACACACTGAACAATAGTGCAGGGAGCATGTCCCCAATCACCCACAGTGTTCGTCCACAACGAGGCACTATTTTAGGGGTCATAGAACGAATGTTCAGCATAAGGCGGTGCGCTGATGGGCATGAGGCGTTGCAAAATATCCTTTTGGAGGCACTGTAATAGTAGCCTGCAGAAGTGGCGCATTGATGGGTACGCACAGGAACAGACCCACAGCACAATGATGATGACACTGACCAATGGTGCATTGATCAGGGGTTGTATACACGGCTGTGCAGAAATAGAAAAGGCTGGGTAAAGCATCACCTGTCCTAGGTAATATTGCCAGAGGAGGGACATGAAGTTATTGCCCACATAATGTGTTAGAGGCAAAAGCCGCTGCGCTGATATCTAAGCCAAATGAACAGAGCCACAGCAGAAGGGTGAACACACTGCCCAATGGTGCTTGCATCATGGGTCCAATCCCCCGCTGTGTCCAATGAATAAGGCTGGTTGAGCCATCACCTGCCATGATGAATAGTGAGCTAGGAGCCATGCTACCATCTAATGTTTTTACTACTGATAGCAAATGAACTATGGAAGCACTGTAATAGCAGGTAATGCATAAGGCGCCCATCAAGGTACCTCAGAGGTCAAATTGTAACGTGCACTGTCCACTAACAAAACACACAATGTTGTGTATAGGGTGCGTATTGTTTGCCGTAGGAGGCAGGGCATTGACCAAACACAGTCAGTGCTAGCACCATTGTGTATTGTAATGCATGGAAATCCAAAGTAGGTGAGCAGACATGCAAGATGGAACAGCAGTGTAGCAGAATGGTCATGGCACTGACTGAACGTGAAGGGGTCATGTGTCAAAATGAGCAGTGACTAAGCCTGGCTTACCTACATCTGTGTACAGCATGCAATTGGACAGCAATCTGTGAGGCCAGCTAAACACAAGCCCACCCCAGTGCACAGGAGTATGTCACCCTTTAGGGTGTCACAGAATGCACATCATAAACACCCATGTCAGTGATGGCGAGTTCACATGTAACCCAAACACTGCACAGATCTGAAAGGAAACGTAAAGCAGAACGACATGAACCACAGACATCACATGTGCTGCAGTACAAAAATGACATCCAGGCCATGTGGCATCCACTGAAATGCACACACAAATTGGGGCTAGCTGTAGCTATGTACAGAGTGATGGTAATGTAACATCCTATCATGATAGTGTGCGACAGACGACGTGAAGATGTGTCCAGCAGATGAGCCTGAAATAGCACGACAGGTGAAATCTCATGATGATAGTGGACCAGCAGTGCTATGCAGAGCACACACACAAGAGGCAACCATGGAGAGATGAAATGCAGGAAGGTGTAGGAGTGCAGGATGGGTTGTAGCAGCATGCACATCAGGGCAGGATGACACAAGAGCTGGGAGACAGAAGATGGACAGAACCATGGTTCAAAACTCAGATGAGGGTACAATGTGCTTACATCACAAACCTGCCAACATCTGGCCGCCAAAGACATGGAAACGACATCTGTACCACAAGCAGACACAGCCAAGAGAACAGAGATGAATCACACCGATGACCACTCCCACAAATCCAAAAACAACCAATGGTAGCACAGAACAACAACGTCCAAGTCATAGCAAAGGCTGCATTCACAAACAGTCCAGCCACCCACACAACACACGTGCTGGTTGTAAGGACAGGCAAACCCACAGGAGAAAGCATGGAGAAATGCACCTGGTGATCTGCTGTGTACAGATCACATCACATTCTGTATATGGTACCAGGGACACATGCACACACACAATGATATGTTATGCAGTGGATACAGCATGCAAAAGGAACAGACCACATCACCCCAATCGTGAACGACCCACACATACCCCTACCTGAAGCACGGACTAAATGCAAAGCCATCCCACCCACCCACACAGCCATACATCAAACACAGACACACCAAATCACAACCCAACAGTAATGAAACGCACACGGAAGAACTACCAGACCAGACGCCTCCAACCCCCTCACTGTACCTCTGAAATTAAACTAATGCCTGCAATGGACGTGACATCTAGCGTCTGAACTGTATGCCTCCTCTTTACGGAAAACCCTACCAAGCTGCCCTGGAAATAAGACAGACCAAATATCTTCTAGAAAACAGCTGAAAACAATCCAGTACCAGGAAGTCCTCAACCCTTACACATAACCAACCCTATACGAATCAGACACTGTCCACAATCTGTCAATGTCCATAGCATGTCCTATGTGCCCTGCGGTCACCCTCAATGTAGCCTCCCTGGGGATGGCCCTGCCCTACCTGTAAAACACCCCCCCCCCACTTGTAATGTAATGCTGATATGACCCGCAGAAATGTTGCATCAACATACACCTACATAAATGAATACATAAAAAATAAACACAACAAGAGGAAAGTAAATAACCTACAAGGGCAGTGCTTGATCTGTGCTGGAGCTGCCCAGCAATTGCGGACAGGATAGGAGCCAATTCAACATGAGAAAAGGCGCAGCACACACCTGCTCAACCTCAAGATGACCACACCCCCAGGTGCAGTGCTGTGCAAACAACATTAAGAAAGAGACCCATGTAACAGCTAATATGTGCTGGCTAGACAACACAGAGTGAACACCTTGCTGTACACTGACGACAGACAAGGGTGTGTGTGGAGGTGATGAAGCAGCTGTTAAATAATGTTCCAGTTACCATATATTTCAAAATAAAATAAGATGTTGTGAGACAAACTGCTAAGCACTGTGTGAACAAACATGCCCCCAACCATACACACAAACAACACACTGAGGTAAATCAAGACATTACATTCCAAAGGGAGGGCTTGTATGGGGATGTGCACCACTCAGTGATGTGCCAAATTGCAGACACATACACAGCTGTCATCAAACACCAATGTGAGCACAGGGGTCCATGGAAATTACCAGCAAATCCATAGACACACGTGTAAATGTGGTCCATGAGTGGAGGAGCAGTCTAGTGTCCCCAAAAATGTCTTGCACACAAGGCAAACACGCATCATATCACAACAGCACACCATGCATCCCGTGGCAAGTCACTGGAGGTACATGTGCAAGAAAACCCTGGATTCCCATGGTCCCAAGGAGTCATGTGTGATGGAATGTTAAACATTGTACTGCATGTATGTCACAGAGATAAAGCAGAGAAAGAGACACATGTCTGAACAATGAACATATTTATTTCTCTAACACGTCTCATACATACCATACACAGTGTAACCAGAATTGCAAGGTGGGTCCCACCCTGGCAAATGATGGGAACACAGTCAACAAGGTCAAAATGCACATGCCACGCGAAGGTCAACTCCAGAGCAAAACATAATGGCACAAGAGAAAATGTTCATCAGGTGCATGATATGCACTGTGTAGCAGGGCCACACACCACAGCAGATGCTGCATGCACACAATGTGTCACTCACATATGAGTGCATGTAGACTACAGGTGTCGCAGGATGAGAAACCAAAACACATAACATTTCCCCCCCAAACATAGCCCTCATGCAACAGAGGAGGTCACCAAATGAAAAAAACATATGCTGCCAAGATGTTGTAATGTGACAAACACATCTGCAAACGAATGTCAGAACTCCCACATAATGGCTGATCACCACATCAGCAATGCGTCAATGTACACCCCAAATATCATCTCAAGCTTACTGACTATATGCTAACAGGTAGCAGGGACACATGAACACAGAGTGAATACAAACCACACAACCGGCTGAATTGTGTAGACATAACACCATGCAGGAGGTTCCCTTGCATTGTCTGTTGGTTACACAGTCCCTGGCCACATATAGCAGGTTCCATGGAATGCAGATGTGTAGTACGAAAATGGACACCCACACTAATACACCCCAAATATAATGTCCTAATGAGAGTGTGGTAAATGCAGGGGGTAACACAGGACTGTGCAGACGTGCAATGCAAGGTGTGGCCATACATGCAGAGTGTCATGTCTGAACATCAAACAAAAACAATAATCAGCATGTTAATATGCAAAGGATGAAAAATAATCTCACAGCGCACCACACCGAGGCCATAGTTCCACCTGTTGTGGCTCACAAACATAGTCACTCCGATGCACAAGCACCAGCCGGACACTAACATGGTACAGTGATGCCACACATAAATGTCAACCCCATTGCCGCCTCCACACATCAATCAAGGATGGTGGTGGGCATGACCGCGTGTTATTGGCAAAACATGTAGCATGTTCAGGTGTGTGGCAGGTGGACATAGACAATTGGAACACTGTAACTGTTCCCCCCTGGCACAATCATGGCTGTATGCTACAGTTCAAATAAACAGATCAGGGTATCCTGTGTGCCATGTCACAGACATGGGCCAAAGCTGTGCACTAAACAACCTGTGAGGAATGTCCAAACGACACAGATGATGTCAGTCCCTGATGCGCAAACTGTACCAAAAACAAAGGTTCCAATATGGCACAGTCCCTGGAAGTTCATCTGTGTCCCTGCAATCAGCAGGACTCTCAGCTACAGCATGGCACAAACTGTGTGCTGTACATGTCTGTCATGGTCAAACCAGCAGTCCAAGAGCAATAATGTCCAGCACAGGCCTGTGTTCCACTCACAGAAGTCAAACATCAAATGGGAGATTTCCCAGGAAACAATAACATGGTGCACTGTCACACAACAGGTGTTGGATGGGGAGCCGAGATGCACTGGAGGAAATGGGTCCGTCATGTCCACTGCCCTGTGCAAAGAAAGGATAGGTATGGCCAATATTAGTAACCCTGCAACAACAGCACGAATTGCCACAATGCACAAATTTCAGATTAAAGTGATGCAAATGCAAACATGAGAGGATATGCACATCAAATAAAACACAAATGGGAAGGAAAAGTACATGTTGCTGCAGACACGGGTGTCACATGGAGATGGGTATGTTAAATACCATGTCACACAGGCATCTCACAGCTACACACTATATGCATCTGTTTGTGTCTACAGAGATGCAACATTACATGTCCATGAGATGAACTGATACCCCACAACAGGTACAGCCAGATGTAATCACAAAAAAACAAAGGTGTAACCTAACCTATGTGTCCATCATGTGTCCCTCATCAATTCCATCAACTGCTGCATATCCACACCAGGTCACAGCAAACGGAGACGATGTCAGGCCAACCAGTAGAACCAACATGTAAAGTCACACATGAGGGATCTCCACATCATGCCTATGTAAGAGAGAATGAAATGTTGCTCAACACCAGTCCCACATAACACAAGACACAACTCTGCTCACCAGAAACGTGGACGATGATGAAAAGGTGAACAGCACTACTGTAGAGGTATCAAACCCCACAATGCCCCCCAGGTGCCCACACCCATCACAGCACATGACAATGTATCATGCTTGTACAATGCAGCACCACATAGTCAACCCATAAACACCCACCCACACAATATGCGTCGTACAATGTGACAGCTGTAATACGTGGCCTGTCTGTGGCCAAGTGCTAATTTGTGCAAATAATGGTCGAGTCACATGCAATGACACCCTGATGATGGCCTATCTAACTAAGATGGTGGAGGCAGCAGGTGTAGGTTCCGCCAAACAAGCCAATCAAGGCCCACATGTGGATCTGGTGTAAATCTAGCCGAAAACCCTTTACAGCACAAATAATGGACACAACCGCACGTGGAGATGTGTGAAAACAGCAAAATATGGGTGAGAGCGGCTCACAGAATATACGTTAACAACACCAGCTGCAAAATATGATACATAACAGGCTAGATGTTGTCCACCTGACATCACACACATACAATGTATCTGTAGCTCTACACACCCTGGACTCCAGCATCTCGGCTGATGTTCTGCCATGTGCCAGTGACACACACCGACAGCAGTGTCATCACGTATGTCCTGTGTAGTGGAAAGAAAAAACAACCTTGTCAGGTTCCAGCGGGGAACGCCACACTGCAACATACTGTCCCTAGCTGTAATACACCAAAACATGAACCAACAACGGACTGTGCACCCTCACACTGCACAGATCTTGCACATGGGAGAGGCACCATGTACATGTGTGATGCTAATTCCAAGGCCCCCCCACATCCCTCAGATGCCTCCCCCCCCTCCTGCTGTCCCACACACGTGCCAAAACAGGTGGATGGACACACCATGTTGGTGACGCATCCCAAGGTCACACTATACGTCTGTGTCTCCCATGTTAAGACCAACACCCCCCTCTCTGTGTGTAGTACCCTCCAATTTTGTCTTGTAGCACAGTGTAAATACCTCTGTCACCTGGAAATATGCCTCAATACCACCTGTATCCACTGTGTAGATGCATATTATGCAGTGTACATCTCCCCCAGCAAAGAATAATGACAGTTGTGTGCTTATCATGTGCCGAAATACATGGCAATGTCAGCACCATGTCTGTCCAAAATAACCCCCATGTCTGTATGTCACCTGACCATGATCGTTGCATGTTAACCCATTGTGTAACTGTGAGAATGTCCACCCAAGGATAGTTTCGATGTCTCACTGGCCCAAATAACCACCACATAGGTCTGTGTGTGTATGTGGATATAACATCCCTTGCTAGTGTCCTCAAGGTATCCGTGTCTCTGTACTGTGCTCTCCTGCCATACACACAGCATGTCCCAGAGGCATGAGGCAGATGTAGAGATACTATCAACTACATATGCCACCCCCAAAATGGAAAACCCCAAAAAACTGCAAGGCCCAACACATCCAGCGTCACAGTTGCCTAATGAAATCCACCCATTGAGGATCTGAGCCACTGCACATCTGTATGTGTGTACATGTAATATAATGCAATGCATGACTCCACCACAAATGGACTGTAGCAATCATATGGCCCCCTGGCTGCACACTGCACATGTCCACATAATTCACCATATGCATGTCTGTGACACCTGATGAGGCATACCTTACCACACACTGTGCTGTTGCAGCAATACACGTGACACGTTATCAATAACACCATTGGAACGTTATCAGGCGCATGTGTACTGTGCTATGTCTGACATATTGCATTGAAAATATCCAACATACAGACATAGCAAGCTGACAGGAGCAGAACATACACACACAAGCACCCACAGATTGTACTACACAAACAAAGAGCCCGCATGAAAGCTCTCCACAAACATGGGCCCCCCTATCACACAAAACCCCTTACCATCACACCGGGCTCCTCACACACAAGAACAACAAATAACTGTGTCTGCACAGCAGTTGCTATCACAAAAAACCACTAACTGGTACTGTGACCCCCAAAAGCTCTGAAAGGTGTAGCAACACCCACTGACCCAATACACCAACAGCTGCTACTGTGCTCTGTCCACATTGTCCATCACACACCCATGACTACATGTTATGATGGATGTTTACCAAAAAGACAATGCAGTGTTGCATCTGAATGCTAAATGGTCAAAACATCACCCTTTATAAACCTCACACGCACACAACAGCACATATATGTGGGTAGATGTGCAATACATACCAGTGAATCTGTCTGCAATCAATCGACGCCTGACCGTAGTGCCTGCCTGTGTGTCACCACAGGCACGTACAGGGGGGCACGGTGGATCCTCCTCCACATCCTCATTAATCTCTGCAGGGATATCATGCCTGAGAGCAATGTTGTGCAGGATGCAACAAGCAACGATAATCTCTGCAACAGTCATTGGCGAATATTGTAAGGCCCCACCTGTTCTATCCAGACACCTGAAGCGACTTTTCAACACGCCAAAGGTGCGTTCTATGACTGAGCGGCTGGATGCGTGGGCCTCATTGTACCTCCGCTCTGCACGTGTCCGTGGTTGACGCACAGGTGTCATGAGCCAGGGCCGACACCCATACCCTGCATCACCTGCAGAGAAGAATGTTGCATGTGAATGAATGAGCGCATAACACCATCAATTGACAGACGTATAGACGAGAGACAACCCACAACACATCAGGAAAGACATATTTGACATCACAAATATCCACCAGGCCGAACAACACCTTTTGTGATAGACACACAACAAATGCCCTGTGAAGTCAGTAGAGACATGTCAGAGAACAACACAATCCCACCTTGTCCCCCAAAAAACCCCCTATGTTGAGCACACGTGCCCTGTCATGTGGCTCATGTTCTCATCACCGACACCATCACCATCAATGGTAGACTACGCAACAAACACACATGACACATACAAACAATATATGTTAGCAAATTAAAGAGCACAATAATGTGTGCTGAGCCAATGTAGGCGCACACAGACAACATGTCTGACTGTGATGTCAGCCAGGATGAACACAATATCACCTTGACACCCCATGTCCTCAAAGGTCTCCATATCTACAGTGTAACGCAAAATGCTGTTGACTGCTGTCCACAAACCATCTCAGTACACACCATGTCTACTGTACCATCACCGTTCCATCCTTGTTAAGCTGCGCTCCACTGAATTTAACATTGTAGGCCACATGAGTTGTAAAACATCACAGCTACTGAGTATGACAACGTTCCTGTGTATGTCCCACCAATACCCCTACGTCAGGCCACAACATAGGCCCATGTCCTTGCTGTCACCTCTCCCAAATGATGAGTCACATCAGGAGAATCATGGACAATGACGCCTAGGCACTGCACATGTGCAGTGGACAAAGGTAATGCTAACCCTAGACTCGACCCCACCCCTGTAATGGCAGAGGACAAAAGCATTTCCCCAGCTATGCCAAAAAGTACACCCAATAGCAAAGGCAAGGAACATGCATCATATGTTGTCAACCCCCTCCCCCTCCTGTCCAGCAAACAACAGCTGACAAACCCATGACTGCTTGAGTGTGTGGCCCTCACACGCATATGACAAGCATGAGGAGCATGGATTGTAAATAACACACATCTGACATGACCTAACACAGGTACAATCTAAACCCATCCATACACAGGGAATAGAGACGCAAGTAGCAATACACACCCGAGACACACATCTGAACAGGTGCATATGTTCCGTAACACCACCAGCATCTCTACATCACATATGGCTTCGAAATGGATGTGACATTGCTACTCATGTCCCCTGTTAAACAATGTCTACAGTCCTGTAATTAGGTAACGTCACAACATTTTTCGGTTTGCTGAATGTGAGTTCATGTTGCTATTGCACAGTGGGCAAATACTGCAACACATGGGTGATGTTACGGAAACACATACATATATGACTAATCATAGAAGATATATATGGAGATACTCACCCAGCAATATACAGTCACCGTACTGTCCATCCTCAAATTCCCTAAATAGTGCTGAGCGATGCAGGATATAGGAGTCATGGGTGGACCCTGGAAACCTTGGGACCACATTCAGAATATGCAGATTAGCATCACATACAACCTGAACATTCAGGGAATGGTAGTGTTTGCGGTTGCGGAACACCACCTCCCTGTCTCTGGGCGGGACCAGGGCAACATGTGTGCAATCAATAGCTCCCATCACGTGTGGTATCCCGGCTAAGCCTCAAAGGCCTGGTTCAGGGTCCCCCATTGTTGCCTACTGTGGGGAAGGCCTATGTAATCCCCCACCCGGCTGACCATAGCACGCAGTACTTGGTGGAGACAGCGTGAGAAGGTGGGGCGGCTCATGCCACCCACTGCGGCCACAGATGACTGGAAACAGCCAGAGGCAAAGAAATGTAAGGCAGCAAGGAGCTTGACTACACCTGGTATGGCATGGGACCGGCTAGTCAGGGGCTCGAGGTCAGGTCTCAGATCCTCATACAGCCCCCTAATAGCCCTTGTGCTCAGTCGGTACAGGGAGATGACCTGGTCCTCACGCATGCCCTGGAGCTGGGCCCTGGGCCTATAGAGCCGCATCTGCCGAGCCTGCACCTCAGCACGCCGTCTGTGCCGTCCCCGCACAGCACCTCTCTTGCCAGCCACCACAGCAGCAGGTCTGAGTTGCTGCGGGTCCACACCCATGCCCTGTGCCACAGCCCCATGGACATCATCTCCCCTGTCCAGCAACCGCAGCATCTGCCCACGTCTTCGGGCACATGCAACAACTATTATGTCCTCCATGTAAGCCCCTCTGTGACTACACAAGCACAAACACACAGACACGCACAGACACACAGACACGCAGACACACACAGACACACACAGACACACACACAGACACACACACACACACACACTTCCCTAAACACTGGACAAATGGCAAACCACAACAAACAACAAAGACAACAAACAAATCCCACAATATGGCTCACAACACCTGCTCTCAGATTCTCCAAACAAACACACGCCGCGCCTACAAAAACACCCTCAATGTTTCCGACTCAGCAGTCTCCTTTTATACAGGTTACTGTTATTTCCCGTTTTTCGTTACCGCGCTGCTTGTGCGCGGTGCGCATGTGCAGGACGTCACGCATCGGCGTCTGTCTGTGCATGCCGCGCATGTGCAAATGTTGTCATGTGTGCGTGTGTATGACTGCGATGCGCATGTGCCAATTGGGGCGCATGTGCGTTTGTGTGTGCGCGGAGCCCATGTGAACCCCGTTACGCATGGGCGTATGCGTTGCCGCGACGTCATGATCCACACACAAACGGCCATGCGCTAAGAGTTGCGCCTGCGCGTCGCACACACAACCGTAGAGCAAAACGCATGACCATGCGCAATTCCACACATGCGCGTTGCACAAGCAGCGCCGTCGCACAGTGACGCATGCGCAACGTATGCTCCGTCCAAAAAACTACAAATGCACCCAAACGCAAGCCAAACGTTGAGGGTTGGTTGAGGAGCTAGAGCGATTGTAGAGAGAGGTGTTGTACTTGAGAGGCGGTGTAGTGAGAGGTGGGTCTGTGTCATTTGTGTAGCCATATTTTCCCGTGTTGTATGATAAGTACCCATATCTGTAGTCTGTCATTGTGTGTGTTAACTTGTCTGTGTATTGTGTTGTTGACTGTTCTGTTCCTGTGCTGTGTGCCCTGTGCTGGGGTCGTGGTTGCTGTGTCTGTCAAGTGCCTGTTGTGGGAGGGACAGAGGGGGTGAGGTGCGGTGGGGAGACGAGTGGGGAGGTGAGTGGGGAGCAGAGAGGAGGGAGGAGGGCGATGGAGAGACAGAGTCGGAGCGAGAGGGAGACACAGAGGGGTAGAGAGAGGGATAGGGAGAGGGAGGGAGGGACAGAGAGTGGTAGAGAGAGGAATAGGGATAGGCAGGGAGGGACAGAGACAGAGAGTGACAGAGAGAGGGTGAGAGGGAGGCTGAGGGTGGGGGAGGCTGAGCCCGGTTTCCATGCAGGTGAGGTGGTGCCGCCAGTACCACTGGTGGCAGGGCCTGCGGGGACTGAGGGACCTGTGGAGGTGGGGGCAGCGCCAGGGCCATCAGTACCTGCCCAGCCCGCTCCCAGCAGGCACACTGGGAAGAGGAAGCGTGTCCCTGTGTCTGAGGCCCTCAGGAGGAGGGCAATAAGGTTCACAGACGCTGAGAACCACAACCTCCTCTCCCTGGTCCTTGAAAACTACGAGGTTCTGTTTGGCCGACAGAGCACACGGACAGGCACAGCAGGGCGTCAGGTGGTGTGGGAGGAGGTCCAGCAAGGGGTCGCCGAGGCAGGGGGCCCCCTACGGGATATCGATAGCCTGAAAAAAAGATTTTCAGACATCAAAAGAGGTGTACGGCAGCACCTCTGTGCCGAAGAACAACATGCTAGGGGTACAGGAGGGGGGGGGCCCCCTACCAGCCATGCTGACGGCCCTCGAGCAACAGCTGGCTGAACGCCTGGGTCCGGTGTACACCTATGGGCTGCCAGCGCTGCTGGATACTGCAGAACCACATGCAGGTATGTATGTCACGCATATCCATCACATCTCATAACCTCCCTGATATGACCAATGTGTACACAGCTGACATTTGCAGATGCACACACAAAATTATCTCCCCAGTCCAAGAATGTCCTTAGCCTGGTGTCTGAGGCTGTGTGCACACCCCATCATACCCTATGGTGTCCAACACATAGACACAGTGCCACCACTATCTCCGGAACCATGAGGCTCTGAGATGTGTTGCGCACTGTGTTTTGGGTTGTATCCCTGAAGGTGGAACGATAAGGCGGTCCGAGTAATCATATGTAGATGGTGATTAATGTCTCCCACCGCATGGGGTCATGGGACAGTTGTCATGGAATATATATTGGCCAGGGTAGGGGCAAAGGGAAATGGTCACCACAAATGCAGTATACAGAAATGTCCCTCCAAACTGTACTTAACAATCCGTCATGTGTTTGTTTTGTATAGAGTATTGTAAACATGGGGAACAGACTATAATGTACCTGTACTGTAACCCAGGTACCCAGCAGCGTCATGTGTCCTTTGTCAGGAGCCCTGCAGGCAGGTACACACACAGCAGACGTATGAGGATAGTGGAGGAACATCCAGGCCTTGCCGTACCAATCTCTGACAGTCAGACAGGTTCTGCAAACCCTTTGTCCTGCAACACAATCATTGCCCATTGGGAAGCCAAGGGTATATCAACCCCGGGGGTTTCCCATGATCGCACCAACCTCTGGCCATGTATTGCACCCGCATCTATGGGATCTCTGAGCTCATTACAGGGTAACTATGCCATCAGTACAGCTGGACTGTTTGCAGGTCTCACTACCCTTTGGGAAGGTTATTGCTAGCAGATGTGAGATCTGGATGAGACATGATGTCATCTGTGTGTGAACATCTATGACATGCAGTGTTGGTACCCCTCTCCCACCTGTGTGTGTATGCAAGTAGTGGATGACACAGGTCAATTGTATGAGGGGTGTCCCTGAACCGTGCCTCACACGTACGACACTCAGATTCCCCCTGGATGATATCTCCCCCATATAGATATGTTGTGTCACGCACACAAGAGTACATGGTACATCTCCCAGATGTCCGTTGATATTATCTGGGTATGTCCCAACCCACGTCAGCCTGCAGCCACCTGCCCTCACAATGGCTGATTGTGATTAGGTCAAACACAGCGGTCAGCAAACCGGGCTGCCACTTGAAACTGTCACTTTGATGAGGGACACCATGTACCTTGCCGTGGGGAGTCCACGCATATCTGTGGCCACTCTGCCCACCTCCCCATGGGTCAGCTGTTCCCCCCAGAGGCCCAGGCATCATTCTTGTGTCTCTCAGTGCACACACCTCACGTTGTTCCGGATGGTCCTGTCAGTCACAGAATCACCCTGGAAAAAATGCTGGTGTGTTTGCGAGTACAGTGCCCTATGAATGCTGCTGGCCAGTGCTTGCCCTAAGAAGCCACATGTTACAGCAAAATGTGCATGTCCCTGGCCTTCACGTTGTTTCATATCCCCGTTTTCTGCTCCCCTGCCACTCACCCTCTGTCTCTCTGGCTCTCCGTGTTTCGCAAGCTGCCCCTGCATTGGGCAGTCTGCCCCCTGATGTGCTGTGGTCCATCAGTGTCCCAGCCATCCCCCTCTCCCAAGGTGAGGTGTGTCAGCTGATTGGACATGTGTTCCGTGTTGTAACTATAGAAAAGCATGCATGCACCTGCATGAACAGAACCTTACACCTGGACGCCATTTGTCCACATGGTATTTGTGTGTGCAATCACGTCACAATTCCCCCCCCCCCCATGTCACACCACAAAAACACCACGAGATGCAATACCCAGAGGGACAAATATATAGCTGTGTGATACACAGATGTCACATATCCTACATAGGCTATGATTTGCTGTCAGCCGCATGGCCAATGACTGTACCCTGACGGTGCACCCCCACCCCCAAGGTTTCAGGTACAGAACATCCATCACACACATCCCAATCAACGTCGGAGAGGGTAGTTTCCACAGGACTATGCATCATGTGGGTCATGTATCTGGGGCATGTGTAGAGGTAATGCACATACCCAATCACGTGCAATCTGTGCCTGTGCTATCACCCTCCCCTACCTCACAGTCACACATGTACACAGTCAGTCAAATGTGGTGACATGTGACTGTTGTGGGGGACGGGGACAGCACAGAGTATGGGTGGTGGGTAGCCTAGTATCCACACCTGCCAGCACAGCAGGCAGCCAGTACAGCAGTGCGGGCATAGATATTCCCTGACACATGTTATGGGAAAAGTATTGGCCAGGTGTGTCAATACACGTATGCACACAACCGAAGGGCAGATGTGTCACCCTTCCCCTGACCCTGTGGCTGCAGCAACACATGACCTGTGCTGTGACGATGACATATGTCCGCACTGAGATATGTTGTGGACCCTCTCAGCTGCAGCTAGTCCTGTATTGGCGTGTTTACCCATGGCCCCCATTTAGGATACAGGGACACATACAACATGTGTTACACATCCCAGCAGTGTCTGAAACAGTTCCAGACATGTCATGGTGTAGCAGCCCCTAACCAACTCCACCATCACTGCCCCATGTCACCTCATCTGTCATTGTGCATTTGTCTGTGACTGTTTCCTTTGTATCTGACATACTCTACGCACACTGCTACATGTGCCTGTCAATTGTCCCCAGATACTCTGCAGTGGTAGCTCCCTACATTGTAGCTTCGTGGCAAACACATGTAGCACTGGGGAGACAGTATGTCCCATGGGAATCTGCCGTGTGCAATGGCATGCACACTCACACCGAAACTATCATGGATGGTGTACCTGTTGGTGCTGTGTAGCCCTGTCTGCACATACATGGGGTGTGGGATGGACTGCTGGATAAATGCACATATGAGGATATAGTCAAACATGGAGGCCACACAGGCCGTGCACGGCTGACTCCCAGACCAGTTTCCCTGACACAGGTACATGGTGTTGGGCGATAGGTATGTGGGTATGTGGGGGCCCTGTATGCAGCACACATTCAGAGTCCCCAGAATATCACATATGTGTGGTATGGATCACACACATAGATGTTGCTGTACAGCTGACACATCTGTTTTTATCTGTGTTTGCACACAATACAATACAATGGTACATTGCCGACACATGCGGAGCAGGAGGAGGACGAGGAGGAGGAGGAGGAGCTGGGGCAGGAGGAGGGGGAAGAGGAGGTGTGGCAGGCAGCTGAAACAGAGGGCCCTGATACTGTAGCCGATGTGGGGTTTCTTCCCCAGGGGGAGAGCCCAGGTCCCCGTGAGGGTCACATGGGGCCTCCACGGAGCCCCACACCACCAATGTTGTCTGCAGCAGGAGCTGCTGCAGCAGCACCAGGCCACAACGAAACAGGGGAGGATGTGCTACTAGCTGAGCTGCGGGCCCGTGGTGCTGCATCACAATGCGACAGTGAAGGTGGGTAATGAACAATCTTACCATGACCCATCACTATGCTGTGTGTACATAGGCTATCAGGTGTGCACCCTGTGGCGGGACTGTCAATATTAAAAAAGCCATACACAGACACGTGGTGTTACAGAAGCTATCATTGTGAGACACGTCAGCGTGCAGTATGTGCAACACAGTGCTGGCAGTGGAATCAAAGTGTGAGCCACACATGCACAGCAAACTATATATCAGGACACACAATTGGTGTGTCGTAGCAGTACCACAAAGCTATTACTCTGTCTCCGGTTATACATCCCCTATGTTTACTGTGCAGTGTGTTTGCCCACACACATGTGCACAGCTGAGAGGGAGATGTGGAGGGGCGTGGCCGTCACAGCCACAACACACACACCTCAAATCCATCTCATACACTTAGAACTACACTAGGGGTTTCTAATTCACACAGGCAGTATGTTAAATGGTAAGGCATCTTTTGAGACTAGATTGAACGTTCTAACTCAAAGTCAGATTTTTGACTTTTCTGCATAGGCTTTGAGATTTCATACACTTAGAACTATACTAGGGGTTTCTAATCCACACATCCAGTATGTTAAATGGTAAGGCACCTTTTGAGACTAGTTTGAACGTTCTAACTCAAAGTCAGAGTTTTGTCTTTTCTGCATAGACTTTGAGATTTCATACACTTAGAACTACACTAGGGGTTTATACTTCGCACAGGCAGTATGTTAAATGGTAAGGCATCTTTTGAGACTAGATTGAACGTTCTAACGCAAAGTCAGATTTTTGCCTTTTCTGCATAGGCTTTGAGATTTCATACACTTAGAACTACAGTAGGGGGTTCTACTTCACTCAAGCAGTATGTTAAATGGTAAGGCATCTTTTGAGACTAGTTTGAACGTTCTAACTCAAAGTCAGATGTTTGACTTTTCTGCATAGGCTTTGATATTTCATACACTTAGAACTACGGTAGGGGGTTCTACTTCACACAGGCAGTATGTTAAATGGTAAAGCATCTTTTGAGACTAGTTTGAACGTTCTAACTCAAAGTCAGATTTTTTACTTTTCTGCATATGCTTTGAGATTTCATACACTTAGAACTACACTAGGGGTTTATAATTCACACAGCCAGTATGTTAAATGGAAGGCATCTTTTGAGACTAGTTTGAACGTTCTAACTCAAAGTCAGATTTTTGACTTTTCTGCATAGGCTTTGAGATTTCATACACTTAGATCTACACTAGGGGTTTCTAATTCACACAGGCAGTATGTTAAATGGTAAGGCATCTTTTGAGACTAGATTGAACGTTCTAACTCAAAGTCAGATTTTTGCCTTTTCTGCATAGGCTTTTGAGATTTCATACACTTAGAACTACACTAGGGGTTTCTAATTCACACAGGCAGTATGTTAAATGGTAAGGCATCTTTTGAGACTAGTTTGAACGTTCTAACTCAAAGTCAGATTTTTGACTTTTCTGCATAGGCTTTGATATTTCATACACTTAGAACTACACTAGGGGTTTCTAATTCACACAGCCAGTATGTTAAATGGTAAGGCACCTTTTGAGACTAGTTTGAACGTTCTAACTCAAAGTCAGATTTTTGACTTTTCTGCATAGGCTTTGATATTTCATACACTTAGAACTACACTAGGGGTTTCTAATTCACACAGGCAGTATGTTATATGGTAAGAACCCAAGAACATCACCTCTCGAACTTCCACTAGATGCTTCCGCCCCTTCGATAGGGAACTCATCCTTTCGGAGACCCCATCACTCATCAACAAAACAACACCTGACCTTGATGAACTAATCTCTCACTGGAACTCCAGCCTGCTTGCCATCTCACAACACCCAAACCCTAAAAATACAGCAAGAGCAAAAAGAAAATCCGCCCCATGGTTCTCTCCTGACCTACGCGCTTCCTTCATGCAACTACGTAGACTCGAACGCCGATGGCGCCGATCACGCTCACCGGAAGATCAGACCGCATACCTAACCCACCTTGCAATACATCGAGGAACAATCTCTATCAGAATGAGACAATATCACACTGACACCCTAAAGAGGTCATTGAATAAACCTCGTGACCTCTTCAATTTGGTCAAATCCCTCTCAAAGGAACCATCACCCGAGCAACACATCAACATACACCCACAAGATTTCGCTGATTATCTGCAATCCAAGATTGTACAAACTAACAAGGTCACAGCAGTCCAATATCAAGAACCAGCGGACCTCTCTCCACTTAACTTTTTTTCCACACCATCCATTAAATGTATTGAGAACACCATAGCATCACTCAACACCTCCACTGCACAGACCGACCCATGTCCAGCTTTTTGGATCAAGGAACTACGTGATGTGCTCAGTCCTGTCATCGCAAATATAATGAAACTCTCCTTTACAACAGGTTATTTTCCCACTTCACTCAAGCAGACTTCCATTAGACCATTACTGAAAAACCCCAAACTGGACCCCCAAAGGGTGGACTCCTATCGACCAATAGCTAGCATCCCCATCTTAGCCAAAATAATTGAGAAGGAAGCGCAACGGCAAATTCAAGATCACATAGACTCTGTTGCTCCCTTAGATAACTGCCAACATGGGTTCAGAGAACATCATGGGGTTGAGACACTACTCACTGGTCTAATCAACAATATCATCACAGGAATTGACAACATCCATCAAGGTTTTGTCCTCATTTTCCTAGACATCGCCGCGGCTTTTGACTCCGTCAGTCACGAAATCCTCCTGGGAAGACTAAAAGAAAAGGGTGTCTGCAACAAGGCACTAAAATGGTGCAAGTCTTATCTGGACGATAGATGGCAATATGTGAAGTCTGGATCAGAAGAGTCTAGCCACTTCCATCAAAAACAAGGGGTACCTCAAGGATCCTCACTATCCTACTTACTCTTCAATATCTACATGCAGCCCATATGCAATATCATAAGATCATTCAACGTAAACTGCATGATATATGCAGATGACATTCTTTTATACATGCCTTTCTCCACAACCCACATGGACCTGACCCCACTCACAGATTGTTTCAATGCAGTTTCAACATGGCTCCAGACACAGAACCTACGTATCCAGCATAAAAAAACAGAGGTCCTTTTCATCTCCAGAGACTCCAGCTTTACGCCCCCATCCCACGTCAGTGTCAAGGAAGCTGATTTGCAAACTAAAGATGCAATAAAATATTTGGGAGTGACCCTGGACCAACATCTAGACATGAGACGCCACATAAGCAGCGTAGTCAAAGCCATCTACTTCAAAATCCGTTCCCTCAAACACCTACGCTCCCTGCTGGACCCAGACGATTTCCGTACCATATATCAAGCGCTGATCCTGCCGCATTTTGACTTTGCAAATGCCATCCTACAAGGTCTGCCCCAATCCACACTAACCCCCTTACAGTTGGCCATGAATGCCGCAGCTAGGGTCCTCTACGGTGCATCCAGAAACGACCACGTGACTCCTATTCTCAAACAGCTACACTGGCTACCAATTCACGGGAGAATCACCTTCAAATCCCTTGTATTAGCATTTAAGGCAATCAAAGGCACCTCATCCCTCTCACTCACGAATCTAATCCACATGGTCCCCCCCAACAGAGCAAGAAGAACATCAGCTGTAAACTTGCTAGCAATACCAAAGGCTTCAACAAAGTCCAACACGAACACCACAAACAGGGCATTCAGTTTTTATGTACCAAAATGCTGGAACACCCTACCCCCTGACATTAGAGCCATTACCAATTTATATCAGTTCAGGAAGGCTCTCAAAACATACCTTTTCTGCCAATATTTCCCAGACAGCAACTGAACTAGATATCCCCTCCAAGAAATGACCCAATCTAGAAATGCCCTCACACTGCAGTGTAGATAGTTTATGTATATAGTTAACCCAGTTATCCAAGTTTGTACTCCTGTTCAATGTAAAACCTGACAGTTTGTCGTTATGGTCGTTTTGTTATGATGTAAACCGCGCTGATTCTAAATAGCGCGGTATATAAGAAACTGTAATAAATAAATAAATAAATAATAAATAAGGCATCTTTTGAGGCTAGTTTGAACGTTCTAACTCAAAGTCAGATTTTTGACTTTTCTGCATAGGCTTTGAGATTTCATACACTTAGAACTACAGTAGGGGGTTCTACTTCACACAGGCAGTATGTTAAATGGTAAGGCATCTTTTGAGACTAGTTTGAACGTTCTAACTCAAAGTCAGATTTTTGCCTTTTCTGCATAGGCTTTGAAATTTTATACACTTAGAACCACAGTAGGGGTTTCTAATTCACACAGCCAGTATGTTAAATGGTAAGGCATCTTTTGAGACTAGTTTGAACGTTCTAACTCAAAGTCAGATTTTTGACTTTTCTGCATAGGCTTTGAGATTTATTACACTTAGAACTACACTAGGGGTTTCTAATTCACACAGCCAGTATGTTAAAAGGTAAGGCATCTTTTGAGACTAGTTTGAACGTTCTAACTCAAAGTCAGATTTTTGACTTTTCTGCATAGGCCTTGAGATTTCATACACTTCGAACTACACTAGGGGTTTCTAATTCACACAGGCAGTATGTTAAATGGTAAGGCATCTTTTGAGACGAGATTGAACGTTCTAACTCAAAGTCAGATTTTTGCCTTTTCTGCATAGGCTTTGAGATTTCACAAACTTAGAACTATACTAGGGGTTTCTAATCCACACATCCAGTATGTTAAACGGTAAGGCACCTTTTGAGACTAGTTTGAACGTTCTAACTCAAAGTCAGATTTTTGTCTTTTCTGCATAGGCTTTGAGATTTCATACACTTAGAACTACAGTAGGGGGTTCTACTTCACACAGGCAGTATGTTAAATGGTAAGGCATCTTTTGAGACTAGTTTGAACGTTCTAACTCAAAGTCAGATTTTTGACTTTTCTGCATAGGCTTTGATATTTCATACACTTAGAACTACACTAGGGGTTTCTAATTCACACAGCCAGTTTGTTAAATGGTAAGGCCCCTTTGGGACTAGTTTGAACGTTCTAACTCAAAGTCAGATTTTTGTCTTTTCTGCATAGGCTTTGAGATTTCATACACTTAGAACTACACTAGGGGTTTCTAATTCACACAGGCAGTATGTTAAATGGTAAGGCATCTTTTGAGACTAGTTTGAATGTTCTAACTCAAAGTCAGATTTTTGACTTTTCTGCATAGGCTTTGAAATTTCATACACTTAGAACTACAGTGGGGGTTTCTAATTCACACAGCCAGTATGTTAAATGGTAAGGCATCTTTTGAGACTAGTTTGAACGTTCTAACTCAAAGTCAGTTTTTTGACTTTTCTGCATAGGCTTTGATATTTCATACACTTAGAACTACACTAGGGGTTTCTAATTCACACAGCCAGTATGTTAAATGGTAAGGCATCTTTTGAGACTAGATTGAACGTTCTAACTCAAAGTCAGATTTTTGCCTTTTCTGCATAGGCTTTGAGATTTCATAAACTTATAAATAAACTAGGGGTTTATAATTCACACAGCCGGTATGTTAAATGGTAAGGCATCTTTTGAGACTAGTTTGAACGTTCTAACTCAAAGTCAGATTTTTGTCTTTTCTGCATAGGCTTTGAGATTTCATACACGTAGAACTACACTAGGGGTTTCTAATTCACACAGGCAGTATGTTAAATGGTAAGGCATCTTTTGAGACTAGTTTGAACATTCTAACTCAAAGTCAGATTTTTGACTTTTCTGCTTGGCTTTCATATTCATACACTTAGAACTACACTAGGGGTTTCTAATTCACACAGACAGTATGTTAAATGGTAAGGCATCTTTGAGACTAGTTTGAATGTTCTAACTCAAAGTCAGATTTTTGACTTTTCTGCATAGGCTTTGAAATTTCATACACTTAGAACTACAGTAGGGGGTTCTACTTCACACAAGCAGTATGTTAAATGGTAAGGCATCTTTTGAGACTAGTTTGAACGTTCTAACTCAAAGTCAGATTTTTGACTTTTCTGCATAGGCTTTGATATTTCATACACTTAGAACTACACTAGGGGGTTCTACTTCACACAGGCAGTATGTTAAATGGTAAGGCATCTTTTGAGACTAGTTTGAACGTTCTAACTCAAAGTCAGATTTTTGCCTTTTCTGCATAGGCTTTGAGATTTCATACACTTAGAACTACACTAGGGGTTTCTAATTCACACAGCCAGTATGTTAAATGGAAGGCATCTTTTGAGACTAGTTTGAACGTTCTAACTCAAAGTCAGATTTTTGACTTTTCTGCATAGGCTTTGATATTTCATACACTTAGAACTACACTAGGGGTTTCTAATTCACACATCCAGTATGTTAAACGGTAAGGCATCTTTTGAGACTAGTTTGAACGTTCTAACTCAAAGTCAGATTTTTGACTTTTCTGCATAGGCTTTGAGATTTCATACACTTAGAACTACAGTAGGGGGTTCTAATTCACACAGCCAGTATGTTAAATGGTAAGGCATCTTTTGAGACTAGTTTGAACGTTCTAACTCAAAGTCAGATTTTTCTCTTTTCTGCATAGGCTTTGAGATTTCATACACTTAGAACTACACTAGGGGTTTCTAATTTACACAGCCAGTATGTTAAATGGTAAGGCATCTTTTGAGACTAGTTTGAACGTTCTAACTCAAAGTCAGATTTTTGTCTTTTCTGCATAGGCTTTGAAATTTCATACACTTAGAACTACACTAGGGGTTTCTAATTCACACAGCCAGTATGTTAAATGGTAAGGCATCTTTTGAGACTAGTTTGAACGTTCTAACTCAAAGTCAGATTTTTGACTTTTCTGCATAGGCTTTGAGATTTCATACACTTAGAACTACACTAGCGGTTTCTAATTCACACAGGCAGTATGTTAAATGGTAAGGCACCTTTTGAGACGAGATTGAACGTTCTAATTCAAAGTCAGATTTTTGCCTTTTCTGCATAGGCTTTGATATTTCATACACTTAGAACTACACTAGCGGTTTCTAATTCACACAGGCAGTATGTTAAATGGTAAGGCACCTTTTGAGACTAGTTTGAACGTTCTAACTCAAAGTCAGATTTTTGTCTTTTCTGCATAGGCTTTGAGATTTCATGCACTTAGAACTACACTAGGGGTTTCTAATCCACACTGCCAGTATGTTAAATGGTAAGGCATCTTTAGAGACTAGTTTGAACGTTCTAACTCAAAGTCAGATTTTTGCCTTTTCTGCATAGGCTTTGAGATTTCATACACTTAGAACTACACTAGGGGTTTCTAATTCACACAGCCAATATGCTAAATGGTAAGGCATCTTTAGAGACTAGTTTGAACGTTCTAACTCAAAGTCAGATTTTTGCCTTTTCTGCATAGGCTTTGAGATTTCATACACTTAGAACTACACTAGGGGTTTCTAATTCACACAGCCAGTATGTTGAATGGTAAGGCATCTTTTGAGACTAGTTTGAACGTTCTAACTCAAAGTCAGATTTTTGACTTTTCTGCATAGGCTTTGAGATTTCATACACTTAGAACTACAGTAGGGGGTTCTACTTCACACAGGCAGTATGTTAAATGGTAAGGCATCTTTTGAGACTAGTTTGAACGTTCTAACTCAAAGTCAGAGTTTTGCCTTTTCTGCATAGGCTTTGATATTTCATACACTTAGAACTACACTAGCGGTTTCTAATTCACACAGGCAGTATGTTAAATGGTAAGGCACCTTTTGAGACTAGTTTGAACGTTCTAACTCAAAGTCAGATTTTTGACTTTTCTGCATAGGCTTTGAGATTTCATACACTTAGAACTACAGTAGGGGGTTCTACTTCACACAGGCAGTATGTTAAATGGTAAGGCATCTTTTGAGACTAGTTTGAACGTTCTAAATCAAAGTCAGATTTTTGCCTTTTCTGCATAGGCTTTGAGATTTCATACACTAAGAACTACACTAGGGGTTTCTAATTCACACAGCCAGTATGTTAAATGGTAAGGCATCTTTTGAGACTAGTTTGAACGTTCTAACTCAAAGTCAGATTTTTGCCTTTTCTGCATAGGCTTTGAGATTTGGTATACTTAGAACTACACTAGGGGTTTCTAATTCACACAGCCAGTATGTTAAATGGTAAGGCATCTTTTGAGACTAGTTTGAACGTTCTAACTCAAAGTCAGATTTTTGGCTTTTCTGCATAGGCTTTGAGATTTCATACACGTAGAACTACACTAGGGGTTTCTAATTCACATAGGCAGTATGTTAAATGGTAAGGCATCTTTTGAGACTAGTTTGAACATTCTAACTCAAAGTCAGATTTTTGACTTTTCTGCATAGGCTTTGATATTTCATACACTTAGAACTACACTAGGGGTTTCTAATTCACACAGACAGTATTTTAAATGGTAAGGCATCTTTTGAGACTAGTTTGAATGTTCTAACTCAAAGTCAGATTTTTGACTTTTCTGCATAGGCTTTGAAATTTCATACACTTAGAACTACAGTAGGGGGTTCTACTTCACACAAGCAGTATGTTAAATGGTAAGGCATCTTTTGAGACTAGTTTGAACGTTCTAACTCAAAGTCAGATTTTTGACTTTTCTGCATATGCTTGATATTTCATACACTTAGAACTACACTAGGGGTTTCTAATTCACACAGCCAGTATGTTAAATGGTAAGGCATCTTTTGAGACTAGTTTGAACGTTCTAACTCAAAGTCAGATTTTTGACTTTTCTGCATATGCGTGAAATTCCATACACTTAGAACTAGACTAGGGGTTTCTAATTCACACATCCAGTATGTTAAATGGTAAGGCATCTTTTGAGACTAGTTTGAACGTTCTAACTCAAAGTCAGATTTTTGCCTTTTCTGCATAGGCTTTGATATTTCATACAGTTAGAACTACACTAGGGGTTTCTAATTCACACAGCCAGTTTGTTAAATGGAAAGGCATCTTTTGAGACTAGTTTCGTTCTAACTCAAAGTCAGATTTTTGACTTTTCTGCATAGGCTTTGAGATTTCATACACTTAGAACTACACTAGGGGTTTCTAATTCACACAGGCAGTATGTTAAATGGTAAGGCATCTTTTGAGACGAGATTGAACGTTCTAACTCAAAGTCAGATTTTTGCCTTTTCTGCATAGGCTTTGAGATTTCACAATCTTAGAACTACACTAGCGGTATCTAATTCACACAGGCAGTATGTTAAATGGTAAGGCACCTTTTGAGACTCGTTTGAACGTTCTAACTCAAAGTCAGATTTTTGCCTTTTCTGCATAGGCTTTGAGATTTCATACACTTAGAACTATACTAGGGGTTTCTAATTCACACAGCCAGTATGTTAAATGGTAAGGCATCTTTTGAGACTAGATTGAACGTTCTAACTCAAAGTCAGATTTTTGCCTTTTCTGCATAGGCTTTGAGATTTCATACACTTAGAACTACAGTAGGGGGTTCTACTTCACACAGGCAGTATGTTAAATGGTAAGGCATCTTTTGAGACTAGTTTGAACGTTCTAACTCAAAGTCAGAGTTTTGCCTTTTCTGCATAGACTTTGAGATTTCATATACTTAGAACTACACTAGGGGTTTCTAATTCACACAGGCAGTATGTTAAAGGGTAAGGCATCTTTTGAGAGTAGTTTGAACGTTCTAACTCAAAGTGAGATTTTTGCCTTTTCTGCATAGTCTTTGAGATTTGGTATACTTAGAACTACACTAGGGGTTTCTAATTCACACAGCCAGTATGTTAAATGGTAAGGCATCTTTTGAGACTAGTTTGAACGTTCTAACTCAAAGTCAGATTTTTGTCTTTTCTGCATAGGCTTTGAAATTTCATACACTTAGAACTACACTAGGGGTTTCTAATTCACACAGCCAGTATGTTACATGGTAAGGCATCTTTTGAGACTAGTTTGAACGTTCTAACTCAAAGTCAGATTTTTGGCTTTTCTGCATAGGCTTTGAGATTTGGTATACTTAGAACTAAACTAGGGGTTTCTAATTCACACAGGCAGTATGGTAAATGGTAAGGCATCTTTTGAGACTAGTTTGAACGTTCTAACTCAAAGTCAGATTTTTGCCTTTTCTGCATAGGCTTTGAGATTTCATACACTTAGAACTACACTAGGGGTTTCTAATTCACACAAGCAGTATGTTAAATGGTAAGGCATCTTTTGAGACTAGTTTGAACGTTCTAACTCAAAGTCAGAATTTTGGCTTTTCTGCATAGGCTTTGAAATTTCATACACTTAGAACCTACACTAGGGGTTTCTAATTCACACAGCCAGTATGTTACATGGTAAGGCATCTTTTGAGACTAGTTTGAACGTTCTAACTCAAAGTCAGATTTTTGCCTTTTCTGCATAGGCTTTGAGATTTCAAATACTTAGAACTACACTAGGGTTTTCTAATTCACACAGGCAGTATGTTAAATGGTAAGGCATCTTTTGAGACTAGTTTGAACGTTCTAACTCAAAGTCAGATTTTTGCCTTTTCTGCATAGGCTTTGAGATTTCATATACTTAGAACTACACAAGGGGTTTCTAATTCACACAGGCATTATGTTAAATGGTAAGGCATCTTTTGGGACTAGTTTGAACGTTCTAACTCAAAGTCAGATTTTTGCCTTTTCTGCATAGGCTTTGAGATTTGGTATACTTAGAACTACACTAGGGGGCATGTTTACTAAACATTCCTAACGTGCGGGGCCGTGCTAGTGTGCCTGTGCCATATAAGGAGTGGGCGGTTCAGGCAGAAAATAGAAAAAAAACGGTAGTAAGCAACCTGACGTGTGTTCGTCTCGATAATTTGCGGGGGTCCGACATTAGCGCGTGGAAAGGCAAAGTGGCGCGCTGCTGAGTGTACAAAACAACAGAGCCGTGTACAACGGTGAAGACACTGACCAATGGTGCAGGGGCCATGGGTTCAATCCCCCAGTGTGCGCAATGACAAAGGTCAGCTGAGGCAGTACTGTAATGATTAACATTGTTTTAGGAGGCAAATTAATTTGGAACGGCATAAGGCGGCGCACAGTGCTTTTTGGGTGGCATAAGGCGGCGCACAGTTATTTTTGTGCAGCAGAAGGCGGCGCACTGGTCCCCTTGGGCTGCAGAAGGCGGCGCGCTGATAGGCACAAGGCGGCGCGCTTATGCACAGCACAGAAAACACGAGCCACAGCCCATATGGTTAAACCACTGACCAATGGTGCAGGTATCAGGGGTTCACCTCTTCATCAATGCCATTGAATGTGCCTGCTGAGGCAGTAGTGTATTATGTTGTGGAGTGCTGTAGGAGGCTGTATACTTTTATTTTGTTATCACTACTAGCAAACGCACTCTCCCAGCATGTTAACAATAGGGCGGCCCATAAGGCACATGTTTCAGTGCCACTGTTTCGCCAAGGCACCCTTGAATGACCCCTATAGGGCATCAGCCTGTATGTGCGACACAGGATAATGGTCTAGTGCACCCTAAGGGCTGGCAACCATAAGGTGGCCTACAGGGCGCCCTAATGAAGCACCCTCAAGGCACCTAATGGGTCTAGTAAGGCGAGGGTGGTCTTTGCCGGCATAGACCATGTACAGTAAATAAAAATAAAGCTGTGGACCGCCCTACCAAAGGGCCCCACTGTGGGTTTGAAAACCCATGACCTCTGGCTGCCACAGGCAGTGATGTTCACCATTGCGCCTACAGCTCCATAGCTGTAAGCAGTCTCCTGGCTGGCTGCAGATAGCCTACACGTCACCTCACAGACAGTCTGCTGGTGTCACCAGCTAGTTTTAGGCCACCCGTACCCATGATGCACTGCACATGCAAATTAGTCTGTCCGCAGATGGATCACACGATGGGGAATGCACCCCCACAGCACCTCGGCCCTGTTGGGGGAAGTGACCGGGTGCACCCACACAGCACCTTTGGCCCCCCCCCCTATTAGGGGGGCACTGACCGGGTTTTTTAATTTACTGGCACAGAGTATCCCCACAGCCGTTACATCGTGCGGGTACTGTTTCACCCTGAGTGTGCAATGAGGTGTCCATGACCAGCGGTCAACAACACCTGCCATGGGCTGATGGAGGCCAAGTGGGTGTTCCAAAGCAGTGTTAGGTTGTAAGATAAGCTAGTTTCTTCTCTTTTTACACAAAACACCATGGATTATCCCTGTTGGCCGCCATCAGCACACCCCCCACCCCCTCCCGTGGCAAACAGGGTCCCCATCAAGGGATCCAACCTCTCCCTCCCTGCAAAGGTGGCAGTAGAGGGCAACCTCAACCC